>CM066048.1:58820667-60070667 GCA_033557465.1 Ichthyophis bannanicus | reverse complement strand
TGAAGGATACGCATTGTGCAAGATAGGGAAGCTCTGGCCTCTGGCTCTGATGGGGCTCAGATGAGCCAATCGTCTAAATAGGGGAAGACGAATATGCCTAGAGTGCGGAGAAATGCTGCTACCATAGCCATGCATTTCGTAAACACTCTTGGAGCTGAGGCCAGGCCAAAAGGAAGCACCTTGTATTGGTAGTGCCTTCCCTGGACAAGAAACCGTAGGAAATTTCTGTGAACAGGATGGATGAGAACATGAGTGTACGCATCCTTGAGATCTAGAGAACAAAGCCAATCCTGACTCTGAAGGTATGGCAGCAAAGTTCCTAGAGAAATCATCTTGAACTTTTCTTTGAACAGGAATTTGTTCAATTCTCTGAGGTCCAAAATAGGTCTGTATCCCCCTGTTTTCATTGGAATAAGGAAATAGGGGGAGTAAAATCCTGTATCCTGTTGATGAATGGGTACTTCTTCTATCGCCCCTTGGGCAAGAAGTATGGTGACCTCTTGATCTAACAAGTTGATGAGAGAGGTCTGAGAATTGAACTGTTTTACTATTGTGGGAGGGGGCATGCTCAAGAAATGAAGCTTGTGCCTCTCCTTTATGATGGAGAGTGTCCAATGCTCTGCTGTTATTTGCCCCCATCTTGGGGCAAAGTGACATAACCTTCCTGGAATGGTGGAAGGCTCTGGTCCATTTAGAGGCAGGAAGGCTAAGTTCTCCAGATGCAAGTCAAAGGCCTTGTGGGGGCTGAGGCGGTTGAGGCTTAGCAGTCTTTGCCTTTCTTTGCTTGGATGGTTGCTGACCCTTCCGAACAGGTTGACCTGCAGAGTGACCCTGCTGGGAATAAGCAGGATAAAACCTTTTCTTTTTGGAAAAGAATGACTTCTTGAAAGATTTCTTTCTTGCAGGATCAGCTGTGCCCTTGGACAGTCTGTCCAAGGTGGAATTGTCAGCATCCAACTCATTGGCCTTTTCCTGCCAATCTTTGCCAAACAGGTTCTCACCAGTACAAGGAATATGGCCCAATTTGTCTTGTACCCAGAGCTCCAGATGCCTGGAGCCAGGCGATTCTACGTGCCCCTATGGCAATAGCAGGGGTTCTGCTTATGCACTCAAAACAGTCAAAAGCTGCACGATTGACAAATTTTGAAACATCCTGGGCATGTTTGACCAATGTGAGAAAATCCTGTCTTCTATCCTCAGGAAGAAGAGGACTCAAAACTTCTAAATCTCCTGTGATTTCCTTCAGGAACATTCCCATATATAAAATATAGGAACTGATCCTGGCAGAAAGCATGGAAGCTTGGAAGGTACGACGTCCAAAAGCATCCAAAGTTCTGCACTCACGTCCAGGGGGATTAGGAGGCATGTCTCTTTGCACTCCTGATCCTTCTCATAGCTGACTCCACTACAATGGAGTGATGAGGAAGCTGAGTTTTCTGGAAACCAGGACAAGGAAGGACTCGATACATAGTGTCAAGTCTACGAGAATGAGGAGAGGTGGTAAGAGGGGTCTCCCACATTCTGAGCATGAGATCATGTAAGATCTCATGGATGGGCAAAGTAGCTGCCTCCTTAGGAGCTTTGGGATATTGTAAAATTTCCAGCTCCTTTGCTCTGGGCTCTGTTTCAGGAGCCACAGTAATGGAGAGACCCCGAGCCACCTCCCTGATGAAATCCTGGAAGGAGATATCTTCTGGAGGAGACATCCTGCGTTTAGGGGAGGAAGGTTCCTCTGGCAAAAGTGCTCCGGTATCAACAGAACTATCGGAATCCTCAGATTCCTCTGAGGACTCGAAGTACCATCTGTCCAGATGCTCATGTAGAGCCTGATACCCGTACCGACCGAAGTCGGTACCGGGAGGAATCGGTACCGGTGTATCGGTACCAGAGGGCATCGGGTGACTGGGTGCTGGTAATGCGAACACCGATGTCGATGCCAATGCTATCGGTACTGGTACCGAGGTCGGTGCCGGTACCGGTTGAACTGCCTGACGCGGTTCCGAGGGCGCCGAAACTGCAAGGAGCACCACCAGACTGCGTTCAATAGCCAGGAACCTCTGGTCTATTGACGCTGCCGATGTCTGGATGTGGGTATCGGAGGGAACCGCCGGTACCCTAGAGCATGGCACCAGGAGCTCTGCCGAGGTCGAGGCCTCGAGAACGTCCTGGAGCCCCGATAATGCTTTGGAAGCCGAAGCCTCCCGCCGGGGCAATTTTGCTGGTGCAAAATCCTCAAGGGCAATGCCAGAGGCATCTCGGTGCTTAGACGGAGATCTACCCTTTGAGGACTGGCTGGACTTATGTTTAGTTACCTGAGATCCACGGGAGGAAGAGGAAGCCCTGGAAGACGTCGATGCCACCGAAGCTGCATCAGAGGGAAACAGGGTACTGAGCTTAGCAGCTCGGTTCTGCCGACCCATGGCACAGGACATTCAATCCGTGATGGAGTGGTCAGGACCTAAACATTTCAGACACCATTCATGGGTGTCGGTGACCGAGATGGTACCGCCACACTTGGTGCACTTTTTGAAACTTGAAGCAGGTTTCTCCATGATAGGAAAATATTTTTGGGCCTAGGGCCCAAAATGGCACGTGCACCTGAGGAAAATAAAAAAACTAAGTATATATTTTTATTATTATTTTTTTTTAAAAACAGAAATAAAGAAAGAAAAACACCGGCGGTACTGGTAAAGCGTCGAGGAAGGCAGACGCGACCACAAAAAAAGGAAGAATTTTCTGCGGTGACAGGAACAACGACCTGCTGGCTCCGCGGAAAATGAAGAACTGGAGAGAGGCAGTTGGGAAAGGCGGGAAGGTAGCACGCAGGCGTTGTGGGATGCTCCCAAAGGCTTTCTAATTGGACGCTGGGGAGCGTTCCTGCGCAGGCTCCGTCGGTACCGACGATACCCATATGTGAAGACTACATTCCTGCTTGTTCCTGGAGATGGTACTTGCTCCCAGCAACCACATTTCCTGGATGACTTCAATAGTCACAAATCCATTTCTAATTGCATGCCCCAGATATTCCTTCCCTTCTGTCTTAGTGCAAAGAAATATCAAAGAACCAACCTGCAGGAGAAGTCTGCTTGCCCCAGTACAAGCATTGTGGATCCTGTGTCTTTTGGGGAAACTGCTAGGTACTTGTGACCTAGATTGGCCACTGTTGGAAACAGAATACTGGGCTTGATGGACCTTGGTCTGACCCAGTATGGCATATCTTATGTTCTTATGACCTCATGTCTTTGTGTGTGAATCTGAGCATTAAGGTCTCCAACTTACCTTCTGACAGCCAAATCTGGTTTTTCCCTACTGCATGCAGGGACGTGTAATTTTGATTTTCTTATGAAATAAATGAGAAAATCAGAAAGCAAATTCCCTGCATGGACTGTGGCAAAACCAGTACTGATCAGCCTGTTCAATTGCTGGTGTACATTGGCAAAGCTACTGTCTGGGTATGTTTATGCTCTTTCTCCATCCCTACCTTCCAACTTTGGGCTTGCCATGTGCTGTGCTGTGTACATGGAACGACCTTTCTGAGGCACAACGTCCTGTCCCTCTCTAGCCACAAAAACAAACAAGAGCTCCTGCTCGCAGAAATGGCTCAGAAAACACAAAGAACAGCAGGTAGAGTTGAGGTCACTTGTGCTTTATTAGTTATGCGAACCCCAACGTGTTTCGGCAGATGCCTTCATCAGAGGGCTAGAGGACTGCAAACAAATAAAATGTTTATCATAAAACAAATATAATAAAAACATAAATTTAAAAACATAAATATGAATAACCATAGATGGTATAAAAGGGCAAACATGAATAAGTATAGTATAAAAACAATCATGTTGTACTCACAAATTGTATTATATCAATACGTTAGATGAAGGGCATGGAAGTGTATAAAAACATATGGCACAAAACCAGTAATGCAGTTGGTAATGCTGAAAAACAATAATACCATTAATACACAAAAATAAAATTACAAATAATTAAACAAGAGAACAAAAAACATTGGGAAACCCAGGCCCAAAGAGCGCAAAAAACAGAGGATGATTTATAGGCGACTTTAGACATAAGAAAACTAATGCTATAGGGCATATGTCTTATACATACATTGTTAAACAAGTGTGGACTATATTCAAACCCTAAATATTGGACAAAAACATTGTTAAAGAACAAACACCTTTGTTGAACAACATGTATCAATATTTAGACAGCCCATAACTTCAAAGACAGTGCATAAAAACTAGTGTCTAAATAAGAACATAGTGTTTAAAAATCGAACATAAAATTGTAACATGAAATAGCATATAAAACAAAGTGCCAAACCAAAATTATGGGTATAATAACAAAAACAAACAAAGCTGCTGCACTGCTAGCATTGTAAACGCTAAACTAGCGCACTTAAAAGGATATATATAAAATGAAGGAAAATTGTATGGTGTTAAGGCCAGCGCTGTGCAGATCGCAAATATGCTGTTGTTTAAAAATCATATAAAAACCAACCTAAGAACTACTAAGCGTGTAGAACAAGCACAAACCTGATTATATAAAAAGGAAAGAACGCCGGAAGTCATAGCCATTTAAAAGGAAAATTTTTTTTTCAAAAAACTGAAGAATAATTATATACACTATACCACACATATATTAAGTAGGGACATTGAACCAATGTTAAATGAAACAACAGGGAGCCGGGCGTATAAATAAAAGTAAAAAATAAAACTCATGCCGTACCTTCAGCACTGCAAATGAAATAGAAACAGCTCTTAGTAGAACACTGAAATTTGGCGCGCTTTAAAGGTCGGAACCAAATTTTACATATATACATATGTATGAAAAACAAAACGATATGATACTGCAACGGTGCAAACAATGCTGTTAAAAAGTGATGCCTTTATAGAGTGAGAGATAGTGAGTGATAGCTACCTCTTATGACCCTATTAGGCGGCTGCCTAGGGTGTTAAGATTTAAGTTGCCTTTAATACAAAAAAGAGTCTTGTAGTCAAGTGGTAAGGCAAAAATAATATTAGGGCTTTATTCCCTGCCCTGATGGGATATTCCTGGGATACAACAAACAATATGAAACAAAAGAACTGTTGCACAGAAAAATATCTTCTTTCCTTCAGGCACCATCAGCTGGTTGCTTTGCACATGCTCAACATAAAGATACAATATCGTCAGATAAACAAATTGTACAATCCATGGGTACAGGGTCAGAATTATAGCTGCTGTTCTCCCACTGCGTTAACTCAGAGTCACTTACAATTGCATATGGGTCACACTCTTCACAGCTGCTGTCTTCCTTAAAACTCTCCTGTGAGTCATGGGCTAACTTTTCTAGAAAGAGCTCTTTAAATCCAGGGCTCTGAATGCCCGGTATATTAAAAACTTCCTTCTGGCTTTCCCTTCTTCCCCACGCTGGTGGAATTACTGTATAACTTTCAGTATCAAAGTTACTTCTGGTGCCACGCCCTTGCCTTTCAAACCAAACAGAACTTCTTGCCTTTTCTTTAGCAAAGCTAGGTTCCCACCACTTAGCTGTGGTTCTGTCTCTTATATCTGGGCTTCTGGCAGCTCTCTCCTGGGCTCTCCAACTACCAGGAATCCTAGCAGGGTCCTGGGCACGGTGCTGGCTGTTTCCTGCTCTGCTGCCACACCTACTGCTTCCTTCCCTCAGTGGGTTTCCTCCAGCATGACGTGTGTTCACTAGATGCTGGCTTAGTCCTCCCAGGTCGCTGCCCCTACTGACCTTCCCTGGTTCTACCCTGCAGCTTTTACCCTTGTTCTCTTTGCATGCTGCCTGGGTTTCTGAGAACAGGTGTTCCTGATTAGCCTTCCTGCTTCTAGCTACGTCAGGACTAGTGCAAGGACATTTTACTCTAATGCCTTTTTGCTTTTCTTGTGCTGAGTTTGTTTGCTGCTCAGCTAAATCTACATGTGCTGAGTTTGTCTGCTGCTCAGCTAATTCTACATGAGCTGGGTTTGTTTGCTGCTCAGCTAATTCTACATGAGCTGAGTTTGTCTGCTGCCCAGCTGATTCTGAGGTAAGTTCCTTACTTTCCCCTAACTCCATGGGCTCTGTGCCAGCTGCTGTGTCACAATAGAAACATGTGTAAATGGAGCATTTAGAAAGCCCGTAACTTAAGAGCCAATTGTTAAAAAATGAAACTAGTGTGTAAAGAAAGCAAGAAGGAGGAGAGGTATTGTATTGTGTGACCCCGTTAAGAACAGCACTGTGCCGCGGGAACATTTCTCTGTTTCCATGGCTCTGCTCTCTTTTAAACTGCTGGGTCGTGGAATTTTCAAAGGCAGTAATAAGCATTTCCTCAGAAACAGGAAATGCTTGTTACTGCTGGAAACTCCGCGACCCAGCAGTTTAAAAGTTTGATTTCTACAACTCCATCTATCACGGACTTCCTAAGAGTACATTATACCCCTTTCAACTAGCACAGAACACCGTAGCAAAATTCATGCTGGCAGAATCCCAACAAACTCACATCAGCCTTCTCCTTAAAAAGCTTCACTGGCTACTCATCACAAGCAGGATCAAATACAAGGGCCTGCTCACCATTCATAAAATCCTAACCCGCCAATCAGCAGACAGCCTCATTCCCTTATTAGCGACCAACAGTTACACTAGACCCAGGAGAATTACCACAGCAAACACTCTGGAAATCCCCAACAGACAAACCCTCAAGAAGTCAAAGAGCCAATAGCAAAGCATTTGTTCTATACGCTCCCACCCTCTGGAACTCTATGCCACCTCAATTCAGAGCCATTCAGCTCACCAGTAAATTCTGTAAAAACCTAAAGACTGTTTTTCCCAGAACATTATGGACCACATGCAGATTAGAGAACAGTGTTCACAGAACTGTGCAACTCACTACCTCCTTGTAAATAGTTGAATTTATCTTTAATATTTCAATGTTCAACAATGGTTTACAATATGCTCCTTGTAATGTGCACTTTACTGTTCTAGTTACATTGTTTTGCACTGAGTTATCTGTAAACCGTGTTGACTAATAGAAAGACATATAAAAAGATGTTAGAACATAAGAACATAAGATATGCCATACTGGGTCAGACCAAGGTCCATCAAGCCCAGTATTCTGTTTCCAACAGTGGCCAATCTAGGTCATACGTACCTAGCAGTTTCCCCAAGGGATACAGGTTCCACAATGCTTGTATTGGTTCAAGCATTGATATCCTGGGTCACTTCTTAATAATGGTTTATGGACCTTTCCTCCAGGAACTTATCCAAACCTTTTTTAAACCCAGCTACACTAACAGCCTTTACTACATCCTCCGGTAACAAATTCCAGAGTTTGATTACACGTTGAGTGAAAAAATATTTTCTTTTATTAGTCTTAAATAGTTTACCCTGTAGCTTCATTGCATGTCCCCTAGTCTTTCTATATTCTGATAAGGTAAACAATCGATCTACGTTTACCCGTTCCACTCCGTTCATTAATTTATAGACTTCTATCATATCTCCCCTCAGCCGTCTCTTTTCCAGGTTAAAGAGCCCCAACCTTTTTAGCCTTTCTTCATAGGAGTATCCTTCCATCCCCTTTACCATTTTGGTGGCTCTTCTCTGAACCTTTTCTAAAATCGCTATATCCTTTTTAAGATGTTAAATAAATAAGATGATGCCTTCATAATGAGCTGATGAACTGGTAATTTAAAGTTATAAGTCTTAACACTGAAAAAATCCAGTTAGAAACATACATAGAAATATAGAAAATGATTGGGGGACGACAATGGCGGATGGCTAATTGTTCGCTCTGATTGAAACCTGCAAACTTAAGATAAGGGAATGTGAAGCCAAATTTGATAAGATATCTAATAATGAGGCTTTGTTGGTAAAAGATAATATCCTTATTCATAGAAAATGTGAAGATAATGCCGTGAGAGCGAGGAAAGCGTAGTTACTTACCTGTAACAAGTGATCTCTGGGAACAGCAGGAATCAGTCTTCACATATGGGTAATGTTGGTACCGATGGAACCAGTGCGGGAACGCTCCCCAGCATCTGATAGGAAAGCCTTTGGGAGAACTCCACTGTGCCTGCATGCCTGCCTTCCCAACTCCTCTCCTCAGTTGAGTTTGTAGCTGAGAAGAAGAGAAAAAAAATAAACGAACCCTACAACTCCAAGGAGAGGAGGGTGGGTTATCAAGATGATTCCTGCTGTTCCCGGAGATCATCTGCTACAAGTAAGTAACTATGCTATCTCCAGGAACAAGCAGAAATGCAGTCTTCACATATGGGACTCACTAGCTCCTACGTACCAGGCTGGTATGGGGAGAGAGTAGTGTTATCCCTGAGGCTAAAAAAGCTTGTAGCCAAAGAGTCTGGAAGAGTCGTGGGTCATTGGACTCGCTTCCAGGAGGCGATACTCCCCCAATGATAGCCTGATCTCTTGTAGAAGTCTGGGATGGAGGATAGGAGTTGAGTTTAAGTCCCAAAGAGGTGCTGTGGTACAGCTTGGCCAAAGACAGTGTCTCAAAGGGAGTCTCTGTCCAGACAATAGTGTGCAGCAAAAGTCTGAATGGAGGACCAGGTAGTTGCCCGACAGATCTCCTCAATGGATACTGAACGGAGATTGGCTACGGAGGTTTCCATAGCCTGCACATTATGAGCAGTGACATGACTCTCCGAAGAGAGTCCTGCCTGTGCATAAGCAAAAGAAATGCAATCTGCTATCCATCGACAGAGTACATTTCGTCACCGGTAGGCCTAGGTGACAAGGATCAAAGGAAATGAATAATTGAGAGGATCTTCTGTGATCTTTAGTTCTATCCAAGTAGTAGACCAGCACTCGCTTGCAGTCTAAGTTGTGTAGCGTTGCTTCAGCCCAAGATGCATGTGGTCTAGGGAAGAAAATCAGGAGGATTACCAACTGGTTTAGATAGAAGGAGGAGACTACCTTTGGAAGGAAATGCGGATGAATATGCACAACCAACATGTCATGGTGGAACCGGGTATAGGGCGGATCCGCTAACAAAGCCTGCAGTTCACTGATGCAGTGAGCTGATGTGAGGGCAATGAGAAAGATTACCTTCCAAGATAGAAACTTCAGTGACATGGTGGCTAAAGGTTCAGAAGGCTTTAGAAGTTGAGTGAGAACCACATTGAGATCCCAGGCCACCGGAAGTGTCTTAATCGGTGGCTTGGACAGCAGGAGACCCCGCATGAAGCATGCTACTAAGGGGTGTGAGGAGATAGGCTGTTCATCCAGTGGTTTGTGAGAAGCTGCAATGGCACTAAGGTGAACTCTCACTGAGTTAGTTTTAAGACCTGTTAAGGATAAGTAGAGGAGATATTGTAGAAGACTCCACTGGGCAAGAAAAGGGGTCAATGCCCTTTGGGGAGCACCAGAGGGCAAACCCATGCCACTTGAAGGCATAAGATCACCTGGTGGAATCTTTGCATGATGCAAGGAGGACATATTTGACTGTCTGTGGCAGGTCGAGGTCAGCGAGCACTATCCCTTCAGCAGCCATGCTGTCAGGTATAGAGAGTGAAGACTGGACTGGAGGAGCATCCCATGGTCCTGAGACAGGAGTTTGGATGCAAATCCCAGGCTGAGACGTTGAGTCTGTGCAAGGCGAAGAAGCAGAGGAAACCATGGTTAATGGGGCCGAAAGGGGGCTTGTCAACCTGTAACTTGAAAAGCATTTTGAGTATCAAGGGGATGGGTGGGAACGTGTAGAGAAGGCCCTGTCCCCAATGTAGAAGGAAGGCATCCAAGGCCTGTCAGTGCAGTGATGGAACCCTGGAGCAGAAGAGTGGAAACTATGTGTTTTGCAGAGTGGCAAAAAGATCTATGACTGGGGTTACCCATATTTGGAAGATCCAAGCAGCCATTTCCCTATGCAAGGTCCATTCATGTGGACGAAGGATAGGGCTTAACTTGTCCACAAAGACAATGAGTTCGCCCGGGAAGTACGTCGCTCTGAGGTGAATGTGGTGTGAGATGCCAAAGGACCACAGGTGAGTGCTTCTTCGCAGAGGGAACATGACCCCATCCCCCCTGTTTGTTCACGTAGAACATGGCAACTTGGTTGTCTGTCCTGACTAGAACCGGTTTCCCCGAAAGTTGGGGTTGAAAAACCCGAAGAGCATTTGTCAGTGCCGCTAGTTCTAGAAGGTTGATCTGCAGGGCAGATTCCTGTTGTGCCCACAGTACATGTATGGTTAGGTCATTCAGATGTGCTGTCCAACCCAGCTTGGAAGCATCCGTTGTTAGGGTGCACCAAGGTGGAGGTGAAAAGGTGACCTGATGAGTAGGTTCTTTGGAAAACATCACCACTGAAGGGATTGGATCAGTTGAGGGGTGATGTGTATCTTGTCTCTGAGATGCTCTTTTGCTTGTGTTCATTGAGAAGAGAGTCCATCACACTTGTCATATGTGTAATCGAGCGTAGGGGACAACATGGACTGTGGAGGCCTTGTATCCTAATAGCTGTAGCATCTCTCAAGCTGTTACTCGGCTTTGCTTTTGCACCCCCTTTGCCAGCTTGATGAGGCAGGCACAGTGATCCTGTGGAAGGAAAGCTCAGGCCTGTTGAGTCTCTAAGAGCACTCTAATGAACTCCAGTCATTGGGTTGGAGCAAGGTGACATTGGGAAGTTTATGACAAAGCCCAGGTGTTGGAGCACCATGATGTGTGATGAAGGGAGAGTCTTACCTCTTGAGGGGAGTCTTCCCTGATCCCAGTCATCTAAGTAAGGGAAGACAAATATCCTCAAGGTGTGTAGGTAGGCAGCGACTACTGCCATGCATTTGTGAAGACTCTTGGGGCAGAGGCTAGACCGAAGAAAAGAACCCGGCATTGATAGTGGTTTCTTTAAAACATGAAGCGCATATACTGTCTGTGCAAGGGTTGGATCAGTAAATGAATATAAAGTTTAACTGTGGTTATAAATTAAGCTTGGGGATATTCAGCCTACTGGCACCTGAGTATCCAGATAACAAATGTTTAAATCTGTTGGAGAAGGCTTGCTCTTTCTGGGAGGGGGAGGTGAAAGTTTTTGCTCTCAGTTTCTGCTCTCAGGCAGGGGCTAATTTGAGTTCATCTTACACCTGGCCAGTGGCCACACCTACGGGTCTCTGAGGCTGGCTGCAGGAGCTGTGGATATTTCACAAAGCTAAGACTCTAATTTTCTTTCTTATCTCTGATGCTTTCTAGTTACCAATATAGAGTCTAAATGTCTGTTTTGTGGGAATTGCTAATATAAAGTTTAACTGTGGTTATAAATTAAGCTTGGGGATAATCTGACTGACTGTCTCCTTTTCTGGGTAGCCTTGGAGCAGATATCTGTGGGTGCCCCCAGTTCAGGAACAGCCTACTGGCCAGAGACACTTAGGTTCCCGCCCACCCTACCCCTCGCCCCACCCACCCCAGGGGCTGCATTGCCTATATAGTGGTTGCATACGTTGCCATCTATCCTTTTAACTTGGGTTAAGGCCCACCTCTTCTTCTTCCTTTCTTCTTCTAGGACTGCTATCTATCCTTTTAACTTGGGTTAGACCCCACATCTTCTTCCTCCTTCCTTCTTCCTCTTCTCCTTCTAGGACTGCTTATTCATCATGTTGTGTATTCGGTGCAATAACTGCAATACTTTCATTTCAAGACAAATCATATGGAACCTCAGAGCTTGTCCTATGTGCCTCAGGTCAGCTATCATGCATACAGAACTGACTCTACTAAGGGAAGACCTAGCTGCCATGCATAAAGAGGTGACCCTACTCAGGGAGGAACTGGCTGCAATGAAGCGCACCTCTTCTAGGATGCAAACTGAACAATGTCCACCACTGCTCCCACAAAGCATCAAACATCCCAGGGACAAGGGGATCACAGTGGGTTCTGGCAGATTGCGACCTGTAACGCACAGACATTCTATGCATCAAAAGATATCCCTGCATAATGCCTTCTCTGCCTTGGCTAATGAGGATGAGGAACTGAGGGAGGAACTGGCTACAATGAAGCGCACCTCTTCTAAGATACAAACTGAACAAAGTCCACCACCACTCCCACAAAGAATGAAACACCCCAGGAGCAAATGGATCACAGTGGGTTCTGATAGATTGCGACCTGTGACACAGAGGCATCCTATGCATCAGGATATATCTCTGCATAATGCCTTCTCTGCCTTGGCGAATGAGGATGTCCAATCCAAAAAAGCTGAAGGGCCTTTAAATGAGACAGCGAATGAGGATGCCCAGTCCAAAGAAACTGAAGAGCCCTTAAATGAGACAGACAATGCCCAATCTCCTGCTAAAGGACCAAATATGAAGAAAACCTCACCAAACAGCAAACTTCTACTACTTGGTGCTTCCATCATCAGTGGCACCAACTTGGGAACACAGTTCAAAGGAGAGAAGATAGTCAAGTGCCTCCCAGGCTCTTCAGCCCACAGAAATCCCACAGAAATACAAATCACGTTGTTGAAATACTTAGCGCAGAAAGTGAACACTCCAAACTTGATGTGATTATCCACTTGGGCACAAATGACCTGGCTAGAAACAGTACCTCTACAGTCGAAAAGAACTTCCAATCTCTGGGAGAGAAACTCAAGCCCATTGTTAACACTGTTGCATTCTCAGAGGTTCTACCTGTGCTTGGTAAGGGGGCAAAAAGGCTGCATCGCATTAACAGCTTTAATACATGGCTCCAGACCTGGTGCAAACAAGAAGGATTCAGATTTATTGGCGACTGGGGAAACAGATGGACCAACAAGAGACTATACTGTGCTGATGGACTACATCTCTCTGTCGCAGGGAAAAGAATCCTAAGTGAAAAATACAAGCAATATGTGGATATGCATTTAAACTAGAACAAGGGGGTGACGGATGTGGAAGGTCAAGCTCTGGACGTCACCCACTGCAAAAGCAGATTAAAATCAGAAACAGCCACACATTTAAACCACACATCAAAAACAAGTGGGAAGATGTAGATAGAACAAAATCAATGATAAATACACGCAAGCCAGTTAAATGCTGGAAAGCAATGAGCACAAATGCTCGAAGCTTAGCCAACAAAGTTCCAGACCTAGAAGCCCTAATGGTGGAAATGGATTTGGACATTGTGGCCATTACAGAAACATGGTTTAATGAATCTCATGATTGGGATATAGCCATACCTGGCTATAATCTATTCAGAAGAGACAGAAAATGGAAGAGGAAGAGAAGTAGCCTTGTATGTCAAAAGCAATATTAAAGCTACTGAAATGCAGGGGGCATGGGGAAAAGAAGAAGCGCTCTGGATTGTGTTGGAAAGAGGAGATGGCACTGTCATCCATACTGCTGTAGTCTGCAGACCTCCGACACAAATTGAAGAGATAGATAACGAATTGATTATAGATATTGCCAAGATAGCCACAAAGGGGGAAGCAATCATATTGGGTGACTTTAATCTACCTGATGTGGATTGGATTACTCCTTCTGCAAATCAAGAAAGAAGCAAAAAAATTGTGGATGCTCTCCAAGATGTGTTACTTAGACAAATGGTGATGGAACCAACCAGAGAAAGCTCAACACTGGATTTAGTGCTCACCAACGGCAATAGCATGTCGAATGTCTGCGTGAGTGCCCCTGTGAGCAGCAGCGATCATCACACGATGTGGTTTGAGATAAAAGCCAAGGTACAGGCCAAACATAGCAAGCTCAAAGTCCTAAACTTCAAAAACACCGACTTCAATAAAATGGCCGAGTACCTAAAGGAGGAGCTGACAGGGTGAAAGGAGATAAGGGAAGTGGAATTGCAATAGGCTAAAGTAAAGGTGGCAATAAAAGGGGCAACAGATAAATATGTAACAAAAGTAAACAAGAGGAGAAGAAAACCTATTTGGTTTTCCAAAGAAGTGGCTTCTCACATAAAGGCAAAAAACACAGCTTTCGCAAAATTCAAAAGCTCGCAAACAGAGGAACACAGAAATGGATACAGGATCAAACTCAAAGAGACAAAGAGAGAAAGAGTAGTTACTCACCTGTAACAGGTGTTCTCCAGGAGCAGCAGGAATCAGTCCTCACATATGGGTGACGTTGGCGCCGACGGAGCCCTCGCGGAGCAATTTCCCCAGCTTTCAAAGAAAGCCTTTGGGAATTGCAGCGCGCATGCGCGGTCCCCTTCCCGCCCAAGGGTGCCATCTTGCTCAGTCTGATGACATAGCTAAAAGACAGCAAAAAAATTAGCAAAAACGAAATGATAGGACTGCAACTCCAAGGGGAGGAGGGAGGGTTGTGAGGACTGATTCCTGCTGCTCCTGGAGAACACCTGTTACAGGTGAGTAACTACTCTTTCTCCAGGACCAAGCAGGAAGTCAGTCCTCCCAAGCTTAAGGCTACCAGAGACCTCAAGCACAAAAATGAGCTCCCTCTAGCTCAGCAGCATAGAAGGAAGGAATCTTCTCTGAAAACGCCCCCGACCAGTAGCCCAACGCCAGGGCCGGAGGGTAGGAGTTGCCTAAACCTCAAAGAGATTATGGAGGACTGCCTGACCGAAAGCACTGTCACTGCGGGACTCCCTCTCCAGGCAGTAATGGGCCGCAAAAGTCTGGCTTGAAGACCAAGTAGCGGCCTGGCAGATGTCTGCCAACGGAACAGAGCGGAGGTGAGCCACTGACGCAGCCTTCGCCCTAACACGATGAGCCATGACTCGACCCTCCAACAAGAGGCCGGCTGCCCCATAAGCCCAGGCGATACAGTCAGCTACCCAAATGGACAAAGTACGCTTGGAGACAGGTAGCCCCAATTTATTGGGGTCAAAAGAAACGAAGAGCTGAACATCCCTCCTATGCTCCCGCGTACGGTCAAGGTAGAAGGACAAGGCCCTCCTACAGTCCAGGGTATGCAGGACCATTTCAGCCCGGCTGGAGTGCGGCCTGGGAAAGAAGGTCGGAAGAACCACCTCCTGGTTGAGATGAAAAGGAGAAACCACTTTTGGAAGAAACTTAGGGTGAGTCCGTAAGACCACCCTATTCCTGTAGAACCTAGTGTAAGAAGGATCAGACACTAGGGCCTGCAGTTCACTAACACGCCTAGCAGAGGTAAGGGCTACCAAGAACAAGGTTTTCCAAGAAAGAAAATGAAGAGGGCAGGTAGCCATAGGTTCAAAGGGCGGACAGGTAATCCGCTGCAAGACCACATTCAGATCCCATTCAGGGGCTGGTGGACGCAAAGGAGGCTTAAGCAGAAGGAGGCCTCGGAGAAAACGAGCCACCAAAGGGTGGTTGGAAAGAGGCCTGCCATCCACCGGTGCGTGATGTGCAGACAGAGCACTGAGGTGGACTCTGACAGAGTTGGACTTAAGGCCCAGATTGGCGAGGTAAAGCAAATATTGCAAGACCACTGCCACCAAGCAGGAAAAGGGATTCTCAGACTGCTGAGCACACCACACGGAGAAGCGACGCCACTTAAGAGCGTAGGACTTCCGGGTGGAGGGCCGCCTGGAGGCCAAGACGACCTCTTCCACCTCCCGAGGCAGCAGGAGGGGAGCAAGGACTACCCTTTCAGCAGCCAGGCCATCAGATGAAGGGAACGGAGGTTGGGGTGTAGGAGAGACCCGTGGTCCTGTGTCAGGAGATCGGGTTGAAACCCCAGAGGAAGAGGAGTGTCCACCGCCAGCTGCATTAGAAGCGGGAACCAAGGTTGCCTCGGCCACCGGGGAGCCACTAGGATCAGCGAGGCTTTGTCTCGGAGAACTTTGAAGAGTGTTCGAGACACCAGCGGCATGGGAGGAAAAGCATACAAGAGGCCTGTGGACCATGGAATCAGAAAAGCATCCGGCGCTACTCTGAGAGGATGCGGTTGTCGAGAGCAGAATCTGGGTAGTTGCCGGTTCAGAGGACTGGCAAACAGATCCATGGTGGGGAATCCCCACTTGAGAAAGATCTGCTGAACTACTAATGGATCCAATCTCCACTCGTGTGGTTGGAGGATCCTGCTTAGTTTGTCTGCCAGGTAATTTTCCTGACCTGGGAGATAGACCGCTTTGAGGAGTATGCCGTGGCCGACTGCCCAAGAGCACAGCCTTCGTGCTTCCTGACAGAGAAGGAAGGAGCCTGTGCCTCCTTGTTTGTTCACGTAGAACATTGCTACTTGATTGTCCATCTGGACCAGTACAGACTGGTGAGAAGTGAGATGGAAGAAGGCTCTCAGAGCTAGGCGGATGGCTCTGAGCTCCAGGAAGTTTATCTGCTGCGCAGACTCCCAAGGAGTCCAGAGGCCTTGAGTACATGTCCCTTGGCAATGTGCTCCCCATCCCAGGAGAGAAGCATCGGTTGTTAGTACCTGAGAAGGAGGAGGAGATTGAAAATCCACTCCCAGTACTAGGTTTGGCAGATGAAGCCACCACCGCAGAGAAGCGACCAGCAGGTCTGAGTCTTGTACTGAGTCCATCAGGCTCCCCGTGGCCTGATGCCATTGCGTGCGAAGGCACCACTGGGCAGGTCGCATGTTCAGGCGGGCATTGGGGGTCACATGGACCATGGAAGCTTTGATTGTTTGATAAGGCGGTATAAAAATATCATTAAATAAATAAATAAATAAATAAATATGGCCAAGCAGTCTCAGAAATTGCCTGGCAGAGACCAGGGAATTGCTGCGAAAGTGGCTGGCGAGATTCATGAGCCTGTGGGCCCTGTCCAGAGGCAGGAAGGCCCGCGCCTGAAGTGTGCTTAACCTTGCGCCGATGAATTCGAGATCTTGAGAGGGGAGCAAAGTGGACTTTGCGAAGTTTATGACAAAGCCCAAGTGCTGGAGCAGAGACACAGTGCGATGAGTGGCTTGAGTGGCCTCTTGGGAAGACTGGGCCCGGATGAGCCAGTCGTCCAGGTATGGAAACACAAAAAGGCCTTGAAGTCTGAGATAGGCCGCCACCACTGCCAGGCATTTGGTGAAAACCCTGGGGGCGGAGGATAGGCCAAAGGGCAGGACCCTGTACTGGTAATGATTTCCTCTCACAACAAATCTGAGATATTGTCTGTGGTCTGGATGAATAAGGATGTGAGTATAGGCATCCTTTAGATCTAAGGAGCATAGCCAGTCTCCCAGCTGGAGGTATCCTGGACCCAGGGCTCGAGGTCGGATGACTGAAGCCAAGCCTGTCGGCGGGCACCGATGCCGGCTCCGGCTACTCGAGCCGATGCTTCAAAGCCATCGTAGGCTGCTCGAGAGATAAACTTCGAGCACTCTCGAATCCCAGTGGACAAGGCTTGGAACCTCTGCAAAGGTTCCTCGGAGAGACCAGCAGAGAACCCGGCAATTTCCTTTGCCAGATCTCGGAGATACATGCCCATATAGAGCTGGTAGGTCTGAACTCGACAAGCAAGCATGGAGCCCTGGAAACACTTTCTACCGAGGGCATCCAGGCTCCGGGCCTCCCGGCCGGGAGGCACCGAGGAGTGAATCTTTTGACTCTATGCATGGCCGATTCCACCACCATGGAATGGTGCGGTAGTTGTGCCTTTTGGAACCCGGGGCTCTTGCGGACTCGATAAATGGAATCCACCCGCTTGCTTAACACTGGCGCCGACGCCGGGTTCTCCCACATGCCGAACCAAAAAAGAATAAAAAATAAGAGAGAAAATCAACTTTTTCAGCGGTGATCACAAACAGCGTCTATAGGGCTCCGCGGAAAAAAGAAGACTGAGCAAGATGGCACCCTTGGGCGGGAAGGGGACCGCGCATGCGCACTGCAATTCCCAAAGGCTTTCTTTGAAAGCTGGGGAAATTGCTCCGCGAGGGCTCCGTCGGCGCCGACGTCACCCATATGTGAGGACTGACTTCCTGCTTGGTCCTGGAGAAATAAGGATAGCAAAATCAAAGGCAGAGGAAAAGATGGCTAAAGATGTTAAGGGTGGTGACAAAACCTTCTTCAGGTATATTCGGGAAAGGAAGAAGATCAGAGGTGGAATTGCAGGACTCAGAAGTGCTGCGAATGGACTCGTGGAAAATGACATTGAAAAAGCGAAATTGCTAAACGAATACTTCTGCTCTGTTTTTACTAAAGAAAGTCCTGGAGAAGGACCACCTGTGACTCCCAAATATAAAAATGGGAATGAAGTAGTTACCACACCATTCACAGAAGATGAAGTGTTAGAACAACTTGCAATACTGAAAGTGGACAAGGCCATGGGACCGGATGGGATACATCCCAGGATACTGAAAGAGCTCAGAGAGGTTCTTGCAGGGCCGTTAAAGGATGTTTTCAACAGATCCTTGGAAACAGGAGAGGTTCCTCAGGACTGGAGAATGGCTGATGTCGTACCTCTACACAAAAGTGGTGACAGGGAAGATGTGTCAAACTACAGGCCTGTGAGCCTCACCTCGGTGGCGGGAAAAGTCATGGAGGTGCTCCTGAAAGAGCGAATAGTGAACTTTCTCAAAACCAACAGGTTGCAAGACCCGAGGCAACATGGTTTTACCGAAGGATGATCTTGCCAAACAAATCTGATTGAGTTCTTTGACTGGGTGACCAGGGAGCTAGATCAGGGGCATGCGATGGATGTCATCTACCTGGATTTCAGCAAAGCCTTTGATACTGTTCCTCATAGGAGGCTTATCAATAAACTCAGTAGTTTGGGGATGGATCCTAAGATGGTAAATTGGATCAGAAATTGGTTGACTGACAGACGACAGAAGGTGATGGTAAATGGAGCTCACTCGGATGAAAGGAAGGTAATTAGTGGGGTGCCCCAGGGGTCGGTCCTGGGCCCGACACTGTTCAATGTATTTGTGAGTGATATTGCTGAAAGACTGAATGGAAAAGTCTGTCTTTTTGCAGATGACACGAAAATTTGCAACAGAGTGGACTCCCCCGAGGGAGTGGTTAACATGAGGAAAGATCTACAAAAGCTGGGAGAATGGTCTAATGCTTGGCAATTAAGATTTAATGCGAAGAAGTGCAGAGTCATGCACCTGGGTAGCAGAAATCCAAAGGAAATGTATGCAATAGGGGGCGAGAGGTTGGTGTGCACGGATCAGGAGAAAGACCTTGGTGTGATTATCTCTGAAGATCTCAAGGTGGCAAAACAGTGCGACAAGGCGGTGGCAAAAGCCAGGAGGATGTTGGACTGCATACAAAGAGGAATCACCAACAGAAAGGAAGAGGTACTTATGCCACTGTACAAGTCACTGATGAGGCCTCACTTGGAATACTGTGTTAGTTTTGGAGACCGTATCTTACAAAGGATGTAAAAAGACTGGAAACTGTTCAGAGGAAAGCGGCCAAAACGATTTGGAGCCTGCATCAGAAGCCTTATGAGAAGAGACTTGAAGACCTAAACATGTACACTTTGGAGGAGAGGAGGGACAGGGGAGATATGATTGAGACCTTTAAATACTTAAAGGGAAATAATGAACAAACAAACCTCTTCCAAAGACAGGGAAACTGTAGAACTAGAGGGCATAACAGGAAGCTGCAAGGTGGTAAATTGAAAGGCAATGTCAGGAAATACTTTTTCACAGAAAGGGTGGTGGATGCTTGGAATGCCCTCCTGATGGAAGTGGTGGGGGCAAACACGGTGACGGAATTCAAAATGGCATGGGGCAGACACAGTGGATCCCTTTACAGCAACAGGATAAAATCAAAATAAACTGAACCATCTAATTTCTCAACAAATAGGGGTGTCCTGCATGGAGTGGTGAGTTCACCCCTAAACAGAGACGTGGGGAGGGGTGGCCTGCACAGAATGGCAGGTCCACCTACTCTTGCCATCATGCTGGGCAGACTAGATGGACCATGCTGGTCTTTATCTGCCATCATTTACTATGTTACTATGTATGTATGCCTCTTTTAGGTCTAGAGAACATAGCCAATCATGTCTCTGGAGGTATGGTAGAAGAGTTCCTAGAGAAATCATTTTGAATTTTTCTCAGCCCATGAATTTGTTTAGGTCTCTGAGATCCAAAATGGGTCTGAACCCTCCTGTTTTCTTTGGAATGAAAAAATATGGAGCATAGAAGCCCATCCTTTCTTGAAGAGGAGGAACACTTTCTAGGTACCCTGGGAGAACAGGATGGTCACCTCTTCTTTTAAGAGAGTGCTTTGAAGGGGTTGGGTGGGATAATCCCCTATGAAGCTGGTGGGGGGGGGGGAGGAGGGGGGGAAAGTAAAGTTTCAAAGTGAAGCTGATAATCCTTTGGACAATCTGGAGTATCCACTGCTCTGAAGTTATGAGGTGCCACCTTTGGGCATAGTGACAGAGCCTGCCGGCTATGGGGAGGGACTGGGGACCCTCCAGAGGCAGATTGGCAATGCTCTCCAGGAAGGAATCAAAAACCAGGCAAGGTTGTGCATGTGCAGCTGGTTGAGGCTTAGGAGCCTTGGGCTTCTTGGGCTGGCGAGGGCCCTGCTGTCTCTGCTGAGGATGCTGAGGCTGAAAGACAGCAGAAGGCAGATAAGAATAGTATCTCTTCTTTTCAGAATAGAAAGATTTCTTGGGAAAAGCCTTCCCTCTTGGGTGGGTCAGCTGTTTTCCTGGAAAGGCTTTTTAGGGTGAGATCATCTCTCTCAGTCTCGCCTGCTTTTTCCTTCCAATCTTTGCCAAAAAAGGTTTTCTCCAGTACATGGGATATTAGCCAGTTTATCCTGGACCCATTGCTTGAGATCTGATGCCTGTAACCAGGCCATTCTATAAGCCCCAATGCAGACTGCTGAAGCTCTGCTTGTTGATTAGAAGGCATCAAAAGAGGCCCTGGCAAGAAAATTAGAAGTATTTTGGCCTTGCTTGATGAGTGTCTGAAATGCACTCCACGTATCCTCAGGAAGCATGGGAGGTGAAAGCCTCCAGATCCCTAGTGACATCCTTCAGAACCATGCCCATTTACAGCATGTAAGAGTTTATTCTGGAGACCAACATGCATGCTTGGAAGCATCAATGCCCAAAGGTATCGAGTGTTTTCGAGTCTCTGCCAGGTGGCATGGATGAATGGTTCTTAGAGCTCTTTATGCGGTGCATCACTGATTCCACCACCATTGAATGGTGGGGGAGCTGAGGTTTTTGGAAGCCTAGGCACTTTGGTACTTGATACATGGTATCGAGCCTCTTGCTGACAGGCGGAACTGTGAGCGGGGCTTCCCTCATGCAGAGCATAAAATCTGTAGGATCCTATGCACTGGTAATGTAACCACCTCCTTGGGTGTGGGAGGGTATTGGAGTATCTCAAATTCCTCTGCCCTCGGTTCCTTTTCCGAGGCTACTGTGATGGTGAGCCCTGCTGCCATGTCAAGTATGAAGTCCTGAAAGGACATATTTTCTGGTGGGGACTGATGCTGTTCCTGAGGCAGCGAACGGTCCAAAGGAATATCTGAATGTTTTTGGGAATCAAGTGATCTCTTGTCAGATTCTGAAGAAATGGAATCAGTCTGGTAAGAAGTCAAAGTATCGACGGTCTGGGATTCGACTTTGATGCTTCATGGATATTGAAGGTTGATGCCGATACCGATGCTCAGAAGTATTGGAACCAAGAGCCATGTCAGTTTGAGTCTGTTGGATACTGGGGATCTTGGTTGGTTCCAATGACATTATCACCCTCGGGGGTTCTATTGATGCTGGTTCAAGGGTTGGCATCGAGGCCAATACACCATGCTGTAGGTGCCGAAGCCTGAACTCCTGGAGCTCTCGATGTTATTGGTACTGAGGCTGCCATGAGTGTTGTCAAATTCCTCTCAAGAGCCAGCATGTGCTGGTCCAGGGAGATGGACACATGCGCTGGTCCAGGGAGATGGACAATGTCTGAGTGAAATCATTCATGGGGCTCTGAGCCACCATCCCAGAACATGGTACCGGTAGCTCTTGGGAAGTTGATTCCTCAGGAGTGTCCCGGAGCCCCTCTTGTGCTTTGGAGGACAAGTCCCCCCATCAGGGCTGTTTGGCAGGCCGGTCTGCATTAGAAGCACCTCTAGGGGAGTTGCAATGCTTATACTGGGACTTCTCTCTGGTCTTGATATTGGTCTTTATTGCCATTTGACTTACTTTTATGTTTGGACTCTTAAGAAACCTAAGACCCATGAGAGGAAGTTGATTCCCTCGAAGAAGTGGAAGCCACTTACATCGAGTCCGAGGCGAACAATGATCTATACTGTCTGGCTCAGTTCTCTAGGCCTGTCTTTGTCATTTGCTGGCACAAAGAACAAGAATTGGGCTGATGTTCAGGCCCCAAACATTTTAGACACCAGTCATGCTTAGCAGTGACTGATATGGTACCAGCACACTTGATACATTTTATAAAACCACTTTTCCATGCCTCAAAAAAGTTGTCTTCAAGATTGAAGATAAGGCTATGGAGGCCTAAAGGCCTAGTTTAGCAGTGAAAACCATGTTAAAGAAAAAAGAAATAGAAAAATGTAAAATAAAAAAGAATCATTAGGATTAGTGTCAGATTCGTCAGACCGGTGTCGACGGGAAGACAGAAGCATGATGTTCCACACCAAGAAAGAAAAGTTTTTTGGCGGTGACAGGACAACACAAAGAACTGAGGAGAGGAGTTGGGAATGCGTGAAGGCAGGCACGTAGGCACAGTGGAATGTTCCCAAAGGCTTTCCTATTGGATGCTGGGGAGCATTCCCGCGCGGGCTCCATCGGTATCGACATCACCCATATGTGAAGACTGCATTCCTTCTTGTTCCTGGAGATTATTCACTTTAGGGCTTATTCCATCCCGGACGTCCAGCACCTCTGTACGTCTGGTCTGAGCCAGATGTACAGAGGGGCTCGCGATTCTGATCCTGCAGGGCACATCTAGCCCTGCAGGATCAGAATTGTGATCAGTCATATACATGCAGGAAGGGAATGCGATTCAGTCTGGCCTGCACGTAACATGACAAGCCCAACTAACTCAGTCAGGGCTTTTAATGGAGCCACAGTGCCATGGCGTCCGGTTGCCATGGCTCCGTGATGCCATTTAAATGCTACGATGCTGGCTGCCGGATAAAAGTGCTTATTCCCCACAGCCCAACCCCCGATCTGGCCTCCTAAGGCCAGGGTCGGGCTGTGGGGAATGTCCTCTGGCCCCCCCCCCACCCCATCCGCACCCCGGCATAAAAAAAAATAAAACACATCCAAGGAAGTTATTCCACCTCGGAGGTGAAATAACTTCCCCGCACATGTTGCCGGCCCTGGACGTACAGGGCCAACATTAGAATCAGCCCTGTATGTTCAGGGCTGGAGACCGCCCACCGCCTGCCTAGACTCCGCCCCCAAGCTGCCCCTTCCCTGCCCCTGTCTAACTTCCTTGCACAACTGACGGGGAGGTTAGCCGTCAGCGGGGGGAAGGCATGAATAACAGGGATGGACGTCCCGTTGGGTCATCCATCCCGCTATTCGTGGCACAGAATCGGGCCCTTTGTGAACTTTCCCAGGCTTCAACTCATTTCTGCTAAAGAACTGTTTAAGAGGTATATGACTGAGATTTTGAAGATGTCAACTGAATTGTTACCACCAGTTGCTCATGCTTTTATTTGCCAAGAGGGACATCATAGGTGTCAACTGGATGGAGACCTTGAGGATTTCTACAGACAGTTTAGATTTAACTAAATTTCTTGAGTCCTCTACGGAGGAGGCGTCTGTGGCTACTTTGATCGCTACTTTTGCATTTGAAACTGACTGGGACCTTTTCTTTAAGTTGTATTTCAACTATTGTTTCATAACATTAAAGGGTGGGCATTTCCTGATTTCTGTAGGCCCACACAGAAATGAAGAAGCATTTCCTTTTTGTTGAAGCTTAGGTTTCTCCAGTTGGGGGAATCTTTGCTTTTAAAATTCCCCTGCAAATGTGTAGTGAGGTTTAGAGATGTGAAGTAGGTTTTTTTGAAACATCTCAATTGGCCATATTTCTAAGTGACAAGGTTCTGGAGGCACCAACTTTAGGGTCCTCTGAGCAAACTTAAATGCCTTCTGTTAAAATGGTCCCTGATTAGGAGTGCAGCTACCTGTCCAATATTACCTTTTTTATTTCTATATTCCTTATCTATTTTAGCTCCTGTTGCATGATCCATCATCTCAATTATTGAGGACTTTTCAGAGACATATTTTCTTTTTTTTCTGCTTGGTTTTGGTATTTCCTTTTTTACAAGAAATTTTCTGTATTTCCTATTGATCTCTGTTTACCACAAGTATGTATTTAAGGCTTGGTATATATGCTGTTGTTGTTGTTGTTGTTGTTGTTAAGTGCTGTCAAGTTGGTGTTGACTCATGGTGACCCTCTGGATAGCTGTCCTAAACTGTGTTCGGTCTTCACTCAGGCGGCTCATTGTTGATAGAGTGGCACCTGTAGTTGCTGTTATTGTATCAGTTCAACTCAATGGCAGATAAAGACCATGTGGCTTATCCAGTCTGTCCATCCATACCAACTACTAAGCTCTACCACTCTTTGTGGTTGTCCAGTGCTTTCTCCATACTATCCTCATCTCCAATGGGAGGCTGTTCCATATATCCACCACGCTTTCCATTAAGAAATATGTCCTAAGATTACTCCCAGGTCCAGAGCTTTCCATTGAAAGAGGCCAGATCTTGAGTGAAATTCCTGTGCAGCTGATACAATCCGCTCTATGACCTCTGAGGAAAAAAATCATGTAAAGATTACAGAAAATGAATTGCTCTGAGTCAGATATCTGTCTCTTCCCCTTTGCTGATTTTCCTGTCCTCCATATAAGCTGCTGAGTCAGAGCTGTCTCTGCTACTCTCCGATCTCTGCATGGCATAGAAACATAGAAAAATGATGACAGAAAAAGACCATATGGCCTATCTAGTCTGTCCTTCCATATCAACAACTACAACAGCTCCCTTTTTTCCTTTAGAGATCCGCCGTGTTTGTCCCATGCTTTTTTTAATTCAACTCATCTCTACCACCTCCACTGGGAGACTATTCCACGGATCCACCACTCTTTCTGTAAAGAAATATTTCTGCATATCACTCCTGAATCTATCCCCTTTCACCCTCATCCCATGTCTCCTCGGAGCAGAACTTGCTTTCAATCGAAAGAGGCTCTCTCCCTGTGCATTTATGCCATAGAGGTATTTAAACGTCTCATTCATATCACCTCTATCCTGCCTTTCCTCTAAGGTGTACATATTAAGATCCTTAAGTCTGTCCTCATATGCTTTATAATGAAGACCACTAACCATTTTAATAGCCACCCTCTGTACTGACTCCATCTTGCTTATATCCTTTTGAAGGTGCAGTCTCCAGAATTGCACACTATATTCCAAGAGGTCACACCAAAGACCTATACAGGGGCACTATCACTTCCTTTTTTCTGCTAGCCATTCCTCTCCATATGCACCCAAGCATCCTTCTAGCTTTTGCTGTCGCCTTTTCTACCTGTTTAGCCACTTTAAGATCATCAGACACAACCACGCCTAGGTCCCGCTCTTCTTTAGTGGACAAAATTACTTCACCCCCTATATTATATTGCTCCCTTGGACTGCTGCAGCCCACATGCATGACCTTACATTTTTTAAAATTAAATCCCAGCTGCCAAATTCTAGACCATTCTTCAAGCTTAGCTAGATCCCTCCTAATGTTATCTACACCTTCCTGGGTGTCTACTCTATTGCAGATTTTGGTATCATCCGCAAAGAGGCAACCCTTACCCGACAGCTCTTCCGCTATATCACTAACAAAGATGTTAAAAAGAATCAGACCAAGGACAGATCCCTGGGGCACACCACTGGTAACTTCCTTCTCCTCAGAGTGAGCTCCATTTACCTGTACTCTCTGTCGCCTCCCAATCAACCAATTTCTAACCCAAGCAGTAACTTTAGGGTCCATCCCTAGGGTGCTCAGTTTGTTTATAAGTCGCCTGTGAGGAACAGTGTCAAAGGCTTTACTGAAATCTAAATACACCATATTTAGGGCTCTCCCTCGGTCCAACTCCCTGGTCACCCAGTCAAAGAAATCAATCAGATTTGTCTGACAAGACCTGCCTCTGGTGAATCCATGCTGCCTCGGATCCTGTAATCCGCTGGACTCCAGAAACCTCACTATTTTCTCTTTCAGCAACGTTTCCAATAATTCACTCACCACCAAAGTTAAACTAACCGGCCTGTAGTTTTCAACCACATCCTTACTTTCGCTTTTGTGTAAAGGCACCACATGAGCCTCTCTCCAGTCCTTTGGCACCACTCCTGACTCCAACGAGGCATTGAAAAGGTCAGTCAGTGGAGCTGCTAGAACGTCCCTAAGTTCCCTCAGTATTCTAGGGTGTATCCCATCTGGTCCCATCGCTTTGTCTACTTTAAGTTTAGCTAGTTTCTCACAAACACAGTCTTCTGAAAATTGTTCAAGATGCCCTTCACTTCTGTTCCTCTTTGTGGGTGTTTTCTGAGGTCCTGCTCCTGGTTCTTCATCTGTGAACACAGAACAGAAATATTTGTTAAGCAATTCCGCTTTATCCTCATCAGCTTCTACATAATCCTCCCCTTCACCCTTGAGTCTGACAATACCACTTTTGCCCTTCCTCTTCTCACTAACATATCTGAAAAATGTCTTATCCCCCTATTTTATTGCATTGGCTATTTCCTCCTCTTTTTGAATCTTTGCTTTCCTGACTACTTTGCTAGCTTCTCTAAGTTTTTCCAAATATAGATTCCTGTCTTCCTCTCTCTGAGATCTCTTGTATTTCATGAAGGCCTCCCTCTTTTTCTTCACCTTTTCAGCTACTTCTTTCGAAAGCCATAGCGGTCTCCTTTTCCTTTTACTTACCATTTTAACAAAAAGGTTGGTGGCCCTTAAAATATCCCCTTTCAGTTTTGCCCACTGTTTTTCTACATCCCCCAGCTGTTCCCATCCCGCTATCGACTCCCTGAGGTATTGGCCCATCTTGGCAAAGTTTGTTTTCCTAAAATCTGAGACCCTCACTTTTGAATGGATTCTAACAGCCCTAGTCCTAATACTGAACCACACCATCTGGTGATCACTGGATGCAAAATGATCTCCCATTATAACATCAGAAACACTTTCACCATTGGTGAGCACCAAGTCCAGTATGGCCCCTTCATGTGTGGGGTCTGTTACCAATTGTCTAAATAGTTCTCCTTACTTCTAGATGATACTGCAGCAGGAATTTGCCAATCAACATCTGGCATATTGAAATCTCCTATCAATAGTACTTCCCCTTTCCTCCAATGCTGCATTATGTCTTCAATTAATTCTCTGTCCACCTCTTCCTCTTGTGAGGGAGGTCTGTATATCACGCCAATGCAAATAGATTTCTCTTTCCCTCTTTCTAGTTTAACCCACAATGCCTCCTCTCTCCCTTTTAAGCTCTGTAATTGCAAAGCTTTAATATTATTTTTTACATATAGTGCCACTCCTCCTCCCCTTCTTCCTACCCTGTCCTTTCTGAATAAAGTATAGCCTGGTATAGTTACATCCCAGTCATGGTTTTCTGTGAACCATGTTTCTGTAACTGCCACTAAATCCAAGTCGGCCACTCCCACCAAAGCTTCAACATCAGGGATCTTATTTCCCACGCTACGGGCATTTATACACACTGCTTTCCATATGTTACCCATTTCCATAAAGGTATTTAATGTATCACTTATCTGGGGGCTTTCACTTACCTGGGGGCTTTCTTCACCCATCCCCAACAAATCTAGTTTAAAGCCCTCTTCAGTAGATTAGCCAGTCTACTACTGAAGACGCGTCAACCTTTCTTGGACAGATGGATGCCATCTCTGCTCTGCAACCCTTGGAACTATCCCATGGTCCAGGAAACCAAAACGCTCTTGATGCAAGCCTCTCTGCCTTGGCCTTTACCCTCAACAGGGAGGATAGAAGAGAATACCACCTGTGTACCTATCTGCTTCACCCTCTGTCCTAGAGCCATGAAGTCACTTTTGATATGCTCAGAGGGATACCTGGCAGTATCATTTGTTCCGACATGGATTAGCAACATTGGGTAACAGTCAGTGGGCTTGATGAGTCTCGGCAAACTCTCTGTAACATCTTGATTTTGGCACCAGGCAGACAGCATACCTCTCTGGACATCAAGTCTGGTCGGCAGATTGATGCCTCAGTGCCCCTCAGAAGAGGGTCACCAACCACCACTACCCTTCGCTTCCTTGTGGTCACTGATTCTGCAACTTTGGGGTACTTGAGCTCTGGTTCTTCCCTTTCCAGGGATGCTTTCACCTCCTCCACTTCCAGGGCTGCATAATGGTTCTTCAATTCAAGGGCTGGAGAAGTTGGATTGGTGATTCTGCAGGCCCTGGTGACTTGTGTCCAACCTTCGTCATTCTGTAGGCACCCATCTTCTCCTCTGCTGGAGAGCTTGGTTGCTGCAAGAAGCATCACATCAATGTACTTCTCACTGTCTTGAATGCTCCTCAGCCTCGCCACCTCCTCTCTGAGTTCCTCCACTTGTTTCCTGAGAGCTTCAGCATGCAGGCACTCTGCACATGGAACCGGTCCTTCAAATGGCATTGGGACCTCTGTCTGGACAGAGGAAGAAGCTGTAACAGGGGCAACAGCTTTAGCGATACGATTTTTCCTAGCCATTGTTCTGTTGGTGGAGCTTAGGTATCTGTTAAAGCAAAAGAGAGAGATCTACCAAAGTACCAGCTGTCCTTTCAGAGAAAAAGCAGTTAAAACTCTTTATATGCAGTGCCGGTATAACAATTACTCAAACAAAGCAGTTGCTTAGGGTGGCAAATAACAGCTGCAAACAAAGCAGAACAGATTCTGCCAGCCACACAGATTCAATGAATCATCGGAACATTCTTTACCAGCAGGATGGGCAATTTGCAAAGAGCTGACTTATCTAAATAAACAGCTTTTGGAAATTACCCTCTCTGAAGGTAATTTAATAACTGGGGTGGGCACCTAGTTTAAGGCAGCCAAACATGCCTACTTTTCTTTATAAAATATTAGTGTAAATGTCCGAAATATAAGAGGACAGGAACACAGGCCACACACTTTGGTCTTTCCTAAAGTGCAGAATTATTGCCATAAAATCGGGAGTTTCCTGGGGAATGCATTTAGGGTGCATTATTAATACCAAGGTTGAAAGTGTTTTATTTGATGATCTGGTCTTCCTACATGTGAGAAGACAAGAGTCGAGGTTATTTATTTGGAAAGCATATTTGGTTGGAAAAAAAGGGTAGATGCTCAATTTGATGTGAAAGTGATACATGATATAAGGGTGATGCATCCTGGACAATCGAAGGATCCAAATCAGTGTATGCTGAAATTATTAGGCTTTCAGGCAAACTTAACAGTATAGATAGGCCCAAATACTCAGAAAGTGTAGAAGCAGAAAAGCATAAGGCCAAAGTTAGTGTATATCCATGGCACTAACGATATTGTCAGATCGGGGGCGGGGGGCCCAATTGGATATGAGGGGCCGCTTGTCTCCAGAGCAGACTGCCGCTGCTAATTGGCAGCGACCATAATGCCATGCAAACACAACCACCTGCAGATAACGCCACCTCTTGAGTTGGTGTTATCCGCAGCCATAATCGGGCCATTTTTGGCAGCCACGTATGAAATATATTTGCGCGTGTGGATGCCAAAAATAGGCATGCCTACTCCCCGCCCTGATCCCCCCCCCCCCCAGTTCCACTATGCAAAATGCAGATATCACAGAAAAGTGGCTGCGATATCTGCATTTCTTCCACGTTAGCTGCTATCACTGGTTGATAAATCTGCGTTTGCCCTGCAGTAGCAGCTAACGCCCTTTAGTAGATGTGCCCCCTTAGACAAGCATTTTGATAAACAGAAAGAATAAGTGAGAGTCCACTGGCACATGAGGGGAAGGGGAAGAAGAGTGAAGAAGCAGAAGAATTTGCATAAGAAGAGAAACAATATTTTAACAAACTGGATCAGCAAAAAAGGAAAAAGAACTGACTAAAAGAGAAATATAGCAGGAAATAGAACATTACTTCAGAAACTGCATGTAGATCAAAACTTAATATTGTGAAAAGCTAATAACAGGTAAATTTAAACCTAAAGATGAGAGACTGATAATTGCAGCACAGGACAGTGGACTATGGACACGATGGCTCACAACCAAAAAAAAGGGGAAAACAGAGAAATGCAGATTCTGCAGCAAACTGGAAGTGTGCTGAGTGTGACATGCTGATGTTAGAAGGAACAACAGAGTAGCAGGGCTCAGCTAGCGGAAACTATCAGCCTGATCTTCAGCGGATAAAGCGTAGTTACTCACCTGTAACAGGTGTTCTCCAGGAGCAGCAGGAATCAGTCCTCACTTATGGGTGACGTCGGCGCCGACGGAGCCCTCGCGGAGAAATTTTCCCCAGCTTTCAAAGAAAGCCTTTGGGAATTGCAGCGCGCATGCGCGTTCGTCTTCCCGCCCGAGGGTGCCATCTTAGCCAGTCAGATGACATAGCTAAAAAAGACAGCATAAAAATTTGCAAAAAGAACATAAGCAGACGATTGCAACTCCAAGGGGAGGAGGGAGGGTAGTGAGGACTGATTCCTGCTGCTCCTGGAGAACACCTGTTACAGGTGAGTAACTACGCTTTCTCCAGGACCAAGCAGGAAGTCAGTCCTCACTTATGGGACTCCCAAGCTCAAGGCTACCGGAGACCCTAAGCACAAAAATGAGCTCCCTCTAGCTCAGCAGCACAGAAGGAAAGAATCTTCGCTGAATTATCACCCACCGGTAGCCCACATCCGGGATGGAGGGTAGGAGTTGCTCAGACCTCAAAGAGATTACGGAGGACTGCCTGTCCGAAAGCACTGTCCCTGCGGGACTCCCTCTCGAGACAGTAATGGACCGCAAAAGTCTGGCTCGAAGACCAAGTAGTGGCCCGGCAGATGTCTGCCAGCGGAACAGAGCGGAGGTAAGCCACTGACGTAGCCTTTGCCCGAACGCAATGAGCCGTGACTCGACTTTCTAAGGAGAGTCCGGCTGCCCCATAAGCCCAAGAGATACAGTCCGCAACCCAGATGGACAGAGTACGCTTGGAGACCGGGAGCCCCAATTTATTGGGGTCAAAAGACACAAAAAGCTGAGCAGCTTTACGGTGCTCCCGCGTACGGTCAAGGTAGAAGTTCAAAGCCCTTCTACAGTCCAGGGTATGGAGGACCGTTTCAGCTCGGCTGGAGTGTGGTCTGGGAAAGAAGGTTGGAAGTACCACCTCCTGATTGATGTGAAAAGGGGAGACCACTTTGGGAAGAAATTTCGGGTGAGTCCGTAGGACTACCCTATTTTTGTAGAACCGAGTGTAAGGGGGATCAGACACGAGGGCCTGCAATTCACTTATGCGTCTAGCGGAAGTGAGGGCTATCAAGAACAGTGTTTTCCAAGACAGAAAACGGAGAGAACAGGTAGCCATAGGTTCAAAAGGCGGACAGGTGATCCGCTGCAAAACCACATTCAGGTCCCAGTCAGGCGCTGGCGGGCGCAGAGGTGGTTTAAGTAGAAGGAGACCTCGGAGAAACCTCGCTACGAGAGGGTCGTTGGAGAGAGGTCTGCCGTCCACCGGCACATGATGTGCTGAAAGAGCACTAAGGTGAACCTTGACGGAGTTGGACTTGAGTCCCAGATTAGAGAGGTGTAGCAAGTATTGCAAGATCACCGACACCGGGCAGGAGAAGGGATCCTGAGACTGTTGGGTACACCAGACGGCAAAGCGACGCCATTTAAGGGCGTAGCATTTGCGGGTAGAAGGGCGACGCGAAGCTAAGACGACCTCCTCCACCTCCGCCGGCAGGAGAAGGGGAGCAAGGACTACCCTCTCAGCAGCCAGGCCATGAGGTTGAGAGACCTGAGGTTGGGGTGTAGTAGAGACCCCTGATCCTGAGTGAGGAGATCCGGTTGCACCCCCAGAGGGAATGGATCCTCCACCGCTAATTGCAGTAGGAGCGGAAACCATGGCTGTCTGGGCCAGCGAGGGGCCACCAGGATCATGAAGGCGTTGTCTCGGAGCACCTTGAAAAGAGTCCGAGAGACTAGCGGGATGGGAGGGAAAGCGTACAGAAGGCTCCCCGACCATGAAATCAGGAAAGCGTCCGCCGCAACCCGAAGGGGGTGTGGCTGACGAGAGCAGAAGCGAGGAAGCTGCCGGTTGCGAGGACTGGCAAAGAGATCCACCGTGGGGAGGCCCCACTTCAGGAAGAGCTTCTGAACTACCAAGGGATCCAGACGCCACTCGTGCGGCTGGAGGATCCTGCTGAGTTTGTCCGCCAGGCAATTCTCTTGGCCCGGGAGATAAACTGCCTTGAGGAGAATGCCGTGACTGACGGCCCAAGAGCAGAGCTTCTGTGCCTCCCGGCAGAGGAGGAAGGAGCCCGTGCCCCCTGCTTGTTCACGTAGAACATGGCAACTTGATTGTCCGTCTGGACAAGGACGGACTGGTGAGAAGTCAGGTGGGAGAAGGCTTTGAGAGCCAGGCGGATCGCCCTGAGCTCCAGGAAGTTGATCTGCTGAGCAGACTCCCACGTGGTCCAGAGGCCCTGAGTACGTGCCCCTTGGCAATGTGCTCCCCAGCCCAGGAGGGATGCATCCGTGGTCAGCACCCGGGTCGGCTGAGGTGACTGGAAAGGCATTCCGAATATCAGGTTCGGCTGCCGAAGCCACCACCGAAGAGACGAGATCAGCGGCTCGGAGACGCGCACCAGGTCTGCTAGGCCGCCGGTGGCTTGTCGCCACTGCTGGCGGAGACACCATTGGGCAGGCCGCATATTCAGGCGGGCATTGGGGGTCACATGGACGGTGGAAGCCATATGGCCGAGCAGTCTCAGGAAGCGCCTGGCGGAGACCAGGGGCTGGCTGCGAAAACGGTCGGCTAGGTCCATGAGCCGTTGAGCCCTGTCGAGCGGTAGGTATGCTCGCGCCTGAGGAGTGTGCAGCCTTGCGCCGATGAACCCGAGATCCTGCGAGGGGAGCAAAGTGGACTTTGCGAAGTTTATAACAAAGCCCAAGTGCTGCAGAAGAGTCACCGTGCGGCGCGTGGCGTCGGTGACCTCCCGAGCGGACGCTGCTCTGATGAGCCAGTCGTCGAGGTACGGAAAGACATAGAGGCCGTGAAGCCGGAGATGGGCCGCCACCACCGCGAGACATTTTGTGAAGACTCGCGGCGCGGAGGACAGGCCAAAGGGGAGTACTCTGTACTGGTAATGATTTCCTGCCACCACAAACCTTAGGTATTGGCGGTGGCTTGGGTGGATGAGGATGTGCGTGTAGGCATCCTTTAGATCCAAGGAGCATAGCCAATCTCCCTGCTGGAGGTAGGGCAGAAGGATTCCAAGGGTAAGCATTTTGAACTTCTCCCGCACAAGGAACTTGTTGAGGTTGCGCAAGTCCAGGATGGGTCTGAGGCCCCCTGTTCTCTTTGGTATTAGAAAATACCTGGAATAAAAACCTTGACCTCTCAGGTGGCGTGGCACCGGTTCCACCGCCTGTTCCTGCAGAAGACCTGCTAACTCCTGAAGGAGTAATTCCCTGTGCAGAGGGGGTCGTGGAGGTTCTCCCGGAAAATAGGAGGGAGGGACCTGGTGGAAGTGGAGAAGATAGCCTTCCCGCACGACTTGAAGCACCCAGGCATCTGCGGTGATGCTGGACCACCTGTGGGCGAAGTGAACCAGCCGGCCTCCGGTGCTGGGAGGAACCAGCGGGGGGGAGAGGCTATGCTTTGCGAGTCAAAAACCCCCACCCTGCTGAGCAGGGGCTGGTGGTGCAGGCTTGGGGGCTTGCTGCCTACGGGACCCGTTACCCCGTCCCTTGGCCTGCTGGCCCTGTTGGGGAGCTGCAGGGGCCTGGTAGTGGGGGTAATGTTTGTAGGCAGCCGCCTTCCTCGGGTAAAAGGACTTTTTCCCCGAGCCCTTCTTTTTCTGGGAAGGGGCGGAGGTCTTCCTAGAAAGCCTGGTCCTGGTGAGAGTCTCAGTCTCAATTTGCGCAGCCTTTTCCGCCATGGGCTTGCCAAAGAGGTTTTCGCCTCGGCAGGGGACATCGACCAACTTGTCCTGCACCCAGGGCTCAAGGTCTGACGACTGAAGCCAAGCCTGTCGGCGGGCACCGATGCCGGCTGCGGCCACTCGAGCCGATGCTTCAAAGCCATCATAGGCTGCTCGGGACATGAACTTAGAGCATTCCCGAATGCCAGTGGACAAGGCCAGGAACCTCCGCAAGGGTTCCTCGGACAAACCAGCGGAGAATCCGGCTAGCTCTTTAGCCAGATCCCGGAGATACATGCCCATGTATAGCTGGTAAGTCTGGACACGACATGCGAGCATAGAGCCCTGGAAACACTTCTTGCCAAGGCCATCCAGGTTACGGGCCTCCCTGCCAGGAGGCACCGAGGAGTGCATCTTCTGGCTCTTAAGACGATGCATGGCCGATTCCACTACCATGGAATGGTGTGGCAGCTGTGCCTTTTGAAAGCCAGGGCTTTTGCGGACTCGATAGATAGAATCGACCCGCTTGCTCAGGACCGGCGAGGAGGCCGGACTCTCCCACATGCGGAAGAGTAGTCGTTCCAGCATAGGAGGAACCGGTACAGTAAAGTGTTCCCTCGCGGGAGAGTCATACTGGAGGGCGTCGAGCTCTTCGGCTCGAGGCTCCTCCTCGGGATCCGCAGGGAAGGCCAAAGCCTTGGCCATATCCCTAACGAAGTCCGAGAACCGGGCATCCTCCGGGGGGACTGCTTCCGAGGCTCGGACTCCGGTGAGTCCGATGGGACACACCGAGTCCGGAAAGAATCAGGCGACTCTTCCTCCTCAGACTCCCAGACCGACTCCGACGAGGACTCGGTGGGGTCGGCCCGGGCAGGGCGCGGCGCCAGCCGCCCCGACGCCGAGGGAGTCGGCGTCGGCGACCTCGGTCCCGAACGGGAGGCCGAGGGTGACCTCGACCGAGGATCGACTCGAGTTCTCATCGACTCGAGGATCGGCTCGGTCTCCGGGGTCGACTTGGACGTCGACGTCCCGGCGGTCGGGGCAGCGGCGCCAGCGAGGCCAGCGAGCAGTGCCCTCTGCTGGTCCATGAAGGCAGACAGTCTGCTCTCCGTCAACCTGAGTCCGAGCTCAGGTGACCCAGCAGCCCCCGACTCGGGCCCCGACGGCGTCGGGCCCGACGTCGGCTGTCGCGGAGGCGAGTCCAGAAGGACCACAGGACTTACCCGAGCAGGCATCTCCGACTCCAGGCGAGGTCGCTTCGGGATGTGTTCCTTCTCCAAGGACCCGGGGCGGCTGTCGGGGCTATGCGACCTGGCCCTCGCGGAACCAGGAGCGTCCACCGACGCCGCCCTCGCGGGTTTCACCTTCCGACGATGGTCCCCGGAGGGAGAACCCCGGTCGGAGGAACTCCGGCGACGGTCCGAGCTGGAGCCTTTTGACGCGGAGGCCTCCGACGAGGTCCGGGTACGGCTGGGGTCAGCGAAGATTCTCTCACGCTGATGCCGCCGACTTCTCAACGCCTTTGAGGACAGTTTGCTGCAGGGCCCACAGATCAGTTCCTCATGATCTGGGCCCAGGCAGCGGAGGCAAAAGTCGTGTGTGTCAGTTAGTGACATATTTCGGTCACACTGACCACACCGCTTAAACCCACTGGCAGCCATCGGGGGAAAAAGGGCCCCTGCGAGGTCAAAGGACCGGGCTGCCAGGGAAAAATCGAAAACGAAAGCTGACAAAGTCAGAAAAACCAAAAAAAAGTAAGAGGACTCGTGACCGGCGTCGCGAGTCCGGGCGGGAAAAAGATCGGCGTCGAACCGAAGGAAAAAGAATAAAATAATGAAGAAAATCGACTTTTTCGCGGGGACAAGACGGGGACGTCTGTAGGGCTCCGCGGAAAAAGAAGACTGGCTAAGATGGCACCCTCGGGCGGGAAGACGACCGCGCATGCGCGCTGCAATTCCCAAAGGCTTTCTTTGAAAGCTGGGGAAAATTGCTCCGCGAGGGCTCCGTCGGCGCCGACGTCACCCATAAGTGAGGACTGACTTCCTGCTTGGTCCTGGAGAAGCCCTACTGACCGTGATGTTCAGCAGCACAATTTGGATACTGACAAAGCTGTCTGTGATGATATTCAGCACTGCTATCTGGAATATGCTGAGGCAGTTTGGGGACAGAGGCAGGATGGTACCAGAAAAATGATGCAGATAGCGGCAATTTTCAGCACTACTTCCGGATAACTATTTGCATAGCTTAGGGTAGCAAAAGTGCTATGCAGATAGCCACCTGCACAGCAAGCTGAAAATTGCCACTGTCTCAATAGCACTGGACAGCCAGTGCTGAATTTGCTATTTAAACACCGCAGCTGGTGTGTAAAAAAACGCACTGATCATGGAGTTTAAATATTGTGCCACACTAACACTGCTGTACCAGAATGACTGTGACAGAACTGTGGAGAATGAGTGAAGAGGTTGTGATCACCAGGGACACTCCCATTCCCACTGATTTAAAGAAAAAACAAAACAAAACAGGAAATTGTGCTATAGGAGAAAAACACGAAAACAGCATTACTAATAGAAATGTCAGTACCAAATTACTATTTGGCACAAGGAACAGAGAAAGAAGAGTTCTCCTAGGACAAGCAGAATGAGTCAGGCACAATAGGTGACGTCATTTATTTATTTATTTGCATTCTCTTATATACCGCGCTATTCTGCATCAGTGTGGTTTACATTGAACAAACTGAAATTACATTGAACAGGGCATTATAACTTGGAGATAACTATTTTTACAGGGAACATGGGCTATGGAGGGTTAAGTGGCTTGCCCAAGACCACAAGGAGCACCTGTGGGACTAGAAACCCCAGTCCTTCCGGCCCAAGGTTGCTGTCCTCTGGTGGGATTTGAACCCCCGACCTTAAGTACCTTGCCCCAACCACTAGGCCATTCCTCCACTCCACGTCATCTGATGGCACCGAGACAGAAGTACTCTCTATAGCTCAGAAGGGCTTCCGCCCTTCTGGGCCTGGGCCACCCCTCCGAGTCCGCCCCTAGCCAGCCACTTTTCACTCTTCCGCCTTGCCAGCAAGACGGACTCTCCTACTCTCTACAATACCATCAATTTTTTCAACTAAGGATCTAAAGAACAAGACCTACATTACATCAAAGGATCACAGGAAAGAAACTACAATCAAGATCATGCCAATACCGGGTTTTAAAAAATGCCTCGGCTGCTCAAGAAAGATGAACTCCACAGACTCACATGACCGCTGCTTGAGATGCCTCGGAGTCACCCACAGGGTTGAAGACTGCACTCACTGTGCCAGAATGTCTCCCCGAGCCAGAAAATCCAGGCGGCATGCCCTCCACGATCTCATCCAAGAGGTAAGAAGCCCGGCGATCCTAGTTCCGGCTGACCACGTGGCTCTCCTCGCTGCTCCCGATGTCTCCATGATGCAGCCTGCCTCCTCCGTGGCTCCAGATGTGTCCCCTCCGGCCTCCATCCGCAGCCGCCATGCCTCCACCTTGCCCTCAAGTCTGCCTGCACCTCCTGAAGCTGTCTTCTCCCCTCCGGAATCTCCTCTGCAGCTGCAGCAAACAACGTGGGATCCCCCGGGCATGCAGGCGGCCATATTGCCTTCTTCCTTCACCCCCGTGGCGCCATTGAATGGTGCCACAGCAATGTGCCCGCATCAGCAAGATGCTCCCGATGCTCCCCCTCCCACTGGCAAGCCTCTCCTTCAATGTGGAGACACCGCTCCAGCCCGCGCCGACATAGCAGAGGCTCTGGGAGGCATCGCAGGCACCAGAGAAGACACTCAAGCAGGGCAGCAGCCACTCCAGCAGCAGACCATCTCCCAAGAGGCACCGCAGACACCGGAGCAAAGGCAAGCACAGATCCCAGCGCAGACACAGGAGATCACCCTCCAGCAGCTCCTCCAGCCCTGTGCTTCACAGCAGCTATGTGCTCCCCCCTACTCTGACACTGAGCTAGCTCTGCAATCCCCAGAGGAGCACAATCTCCAATCTTCTATGGCTCCTCCAAAAGCCAATCAGGAGACTGCCACTGTGACTCCCCCCCATCAAGGGGTCCCAGACAGAGCGCAATACCCGGACTTGACACAATTTTCAACCCTGCTTTCCAATCTTTTTGACCAATGGGTACAGACTCACGCAGCCTCTTCGGATCCAAGTGTCCCTGTCTCACCAGCTGCACCCATAAGGCCGGCTCCTCCGCCCTCCTACGACGCCAACAATCCTGGTGACGAGGAAGTACCTACCGCATCTGAGTCCCCTGTGGCTGCCGAAGCCTCGGAACATGACCTCATGCCTACGGCAGTGGACCCTGTCCAGGCACTCCAGAGGACCTCACCTACCCCAGATTCCTCCGCAAACTGGTGGCAGCAATGGCCCTCCCTGCAACCAGACAACTCTCCGACCAGCACCCAGAAACACAAGCAGCGTGGAAATTCCTAGAAACCCCGAGGGCTCCTGCACCGATACCCATGCATCCCCTGCTTCATGAGAACCTCCTCAAACTATGGCAGAACCCCAGCTCGGGACCTCCTTCCTCCCGCAAACTGGACTTAAAATACCAGGTCCAATCCTTACCCGAATTCGACAAGACGCAGCTTCCACATCAATCCATCGTGGTGGAGTCTGCCCTCAAACGCTCCAAATCGACGCGGGCACATTCCAACAACCCCCCGGGCAGGGATCTCAAGCTGCTTGAAGATGTCAGCAAGAAAGCGTTCCAAGGCGCCATGCTGAGCCCAAGAATTTCCGCACACCAACTCCAGGATGCCCTCTACCAGGACATCATCCTGGGGCGACTGAAAGACACCATTTCTGCCTTCCCGCAAGAGAGTCAACCTGCTGCCAATGCCTCTCTAGCGGATCTTCAGGAGTGCACAAAACACCAGGTGCGATCAGCCTTCGACTCCTTTGATGCAGCCGCACGCACAACAAGAACTGCCATCTCCGCCTGCCACCTCGCCTGGCTTCAGGCCTCCGGCCTCAGAGAAGATACTCATGAGCGCATCGCTGACGCCTCCTGTACCGGCGACTCGCTATTCGGGGACAGAGTCAATGACACCGTCTCCACAATAAAAGACCACTGCGCCACGCTGCACACCCTCGCGGACGAGGGCCTCAAGCACACCAACCGCAAGAGCTCCTATCAACAGAAGCAGTACCCTGCTTCCAAGCGGCAGTACAACCCATATCGGAAATGGCAGCAGCCACGATACAAGCCACAACCGTGACATACCTTCTACCGCAATAAACCTCACCAACGCGACAGGAGACAGAAAAAGACCCCCCAAGCCAGGCCAACAAAGCAAAGCCAGCCCTTTTGACAAGCAAAACAAAGCATGCCCCCCCCTCTGGGGGTCGGCTCACCACCTTCCTGCCAGCCTGGAAATCCATCACGACAGACAAGTGGGTCCTCCAAATAATCAAAAACGGGTACCGCATCAGGTTCCACTCAACACCGTGGCAACACAAACCTCCCCGAGAGAAGGCGGACTCTACCTCTCTCACAGATCTGTCGCAAGAAATATCCTCTCTCCTGACCTCCAAAGCAATAGAACCCGTACCACAAGAGGAAATTTACACTGGCTTCTACTCGAGGTACTTTATGGTTCCCAAGAAGTCGAGTGGTTCTCGCCCCATCCTCGACCTGCGCAACCTCAACAAATTTGTCATCAAGGAGAAATTCCAGATGCATTCCCTTGGATCCATCCTCCCCCTCATCCAGCGGGGGGAGTGGCTCTCATCTCTGGACTTAATGGATGCCTACACACATATCAGCATCCACAAGGATCACCGCAAGTTCCTCTTCTTCCAGATCCAAGGGAGACACTTCCAATACAAGGTCCTCCCCTTTGGGCTATCCCCTGCGCCAAGAGTTTTCACAAAATGCGTGGCCGTGGTGGCCGCCCACCTACGCAAACAGGGCATATGTGTCTTCCCATACCTGGATGACTGGTTGATTTCAGCACTATCCCGGCAGGAAGCCACAGCATCTACGCAACAGATCATCGCCCTCCTATCATCTCTTGGCTTCCTGGTCAACTTCCAGAAGTCACAATTGTAAGGGGAAAATAAGTATTGTATGGGGAAATCAGTTTCTTGTTATACAGAGGGACCATGAGGCCCATCTGTGAATACCTAGATAGAAAGGAATGTGTTGTGCTAAGACAAGATTCAGTGATCTTCACAGAGACAGGTACCAGTTTGTACGGTTGCTAATTAGCAATATCAGGAGCAGGGCTATGCTGCTGGGATGGGTTTATGATGTATATATGTTTTTGCTACTGTATAAAAGTTAGACTGCACTTCTAACGTTTGGAATAAACTTGCACACCTTTCCTTCTGTGTCAGTTGTGAGTTTTATTCCCCTGGATTCCAGCCAGCCGAAGCAGCACACCGCAGATGAGGGTTTGGGACTTCCCTGGCCTGGAGTGACCAACAAGGAGCAGACCCGTTACATTTGGTGTCTGTATAACAAGAAACTGATTTCCCCTTACAATACTTATTTTCCCCTTACACACACCTGCAGCCAACGCAATGCCTCAAGTTCATAGTAGCAATAATAGACACCACAGTCTCCTGGGTGTTCTTGCCCCCCTCTCGAAGGGATGCCATCACCCACCTGATACGACGCTTCTTGGAGACCGGCTCCACACCTGCCAGAACACTCCTCCACCTTCTGGGCCACATTACAGCCTCTACCCAGGTCAAATCCATGGCAAAGCTCCACATGTGCCACCTGCAATGGTACCTGAGGTTGCACTGGAACCAGCACTCGCAGCCCCTTGGCACCCTCATACCCATGGACGCCGCAGCCAAAGCATCCCTCCTCTGGTGGACCCGCAGGAGGAGCCTTACTCTTGACCACCCTCTGAGGCAGCCCACCCACCAGTTGAGCATAACCACAGGTGCCTCCCCATCCGGCTGGGAAGCACACTGCCTCCACCTCCGCACACAGGGAGTGTGGATGACACGGGAGCAGTCCTACCACATCAACCTCCTGGAGCTCAGGGCGATCCGACATGCCCTCAAGGGCTTCCAGGGTCTGACTCATGGGAAACACATCCTTTTCCGAACGGACTACCAGGTGTCCATGTTCTACATCAACAAACAAGGTGGAACGGGCTCATGCGCCCTCTGCAGGGAGGCTCTAAAGATATGGATCTTCACCCTATGCAACCAATGCCACATCCAGGCCTCTTACCTGTCAGGACTCCAGAAGCCTCCTACCTGTCAGGACTCCAGAACAAGCTAGCAGACCGCCTCAGCTGGCAGCTCAACCCCCACAAATGGAAGCTCAACAATCAGGTGACCCTCACCATCTTCCAACGATGGAGCAGCCACTGATAGACCTCTTTGCCACGGAGGAGAACACCAAGTGCGACATCTTCTGCTCGAAGCGTCCCTCCCACTGCAGCAGGGCCCCAGATGCATTTGACGTGTGCTGGGAGGATTGGTCACTAATGTACGCCTTCCCACCCTTTCCCCTGATACCGCTGACCCTGCAGCGCATCATTTCGGACAGGGTTCAGGCCATCCTCATAGCCCCCTACTGGCCCCGCCAGGGATGGTTCCCATTCCTCAGCCACCTAGCACAAAAAGCGCCTCTTCGCCTCCCCCTTTGGCCGGACCTCATTTCCCAAGACAACGGCAACACCCTGCACCCCAATCTGCAGACCCTGTCCTTAGCAGCATGGATCAGCAATTAACAAATACCAATCACCAATGTTAAACAAAACCCTCAAACAGTAAAAAACCTGGGTAACAAAAAGCCCGTGTTTCAAAAAGAACTTACAGCAATTTACTAATTTTTTTGTCGGAGAGGCCAACCAAGCAGAAAGAAGCACACCTTGTGCCCCGTCCATTTTATTAAGTAAGACGTAAATCTTAAATTTTATAAAAAAGCACTAGAATGCGTTACTTAGCTGAGTCAATATCAGAAAGGCTGTAGGTTGAGATAGCGGGAGGACGACGTGACACGTTTCGGGGTATTGAAAACATTTAATCCCCTGCTTCAGGTCAAAAACCGCCATATGATGTAGCATCAGCCCTGTAAAACCCGGAAGGGCGAAAAACCGGCTTTTAAAAAAAGGGCCGGCCTCAAATGTTTCCGCTGAATTGCCATATGTCAATCACATCAGCTGTTGTTAAAGAGACCAATCATAGGTTTAAATGGGGAGGGATCACAATGTCAAGCTCCGCCCCCTAAAACCAAAGATTGACGGAAATATAATCAATTAGTAGACTGTGTGCCAATCAATTTGCATATTCATCCCTTTTGGGCTAACTGAGTCCAGGTGGAAAATCCACCTCTGCTCCAACTTCTGAAGTGTCTGTAAACGATTTCCCCCACGTGGATGAGCAGGTGTAAAATCTAAAATTCACCACTTAAGATCTTGAAAACTATGAGCGAGCTGTACACAGTGCTCTACCATGGGGGCTGTAAAAGTCTTTGTGCGCAATCTGGACGCATGTTCGGCCAGACGTACTTTAAAGGGGCGTGAGGTGCGGCCAACATAGTAGAGAGAACAAGGACATACAATCAAGTACACAACAAAGCTAGTTGCGCAATCCGTCTGCCAACGCGAACGGTAGACAATAGATGTATGACCGTCAATCCACGTCATGCCACCAATAGTGTTGCAACAATACGCGCATAACCCACAAGGATAATGACCCGGAGAAGGATGAGATGTAGGAGGGCTATCAATTTCGGCAGTGGTATGCACTAGGCGATTCCTTAGGTTGGCTCGACGGGAATATGCTATCCGGAGCTGGCCCCGAAAGCAGGCATGTAAACTGAGAACAGGCCAAAATCGATGTAAAATTTTCATAACTGTAGAGGAACCTTTCATGTAGGGAAAAATCCCCGTGATCTTATCTTGAGAAGTCTCAGAAGTCCCAGTGCAAAATAGCCATTCTCTAAGGCAATGAGAGGCCCGTTTATATGCCCGCAAAATCAGTCTATAGGGGTAGCCCTGTGACAATAAACGTTGGCTAAGGTCCTTAGCGTGTTCCTTGAAGTCTCTAGAATTGGTACAGTTACGGCGTATCCGCAAAAATTGGCCAAAAGGTAAACCTCTCTTTAGGGCAGGTGGATGAAAACTATTATATCGCAATAGGGTATTTCGTTGAACCGGTTTTCTGAATAAAGAAGTAACAAAACCAGAAGACGACCTCTTCACTGTAATATCTAGGAATTGGATCGACTGGGTCTCAATCTGAGCTGTAAACTGGATGTTAAACTTAAATGTATTCAAACTATCAATAAACGAGTCCAATTCGGGCCGCGAACCCGACCACAAAAAGAAAATATCATCCAGAAATCTACGCCAGAAGGGAACATGCTTAAAAAGTGGAGCAGCATGGAGGCTGAGCGGGTCACCCTAACAAACCTCCACCTCCCGCCCGAGGTCACGCAGGTTGTACTTGCAGCCAGACAACCATCAACAAGGAAGTCCTACGGCCTGAAATGGAGACGCTTCTCCTCCTGGTGCTCCGCCCTGCGGCTCAACCCCTTTTCCTGCCCTATGCCACAGGTGCTACAATACCTCACGGAACTCTCCCAGCAGGGACTGCAGCCTCAATCAATATGAGTCCAGCTGGCCGCGATCGCAGCCTTCCACAATTGCTACGGAGACACGTCCATCACTGCCCAGTCCATCGTCGCCCGCTTCATGAAGGGGATCACCAACCTGTGCCCCCCGCGCAGGGATCCGATCCCTCACTGGGACCTCAACATTGTCCTCTGCCAGCTCACGCTACCCCCCTTTGAGCCCTTACATGCAGCGGATATGAAACACGTTTCCTGGAAAACTCTATTTCTCATCGCCATCACATCAGCCCGACAGGTCAGTGAGCTGCAGGCCCTGGTAGCACACCCACCCTACACCCAGCTCACCAGCGACAGAGCCAACCTCCGGACACACCCGAAGTTTGTGCCAAAACTGGCCTCTGCCTTCCACTTGAACCAGTCCATTGAATTGCCTAGCTTCCACCCCGAACCCCACTCCTCTGCTGAGGAACAAAACCTACACACCTTGGACTGCTCAGAGCCCTCCGCGTCTACCTCCACCGGACTGCTCCTCACCACAAGGGGACACAACTCTTCGTCTCCTATGACCCCAACAAACCTGGATGTCCTGTTTCCAAACGTACCCTGTCCCTCTGGATCTCCGCCTGCATCGCCTTCTGCTTAGAGCGAGTGGGTGCGGAGCCTGCACCTCCAGTCAATGCGCACCAGCTGCGGTCGATGGCCTCTTCCATTGCCAACCTGAAATCTGTCCCTGTGGTGGATATCTGCAAAGCAGCCACATGGTTGTCCCCTCATACATTCCAAAGGCACTATTGCCGCGACCTCTCCAACGAAGACCTGGCCTTCAGCCGGGCAGTCTTAACCACAGCAGACCCGCAATAACCACCGGACTACCTGAACTGCAAACTGCGTTCTGCACTGTTACTTGCACTTTGCACTTGTTTTATTTGCACCGTATTTACACTGTTACTTGCACAGTTGCACTGTTTTGCTGTTACTTGCACTGTTGTACTGTTTTGCACTTTGAAGCAATCCCTGCACCAACTCCATGCTCAATAAACAGGCGAATTTGTTCACAATCCCTGCCTGGCCTCCTTCTCTTGACCGACCCTTGTACCACAGCTCCTCATAGCTTGGGAGGCACCTATTGTGGCTGACTCATCCTGCTTGTCCTAGGAGAAAATGAGGTTACTTACCTGTAACGGGAGTTCTCCGTGGACAGCAGGATAAGTCGGCCACACATTCCCACCCTTCTCCCCTTCAAGGGCCGGTCTTCTCCCGGGTACTCGCCCTTAGCAGTAGGCTCAGCTAGTAACTCAGTGGCTGGCTAGGGGCGGACCCGGAGGGGTGGCCCATGCTCAAAAGGGTGAAGCCCTTCTGAACTATAGAGAGGACGTCCGTCTCGGCGCCTTCGGATGATGTCACCTATTGTGGCTGACTTATCCTGCTGTCCACGGAGAACTCCCGTTACAGGTAAGTAACCTAGTTTTCCTCAAGTACCAAAAGATGCAATCAGGGATGAAGAAAACTGGTCATAAAGATACAAAAATAATTCCAAATATATTGACTGTCAAATGGCCTGATTAAAATGAATTTCCTAGTGCACTTTGATATATTGCCTGTAGATATTACACCTTATGAACTCCAGAAAGAGGCTCTCTTTGGCACAATGCAATGCTGAAATGAGCATTAACAGTAAATCTGAGAAACTGAGATCATCTTCCAACATACCTGGCCTAAGAGTGGGGGTCATTCCTATCCCATTAGGAGACATTATCTACAATCATTGAGCCACTCTTCCCTCTGCTGTCTGATTTGTTCTGGCAGAGCTGGCATCTTAGGAGGAAGATGTGGGTGTGGAAGCCTTAAAATTCCTATGGCGACCCAAGAGAATAAAATGATTTGCTTAGAAAAAGAAAAGAAAATGAATCCTTGGCCGAGACAGAGAGAGGGCAGTAATGCACTGAGGGTGCAGCCAATCCTTGCATCAGCATCAAATTACAAGGGGCTGGTCCCAGAGTTGGGAGGTGGCAGCAGACTGCTCTCACACACTCTCACTCCTTTGCAGAAACCAGAAGCTGCTGTTGCCCCTCAGACCACTCTCTCGCGCTCTCTTCCAGGTAAGCTTCTGCATTCTCTCTGGGTGCCTATACCCAGCAATTTCTGTATAAATGTAGTAGGAGGGAGTATGGAAGATAACTGGAGCTCGGCATGTGCAGGTACAATAAGCTTTCCTATGTTGTTTGCAATGAGAGGATGATAGTCTGTGCCCTAGGCAACAGAGACAAGCAGTCCTTAGAGGGTAGAGGGTGTGTAGTGATCCTCTGTGCAGGCGGCGCCCCTCACACCCAGCTAGTAGCACTTCTGTGACTGAGAATTATAAAGTGAGAAAACATTTTTCAGTGCTGAAAATGGAGATGTGGGCAGTAAGGCTTGTTAATTTTGTGCCAGGGACTACTGAAGGACCACACCCATAGTATGGCATCATTCTTTACAGGCGGCTATGGCTACGAGGGTGTTGTGGGTGCAGCGGTGAATGCAAAAGGAGGGAAGGGGCTGCTGTGCAGGGTTGAATTTAATTTCATTTTTCATTTGATTATAAACCACTTATCATTACATATCTAAACAGTGTACAATGATTAACATACCTAAATAAACTAATCTCAATCATATAAAATTACAATAAATCAATATAATCTAATTAAATAACATCACAAAAATATATGTAAATGGGGGGGGGGGTGGAGTGTTGTACTGCCGGATGCAGGTGCAGGGGGGCAGTGTGGGTGAAGTGCTGATGGCAGAAGGAAGGAAAGGTCTGCTGTGAAGTGCCAGATGCAGGAGCGGGAATGAGTCTGGGTGGAGTGCCAGATGAGGACGGAATGTGAAGCACTAGATGGGGGGAGGGGTATGGATGCAGGACCAGGCACAGGCTCCCATGTGTAAAAAGCCCAGGATGTGTGTGAGGAACCTTTGCTGAAAAGAGAGAGGCAGCGGATTTACCAGTGCATGCACAGATTCTGCAGATTAATAAAGTTGGAAGGACAAGAGAGTCTCAGCATTATCTTTTATTATCCACTTTTCTAGTTCTTTCTTACATATATAATTTGTCTACAGTAATTCATTCAAACTCTATGCAGCATACAAAAAATAAAGATGAGAGAACTCAAGGTTTTAGGCCACTAGATAATACTGTATAATGAAAGCTCACATCTGTGGAAAGTTTGCAGTGATGTCTGGAAGCATCATTTCCCACTCACCCACATCCTCTCTCTGAATTCTGGTGGCACATATTTCTGCCTCTCAGGGGTTGCTACTATGTAACCCTCCCCTCTGTCTTGTTAAGGTCCTTAGGCACACGCTTGCCAGAGTCCTGGGTGACAGAAGGGAGGAACTCTCTTCACCAAAGAGACAAAATGTTCAGAATCCTTCCCAGAACAAAACTGAGACTCTGGTGTTGGATCAGTTGTGTGGGGCCTGTGGTTCTGGACTTGGCCTTGTGGGACCTGTGGTGACAGACCCATTGCATGGGCTTGTAGTTTTGAACTGTGTTCTGAAGGCTATGTATGGCCTATGGTTTTGAACCGGTCCTGTTCTGTAGGGTATATGGATCTTGTAGTGATGAACCCACTTGAGAAAATTTCTCCAAATGGGTTAGTTTTGTGCATACCATGACAGTCATGAACCACTGTGTGGATACTGTGGTGTTGGATCCAAATATGTTCTGTAGGGTGTGTGGGATTTGTAGTAACGGACTTATTATATGTGTCCTGTGGTTTTGGGTCATCCTGTTCTGTAATGTGTCTGGAACCTGTAGTGATGGGTCCTGTGGTTTAGACCTAGCCATTTTCTGTAGGGTGTGTAGTTTTGAACCTGGCCCTGTTCTGAGGAACATATAGGACATGGTGGTGCAGTCAATGCTTGGGTGTGATCTGGGCTTGGAGCCTGCTTTGCAATCTTGTGAATCTTTTCTTTGTTGTGAGATGAATGAAAGACTACAGTTGTGAATTCTGCCAATGCTTTGCGGGTGAGTGGCAATCTTAGTCCCAAGGATTGCAGTAAGACTCCCAACCTCGAATCTGAGGAACAAGCCTGCCACACCTTCTCCTAAACTGGAATCGTTAGTGCCAGACTATGCATGTTTTAACAGGACCCATATGCAGTATAGCAAAAGAAATGTGAAGTACTGATGTGTGTGTGTATGTGTTTAAGGTGGGGGATGTGAACTATCCATTTGAAGGAAAATTATGGTGTGATGAGAGTGATGGTGTTAAGATCTCTGGAGGTCTGTGATGTGGGGAAAGGGCCACTGCCTTGAAATGATGGGCTGCACCAGCCAGGTTGGAAGGTTTCAGCTTCAATGGTGGTATCATATGACGGGCGCCTCCAGGACAGGGAAGGAATATGAGATTCTTAGTTTCATTGGACCAATGGCAGCTGTAGTGCCAGAGTGAGTCTCCTTTCAGACTTTCTTTGCTGTGCAGAGGCAGCCAGAGACCTCAGCAGAGGAATCCGTGAGCCTGCCTTTGCTGGTACATGAAAATACACAGCAGACACTAATGCTCACAAAATACCAAGAAACTGATGTGAGAGCCAGCTTTGTTTCTCTGTCTTGGCCTTTCCTTTCCAGCACTAATCATAGCCACGTTGCATCCTGAAGGGGAGGTATAAGAAGGAGAGGAAGTCCATTCCAGCCTAGAGATTTAAGCAGCTGCTTTCTAGCTTCCACTCTCAGAAATCACAGAAGTCCTCTCCCCAGTAAGAAGTCTCCCTGGAATGTGGGTGTACAGGTGGATTCCCTGTGACAAGCTTCCAACAGAACTCAATGTGCACTGCACTGTTTCTAAACAAACTTACCTTCCTTGTTTACAGAAGCATGTGGGAGTCCTGGATCTCTAGAGGATGTCTGAACACTGGCAGGCTCCGGTGTTCAGACATTCCCATCTCTTGCTGTGTGCACTGTACAGCAAGGGTGAGCAGAGCAAGTAGGGTGCTGGGCAAAGTCTCAGATGCTTGACTGGATGGCACCATTATCTGCTTCGCCACACTTAGTGTAGTGCCTGCTTGTTATTCTCAAGGGTGCAGCACAGAAAGGACGGCTGGTTCCTTCTAGATGCAGTATAGACAGGACTGCAAGCTCCTTCTTTACCCGGGTCTGCAGCATGAACAGCACTGCAGACTCCTGCACCCCTTCTCCAGGGTACTGCACTGCCTGCCATATACAACTCCATGAAGAAAATGTTTTTTTGTGTTTTATTCTTCCAGGTGTGATTCCTCCCTCACCCAGGTAACAAGATGGTGGTGCCTTCTCAAATGGAAAATGCCATGGAAACTCTCATGTTCACCTTTCACAAGTTCGCAGGGGACAAGTGTTACATGACTAAAGATGAACTGAAATTATTGTTGGAGAGGGAATTCAGTGAATTCATGAGGGTAAGATTGGGATCTGTCCTACCTCCCACCCAACTATCTTACTCCACACTCTCCTTCCTTCTTGTCTCATTTCTAACCTCCCATCTCTCTATTCCCATTCCCTGCACTTTCTGTCCCACTTCCCATCCAACTAGTTCCTACTCTTATCACTTCCTCTCCCCACTCTTAACCCTGTGTCCCACTTCCACTTCTACACCCGGCACTTCCTGTCCCACCTCTCCAAACAGAATGTGAGACAAAAGGGGAGGAGTCTAACAACAAGGAAGAGGGAAGGGTCTCATAATTAAAGGAAGGTAGCTCAACAAAACGGAGGGCTCTCTTGAGAAGTGGGGAATTTCAGTTGCTGTGGCTTTTTCATCAATATGTTTTTTCTATCTGCAGAACCAGAAGGATCCAATGACTGTGGATAAAATAATGAAGGACTTGGACCAATGCCGAGATGGGAAAGTGAACTTCGCAGGCTATTTCTCACTCATTGCTGGACTTTCCATTGCCTGCAATGACTACTATGTGTGCCATATGAAGCCAAAAGGCAAAAACTGCTAATTGTATACAAAGAACTCAACTAATTACCTGAGAACAAAACGAAGGATGGCACCCCTGTTCCCCTTCTTTCCCCCACATCAGTAGCTTCACCTTTCATACTAGCTTCCCAGCCAACTAAAAGGCTTTTAAAATATATTCTTGCTTCTAGCCTGGTGCCTTACTTGTCAGGGCTTTCCTTGCTCCTGTTGACCCTGTAGGCAGTAGAGATTCTCTATGACAAAGGCTGAGATCAGAGTTTGGTTCCTGTGTACATAGCTAAGGGCTGCTGGAAATAAAAGTAACATTTCTCTTGGAAAACAATTTCCTGATTCCTCTTTATTACAAAGTTTTGGGTAGCTGTAACTAGTACTATCAAATTTCTTTAGCCATTTGGATTTAGCTTTTTTCATACATGGCTGGACATGGATGGGAGGTGGAATATGAAGGGAAGGATATAAGAATGGAAGTGCGACAAGGAGGTGCACCCTTAGACCTCGTGAAGAGAATAAGGGAATCGGCACGCAGAGCTTTCATGAAGTATTTAACAAAACACAGCCTCCAGGGTCTGAGGTCAGTTTCAGTGCTGTCCCACATCAGTTTTATGTTTTCAGCACCACACAGAATTAAATCTGAAAATATAAATCCATCGCTATTTATCTATTTCATATGCCCCTCCATGTAGGAATGCCTAGGTCAGTACCTCTGCTGGAGCTTACAGGTTAAGGCTTTGCTGGTGCCTACACACCCTTGGGACCAGCAGTAACTGGTATATAACCAGCAAAGTGCAGCACTGTCCCAGGAGAGAGTTGCAGTGTTGTTCATTCTCCAGTTGCATCACAGTGACAATGGAAAGAAAAGCCATAAAGGCTCCACAGTGCTACACAAGGCACCAATGACCCTGCACAGCTAGCAGTGAATTAGAGATTGAAATCATCTTCAACATACCTTGATATAGCATTTCTGTTATATATGCATGTGGTAGTATGGTGTGCAGTGGGAAGGGTGTTTCTTTACAAAACAGGCCAGACAGCAGTTCAGGGAAAACAAAAAGCAGTTTTATTCTGTCCCAGCTTATTAAACCTCCACAAAACAAAATCCAGAACAAACAGCAGTTCAAGGAAAATAAAAGCAGCTTTACTTCTGTCCCAGCAAGTTAAACCTCCACAAACTGGTCCTCCTGGCAGTTCTTCCAGTCCCAGTTAAAGGTTCCTACCTCAGAACTTCTTTGCACAGCTTGCCTTGAAAGGACCTCTGACTCCATGGGCCTCTTCCCCTCCTGCAGCTTGCTGGGTTCTTAACCTCTCCCTCTGAGTCATGTCCTCCCAACCATAAACTCTGGGCTGCAGAGGCTTAAAGGGGACTGTTGATAATCTCTTTGGAGAGGGATGAGTGACCTTCTATATTCCCAATTATAATGCAATATTAATCTATTTTCAGATATTATCCCCGTTAGTAACTGGTTCCTCTGCACAAGAACCTTGAGCCCTGCACAGCTATACCTAGACTCTTTGCACATCACAAACCCAATAAATGCACAGCTATGCCTGGTCCCTCAGCAAAATAATCCAGTCTTTCTCTATAGGTATCATTTGGTCTTCCTTCACAAGAACACAGGCAGTTACCCAAGGATCTGGGCAGTGGACTCCCTATACAAGAAGCTGGTCACCTGCACAAGAACCCTGTCTCTTTCTGAGACTGCTAGGCACAGGCAGATGTTGGGCAATGGGCTGCTCACACATTTAGTAAGTTCTTACATAATTAAGCACACTGGAGAACAGAACAATGAAATGCTTTCCAAAATGAACTCTGGAGGGTTTTAATCTTCCCAACCCCTGCTGCTCTCTCTAAGTGGATTTTGCATGGTAAGATAGGGTTTACCTTCACTAGCGAAGCCTTTAAGTGCTTCTGAATGAATTCATAAATATCACCTGTACAAATTAATAATTGAAAAATAAATAACAGACACATGTTCTAAATTAGGTAAACACTAGAGAGGCAGCATAATTATCTCTTTCTACAAATCTGATTATTCGTATTTAGCTCATGCCTTTCTAGTTGAGTGCAACTTGCCTTGAATTACAAGTATTTCCATGTCCTTGGAGGGGCTTACAAGCTAAGGGACCCTTTTACTGAAGTGTGTCAGGTTTTTGTACCTAATGCATGTTTAGCGCACCCGTGGTAACTGTCAGGGGTGTGACCAGCATGTTCTTGACAGTTAATGCACAGATGAGTGCTCTAATGCATGGTATTATTACTGTGGGTGCACTTACCTCTATCTATTGAGATGGTATTAGATGAATCCATACTAATGGCAACATTGACAGTTAGTACGTGGTATGTCCCATCACGCTAACTGCAATGTGCTCACTATGCCCACTCTCTGCCTTTAACCTGCTCATTCAGTACCCTACCGTGTAGTAAGAGGGCCCCTAAGTTTATACCTGAGACAATGGAGGCTTAAATGATCTACCCAAGGTAGGGAGTATCAGTGGAATGTGAATCCTGGTTCCCCTGGTTCCAGCTGGCTGCCCTTACCACTAGGCTACTCCTTCACTCAATTTAATGTAAATCATCATTCCCTACAGTAAAATTAAAATCCCATCTCAGCAGAAAGGCTATTCCAAGCCAATTTTAACCAAAACCTTGCAGATATTGTACATCTAAAGAAGAATTTCAGCATGCCCTGTCCAACACCCCAGTAAACATTTCCATTATTAGCAGCAGAATTGTAAGAATGACTTTTAAAGGATATATAAAAATAGATATTTCCCAAACATTAAATCATCCAGGTACAGCACAAGGCAGCAGTCCTAAGAATGGGCAAATTAAATATATATAGCCAAAGTAGAAATTCATATAATCCCAAACAACATAAGATTTCTACATTACTCAAATGGAAAAAGGAATGGACCTCAAAGAAATACAGAGCTTATTAAAGTCCAACTGTATCCTCCAGTATACTAGCCTCAAGGGCCAACACTAGAATGTTCGGTGTTCATCATAAGTCCATGCCCAAACCCAGAAAATGCAGTGCTAATAAATTGCTATGTTTACATTGCATAACACAATCTCAACAAAATTATAACTTAACAAAACAATCCCAATCCCGACCCACCATTGTATTTCAATAAGCATAAAATTAACTTATCTGCTTCAGGGGAATAAATAAAATTCTATCAGATCCACTGCAAAAGAGCTAAATTCCAGCCAGCTGAGTTCTCCATAAAGCGAACCCTCCTAAGAAAGGTTTATAATCAAACACAAGAACAACACATGGTCAGAGCCACCAATCAAATCAGACAGCCCAATCAATAGTCAAATTCAAACCTAGTTTGATCGAGCCCAATCAGAATATTCAAGTATGCTTACGAATACTTAATTGTTTTAGCCGGTCACCTCCTCTCCATGATCGAGGTATCTGATCAAGAATACGCCAGAGGGAATGCTGGCAGTTCAACCAATGAGAGATCAACGGAGCAGTCATGTAATTTGTGTTGATATGACTTTTATGTTCATTTAAACGAAGACGCACTTTCCTGGTGGTACGACCCACATAAATTAAAAAACAAGGGCAGACAATCATGCACATCACCCACTCAAAATCACATGATGCATTATACTTTGAAAGATATGCTTTCCCATTACTGTGAGTCCAACAGGGGCCAGTAGGGTGGAAGATATCAATTACAATTACCACAAGGGTAGACCCAAAGACAACTGGTCAATCTCAGTCGCAGATCCTGCATAAGTTGTGAGTAACTCATAAGATTTTTACCCTGTCTAAAAGCTATACAGATAGACAGGAATGCAAACTTAAAACATTCCAGTATTTATGAATCAACCACCACACAATGGGCTCCCAATACATATGGCAATACACATATCAATGTGTCATCCCGTTCAGGCTGTTTATACTCTAATAAAAGATCCCATTGGTCATACTTTGCTTTTAAATATGCATGTTTAATAATGGATGCAGGATAACCTCTAGTTGAAAATCGCGATTTCAATAGGGAGGCTTCAGATACAAAAGCTGACTCTGTAGAACAAATACGACGTGCTCTTAAATATTGGCTTATTGGAAGGCTGCTCTTTAATTTGAAAGAATGAGCAAAGCACCTTTGCCTGAATGTCTGCAGCATGTTACACATACACAAAGAGGACAGTGTGTTTATGCCAGTCCTGGTGATTTTTGGCTGTACTCAGGGCCGGCCCGTCCATTATGCAAGAATGTTGTTCACACAGGGCCCCATGATTCAAGGGGCCCCATGCCAACATCATCTCACATTCGGCACCAGCAGGCAGGGCAGCTTTAGAGGGAGCCGGAGAGGCACCCGCACACCTCTGACAGCCGCCGAAGTAAAGAGCGCCTTCTTTCTTCACTTCGGCAGCTGTATTACATTATAGGACGCTAGCGTGCCGAGGTCAAAGGGGACTTCCTGTTTCCCATCACTCAGCGCGCCAGCATCCTATACTGTAATACAGCTGCCAAAATAAAGAAAAAAGCTGCTCTTCACTTCGGTGGCTGTCAGAGGTTGGCCGGGGCCTCTCTGGCTCCCTCTAAAGACATTTGAACAGCCACAGGACTCTTTGGGGGGGGGGGGGCTAAGACTGGAAATAGCTGATGGGGAGGGTGCTTGGACTGGAAACTGGCTAAGTGGGGCTAGGATAGGACTGGAAATGAGCTGATGGGGGGGGGCTAGGATTGGAAATGGACTGATGGAGTGGCTAGGATAGAACTGGAAAGGGCTGATGGGGGAGCTAGGACTGGAAATGGGCTGATGGAAAGGGCTAGGATAGGACTGGAAATGGGCTGATGGGAGGCTAGGACTGGGCTGATGCAGGGGGATGGGAGAATGGGACTAGAAGGGAGCGGATGCTAGGTGCGGCTGGAACTAGAAGGGAGCTGATGTTGGGGGAGGACTAGAATGAAATGGGGCTGGGGGAGTGAGGATGGAGAGGGGAAAAATATTGTGTGGGAGGGAAGAAAAATCTACGATCGGCTAGGTATTGGGAGAGTAAGTGGGGATTGAGGATGGAGAGGTAAAATTTGAGTGGATGAAAATGGAATAAAGAAAGAAATGGAGGAAAGAACAAAAGGAGAAAGATCAGTATGTTAAAGCAGATGTAGTGAAAGAATGGAAAAAACTAGGAGAGAGAAGAAAGGACAATGGAGAGTTAGCAGAAGACACGAAGAAATCAGAAGAACGTGACTGGAGCAATTGCAACTGAAAAATAAAATGCACAAACAACAAAAGGTAGAAAAATACTTTTTTATTGTGAATTTATTAACTAGAATATGTCAGTTCTGGGAAATGTGTATCGTTAACATCTGCGTTTTGTTTAGTACAAGAGGAAATTAATTTATAGTTTTATTTCTCCAGTGTTGTTGTACATCCAAGTTTGGCTTTGGGGTTCCCAGTTTAACTACTGTCTTCCTATTTCTAAATTGTGATCCCTTGTTCTTTGTTTGGTGATGGTCTATGTTCTGCATGTGTAACCGAGCTGAGGTATTCTGTTTATGTAGTTTCTATTTGACAGTGCCACTTGTTCTCTTTCCCCAATAGCAGATGTATTGGTATTCTCTGAGATGTATTGGTTTAATATTTGCAGTGTTGCCTTTTGATAGGTAGGGTTTGGTGCTTTGTGAATCCTGGTATGATGTGGTGGGTTTGCTATGGGTTGTGGTTGGGGCAAGGTACTTCAGGCCGGAAGGTCGGGGGTTCAAATCCCACTAGAGGACAGCAACTTTGGGCCGGAAGGACTGGGGTTTCTAGTCCCACAGGTGCTCCTTGTGGTCTTGGGCAAGCCACTTAACCCTCCATAGCCCATGTTCCCTGTAAATATATGTGTAAATAGTTAATATGGTTATCCAAGTTGAGATCCCTGCTATTTGTAATTACGGTGTAATCTCCCACCGTAAAATACCTTGATGTTCCATGTAAACCGCACTGATATCGAATAGCGCGGTATATAAGAAAGAAAAATAAATAAATAAATAAATGGGCAGTGTTTGTAGTACTTCCTAATGTGCCTGGTGGTTGGGAGTATAGTAATGTATAAATCTGGTAGTCTTTCTTTATCCATACACTCATTAAGCAGCATGTTTACTAAAAGTTAGTGCATGTTAGCATTATGCAAATATTTATGCAAACGAGGCATATTATGCTAATGAGGCCCCACAATGAGTCTCCGCACATGGCCCCGCATCCCTCTTGGGCCGCCCCTGGCTGTACTGCACGCTATAGTGGTGCCAAGAGGAATTCAGGTCTCTGTAGCACAGGTCAGCTCCCTTCTGCATCAAAACTATGGCTGCAGCTGCTCTGATCAGAATCAGAATTACGCAGGAGCTTCAGGACTCCAAAGGCTACGGACTGAGCTGAAGACTCAAGTGTATGCCAGTCTCCTAAGACATTTTATTATTTCAACAAAACAGAAGCATTATACTTAAAAAAAAAATGTCCAAAAGAGGCATCAAAACAACATAATGGTGGACTGTATACTACTTCAACCTCTCTTTTCATCAACTGCCTCAAAACTATTCAACATTTTTAAATTGTTTGTACCCAGGTGTCTTTTTTAGACATAGCTCCAAAACTTTAAATCAAAAAGCACCCGTCAGTCCCTCCCTGTGCATCCTACCTCTGCAGTCTAGCGCACTGAGGAGGGCCCCACCCTTCCTTCCCAAGAAAAAGACGAAACCATTCTTAAATGCTTGCCACTGGCAAAGCAGAACAGCCAGTCACATGAATAATTTAGATCTACAAAAAGGAAGTGCGTCCTTTCCCTCACAGCTAAAACGCAGAACATATGTTATAGCTTAAGAGTGCCGATTTTACAATCATCTAAGTGATTTGAGATTGTACCATCTTCACTGTAACAGGGGACACGCCCTCCCTGTAATGGGGGAGGTGGGGGGACTGGCAGATAGAGACAAGCAACCCGCTCCCTGAAACTGAAGGGAAATGGAGAGACACTGCTTCTCTATAACTAGAGAGGGGTAAGACAGAAAATGGGGAGGAGGGAACATTCTGCTTATAAAAGAAAGTCTTAACTGTTAGCAGGCTCCACCCTAATTCTTCTCTAAGCTGGTGATGTGGCTCATACCCCAGTCCTGCAGTCATTGTATATTGCTTCCTGGGACAAGCTGCCAGTACCAGGAACAGCTCAAACTCTCTCTTCTGCCATTGCACTCCACTAGCACCTTGAACAGGTACCCATTCTTGCTCTGTCTCATCACTGGGCCAATACAAAAACCATGCGCTTTAGCTCTTGGCTAAAGCTCAATGCAGATTTCCCTAACACACATATGAAAAAAAAGTCTGCGCCTCAATGCAGTAAGCAAATAAACTGTGAGCAAAAAATGTGTGCTAATGTGAAAGCACACCAGATGCATATGCACATAGGTCTGCGCTAGTGGCAGCTACATTTTGCATACAAAAATACTGTACCGGCACACGGGGTTGCATGCACACGCATCCGTGCATGTGCAGGAATGCTATTCTGCACATACAGTTTTTGCAATACCATTATTTATGTGAGAATAGCAATGCAGCAGATCTGCTTATGTATGTGCATGCACTCCAAGTGATATACAATTTTTGCACAGTCCAGCATTTCTTTGCTCCGGCACATCTCCTCTTCAATGCATCCTCAGTAGTGAAGCCAGAAAAAGTTGCGGGCCCGGAATGCTCTGTGAAGAGAAGAAACAGGCATAAAATCCTCACTAGTGCTGACTGCATAGGACTGAGCTAACTTTTTACTCCTCTCAAATCCTGTGCTAAATTCTCAGCATTCGAAAACCCTGCACTCAGCCTTCTGATCTTCAGCACACTTCTCTGCATCTGCGTTGAATTCCTAATATCTTCATTACCATGGATTTAAATGAGCTGTGTGCTGATGCAGTACCGAAAGATTGGAGGATGATCAATGTAACGCTAATTTTTACAAAGGGTTCCAGGGGTGATTCGGGAAACTACAGACCGGTGAGCATGACATCAGTACTGGCAAAATGATAGAAACCATTATAAAGAACAGAATTACTGAACATGTAGGAACCACCATAGTGGATAATATGTTGAAATAATACGTTGAAACCCTCCGCCCATTGTGCAGCGGTGGCTAAAAGAGCAAATAGAATGCTAGGAATCATAAGGAAAAGAATGGAAAATAAAACCAAGGATATTATAATGCTTCTGTATCTTTCCATGGTGCGACTGCACCTTGAATATTGTGTGCAATTCTGGTTGCCATATCTTAAAAAAGATATATCAGAATTAGAAAAGGTACAGAGAAGAGCCATCAAAATAGAAAGGGGATGGAAGGATACCCATATCAGGGAAGGCTTAAAAGGTTCGAGCTCAACTTGGAAAAGAGATGGCTGAGGAGAAATATGATAGAGGTCTATAAGTTAATGAATTGAGTGGAACAAGTAAACATAGATCGGTTGTTTATGCCATCAAAAAGAAGAAAGATTAGGGGACATGCAATGAAGCTACAATGTAAGCCATTTAAGACTAATAAGAGAAAATATTTTTTCACTCAATATGACTCTGGAATTCATTACTGGAGCATGCAGTAAAGGCTGTTAATGTAGCGGGATTTAAAAAAGGTTTGGACAAGTTCCGAAAGGAAAAATCTATAGACTATTATTTAAGAGGACCTGGGAAATCCACTGCTTATGATGGGACAAATATTGTGGAACCTATGTACCTTTTTGAGAACCTGCCAGGTACTTGTGACCTAGATTGGCCACTGTTGGAAACAGGATACTGGGCTTGATGGACCTTGGTCTGGCCCAAATAGAAATTACACTTACCTGGTAATTGTTGTTCCTTGAGGAACTACAGTTTAGTCCTCCACCTCTGGGTAGTACACCTCCTCCTGCAGCTTGGAGACTGGGCATGTCAAAAATCGTGACATCACTGGATATAGCCTGCTGGTCTCTCCCATCAGCCCCCAGTGAACTATTGACAAAGCAGACTCAAAGGAGTAACAAATAAGTTGCTATCATATTAAATTCAACCTCATATTTAACTGAACGCATAACCCAACGTACAGAACCACTAACCCCCCTTCCCGACAGAAAGGGACTGTGTTTTGCACCTTCTGTTTTCCGCGCTATTCCTAGCCAAGGACAAGAGAGAGAGGAAAAGACAGAAAAGAGATATGACGAATGGAGACTACTAAACACCTATCAAAAACTCCACTCACCTGTAGTCTTGCACTTCTCCCAACTGACCAACCACTGTAAATCAATCCATCCCCGGGCGGGAATGAGGACTAAACTGTAGTTCCTCAAGGAACAACAATTACCAGATAAGTGTAATTTCTATTTCCTTATCATTCCTACAGTTTAGTCCTCCACCTCTGGGATGTAGCAGAGCAGTAATCATTGGGAGGGACCTTTCCAGCCGGCTCTTAACACCGTCGATCCGAAACAGGCATCATTCGCCGCCAGAACATCCAGATGGTAGTGCTTACTGAAAGTATGAAGAGACGACCAGGTGGCCGCTCTACAGATTTCTACTGGCGGAACCAAACTATGTTCTGCCCAGGAAGTCGCTTGCGCTCTGGTAGAATGAGCCCGTAATCCCGCTGGGACGGACCGACCTTGCAAAAGATAAGCTGACGCAATCGCCTCTCTAGCCCATCTAGAAATGGACGCCTTCGTCGCCGCTTCCCCTTTGTGGGGACCTCCGAACAAGACGAAGAGGCGGTCTGACTTGCGAAAACATTCGGAAACCTTTAAATATTGCCGCAGGACTCTCTTTACGTCCAAACGGCGCAAACCATGGTCCGATATGCTTCCTCTGTCGAATCGAGAGCTAGAAGAGAAACCGTCTGATTTAGGTGAAACGGCGACACCACATTTGGCAAAAAAGACGGAACTGGTCACAAGACAAAAACGGCTCTCTACACGACAACGCCTGTAACTCCGAAATTCGGCACGCCGAACAGATGGCTACCAAAAACACCGTCTTTAAAGTTAAATTCTTAACTGTCACCTGGTGTAAAGGCTCAAATGGTTCTTTAGCTAAAGCCCCTAAAACTAAGTTGAGATCCCACGGCGGAACCATGATTCTACGAGAGGGTCGTAGCCTGGCTACTGCTTTAAGAAAACGCAACACATCCGCATGCACACCTAGAGTAACCCCCTGGACTTTACCTCTATAGCAAGATAGGGCTGCCAGCTGCACCCTTAAGGAACTGGCTGCAAAACCCTTATCAAACCCGTCTTGCAGAAAACTCAACACCACGGGAACGGATACTGATGCTGCACGAACCTGCCTCTGCGAGCACCAGTCCTCAAAAATACGCCAGATACGCATATAGGCAAGGGACATGGACTTTTTCCTTGCTCGAAGCAAAGTCGCAATGACTGCTGCCGAGTATCCTTTTTTCCTTAACCTTGCCCTTTCAATGGCCATACTGTAAGCGAGAACCAATCCACCTGAGGCATTCGAAGAGGACCCTGTAGCAACAGATTTTCCAACGCCGGTATCCTCCAAGGATTCCCGTCAAGTAACCAAATGAGATCAGCATACCATGGGCGTCGTGGCCAGTCCGGGGCCACCATCAACACTTTTCCCGGATGAGCTTTGATACGCTGAACCACTTGGCCTATGAGTGCCCACGGAGGGAAAACAGAGGAGACCCGAAGACGGCCACCGTTGTATCAGAGCGTCGATTCCTTCCGACATCCTCTCGCACGTCTGCTGAAAAAATGACCCGTTTTTGCAGACTGAAATGTCGCCATGAGATCCATTATCGGCGGTCCCCATTTGCGAACTATCTGCGAAACACGTCCGGATGCAACTCCCATTCTCCAGCATCTACGCGGACCCTGCTGAGAAAATCCGCCTTCACATTGTCCTTCCCCACAATGTGTGCAGCCGAGATCGCTGGCAGTCCAGGCTCCACCCAAGAGAACAGAGCCTCTGCTTCCTCTTCCATGGCCACACTTCCAGTTCCGCCATGCCAGTTGATGTAGTCCACTGTCACTGAGTTGTCGGACAGCACTCGCACCGCTCGACCTGTCACCGTAGTCTCGAATGCTTGCAATGCCAGGTAAACTGCTCTCAGCTCTAGCCGGTTGATCGACCACATGCTCTCCAGCACCGTCCAAGTGCCTTGCGCGAAGAGACCTCCGCAATGCGCACCCCATCCTGCCAGGCTCACATCCGTCAGTAAAGGAAGCCACTCTGGCTGTTCCAGAGGCCTTCAGGGATCCTGGAAGCAGCCACCACCGAAGGGACTGCCTGACCCAGAGAGGGCAAGGGAGCCGTTTGTTCAGAGTCGGACTGATGGGACCAACAGCGAAGCAACGCCCTCTGTAATGGACGCATATGAAACCTGGCCCAAGGAACTACCTCCAATGTCGCCGCCATAGTTCCCAGCATGCGAAGGTAAGTCCACGCCGAAGGCGCTGGCCTGAACTTGCGGATCAACTTCTGAAGGGCGTGACGCCGACGATTTGGCAAAAACACCGCCCCTTTCCGCATGTCGAACCGGACGCCCAGATATTAAAGATCCTGGGACAGAACCAATCGGCTCTTGGCCACTGTTCCCTCTAAGCTGTGTGTGTGTGCGCGCGCACACACCTCGCTGAGCGAGCGCACATACTTTACAACAGAGTGCACAAAAATTACGGCTCTGATTCTGATAGAAAACAACACAGACGTCTTAAAATTTAAAAGTTATGATTGTAATTACTAGAAATTTCCCGCTTCATTTAGTAATCGTCTATTTTCTTTTAATTTGATTAAAATTAATGTGGTGTACATACTGTATTCTGACGTGTAGTCAAATTTTAAAGTATATAACTCCGAGTGTCGTTATGTGGCGCACAAAAATTTAACCTTCCTTCAAAAGCTGCACACAGCTGATATTTTATGTGCACGCAGCCTACAGAAAATTAGAGGGAACATTGCTCTTGGCCGAATTGACCACCCATCCGAGACTCTGTAGAAACTTCACCACCTTGTATGTAACCTGAATACTCTCGACCTGTGACTTCGCTCAGATCAACCAATTGTTGAGATAAGGGTGTACTAGAACTCCTTCTTTCCGTAATGCCGCCGCTACCACGACCATGATCTTGGTGAAGGTTTGTGGAGCCATCGCTAGACCGAATGGCAACGCCTGGAACTGATAATGTCCCCAAGGCAGAGCGAACCGCAAAAATCTTTTGATGAATCTTTTTTATTGGAATGTGTAGATACGCTTCCGTGAGATCGAGGGAAGTCAAGTATTCTCCTTGACGCACCGCCACGATGACCGACCGCAATGTTTCCATCCTGAAATGTGCCACCCGAAGACAACGATTCACCCCTTTTAAGTCCAGAATAGGACGGAAGGACCCGTCTTTATTTGGCACCACGAAATAAATGGAGAAGCGACCCACGCCATACTCCGCTATTGGCACCAGTACGACCGCTTCCAACTGTAAGAGCCAGTTTAAGGTACGACGAATCGCAAGAATTTTCTGTTGACCTTTGCAGGGAGACCTCATGAAGGAGTCCAGCACCGGTCTTGCCAACTCCAATGCGTAACCGTCACGAATGATCTCCAACACCCACTGGTCGGTAGTTATTTGGGTCCAGGCAGGAAGAAATCCCCAAAGCTGGCATCCTATTGGAAAGCCCTCTACCGGGACCCGCCTCCTTTCATTGGGGTTTTCAAGAAGTCGAGGAGGCCATTGCAGCGAAACCTCTATTTGCTCCACGAAACCCCTGAAACCCCTGGGCTCTTGAAGTGAATCACCCCTATGAAAACCACCAAAACAAGAAGACCGAAATCTAAAATCTAGAAACTGCTCGCTTATAAACAAGGCGGAGGTAAGGGATATACAATGGAGGTCTGGTGGCATTAAGGTAAGTGCATTTGCTGATGACATGCTTCTCTGTCTACAGGACCCACAAGAATCTTTAGAGGGAGCTCTACGACAGATTGAGTGGTTTAGTGCCTTTTCGGGATTGCGAATCAATAAGTCTAAGTCCGTGGTGTTAGATGTTGGAGGGAGGGTGAGGCCTCCGTGGAGGGGAGAGTTTCCTCTGCTATGGGCGGAAGGCCAGATTCGTTATCTGGGTATCCAAATCCCAGAGGACATGGGTGAGTTGTACAGTATCAATGTACAACCGATGTTGGAAAGATCAATAGCGACCTTGCGGAAGTGGAGGGATCTGCCCATTTCTTTAATGGGCCGCATTGCCCTTTTCAAAATGGTTGAGTTGCCGAGATGGCTGTACTTGCTACGACACCTCCCGGTGTGGATGGTGATATGATACTTCTGCTTAGCCACTTGAGTAAATTCTGTGGAGGGGTCATAGACCCCGAATAGCGTTAGCAGCTTTGATGAGGCTGCAGGAGGAAGGGGGAGGAGGACTAACGTCCTTGAGAGAATACAACTTGGCGAACTTGTTGCGACCCCTCCGGGATCTCCTATTGGGAACTTCTGAGTCGTTGCCTATTGAATTAATAAACGAGATGTCAGGGACTTTACACAGAGTGTTTTGGCTGCACAGGGCGGACAGGGAGCTGCCGGCTGAGTGGAAAAATTCAGTTTATTTGTGTGCTTTGAGGCAAGCATGGAAAGAGATTTGTCAGAGAAGGAAGGTGTCGTGGAAGAAAACAGATTTTTTGCCTTTGGCAGGAAACAGCGATTTCCCACCGGGATGTCAGGGAATGGTGGCTAGTCGCTGGGGGAAGAACAGAGTTCAATACCTGGGCCACCTGAAGATGGTATCTACCCCTGAATTAGACTCCTTTCAATCCCTGAGGCAGAAGTTCCAGCTTGGAGAGAAAGATTTTTATTTTTATTTGTAAGTGAGACATTATGTGCGATCAGTACAGAAGGAAAGTGAAGTCCTGTTGGCTTCGGGGGGTATGATGGATTTGATGGGTCAATTGGAAGGGAAAATAACTGTAGGGGCATTGCGGCGGGAATGGAGTCTGGGGGTGAGGGGGTGATGGTAGATAGGCTGGTTGAACGGTGGCAACAAGATGACATGCCCGGTATAACAGTGGGTACTTTGGAGCTCGCGTTTAGAGCTATTAAAGATCTTGCGGAGTCAGTCAGATTGCGAGAAATACAATATAAGTTCCTGTGGAGGGCATACGTACATGATGTTTGGGCAGCGAGAGCTGGTGTGGCGCTGACAGATGTGTGTAGAATGTGTGGGAAGGAGAAAGGCACATTTCTACATCGCTTCTGGTCTTGTGAAAGAATACAGGCCTTTTGGCAGGAGGTGTGGACAAGAGTCAATAGTTGGTTGAAGCAGTCACTAGGTCTTCACCCCGGACTCCTGGCTGTTTGGGGTGGGTGGGCGAGGAGGCTTGGGGGGAGCTGGGCAGGGGAAACTATGGGGGAAGGGATCTATAGTGGGTAAACAATGTATATTGCGTCACTGGGTAACAGAAGACCCCCAGGGATTATGGAGTGGGAGCACCTGATGCGAGAGCTAATGACTATGGAAAGGAAAATAGCTGGATTGTTGGGGGGCAATAAACAAAGGAGCTTTGAAGAGACTTGGGCGCCGTTGTTAGGAGGGAGTGCTGACGAAAATTGGAATCGGGATGGGAACCCTGATTAGGATTTAAGGAAGAGCTTGAGGGAAGAACTCTGAGGGGAGGTGGAGGTACCAGTGGGTAGGAAGTAGCGCCAGCCACGCACGGTATTGCTCATAAACATGAATATTGGAGACAAGGCGACACTGCATTAGAGGGTACGAGTGAGGGTGTGGATGTGGAGGGATGAGTGGGAGGTAGGGGATGGGGGGAGGGGGGATGGATGGGGACTGGGGTAGAGGAGGGGGGGTGGGTAAGTAAGGAGTTGTGGAAGGTTTAATCGTGCCTGATTTAGAGTTGGGGTGTTACATATGGTATGGTCTATGTATGATGTCAGTTTCTCTCTGTACAGTGTTCGCAGCTGATGTCTGTTCTGGTTAGATAATGTAGCTAAGTTAGGGAGAGTGTTAGTCATTTTCTAGAGTATCCAGTATTGTGCTGTCAGAAGGCACCTCTGTGGGGGGAGTAAACAGGGTCTAGACGAGCCTTGAGTGTGGGGTGGTCTGGGAACGGGAATGCTGTAACACTTGTGGTTGTTGTGTAGAGAATGATGATAATAATGATAACAATAAAAATGTTTTTCCTTAAAATCTCGAAACTGACCCCGAAAGACCGGCAAAGACTTCCCTTGTTTAGGTTTATCTTCCGGAAGCCTACCCCCTTTGGAGTCTCCTAAATCCTTAACCAATTTGTCAAGATCTTCTTCAAACAACAACCGTCGCTTAAAAGGAAGTTTACTGAGGCGCGACTTAGACGAGCCATCAGCCACCCAATTCTTCAATCACAGAGACCTCCAGGCGGCTACCAACGAAGCCATACTATTTGCTAGCGCTCTGATCAGGTCATAGTGCATATCTGCCAAATACGCCGAGCCAGACTCTAGGCGATCTATCTCGCTTATAAGAGCCTGCTCTAGCTGCGGAGGCTGACGTAAGTGTTGAGACCATCTGAGACATGCTCTCGCCACCCACGCCCCACAAATGGAAGCCTGTAAGGATAGGACGTTAGCCTCAAATGACTGCTTCAATAAACCATCCACTTTCCTATCCTGAGCATCCTTTAAAGCAGCGCTACCTTCCACCGGGATAGTGGTCTTTTTTGTGATCGCTGAAACTGCAGTATCAATCTGCGGAGAACGGAACTTTTCCTTGTCCTTATCTGCCAAGGGATAGAGCCTATTCATGGTCCTGACCCCTCGGAGATCGGCCTCTGGCTGATCCCACTCCTCCTGGATCATCCGATCTACCACCTGGTGAACGGGAAAGACTACCTGTGCCTGCCTCACCGCTTGAATGATGGGATCTTCTACCTCCTCTTCATCCACCGGTTGTGCCGTAGCGAGATTTAGGGTCAGGAGGGATTCCGTGATAAGCGTCGTCAGTTCATCCCTCTGGAAGACCCGAATAATTTTTGCCTGATCCTCAGGTTCAGGTATTTCTCCTTCCTCCAATTCGTCCAGCCCTGTTTCAAGGTCCCCCTCGGCCTCCTCTGTCTCGTGCCACTCCCCCTCTGAGGGAGAAAGCTCACAAATCCTTGACCTCTTAGGGGGCTTCAGAGAAAGGCTACTAGGCTGCCCTGAGCGGGAAAGCGGCATAGAAAGCGACACCAGCGACGCCACAGGCAACTTCCCCTGACACCTCAAACAAAATGCCTGATGCATAATCAATACAAAATCTGGGCAGAAATCCCCGAGCTGCGGTTCTGCCCCTACTGTAGGTAACGTACCTGAGGTACCTGGCAGAACCTCCTGTGAGTCCCCAGACGGAGTGACTAAGAACGGCTCTTCTGCTGCCGCAGCCGAAGGGCCTGGGGCCTCCAGAGCCCCAGTGTGCTCCATCTGCTGCTCCATGGATGTAGAGACAGAGGCGCAGCCCCGACAGATGCCGGTGTCAGCGACCGTGCCCCTGCGTGACCCGCAGACCACACACTGTGGACGCGATGCCATTAACTAAAACTCCCACGGAAGAAAAACACAGATTGAAATAACACTATCCTACTCCTTTTCTCCCTTTTCCTTTCTTTTTTTATTGTCTCCTTTTCTTTTCTTTTAAAAACAAAAATAGCAAGTAAACTCTTAAAGTACGGCCAGAATTCCCGCTACTAAAACAACAAATAAAACAAAAAATATGGAAGGAACTAACAAAATATGCCTTGAAAAAGCTAAGGAATCGCTGAGCTGTATGACATGGAGATTGCTGATAAACACGGGCTGCTGCAGTGCACGCCACGAGGCACCACCGTGCACAGAAAATGGCGCCAAATCCCTCAAGCCCAGCTTGGCGCCAAAATACACTGCTGACAGAAGCAGCTCCAATAGCTCCGTCTGCACCCGAAGGCCTTACCTGTCCTGAGGCTATGAACCTCCGTTCCCATCACCGCGAAGACAGCAAGCCCTCAAGCCGCGCAGCTGCTCGTCACCGCCGCAAGTGGCAGCCGTGGCGAGAGCTGCTCTGCCGTCCCCTGCAGAGGCAAATGAGTATCCCGCCTAAGGAAGGTCGCCACCGCTCAGCCAGCCAGCGTGCAGGTACAGGACAAGGGGCTCTCTCCCATACAGGCAAGGGAGAGAGAACCGAGCCGGCGAATGCCTGAATGAAGAAAATTGACAGGCAGAGGAGCTAGGCGGGAGCTGTCTAAATTTAAAGAAACAGTTCTCAATAAACTAAGTCCCATGAAATTAACCTAAGGAAACTAAAATAAACAAACTGACTGAGGTTTTCCTTTTTTTTTTTTGAAGAAATGAAAGTAATATATAAACTGATCAAAAACAAATAAAGCCAATTAAAATTTAAAAGTTATCCTGACTAACTGCTCCTTATTTGTTCCTCAAGTGAGCCCAGCACCTAGGCTCACTACATCCCCCTGCTGCATGGAGACTGGACACACTGGCAGCTGATGGGAGGGACCAGCAGGCTATATCCAGTGATGTCACGATTTTTGACATGCCCAGTCTCCAAGCTGCAGGAGGAGGTGCACTACCCAAAGGCGGAGGACTAAACTGTAGGAACGATAAGGAATATGCATTTCTTATGAACCCAAGGCTTTCTGCACAGCTCACGTGCACGACTCGTTTTTACATAGGACACCCACAGTAGCAAATAACGTTGTGCACAAAAGTTGAGCTAACCTGTATACAAAGCCTAGTGTGCTTTAATGCATCAGCCCCACTGTGGCTATTATTAACTATTTTCTTTCTGTGACCTCTGGGGGTGAGGAGTATTGCCATAGATATTAGCTAATCACTGTTCAGGGAAGAAGAAGTATTGGAAGGAATAATGTCATTGGGTTAAGCAACACTGTGGTCCAAGGGGATTTGAATGTTAGTTGAAGATTACAGTACCAGTCACCATCTGCAAGGCACATTTTACTACCAAGCAGTAAGCATTGTGGAACCTGTGGTTTTTGGGAAAGCTGCTAGGTACTTGTGACCTAGATTGGCCACTGTTGGAAACAGGATACTGGGCTTGATGGGCCTTGGTCTGACCCAGTATGGCATATCTTATGTTCTTATGAGTGCATCCCAGGTGCTTTCTTCTGGCAGAAAAAAATAATTTTTCTTCTGGTTTTAGAAGATAACCTGATCCACTGTTAAATGCTTGTGGCAAGTTTATAAAGTATCTTGCTCTGGGGCCTCTTTCCCCTTCACATACCTTAAGTAAAGCCAAAGAGGCACCCACAGGGAACAATTACTACAACTCCCTTATTATGGGTTGGAAATACTCTCTCAAAAAGCTTTCACAAAATGTTTAATGGAGCTAAAAAATCCAAACACATTATGCCATTAATGAAGGAACAACACTGGCTACAGATTTTTTTTTTCGGCTCCAATTGAAAATCTTAATCCTCGTACAGAGGTCCTCAACTTTTTTGGTTGGGTGGACGCCTTATTAACCTTACAAAAATTTAGAGACCCTCAGTTCCTCCCTGTCATTCTTCTCAGACCCCCTGCCCTCAGCACCAAGCCTGCCCCCACTAGCACTTTTTTTTTTCTTTAACAATTTAAATTTTATTCAAGGTTTTCCAGAGACTACAACATGAAATCATTACCACGTGATGGTAATGGTAATCATTTCATAACAAATTTCCCCAAATTTTCCCCCTCCCCAAAAGAACTTACACCATTATAGCTTAGATATTATACAACACTAAGTTAACTTCCAACAACAGATTTAATGCAAAACAGACAAACAAGGCAACCTTGCATAAACTGAAAATGATATCAAATCAGGAGATATCTTTTGCCATTCTTGAAAGAAAAGCCAAATCCTATTAAAGGAAGAAATCTGATGGTTCTTATATGCAGTTATTTCACACATTCAACAAAGGTAATCCAACCCTCGGACCATCCTCTTCTTCCCTGGTTATCTGAAAGTTTCCAGACTCAGGCTATTTCCATTTTGCAGCAACAATACACATTCTTCAGAGCTTAGCAAGACAAACATCCATATCTTCAGCTAATATATTCAACAGAAAGAATTTAGGATCCCGCTTCAGGACCAATCCAGTCATTGCACAGAAAAGCTCCACTAGTCATGTCCAAGAGTTTTTCAACTCTGGACACTCACACTGCAAGTGATAAAAATCTCCCACCCACTGCACTCTCGCCAAAAAAGATAGCTATAGCTTGAACATATTTAACTCAATTTATAGGGTGTACCTTATAGCATGGGTGTAGTTTTGGGGGGTCAAGGAGGGACACTGCCCCCCCAAAAGAGTTGCCCCAATGACCGTGACCCTTTGTCTGCCCGTGGGGAGTCGATCTCCCATAAGCAGAAGGGGATCTCTTCTCTTCTGCCAGTGTGGGATGGGATCCTCATAGACAGATAGTTGCCACTGGGTCATGACAGCTGCCTCCCCCTTCTCTTCTGCCCATGGAGATCCCATCTCCTGAAGGCAGAAGAGAAGGGACGGCTGCAATCGCAGCAAAGATCCCTTCTATCTGCCCATGGGAGATCGGATCCTCGTGGGCAGAAGAGAAGGGGGAGGCCGCGAATGAGATCCAGAGACAAGGTGTCTGAATGCAGAGATCCAGTTCCCCAGGGGCAGAAAAGAAGAAAGACCCTCTTCTATCTGCCCGAGGGAGATCAGATCCTGGTGGGCAGATGAGAAGAGGGAGGGCACAGTCATGTCCTGCAGCAGAAAAGGTGTTTGGGAGGAGGAAGAAGTGAGGTAAAGACAGGGACAATTTAAAGGAACAGTGGCCTATTTAGACAAGGAGGATGGGGGAGGGGATTTTAGGGCAGGCGATGGGAGTGCTAGGATGGCTGGTGAAGGGGGAGAGTCTGAAGGGTAACAGAGGAGTGGAGCCAGCAGGAGAGGGGTTGGAAAAGGGAGGGAAGAGGTGCATTCCCCTTCCCCTGGAACACACACAAGCACCCCATCCCCACTCCCACACCACACACTCACACATACAGGCATCCCACCTCCTCATAACAGACATGCATATACACAGGCAACCTACATCCGCATGTCAGACACACACACATAGGCACTTTCCCTCTACACCACAAACACAAAACACACAGGCACCTTACCTGCACACCACACACACACACAGGCACCTTACCTCCACACCACAATGAGAGACTTTCCAGCTCTGAAGCACACACACATGCACCACAGCCCCACACCTCACCCCACAAAGGCAGCCACCACCACATCCTACACACAGATGGGCACACCACCGCTCAGGGCCAGTACTACCATTAGGAAAACTAGGCAATCTCATAGAGTGCCGTCCCACTGTGGGCACCCCCTGTGCCTATTGCTGCTGTTGGGGCTGCGTTGCAGTTTCATTCAGTTTAATCTGCTGCTTCGACACCGGACTTCCATTTTTGTATAAACCGGAAGTCTGCAGAGGAGAGGATGTCGACGAGGCAAATTAAACACAAACTCTCCTATCTTCCAAAACCCTACATAATTATTCCTGGAGGAACTTGGGATTATGTTGAATAGGGAGACATTTTGTATACTTTTTATTGCCCAACATCTGTGCCCACACCCTATCTACATAAGGTTAACCCCTCCCTGCCTGCCCTTGCTAACTCCCTGTAACCAAGTTTCCCCACCAAAGGAATCTCACCAAACCAGTTGTTCAATATAAACCCAATGTTTTGCTTGGTATCCCTCTCCAATCAAGAACTTCCCACAGTTGGGCAGTCTCATAAAAAGAGCGAAGGTCTGGTCCTCCTTCTTTCCGCCTCCAAATAGAACTCAGCAACCCATCCACAGAGGCTTCCTCCACCAAATAAAATAAAAAATCGGATTCTATAACCCTTTAAAAAAGCATTGGGAAGTGCAAAAGGCAAGACTATAAACAAAAATAACAATCTAGGTAGGAGATTTCATCTTCCCTACTTCAGTGTACCCCAACCATGTGATGGGCATCTTCCCCTACCTCTCTAAATCCATGCACATTTGATACAAGAGGATCATAATTTAAGTCAATTTGCTGTGACCAGTCCCTACTTGTTATTACCCCCAAGTATTTTACTATGAGTTTCTAGGTATAAGACTGGGTAATGAGACCTAGTCCTTAGTGGAACACCAGATCTAGTGCAAGAGATAAGGTTGTTGGGGCCACTTGGCAATAGTCATCATAGCATGATCGCCTTTGATTTAATTAGTGGAGGAGGGATAGTAAGGAAATCCACAGTACTACCTTTTAACTTTTGAAAGGGAGACTATGATAAAATGAGGAAAACAGTTAAGAAAAAACTAAAAGGAGCAGTTGCAAAGGTTAAAGACGTACATCAGGCTTGGCTGTTGTTGAAAAATACTATCTTGGAAGCCCAGACCAGCTGTATTCCACGCTTTAAGAAAAGTGGAAGGAAGTCCAAAAAACTGCCAGCATGGTTTAAAGGTGAGGTCAGAGAGGCTGTTGCCAAAAAAGCATCTTTCAGGAAATGGAAAAAAGAGCCAAACGACAAAACCTGGAAACAGCACAAGCACTGGCAAGTCAAATGCAAGGCATTGATAAGGTAGACAAAGGGAGAATTTGAGAAGAAGCTTGCTGCGGGAGCAAAAACGCGAAGTAAAGACCTTTTCAAGTACATTCGTAGCAAAAAACCTGTGAGAGAGTCAGTTGGTCCATTAGATGATAAAGGGGTTAAAGGAGCACTGAGACAAGGCGATAGCGGAGAGACTGAATGAATTCTTTGCTTCGGTCTTTACTGAGGAAGATGTAGGGATGCTACCCATGACTGAAGTGGTATTTAAAGGTGCGGAAGAATTGAAGGAAATATCGATACATCGGGAAGATGTATTACAACTATTAGATAAACTGAAGAGTAGCAAATCACCTGGGCCGGATGGTATACATCCAAGGGTGTTGAAAGAACTGAAATATGAGATTGCAGACCTGCTATTAGTAATCTGTGAACTATCATTAAAATCATCTCTAATACCTGAAGATTGGAGGATTGCCAATGTAACACAAATTTTTAAAAAGGGTTCCAGGGGTGATCCGGGAAACTACAGACCGGTGAGCCTGACATCAGTACCGGGAAAAATGGTAGAAACCATCATAAAGAATGAAATTACTCAGCATGTAGATAGTCATGACCTAATGGGAGACAGCCAACATGGCTTTAGACAAGGAAGATCTTGTCTTACTAATCTGTTATGTTTCTTTGAAGGAGTGGATAATCAGGTGGACAAAGGTGAGTCGGTTGATATTGTGTATCTGGACTTTCAGAAAGCCTCTGACAAGGTCCCTCATCAGAGACGTTTGGCAAAACTAAAGAGTCATGGGATAGGAGGCAGTGTACTATTGTGGATCAGGAACTGGTTAAAAGATAGAAAGCAGAGGGTAGGGTTAAATGGCCAATTTTCCCAATGGAGAAAGGTGAATAGTGATGTACCTAAGGGATCTGTGCTGGGTCCGCTGCTTTTTGACATATTCATAAATGACCTGGAAAGTGGAATAACGAGTGAGGTTATCAAATTTGCAGATGACACAAAACTATTTAAAGTTGTTAAAACCCAAGAGGATTGTGGAAAATTGCAAGAGGAACTTGATAAATTGGAAGACTGGGCATCAAAATGGCAGATGAAATTTAATGTGGACAAGTACAAGGTTATGCACTTAGGGAAGAACAACCCAAACTATGGTTACACGATGCAAGGTTCCACATTAGGAACCACCACCCAGGAAAAAGATTTAGGCGTCATTGTGGATACCATGTTAAAACCCTCGGCCCAGTGTGCAGCGGCGGCCAAGAGAGCAAATAGAATGCTAGGTATGATAAGGAAAGGAATGGAAAATAAAACAAAAGATATTATAATGCTTCTATATCGTTCCATGGTGAGACCGCACCTTGAATATTGTGTGCAATTCTGGTCGCCGTATCTTAAAAAGGATATAGCGATTTTAGAAAAGGTTCAGAGAAGAGCCACCAAAATGGTAAAGGGGATGGAAGGATACTCCTATGAAGAAAGGCTAAAAAGGTTAGGGCTCTTTAACCTGGAAAAGAGACGGCTGAGGGGAGATATGACAGAAGTCTATAAATTAATGAACGGAGTGGAACGGGTAAACGTAGATCGATTGTTTACCTTATCAGAATATAGAAAGACTAGGGGACATGCAATGAAGCTACAGGGTAAACTATTTAAGACTAATAAAAGAAAATATTTTTTCACTCAACGTGTAATCAAACTCTGGAATTTGTTACCAGAGGATGTAGTAAAGGCTGTTAGTGTAGCTGGGTTTAAAAAAGGTTTGGACAAGTTCCTGGAGGAAAGGTCCATAAACCATTATTAAGAAGGGACCCAGGATATCAATGCTTGAACCAATACAAGCATTGTGGAACCTGTGTCCCTTGGGGAAACTGCTAGGTACATATGACCTAGATTGGCCACTGTTGGAAACAGAATACTGGGCTTGATGGACCTTGGTCTGACCCAGTATGGCATATCTTATGTTCTTATGACCAGTCGCTGCATAATCAAAAAAATGACATCAACTGCAAATAATGCGATTCTTTAGGACTGTGAATCCACCAAGATACCTTTAATGCAATTATGTGTTGGGTCCCCCTTGATAGCCCAAAGGATGAGTGGTAGCCACCATTCACAAGTATACTATACATGCCTGCAGATATTCATCCAGAGTGCATGCCCAATCAATAAGTCATGTATCCAAACCTTATTCTGCAACATTTGAAACATAAAGTCCCATTCCATGTGGTGAAATGCTTTTCAGCATCTACTGTGACCAGCAGCGCTAGCTTTGATCATTGCTGTGCTTACCAACCAACGGCAAAATACATTGTATATTATCACTAGCTTATTTCCCTGGTATAAATCTGGATTGATCTTTTTACACCAAAGTAGGAACAACTACGCTCAGTCTGTTAGCCAGAACTTTAACCAAGAGTTTAGTATCCAGATTAATCAAAGAGATCAGCCAATACGACCACACATGCTACACACTGTCATATCCTTCCCTGCTTTGGCATTGACCATCTCCCTTAAGGTGTGCATTGAGGCAGGCAAGCCTTTCCCCGAAATAATTCCATTAAAGAGAGTAGTCAAGGGTCAACTAAAACATTTGAAACTATTTATAAAATTTGGCAGTATGGCCATCCATCCCTAGGGCCTTCCCCTCCTTAAGCAATTGTATACTGTAGCTGTAAGAACCTCCTGCCTTAAAATATCCTTATCCAATAGCTGGGCTTCCTCCTCACTAAGGGTTGGAAATGAACACCCTGCTAAGAAAATTTCTGGCTCCTTCTTGCCTCTTTAGACTTCCTTAGTATACAGCTCTTGATTCTAGATCTCTGTTATTCACCATCTTCTCATTAGCATCACAAACTCCAAACACCATCTGTTGTTTCATGCATGCCTTAATCTGGCAGGCTAATGACTTTCCGGTCTTGTTTCCTAATTCAAAGTGAAGCTATTTTAATCTTTCCAACCAAAATCTATCTCCTTCATCTGGAATTGAGCTAGTTCCAGTTAAATCTCCTCCAACCTCTTTTGCCTAACACAGGATGGTCTTGTCTTATGCTCCCCCTCAAACCTCCTCAACTGATCCCATACTTGGCTCCTCTTTTTCTCATCTTTCTGCTGCTGTGCAGCAACTGCAATCAGGTGCCAGTGCATCATAGCCTCCATACCATCTCTGTGGTACCCATATGGAGCACCCCTTCCCAATTCAACTCAAAATAATCTTGCACTAGTCCTCTTTATTTCCCTCTCCCTTCCTGTATCCACCAGATTCTCTCTACCTCCAGCCAGTCCTCAACAGTCTTAATCTCTCTCCAACCATTCCCTACTAGCCTCTCTCTCTTTTTTTTTGTCTTTTCTGTATCCTGTAATGGTCTCTCAGACTCCCAGGGGTCCACATACCACAGGTTAGGAATCACTGCCCTAGTCCATGGCATACTCCATTATGTTGAACAGTTTGGATCTGCCTTTTCCCTGCTCCCCTCTCAAATCCTCTTAGAATAATTTGCTGATCCCAGGCCAAGCTAGAATCAGACTTGATACAGCGTTTTCTGTTGTCTTGAAAAGTTCTTTTGGACTTCTCTATTCTCCAAACTAAGATGTGAAAACTCAAACCTAGGAATAAAACCCAGCTCTTTTCACTGGCCTGGGATAGGTAGAATCATCCAGGATCTGACAGACAGTCTTTTGTCTCCCTGACCCAATGCTGAATGTATACACACTGCTTTTGTTTTTATTGTTCTTCACTATGTTCCCCTCTTGCTTCAGATACAGTATCTTGTTATAGTCTTATGACTGATTCCCTGTAATCACCTCCCTCTTTCCATCCTCTTTAATCTGCTGTTTTATGCTTTTGTTTTCTTTACTTGGACTTTTTGCTGCCCTCTTGTCATGTTGTCAGATAAGTGATTTGCACTATTCATATTATGGTTTTTGAAAGTATAAACAAAAGGCTTCTGCCGACACCGAGTGGGGAGTTTTTCTCCTCTCCATCTCTTGCCGGCGGATCCCGACAATAAAATATGTTTGTTATCATTATATTTTTGTTTTTTTGAAATACTTTTGGGGTTTGGATTGCTGACTCCCAGGCTCTTTATATGTTTTGACTTTTTGATATTGATTTTGTTTTCTTTATTGCAATCCGCCTTGCTTTGAAGATGAAGGGGTATACCAAACAAATAAACTCAACAATTGCCTCACTGAGCAAGGTTGCCCTGACCTCCTAAACTGTCAAGACACATTATGCCTAAGCGCTTACAGAACATGGCTTCATATGCAATACAGAGTTGAGACGCTCATGCTAACACTAATAGATAAACTTACTCGAGGACTGGAAGGCAAACAGGTTTTCCTACTTATATTCATAGACATAGCAGCAGCCTTTGACAGCATAAAACACAATCTTCTTATAAACAGGCTGAAACATATTGGGATACAAGGTACAGTCTTACAATGGTTCTCATCCTATCTGAATAACAGAACCCAGCAAGTTCAAATAGGCAATGAATCTTCCACAACATCCTATCTGAATAACAGAACCCAGCAAGTTCAAATAGGCAATGAATCTTCCACAACCTTTCCGCAGAAAACTGGCATCCCCAAGGCTCCTCTTTATCATCCCTGCTGTTTAATCTCTATATGCAGACAATCTGCAATATATTCAATTCACATAACATCATCTATCATCTATATGCTGATATCATGATGTACCTCCCACTACACATTGCTAACCTAAATTGCTCCAGAATCACTAAATGCATCTCTGAAATAACAAAATGGCTCGACACCCAAAACCTCAAGATTAATCTCAACAAAACAGAGGTACTATTCATTTCAAGGAACTCAAACCTTATCCCCCCCAATAAAATCACCATACTAGACACATAAATTGAAGTTAAGTCAGCAGTGAGATACCTACAGTGGTGTGCAAAAGTCTGGAATCACTTGTAAATTTGACGTTTTTTCAACTTCGTGACCTTATATCTTAATTTCCTTTTCCTCCCAGTGGCTTTTTCTATGTATCTCATGATAAGTGATAGATTTGGCTATTAGGGACAACTTTTAGTATTGGTTTGGCCCTTATTTTCTGAGTTTGTTCCCCATAGTTGTCCTGTTGATAGATTTTTTCTGTGAAAATCGCGTAATGTACATCGTTGGCCAACGATTATATTATTGTAAGTATGCTTTAAAATATTATGGACGCACGCCAGGTTTCCTTCAAATTAATGTATGTGGCCTTGAAAAAGGCCGTTTTTATGTGTCAGTGATGGCTCAGTATTTGATGGGCCACCCTTTGTTCTTGATCACCTGAATGCACCTTGTCAGCATTGAATGAACCAGTCTGACAAGGTGATCGTTGGTGACAACGCGGTTCCAAGCTGCAATGAGTGACTCAATCAGCTCACGCTTTGATGTCGGATGCCTCTTGGATATTTCCAAGGCCACCTTGTGCCACAGGTTCTCGACTGGATTCAGATCTGGAGACTGGGCCGGCCAGTCCATTGACCTGATGTTGTTCTGCTGCTTCCAGCTGATCACCTGTCTGGAGCGATGGTAGGGTGCATTGTCATCTTGGAACTGGAACTGGCCAGGAAACAGCTGGTGTGCTGATGGCACCATGCACTTTTGCAGTATGGTGATGTACTTGGCCCCGTTGATCATTCCATCAATGATGTGAAGACGTCCAACACCACTGGCAGCCATGCAGCCCCAGACCATGACCTTCAAAGGATGCTTCACAGTGAGGTTGAGACACCCAGGCTTGAATTCCTCTCCAGGAAATCTCCTCACATAGGTGTGGGCCTGGTTACCAAACAGGCAGAAAGTGCTTTCATCGCTGAATAGCACCTTTTCCCACATTTCAGTTGACCAGGTTGAGTGCTTTCTCGCCCACACAATCCGGTTGCGCCTTTGTATATCAGTCATCAGTGGCTTATTCCGTGCTTTGCAGCCCCGGAGACCAAACTGCAGGCACCGTCGATGAACTCTTGATGAGCTGACATTGACCTCATTCTTGTCTGACCACTCTCGAAGTAGCTGAGGTCAACTTGCAATTAGTCAGTGAAATGCATTGTAGTGCGCGCTCCTGGCGTGATGTTGATGCACGTGGATGACCTGAACAAGGCTTGTCCACCACTGAACCCATTTCTTTCTTCTTCTGTACAATCTTAACAACAGCGCTCTGACTGCAGCCAACTTTCCTGGCTATCTGATGGCTTGAAAATCCTTCCTCGCTCATAAAGGACACACGAACACACTCCTCCAACGTCAGGGTCCGAGTCATCTTCATGGTCGATCCAGAAAGCGTATGAAATTCAAAAATTCCATGCGTTTTTATAGCTGCACTGTTGGCTAGATATCTGCATTGTGATTGGTTAGTGAAACCAGCCTCCTGATTGGTCAGAAATAACATGTGCATATTGGATAATCTCGATCCAGTTTTGATGCAGGATCCACAAAAATCGCAGTAGCTATCTCCCAGTGTCTGTAAAGTATTTAAATTGGAAGCAAAGAATGCAAAAAAGTCAACTCTACTGTAATAGCCAAATGTATCCCTTTTAACATGGTAGAAAGATGAACATGCTTGGCTAACGCAAAATTAAAAAAAAAAAAAAAAAAGTTAGAAAGTACGAAAAACGCAAAACTCACAAGTGATTCCAGACTTTTGCACACCACTATGATATCATGACATACCTCCCACTAGACACTGCTAACCTAAATTACTCCAGAATCAGTACATGCATCTCTGAAATAACAAAATGGCTCGACACCCAAAACCTCAAGATTAATCTCAACAAAACAGAGGTACTATTCATTTCAAGGAACTCAAACTTTATCCCCCCCCCAATAAAATCACCATACTAGACACAGAAATTGAAGTTAAGTCAGAAGTGAGATACCTAGGTGTAGTACTAGACAAGACACTAAGCATGGTCCCACACCTAAAAACAGTAACAAAAAATATCTATTTTAAATTAAAAACAATTCAGCGCCTCAAACCACTCCTGGAATTCCATGACTTCCGGACAGTGCTTCAAGCACTAATAACCCCACTCACTAATTATTGCAACAGCATTCTACAAGGACTTCCCAAAAAAGCTATCCACCAACTTCAACTAGTGCAAAACCTAGCCGCTCGTATAGCCTCCAATTCAACACACAAGGATCACATCACCCCCATACTTCGTGATCTTCACTGGCTTCCAATAACCTCAACGGTAAAATATAAATATTTAGTGATTATATTCAAACACCATTGTAACATTGCCTTGACCACCCCATCCTCCCTCCTAATAACACCTAACACGTCAAGAACAAGAAGAAACAACTCACAGAATACATAACTCCCCCACACATCCGAAACACAAATCAATGTACCAGTACCAGAGCCTTCTCCTACATGGCCCCAACACTATGGAACTTACTCCCTAATGACAAGAGAGCAATAAAAGACCTACAGCAATTCTGCAAGAACCTAAAAACACATCTTTTTATAGAACACTTTGGTGACCCAAGCACCATCATCAGCACTCAAAAACAAACCTAAAAGCATCTCGTCTCCATCCAGCTAACAAATTAAAACAACATAATTGTCCCAATTCAAATGCTAAACACAATAAAAATGCGTACAATTACCTACTCTCTCTCTTATACTTGCTAATTGTATATAGTTCCAAAAAATTAAATGTACATAGTTCCTATGTTCATATGTTAATTGTACATAATTCTTATGTTTAATGTAAAACACGTTTTGATGTTCCATGTAAACCGCCCCTGATCTCAGGAAGGGGCGGTATATAAGCTCTGTTAAATAAATAAAGGTCTATCCAATCCCTCTGCACAAGAATCAGAGCCCCCCAATGCCTATGTCTAATCCATCTGCATAAGAACCCCAGGCCTCCTATAGCTCTATTCAGTCCCTGTTCACAATACAAATCCAATAACCTTCACAGTTCTATCCACAGGTTCCAGTTTCCTGCAGCAGATTTTTTAAAGATTCTGTGACAAGAATATGCAAATTCTTCAGCAATTATATGACATATTTTTATAAATGGTGAAATTAGGGCTTCCCTGCTAATTTTCTTTCCTGTAGTCCCTCCAGTCCAGTCCAGACAAGTGGGTTATGCACACCAACCAGCAGGTGGAGACTGAGAAAAAACTCCTTTAGTGCAGTATAAATAGCCTGTGCCCACTGACTTGAGCCCACTCACCAAGCAGAAAACCAACATACAGGGCCAACCCTCCAACACCACCTCCAGTCTCAACTGGGACCAGAACCAGGGGCTACCCAGGTTTATGAGAACCTTGCACCCTACTCCCCGCACACCATACAAGGGTAGAGCAACTAGCGGACAAAGTCCGCTGCTGCCATGCCAACATCCAAAGATGGCCAAACAGAATAGACAGCCAAACTAGTATCAATGGGTACTGCATTGGTACCGCAGAAAAAATATTTTTTCTTTTTTTTTTGTGAGGTTAACGCCTTCAGAAAGAAAACTACGGGGAGAGATTTCAGCTGTTGCTCCTCTGTGGAGGGGGCGATTTCATCCAGCGCGTGCAGCTTGCCGGCTTCCTCGGGGCAGCTCCACCTACGTCATCGAAGGCCCCCCGGCTTTCTTTTCTTCATCGGATATAAATTGCGGTGTTGTTTTCTTGGCGTCATCCTGGGCGTCAGTTGTGGGCGTATCCTAAGGGGCGTATCAAAAGGGGCAGGCCACGCCCCTTGGGAGCCCCTTAGGAGCGACTTAGGAGGCTGTGCTGCTGTGTATTATGCCAGGAGGCAAGAGAAAGAAAAAGATCCCCCCCGCAGAAAAGACTGCGGGCCCTATGGACCGGCACGTTGTATCAACGCCGTTGACTGTTCCTTCAGGTACTGCCTCTTCTTTTCCCTCCTTGGAGGGCGCTAGCCTTAGCTCGGTGGACCGCACTCCACCTTTGCCTCCGGGTTTTTTGGAACTCACAGGACTGCCTTCTCCCTCCGTAGAGTCATTGGAGATTGGTGTATTGCCCAAAGTAGTCAATTGGAAGGAGCCTGTTACCCCGGTTAGTTCTCCTGCTGGGGCTTCAATTTCCCTGATAGATATATGGCAAGTTGTTAAAAGAACTGAGTCTCTTCTTATGGAGACGGTCCCTTCACTATGCCAATTTACCAGGGATACATATTGTAAGTTCCAGTCAGTTGATCGGCAAGTGAAAAATTTATCCTCCAATTACCTACAATTAGACACTCAGGTTAAAGCATTATTATCCTGGCAGTCAGATAGTGTCAGGGATAGTTTGGTTTATTCCCAGAAGCTTGAAAATTTGGAAAATATGCATAGATCAAAAAATCTCCGAGTGTTAAACTTTCCCTGTATATCTTTACTATCACCTTTAATTCTTTTTAGAAAATACCTGAAGGATATATTGCAAATTACTAATGCAGATACTTTATCTCTCTCAAAATGTTATTACCTTCCTTCTAAGGTGGTTAAACCCAACAGCGATGATTTACTTGTCTCTGAAGAACCTGCGGTCTTTGATTTGACTGCTTTCTTAGAGGACACTCAGGATGATATGCCTACGAGGGCCACATTACTAGTTACTCTGTCCTCAGAGGAAGAGAAAGTTTCCCTCTTAAAGGCTTACTTTAGGAAAAAAGATGTCTTATATTGTGGAGGGAAGGTTTCAATGTTTCCTGATGTGTGTCGTGTGACCCAGCTTCGTCGGAAGTCTTTTCTTACTTACAGAGATAGAGTTGTCGCTGTTGGGGCCACCCTTTTTCTCCGTTATCCTTGCAAATGTATTATTACCATGGATCAAAATTAATTTGTATTTTTGCTATCTACCGATCTGGAAAGATGGCTCTTGGAGAAGGAAAGGCAGGTACAGAGGGTTTCTTCTTCCTCTTCTTCTTTGTCTGATGTTTAATTACTACCGGAAGTGAAATTTAGGCTAGTTTAATGTTAATCAGGCACTTGGTGGTGTCTGATTTTGTTTTCTTGTGAATTTGTTTTCTTTATTTGAATACTCCCCGTGATGTGGTCTGTTGTACTTGGGAATTTCTTTCGTTTAAAATTGTTTCTTTTGATTTCTTATTATGTTTCTTTTTCTGATTTGTATTGTCAGAATATCAAAAATTTTCAATAAAAATAATTTAAAAAAAAAAGAAAGAAAACTACACACATGCACACCTCATAGGAATCCGTCACTCACGAACACACACCGAAACACTCTCTGGGAAAAATGCACCAAATTCCTGCAAAATAGCCAAAAAGGGAGGGTCCTGGACTGGAATAGAGGTACTACAGGAAAGAAAATTAGCAGGTAAAGCCTAATTTCACCTTCCAGGGAGTCCCTCCAGTCCAGTCCAGACAAGTGGGACATAGCAGAGCAGTACTAATGCTGGGAGGGAACCAAAGCCCCAGCCCGCAGCATCGCTGCCCCAAAACGTGCATCCTGCTGGGCCTGGAGATCCAAGCAGTAATGCCGAATAAAGGAAAGCAGCGAGGACCATGTGGTTGCCTAACAACATAAAAACATAAGATATGCCATACTGGTTCAGACCAAGGTCCATCAAGCCCAGTATTCTGTTTCCAACAGTGGCCAATCTAGGTCATATGTACCTAGCAGTTTCCCTAAGGGACACAGGTTCCACAATGCTTGTATTGGTTCAAGCATTGATATCCTGGATCCCTTCTTAATAATGGTTTATGGACCTTTCCTCCAGGAACTTGTCCAAACCTTTTCCAAATATCCAAATATCGAGGAGAGGCACTCTATCCAGTTCTGCCCAGGACGAAGCCTGAGCCCTAGGCGAGTGGGCCCGCAGGCACTAGTTTGCCCTTCAGCAGAGAGGCCAACTCAATTGCCTCCCAAATCCAACAGGCAATAGAGGCCTTAGAGGCTGCTTCCCCCTCCCGAGGACCACCAAAGTGGATAAACAACCTTCGTGAGTGCCAGAATGCCTGAGTCACAGCCACAAAACGTTTCAGAGCCCTGCAGACATCCAGCTTGTGCAAGAGGGCAAACTCTGGGATGTCCCATTGCCCCACAAACAAGGGTAGAGTGATCATCTGATTAAGGTGGAACTCCAATACCCCTTAGGTAAGAATTAAGGACCGTCCACAGGACCACATTCTCCTTGGAGAACACAAGGGCTCCCTGCATGAGAGTGTCTGGAGCTCCAAGAATAGTCGGGTTGAACAAATAGTCACGGGAAAGATAACCTTCAGGGTCAAATCTTTGAGTGAAGCTCCTTGCAGGGGTTTGAAGGGTGGACTGTCCAGAGCAGATTAGACCAGGTTGAAGTTCAGGCCAGAATCAGCAGCCTGCTGGGGGGAACGCAGATGCTTCACACCCTGCACGAAACAGACCACATCCAGATGGGAGGCCAGAGATACGCCCTACACCTGGCCCCGGTAGCAACCCAACGCCGCTAACTGGACGCACAATGAACCCAATGCCAAATTCTTGTCCAAGCCAGCCTGCAGGAACCCCAAAATGGCAGACACTGGCGCCCAAAGGGACCGGACCTCCTGGGCTGCACCTAGGCTTCAAAGAGTCTCCAAACCCTCACATAAGCCAGAAACGTAGAATGCCTCCTTGCCTGCAACAAAGTCATTATGACCGGTTTGGAATAACTGCAGTGCCTCAGCCACACCCTCTCAAGAGCCAGGCTGTAAGTGAGAATCGATCCACCGCTGGCATTCAAACTGGACCCTGAGTCAGAAGGTCCAGGACCAGCAGCAGCCGCATGAGGTCCTCATACCAGGGTGGGTGAGGCCAGTCTGGTGTCATCAGCACCATTCGGCCCCAATGTGCCTCTATGCTCCGAAGCACTTGGCCAATCAGGACTCAAGGCAGGAACACATACAGCAACCCTGCCTGGGGCCATGGCTGTATGAGCGTGTCGAGGCCCTTGGCCATGGGGGACCACAGCCGATTGAAGAACTGTAGTGCCTTGGTGTTCTCCAGCCATGCCATCAGATCAATTGCCAGCATCCCTCAGCACTCCACTAGCAAACTGGAACACCCCCTCTGAGAAGGACTACTCTCCGGGATCCAGAGTGTGGTGACTCAAGTAGTCCGCTTGCACATTCAGCACCCCAGCCAAATGTGCCGCTGAGAGGGCCATGAGGTGCATCTCTGCCCACTGCAGGAGCAGGATCACCTCCGCCACTACTTGCACACTCCAAGTGCCTCCTTGGCGACTGATGTAAGCCACCATGGTGGCATTGTCTGACAGAATGCATATTGCCTTGCGATACACCAAAGGGAGGAACATCTCCAGTGCAAGATGCACTGCCTGCGTCTCCAACCAGTTGATGGACCAGAGCTGCTCCTCAGCAGACCACTGACCCTGCACCACCTGGGCCAGGCAATGTCTGCCCCAGCCCAAGAGACTCGCATTGGTGGGGATTACCAGCCATTCCTGCCCCCAAATTCATCAGGTCCAGCCACCAATGAAGGCTGACCAAAACTGCTCAGGGGAGGAGGAGAAGCACCTTCATGGAGTGTCTCAGAGGTGAGCAGCGAGTCAGGAGATGCACTTGGAGCACATGCATGGGAAGCCAGTCCCACAGGACCAACTCCAGGGAGGCTGCCATGGAGCCCAACACTTACAAATAGTCCGAGGACGTGAAGCCCGACAGAGCCCCCGAACCTGGGCCTGCAGCTTCACCACCCGACCTTCTGGAAGAAACACCAAGCCCCTGTAGATGTTGAAGCGGTCGCCAAGATATTCCAAGGACTGCAAGGGCTGCAGTTGGCTCTTGCGGAAGTTCATTACCTAAATGAGCTCCTGCAGACAGCAAATTTATTTATTTAAACTTATTTTTATACTGCCTTTGTACCATTCAAAGCGGTTTACAGTTAAACCACAGTCTAACAAGGTCTTAGAAGGCACACTATTGTACAGGGAACTAAAACAATATAACAATAAAGTGCATTGAACTTTGAACTATTTACAGTGTTAGTGTAGGTGAGAGTTTGTCAATATTCAACATTTATGCGTAGTTACTCAGCTGTAACAGGTGATCTCAGGGAACAGCAGGAATTTAGTCTTCACATATGGGTGACTTCGGTACCGACAGAGCCCGTGCAGGAACGCTCCCCAGCGTCTAACTGAAAAGCTTTTGGGAGTACTCTACTGCGCCTGCGTGACTGCCTTCCCAACTTCCTCTCCTCAGTTGAGTTTGTAGCTGAGAAAGGAGAGAGAGAAAGAAACCCTACAACTCCTAGGGAAGGAGGGTGGGTTGTGTTAACTAAATTACTGTTCCCGGAAATCATCTGTTACAGATGAGTAAAATGGAGTTACTTACCTGTAACAGGAGTTCTCCGTGGACAGCAGGATAAGTCAGCCACACTTGGTGATGCAGCATGTTGCAACAAGAACATGTAGGCCTATAGTGGCGGTGCATGCATGTGCAGTAGCAGTGTTGTGAGAGGGTGCAGTTACAAGGCACCATACGCTGGCTTGTAGTCGCGATGCACGCATGTGCAGAGTGTAGTTACAAGGCACACCTGTGCGGTAACAGAGATGTAGGCACATCAAGCAGTAGTAGTGCGGGATTCACCACAATGAAGAAGCAATGGCATCAATATCGCTGGCCACGAGAGTGGTGCAAAATGGAGCATTAATACATCACTAATAAGAGGCTTCTCTTTTTTTTTTTTTTTTTTTAACGTGTAGTCAACTCTGGAACTTGTTACCGGAGGATATTGAGAACCATTAGCATAGCAGGATAACAGGGACCGGTAAATCGCTGCTTGGCCCAATACAAGCATTGGGGGACCTGTGTCTTTGGGGAGACATGACCTAGATTGGCCACTGTTGTAAACAGAATACTGTGCACAACAATGATACAGACTTGGCAATCCAGTCATACCCTGCACTCAGGCTGTGTGGCCCCACTCCCTGCATGCTTGCGCATCGCTGCTGGCATCTGCACTGTGGCCAGAACTGCTTGGCCAAGGTGGTATCCCTCTGCAACTCAAGGTTGAGGTAGCGGTGTTGTTAGAAGACCAGGAGTCGGTCTCACCGATGTTGGTCACCGGCATGGTATGCGTGAGGCGAAGGTGGTGGCCTTTGTCTGGAGCTGATGCATGCTTTCTCATGCCTGGCTGGGGCTCCTGTGTGGTCTAGGCAGAAGGTGCTGCAGCTAGCAACAGGGTCTTCTTGGTGAATAGGTGTCCTGTGCAGAAGGGTCGAAGGAAACAGGGTTGGGTCCCTTGACACTGGTTTATGGGGCACTAGGCAGTGGTCCTAACCACTAGGCTATGCCTCCATTGAGAATGGCCCAAGCTTTGTCCAGAGTGATATTGATATAGGCAATGCAGGGGAAACAGGGATGCTTTGCGTTCACCTCTGTGGCAGATATCGACCTGGGGGCATCGCCACCAGAGAGACAGGGTGGATGCCAGAAGTGTCAACTTGCGCAGGACGCAGGAAGGTGGGGTCAGTCCTCCATCAGTCAGTCACCGTCGGATGGGTGGCGTTAGCCCACCATCAGTCAGACACCGTCGGAGAAGGACGGATGAGTTAGACTATTATAAGCCAGTCAGAAACTTTAGGGCACTCTGGGGAGGGACCCCCGTATGTCCTCGCAGTAGGTTATCTAAGACCAGGCAATATTGGGGACTGTGGTTGGCAGGTCCCCGCCAGAAGCCTTAAGTATTCTCCAGTAACCGTACTGTGTTGGGCGAGGTGTGGCCAGTGAGTTTGACTGTACCACATTAGGGTGTTTTGGTATTAAGGTATCGCCGGCAAGGGGTGCCAACTATGGGGCAGGTTTTCCTTTTCTGCTGGGAGATGTCAGGACCGGAGCCCAAGACGTAGTTTTTTTTTTGTGTGTGTGACGCTGCTGGTAGGGGAGTTTCCTGATCTTTGTGGATGTCCCAGTTGGGGTCAAGGATCTCTGCATGGCAGAGTCCCCCTTGTCTGAAGGTGATCACCTGGTCAAGTCCTTCCCTGATGTTGAAGACCTGAGACTGTGCCAGCATTGTGGAGCTTGGAGAGCATCTCCAGAACCACAGTGGAGTGATTTCACATATGTGAGGCCTAGTTTTGTGCACCTTCTCTTTTTTTTTTGTTTTGAGTCCTTTTGTGAGCTAATGTTCGACCACTGGATTGGCCACATTTGTATGTAGCTGTTGAGTCAGCTTGTTGACCTTATATATTTAGGTCTTCTGGATGACCTATGTTGGGTGACTGAAATATATGAGAGCCATATTGCCTTGAAGTTGGTGCGGTGCTTCGGTCAGCAGGGAGAGGCGGCAGAGCTGAGTTGAGGTTTGAGACACTGACTGCCCTAGCTTGTTAGCTGTCACCAAACCTGACCTGTGAGGGTTGCCCATGGGCTGAACCGGTACGCATTGTTCCCTTTAGAATCGGAATAGTCAGCTATCTGGATTGTGTTGGGGACTAAAACAGGGCTGGCACAGGGCATTGGTAACCTTTTCTTCCCACTTCTACCGCTGCCATGCCCACTCTCCGGAGTCCAGCAGGGAAGTAGAGAAGTGGAAGTGCAATGTGAAGGGAAGCCTCTTAATCTCTGTACACCATCTAGAAATCCTTGTTCTCAGTGGCCCAAGGTCACACTGGCTGAGGTTCAAGGTCATAGGATCATGGACTCCGCACCACCGTCTGGAAGATTTTGATCTCGGTGACCCAAGGTCACACTGATTGAAGTTCCAGATCGTAGGGCCATGGACTCCCCACCACCGGAGGCTTCCATGGTTAAGGAAGGTGTTACCTGTCCCATAGCCGGAGGCTCACAAGGTAAGAAAGGCATTGAGTCTGAAGGAGCTCAGGTGGGATTCGACCCCTCGTATTGTGTACAAGCCAGGTTGACTCTAACGACCCAGCAGCCCCTTGTGGGCATTGCACCCAGGTCTTCAGGGTTTAAGCTGTTGCCCGAACCCTAGGCTATTCCTCCAACATTGGTTACCTTGCACCCGCAGGAGAAGCAGGTTGAAATCTGGCCACACCACTTGGGGCAGGTATATTCCCAGTATAACCTTGGCTGTGGCCGATGCTTGGTGGTGGTTGGTGCAGGAGCTCTGGTTGCTACTGTCTTGGCTGCTGCTACATGGAGTAACTGTAATGGACCCCACAGAGGTAGCAGGTTGCGGGGGGGGGGGGGGGGGAGGGAGGTTGCGCATCCTCAGCAGAGTACATCTCTCCAGCGCTGGGTTATAGTTTGCTGTTGCCCTAATAGCCAGTAACTTGTAGGGCCAGCAACTTACTGGGTGAGCCATCACTCCCCCACCCCTGGTCTGTCTGAACCAGTGGTGGTGTCCCAGAACTCCATTCCTGCTGTTATCCTCCTATGAGAAGATCTAAGTGTGGGGGGGGGGGGGGTCCATGCATATCTGTTTAACCGGCTGAAGGAGTGCTGGAGGCCTTTGTTAACCCTGGAGCCTGAAGTCCTCCCTCTGGGCAGCTGCCTTTCCTGTGCCCAGGTGCATGAAGGCCAGGCCCACACCCAAATTGTCTGCACCAGAGGACTCACCGCTTGTGGCACTGTCAGAGTCTTATCAGTGTAGGCTTGCCTTGCCTACGTGGTGGCTCTGGGCCAAAAGGTTCTCTCTGCCCTGGTGAGGGGGTTCAGCCTTTACAATGCTTCAGCGCCATGTGAACTCATTGCCGGGAGCTGGAGCTGCCCTCTGTGCATGCAATTATATGTTCAGTGTGATCTTGTGTCGCCGCAAGGGTCCCCGGCCCTCCGAGCCATGAACTGCAGGGGGAACGGAGAGGAGCAGGTCTGTCCGCTGATGGCGCTGAGTTAGGGAGGCCGTGTCTGCTGTTGAGGGACCGCATGGTGCCGGGCAGAAGTCAGGCAGAGTCGGTGCCATCGCTGCTTGTGCCGTGACTCTGCCTCGTCGAATGAAGCCAGCGAATGGAGCCGTGGGCTGATGTGGCGCCAGCCAATGGCACTGTGCCGAAGTGCTTGATGCTGTCCAATCCTGCGGAGGGGGGTGGTGTCTTACAGGGCAGCACGGCTGGAGCAAGATGGCCGCCCCCATGGTCCACATGTGTGAGGATGGTCCCTGGAGCATCAGAGGAGCAGAGGCCAGGGACGGAGGCCTTCTTAGGCACGTCCTGGGCTGCCGCGAGGGCTTTTACCTCCAGAGCGGCGGAGTCCTGGGATGCTGCGTCTTAGGAGTCGCGTCGACCATTTAAAGCTTGCGGCTGGGGGAGAAGGTCCTTAGGCATATCCTGAGTGGTGGCAGACGCTGGAGGCAGTGTCACACAAAGGTACGTGAGCCGCGTTTGCCCCCATGTCCCTGTGCCGCGGCACCTGATGGGGATTTTCTGCCGCCGGCTGAGAGCACATAGCTGGTAGGTCTAGGAGCTCAAAGCTCAGTCCCTTAGACACAGGAGTGCCGAACGCCACTGGAACAGATCTGAAACAAGAAGCTTTGGAAAAGCATTAATGGCAAGTCTAAAACTGATATATACATATGCAGTAAGATGAGAATTTTTCTTAATTGTTTTGAAGAAGTTAGATTTCGGTGGAGAGTAGAAAGCCAGTCTTGCTGGCAAGGCGGAAGAACTGAAACTGGCTAGCTAGGGGCGAGCAGGGGGGTGGGGCCAGTTGGCCCATGCTCAGAAGGGCGAAAAGCCCTTCTGAGCTATGGAGAGTACTTCCATCTTACTGCCGTCGGATGATGTCACCAAGTGTGGCTGACTCATCCTGCTTGTCCTAGGCGAACTATGCTATCTCCTAGAACAAGCAGGAATACAGTCTTCACATATGGGACTCCCTAGCTCCCAGATGCCAGATGAAGTGACCTCAAAACCAGTTGAGGCTCGCTTTTGAGTAGGCCTGATGAGGTCATGGATCCCGCATAGATTTCTGATATCATCAAAGTCCAGGATGGAGGGTAGGAGTTACCTCTAAGTCTGAAAGAGGTGCTGGAGTACAACCTGCCCAAACATGGCATCCCGATGGGAGTCCTTGTCCAGACAATAATGGGCAGCAAAGGTATGGACAGAAGACCAAGTTGCTGCTTTGCATATCTCATCAATGGCAACTGAGCGTAGGTTTGCTATTGATGTTGCCATGGCACGAACGTTGTGAGCTGTGACATGCTCTTCCAGGGAGAGTCCTGCTTTGTCATAGGCAAATGAGATGCAATCCGCTATCTATCTGGAGAGTGTACATTTAGATACAGGGGGACCCAGGTGATTAGGGTCAAAGAAGATAAAAGCTGTGAGGCTTTGCGGTGCTCTTGAGTCCGTTGGAGATAGAAAGCCAATGCATAATTGCAATCAAGAGTGTGCAGGGTTGCTTCCACTCAAGATGTGTGCGGTTTGGGAAAGAAAACTGGAAGGAAAATTGACTGGCTTAAATGAAAAGGAGACACCACCTTTGGCATAAAGTGTGGGTGAGTCCTAAGAATGACTTTGTCATGATGGAACTGGGTATAGGGTGGGTCCACCACTAAAGCCTGAAGCTCACTAATGCATCTAGCTGAAGTGAGAGCAATTAGGAAGATTACCTTCCAAGACAGGAACTTTAGTGAGGTCGTGGCCAATGGTTCAAAGGGCGGCTTGAGAAGCTGCAGATGTTAAGGGCCCAAGCTACTGGAGGTGGCTTAATGGGTGGTTTGGACAGGAGAAGACCTCTCATGAAACGGGCCACTAGTGGTTGAGAGGAGATTGGCTGTCCATCCAGTAGGTGGTGAGAGGCTGCAATTGCACTGAGGTGGACTCTCACTGAGTTGGTCTTCAGACCTGTCAATGACAGATGGAGGAGATACTGGAGGAGTGACTCCACTGGAGCCGAAAAGGGATTGAGATCCTTCTGAGAGCACCAGACAGAAAATCTCCCACTTGAAAGCATATGAACATCTGGTGGAGGGCTTCCTAGACGTCAAAAGGATCTCCTTAACCTCTTGGGTAAGGTCAAGGCCTTGGAAAGCCATGCTCTCAGCAGCCAAGCTGTGAGATGGAGAGACTGTGGATTGGGATGGAGTAGTGAGCCGTCATCTTGGGAGAGAAGATTGGGCACAGATCTCAATCGCAGAGATTGAGTCTGGTGATTGGGATTCAGAGCACATATGAAACACTATCAGGGCCATGCATAGAAATCAGAATGAGGGGACTGCCATCTGCACCTAGCATCAGTCCCATGCTCCTACCTGTCCAGCATCTCAGAATTCACTGTGAACTGGCAGGAAATTGTTTTCTTGTTGCCCTTGCTCTGCCTCTCCTGCACTATCTCTGGTTGCTGAAACTTCCAGGGCCAGGCTGTCCACTAGACATCCGCCTTAGGTGTCAGATCACATTGCAGCACAGCAGCATTTCCACCATACTTCAAAGTAGTGGCATAGCAAGCTACTTAGGTGCAGCAGTGGGCCATGACTATAAGGCAGTATATCAACTCAAGACTGGATGTTCAAATTGCAGATGAAATTTAATGTGGACAAGTGCAAAGCTATGCAAGTAGGAAAGAACAATCCAAACTATGGTTACACAATGCAAGGTTCCATATTAGGAACCACCACCCAGGAATAAAGATTTAGGTGTCGTGGATAACATGTTGAAACCCTCCGCCCAGTGTGTAGCGGCAGCCAAGAAAGCAAACAGAATGCTAGGAATCAGAAGGAAAGGAATGGAGAATAAAACTAAGGATATTATAATGCCTCTGTATCATTCCATGGTGCGACCGCACCTTAAATATTGTGTGCAATTCTGGTTGCCGTATCTTTAAAAGGATATAGCGGTATTAGAAAAGGTACAGAGAAGAACAAAAATGGTAAAGGGGATGGAAGGATACCCCTATGCGGAGAGGCTAAAAAGGTTAGGGCTGTTCAACCTGGAAAAGAGATGGCTGAGGGGAGATATGATATAGGTCAATAAATTAATGAATAGAGTAGAACAGGTTAATGTAGATCTGTTTGTTTACGCCATCAAAATATAGAAAAACTAGGGGACATGCAATGAAGCTACAGTGTAACCTATTTAAGACTAAGAGAAAATATTTTTTTCCACTCAACGCGTAATCAAACTCTGGAATTCGTTAATGGAGAATGTAGTAAAAGCTGTTAGTGTAGCTGGGTTTAAAAAAATGTTTGGACAAGTTCCTGGAGGAAAAGTCCATAAACTGTTATTAAAGAGTACCCAGGAAATCCACTGCTTACCCCAATACAAGCATTGTGGAACCTGTGTCTTTTGCGAAAACTGCTAGGTACTTGTGACCTAGATAGGATACTGGCCTTGATGGACCTTGGTCTGACCCAGTATGGCATATCTCATGTTCTAGTGGCAAAGGAAACCATGGTTGCCTCAGCCAGTGGGAGGCTATGAGTATCATGGAGCCCTTGTCCGACTGAAGCTTGAAAAGCATCTTGGGAATGAGGGGTACAGGAGGGAAAGCATAAAGCAGACCCCGACCCCAGTGTAGGTGGAAGGCATCCACTGGTTGGTTGGGGGATGTTGGAATTCTCATGCAGAAGCGAGGAAGCTTGGCATTTTGGGGAGTCACAAACAAATCTATGTCTGGTGTTTCCCAGGTCTGGAAGATGTAGGATGTTGTGTCAGGATGTAGAAACCATTCATGGGTAAGAAGGATGTGACTCAGTCTGTCTGCCAAAACAGAAGAAGAGCAGACCCTCGCAGCAACAGCATAGGATACCTGTGCATAGGATTTTAAATGACAATTTATGTATTTTGCTCTTTTATGTTTTTACACATGTTTATTACACACATTTTTATGTTTTTAGTTTTTATGTACTTTGGTTTTACCTATCATTATTTGCCTTAATTGTTCCAGATGCATACCCCCTGATGAAGGCTTGACGCCGAAACATGTCGGGGACTTTTAATCAATAAAGTTTAGCACCTGTGACCTCTACTGACCTTCGCCTTCTGTGTTTCTCAGTCTGTCTGCCAAGACATTGGATTCCCTTGGGAGGTACACAGCTTGGAGGTATATTTAATGAGCAGTGGCAAAGGACCATAGGTGTAGAGCCTCCTCACAGGGCGCCCAGGAGCCTGTTCCTCCCTGCTTGCTCACATAGAAAATGGCAACCTGATTGTCTGTTCTGACTTGGACCTGTTGTGCCCTGAGGTAGTATTGAAACACCCTGAGGGCATTTGAGATAGCTCAAAGTTCCAGGAGACTGATCTGGAGTTGTGACTCTTGTGTTGTCCAGAGCCCCTGTATAGTCAGGTTGCCCAGGTGAGCTCCCCAACCTAGTTTGGAGGCATCTGTTGTCAGGATGCATTGAAGTGGAGGCATCTGAAAAGGTAACCTATGAGCAGGTTTTCTGGAGAACACCACCACCGAAGGGATGTGATTAGACAGGCAGTGATTGGATCCTGTTCCAGAGACAGCCCAAGGCCTGCTTCCATTGGGAGGCCAGAGTCCACTGGGCTATCTGCATATGTAGTCGGGCATATGGAATGACATGTACTGTAGAGGCCATGTGCCGAGGAGCTGCAGCATCTCTCAGGCTGTCAGATAGTCTCGTAGGAGTTTCTGGGACGCTAGTTTGACTAGACGGGCACAGCAGATCTGGGGCAGGAATGCCCTGGACTGTTGGGTGTCTAGTAGCCCATGTGTTGTAGCACTGTGATGGCACAATGCAAGAAGAGCAGAACCTCTTGGGAGGTGTCTGCTTTTATTAGCCAGTCATCTAAGTAAGGGAAGACGAATATCCCCAGAGTTCTTAAGTATGCGGCTGCGACCGCCATACACTTTGTGAAGACTCTTGCGGCAGAGGTGAGTCCAAAGGGGAGGTCTCTGTATTGGTAATATTTTCCTTAAAAAGTGAAGCATAGAAACTTCCTGTGTCCCGGGTGGATGAGGATATGTGTGTACGCTTCTTTTAGATCTAGAATACAGAGCCAGTTCTGACTGGAGGTAGGGAAGAAGAGTCCTGAGGGAAATCTTTTTGTGGACTAGAAACCTGACCCTACCATTTTCTTTGGGATGAGAAAGTACGGAGAGTAGAAGCCCATTCACTGTTGGGATGTGGGGACTTCTTCTATGGCACCCTGAGACAGAAGAGAGGACACCTTGTCCTGTAGGAGAGCAATGAGTGGGGGTTGTGTTTGATATTCTCCCATGAAAGTGGAGGGGGTGCAGAGTCTGTAGATGTAGTCTGTACCCTTCCTGGACTATGATTAGTGTTGACTGCTCTGAGGTGATGAGGTGCCATCTGTGGGCATAATGACACAGTCTGCCTGCTATGTGGAGGGAGTGAGGTTCCTCCAGAGGCAGGGTGGAAATGTTCTCTAGGAAAGAGTCAAAAAACAGGCGCAGACTGTGGCTGCGGAGCTAGTTGAGATTTAGCCACCTGTGGCTTGTGATGGAGCTGAAGCCATTGAAGCGATGGATGTAGAAAAAAAAACTCTCTCTTATGAAGCAACTGAGTTACAGAGGGTGCAATTACCTAGAAGTGCAGCTAGAGGGAGCAGGCACGAGGCTACAGAAGTTAAGCTGACACACCCAGGTTGTAGCAATGCAGTACCTAATCAAAGGCACCTGGGTAGGAAGCCAGGAAACTCAGTTGGAGAACGCCTTTTTAAGCAGTGCTCACAAGGAAGCAGAGAGAGAGGATCTAAGGGGGAACTCAAGAGAAGATCTGAGAAGGAACTCGAGGGAGGACCTTTGAGAGAGAGAGAGAGAGAGAGAGAGAGAGAGAGAGAGAGAGAGAGAGAGAGAGAGAGAGAGAGAGAGAGAGAGAGAGAGAGAGAGAGAGAGAAAGGATCTTTGAAGGAAGGACCTGAGGAAGGAACCTCATACACTGCAAGGCAGAGAAGCTTGGATACATGGAAAAGCAGAGCTAAGTTCCAGGGAGAACAAACCCAGCTTAGAAAGCTCCAGAAGCCAGTCTTCAAGGAAGACGGTGACAAAGGGAGAGTCTCTGGTGGAGAGAACACCAGCAGCAAACGCTACAGAGATCCAAGGTACAGTGCTACTTCATTTATTAAATGGATGCCAGGTCCTAGGAAGGCTGATAACCTAAAAAGCCATTCTGAGAAGAAACAAAGCTGGAGGAAGTTTTGCAACCCTGTACAGAGAGGTAGAGGGAAAAAACCCTAATAGTTATTTGCTAAACCCAGGCCAGCAAGGCTGGAAAGTGGGGGAAAGAAATACTGAACTGCAACCTGTGTTAACCAGGGAAAGCTCAGGATTAGAAGACACCATGAGTGAGCTAGAACCCATGCAAATTGAGTTTGCAGAACCAGAACCGTTGATGCTTGAACCAATGTATTACCGAGAGCCTGGAATCTCTTACCGAGATATAACAGCAGCACATGTTTTAAAGTACCGTTTGCTTCTGTTAACACTGAAGGAAGAAGTTTTTTGTCTTGTTTTTCTTGCTGTTTGAGAAACTTGCTTGGATACAGAGAACTGTGAAGCATTTGTAACAGGTGCTGACCTTTTGTAAATATTCTTGGCACTAAACCTGAAGTAAGGTAATTCTACTTTGTTTCCTGAAGAACCTTTTGCGTAACAAAGGAATAAAAACCTTTTTGTTTCACCCTGCTCAAGGCTCACACATCTATTTTCTTGTGAAGAGGGACTACAAGGACCAGAATGCACTTGGTCTAAAAGTTTTTTTCTTTCTTCAACAATATTAAAATGTCCACCCTGACCCTTTGGCACACTGCCACTAGGAGGGGCTGTGACAGGCTTCTTCTGTTGCTTAGGAGGCTGCTGCCTCTTTTGTGGGGCCTGACCCTGGTACTGAAAAGCAGGTGGAGAAGAAGAGAAGAACTTCTTGTTCTTATTGTAGAAAGACTTCTTTGTGAATGTCTTTTTCCTAGCAGGCCCAAAAGAGCGAAGGTATGGAGGTCACAAGTTTGTTTATTTATTTATTTTATTTATTTATTTAACATTTCTTCTATACCATGCTATTAAAATCAGCGCGGTGTACATTGAACAAAACATACTGCAATGCATACAGGCAACATTGAGTTTACAAAGAACAGGGAAAAATAACACATGGGATAACCGGGAGAACTATGTACAGATTAACTTTATACTATATACTTTAAACTATATACAATACTCTAAACTCGTTTGGATATTGTAAGTGATTTCGTGTGGATGGTGCTTTATTAAATTAAAAGGCCTCTTTTGTGCCTGCTTTTGTTTGCGAGGGTAGCTCCCTCTGTGTTCTTCTTCCTAGCAGGGTCAGCTGTGACTCTGGACTGTCTCTTTAGAGTAGTGTTCTCTGACTGTAATTGAGAGGTCTTATTTTGCCAGTCTTTGCCAAAGAGGTTCTCCCCTTTGCAGGGTATGTTGCCCAGGTTATCTTGAACCCACTGTTCAAGATCTGTGGCCTGAAGCCATGCAATTCTACTGACCCCAATGCATATGGTTGTGGCCCTGCTTGTACATTCAAAGGCATCAAAGATGCCCCTATTGAGAAATTTGCATACATTTTGGCTATGCTTGACTAGGGCAAGGTAGTCTGCCCTCTTGTCATCTAAGAGGAGGGAGCAAAGGCCTCGAGATCTTTGGATACCTCCTTGAGGAACATTCGCATGTAGAGAATATAAGAGCTAATCCTGGCTGAGAGCATGGATGCCTGGAAGCATTGCCGCCCAAAGGCATTGAGAGTCCTCGATTTCCTACCTGGAGGATTTGAGGAGTGAGTCTTTGAGCTTTTGATTCAGCACATCACTGATTCAACCACCATGGAGTGGTGTGGAAGCTGTAGCTTTTGAAAGCCCGGACACTGGTACCCGGTACATGGTATCGTCGACAACTGTAAGGTGAGACTGTAAGAGGAGTCTCCCACATACGGAACATAAGATCATGAGGATTGTCACGTCCACCTGTCCAGGCAGTAGCCTGGGAGCAGGTGGGCTCGCCTGTCTTACTCTCTACTATTACTTCTGTCCAAAATGGCTGCCGAGGAGGGCTGCTGGGTAATGTAGTTTTAGAGCAAGGAGTGTGACCACACGGTAATTAGGCAAAACAGAGAATTTATTTCGGGATTTCCCCTCCTTATTGAATTCATGACCCCAACTGAAATTGGATAATTCTCCAATAATGCAAACAAAGAATGTGAGAACAGGCTTAACACAAAAATACAGGAATGTCCTTTTGAATATCAGCTCTTAGCTTCCAGCGAGGAACAAGCTTCTAAAGCTCAATCTGTTGTTCAGATTAGCTTCTTGCTTTTCACTTTCAAAAGAGCTTTTCACTTTACACAAGTTATGCAGGCAAACACTTGGCAGTATTTCAACTACCAGCACGTTTCCTTTCTTTAAGCAATGTGCAACACAAGTCCTTAATTGCTTTCATGAAACAGTCCTTCACATAGATAATGAATTAGCACATATTCAGGCTCTTGGCCATGCAAAAAGAACACTGCATTTCCTCTACATCAGAATCATTAGGGTTTTCAAACAAATCTATTTCCATCTCATTCATAGATTCGCTGTGATTATCTTCCTTATCCTGTATATCAGGAGACTGGCTAATCTAAGCGGCCATCATGGTGGTGACGTCATCGGAACCCCTAATTATGCTGCTTTTTAAAAAAAATATTTTAAAAAGTCTTTTCCAGTATTTTTCATGTGCCCAGATGCTTTCTTTGGCTCTTTGTTTTTTTGAGAAATCGCAATCAGTGCTGAGAAGATAGGAGGGAGAAAGAGAATAGGGAGAAGGGGCGATAAAGGGGAATCTCAGGAGAGGGAAAGTAGATCTTAGAGGAGGAAAATGAAGACAGGATCTCAAAGCAGAGAACAGGGAAAATCAGAGTAGGGGGAAAGGAGGGTATCCAGGATTGAGGTGAAGGAGGGACAACCTACTCACACTCCATCTTTGGATACTGATCCCTTCCTTTCACTCACTCTCCAAGCCCCTCTGATCCTCTTGCTCGATCTCTTCTTACTCTCATCCCATAACTCAGTTCTTTCCATGCCTCCAATCTGCTCCATTTTTGCCCATTCTCTTACTCGCTCACTGTCATTTCAAAGCATGAGAGTCCCACCAGAAGCAGAGGGGGAGGGCTTGGCTTGAACCAGGCTGCCAAAAGAATCATGCCATGTCACACTACATCAGGAAGGAGACAGGGAAGCTGCTGCTGCTGCTGGCATCATTGACAGCATTCCAGCCTTCAGTCTCAGATTTTACAGCCCTTCCTGCAGTCTCAGAATTGTGGGAGGCTGGGACCCTGGCTCTGTCTAGTTTCTGTGCACGGCACACATTCAGCAACCCTGCACAGTTTTATCTCTGCCTCTTCCTCAGCATTTGGACTCTGCACAGCAATTTGGGAGGAGAAAGAGAAGAAAGAAACAGCCTTTTTATTCATGAACTGAAGAGTAGATAGAGTTAATCTGGCAGGATATGACAAGTGCTTATCAGTCTTTAAAAACAGTACAAACATTTACACTGAATACACAGGATGACCTCTGATTCCTGGCTGTGGAACTCAATGCCCCACCAACAGCTCTCACTGTCTCTCTGGGCACTCCCTTTACCTCACTGCTATTCAGCTTATGCAATGATAACTGGGTAATACATTTTCAATAGGTCTTATCCAGTCTTGACTCTGTCCTTTCTTTCCACAGTAATGCTCCTCTGTGCCAGATTCATACTGTCTTCAGTTCATGAATAAAAAGACTGTTTCTTCCTTCTCTTTCTCCTCCCAAATTGCTGTGCAGAGTCCAAATGCTGAGGCAGTGCCGTGATTAAAGGATAGACTGGATTAAAGTGCTAAATCTAGCTGAATGGGAGACCTATTTGCTGTGCATTTGCCTGTCTCAGCCTGTTCATGTTGAAGAGTGTGTACTGAGGCCTGTATCTGCAAACTCTGCTGGCACCTGAGGTCCATTCTTCAAAGCTGGTGCACTATGTTGCACTAACCTGCCATAATAGGTTACAAAATGGAAGCTGAAACAGAGGAGCGCTGAGTCTGACTGACTGAGCCACATACATTGCAAAGGAAGGAAGCACCACTCCTGCTGCATCATGCATCAGCTTCTCACTTCCTCTGCCTATCCTTGCCAATACGCATCTATTTGCTCACTGCCAGTGATGTGAGAAATATCAGAGGAACACACAGAACAGGAAGGTACCAGGGACTGTGCAGAGATGAAAGCCAGTCCTACACAATGCCAAAAGTATTTGATATCATGAAAGGCAGTATATAAGAAATGTTAAATACATAAACAAATACATTTGGACAGAAGTCAAGACTGTAGTCCACTGGGATGTGAAGATTCCCTGATGCTAGGTGTCCCTCTAGGAGGGTCTGTAAATGGAAAGCTTGCAGATAAAGCAAAACTGCTTACTTGCAACAGATGTTCTCAGAGAACAGTGGAATATCAATCTTTACATATGATTACAGCTGGTTCAGGAAACTGGGTGCCCTAGGCGAGCTTTACACCCCACTCAAGATTTTGATAATTAAACTCAACGATCATGATCATCCCAACATCACCCTTCCCAAAACAATCCTGTAAAAATGCATAACTGAACACCCTGGGCCTGATATTTAGCGGCGGCAGCGGCAACTAGTGCTGCTAAGGTGGCTAGCTGTTGCTGCTAAACTAAAAATCCAGATAGTCAATGCTGGGGCCATATCCAGCCACTGGCACTGAATATCCAAGTCGGCCAGATAGCAGAGAAACTAACTGGGCAGTGGTGATATTCAGCTGTGGCCTGGTTAACTTCTGTGGTGAAAGTCAGGCCATCCTTTCAGGTGCCTAACTTTCACTGCTTAAGGAGAGCCGGGCAGTCCCTGAATATTGCTGCTGCCTGATTATTCTCAGGTGCTGCCTCCACTCGCCCCTGGAATGCCCCGGCGCTAGCCGGCTAGCATCAGGGCGTTCGGCGGCAGCACCCACGGATATTTAGTGGCACTAACCACATTATTGCCGCTAAATATCCCAGTGACCATCAGCAGGTCTGCTAACAATGTTGATCATGTTGAATATCCCCACTCGTGCTTTTAAACGTTGCTTTCTATGGATATGTGTGCCTCTCTTCCTACAGATAAATGAAGGTGCTGAATGCCCTGTGTTTTTCTGGCTGACAGGATCTATTGTTTTACTTTGACCGTTGCTGCTCTTTGCGCCTCTTAGAAACTGTGGCCCTAGGAGACAGTCTAGTCTGTCCTAATGGCTAGGCCATCCCTGCATGTGGGCAACATCATCAGATGAAGCCTGGAATTGGAGGATGTCCTAGAAGCTACCAGAGCTTTCTAACATGCTGTCCTGAACATGTGTGTGTGTCCTCCATCAGGGCATCATGCAGGGCCTGCCATCACTTCTCCTTATGGAGGTGGGAAGGTTTTGTGCTGTTCTCCTTGGGGAACATATGCTGTAAGTACGTAAATTTACTCTCTCTGAAGACAAGCAAGACAGAAGTCCTCAGATATGGAAATCTTTAGCTGTATGCTGCCTTTAAACTAAAAGGGGGAATATGCAGAAACATAGCAAAGCCAACAATCAAAACAACATCTTTTTGTTTGAAATAAGTCATTTTAACATTTCTATCACACTTTTTTTTTACAGAAGACAACTTGAAGATGGGCTCTGGAGAGATGGAGCTGGGTTTCAGATCTTAAATAGATTTTTGCAAGACAGAGTTACTAAACCAACTATCACAGCGGGGGTCTCTATCCATACAGTAATGTGATATAAATATATAGACTGACCTCCACATCACAACCTTGCAGATCTCTTCCATTGAGGCTGATCTCAGGTTGGCCACTGACACCAGGGTGGCTCCAATACTGTGAACCTTAACATGTCCTTTCAGAGGACCCGCCTGAGTATAACAAAAAGAGATACAGTCTGCTAACCAAGAGACAGCAATTCCATTTCATTAGAATCAACAGAAAGAAAAAGCTGGGTGGTCTTTCCAATAACATCAAGTCAGCTCTAAACAGTTCTTTTGCAACTACTTTTTCACCTTGTGGTCTTGTAGCATGGGAAAGGAGGAAGGCTGGAAGGAAAACTGGCCAGTTAAGATAGAAGTCCAACACTATCTTTAGACAGAACTTAGGATATATTCACAGAACCACCTTATAATGAGACAACTGCATAGGGTGGATAAAGTCATTAGTCATTAAACTCTGATACTTTGAAGTTGAACATGTTTGATACAGTTTTATTGTTGGGAATTACAGAATACAATATATGTCTAATTTAAGTGCTTCAACTCGTCTCTCAACCCTTGTCCCATTTGGCTAGTAAAGTGGTTGAAGGAGGCTTATGGGTCTATGGAAATTGCAATCGCCTCTTTTGACATGAGATAATGTCCTGTCAGCTTAAAACAGGCAGTGGTGCATCCCATTTTGAAAAAAACCCAGTCCACAGATGTTGCTAATTTTTGCCCCATTTCTAATTTGGGCAAAGTGCTTCAGAAGGCTTCTTTGGATCAATTAATTTGTTAGAGGACCATCATTTGTCAGATGATTTTCAAAATGAATTCAGACAAGGTGATAGCACAAAGATGCTGCTGATTTCTGCGATTGTCTCTTTATGTTGTACTCTGGATGATGATTCTGCTATAGTTTAGGGTTTTTTTTTAGATGTTTCAGTGGCATTTGAAACCAGTTACCATTCGATTTTGTTGAAGCATATACAAGCTCTTGGTTTATCTGGTAGGGTGTTGCAGTGGTTTGCATCGTGTCTCAGTGTTATTCATGCTTTGCAGATTATACAGAATCTTGCTGTTTGTTTTTAAATTATGATTATTTGTAATTATTTTATTTATTTATCTATTTAAATTCATTTATAAACCACCTATTACAAATTTTGCTAGGCAGAATTAGTCACACACATAAAAATTCATAACAATGCAATACATATAAACATTAAAATGATAATTCCTGATTAATTGCCAAAGACCATCGGAAGTAAATAAATCTTAATACTTTTATGAAACATGAGCAAATCTTGAATTTCTTGTACCACAACAGGCAACTGATTTCACAAAGATGGCCCTTTTACAGAAAAAAAACCACAAGTCCATGTAGATTCCTTGCAGATTACTGCTACTGTAGGAACATATATCAACTCTTGGGAACTGGATGGAAGCTGCTAGAAAGGATTATATAATAGCAAAAGTAGACCCAATTCATTGTTAATAATTGAGCAAAATTTTAAAAACTAAATTCGAAAACCTGGTATAGTACAGGCAACCAATGTAACTCTATTAATGCTGGTGTAATAAAATCACATCTTTTTAATCAAAAAATTACTCAACACAGCAGTTTTCTGCACTAACTGAAGGGGCTTTAAAACATATTCCGATAGGACAATATAGTTCATGTTATAGTAATAAAGGGCGGACAGCCATCCATTTACAGGAGGCCCTCATGCTCCTTCTCAATGGTAGAACATCACATGGAGGTGGTGAATCCCAAACAGTCACCAGGCTGAGCACCCCCAGCTGTCAGGGATACAAAGGCACACCAGACCAGGGGAGAGTGTCCTAGATCCATGGAAAGATCAGCCCCTCATAAGTGGGCCAGGCAGAGAACACCAACCAGAGAACACTGGAGGTCCAAGATCAGTGGTAAAAGTATTAAGTAGCTGCTCAGAGCTGGTAGGCCTCAGCCACATGGTCCGTTGGTCAGGATGAGGGACCATCTGTCCAAAGGAACATGGCCCATGGCTGCAGCATTGCCCCCCTAGGTGCATGTATGTACATGCCCCCCCATGCAGGGGAGGCAGAGGTCAGACGGCACTTTTGATGCCACACTGCCATGTTGTCAGTATGTGCAACACCTAATTTGCATGCCCCACCCCTCACTGTGTTGGCTCCAACTCTGACTATAAGGCCAGTACTGACTGAAGTACAGAGCACAGGGCTTATGTCCTGCTCCCTCCACAGCATACAACACTGTCAGCCCACTGACAACTATCCAGTGCATATGCAGATGTTAACAGCAGTCCATCAGGACAGCTGTTGATGTGTCTGTGGATGTTTTCCCACTGTACCAGCAGAGTCATGCAGACCTGCAAGCCCCGGTTTTGTGGTTGTCAGGCTGTTGTGGTCCACTACTATGAAAGCTGCACTATGCAGCCCCTCCAAACAGGAAGCCTAGGCAGGTGCCTAGATATTCTGCTAACATCACCTATTGGCCCTATTTTTTTCTTATGTGTTTGCCCTGCTTCTGCTCTTTGTATTTCCTAATACTCATGTTTGAACCATGCAAGTGTGGCAAGTGCAACTAGTGCCTGGTCAGAGGCAGGTGTTAGCTGCATCCCTGCTAGCAGCATGTTGGTGTTGCTGGCACGAGCTTAACGTGTCAGCCCCCTCCTTGCATTTCGCCTCCACCCACTCCTCTCCGACTTATTCCACCTATTCGCATGCTGTTGTGATAGAGTGGGATTTTTAGTGCAGTCGCCTTGGGCCACATACTCCTTGCTACCACGCAGCCCAAACACGTGTTAACCCAATGCTAAAATCCACACTAACGATAACCGCACTTTAGTAAACATGCACCTAAATTTTTAAAGACGTGCTAATGAATGCATATCCTTAAAACAGAGTTGTACAACAGTGGTTCCCCTTTTGTGGAATTTTCTGACACTTACTTGCATGTTACAGATACTGAGGCAGCCATGAGGTAGCTATAGGTAGCCCTTCCCCCAAGCCATGCTGCGAACTGTAGATAGCCCTTCCCCCAAGCCATGCTGCAAGCCATGAGGCTCTGATCAGCCTGACCCTTCCCCCGCAAGCCATGAGGTAATCAGCCTACTAAGAGAGACATCGAGATTCCAGTAGGCACCCTTCCCCCACTCCAGGTCTGAGCACAGTATTTCCCTAGCCCTGAAACCAACAGACCAGAGCATACCGGTTTGGACAGGTCACCCAGGTACCTCCCCAGGGGCTGCTGATTGGTGGGCAGGAAATACCTGTGGCAAATGGGATTGTAGAATGAGTTTAAAACTGTACTGTATATAAGGCATTGTAGGCCGTCCCTCGGGGTTCAGACCCTTGTGGAGGTTGCTGGTATCTCTGTCTGATCCTGTGCACATTAAAGATCCTGTTTGCATTCCAGCCTGCCTGTGAGTTTTCCTTCTGTGGGTGAGTGATTGAATAAGAGCTTTTCACAGCGATTGCTGCAACATTTTGGTGCATTGGCCAGGAAATATTAAAAGAAAAGCCCCTCTCATCACACCCACGGTGGGAAGACTTCTGCTTTTGCAGCATCTGGGCCTCCACCAGTCAGGGACCGGCCCCTCCAGGTGATTAACTGTCCTTGGCGCCCCCGGGCCACTTTGTGCTCGGAAGGACACCTTGATTTGTCTGGACAGCTGGTCCCTGCGGTTGAATCCCCGATTGAAAAACCAGCTGGATAGACTGGCATCCAAACTTCCTGTCTGATCAGAGTTCTGGTGAGTACTGCTACCTTGTCTGGGGCTAGTTCTGTACTCTATCTGTGAGTCCTGGTAATTTCTGGGAACCTGTAGCAGCCTGATCAACTGCACGAGCAGTCCTAGTATGGGCCTTAGTGGCCCTGAAGCCATTGCTCGTCCTGTATCTGAATCTGAATACCGGTAAAATCTGAATATCTGAAACTGCAGTAATCTGAGATCCTTTAAAAGCGCTGCCGAAAGAAAAAAATGTAACTAAATATAGCACTTGATAAGTTAAACATACCTGAGATAAAGAATAGATCGCTGCTTCTCTTCTTTCCTTTCTGCTTGTGGAGAGTTTTCTGAAGCGTGACTGCAAGGAGAGGGCTCTAATATGCTTCCGTTCCGTTTCTAATTTGTGTTAATTTCTGCTCCGGTGTGAATTCTGCCCTCCATGTGCTCCGGTGTGGTTTTACTGCCTTTCTCTGAACCCCCGATGTAATTTCTGTGCTCCGATGTAAGTTTCTGTTCCCCCCATGCTGCTACTGTGTTAATTTCTGCTCCGATGTTGAATTCTGCCCTCCATGTGCTCCGGTGTGGATTTACTGCCTTTCCCTGAACCCCCGATGTAATTTCTGTGCTCCGATGTAAATTTCTGTTCCCCCATGCTGCCGCTGTGTTAATTTCTGCTCCGATGTGAATTTCTCTCTCAGTTGTGCTCCGATGTTAATTCTGCCTCCCCCCATGCTGTCCGATGTGAATCCATGCTCCCCATGTGAATTACTGCCTTCCCTTGGGCCTCCGCTGAGGTTTTGTGCCTCTCGGTGCTGTCCCGGTGCACAGCTGACCCCCGCTAAATTTTCCGGTGTTCCCTTGAGCCCCCGCTAAGGTTCCGGCCTTCCCTGGGCCCCCGCCGAATTTCTCTGCCTTCCCTGGGCCCCCGCTGAGTTTCTCTGCCTTCCCTGGGCCCCCGCCGAGTTTCTCTGCCTTCCCTGAGCCCCGTTGGGTTTCCTGCCTTTAAAACCAAAAATAAATAAATAAAATGCTAACCTTTTGTTTTTGGTTGATTAAAAGAGAGGTGATGCTTGGAAGTCCACCATTTCCCCTTTTTTCCATCTGTGGAGAGCCGGTGTGGAGGAGCACGAGGAGGTAGCAGCCATCTTGTGGACACCACGTGCGTTTCTCTGCAGAGGTATTGGGCTGCCCTGGAGTGATCCTGGAGCTCCATCTAGTGGTCATTTAAAAACTAGCTGTCATTTTATCCTTATGGTTAAAGTGATCCTGGAGCTCCATCTAGTGGACATTAGAAAATAGCTAGCTATATTTCTCATACTGTACTGTATTTCTAATATCCTCATGGTGAAAGTTAAATCCTATGATACAGCTAGAGAGAGTGTCTGTGATGTATTTGTAACAAGCTGCTACTGAGGAAAGAGAGTGTATGAGTATTCGCTGCTGAGACGTCTCTGTTTTCTGTTTTCCCTCTTTCTTTTTCCCTTTGTGGTCCTGTGTGTTTTGTGCAACCAAACTCTGACTGTTACCAGGATTATATTGTATATTGTATTCCCAGAAGTGAGATTAGAAAATTTACACTGAACATTGTGATTTGTGAATTGTGATTAGAGCATGGGGTCCGGAGGCTAAATTATAGTGAAGGAGTATCCGGACCAGCTTCCCTATATAGATTCATGGCTGGCCCATATAGTTAATGTACTGTTATGTAAAAATTGCTAGTGGCTCTGTGTTTGTTAGTGGCTCTGTGTTTAGTTGTGACATTAGGGAAAGAAAGTTTTTGTCCAGACATTAGGTCTTTATATTTCAGGATTGATTTTGATACTCTATCAGTAAAAGGTGAAGTTCCTTAGCGTTCCTCCAGTTCAGTCCTCTACCTCTGGGTTGTCAATCTCCTCCTGCAGCTAGGAGACTGGTATGTCAGAATGATGACATCACTGGATATAGCCTGCTGCACTCCCACTTGTATCCCAGTGTAACCAGTCTCCTTGCAGCAGGAGGTGTTGACGAGCCTTAGGGAGAGGCTCTATGGAGAAGTGGATAAGGAGCATGGAGTGTAGTTTTTCTGTTAGGATAGTTAAGTGGGTTGAAATTTATTTGGCGGTATCTCTTTAAAAAAAAAAAAAAAAAAAAAAAAAAGAGAAGAGGAAGATACCCTTCTTGATCCCTGCCCGTGTCAGTCCTGGGGGTTTCTTCCTGGAGGGGGGTTTTGGCTCAGGCTCGAGTTTCCCTCCCTCCCCCCGCTTGGCCCAGAGGTCTCACCTCCCGGACCTTACGGAGGTGAGCCCTTCTTAAAAGCCGGTATCTCCGAACTGCTATTCCTGTGTGAGAGGCTGATCGGGAGTTGGCTGACCTCGCTTGTTTTCAGGGCCCGGGGTTGCAGACGCTCCCCGCAGCGATTGAGGGGTGGCAGACCGGACCGGTAAGTGCTCCGCCGGCATCCGCCTGCTTCTTTCATCCCCACCGCGCTGTTTCGGGGGACAAAGAACGCCGCTGTGTTTTGGCGCCTTTTTTCCTTCACGGCTTGCAGTCGCGGCGGCCATTTTGTGTGCCGCGCTGCAGCCGCGTGTGAGAGCATCGGTTCCCGTTTTTCCTGCCGGGGCACTGCTTCGATTTTGAATTAATTATTTTGGTTTCTTTATATTTCCTTTGTTTCTTTTCTTTTGGGAGGCCTATTTTATTTGGTTATTTCTTCAGCCTCTTCTGTCAGCCCTGTGCGTTCCCGGGGTGGAAGGGGGGCTGCGGGGTCTTCCTTTTCTTGGGGGCTAGCTACCCTTCTAACCCAGCTCAATAAAATATCTAAAAAAAAAAAAAAAAAAAAAGGAGACAAACCCGTAAAGCAAAGCCCACTATAATATACCACCTGGGCATCAGTCCTTACGGGTGTTGGGTGTTTCCTGATGGCTTCCCGGCCTCTGTGCCTGGTGTGTGGTTCCAGAAGGGGCACGATCACGGACACCGGGGTGTGTAGGGGCTGCACGGCCCTCTCTTCAGAGGTGGAGCTGCAGATGGCCGCCCAGGAGTCTCCGGAGGTGCAGACGGCGCCCGCGGGGGCGGGCACTACCTCACCGCGGCTCTCTGAGCAAGAGCCAGATTTAGGGGCGCTGCCAGGGCCCTCCGGTGAACCCTTGCAATCTCAGCCGCCAGGTATCAGTGGTTTCAGTCCGGAGTTTGTCCTTCTTCTGCATCAAGCTTTTTGCCTGCGTCAGCAGGGCAAGAGACAGCGCGCGGCTTCGCCGGCGTCTCAGCCTCCGCAGTTGGTAGCGGAAGGGGCGGCGGTCACGGAACAGCCAGCGTCGAAACGGGCACGGCTGGCTGATACGCTGGAGAGTTCCTGGCTGGAGGCCCCGGATCCGGAATGGGATCCTGAAGAGAGCTCACAGGACCTGGAAGAAGGAGAGATCCCGGAGCCCGAAGAGCAAGCCAAGCTTATTCGCCTGTTCCGCAGAGAGGAGTTGGCTGCCTTAATTTCGGAAACCTTGCAGATGTTACACTTGGCTCCGCCGGCAGCGGTGGAGGACGATTTGGAGGATCTGGTCATTCAAGCGGTTCGACAGACTCAGGTGGTGTTTCCGCTGCACCGAGTAGTCGAGCGGATGATTTAGGACGAATGGGATAAACCGGAGGCGGGGCTCCGGGGCATTCGTGCTATGAGCCGGTTATATCCTTTGGCGGAAGTCGCTAAAGACCGTTTCCGAGCACCGCGGTTAGACGCCGTGGTTTCGGCTGTTACTAAAAAGACCACCATTCCCGTGGAGGGAAGTGCGGCCTTGAAGGATCCTCAGGACCGTAAGATTGACGGTCTGCTCAAGCAGGTGTTTGAGGCGGATTCCCTATCGCTTCAAGCCTCCATCTGCGGGGCCTGGGTTGCCCGGGCGTGCTTGCGCTGGGCCCAACGGCTACGCCAATCCCCGCACGTGGACCTCGAGGAGGTGAAAGAGCTGGACCGGATGGAGTCCGGTGCGGCCTACCTGGCGGATGTGCATTATGACTTAATTCGAGCGCTGGCCAACAGCACGGGTTCTGTGGTAGCTGCCCGTCGCTCCTTGTGGCTGAGGAATTGGGCCGCGGACGGCCCTTCTAAATCCCGCCTCAGTAAGCTTCCCTTTAAGGGGGGTTACTGTTTGGGGAGGATTTGGAGAAGTTAGTGAAGGACCTAGGTGAATCTAAAGCGGGCCGTTTGCCCGAGGACAAACCCAAACAGGCCAAGACTGCCCAGGGTGTTCGGGGTCCGTTTCGGGACTTCAGAAGATTTCGTTCTACCCGGCCTGGGGGTTTCCAGAGAGGGAGGTTTCCCTCTCGGAGTCAGGGCTTTCGGGGGTTTCGGGGAGCGAGTAGAGGCTTCTCCTCCCTCCCGGCGGCTTCTGCCCGTAAGACCCAATGAAGCGAGGCGGGTCCCGGCGGTGGAGCCTCCCATTGGCGGTCGACTTCGGGAGTTTCTGTCCGCCTGGACCCTCATCACCTCAGATCAGTGGGTGCTAGAAATCATTCAGCACGGTTACGTGCTGGAGTTGGCCCGGCCCGTACGGGACGCCTTTGTCATGTCGCCTTGTCGGGGTCCTGCGAAGGCGGCGGCCGTTCGCGAAACCCTGGACAGGCTCCTTCGTTTGGGAGCCGTCGTGGAGGTTCCCGAGGCCGATTACGGCTTGGGTCGCTATTCCATTTATTTCGTGGTGCCCAAAAAGGGCGGGCAATTGCGTCCCATTCTCGATCTGAAGGGGGTAAACCGCTGTTTGCGGGTCCCGCACTTTCGGATGGAAACGTTGCGGTCGGTCATCGTAGCGGTGCGACGCGGGGAGTTCTTGACGTCCCTAGACCTTTCGGAGGCGTACTTGCACATTCCCATTCGCGATGTGCACCAGCGTTTTCTGCGGTTTGCCCTCCCCTGGGGTCACTACCAGTTTCAGGCCTTACCATTCGGCCTGGCGACGGCGCCTCGGACCTTCACCAAAATAATGGTGGTGGTGGCGGCGGCGTTGCGCAAAGAAGTTATTCTGGTGCACCCTTACCTCGACGATTGGTTGATTCGCGCCAAGTCCGCGGAGGAAAGTCTCCGGGTGACGGACAGGGTGGTGCGGTTCTTGCAGGAACTGGGTTGGGTGGTCAACCCGGACAAGAGCCGTTTGCAGCCCACCCAGGTTCTCGAATACCTGGGAGTTCGGTTCGATACGTGCAAGGGACAAGTGTTCCTGCCGTTCAAGCGAGCCGAGGGGTTGCGGACTCTGGTGCGGCGCTTCCTGTCGGTGGCGGCTCCCTCGGCTTGGGATTATCTCCGAGTGCTGGGCACCATGGCGGCGACGCTGGAAAGAGAGTGTATGAGTATTCGCTGCTGAGACGTCTCTGTTTTCTGTTTTCCCTCTTTCTTTTTCCCTTTGTGGTCCTGTGTGTTTTGTGCAACCAAACTCTGCCTGTTACCAGGATTATATTGTATATTGTATTCCCAGAAGTGAGATTAGAAAATTTACACTGAACATTGTGATTTGTGAATTGTGATTAGAGCATGGGGTCCGGAGGCTAAATTATAGTGAAGGAGTATCCGGACCAGCTTCCCTATATAGATTCATGGCTGGCCCATATAGTTAATGTACTGTTATGTAAAAATTGCTAGTGGCTCTGTGTTTGTTAGTGGCTCTGTGTTTAGTTGTGACATTAGGGAAAGAAAGTTTTTGTCCAGACATTAGGTCTTTATATTTCAGGATTGATTTTGATACTCTATCAGTAAAAGGTGAAGTTATTGACGAGTCGCCCCTGTGTCCCCAAACAGTGAAAAACACCAGGTCTACTGATTGCAGGGAAGGGGACAGTTTGGAAAAGGGGGGGGTGGGGTTTGCTGTGTGTGGACTGTGGTACTGGTATATCAGTAAAGAAAGACAATTGCATTGTTTGATGCATATCCAATTTCATTGCTATGTTTCATGCATGATCAGTGGTCAGGGAACCAGGTGTTTTGGTCACACCTCTCAGCGGTGACTGGGGGATAGTTGGAACTGCTGAAATAGTTTGCATAGCTATAGAAAGATACTGGGAGGAGCTCCTTCTTCTAGCAGATGAATGGAGGCCCATTAGAGAGGACAAAAGAAAAAAAAAATCATCTAGGAGTCTTTCTCCTAGAGGACAAAGAACCCCAATTCACCTAGCCACACCTAGCCTGCAAACAATCCTCTTGTCATCAATTTTAATTGTAGAGTTTGAGCTTCTAGAACCATGAGGTGCCTCCTTTGAGCATCCTCAAATGTCTGCTGGAAGCAAACAAAGGCTGGAGAAAAAAAAATCCTTATAAGATCATGAAGAAATGAAGATTTTTTTTACTTGTCCTTTAAAGCCTGGATTTTCTCTGGTACATATATTTGGTTTTGACTGCACATACAAACTTAAGCAAGTAATACTTCTGCATGATATGCCATCTTTGGCAGTTTATTCTGCAGACAGTAAATGCTGTGCTGATGATTGCGTTCTTTCCTGCTTGATACATTAAACTGCCTTGATCAACTGTATTCATTTTTCTGATACTACAATGATATTGCATTCCAGATATCCACCAACGTTCTTATAAAGTATCAGTTTCATGCCTGTTTTGAACTATAAGATACAAGGTAATCACTTTGCCTTGTTAAGCTCTGTGCTGATGAATGATGAACAGGACAGTAACATCATAGGTGCTATTTAGAATAAATTCACCTGTCCTGCTGTATTTGAATTTTACATGTTGGTGTCCAGAGTTCAGGAGCACAATATATTATAGCACTGTGAGATACAAATCTTTTTAGTTTATACATTTGTACTTTGTTACCAAATATACTGGTAGGAGTACATTATGTAGAGGTCCAGTATACACAGCAATAAGATGAGTAAATATTAAATTTTGGAAAGGGGCTGATCTGAAATCGCTTGGTTCCCAAGTATATAAAGCAAATTTAGTGGAAAGATGGAACTGTGATTCCCAGAAATATGGAAATATTTGTAAAAATATTATTTACAAATATAATGATAACATTAACTCGAGTTGATTGGATAAAACTAAATCTTACTTGTCAGCAATGATCCAGGAGAGCTTTGAGAAAATGAATGAGAGAGAGGGGCAGAAGGTGAGACGACAGCCTAGGAAAAAGGCAATAAAACGTGCTACTCCAAGTGTGATGATCTGGGCCACTGGAATTCTGACTGCTCTAAGACTCCTCGAGGACCCACAAGGCCTGAGAAAACACGAACCTTGTACATTTATGCCTCTGAAGAGACATGAATAGGCAGGGGGGAATAGGCCAAGAAGAACCCGAGGAAGTATTGCCATGAGGCCTATTCACAAATGCCTTGCAGACCAAGAAGAACCAGAAGGAGTATCGCTATGAGGCCCAACCACCAATGCCTTGTACCCTCTTAGTCTCTCACCTCAAGAGGATCTCTTTTGACACCATAATTAATGGATAGCTTACATAAATCCTTGTGGACCACTGCATTTTCAAGATCAGTCCAAGTATTTTTTAAGTTTCCTACAGTACTCTCACTGGGAACCAGGTGTACAATAGACTCTAGTCATACATGAGAGATATGTGGCTGTCATGTTAGGAGCCATATTTCTTTCTATTGGAATTGATGTATCGTTTTATATTGAAGATTGTTTAGACAGTCGCTATTTAGAATGAGCACCCATGCCAATCTAGAACTGCACCAATTAAGTTAGTGGGAAATGGACACTGTTTACAACAATACTATGTCTCTAACAATTGTTTTAGCAGCCTTGCCAGATAAGGATACATTAGTATGGTATAGAAAAAAGAAAAAATTGAAGGACCTATGTATGTAGTTGGTGGAAAGTGTTGTGAGGGGTAAAGTGATATATTAAGAAGAAGGACTCTGATGGACAGTAAACTGATGAAGGTAATTAATGATGTGGAAGGACTCTGATGGACAGTAAACTGGTGAAGGCAATTTAATGATGTGAAGTGATGTATCTGGCTAATGAATATAAAAAATGATGAGCATTTTATTCAACTATGCCATCTCCAGTATCTTCAATTTAGGAAGTCATCTAGGCCCCACCACAATACTCAAAGATTGTAAGTAGGCACCTGGAGACAGGCTGGGTGCACCTTGCATCCTGATGAGCTTTGGAAAAACCCCGCACTGACCATGTGGTACTTCCAGATGTTTTTTTGCCTTACTTTTCCTCTGTGTGTCCTGGCCAGGCATGCAGAGGCAAAGGGGGATAAATTGATGACAAATTCTCACAGGCAAAAAAAATTGGTGTGATTCTAAAACTTGTCAGAATTACAGAACACGCGCGTGCACTTGTCTGATCTGTAAACATGTGGAGATCAGTCAAGGGCATAATGGAATATTTCCTACCAGCAAAGGAACCTCCAGTGATAATGGATCCAGGAGTGGAAGCAGGATCTGCTGACTCCCCAGTGGCGAGACCCGTATACTGTTCTGCGGACCACCCCCACGGCTGTCAAGGTGGCTGAAGTTGCTCCGAGGATCCATCACTCTCGTGTCAAGGCCGCTGCACCAGAAATTGTTCCAGCCTGGACTTCTGTCACAGTTCCAAACCAGCCCCTACGCTTTGACACTTCTGCCCAGTACGGGGTTCTAACAGACTGCCGACGAACTCTGGACCACCGGAGAGACTGATTTACAGACACCTTTCCTGGAACCGGGATCAGACTGAGAAAAGGTGCCTTAGCTGATATAGACTTGCTTTCAAACAAGTGCAGAGACTACTAACACAGCAGTATTACTTGCCCAAACTGCTCTGAACATGCAGACCTTTGTATACGTAACTCTCTACCTTAACTTGTCCCATTGCTGTACCGTACATTTTAACCAGGTGCCTTTTTCCTTACAGGTTGTTTCCACCCTTGGCACCCTGGTAGAACGCAAGGCGGCTGCCACGGTCATGGCCCTGACCCAATATACTCCTCTGCGGCTTGCCTCCAGTAATAAAGCCCTCAACCGCCTCTAGCGGTTGAGGTCTTACTTAAAAAGGGGGGAATGAGGCAGCCATGAGGTAGCTATAGGTAGCCCTTCCCCCAAGCCATGCTGCGAACTGTAGATAGCCCTTCCCCCAAGCCATGCTGCAAGCCATGAGGCTCTGATCAGCCTGACCCTTCCCCCGCAAGCCATGAGGTAATCAGCCTACTAAGAGAGACATTGAGATTCCAGTAGGCACCCTTCCCCCACTCCAGGTCTGAGCACAGTATTTCCCTAGCCCTGAAACCAACAGACCAGAGCATACCGGTTTGGACAGGTCACCCAGGTACCTCCCCAGGGGCTGCTGATTGGTGGGCAGGAAATACCTGTGGCAAATGGGATTGTAGAATGAGTTTAAAACTGTACTGTATATAAGGCATTGTAGGCCGTCCCTCGGGGTTCAGACCCTTGTGGAGGTTGCTGGTATCTCTGTCTGATCCTGTGCACATTAAAGATCCTGTTTGCATTCCAGCCTGCCTGTGAGTTTTCCTTCTGTGGGTGAGTGATTGAATAAGAGCTTTTCACAGCGATTGCTGCAACAATACCAATGCACTAAAATGTTGTCCTTTGCTGGCACATATGTGGCTCTTAATATCATCAATTGAGAGATGGCTCAGTTTCACATTCCAACAGTTTCCTGACACATACGATGTGCACCTCCCTTGCTTATTCATATAGAACACAGTTATCTGTTTGATAATGGGACAATTTTGTTGCCCAACTGATCTCTGAAAGCTTCTAAAGCATTCCAATTTGTCCTTAGCTCTAGGAAATATATCTGATGACGTTTTTTTAAGAGCAGCCAAGAGGCCTTGGGTGAGTGCCCCAGCACAGGCTGAACACGTCTGTGGTTAGGATAATTTGAGTAAGAAGAATTTGGAAGGAGATGTCTCTGGTCAGATGTGAATGAAATAGTCACCAGGACAGGAAGCCCTTGAGTGATTCAGACACAGTTTTGGAATCTTGCAGCCACTGAGATCATAAGATCCATTAGACTTATTTCATACTGGGTTGCAGATATTGTTGAAGCCATTAAGTCCAGCACCCTCAACATGTTCCATGCAGATTTCTACTAATTCCTTCATATAGCCTCACAAGGGTCAACAAGGGGTTGATGTAGAAAATGATAATTACACTTACCTGGTAATTGTAGTTCCTTGAGTGACGACAGTTCAGTCCTCTACCTCTGGGTTGTCAATCTCCTCCTGCAGCTTGGAGACTGGTATGTCAGAATGATGACATCACTGGATATAGCCTGCTGCATTCTCTCCTCCATTCCAGTGTGAACTATTAACAAAGCAGACTCAAAGGAGCAACAAATAAGTATCAAACCATAATCATTGAACCTAGTAAACAGTAAACAGTAACGGGTCCCTTTCGGGCAAGACTTTCTTTCGCCCGCCCCCGCATTAAAGAAAGGGAAACCCCCCAATCAAGGAAATCAAGACAGACCTACCTGTAATACTCAGCGGCACTGAACGTGCCCAGAATCCCCCTTGTAACATCTGGGTGGGACGGAGGACTGAACTGTCGTCACTCAAGGAACTACAATTACCAGGTAAGTGTAATTATCATTTCCTTATTGTTCCTCCAGTTCAGTCCTCTACCTCTGGGACGTACCAGAGCAGTAATCATTGGGAGGGACCTCTCAAGCCAGCCGATAAAACTGCTGACCCAAAGTGAGCGTCGCTAGCCGCCGCGACATCCAACCGGTAATGCTTGCTGAAAGTATGCAATGATGACCAAGTTGCCGCTCTACAAATGTCCCCGGGAGGAACCAAACTGTGTTCCGCCCAGGAACAGGCCTGCGCCCTGGTGGAGTGCACCCATAATCCTATGGGTGCCACCTGACCGTGAAGCAAATAAGCAGATGAACTCGCCTCTCTAATCCACCTGGCAATGGAAGCCTTAGCCGCCGGCTCTCCTTTGCGCACGCCGCCAAACACAAACAACCGATCAGACTTGTGGAAAGGCTCCGTGACCGCTAAATATTGACACAACGCTCTCTTCACGTCCAGAAAACGAAGACGGCGATCCGCCTCGCCGCCATGCATTGACCCCAGAACGGGCAAGCATACCAACTGATTCAAGTGAAAGGGAGACACCACCTTAGGCAAAAAGGACGGCACCGGCCGCAGAACCACCTTTTCTCTAGAAAAGACCAAGAAAGGCTCTCGACACGACAAGGCTTGTAACTCCGAAATCCTTCTAGCAGAGCAAATCGCTACAAGGAACACCGTCTTTAACGTCAAATCCTTCAGCGACGCATGACGCAATGGCTCGAATGGAGCCTTGGATAACGCCACGAGGACAAGATTGAGATCCCACGGCGGTACGCTCACTCTACGCGCAGGACGCAACCTAGAAACCGCCTTCAGAAATCGACTCACATCGGGATGAGTACCCAAGGAGATACCGCTGATCTTGCCACGATAACAAGAGAGAGCTGCCAACTGCACGCGCAGGGAACTGGCCGCTAGACCTTTATCATAACCGTCCTGCAAAAACTCTAAGACTACTGGGACGGACACCGTAGCCGCCCTAACCTTCCACCCTGAAAGCTGTCTCTGTAGGAATCGCGATCCCCGAGTAGAGCAGCACTGTCTCACCGCACCGGGTAAGGCAGGTCAGAAGTGACAGGAAGGGCTCTCCCACGTAGTGTCCAGGGGGAGAGCACCTCTTAGCAGTAAAGAAAGGAAACGTGCCCCTTAAGCTAGCAACCCCCAAGAAAGTGCAGGGGCAGGGGGGAAAGCCTGCCACGGAGCGCTGACCCAAAATCCTTTCTGACTTTTTTCTTTTCGTTTTTTTTTTTTTAAAGATACAGTGCTCAATAAAATGAACAATCAAAATGCCAATCAAAGATCCAAATTAGACAGCCAAATTAGACCCTCACTAACACCTAGCTCCTTATCAATTCCTCCAGAGAGCCCTATCCCTAAGGCTCGTCAAGTCTTCTTGCTGCATGGAGACTGGTCACACTGGAATGGAGGAGAGAATGCAGCAGGCTATATCCAGTGATGTCATCATTCTGACATACCAGTCTCCAAGCTGCAGGAGGAGATTGACAACCCAGAGGTAGAGGACTGAACTGGAGGAACGATAAGGAACTTTGTGCTAGAGCCTAGTGCTAAGCGCAGGGTTTCCTAATGAAAGTTTAACGTAGAGATTTTGCTCAGCGATGCTGTAAGCAAACAGCATGCAAATGAGCTGTGCACAAAACGTCTGCGCTAAACAAGGAAAGCAAGCCAGGTACATGCACACAAGAGTCTGCATTAGCAGCACCTATAGTTTGCGTAGAAAAAAAAATTAGCACTTATGCTAGAATGCTATTTGGCGCACAGTAATATTATCTTGTGCTGAATTTCTACTCAGAATAATATCAGTGCTCATAAACAGCAATATTACTATCTATTTAAAGAGCTTGACATGCACTGTTTTCTGCTCAAAGCTTTGCACATGGTTAGCTTGTACACAAAACTTGTTCTTGTATTGGTGGTGCACAAAATAGTGCGCTAAGACTGAACTAACCTATCCGCAAAGCCTAGTGCACTTTATTGCATTGGTAAAGTTGTATCTCAGCAATGTTCTATAAATACCAATACAAATGATGAGCTCAAGTAGAACTTGAGATAGCTTATCACAAACTCTACCAACTCCATCCACCTAGATGGCTGTGATCATTGATTCTACGGCACCTCTTTGAGATGTAGTCTTGATCAGCCAATCATCCAGATGTGGGAACAAGTATTCCCCAGTTTGTGAAAGTATACCACAAACAATGCTAGGCATTTTGTTAACACCCCTGAACGCCTGTCTTATCCTCGTCTCTAATTGGTTGTCCTCCAACTGCCTTCATCTCAATGTCACCAAGACTTCAGCTATCTGGTTCACCTTTGGAAGCCCTTGTCCCTCTCTCGCCCCAGTCCTGGACCACTCTACCATTCCTATCACTTCTTCTTTTAAATACCTTGGGGTTTTCCTTGACTCAAACCTCACTTTTAAAGAACACATATCACACCTGGCTAAGACATCTTATTTTTTTCTTCGGCAAATTTGATCTATTCGTCCCTTTCTCTCCCCTTCAGCCCTGACTACTCTTACACTGGCTACAGTCTTATCACGGATAGATTATTGCAACTCAGTCTTTGCTGGTAGCACTAAGGTTCAACTCCATCATTTACAACTCATACAAAACACTGCAGCCAGGCTTATTTGCCATTCCTCTCGCTTTGATCACGTTACCCCCCTATTGCTTCATCTTCATTGGCTCCCCATTGACCATCGTATCAAATTTAAGATACTGACTCTCGTTCACCGCGCCCTATACACACGTACACCCCAATATCTTACCGATCTTCTCCATTTTACCACTCCCACACGTAGTCTTCGCTCCCTCCATATTAACCGGCTTCATCTCCCTTCACCGTTTCGTGCACATTTACAATCCACCCGCCATTCTGCCTTCTTTTTCTATGGCCCAGCTCTGTGGAATTCGCTACCTACTCCTCTTCGTCTGGAGGAAAATTATCTTACTTTTCGGTCCCTGCTAAAAACACACTTCTTTGTCTCTGCTTTTAATCTCCCAGCCGCAGCCAGCTGACCTGGTTTATACATGTTTGCCAGTGTCTCCCCCTCTGTCTCGGCCTTTCTATGTATTCTCTTTTTCTTTCCTCTTTCCTGTCCAGTTATGTATTTCTTTTCTTGCAATGAGGGCTTGTGCCCACCACTGTAATATTTTTGTAAACCGCTCTGGTGTAATGAAGAGCGGTATATCAAGTTAAATAAACATAAACATAAACACGTGTAGTGCTGATGCCAGATCAAAAGGCAGTAAACAACACTTTAGGTGGTGCTCCCTTATTGCATATGTGAGATTCTTTTAGTGACTTGAATAGCTCTATATGTGGGTATAAGTATCATTCAAATCCAGGGAGTATAGCCAATCTTCTTTTTTTTCAGAAAAGAATTAAAATGGCTAGGGAAACCATCTTGAACTTTTCCTTCCCTAGGAATTTGCTTAAGGTTCTAAGGTCTAGCATAAAATGGAGTCTTCCTGTTTCCTTTGGACTTAAAATATACTTGAAATAAAATCTCCAACCTCTTTCCCACAGCAGAATGGATTTGACCACTTCAGTTTTAACATAAAGGAGAGTTCCTTGAGTATTAGTTCCTGATGCTGGGAAGCTAGCCAAGAACATTTTGGTGGGCAATCTGGAAGGATTTTCATAGAAGAAGTCTGTATCTAATCCATACTTAGAACGTAGCTGAAGTTACAGAGGTCCAATGGTTTACGTAAAATCTCAGCGTTGACTCTACAGAGAGATTCTCTGGAATAGATGCTGATATAATATGTTTTCCTGGTTCCAGTCAAAATCTGTTCCAGGTTTTCGTTAAGGAGGTGGCTAGGAGGCCTTCTGCTACCTTGGCAAGCAAGATCCTTATAAGGATAATGCCTCTTCAGACGACAGAAAAGTCTCTTAGCCATCCCACCTGAATAACTCCTATATGACATGGAGGATAAGAAGTGGTTGCAAAGTGGCTCACAGTAGTTTTGCATCTGATTAATCACTTCTTTGACTTTATCTCCAAAGAGATTTTTTCCCCCATAGAGCATGTCAGCAAACTTATCTTGCACATCTGAAATGAGGCCCATAGTCATGAGAGCCTGCAGACACCAATATTAAACGGCAGAAGTTCTCAATGCCATCTCAAAACCATTGCATTTATCGACCTTCTGCATTACATTATGTGTGAGGCCCTTGAAGAGCTAATATGAAGCTATATGGGAAGACAGCATAGTGTTCCAATAAATCTTTCACTAATAAGGTCAAGGGTGTGAGCATCCTTCCCAGAGGCAATGAGACCTCATCCTTCTGAGAGTGGACCACCACAGAAAGAGGCAGCAGCTGTTTTTTTTCCAAATAAAGAAGCCTCTTCCATATTGACGCACCATCAGTGTCCAATGCAGCTGTAGGGCCCTTTGAGGTCAAAGCCACTGATGCCATTGGATCTAAACAGAAGACTAATAGTACTCATTTCTAAAGTACTGCCAGGCATTGACAGCACTGTACTGATTATATAAGAGACTGTCCCTTCTCCACAGAGCTTACAGTCAAGACAAACATACATCATAAATGGGAGAGCCTCGCGATACACTCTTCTTTATTTGAAAGAGGATTTTCAGGAGGGATCGAAACTAGGGCTCCATACACATCACACGCACACTGTGAAAATAAGTAACTGACAATATGCAGCTGCACCAGAGGCATTTTCTTCTCTTTCTGTGGGCACTTAAAGAAAAAACAGATGCGGTGAAATCAAAACAATAAAAACGTAAGAAAATAAGAAATTCCATACTGGGTCAGACCAAGGTCTATCGAGCCCAATATCCTGTTTCTAACAGTGGCTAATCCAAGTCACAAGTACCTGGCAGGTACACAAATTCCACAATGCTTATCCCGGGGTAAGCAGCGGATTTCCCTGGTCCTCATTAATAACAGTTTATGGACTTTTCTTCCAGGAACTTGTCCAAACCTTTTTTAAACCCAGCTACACTACAGCTTTTACTACATTCTCCAGTAACGAATTCCAGAGTTTGATTACTCGTTGAATGAAAAAATATTTTCTCTTATTTGTCCTAAATGGGCTACATTGTAGCTTCACTGAGTGTCCCCTAGTCTTTCTACTTTTTGAAGAAGTAGATAACCGATCTATGTTTACCTGTTCCACTCCATTCATTTATTTATAGCCCTCTATCATATCTCTCCTCAGCTCTTCTCTCTTGGCTACGGCCAAGTTGAAGAGCCCTAGCCTTTCCTCATAGGGGTATACTTTCATCCCCTTTACCATTTTGGTGGCTCTTCTCTGTACCTTTTCTAATAACGCTATATCCTTTTTAAGATATAGCAACCAGAATTGCACACAATATTCAAGGAGTGTTCGCACCATGGAATGATACAGAGGCATTATAATATCCTTGTTTTTGTTCTCCATTCCTTTCCTTATGATTCCTAGTATACTATTTGCTTTCTTGGCTGCCACTGCACACTGGGCACAATAGTTTCAACATATTATCCATGATGACACCTAAATCCTTTTCCTGGGCGGTGTTTCCTAATGTGGAACCTTGCGTTGTATAACCATAGTTTGGGTTGTTCTTCCTTAAGTGAAAAACTTTGCACTTGTCAACATTAAATTTCATCTGCCATTTGAACATCCAGTCTTCCAATTTATCAAGGTCCTCTTGCAATTTTTCATAATCTACTTGTGTTTTAGTAAGTTTTAATAATTTTGTGTCATCTGCAAATTTGATTACCTCACTCATTATTCTCATTTCCAGGTCATTTATGAATATGTTAAAAACCAGCGGGCCCAGCACTAATCCCTGGGGTACTCAACTATTCACCTTTCTCCATTGCGGAAATTGGCCATTTAGCCCTACTCTCTGCTTTCTATCTTTTAACCAGTTCCTGATCCACAATAGTACACTGCCTCCTATCCCATGACTTTTTAATTTCAGGGACATTGTCAAAGGCTTTCTGAAAATCCAGATACACTATGGCTCACCTTTGTCTACCTGTTTATTCACACCTTCAAAAAAATATAACAGATTAGTAAGACAAGACTTTCCTTGGCTAAATCCATGTTGGCTTTCTCCCATTAAACCATGCCTATCTACATGTTCAGTAATTTTATTCTTTATAATGGTTTCTATCATTTTGCCCAGACCAAGACAAACCACCCATCTGGGCAGCAGCAGAATGGGATAGTGTTGACGGCGGAGGATCACATTTCTGTGACAACGGCAACAACACCAAACTTAAACTGTGCGGAAGAAAGGCCCGGCAATCTACTTCTGTATCTTGCCATGAAAACCCAATGGATAGTTACAACAAAACAAATTGTGCTGTAGTGCTGGAAGATGAGACCCCCAGGTTGGAAGGCACTCAACTAGCTACTGGGGAAGAGCTGAAGACTTTTCAGAGTAAAGCCAGCATTTATGATGTGGTTGGATCAAAGCCCTCGGGACGTCTGACTGCTGATGTAGCTGCGCATGAAATGAGAGTCAAAAGCTGTAAAGATGTCTTACACATTGGAACATGGAACGTACGAAGCATGAACCAAGGGAAGTTGGAGGTGGTCAAGAATGAAATGGAACGTGTACAACGTGATCTGTTGGGTGTCAGCGAACTGAAATGGACTGGCATCGGGCACTTTGCATCAGATGATCACATGGTCTACTATGCTGGAAATGAAAGACAAAGAAGAAATGGTGTTGCATTTATAATAAAGAAGAAACTTGCAAGAACTGTAATGAAATACAATGCAGTCAGCGAACGCTTAATCTCTATTCGTCTACGAGGAATGCCTATCAACACAACTATAATTCAAGTATATGCCCCAACAGCTGCAGAAGAGAATGAAATTGAAGAGTTCTATGAACAAGTACAAGCTGAAATTGACAGAACATGCAAACAGGATATCTTGATAGTCATGGGTGATTGGAACGCAAAGGTTGGCAACAAAGAAGACAAAGTAGTTGGAAAACATGGACTTGGCAACAGAAATGAAGCTGGAGAAAGACTGATAGAATTCTGCAAGACCAACGATCTATTCATCTCGAACACCTTCTTCCAGCAACACAAGCGGCGACTGTACACATGGTCTTCACCCAATGGATTGTATAAAAATCAAATTGACTACATTTGTGGAAGTCAACGATGGAAAAGCTCTATAACATCAACAAAGACAAAACCTGGAGCTGACTGTGGTACAGATCATCAACTACTAGTATGCAAACTCAAGCTAAAGCTGAAAAAGAGCAAATCACTCATGAATGCAGCAAAATATGACCTTGAGAATATACCACTGGAATTTAAAGACTGCCTGCAAAATCGATTTGCTGCTTTAGATACAAATGATAGAGTTCCAGAAGAGTTATGGAATGACATCAAGAAGGTTGTGTTGGAAGAAAGTGAGAAGTCTCTACAAAAGGTAAAAAAGAAAAAACGCCAAAATGGATGACGGAAGAAACTCTGAAAATTGCCCAGAAACGCAGAGAAGCTAAAGCCAGAGGAGAAAGAAAGACAATCACAGAACTCAACAGAGATTTTCAACGTGCAGCAAGACAGGACAAGGAAAAGTACTACAATGACGCATGCAAGGAAATAGAAGCAGAAACTATTAGAGGAAGAACAAGATCAGCTTTCCTAAAGCTACGAGAGTTAAAGAAGAAGTTCCAGCCTCGAATTGGAATGTTACAAGATGCTCAAGGTTCTATGTTGAATGATGCTGAGAAGATCAAGAGAAGATGGAAGGAATATACAGAGTTTTTATATGATAAAGATCAAGTGGACCAACAGCCGTTTCAACCTGTACCTTATGATCTGGAACCATTGGTGATGAAAGAAGAAGTTGAAGCAGCATTGAAAACCTTATCAAAGAACAAAGCACCAGGCATTGATTGCATTCCCATAGAAGTATTACAGCAATCTGATGCAGCTGTGACCGTACTTACAAGGCTCTGCCAAGAAATATGGAAGACAACATCATGGCCAACTGACTGGAAAAGATCTGTGTTTATACCAATACTAAAGAAAGGTGATCCAACTGACTGTGGAAATTATCGCACAATCGCTCTGATCCCACATGCCAGCAAAATTCTACTGAAGATTATTCAAAAGAGACTACAATCATACCTGGAACAAGAACTACCTGAAGTGCAAGCAGGGTTCAGAAAAGGGCGAGGAACGAGAGACATCACTGCGGATGTGAGATGGATCCTTGAAAAGACTAAAGAATACCAAAAGGATATCTATTTGTGCTTTATCGACTATAGCAAAGCTTTTGACTGTGTAAACCATGAGAAACTCTGGGCCACATTAAGAAGCATGGGTATACCAGAACACCTGATCGTTCTCTTGCACAATATGTACATTGATCAAGAAGCAACAGTTCGAACGGAACAAGGAGACACAGAATGGTTTAAAATAAGCAAAGGTGTAAGACAAGGCTGCATACTTTCCCCCTACCTGTTTAATTTATATGCAGAACAAATCATCAGAGAAGCAGGATTGTATGAAGACAACAGAGGTGTGAAGATTGGTGGAAGACTCATCAACAACCTTCGCTATGCTGATGATACCACATTACTGGCGGAAAGTGAAGATGATCTGAAACATTTGCTTCTCACAATCAAAGAACATAGTCTCAGAATGGGACTGCACCTTAATGTAAAGAAGACAAAGATCATGACAACTGGCATAATCAACAGGTTCATCGTCGAAGGAGAAGAAATTGAAATCGTGAATAACTTTAACCTACTTGGATCAACTATCAATAAAGAAGCAACAAGCAGTCAAGAAATCAGACGACGCATTGCTCTTGGCAGAATGGCTATGAAAGACCTAGATAAGATTCTCAAGAGCAGAGATGTCTCTCTCCATACAAAGATTCAACTTGTTCAAGCCATGGTATTTTCAATAACATCATATGGATGTGAAAGCTGGACAGTGAAAAAGATAGACAGGAAGAAAATTGATGCCTTTGAATTATGGTGCTGGCGACGAATGCTGTGTATACCATGGACTGCCCGAAGAACAAACCAGTCTGTACTAGAGGAGATCAAACCTAAGCTTTCTTTAGAAGCTCAGATGACAAGACTTCGACTTTCATACTTTGGACACATCATGCGGAGAGAGAGATCATTAGAGAAAGACATTATGCTTGGCAAGATAGAAGGTCAACGCAAAAGAGGAAGGCCAGCAATGAGATGGATCGATACAATAACAGCAGCTACGGGTACCAGTCTGTCAACAATGAGCCGCCTGACTGAAGATCGAACACAATTTAGGATAGCTATCCAGAGGGTCGCCATGAATCGACTACGACTCGACGGCACTTAACAACAACAACTGACGTCAGGCTCACTAGTCTGTAGTTTCCCTGATCACCCCTGGATAATTTTACAAAAATAGCCAACTGATGCACTAATACTGATATAATTCCACTGCCATGAGAAACAAAAACTTAGAAAATGTGACAAAAATCTTATGTGATCTAGACAGGAAATTAAGTAAAACCACAGGAGGCCATATAGGAAGTTTAATTTTACAATTTTTACTGTGAACAATAAGGAAAAATACACCCCACGCGACAATATGATATAGAACAACCTACACATTTTAGCAGAGCATGTTAAAAAGCTATAGTAGCATTTATGTGATGGTCCACTACCAGGTTCTATCTTACCTCACCCATATGTGAGGGCTTCTATCCTGCTTGCCCTCTGAGAAACTCTATTATAGTAAAACGAAGCTCCTCTGGGGCTCTGTGTGTCACTTTGGGGAGAGAGTCTGTAGATGGAAAGCTGGCAGATAATCCTATTGCACACAGTGGTGAGGACCTGGCCAAGGCCTGCCTGCCTAGTTTGTGCTCTTCCCTGTTTTCATTGGAACCAGATGTATTTCCTCTCCCTATAACCAATGACTCACCAAGCACTGTTCATTCCAAGGGCTCTGGCAAAATATTTCAGATTCCATGGCAACAAGGGAGAGAATCCAGCTTGCTGAGGGTGTGTTGAAGACTAGAATAACCTTCATTTTATACCAAACAGTTTATGAGTCACAGGAAATCTCGAGACAGCTTGAATTAACCATGGTTTTCTTTTTTCTGTCAATACAGGGAAAATCCCGAGGTCGATGAGGCTCTAGACCAGTGGTTCTCAACCCAGTCCTCTAGGACCCCCCGGCCAGTCAGGTTTTCAGGATATCCACAATGAATATGCATGAGATAGATCTACATACAATGAAAGCAGTGCATGCAGATCTATCTCATGCATATTTATTGTGGATATCCCAAAAACCTGACTGGCCTGGGGGTCCCAGAGGACTGGGTTGAGAACCACTGCTCTAGACGTACAAAGGAAAATGAGAGGAGGGATCATAATATTTACTCAGATACATTATGGCCCATGAACTGGACCCTCCCTATACTCCAGTGATTTCAGGCCAGCCGTTAGAGAACTCCAGAAAGTAAATGATTACACATTCCAGAGCCTCATATAAAAGTCTACTTAGCTGTATTTGTATTTTGTATCTGTTTGAATGCAACATCACTCATCTGTAACACATGCTTAATTCAGTTTAGTATAGTTTTTCCGGGGACAAGCCAGATAAGACAGCCACATACAGGTGATATCACTAACTGAAAGCACCTGTCTGGATTTGCTCTCCTAGAACCCAGAAAAGTCCACGAGATTTTTTTTGGCATTTGTGACAGCCCCCATTCTAGTGGCAACTGCCATCGATGCCCATGCCATGCCAGCCTTTTTTATCTGCCTGTGTGCCCAGACAAATCCTCTACTCTCTCTCTTCATAATTTCTCATCTACAGTTTGATTTTGCCTGTCTCATCTTTCCTATGGCTGACAAGACCGACAAAAATAAGACTAAGCACTGACAAAACTAAACCTAACATCAGAATGAAGAAGCCTGGCTTCAAAAAGTGTCCCTAATGCTCTAAAAACATGGCAATGTCTGACACTCACCATGTCTGCATTCAGTAACTGGAACCTAGCCACAAGGTCTCTGCCTTCTCTAAATGTGCCAGGATTTATTTATTTATTTAACAGCATTTTTAGCACTTATCAGAAAACTGCTAAGTGATTTACAAAACAACATACACAATATACCAGTTTCATAACACAACAAAAATTCATAAATAAACATTTCAGAAGCAATAGAAGACTGATAACTCAGGGAAAAGCTAGAGCCCCCTAGACCCATGCCCAATTTCCTGGATAAAAATCATAAGCCCACACCTCATCCAATTTATCACAAACATAGTCAACAAATCACTCAAACAAGGTCTTCTCCCAACCCCACTCAAGCAATTCTCTGTCTACCCCATCTTAAAAAAACAGAACCTCCACCTACGCATCCCATTCTCATACAGACCAATATCCAGCATCCCTTTAGCAAGGATTATAGAAAAAACAGTACAGGCATAACTGCAAAGTCACCTTGACAAACATGCACCCCTTGACCTACACCAACACGAGTTCCGACCAAAGCATGGGGTAGGAACCCTATTCATTTCCTTACTGTCAGACGGCTGCCTGGGTGAAAATCTTCACAGTCTTGGCAAGTGCCTATATCTGTATGATTTGCAAGGTATTGTGGGCAATGTAGTTCATTCACACTAGACACAGCTGCTGACAATAATTTAGTTGTGCTCTTGGGTAAAGCCAATAAGATGTTTATTTATGGGGTTATTTCTCCCAACACAGATATGCTTGGTAGCACATAAATTAGGTTACTTGCTTTCAGTGTTAACTTAGAAAAACAAAGTCAAAATCAGGAAAACAACAAATGAAAAGCCACAAAGCAAGAAACAAACTGTTCTTTTCAGGTTAACTTCTGATTACTTCCCACATAGATACAGAAGTGATTCTCTCCTAGCTCACAAGCAATTAGGTAAGGCTTAATTGCTAGCAGTTATCCAGCTGAAACCCCTTAGCTGGCTTGCTTTGTACTGTGTGGGTCAAATCCTGCTTCAGGAGCTTTTCTGAGTAGATTAAAGAACAAATTTTTATTTCTTTGTGATGGTTGCTGTACTTTATAACAGAAAGTTACCAACGGAGTTTGGATAGAGAACAGTCCATATAAACAGGATCCTCATCTGCTATTATTCCCCCTTGTTCAACAAGCATGGGTTCAATATCATGGATTGGCACAGATGAATCTCTCAATGGAACATTTTCAGGAGAATACTTGTTTCCCTGCTGTCTTTCAAGGTTATAGCTAGGGCATAGATCAGTGTTCATACCTGAGCTTCCATTGCTGCTAGAGTTCCTCTCTATATAGCCTGGCCAGTATGTAGTCCAGTTCTTATGTCCAGCCTTCCAATCCAGATCCCTGGACACTGGATCTCTCTTCACATACCTTCTGGCATAGGTCTTAGGGTCCCTTCCACGTGCAGCCGTCTCCCTCACAGGTAGCGTCTGGAGATTCCTAGCTCTGCAGCACCATTCCTCTGGCTTTCCCCAGTCCAATGGTGTATGCTGGCCCTTGGAATACCTCCCAGTATACGTACTGCTTTGGACTCTTCTAGACCTCTCAAAGGCTTTTCTCCTCTTTCTTCCAGAGGGTCTCTTTCCCTCTCTGTCCGTCCGGTTTGGCTTCTGCTTCTGATGATTCTTCAGATGAAACTGATGATCCTTCTCTGGATATCCAAGGTGATCATGAAGATGGTCATCTGTAGAATAAACTCTACTCTTATTTTGCTTAGATGAATGCTCCTCCCTAATACAGCGCAGCTGTGCTGAATCAGGCCCTGCCCTTTGAGATGAGTGCTTAGGGATTACCTCATAGCCCTCCTGATTGAACACACGTTTCCCCACTTCAGCTCCTCTAATGGCTGTTGGAAACCTGGTGCATTCTGGGACTGGTAGTCTTTTAAGGGAAAATTCTGTTTTCTTATTTCTACCAGAACTGACAGGTTGCTTGTTCAGAGTCACTTCACCTTTTCTATAGCTCCTTCCTGAGCTATGATAAGCTTCCTTATCACATTACTCAACACTGAACAGACTTCACAAGGATATATACTCCTATTCCTTGACATAGCAGCATTTGACACCGTCTCCTACCAACTTCTCCTCAACATACTATATGACAATGGAATTCATGGCGACATCATAAAATGGTTCCAATCCTACCTATCAGACCAAATGCAACAAGTAAAAACCGAACTTCAGAAATCACTACTGTAAATCCTACACCAAGGAGTACTACAAGGGTCAGCACTCTCAACAATCTTATTCAATATATATGTCCAACCCCTATGCAACATCATACAAAGCCACAATGTCAAATATAAAATATATGCTGATGACATCACGATATACACCCCCTTCTCTACAACTATACCAAACTACTCTATCATAAACATATGCTTCATAGAGATGACTATATGGCTACAGGACCACAATCTCACCGTCAACTATAATAAAAACGAAATCCTGCACATCACAAGAGATCCTACCTTCAAAGCACCAAAAACAATCAAATTGAATAAAAAAGATATAGCAGCCAAAACTGAAGTTAAATACCTAGGAGTAATCCTAGATCAAGAAATGAACCTTCAGACACAAGTAAAACAAGCAATTAAATCAGTGTATCACAAGGTCAGAATTCTAAAGAACCTGTGCCCTCTACTAAATCCACCAGACCTCTACACACCTTGCCAAGCCATCATTACACCCATACTAAATTATTGTAACTCAAATCTACCAGGGTCTACCAAAGCACACCATATACCCATTACAACTAGCATAAAATATGGCTGCAAGACTCATACATGGCACCTCATCACTCTGATCCTTAAACAGCTGCACTGGCTACCAATTGCATCAAGAATCAAATACAAGTTATCATCAATACATACAAAATCATAAATAATCTGCTACCCGTCTCCAACCACTAATAAAATCACCCAAAAATAATAGACCAAGAAGACATCACACAACCAATCTATTAGAAATACTGTCTCACAAAATCACAAAAAGCCAAAGGACATGCAACAGGGTCTTCTCCTTATATGCCCTGGCCATTTTGAATGCTATACCAACCCACCCATGAGCAATTGAAACCATGGGAGAATTCCATAAGAAACTAAAAACTCAACTATTCCTGGAATATTATGGAATGGACTCTTATTAACCCATCACCCCCAGCCAACACACTGATGCTATTACCACTGCAGCATGCTGTACATAGTTAACTTGCAACCCCACTCGCCAACTTCTGTTCAATGTAAAGAGCACAACTGTTACCATTTTGCTGTTTCATTCACATTGTTATATGTAAACTGCCTTGCCTTGTAGAAAGGCAATATATAAACACTAATAAATAAATAAAAACTAATTGAAAAAGATGGGTTTTAATACCCTTCCGAAAATCCAAGTAATCACAGATCCCTCGATGGGCCAAGGGAAAAGTATTTCACAGTGTTGGCCCATAACAGAGAAAACTCTAATCCAAGTAGTCTCATTAAAGACATAGATACTGGAGGAATTGTCAGCAAATGTTGTAATGCTGACCTCAATGCACGAGTATGAGTATAGAGGGACAACAACAAGCAAAGTTACAATTACATTGACAAATAAAGGGATTTAAACACACAGGGCCCAATTCTGTTCTCGACGTCGATCTTTGTTGTATGTTCGGGCTGACCCGGACATACAAAGGAGATCACGATTCTGATCCTGTGGGATTAGAATCGCAAACAGCACTGTACATGCAAGCCGGAACTGCGATTCAGTCTCAGCCTGCACATACTGCAAAGCACGATTAACTCAGTTAGGGCATTTAAATGGAGCCACGGCACCATGGCGTCATGTTGCCATGGTGCCGCAGCTCCATTTAAATGCCGCGATGCCAGCTGCCGACAAAAAAGTTAATTCCCCGCAATCTGACCCCCGATCTGGCCTCCTAAGGCCAGGGTCGGGCTGCGGGGATTTAACTTTTGCCCCCCCCCATCCCCTTCCACTGCCTGCCCACTCTCTGCCCGCGGGCCGCTTCTTCCCCGCCCCTGACTAACTTCCCCGCACAATCGGCGGGGAGGTTAGTCGGGGGCCTGCATCCATCCCAGCTATTCATGGTTCAGAATGACCTACACCTCTCCTCAACCCTGCTCCATGGTGGATGTGCCCTGCTCAGCCCCTATGCCAAGGGAACTGCTATTACACTGACAAGTATGGCTCCTATGCTCCAGGCAGTGTCAGCATTGATGCCAATGATGCCGCTCACTCCACCTATCGTTCTGCCCAGGTACACCTGAAGAACCTCCACTCCTTGGGGCAATGGAGAGAAGAGAACTACCCGTGGATCATCCCACCACACCTCTCCCCAGCATTCAAGCTCCTCCCACTGCTCAAACAATGCTGCTGACAGTTAGTACAAAGAAATACATCTATCGCACAATACTCCCTGGGCATACAGGCGCAGAGGTTCCCAGCGCAACGGTTCCAGATCTGCAGACAGACATAAGTGCAGACATTCCCAACACAGCAAATCATGTTCTCCTGGCAAAAACAAAGATAAACACAGAGGCTCTCAACATAGCAAGTCCAGATCTTGAAGCAGAAATGGACACTACAAGAGATCAGTACCGTACCTAGCCCTGTGCAAGTGGTGCAGCCGCACAGGGTGCAAAGGCTTAGGGAGCACATTTCGGCTGCCTGTTATTGTCCTGCCGCCGATACTTTTTGTTCTCTCAGCAGTGGCAGGGCAACAGCAGACAGTCAAAATGCACCTCCTAAGCTTTTTCAGGTCTTTCTGCAGTTCTGGTCCCTCCCTCTGATGTGACATCAGAGCAGGAAGGGATCATAACTGCTGTTGGCGACTTGCATATCGTGCGCACCTCCTCCCCATACCTCCATCCAGCCTCTGTCTGCTCTTGCCCTGCTGCCACCACTGTGGAGAAAACAGAGGGCGGCAGCAGCAGCAGGGCAAGAGCAGGCAGCAGCTAGATAGAGGTATGGGGAGGAGGAGGGCATGCACCCGATGTGCAAGTCGCACAGGGCGCGATTCTGGCTCAGTATGGCCCTGCAAGAGACACAGATGGAGTTGCTCTATTTCCTTTTCCCCTTTCTTCTCCTCCTCCAGAAGTGCTTCCCCTGACCAGCCTTCAGTACTATAGACACAGATTCTCTCATCCATGTTCTACTCTCTTGCCTTGATGACTCGAATGCCTGCAGAGAAACAAGAGCTGCTCAGTGTATTATGGATGCTGATGGATGGACTACATGCATCCACACTGTGTATCCTCGGTCTCAGCAGATCAGCATGTCAAATGCCCTTTATTTCACACCAATGCATCTTCATCCCAGGATGACACAACCAAGTCTCAATGTGCCTCATCAGCAAATTCCAGATCTTTGGCCTTCTCCTGGCCTCTCTTCATCTGGATAGCAGATTACAAAGTCCCTCCCTCTTCTGATGTCAATTGGAACAGCTCATCAAGATTTCGCTCCCCTACCCCCGAAGCCCATTCCCCAGGCATCCTATCAGAACCATCACCTGACTTACGCAAGCCAGACTTTCCTTTGGAGGACACCTCATATCCCAAAATATTGCTTAAATTCAAATGTTGCTTTAAGTGATCCATGTACCTTTTCTAATTCCGCTGTATCCTTTTTTTTTTTTTCAATATTTTATTTTGAACCATCAAACAAAACAGCAAATACAGAACATAAGACAATCGCTCCCTGGGGTAGACTCTTATCCCCGAGGTGCGCGATACATAGATGGTTACATAATTTTTTAAGTATAGTACCCCCAGATCCCCCCCCACCCCACCTCCCCCCCAAGAAACCCTACCCCCCCCCCTTCCCACCTAAAGGCTATACCCACCTGGACCAGGATATATAACATTCCCGAGCCTCCATAGGTCTCCACATACAAAGAGGGCTATCAACAGCCCAATTGCAGGGTTACATTACGTGCCCGAGGGCTCAACTGTTGAATATAGGGCTCCCATAGTAACCAGAAAGCAGACCATCGCTTCACATGACCTCGCGCGGCCCGACACTCCAGGAGCATAAATTGATGGAAGGAGTTCCGCCACTCCCAAAAAGAGGGAGGGTGGCTGTCCCTCCACCCCCGGAGGATCGGGCCCTTACCCACCAGACATGCCTTCCGCACCAACCAGCGACTCCATTTCCCCTTTGGAGAGGTGGGACCCAGGAGATCCAAACCGATCAAGGCCGCATCCCAGTAAACAGGTTGTCCAAGAATGTCGGCCATAAATAGGGCAATTCTATGCCAGTAGGGGCGGATGCGTCGGCAGCCCCACCACATATGATACAAAGTCGCCAGGGGCTCCGCACAGCGTGGACAGCTGCCATCCGCTGTCAAATGACAACGAAGGGCTCGCCGCGGGGAGAAGTGAACCCTAGTTAAACACTTAATTTGAATTTCTCGCCAGCGAACACCATCTGCCAAGCTTGCCACTCTCCGGAGGGCCGCCAAGACAGTGCCCCGAGGAATCTCCCGACCCAGTTCCACCCCCCAGGCTCGTTCCACACCACTATAGTCTGGTTGTGGTCGAAATTGTTCCAACCGAGAATGAAAGGTCCGAATAGACGGCCGTTCAAGTTCGCCAAACCCGAAGAACGCTATTATCTGGGCCGAGCGGTCGCCACAGAGTTCCGACCTAGGAAGGGAAGCCACATAATGGGCCACTTGCATATAGGCAAAGAAATGTAGGGGCCCCAATTCATATTCGCGGGCCAGCATTTGAAAGGGCTTAGGTTTGCCCTCCAGGTCCACCACATGGCCCAGAGTCAACACTCCTCTCTCCCCCCACAGCCGAAGCGCCGCGGTTTCAGTGCCCGGGGTAAAACTGGCATTGCCCCGAATAGGCAACCAGCTAGACACCTGCCACCGGCGGCCCCAGTAGGCATTCAATTTCCGCCAGGTTTTATAAACCGGGGCCAGCAACACGCTGTCCACTAGATGCGTAGGCCACCTGCTTGCCTCCAGGTGTAGGAGGGCTCGTAAAGAGTGGGGCGCCACGTAGGCCTCCTCAAGTGCTCGGGGGGTATAAAGATCGGTATCTCCAAGCCAGTCCCCCAGATGGCGGGCCTGACAGGCCAAAGCATAAGCACCAAGATCTGGGAGCCCCCATCCCCCCCCACGAATCCTCCCCATTAGTCTACGATAGGAGATACGAGCTCTCGACCCCCGCCAGAGAAAGCCCCGAAATTCCGCCTCAAAGCGCCCGACATCCCGACGAAGAAGCCAAACCGGGAGGGTCTGTAACCAATATAGGATCCGCGGCAGGAGGACCAGTTTGATCGCCGCAATTCTCCCCATAAGGGACAGAGGGAGGGGTAGCCACGCCTGCAGCTGATTTCTCACCTTGGTCAACATCCGTTGCAAATTGGCCCTATATAACTGACCGGAATGACAGGCCAGTACAATCCCCAGGTAGAGGAATTGGTGCTCCGCCCATCGAAGAGGAAAGTCACCCAACCAACTGCCCCTAAGTCGTCCAGAAACATCAAGGGCTTCAGACTTATCCCTATTAATACTGAACCCCGCAAACTGCCCAAGGGCGCGGAACTCTCTCAATAGAAGGGGCAGGGAATCCTCGGGAGAAAGCAAGGGCACTAACAAGTCATCTGCAAAGGCCGAGACCTTAAATACCTGGGACCCAACACTTACCCCCCTGATTGCCCGCAAGTCCGCCACACGGCGTAGAAGAGGGTCCAGAGAAAGGACAAAGAGGAGAGGGGAGAGGGGGCAACCCTGGCGGGTCCCCCTCTGCAATGAAAAAGGCTCCGAGAGGACCCCATTACAGAGTATCGCTGCGGTGGGGTTGGCATACAGGCTGTCAACCATACTACAGAACGACGGCCCCAAACCATACTGAGGGAGGATGAATCTCAGGTATTGCCAGTCCACTCTATCAAAGGCCTTTTCCGCATCAAAGCTAATCAAGAGGGAGGGCAGATGTCTATGCTGAACCCACTCTAAGGACGCAATAATCTTGCGTAAGTTACGGACCGCGTAACGCCCCTTAACAAAACCGACCTGAGACTCATGGACCAGCTGTCCCAAAAATTCCGCCAAACGGTCCGCCAAGATCTTGGCCATTAATTTAAGGTCGAAATTAAGCAAGGAAATCGGACGATACGAGGCCGCTGCAAGCGGGTCCTTTGCTGGTTTGGGGATAAGAACAATATGAGCATGGTTAGCCCCCCACCGAAATGAGCCCTGCTGCGCTCTCCGATTATGTACAGCAGCCAGTGTCGGGGAAATCTGTTCATTCAGTATCTTATAAAATTCGGCACCTAAACCATCGGAGCCTGGGGATTTGTAGCAACTGGCCTTAGAAATAGCCCCTTGCAACTCGGCCACCGTAATTGGCCGATCTAACTGGGCCCTTTGCTCTATGGAGAGACGGGGCAAGTCCAGTCCCTTCACATAGTCCGCCATCCGCGTGGGGGAAGTCGCCTCCGCGGCGTAGAGGGTCTGAAAGAAGGTGCGAAAAACACGCGCTATCGCCGGGCTGTCCCTGTGCAGGGTCCCAAGATCATCTCGCAAGGCAGGCACCAACTTAGAGCCCCGGGGTCCACGAAGGCACCGGGCCAATAACTTCCCCGGCTTGTCCCCATATCGGTACAGTTGATAGCGATAATACAAGACCGACTTCTTTGCTCTCTGATGCAAGAGTTCGTTTAATTCCACTTGAGAATCCCACAGCTGCTTTTTCAAGCCTGCGGTGGGAGTGTGAGCCCAACGGCGTCGCAACTTCGTCACCAACCTCTCCAAAACCATAATACGTTCGGCCGGACGCGTCGTTTTCTGGCAAGGAAGCCAATTATATCCCCCCTCAGTACAACCTTCGCGGTTTCCCAAAGCAATTCTGGGTCATCCTGGTGACCCCTATGATCAGCTTCAAATTCCTGCCACCGCCGCTGAAGGAACGAGCGAAATTGAGCGTCTCTGTATAATTCCAAGGGGAAACGCCACTGAAAGGTCCGTGAAGTACTCCCAGTCCAGAAGACCTCCATCCACACAAATGCATGGTCAGATATCTCCAGAGGGCCTATCTGGGCGTCCCCCACCTTGGCAAACAGCCCAGCGGATAACAACAAGTAGTCTATACGTGCACTTGTGCCATGGGCCCGAGATTGGTGTGTATAGTCCCGCTCAACCGGATGCAATAGTCGCCAGGGATCCACTAGCCCCAGCCTAGAACAGAAACGTCGCATTGCCCGAACCGTCGCCAGTCTGTCTCTGTGTTCCCCCGCGTTAGAGGTATCGAGGTCAACATCCATGACCCCGTTAAAGTCCCCCCCCAGAATAACGGGATGTTCCGGCCACGTCTCCAGTGTGGAGGCAATGCGCGCATACAGGGACAGGTCCAGTGCGTTGGGACAGTACACGCTGCCAAGAACTACCGGCCTCCCTTCAAGGACTCCCCGCACCAGTACATATCTGCCCGTCGGATCAACGAGGTCTTTCACCACCTCCAGCCTTACACGTTTGTGTATCAAAAGCACCACCCCGCCCTTCTTACCAAGAGCTGGGGCCCCCCAGACCTGCCCCACCCACTCCCGGCAGAGTTTACGGTGTTCGTCCGCAGTCTGGTGGGTTTCCTGAAGCATAGCGATGTCTGCTCCCTGCCTAGCCAGGGCCTGCAAAATTTTTGCCCGCTTAATTGGACTACCGAGACCACAAACATTCCAGGAAATTATCTTAAGTGGCATGCAACAGTGAATTAGGCACAGAGATGTCTGTTATATACCATACAAAATATAGGGAAGACACCCCCCCAGCCTGGGGCCCTCCCCCACCACCCTTCAAAGACGGTCCTGGATCCGTCCCTTCTTCAACTGGTCCCTGAGAAGACAGCATTGTATCTCCCCCCCAACCCCTATCCCCCCTCTTCCCCTCTCCCCCCCCTGAAATACTCCCTCTCCCTCTCTTCCCCTCCCCCTCCCTCCCCCCGTCCCCCTCCGATCCTTAATTTCTACTACCATCCTCCTCTCCTCTTCCGTGAATTCCTAGATGCGTGTGGCACCCCCCCACTCCCCCAGCTCCCCGTCTCCACGATAGGGCGGCTCACCCCCCGGCCCCCCCAAAACACAGTCACCTCCCGGGCCTCCCCCCACCCATCCCCCACACCCAGAGAAGCCCACAACATCTCTGCTCAAAGACAATCAAAACAAGCCCGGCAGCCCTCCACCCCCCCCCCAATCACCATCACCCTCATGTTACAGTCCAACACAAAATGCTCCAAACTTGTTCACCAAGGCTGCGGTCCTCTCCTCCGAGCCTCAGGTCTCGGCTGCCACTGCGGCCCTCCGGCGTATCTCCTCCACGTATGGCGTTGCTGCTGCCGCGGAGTCAAAAGTCCGACGAATCCCGTCATGGGTGAAGACCAGACGGGCGGGATAGTGCACCATAAATTTAATGTGATTGTCTATCAAGGTCTGGCACAATGGTCCATAATCTCGCCGCCGCTGCCCTAGGGCTGCTGAGTAGTCCTGAACGATACGTATCCGAGCGTTGTCCTTCTGGATGGTCCCTTGTTTTCGCGCTGCACGCAAAACCGCTTCTTTCTGTGGGAATCTCAGGAATCGTGCAATTGTCACCCTGGGTCGGGTATCATTGGTCCTCCTAGGTCCAACCCGGTGTGCCCTCTCCAGCTGCACCGAGGCCCCCTCCGGGTCGTTTGCCAGGAGTAGTTTCACCAGATCCTCCAAGTAGGATTGTAAGGCCCGATCCTCAACGGTGTCTGGAATCCCAAGGAACCTCAAGTTTATTGCGGCGGGATCTGTTTTCGAGGTCCTCTAGTTTGGCTTCCTGCCCCTGGAGTAGTTTTTTTACCCGGACCATCTCCCGCTGTAGCTCCAGCACGTGCTCCTCTGACTTCTCGATCCGGTGTTCCACCTCCTGTAGGCGGCCGCCCAAGGTCTCCACGGAGGTCTGGACCAGGTCCATACGGCCCCGCAGGTCCTCAAACTGAGCCGACAGCGCCCCCGCTACGGCTTTGGAGATTTCATCCACCATCCCTGCTGAGGTCTTGGCCTCCCCCTTCAGCGGTGAGGATGGTTCCCCACCCTTAGGCGGGAGGGGGGTCTTCTCCTTCTCCACCCGGCGGCCTCCCTTCGCCGCCATCGCCAGGGCCGCTGCTGTAGTCCCCTCGAAGAGAGGGGAGGTCGCTCTCCCGTCCCTGCTCCACACGCCGGGCGACGAGGGTCTCAGGCGTCGACTTCCCTGGATCACAGCACAGTCCCCAGATCCGAGCCTCAGGCGTCGCCTGGGCAGCGCAGGCCTCTGTACACAGGAAAGAAAATGCGGACTCGGGCCTCAGAGGAGCTAGATGAAAGGCAAGGGTCCCGGTCAGCCGAGCGCTAGAGGGAGGGCCGGAGTCACAAGCTCTGGTGCACTGGGGTCACGCACGGACTTGGGGTCCCGAGATGCCAAGGGTGGGGCGGCTCAGTGAAGAAAGAACATCAGTCCCAGGTCACAGGCTCGTTTTCACTGCGGGCAGGGCACCGGTCAGAGGTTCCAAGATGCAGAAGACAGGGAGATCAAGGGCTAATCCTGCATGCCCCAACGCCGGAAGGCCCCCGTCGGGCAGAAGAAGGCATTAGTCTCTGTTTCCCATGAAAGTAGAAGGAGGGCTGGAGACAGAACCATTCAGCCCTGCGTGGGTACCCTGGAGGGTGGGTGGAAGCAGGCAGAGCCGAGGACAGCCCACAGCCGGGCCCAGATTGGGAGCACAGCCTCCCCCGGTCCCTCACCAGTCAAACACCCAAGCTTGGGAAGAGCGAACTCAGCCAGACAAGTTGGAGGCAGGAGCAGAGAGGGGGAACGAAGCCCGACTATGGAGCCGCAGCCGCCGCACGGGGCCCCCTGCCGTCCCGATTCAGGCTCACCGACCGGCCCAGTCTCCGCTCCACGTGGCACTCACCCCAGCGCGGTGCCTGCAGCGCGAGCCGCGTGGTTCCAGGCCGCCGCCGCCGATCCTCAGGCGCAGGGGAGAGGGGATCGCCGGATTCTCCTTCCGGGCTCCAACCTGGGTAAGGCAGCTCGGGGGGTGCAGGGGAACCCCGATTCTAGCCCCGATCGGGCATTATTCGGCGCCGGGGGAGCAAGGGGGCCCAGAGCTCGAGCGGTGTGCGTCCGCCCGGGCTCACCGCATCACCGGAAGTCTCCGCTGTATCCTTTTTAAGATATGGCAACCAGAATTGCACATAATATTCAAGGTGCGGTCGCACCATGGAATGATACAAAGGCATTATAATATCCTTTGTTATATTCTACATTCCTTTCCTTATGATTCCTAGCATTTTACTGGCCTTCTTGGCCACCGCTGCACACTGAGCGGAGGGCTTCAATGTGTTATCCATGATGACGCCTAAATTGTTTTCCTGGATAGTGGTTCCTAATGTGGAACCTTGCATTGTTTAACCATAGTTTGGGTAATTCTTTCCTAGGTGCATAACTTTGCACTTCTCCACATTAAATTTCATCTGCCATTTGAACGTCCAGTCTTCCAATTTATCAAGGCCCTCTTGCAATTTTTCACAATCCTCTTGGGTTCTAACAACTTTGAATAATTTTGTGTCATCTGCAAATTTGATTACCTCATTCATTATTCCCATTTCCAGGTCTTTTACGAATATCTTAAAAAGCAGTGGACCCAGCACAGATCCTTAAGGTACTCCACTATTCACCTTTCTCCATTCCTGTCGCAGACTGGCCGCGACCACCCACATGACTTTCATGAATGTGCATGGCGCAGTAGCTAACCTGAAGGGAAGTGCCTGAAACTGGAAATGTAGCGTAGTTACTCACCTGTAACAGGTGTTCTCCAGGAGCAGCAGGAATCAGTCCTCACATATGGGTGACGTCGGCGCCGACGGAGCCCTCGCGGAGCAATTTTCCCCAGCTTTCAAAGAAAGCCTTTGGGAATTGCAGCACGCATGCGCGGTCGCCTTCCCGCCCAAGGGCGCCATCTTAGCCAGTCTGATGACATAGCTAAAAGACAGCATAAAAATTTGCAAAAAAACTTAAGCAGATGATTGCAACTCCACGGGGAGGAGGGAGGGTTGTGAGGACTGATTCCTGCTGCTCCTGGAGAACACCTGTTACAGGTGAGTAACTACGCTTTCTCCAGGACCAAGCAGGAAGTCAGTTCTCACATATGGGACTCCCAAGCTTAAGGCTACCGGAGACCCTAAGCACAAAAATGAGCTCCCTCTAGCTCAGCGGCACAGAAGGAAGGAATCTTCACTGAATTATCACCCACCGGTAGCCCCCATCCGGGATGGAGGGTAGGAGTTGCTCAAACCTCGAAGAGATTTCGGAGGACTGCCTGTCCGAAAGCACTGTCCCTACGGGACTCCCTCTCGAGACAGTAATGGACTGCAAAAGTCTGGCTCGAAGACCAAGTAGCGGCCCGGCAGATGTCTGCCAGCGGAACAGAGCGGAGGTAAGCCACTGACGCAGCCTTCGCCCGAACACAATGAGCCGTGATTCGACTTTCTAATGAGAGTCCGGCTGCCCCATAAGCCCAAGCGATACAGTCCGCAACCCAGATGGACAGAGTACGCTTGGAGACCGGGAGCCCCAATTTATTGGGGTCAAAAGACACAAAAAGCTGAGCAGCTTTACGGTGCTCCCGCGTACGGTCAAGGTAGAAGTTCAATGCCCTTCTACAGTCCAGGGTATGCAGGACTCGTTCAGCTCGGCTGGAGTGAGGCCTGGGAAAGAAGGTCGGAAGTACCACCTCCTGATTGATGTGAAAAGGGGAAACCACTTTTGGAAGAAACTTTGGGTGAGTCCGTAGGACTACCCTATTTTTGTAGAACCGAGTGAAGGGAGGATCAGACACGAGGGCCTGCAATTCACTTACGCGTCTAGCGGAAGTGAGGGCTATCAGGAATAAGGTTTTCCACGAAAGAAAACGCAGAGAACAGGTAGCCATCGGTTCAAAAGGCGGACAGGTGATCCGCTGTAAAACCACATTCAGATCCCAGTCAGGCGCTGGTGGGCGCAGAGGTGGTTTAAGTAGAAGGAGACCTCGGAGAAACCTCGCTACGAGAGGGTCGCTGGAAAGAGGTCTGCCGTCCACCGGCACATGATGTGCTGAAAGAGCACTGAGGTGAACTTTGACGGAGTTGGACTTAAGTCCCAGATTAGAGAGGTATAGCAAGTACTGCAAGATCACCGACACCGAGCAGGAGAAGGGATCCTGAGACTGTTGGGTACACCAAACGGAAAAGCGACGCCATTTAAGGGCGTAGCATTTGCGGGTAGAAGGTCGCCGAGAAGCTAGGACGACCTCTTCCACCTCTGCCGGCAGGAGAAGGGGAGCAAGGACTACCCTTTCAGCAGCCAGGCCATTAGATTGAGAGATCTGAGGTTGGGGTGTAGCAGAGACCCCTGATCCTGAGTGAGGAGATCCGGTTGAAACCCCAGAGGGAATGGATCCTCTACCGCTAATTGCAGCAGGAGTGGAAACCACGGCTGTCTGGGCCAGCGAGGGGCCACCAGGATCATGGAAGCTTTGTCTCGGAGAACCTTGAAAAGAGTTTGAGAGACTAGCGGGATGGGAGGAAAAGCATACAGAAGGCTCTCCGACCATGAGAGTAGAAAAGCATCTGCCGCAACTCGAAGGGGATGTGGCTGACGAGAGCAGAAGCGAGGAAGTTGCCGGTTGAGAGGACTGGCAAAGAGATCCATCGTGGGGAGGCCCCACTTTAGAAAGAGCTTCTGAACTATCAAGGGATCCAGGCGCCACTCGTGCGGCTGGAGGATCCTGCTGAGTTTGTCCGCCAGGCAATTTTCTTGGCCTGGGAGATAAACTGCCTTGAGAAGAATGCCGTGATTGACGGCCCAAGAGCAGAGCTTCTGAGCTTCTCGGCAGAGAAGGTAAGAGCCCGTGCCCCCCTGTTTGTTCACGTAGAACATGGTCACTTGATTGTCCGTCTGGACAAGGACGGACTGGTGAGAAGTCAGGTGGGAGAAAGCCTTGAGCGCCAGACGAATTGCTCGGAGCTCCAGGAAGTTGATCTGCTGAGCAGACTCCCACGCGGTCCAGAGACCCTGAGTACATGCCCCTTGGCAATGTGCTCCCCAACCCAGGAGGGACGCATCTGTCGTCAGCACTCGAGCCGGCTGAGGTGACTGAAAAGGCATGCCGAGTACCAGGTTCGGCCGATGAAGCCACCACTGGAGAGAAGAGGCCAGCGGCTCGGAGATGCGCACTAAGTCGGCTAGACCACCGGTGGCTTGCTGCCACTGCTTGCGAAGGCACCATTGAGCAGGCCGCATATTCAGGCGGGCATTGGGGGTCACATGGACGGTGGAAGCCATATGGCCGAGCAGTCTCAGGAAGTGCCTGGCGGAGACCAGGGACTGGCTGCGAAAACGGCCGGCTAGGTCCATGAGCCGTTGAGCCCTGTCGAGAGGCAGGAAAGCTCGCGCCTGAGGAGTGTGCAGTCTTGTGCCGATGAACTCGAGATCCTGTGAGGGGAGCAAAGTGGACTTTGCGAAGTTTATGACAAAGCCCAAGTACTGCAGAAGAGTCACCGTGCGGTGTGTGGCGTTGGTGACCTCCGGAGCGGACGCTGCTCTGATGAGCCAGTCGTCGAGGTACGGAAAGACATAGAGGCCGTGAAGCCGGAGATGGGCCGCCACCACCGCAAGGCATTTTGTGAAGACTCGCGGTGCGGAGGATAGGCCAAAGGGCAGTACCTTGTACTGGTAGTGATTTCCTGCCACCACAAACCTTAGGTACTGGCGGTGGCTTGGGTGGATGAGGATGTACATGTAGGCATCCTTTAGATCCAAGGAGCATAGCCAATCTCCCTGCTGGAGGTAGGGCAGAAGGATTCCAAGGGTAAGCATCTTGAACTTCTCCCGCACGAGGAACTTGTTGAGGTTGCGCAAGTCCAGGATGGGTCTGAGGCCTCCTGTTCTTTTTGGTATTAGGAAATACCTGGAATAAAAGCCTTGACCTCTCAGGTGGTGGGGCACCGGTTCCACAGCCTGTTCCTTGAGAAGACTTGCTAACTCCTGAAGGAGTAAGTCCCTGTGCAGAGGGAGTCGAGGGGGTTCTCCCGGAAAATAGGAAGGAGGGACCTGATGGAAGTGGAGAAGATATCCTTCTCGCACGACTTGAAGCACCCAGGCATCTGAAGTGATGTTGGACCACCTGTGGGCGAAGTGAACCAGCCGGCCTCCGGTGCTGGGAGGAACCAGCTGAGGGGGAGAGGCTATGCTGAGGAAGTCAAAAACCCCCACCCTGCTGAGCAGGGGCTGGTGGTGCAGGCTTGGGGGCTTGCTGCCTACGGGCCCCGTTACCCTGTCCCTTGGCCTGCTGGCCCTGTTGGGGAGCTGGAGGGGCCTGATATTGGGGGTAGTGTTTGTAGGCAGCCGCCTTTCTCGGGTAAAAGGTCGTTTTTCCCGAGCCCTTCTTTTTCTGGGAAGGGGCGGAGGTCTTCCTAGAAAGCCTGGACCTGGTTAGAGTCTCCGTCTCGATTTGTGCAGCCTTTTCCGCCATGGGTTTTCCAAAGAGGTTCTCACCTCTGCAGGGGACATCGACCAACTTGTCCTGGACCCAAGGTTCAAGGTCGGACGACTGAAGCCAAGCCTGTCGGCGGGCACCGATGCCAGCTGCGGCTACACGAGCTGAGGCTTCAAAGCCATCATAGGCTGCTCGGGACATGAATTTGGAGCATTCCCGAATACCATTTGACAAGGCTAGGAACCTCCGCAAAGGTTCCTCGGATAGTCCAGCGGAGAACCCGGCTAGTTCTTTAGCCAGGTCTCGGAGATACATGCCCATGTATAGCTGGTAGGTCTGGACACGACAAGCCAGCATAGAGCCCTGGAAACACTTCTTACCCAGGCCATCCAGGTTACGGGCCTCCCTGCCAGGAGGCACCGAGGAGTGCATTTTTTGGCTCTTAAGCCTGTGCATGGCCGATTCCACTACCATGGAATGGTGTGGTAGCTGTGCTTTTTGGAAGCCAGGACTCTTGCGGACTCGATAAATGGAATCGACCCGCTTGCTCAATACCGGCGATGAGGCCGGACTCTCCCACATGCGGAAGAGTAGTCGTTCCAGCATGGGAGGCACCGGTACAGTAAAGTGCTCCCGGGCGGGAGAGTCATACTGAAGGGTGTCGAGCTCTTCGGCTCGAGGCTCCTCCTCGGGATCCGCCGGGAAGGCCAAAGCCTTGGCCATATCCCTGACGAAGTCCGAGAACCGGGCATCCTCCGGAGGGGACTGTTTCCGAGGTTCGGACTCAGGCGAGTCCGAGGGGACACACCGAGTCCGAAAGGAATCAGGTGACTCTTCCTCTTCAGACTCCCAGACCGACTCCGAGGAGGAATCAGTGGGGTCGGCTCGGGCAGGCGGAGGCGTCGGCGGCGACGACCTCGGTCCCGAACGGGAGGCCGAGGGTGACCTCGACCGAGGATCGACTCGAGTTCGCATGGACTCGAGGATCGGCTCGGTCTCCGGGGTCGACTTGGACGTTGACGTCCCGGCGGTCGGGGCAGCGGCGCCAGCGAGGCTAGCGATCAGTGCCCGCTGCTGGTCCATGAAGGCAGACAGTCTGCTCTCCAAGGCCGTCAACCTGAGTCCGACCTCAGGTGACCCAGCAGCCCCCGACTCGGGCCCCGACGGCGTCGGGCCCGACGTCGGCACTCTCGGAGGCGAGTACAGAAGGACCACAGGACTTACCCGAGCAGGCAACTCCGACTCCAGGCGAGGTCGCTTCGGGAGGTGCTCCTTCTCCAAGGACCCGGGACGGCTGTCGGGGCTATGCGACCTGGCCCTCGCGGAGCCAGGAGCGTCCACCGACGCCGCCCTCGCGGGTTTTGTCTTCCGTCGATGGTTTCCGGAGGGAGAACCTCTGTCGGAGGAACTTCGGCGATGGTCCGAGCTGGAACCTCTGGATGCCGAGGCCTCCGACGAGGTCCGGGTACGGCTGGGGTCAGCGAAGATTCTATCCCGTTGATGCCGCCGACTCCTCAACGCTTTGGAGGACATTTTGCCACAGGCTCCACAGATCATTTCTTCATGATCCGGGCCCAGGCAGCGGAGGCAATTATCGTGTGTGTCAGTGAGTGACATATTTCTGTCACACTGACCACACCGCTTGAAACCACTGGCAGCCATCGGGGGAAAAAGGGCTCCTGCAAGGTCAAAGGACCGGGCTGCCAGCGAAAAAACCGAAAACGAAACTGACTAAAATTCAGAAAAACCGAAAAAGTAGTGAAGGACTCGTAACGGCATCACGAGTCCGGGCAGGAAAACGACCGGCGTCGAACCGACTTGAAAAACGAGAAAACTCACGAAAATCAACTTTTTTAGCGGGGACACGGCGGGTACGTCTGTAGGGCTCCGCGGAAAAAAGAAGACTGGCTAAGATGGCACCCTTGGGCGGGAAGGCGACCGCGCATGCGCGCTGCAATTCCCAAAGGCTTTCTTTGAAAGCTGGGGAAAATTGCTCCGCGAGGGCTCCGTCGGCGCCGACGTCACCCATATGTGAGGACTGACTTCCTGCTTGGTCCTGGAGAACCCATGGGTACCACGAATCTTAAAAACTGTTGGTGCTCCACCCGAATGGGAATGTGCAAATAGGCTTCTGTCAAGTCTAGGGACGTCAAGAATCCACCTCTCTGACTGCCACGATCACTGAACGGAGAGTCTCCATGTGGAAACAAGGTACCCGGAGGCACCAACTGACGTACTTGAGATCTAAAATGGGCCAAAAGGAGTCCTCCTTCTCGGGCACCATGAAATAGACTGAGTATCAACCATAGCCGCACTGGTCGTATGGCACCCGACGCACTTCTTGAAGGTCCAGGAGCCATTTCAATGTTACCTGCACTGCCGCTTGTTTTTGCAGGGCCTTGCATAGCAAAAGAACAAAGGGGAGAGAGAACTTCATCTCCAACGCATAGCCCTCCCTAATCACCTCTAACACCCACTGATTGGATGTAATCTGCGCCCACACAGCCAACTCCTTACAGGTACCACCCCTGCATGGGCGATCCTTGCATCATTGTGACTTCTTGGGAGCCGAGGGGGTAGAAGAGGACTGTCCCCTGGACAGGAATCCTCCCCTCTGATATGGCACAAATCGGACTGCTCTAAACCTTATAAAGTTCGATGATTGTCCCCACTGTGGAAAGGCAGACCTAATGGTCTTCTGTTTGTCTTCTGGAAGGCAACCCCCCCCCCCCTTGGTCTCTCCCAAGTCTTTCACCAATTTATCGAGGTCCTCCCCGAATAACAGCTTCCCTCTGAAGGGCAACTTGCTCAAACATGATTTGGATGGCACATCAGCTAACCAATTTCTGAGCCAGAAATAGCGCTGCGCTGCTACCGCCGCTGTCATTCCTTTGGACAAACCTCTTATCAAATCATAAAAGGAAATGGCCAAGTAGGCTTCGCCTGACTCATTTAGCTGCCTCCATTGGTAGCGGCTATGAAGCCCCTATGGCTTCAATTATTCCTTGTGTCCAACGCAAGCTTGTGCGTGCTACAAAGGCACCGCAGATTGACGCTTGCAGAGAGAGAGAGAGCATTGATATCAAATGCCTGTTTAAGCAGGACCTCCACCTTCCTATCCTGAATATCCTTCAGTGCCGAACTACCTTCCACTAGTATGGTAGTCTTCTTTGTCACTGCTGACACTGCCGTGTCCACCTTTGATGACCGTAGAAGGTCCTTGTCTTTCTCCGGAAATCGGTACAGCCATGCCATAGTTCACATTCCCTTTAACATGGCCTCAGGCACATCCTATATCTTGAATCATCTGTCGAATCACTCAGTGCATGGGGAATACCTTCTGGATGGCCTGGAAGAGGGGATTCTCCAATGGCTCTTCCTCCAAGGGGGCCTCTGTATTCATACTAAGAGCCTTTAAGGAGTGAGTAATCAAAGCCACCAGCTCTTCTCTCCTAAAGACCTGCACTATGCGCAACTCCTCTGCTTGCGAAATCTTTCCTTCCTCAAGCTCCATCTCATTCACTCCCGCCTCTTGTTCAGGCTCAAATTCCTCTTCTTTCTCAGTCTGGAGAGAGCACCCTTCTCCCCAAGGGTTGTCTTCCAGCCTTCTGTTACTAGGGCCCGGCTCACCCTGAACCCTGCCTTCCGCAGGCGATCCCAGCTAGGACCGTTTTGGTGCCTTCACTAGCATGCTCTCATGTCCATCTCCTCACTGTCTCAAGCAAAAGGCTTTGTGTATGAGGAGAACAAACTTTGGCAAAAAGGCACCATGCAATTCCCCCTTCTGGTCTTGACCTTGGAAGTGTTTTGCCAGTTTAGCAGACTTAGCTGATTTCTTTTTTGCACTCTGCATCGTGAAAGTCGGGCAGAGTTCCTCTCCTGGCCCCGGCTTGCGCTGCGGAACTGAGCCCCACGCGGTCCTCCTCTGTTGGAGAAGCATCTTGTCTTACCCCCAGGGGATCCGGCATCATCTCTCCCCGTTTTTCGAGGAAAAGTTCCTTCACCGACTTAGACTCAGTTTCACAGGTGCAGTAGAGTCTGTCAGTGGAGACGGAGCCACTGTGTGGCCTACACTCTAGACACGTGTCCTTAACGGGTATGCCATACTTTCCACCATTGCCGGTATTCTCCTTTTCTATTTTTTTTTCTCCAGAGAGTAACAAACTAAATCCCTTTGTTATCCCTCTTCGCCTTGAACCTGTGCTTTTTTTTATATATCACTGACCTGGCAAAATAAAAAAATGTGAAAGCAGGTGGTCTGCAGTCCAGCTATAACTCATTTTGTGCCCCCCAAGCAAACCTCGTCACTAAAGTAAAGAAAATAACCAGAAATACAGAGAACAAAACAAAATGAAAGTAAAATAAAAAACGCAGCTTTAACATGGCTGCTGTTTCTTTGCAGCACAGGAAAAAAATCCCAATGGAACCTCACTGACAGGAGTTGAGCCCCCGAAGCTGCCCCTGCCAATATACTCACCTCACTGTGAGCAGTTCAATTGCGATCTGTACTCCCGAACCAACGCTCAGCTACCTGCAGAGCTTCGGCGTCATCAGGAGTGCACAGGAAAAGAGGCCTGCTGCCAACTGTGCTCCAACACTGTGAGGGCCCAGCCACAGCACGGGAAAGGGCTGCAGAAGTGATCCCCTCTCTGCCTGGGGCGCCTTCTGCCTTTGGAAGCCCCCACCCATCTCTGGGAATGCCCAGTTTTAAACTGCAAGGGTTCCTGCTGCTTAAATCAGTGTCTGGCTGTACTTTTTTTTGTGAAAAAAAACTTTAATTGCCCAGAGCCTTAGGAACCCCTGCTTTCGTAAAAGACCAGCTAAGCCTCTACTCAATGTAGCCTCCTGTATAGAATGTTTGTCACTTAGCCATCTTAGCTTTTTTTATAAATTCCTTCAATGAGCCCGTCCTATGGATTCACCTCACCCAGCTGCTTGGAGATTGAGATACTGGCTCTGGTGGGAGTTGCCACTGGTATGTATGCCCTAATGTCATCAATCATGACATGCTCAGTCTCCAAGCTGCTGGTGAGGTGGCACTACACACAGGTGCAAGCTGGACTGGAGGAACGAAAAGGAATTTGTATTTTATAGGGTTTTATTGAAGGGTATAAGGAGAGACTTGAAGACCTAAATATATACACCCTAGAAGAGAGAAGGGACAGGGGAGATATGATACAGATTTTTAAATACTTAAAAGGTATTAATGAACAAACAAACCCTTTTCAAAGAAGGGGAAGCTGTAAAACTAGAGCATATAAAATGAAGCTGCAAGGAGGTAAACTTAAAAGGAACATCAGGAAATTATTTTTCACTGACAGGGTGGTGGATGCTTGGGATGCCCTTCCGATGGAGGTGGTGGGGGCAAATACAGTGACGGAATTCAAAATAGCATGGGACAGACACAGTGTATCTGTTTATAGCAAGAGGATTAACTATTTCTTATACCTCAACAAATAGAGAGGAGTGACCTGCATGGAGTGGCGGGTACACCCCTAAACAAAACATACAGGGAGATTTAAAAAGGTCGAAGTTGATGTAGGAGATGCAGAGTTGCCAAGTTACCCAGTTCCAGGAGTAAGATTTTAAACCATTCCTGGATTTTTGACAATCTCATTCTGATGCATTATGGGACCTGGGCACTGAAGTCAATGAGTAAAATCAGAGACTACAAATAACAAACTGCATTGCAATACAAACTTAAAACCAGAACTGGCAAAAAATCGTACTCCTGGAACTGGATGACTCTGGAGATGGGAAAGAAAGAATACAGTAAAGGCGTAGGAGAGGAAAGGCGCTGTAGTAGCCAGTTCCCTTTTGAGTTGACCTTTACAGTGAAGGCCTGCTGGTAGTAATATGCTTTTAAAGCTTCCTTGAATTTCTTTAGAGCGGACGCTTCTCAGATGTTACAGAGTTTCCAAGTTATCCGTTTCCAGGAATACGATTTTTTTGCCAGTTCTGGTTTTAAATTTGCATTGCCATGCAATATGTAGTATCTGATTTTATCCATTGGAATCAGTGCTGCAGGTCCCATAATGCATCATAATGAAATTGTCAGAAATCCAGGACTGGCTTAAAATCACACTCCTGGAACTGGGAAACTTGGCAACTCCGATATAAAGAGGCAGTGCATTGCACAGCTGAGGGGCTAGGCAGTAGAATGTGGATATACAGGTAGAGTCAAGCCTTACCTGATGTTTTCTGGGTGTGTCCAGAAAATGGGCATTTAGAGATCATAGGTTTCTGCTGAGACCTTAAAGAGACCTTGCAGCACAGACTGATCAAAGCTGTCACTTTGGAAGTCAGTATGCAAACAATAACGTGATGTAAATGTGTGGACTGACCTCCACTTTGCAGCTTTGCAAATTGCTTCAATGGAAGCTGATTTCAGATGGAGTACTGATGTTGCCATAGTCCTAACATCATTGTTAATAATCATACCAGGTGTAGGCAGCATGGTTCATACACAGGGGTAATTTTATAATAGACTTGAGCATGAGTGTTTTATATGGGTGTTTCTCAAGCCAGTCCTAGTATACCTACCCCCTAGCTATCTGCTTTTCAGGATACCCACAAAGGAGGAGTTACCTAGTGGAGTAGCCTAGTGATTAGAGCAGCAGCCTGGGACAAGAAAGACCAGTATTGAAATCCCACTGGTAATCCTTGTGATCTTGGGCAAGTCACTTAACCTTCCACTGCCTCAGGTACAAACCTAGCCTTCTGGGGACAGGGAAGTGCCTACTGTAGCTGAATGCAACTCAACTCAATCTACTACTGGAAAGGTGTGAGCTAAATATAAAATAAATAAAAATGCATATGCATGAGATAGGTTTGCATGCACTGCCTCCATTGCATGCAAATCTTTTTTTATTTTATTTTATTTATTTAATGGTATTTATATACCGCCTTATCATTCAATCAAAGCGGTTTCCACGGCAAACAATCAAGGGGGCAAATGTTTTCATGCAGTGTACAGAGTGGTGTGTATGTGTTGGCGGGGATGTGATTAGATTTGGTTTATCTACATAGTGCGCTATTATATATCATGAGCTATTATACAGTCTTGGGGTGGTGGTGGGGGGGGGGGTTGATGATCTGACTTGTATGCTGGTTCAGGTGGTATGCCCATAGTAATTGATGAACAGGGTTGTCTTCAGCTGTTTTCGGAAGTCCTTGATTTCTGTGGTTAGTCTCAGATCATCTGGGAGGGAGTTCCTTATGGATGGAGCAGCCAGGGAGATTGCTCGTTGTGCGGTGTCTTTGCGGGTCTTGGTGAAGTCTTTTGGGGTGTTAACCCGATTGGAGGTGCCTCTTCTTCTTGGCCGTGTGCTTGTGTCAGGTTGTATGAATGTGTGTAGGCTTATGGCGGAGGAGTGTTGTTTGATCTTGAATATGTTTATGATAGTCTTGTATTTGATGTGTGAGATGTTTGGGAGCCAGTGCAGTTCTTTCAGTATGGGTGTGATGTGATCGTGTCTTGTAGTACCGGCTATTATGCGGGCAGCTATGTTTTGGGCCAGTTGTAGTGGTCTGAGGGTCTGCTTTGGTAGCCCAGTGAATATTGGATTGCAGAAGTCTAGTAGAGGGGTTATCAGCGCCTGGCAAACAGTGCGAAAGTGCTCTGGGTCGAGGAGGGGCTTGAGTCTTCTGATGAGTCGCATTCTTAGGTATGCACTTTTGGTTGCTCTGCCTATGTGTGCTTGGAGGTTAAGTTCTTTGTACAGGATGACTCCGAGGTACTTAACTTCTGATTTTATGGGTATGAGTGCATCTCTTATCTTATTTTTTAAATATGCCCGTGCTCCTTGCAGGTAAAAATATGAACTGATGGTTCTTAATGTTTATGTTTATCAAAATTTGATTGAGTTTGTGTGACTGTCAGGATTTTTCTTCTGCTTTGCAGCTGCTGCTGTTCTTTGTCACCCTTCGGAAGCTCCCACCCTAGACAACTGCCTAGTCTGGCCTAATGGTTTGGCCAGCCCTACCTAACACGTGATGCAATCTGCCATCTATTTAGATAGTGTGTGTTTGGCTACAGTGATCCCAGACCTATTTGGGTCAAAAGAAACAAAAATCTGGATGGACTTTCTAGGGCTTTAGTTTGCTCTGGAGAAAAGGCTAATGATCTCCTGCAGTACAAACTGTACAGGGCTTGTCACCTTTCTGGACTTCAGGCCTGGGAAAAATTGTTAGAGGGGGATTATCAATCGCGGATATTTCCAACATTCCCTACTCCAAGTCTGCTGACAAAAATTGCATTTTCCACATTGAAAATGTCCTTTCCTACTATCCTCATGTTCTACATCCATGCAAGATAATGCTGATCTCATGATCTGTTCCCCTATATTCTTCTCGTGTATATACGCTATTAAAGAGCATTGCTCAAAAGCTTGATGGAGGATTAAAATGCACTGGTGCCATTTTCCTGATTTGGTGGAATATGGTAGAAGGCAATTTGTAACCCTGTTCCCTCAAATTGTACTGTAAAAGTAATTCCCTCTGTACACATAGAGCACACAAATAGGCAACTTTCACAACAAGTAATGGATATTGTAAGTGTATCTCGGCCCAGAGAATTAGAGGACGCCCCAAGGGTAAGTGCTGGGAAAGGAAGGAACAAATACACGTACAGATATCCCCATTGCTGAAATTATCTCATCATTTCAATAGCTAATACTTTAAAATCTCCTACTGAGGAATAAATCTTCCTCAATTTTAAAAATTGTGTATTTGATCAATTAACCTTTCATTTATGTGGATGCCGATTGTGATACCGCAGTAGGTTATTATGTTCCACTGATTTCTATAGAATGTTGTAACTAATGCGCCCCCCTTCCCCCAATCCTTCTTACAACTCATGAGATCAGTATTACTTTGCATGGATGAAGGACATGAGGATAGTAGGAAGGGATATTTTCTCTGTGGACAATACAATTTTTGTCAACAGACTTGGAGTGGAGAGTGTTAGAAAGACGCTATTTACAGCCAGACTTTTTACTTCATATAATTCTATGTATGTCATCTATTTGTTTAATGCTCCATTCCTAGAGCACACTAAAAGGACATTTAAAATTAGGCTCGCAGAACAGTGAAACAGAGTCAACACAATACCAGTGATGTAGATGTATTAAAGAAGATTATGAGTTTCAAGATCTGCAATGGAGAATCTCAGATCATGTGGGCAAATACAGACAAAGAGGTGATCGGGATAGTACCTGAAATTACAGAGAACAGTTGTTGTTATTAAGTGCCAAACAGATATATGTGGAATACAGTGACACTGAAAGGCATGAATGCTGAAGTGAAATGGATGACATTGATTTGAATTAAGTGGAATTGACTAGGTCATTTTCTGATTGTTGTAGGAAATTCAGGCAACATATTTAAATAATATGGCCACTGTCTTCCCAGTTACTTGTTTGAAGAAACACTGGGACCGTATGATGAGCAATACTATCCCTAATGTAGAACTGTGCAACAAAACATAGTGCTAGGTCAGACAGACATTAAGAAAGATTAACAGTTTGGAGTTACAGTGTGATAAAAACACATAGAAAATTACAGCAGATAAAGAGCATACAGCCAATCCAGTCTGTCTACATCAACTACTAAGCTCTACAATCCCTTCCTCTCCTTTATAGATCCTCTGTATTTGTCCCATGCTTTCTTGATTTCAGATACAGACCTCATCTCCACTATCTCCACCTGGAGCCTGTGACAAACATTCACCACTCTTTCTGTAAATAAATATTTCCTTAGATTACTCTTGAGTCTATCCCCTTTCACTTTTATCCTATGATCCCTCAGTCCAGAGCTTCCTTTCAATTTCAAAAGGCTCACCTCCTGTGCATTTACGACGTGAAGATATTTAATAGTCTCTATGATATCTTCCCTCTCCCAGTCTACATATACTGAGCTCTTTATGTCTATCCCCATATGCTTTATGACAAAGACCACTGACCATTTTAGTAGCTGCCCTCTGGATAAGGTTGCTAACTGGCTCCAGATGTGCCCGACAGGCATAATCCAGTCCTGGGTTTATGCCATTGCATGCAGGGACATGTAGTTCTGAGTTCTCTATGGAATTAGAAAAGAAAAGCAAGACTACAAGTCCCTGCATGCAATGGGGTAAACCTAGAACTGGACTAAGCCTGTCGGGCGCATCTGGAGCCAGTTGGCAATCCTACCTTTGGAGTGATGCCATCTGCTTTATATCCTTTTGAAGGTGCAGCTTCCAGACTTGTGCACCGTTACTTCTGCTGGAATTCTGCAAATAGCATTCAAACCTCTGTATCAAAAGGTCTGAATTATACAAAATTCTGCATGCTTCGTTTGACAAAATAAAAAAGCATATGGTTTTTGAGCGAGACTTCATTTAAAATACAATACAGAAAAAAAAGCATTAAAAATACAAAATGTCTAATTATTGTGTGTAGAATTCCAGCAGGAGTAACAGTACTCCAAATGAGGTCTCACTAGAGACTTATATAAAGGCACTATCACCTCATTTTTCCTGCTGGCCATTCTTCTCCCAATGCACCCAAGCATCCTTCTGGCTTTTGCCTTCATGTTTACTACCTGTTGGCTACTTTAAGATTGTATCAGACAAATCATGCCCAGGTCCCACTCTTCTTTTATGCACTGAAGTATTTCACCCCCTGTGGAGCCTGATCCCCAAAGGGGCATGTCCGGATGGCCAAGCACTGGATGGGCCGGTCTGCACCCGATTCTGCACTATGGGAGCAAGATGCTCCCTTGGTTGCAGGATCAGGCACAGAGACAGTCCATATGCCTCTGCATTGGTTGCAGAAGACGTCCAAATCGCAACATGGCCAGGCCTCTCCATGCTCCCGCTGGTGTGCTGGTGCCATGTGTCCCATCGCCATGGCACGAGGACATCCAGCAGGAGTGACGATGGCTTCACTCCCCTTTGTGGGACTACCACAGCCAGGATTGAGCAGCGGGGCCTCACCATTTGTGGCTCCGATACATCTGGAGGGGCTGCTGGGCCCACGCGCATGGACACCCAGCGCTTATTCCACTTCTGAGGTGGAATAAGCTGGGCGTCCTCCTACTAACCACCGGACATACAGGGTCATGACCTGAATCAGCCCTGTACATCTGGGTGCCTGGCCCGACCCCGCTCCGCCCCCATCCAGCTTTCCCCGCACAGTGGCTCTGTGCACGTGGGGAGAGTTTTTCAGCATTGGGGCAGGACGGATAGCAGGGCTGCACATTCCACTGAGACGTAGAGCCCTGCTATTCGCTTTACAGAATCGGGCCCATTCTGTACAGCTCCCAGGGCCGGCCTGTCCATTGTGCAAGAATGCTGTTCGCACAGGGCCTTGCGCTTCAGGGGACCCCGCATAAACTTTATTCTCGCACAAATGGACAGTATCAGAGGGAGTTTGGAAAGTATGCGCAAGGCCCCGGCTCCTTCTGCACAGCTGCTAGCATGAAGAGTGTTTTCCCTCATGCTGGTGGCTGTCACTGTGAAGAGTGCGAATGCCAGGAAATGACCTTTAACCTTTTCCGGCATTCAGCGCGCTTCACAGTAACAGCTGCCAGCATAAGGGAAAACACTCTTCACGTTGGCGGTTGTGCAGAGGGAGCTGGGAACTCGCGCAGGCTTCCCAGACTTATCTCTGAAGCCCCTTAGATGGCCACGGGGCTCCGATGGGTGGGAGGGTGGTCTAGGACTGGAAATGAGCTGATGGGAGAGTAAGCTGGGATTGGAAATGGGCTGATGGGGGGAGGCTAGGACTGGAAATGAGCTGATGGGAGGAGGAAGCTTGGACTGGAAATGGGCTGATGGGGGCTGGAATAGGACTGGAAAGGAGCATATGGGGGGCTAGGACTGGAAATGAGTGGGAGGGTGGTCTAGGACTGGAAATGAGCTGATGGGAGAGTAAGCTGGGATTGGAAATGGGCTGATGGGGGGAGGCTAGGACTGGAAATGAGTGATGGGAGGAGGAAGCTTGGACTGGAAATGGGCTGATGGGGGCTGGAATAGGACTGGAAAGGAGCATATGGGGGGCTAGGACTGGAAATGGGCTGATGCGGGAGCATGGGAGAAGAGGACTAGAAGGGAGTAGATGCTGGGTGGGTCTAGAACTAGAAAGGAGCTAATGGTGGGAGGACTAGAAGGGGATGGGGATAGGAAATGAGGATGGAAAAGATATTTTGTGTGGGAGGGAAGAAAAATCTACGATTGGCCGGGTAATGGGAGAGTAAGTGGGGATTGAGGATGGAAGGGTGAAATTTGAATGGACGATAAAGGAATAAAGAAAGAAATGGGGAAAGAGCAAAAGGGGAAAAATCGGTATGTTAAAGCAGATATATAGAGAGAATGGAAAAAAATCTAGAAGAGAGAAGAAAGGACAAATGGACAGCTCGCAGAAGACACAAAAAAAAAAAAAAACAGAAGAAAATGATTGCAGCAATTGTAACTGAAAATAAAATGTCCAAACAAAAGATAGAAAATATACTTTTTATTTTGAATTTATTGACTGGAATGTGTCAGGTCTGGGAAATGTGTATCGCTAACATCTTTGCGTTTTTGTTTAGTGCAAGAGGAAATTAATTTATAGTTTTATTTCTCCATAAGAACATAAGATATGCCATACTGGGTCAGTCCAAGGTCCATCAAGCCCAGTATCCTGTTTCCAACAGTGGCCAATCTAGGTCATACGTACCTAGCAGTATCCCCAAAAGACCCAGGTTCCACAATGCTTGTATTGGGTCAAGCACTGATATCCTGGGTCCCTTTTTAATAATGGTTTATGGACCTTTCCTCCAGGAACTTGTCCAAACCTTTTTTAAACCCAGCTATACTAACAGTTCTTACTACATCCTCCGGTAACAAATTCCAGAGTTTGATTACACGTTGAGTGAAAAAATATTTTCTCTTATTTGTCTTAAATAGTTTACCCTGTAGCTTCATTACATGTCCCCTAGTCTTTCTATATTCTGATAGCGTAAACAATTGATCTACGTTTACCCGTTCCACTCCATTCATTAATTTATAGACCTCTATCATATCTCTCCTCAGCCGTCTCTTTTCCAGGTTGAAGAGCCCTAACCTTTGTAGCCTCTCTTCATAGGAGTAGCCTTCCATCCCCTTTACCATTTTGGTGGCTCTTCTCTGTACCTTTTCTAATAATGCTATATCCTTTTTAAGATACGGCGACCAGAATTGCACACAATATTCAAGGTGCGGTCGTACCATGGAACGATACAGAGGCATTATAATATCCTTTGTTTTATTTTCCATTCCTTTCCTTATGATACCTAGCATTCTATTTGCTTTCTTGGCCGCCGCTGCACACTGGGTGGAGGGTTTTAACATGTTATCCACGATGACTCCTAAATCTTTTTCTTGGGTGGTGGTTCCCAATGTAGAACCTTGCATCGTGTAACCATAGTGTGGGTTGTTCTTTCCTAGGTGCATAACTTTGCACGTGTCCACATTAAATTTCATCTGCCATTTGGATGCCCAGTCTTCCAATTTATCCAGATCCTCCTGCGGTTTTCCACAGTCCTCTTGGGTTTTAACAACTTTAAACAGTTTTGTGTCGTCTGCAAATTTGATAACCTCACTAGTTATTCCCTTTTCCAGGTCATTTATGAATATGTCAAAAAGTAGCGGACCCAGTACAGATCCCTGGGGTACTCCACTATTCACCTTTTTCCATTGGGAAAATTGGCCATTTAGCCCTACCCTCTGCTTTCTATCTTTTAACCAGTTCCCGGTCCACAATAATACACTGCCTCCTATCCCATGACTTTTTAGTTTTGACAAAAGTCTCTGATGAGGGACCTTGTCAAAGTGTTGTACATTTCATGTTTGGTTATTGGGGTTTCCAAATTAATTATTATCTTCCTATTTCTAAATTGTGATCCCTTGTTCTTTGTGTGGTGACACTCTATGTTCTGCATGTGTAACCAAGATGAGGTATTCAATTCATGTAGTTTCTATATGACAGCCCCACCTGTTTTCTTTCCACCAGTGAGATGTATTAGTATTCTCTGAGATGTAATGGTTTAATATTTGCAGTGTTGCCTTTTTGATAGATAGGGTTTGGTGCTTTGCGAGTCCTAGTAGTGCTGTTATGATATGGTGGGTTTGCTATTGGTTCTAAATGCTCATTGTTTATAGTACTTCCTAATGGGTCTGGAGGTTGGCACTGGAATATAGTAATGTAGAAATCTGGTTGTCTTTCTTCATCCAGATACTCATTAAGAGGCATGTTTACTAAAAGCACATGTTAACATTATGCAAACATTTATGCAAATTTGGCCACGCTATGCATTTCCGCACATGGCCCCGCACTCCCCTTGGGCTGCCCCTGACAGCTCCCTTGAGATTTTTAGCATTAAATCTTAGTTACCAAATTTTCAACCATTCTTCAAGCTTTGCTAGATCCCTCCTCATGTTATCCACACCTTCCAGGGTGTCTATCCTGTTTCAGATTTTGGTATCATCTACCAAGAGGCAAATCTTTCCTGACAGATCTTCCACAATTTTGCTTATGTTTTGTTGTTAAGTACCATCGAGTCTGCATCAACTTCTGGCAACCCTCTGGATAGTTGACCTAAACTTTGTTCGGTCTTCAGCCAAGCGGCTCACTGTTGATAGAATGGTATCCATAGCTGCTGTTATTGTATCTGTCCATCTCATTGCCAGCCTTCCTCTTTTATGGTGACATTCTACCTTGCCAAGCATTATGTCTTTCTCCAAAGATCTCTCTCTTTGCATGATGTGTCCAAAGTACGAAAGTTGAAGTCTTATCATCTGAGCTTCTAAGGAAAGCTTAGATTTGATCTCCTCTAGAACTGACTGGTTTGTTCTTTGAGCAGTCCATGATATACACAGTATTTATTTATTTATTTAATTTCTCTTCTATACCGCGCTATTCAATATCAGTGTGGTGTACATTTAACTGTGGCTTAAACAATGCAGTCGAGACTGTATTGTATTTACAATGAAACAGGAAATATAACTTGGGTGGAAACTGGGGTAACTGTCATTCGAACAGTATTCGTTGCCAGCACCATAATTCAAAGGCATCAATTTTCTTCCTATCTTTTTTACTGTCCAACTTTCGCATCCATATGACGTTATTGAAAATACCATGGACTGGACAAGTTGAATCTTTGTATGGAAAGATACATCTCTGCTCTTGAGAATCTTGTCAGAGCCATTCTACCAAGAGCAATATGTCGTCAGATTTATTGACTGTTGATCCAAGTAAGTTAAAGCTGTCAACTATTTCAATTTCTTCTCCATCAATGATAAACTTATTGATTTTGCCAGTTGTCAGGATCTTTGTCTTCTTAACATTAAAGTGCAGACCCATTTTAAGACTATATTCCTTGATCTTGAGAAGCAAATCTTTCAAATCATCTTTACTTTCAGCCAATAATGTGGTATCACCAGCATAGCGAAGATTGTTGATGAGTCTTCCACCAATCTTCACACCGTGTTCATACAGTCCTGCTTCTCTGATGATTTGTTCTGCATATAAATTAAAGAGGTAGGGGGAAAATATGCAGCCTTGTTGTACAACTTTGCTGATTCTCCTACTTCCATTTGAACTGTTGCTTTTTGATCAATGTAAAGGTTGTGCAAGAGAAAGATCAGGTGTTCTGGTATACCCATGCTTCTTAAAGTGGCTCAGAGTTTCTCATGGTTTACACAGTCAAAAGCCTTGCTATAGTCAATAAAACACATATGGTTATCCTTCTGGTATTCTTTTGTCTTTTCAAGGATCCATCTCACATCCGCGATAATGTCTCTCGCTCCTCGCCCTTTCCTGAACCCTGCTTGCACTTCAGGCAGTTCTTGTTCCAGGTATGGTTGTAGTCTCTGCTAAATGATCGTAAGTAGAATCTTGCTGGCATGTGGGATCAGAGCGATTGTGCGATAATTTCCACAGTCAGTCGGTTCACCTTTCTAAAGTATTGGTATAAACACAGATCTTTTCCAGTCAGTTGGCCATGATGTTGTCTTCCAAATTTCCTGGCAGTGCCTTGTAAGTATGGTAACAGCTTCATCTGATTACTGTAATACTTCAGTGGGAATGCCATCAATGCCTGGTGCTTTGTTCTTTGATAAGGCTTTAAATGCTGCTTCGACTTCTTCTTTCATCACCAATGTTTCCTGATCATAACAGCTGTTGGTCCACTTGATCTTTACTGTATAAAGACTCTGTATATTTTTTCTACCTTTTCTTGATCTTCTCAGCATGGATCATTGAGCAACTTGGAGCATTCCAATTCGAGGCTGGAATTTTTTCTTTAACTCTTGTAGCTTTAGGCAGGCCAATCTTGTTCTTCCTCAAATAGTTTCTGCTTCTATTTCCTTGCAATTGTCATTGTAGTACTTCTCCTTGTCTTGTCTTGCTACACATTGGAAATCTCTGTTGAGTTCTGCGATTGCCTCTCTTTCTCCTCTGACTTTAGCTTCAGTCATCTATTTTAGCTGTTTTTGCTTTCACCTTATGCAGAGACTTCTCGCTTTCTTCCAACACAACCTTCTTGATGTCATTCCATAACTCTTCTGGAGCTCTGTCATTGGTATCTAAAGCAGCAAATCGATTTTGCAGGCAGTCTTTAAATTCCAGTGGTATATTCTCAAGGTCATATTTTGCTACATTCATGAGTGGTTTGCTCTTTTTCAACTTTAGCTTGAGTTTGCATACTAGTTGTTGGTGATCTGTTCCACAGTCAGCTCCAGATGTTGTCTTTGTTGATGTTATCGAGCTTTTCCATCATTGTCTTCCACAGATGTAGTCAATTTGATTTCTGTACAATCCATTGGGTGAAATCCATGTGTACAGTCGGCACTTGTGTTGCTGGAAGAAGATGTTTGAGATGGCTAGATCATTGGTCTTGCAGAATCCTATCAGTCTTTCTCCAGCTTTGTTTCTGTTGCCAAGTCCATATTTTCCAACCACTTTGCGCCTTCTTCTTTGTTGCCAACTTTTCCATTCCAGTCACCCATGGCTATTAGGATATCCTGTTTGCATGTTCTGTCAGTTTCAGCTTGTACTTGTTCATAGAAATCATCAACGTCTTCCTCTTCTGCAGTTGTTGTTGGGGCATATACCTGAATTATAGTTGTGCTGATGGGCTTTCCTTGTAGATGAATATAAATTAAGCATTCATTGACTGCACTGTATTTCATTACAGTTCTTGCAAAGTTTATTCTTAATTATAAATACAACACCATTTCTTCTTTGTCTTTCATTTTCAGCATAGTAGACCATATGATCATCAGATGCAAAGTGCCCAAAGCCAGTCCATTTCAGTTCACTGACACCCAAGAGATCGAGTTGTACATATTCCATTTCATTCTTGATCACCTCCAACTTCCCTTGGTTCATGCTTCGTAGTTCCATGTCCCAATATGCAAGACATCTTTGCAACTTCTGACTCTCATTTCATGCACAGCTACATCAGCAGATCCAACCACATCCTAAATGCTGGCTATACTCTGAGAAGTCTTCATCTCATCCCCAGTAGCCATTTGAGTGCCTTCCATCCTGGGGGTCTCATCTTCCAGCACTATAGTGCAATTTGTTTTGTGACTATCCATTGGGTTTTCATGACAAACTACAGAAGTAGATTTACTAGGCCTTTCTTCCACACAGTTAATTCCAGTGTAGTTGCATTTGTCACAGAAATGTGATCCTCGTCTTACAACACTTTCCCATTCTGCTGCTGTTCAGATGGGTGGTTGGTCTTAGTCTGGCACCTCAGCAGAGACCTGTCTATCTTGGGAGACCCTGCCAGTAGCTAAGTTACTGATAGTTTAGCTCTCAGCATCACTGATGCACACAAGCCCTCACAGCACAACAAGCTGCAAACCAAGTGAGGCTTACAAAACTTTAAAAAGAATAGGACAAAAGATTGATCCCAGAGAGAAAACCACTGATATCACCCTTATCTTTAGAATGAACTTCATTTACTACTACTTTCTGTTGCCTTCTACTCAACCATTTTCTTACCCTGTCAGTCACTTTAGGATCCATTCCAAGGGTATACAGTTTATTTATAAGTTGTCGATGCAAAATGGTGTCAAATAACCTTTGGGGTCTGGCATCCACAGTTAAGGCCCCAAGCACAAGGAAGGCCTTACCAGTTAATTGCCTTTCCTTGAGTCCTTCCAGTTCAGTCCAGACACAAGGGTTGTGGCCTCCAAACAACAGGTGGAGACTGAGAATGGCAGCGTTTGCTGATGTCATCCCCTGAGGGGCCACATGCATTCACTGGGTGGCAAGTATTCGCGTACCAAAGCAGAGAAAATAACTAAACTAAATCAAACCAAACCAAACCACTATCTAGATCAACTATCCCTGGTCCATTCCTCCTCTTTGATTTTTTTTTTCATTTGTTTACTTGCCAATGTGGCAAGTAAGGTAAAACATATGAGCCCCCTTTCTAGGAAGCACCCGAGGGCCCACCAAGACATCCAAACACTCCACCAAAAGAGTCCAGGATAGTGATCACCTGCCACGTTGATCAACTGATCCCAGGCTTAGTGCTCAAAAGCCTATTCTGGCAAAACACGATGGGCACTGGACTGGGCTGGAGGGACTCAAGGAAAGGCAATTAGCAGGTAATTTCATCTTCCATTTCATCCCTCCAGTCCAGTCCAGATGCATGGGATGTACCACAACAGTAGACCTAATGGAAAGGAACCAACTGCACAGCACAAATGATGCAAGCACTAAAATGGGCCTCCTCCAGGGCCTGGATATTGAGACGATAATGTTGCATGAAGGAATGCTTCGCCGTCTCCAATTAGTCCAAAATGCAGCCGCTCGTCTCTTCACTTGTTCCCCTGCTCGCTCTCACGTTACTCCCTGCCTTTTCACCCTCCACTGGCTTCCAGTTAAGGTCAGGTTCATTTATAAATTGCTCATCATTGCACATAGGGCTCTTCATGTCAGCACCCCTCAGTATCTGGCTGATATCATCCATCTTCAACCTTCCCCACGTCTTCTTCACTCGGCTCACAGCAATCACCTCTTCCTCCCCTCCCCATCTCAGGCCCACCTTGAACTCACCCGTCACTCTGCATTTTTCTTTCTAGGCCCCGCCTTATGGAATTCGCTCCCACTATCACTTTGCACTGAATTATCCCTCCCCCGTTTCAAAGCTCTTCTTAAAACTCATCTTTTCTGCCAGGCCTTCGATGGTGCCACATCCCCCAGCCGCGCCCCCCACTTTTCATAATATCCTCCCCTCATATTTTCATTTGCTCCTCTGCCCCTTTCCCTTCCCTGTCCCTTGTCACCATGTTCTTTCTCTGGACCTGTCTCTGTTCTCTACCTTTTTCGGTTTTGTCTATCCCTGTCCTGTCTATTGATGGTGTTCCTTTCTGACTTTATTTTCAGTAGCCTCTATCCATTTTGTATTGTACACCGCCCTGACACCCTGGCATGGGTGGTTTATTAAACTCTGCTAATAAAGGTAAAGATAAAGACGACCAAGTAGCAACCCGGCAGATCTCTCTGGACGGAATGAGATTTGCTTCCGCCCAGGAGGTGGCCTGCATCCTAGTTGAATGGGCATACAGCTCTGCCGGCACCACTCTGCCTTTCAACAAATAAGCAGAAGAAATTGCCTCCTTGAGCCATGGAGCAATAAACACCTTGGAGGCCACCTCACCCTTGCACAAGCCTCCAAACAGCACAAACAGGCGATCCGAATGCCAAAAAGCCGCTGTATTCTTTAAACAGATGTGCAGTACCCTTTTAGCATCAAGCAAAACACAACTTTTTGTCCCTCCTCTGTGTCGCCCTGCCCCACCAGGACTGATAATGACATGGGCTGATTGATATGAAAAGGGGTCACCACTTTTGGCAAGAAGGATGGCGCAGTTCGTAATACCACCTTCTCCAGATAGAAAACCAAGAACAGTTCCGGACAATACAGCGCCTGCAGTTCAGAGATCCGGCATGCCAAGCACCGTCTTCAGTATGAGATGATTAAGAGAGGCACTCACCAGAGGCTCAAAAGGAGACTCGGTTAGTGAGGACAACACAAGATTCAGATCCCAGGGAGGAACCACTGGTCTCTGTGGAGAATGGAATTGTTTTACCACCCGCAAGAAATGAACCACATCTGGGTGGACCGTTAGCGAAACCCTGCACATCTTCTCATGGTGACAGGCCAAAGCGGCCATCTGCACCTTAATTGAACTGAGGGCCAAACCCTTGTCCAACCAACTGTAAAAGGACAGGATCTGAGGCATTGAAACCATGGTGTTCAGGGCATTGTGCGATGGTGGGGAATAGCCCCTTCTCAGCAGCTGTGCCCTCTCAAGAGCCAGACCATAAGATTGAGCTACCTGGGTCATGCAGAGTAGACCCTGAGTCAGTAGATTGTCCCGTACTGGCAGCTGTCAGTGTGGTGCCGCCTTCAGTCATAAGAGATCTGCAAACCAAGGCCTCCACGGCCAGTTGGGTGCTACTAGTACCATCAGTACCTGGTGCCTTTTGATCCTGCTGAGTATCCGCCCGATTAGGGACCAAGGTGGGATCACATACAGAAGACCCTCCTGCGACCATGGCTGAGTCAACGCATCGAGCCCTTCCAACATGTTCTCGCAACGTCTGCTGAAAAACTGGCTTGCCCCCAATAGGGTCATGAAAACAAGTGAGAGTCACCACCTGCACCTTCAAAGAATTCAAGGCGAGACCTTTGTTGAAACCATCTTGCAGGAAGGACAGAAAATCTGAAACCTGGGACCGCCACAGAGAAAACGCGCAGACAGAGCACCAAGTCTTAAATAGCTGTCAAACTTAAGCATATGCGAGAGATGTAGAAGGGCAGTGTGCCACAAAATGAATCAAATACCCCTTTTGAACTAATTGGTGCCTTTCAAGAGCCAAGCTGTAAGCAAGTAGGTAGTAGGGTTGTCCATGACAATTGGCCTCTACCCCAGAAGGCCTTTGCAAGAGCCATGCTTCAGAGGCCCTGCAACAAGCAGGCGAACCAGGTTGGCATACCAAGGGCAAATAACCAGGTTGGCATACCACGGGTAATGAGGTCAATCTGGTGCCACAAGAATCATGTGACCCAGATGAGTCTCTATACGCCAGAGAATCTGGCCAATCAGGGCCCACGGAGAAAAGCCATAGAAGACCTGAGAAGGAGGCAGGAACCTTGGTATTGGTGGAGGTGGCCATCAAGTCTAGACTGGGAAGACCCCACCGTCAAACAATGCGCTTGAGCACCCACTCGCTCAGGTCCAGAATGTGGTGACTGAGAAAAACTGCCTGCACAGACAGTGCTTGCAGATTGCGCTCAGCCCAAGGAAACAGAAGACGCATCTCTAGGGCAACCCCAGACACTCAGTCCCTTCTTGCCTGTTGAGGTAGGGCATCACTGTGGCACTGTCAGACAAGACTCACACTGCTTGTGTGCAGAGAAGTTGCAGAAAAAGGTGGAGTGCCAAGTGAACTGCACGTGCTTCCAACCGGTTGATGGACCAACCGGACTCCCTCCGATACCACGTTCCTTGCACCATCTGCTGTAGGCAATGAGCACCCCAGCCGATTAGACTGGCATCGGTGTTCAGGACTATCCATCGTGGGCTCTCCAGAGGAATCCTCCACATCAAGTGATCGCAACTGAGCGACCAACGAAGAGTGTGACGAAAGGTGGGAGGGAGAGGAAGACAGGGGTCATAATCTGACAGCAAGGGGACCAACAGGACAGCAAAGAGAGCTGAAGTGGACACATGTGCGCCCAAGCCCAGGGGACCACGTCCAACGTAGCCACCATAGCCCCTAATATTTGCAGGTAATCCCATTCTCAAGGAGCCAGTTGAAGCTGGAAGGCCTGGAGCAGATTGAAGAACTTCTGACATCTGTACTGAGTGAGAAACACTCGCCCACCTAAATCAAAGCGGGACCCGAAGATCTCGAGGGATCAAGATGGGCGCAGGGAACTCCTGGTGTGATTGATCACCCAACCAAGTCTTTCCAACAAGGACAGGACTCGGGCCATTACCACCTGAACCTCCGTGTAGGACTTTGCCCGAATAAGCCAATCATCCAAATAAGGATGAAAAAAGGACCCCTTGGTGGCGCAAGGCAGCCACAACTACTACCATGACCTTTGAAAAGGTGCACGGAGCAGTGGCAAGACCAAACAGCAGGGCTTGGAACTGAAAGTGATGCTCCAGCACCGCAAAGCGCAAGGAACACTGCTGGTTCTCCCGGATGGGTATATAGAAGTAAGCCTTCACAAGGTCCAGGGATGCTAAAAACTCACCCGCGCGGACCACTTGAATCAGACTTTAAGGTCTCCATTCTAAAGCTTGGCAAGTGTAGGCAATGATTGACCCCCTTAAGATCAAGAATGGGCTGGAAGGAACCATTCTTCTTGGGCACGACAGTGGCCGGATCCAGCCTCAGACGGAGGCACCGGGCAAATTGCTTGAAGCTGCAGAAGACAATGAAGAGTCTTCTGTACCACTGCCTTCTTGAAGGCTGATCCACAAGAGGAGATCATAAAGGCATCCCTGTTGGGTCTGAGGCAGTCAAGAACTTTTCCCTGAGAAATTATGCCAAAGACCCACCTGTCCATGGTGATCCGGGCCCATTCGCAGGAAAAGAGATGCAGCCGCCCGCTGACCTGTGGCACCCCGGAACGAGCCTGTCAGCAGGAGGTGTGTGAGGCTTCAGAGAACTTGCTGGAGGAGAAGTAATTGTCCCAGGTTCGATGGACCCCTCGAAAGGGCTGTGCCTTGCCACCCGACCTGGGCATTGAATAATATGACTTGCCGGGTCGATAGTGCCACGAATCCCGGAAGCATACCCTGGAGAAAGACAAAAATGATAACCCGGTTCCTGACCAACAAGATTCGCCCTGGATTTGTCATCGGGTAAACAATGAGGCTTAACCTCACTCAAGTCTTTAACAAGCTTTTCAAGATCCTCCCCAAAAAGGAGCTTGCCTTTGAAAGGGAGTTTGGCAAGTCAAGCCTTGAAGGCCGCATCAGCACTCCAATGACAAAGCCATAACTACCATCTTGCTGCTGTGACAGCTGAGGCTGACTGTGCTGCCAAACACAGGAGATCATAAAGGGCATTAGCAAGAAAAGTGACCACAGATTCCAAACAGGCCAAAGAGGTTTGCTTTGATGTTCTATGTAAACTGCCACTGATCTCTAGAAGGGGCAGTATATAAAAACATAATTAATAAATAAATAAAGCGTTCCGCAGCAAGAGTTGTATCCACCTGAGCAGGGTGCATGTAGCCAGACCTACACAGACAGAAGCTTGGAAAGAAGAAGAAAAAAAGGCTGTCTTCAAAAGGCCTTCAACTTTTCTGTTCTGTTGATTTCAGAGCATCGCCCCACCCTCCACAGGGAGGGTGGTGTGCTTTGGTAATCGCAGTCACCAGGGCATCCACCTTTGGAAAGCGGAGCCAATTATCAAGGTCACTATGAGACAAGACATAAAAATGGCCAAGACGCTTAGCTGAGCACAAAGCTGCATCAGGAAAGTTCCACTCTAGGGATACTATCTGTTGAACTTCCAAGGGGAATGGAAAAACTCTAGAGGGCTCATGAATGCCTCTGAGAATTGGATCTGCCTGAGATTTGGTATGGATGGATTCTTGCTTTTCTGGAGGGTCAACAATATGGCGGGACTCCACAATTTGAGAATTTAGGGCCAGCAGATCCTCCTTGTATAAAAGACGAACATCCAGGGGCACAGAAAACATCCTTGGAAGGGCACTCAGAGTCCTGAGAAGGGTGAGCAGACCTCAAGTGCTTTCTAGATGAATGGTCCTTGGGATTCGTTGACCCAGGATGCCCTGGAGAAGGGGTTTTGGCAGAAATGGCTGCTGAGCCAGAATGCCAAAGGTCCCAGACCTGGCGGAACAAGGACATGAACTGGGACAAATCGAGATCCAAAGACAGAGACTGACGCAGACATGTCTGCTGAGGAAGATTCCCCTGGATCAGCAGCATACGAAGTAGAGAGGCTAACCATTAAAAAACAGCAGTTGTGGCTACAGACAAAGCAGTGCTGGAGAGAAGAAGGCATCTGGGCGAAAAACTGCATTCCACTGCCCTTTCTGCACTGCCGTTCACAGAAAAAAATGGCAGGAAGCCTAAAAGTAAAGGCCGATGGCTGCATATACTCCCATGGGCCAAAAAACCCTACGCTGCAAAAAATGGAAGCATAAGAGCGAGGAGAGGCTCCCACAATGACAAAATCCATGCGAGAGAAGGACTGTAGGTGTAAGCCCAAAATAAAAAAAAGCTAAGTCTGATAGGGAAGTTCCTCTTCTGAAGGCAGAAGCTTGGGGGCCACCCCTGAAGGCTGCTTCTGCTCCTCTTGAGAAGGAGCCCTCCCCTCCAGTAAGCTCAACTGATCCACTTGATCAGGAGTCACCAACCAAAACCTTGAGAAACCACAGCGGAGCACCTCTTGTGCACCCTGGGGATATCCGGTACCAAAAAACAGCTACATAAGCAGGTCACCCTCCAAGTGACCGCTAGGAACAGACCAGTTGAAGTCCACCATCTGCTGGAGACAGAGAAAATACTGTAGATGACCCCTAGGGGTGCACATATATGTGCCAGAGATGATGCCACTGAAGTTTCTGATTGTTTTTTTCTCTGTCTCCATTATTTGCTGGCAGGGGGCTATAACCCACTAATCTGGACTGGTCTAGCAGGATGATTTGTAAGTATAAGGATTCATGGAGGTGTGTGTGTAGCTAGGCTTGGTCCTTTGCTGGTGAGGAGGTCATGGTGATAGTGCAGGATCTGGAGCTTATGTGCCAAGATCCTCATTGCTAAGAGGTTACTCGAATAAGATGCTGTACCCATAGCATCTAGCACTTTCTTCCCTTTGCTGGGAGGCATGTGGACCCGATTCTTGGAGAGTTTAGCCTTCTTCATTGTTGCCTCCAAGACTTCGGACTGGCATTGCAGCTGCTGCTAACTGAACCCAGGGCAGAAAGTACAATGTACTTAAGATCAAGGTGCCGAGAGATGGCATGCATGGACGCTGGGGTCTTCCAAATGAAGGCCTGGAGATCCTGCAGAATTTGATGAACTGGCAGGGCTAAGACCTCTCTGGGGGCACTGCAGGCTCCTAATATGGATTGAAAGTCAAGCTTATTAGTTGGGATCAGAGTCACTGACAGCGAGAGCATAGGAGATCTTCTATAAAAATGTTGCTTTCTTCTGTGGGCTGGGGGGGAGGGATGGCCCCCTTTAGATATGACTGAAGCCTCTTCCCAGTGGTAGGATCTGCTGGGAAAGGAGTAGGAATCATTCTCCAGGGGCGAAGCCACACACCAGTCACCAAGGGAGGTTGAGGTAGAGGGGGTATAATGGACAAGGAAGGGCAGAAGCTAAGGTGAAAATGGGGGGGAAGTCCGTTCCTGGAAGTAGACCCTTGCATGCAAGAGAGTGGTGCTGCCCTATATGAGTCCACTAAATGTACCCAAACTAGAAACAGAGCATTTACATTCTATGCTCCTAAGTGCTGGAACAATCTCCCACCTCATATACGATCAATCGCTGACCTATCTCAATTCAGAAAAGCTCTTAAACATCACTTATTTTGTCTTTACTTTACCCACCCTAACCTAACACACCCACATCCAACACCTCTTCTCACCCACACAGCATCTGACGTGCCAACAACATAATTCTCAATGTTATATAAAGCAAACTCACCATCAGCACATTCACAATGAGTTTGATTACAATTTGACCATAATGTATAATATAAACTTTAAATGATTTATAAGCTCCTTTGTTTTGAACTGTATATAGTTACCCTGTTATTTCCAAGTTACAATTCCTGTTACAATGTAAGCAAAGGATCCTGTTTCTGATGCAAAATGTTGTTATTATGTAAACCGCACTGATACTAAAAAGCGCGGTATATAAGAAATTGTAATAAATATAAATCTTATTAATAAGTGAATTAGGGAGGTGTTGGGGAATGCTGCATTAGGCAGCATGGGCAACAGTTCAGGCATGGTTTCTGCGAGTCTTGTGGCCTTGTTGGGGGGCCCTTGTTTAGTGCCAGCGGTCCGAGGATTGTGCCTCTTTTGCCCAATGCTATTTTTGTTACATTATACTATTGTTCTGTTTCGCTGTAAACTATGTTATTACCCTCTTCATTGTAAGCACTATGTGTTCCCACAAGTGCACTATCGTTCTGTTCGCTGTAAACCGCACTGATCTTAATAGCGCGGTATATAAGAAACGTAAATAAATAAATAAATAAATAAATTAATTAATGCCAGCATGGATGAAGCACTGTCCCTTCTTCCCTGAGTAGCTCTAGATCTGCTGAGCTCTTTGGAGGACTTATGTTTTGTCTTGGATTCGCCTTACCTCCCAGGTTTGCCTCGGCTGAGGATTGTGGGGCCTTTGTGTTAATAATGAAGAATCCAGTGCAGTGGTGTGGAAGCGTTGGCCTGAGTCTGCAGCCTTTGCACAGGCAGAGTTAAAGCTGACATCATGAGGAAGTCTGCCTCCAGTTGCGTGGCTGCCCTCAGAGTCCCCGATCGAGTCTTGTCTGGGCACGATGGGATATGGACTGGAGAGGAGGCAGAGCCCTGTGGCATCGCAACCATGAGGTAGGCCGGCACTGGGAGCGAACCGTTAATAAAAAAATGGTGTCGGGTGATAACACTGCTGTGGCAGGACTCTGTGAAGTTGCTCGGTTACAGGTCGATACTGCAGTATTTATTTATTTTTTAGTCTTGAAGAGATGACTCCGATGATGGAGGAAGAGGGGAGAGTCTTGGCAGCAATGGCAGTGGTCAGAATAGACTGAGGAGACAAGAGCATGGGTCATTGGAGAAGCAAGGTACATGCATGTTCAAAGACATCCAAAAGACGTCTCTGAGCTAGGGGAGAGCCGGGCATGTTGGCTTTATCAGGGACATCACCATGGAGTGTGATTGCATCACCCTGCTTGTCTCTGGAGAAAGATCAAGTGAGACAAGAATAACAGTGACCGTGAGGAGATCACGTGAGCACATGAGCGAGTGAGGACGTGTCCTCAGTGCGCTCCCGGGCCGTCGCCTTATACCGGCAAGAAAACGGCTGAATTTTGGAGCGGGTGTGGAAAAACGTAGGCTGAGCGCGACCGGAGACCCTACGTGTTCTGAGCTCCTTGGAATTGCAGGAGTGGTGCCGCATGAGGGCTGCGTCGAAGAAGGAAAAGGCACATGGGCCCCGTGAATCTAAGATGGCGCCCGCCGTGCGGCCTGGAGCGAGTTTGGACTCACCGGGTTCTTCTCCGGGTTCTGGTAACGGAGAATCTGGGGCGGAGGAACTGGCGCATGAGGTGGCTAAGCTACTGGCACCCCAATTTGATTCAGTGTTACAAAAATTGGACTCAATGGCGGAGACCTATGGCGAACTCACCCAGAGAGTGGAGGAAACGGAACACCGCATCACAATACTGGAGGAAGGCGAGGTGAAGCGGGACACTATTGTTAACCAACACCAGAAGGAGATTGCAGCGCTGCATGTTAAAATGGATGACTTAGAAAACCGCTCGCGCCGAAATAACTTGCGCCTGGTGGGTGTGCCTGAGTCTTGGTCCGATCAGCAGCTTGCGGGCCTCTTTGAATCTTGGCTGCCGAAAGAATTGGGCCTGGAGGACTTGCAAGGGCATATTATAGTGGAGAGAGCGCATCGTCTGGGCCCGAGGCGGGGCCCCACTGAGAGGCCAAGGCCGGTGCTGGCCAGATTGTTAAATTTCCAGCACAAAATTGTGTTACTACGGGCATATCGCAAACGGCGCTCTTTGAAACTGGATAACAACTCTGTTCTTATGTTCCAAGACTATTCTGCCGCTTTAGCGGCCAAGCGCAAGGCGTTTGCCCCTCTCTGTGGTCAGCTGGCGGGAGCAGGAGTTCGCTTCGCGCTTGTGTATCCTGCTGTGCTCCGAGTTTTCCACGAAGGGAAGACCCACGCATTTGAACATTCCCAGGCAGCACGGACATTCGTGGACACTTTACTGGGGGACAAGACAGCGCCTAGAGTAAATTCTGGCTCCTGATATGGGACTGCTGACCCAGCCTGATTTGTCCTGGATGGGCAGGGCCCGGGTTGCCCAGACTGGCTATGAGTGTCTGGTGTGACGGAGGCGCTATTGCTCACTGTGTAAGAGATTGCATTACACTGGTTATGGTTGTGTGGTTTACTGTCCAAGGGGATATACTCCCATACATTCCTGGAGTGCTGGTTTGATAGTGTTAAGATTAATGGTTCATCCTTTGAGGGTTTGATATGTTTGTCTCTTCCCCACCCGCACCCTACCTATGTGGTGGCGCTGAAGGGGGACGGTCCGGACGTGTGGACTGTGATCATCCCATTGGGGTACATGTTAGAGGTTTTTAAAGCCGGGGGGAGGAGGGGTAGGATAGAGGGAAATATGTTGGGGGGAACGGGTGAGAGGTGTAGAAGGGAATCGGAGAGGAGTGGGAGGTGGAGTGGGGATGGGGTTGGAGGGGAGAGGTTGGGGGAGGGCAGGGTAGGGAGGGGGGTGGGGGAGGGATTGGGGGGGGTTAAGGGCTGGGGGCGGCAAATGTTTGTGAAGTTCGGGTGGGGGGAGGGGTGTGTATGCAGCATGGAAGTTCAGAAGCACTGGGCGACTTGGGCTACGACCCTGGAGATGAGGCTGGGCATCTCTGGGTGGTTATATGGGTGTCTTATCTGCTGGTTTTCTTGGGATTGGAGATATGCCTGAGATTAAGATAATTTCTTGGAATGTCGGGGGCATAGGCTCTCCGATTAAACGCACTAAGATCCTACAGGGGCTGAAGAGAAAGGGAGCACATATTGCCATGTTACAAGAGACCCATTTGAGTGCCATAGAACATCAGAAGTTGAAGCGGGATTGGGTGGAGGTATCATATGGTGCTGCCTCAGGTACGAAAAAGGCGGGGGTGGCGGTGTTAGTGAGACGGGGGGTACCCTTTGAAGTGCATACAGTACAGGCAGACCCCAATGGCCGATATCTCTTGTTACAGGGCAAACTATATGCTGAACCACTCTGGTTATTGAATGTCTATGCACCAAATGTTTATGAGCATGCTTTTTTTACTAAACTGCTGGGGCTGCTGAAATGTGCTGGGAAAGCTAAGATCATTGTGGCAGGGGATTTTAACTGTCCGCACGACCCAAGCTTCGATAAATCCCATCATAGAGGGGAGGGAGCCTGGACACGTAGGGGAGTTAGCTATCTCTGTAGGCAGGGGGAGTTAGTGGATGTATGGCGCATGCTGCACCCTGGGGTGCGGGAATATACACATCAATCGAGAGCACACCTTACTTGGTCCCGCATAGACTCTATTCTTGTCAGTGAAGGGGGAGTCACGCGGGTCCTGCAGGCTGAGATAGAGCCGATAATGATCTCGGACCACGGGATGGTTTGGATAACCTGGGAATGCCAGGGACCGACTAGAGTAGGGTGGAGATTTCCCGTATATTTATGGGAAGATGAGGATTTTCGTAGCTTTCTTGAGAAACAGTGGGAAGAATGTTTCTTTCAACGATACCCCGCAGTGCCCCCCGATGTTGTTTTGGGAGGCTAGTAAGGCCGTGATGCGGGGAGCGATCATTTCGTATACCACTCTTCGTCGTAGACACTTGGACCGGAGTGTTTTAGTGTTGGAGCGGGACCTACGGGAATTGCAGCGCAAGTTGGGTAGGAGTAGGGATGGCGCTACCCAGAGGGAGTATACACGCTCGCAGACAGCACTGAATGAAATACTCCAGAAAAGAGCTACGCTTTCGATGCAATACTATAAGCATCGCCTCCATCTCTTTGGTAATAGGTCTGGAAGCTTATTAGCAAAACTTATTCGAGACTCTGGGGGGACTCGGTTTATTCCTGTGCTACGGGATGAGGCTGGCACCCTGCAGCATAGACCTGAGGCGATTGCGCAGATTTTCCGAACTTTTTACATGCAGTTGTACAGTGAGGAGGAGAGGGACTATGACCAGGGGGTAGCTTTTCTGCAGAAATTAACTTTGCCGAAGGTCTCGGCGGAAACTTTAGAACAGCTTAATGCGCCGTTGTCGGTGGCAGAGCTTCTTGCTGGTATTAGGCGGGGAAAGTCTCATAAGGCTCCTGGTCCAGATGGTTTTAGCATGGAATATTATAAAATCCTGGCTTCGAGTTTGGCCCCTTCCATGGTGGTGATGTTTGAAGCAGCGCGAGACGCAGGCATTTTTCCGCGTGATATGCGTTGTGCGGACATTACAGTGATCCCCAAGCCTGGGAAGGATTCGGTGGATCCCGTCTCTTACAGACCGATCTCTCTCATTAATTGTGACTTAAAGCTGTTGGCTTCTGTGTTAGCAAATAGGCTTGCCCCTATATTGCCATCTCTTATTAATGAGCGACAAGTTGGTTTTGTACAGGGACGGGAGGCGTCCTGGAATGTTGCTAAAATACTTTTGGGCATGGACCAGTGTTTGCAGAGAGCTGAGGCGCTATTACTTGTCAGTCTTGATGCTGAGAAAGCATTTGATCGGGTGGCATGGCCTTATATGTGGGATGCTCTGTCGGCCTTTGGACTGCAAGGTGACTTTGTGCACTGGCTTCGAGCGTTGTATGCACAGCCCCATGGCTCGCGTAGGCTCTAATGGTGTTTTTTCAGATCCTTTTGTATTGGCGCGGGGAACTAGACAGGGATGTCCTCTCTCTCCACTGCTATTTGTGCTTGCCTTAGAACCGCTTTTGCGGGCTCTGCAGGTAGACCCTGCGATTGATGGTATTCGAATGGGAGGGGAAGACTTAAAAGTCTGCGCTTTTGCCGATTTATTTATTTATTTATTTATTTATTTAGTAAGCATTTGTATACCGCTGCTTCCTACGATCAGCAGCGGTTTACTCTACAGAATCGTAATGCTTTGTACAGCACATTGAGATCTTTCAGATTTACATTTTTGATTGGTCAATGATTTACATAACACGGGAGAATCAGTTGGGTGCAACATACATTTGATTTGAGCACACAGATTTGGGTATACATTTGATTACAATAGCGTGGGGGGGGGGGGTCCCATATATACAATTTATACAGAATTACTTGCCAAAAAGTACAATCTATACATGATTAGCAGTTAGCTCAAGTTGTAGTGGGTTTGAAACAAGTGTGTTTTAAGCTTTCGTCTAAATTCACTTAGGTTGTTTATGAGTCTCAACTCATGTGGGAGTTGGTTCCAATGGATTGGTGCTGTGTATGTGAACGCCCTATTGCTTGTTTCGGCCTTGACAGATCTTATGCTAGTCGGTAAGCATAGGGTGTTGAGATTCATGGTTCTCCTGCTCCTGTTGCATGGTTGAATAGTGATTAAGTTATTGAGGTAGGATGGTGCGATGTTATGGATGAGTTTAAATGTTGTGATGAGCAGTCCCAGTAGCCGCCCGTATCATCTACAAACTGCCGATGATATGTTGTTATGCCTTACGAATCTACCTTTATCATTGAACAACGCGCTCAGCTTGATACAGGAGTATGGGAGATTCTCTGGCTTAAAAGTCAATACTACAAAGTCGGTTGTTTTGGATGTTGGGGATAGGGTGCGACCTCGATGGTCAGGGACGTTTCCGTTGGTATGGGCGGCTGGGAAGATCAAATATCTGGGCATACAGTTGCCCGATCGACCTGCAGACCTGTACCGAGCTAATGTGCCCGGTTTACTTTCCAGGAGTATTAAGACTCTGACGAGTTGGCGTGGCCTGCCACTGTCTTTGAGAGGGAGGATTGCGCGGTTTACAATGGTAGAGTTTCCTAGGTGGATATATGTACTCCGTATGCTCCCGCTATGGCTCCTAGATAAAGATTGGAAGCGCTTGGAGCAGTGCCTCCGAACATTTCTGTGGGGAGGTCGTAGAGCGCGCATACCCTTGAGGGTGTTAATGAGTAGAAGGGAGGAGGGGGGTTTGGAGATGCCCTCGTTGCGCAACTATAATCTGCGTTATTTAGCTCGACATATCAGGGCGCTGATAGAGAGCTCGGAGGGGGGGGGCTCTGGTTCGGCAATTGGCGGAAGCGCTAGCTCCATACCATGCTTTATACCTTTTGCATGCTGATCAGCTGCCCACGGCGATCAGGACTGGTGTGGGGAGGGGATACCTGGAGGCTTTGCATTCCGCCTGGAAGGCACTCTGTCAGAGGTTTGGTTGGGACAGGCGGATGACTCCTTTGTTACCTTTGGTGGGTAACCCTGACTTCGGGCCTGGATTTACACAGCGTAGTGTGTTTTGCGATTGGGCTGAGAGGGGGTTGGTGTGTCTCGGAGATTTCTATTCGCATGCTGATGGTGTTTTGGATAGTTTTCAGCAGGTGCAGCGTTGATATAATATTCGATCCCAGGATTTTTATGGCTATCTGCAGGTGAGACACTATTTAGCCTCGGTAGGTACGCGTGCGGGAGGTTGGACCGCCTCCGGCTCTCCCCGTTCAATCTTGGAGAAGTTAGAGGAGCATCTCCCGGGAGCGGAGGTATATCGGCGGGTGCTTCGGCCATCAGGGGGTGATGTGTTCCTTATTGAACTCGCGCATAGGTGGCGGGGAGATGGCGTGGAAGAGATGACGACTGAAATGCTGCGGGTGGCTTTTGAGGGGATATCGAACGGCCCGAGGTGGGTATATCTCCAGGAAATGCAGTATAAATTCTTGTGGCGAGCCTATACTAGTGACAAGTGGGCTTCGCAGGTCGGGATGCAACCTAATGCTACGTGCACGTGGTGTGATCGGGCAGTTGGGACCTTTACCCATAAATTTTGGGGATGCCCGAGGGTGCGAGACCTGTGGATACGTGTCTGTGCTAAGTTACGGGGGTGGACTGAGTCAGACTGCGCCATACAGAGAGAGATATGCTTATTTCATAACTGGGCGCTGGGTTTTGAGCAGTTCACGTATTGGCATAGAGCGCTTTTTGAGCGTGGTTTTCTGATGGTCAAGCGGGTGCTGTTGAGTCGCTGGATATCTTCCTCGCCCCCCTTCTTGGGGATGTGGGAACAGTCTATGCTTGACTTGATGAGTATGGAAAAGATGACCGCACAACACAAGGGAGGTAAGAGTTGGGAAGAGTTTTTAGAGCTATGGTCCCCTGTGCTCTCCCATTTGTCGCCAAAAGGGCGGAGCGCTGTGTTCAATGTCTAATGTCTAGGGTTCACTACTACTGGGGTGCCCTTCTCTATTCGGGGAGCTTTTTTCCACAACGATACAGCTTGTTACCCAGTGCTGCCCTGACGTAGCCTGTGATGGTGCAGTTTGTTTGTTGCAGTTTGTTTGCGGGAGTGGCTCTTTATTTATTTTATTTATTTATTTAACAATTATTTCTATACCGCTCTTTCACAAGTATCAAGTGCGGTTTACAATGAACATTATGTTATATGGTATGGGTAGTATCATACCAAGTCATTTTACATAGAACAGGTGAACTAGGTACAGGTAACAGTATAATATTTAAACAGTAAATTATTAGAACGTTAAACTATTAGAACATATGTACATAGTAGATATTTACAATTATCTTATATCGCTTGTCTCTCTTCTTGGGTGGGTGCTTTTCGTTTTGCCTTGGGTGGTGAGTCTGTGGAGATAGTTTGCCTTATGCTATGTGCCGTGCTTCTTGATGAATATGATGATTGGATGGGGTTCATACATGCTGTGGGGAGGGAGGGGGTGGGTCTGTTTGTTTGTTTGCTTATAGGATTTGGTTTATATGCTTATATGTCTATCTATAATGACAATCTTCAACAGAAGGGGGCGTGGTTCGCTTGGGACTGTGTCCGTTTGGGGGTGTTTTGTCTTGGGATTTATTCTGTTGCAGTGTTGTATTGCTTGTTTGTGAAAAATTTCAATAAAAATGATGTGACATAACAGTGACCGTGATCTAAGCAGACCTGATTTTATTGAGAAGTGTGTGAGAAATGTTTCAGTGCTATGATCTGCACATAAGAACATAAGAAATTCCATAATGGGTCAGACCAAGGTCCATCAACTCAGTATCCTATTTCCAACAGTGGCCAATCCAGGTCACAAGTATCTGTCAGGTTCCCAAAAGGTAGATGGATTCCATGCTGCTTATCTAAGGGTAAGCAGTGGATTTCTCCAGTCCACTTTAATAATACTTTATGGACATTTTCCTCCAGGAATTTGTCCAAACCTCTTTTCAACCTAGTTACACTAACAGCTTTTACTAAATCCTCTGGTAACAAATTCCAGAGTTTGAGTATGCACTGAGAGAAAAAATATTTTCTCTTAGTCTTAGATGTGCTACATTATAGCTTCATTGCATGTCCCCTGGTTTTTCTACTTTTTGAAGGAGTAAACAACTGATCTACGTTTACCTGTTCCACTTCACTTATTATATTACAGACCTCTATTAATATCTCCGCTCAGCCATTTCTTTGCCAAGCTGAACTTTTTAAGACTTTCTTTGTAGGGGAATTCTTCCATCCATCCCTTTTATCATTTTGGTCGCTCTTCTTTGAACCTTTATTAATTCTACTATATCCTTTTTAACATAAGGTGACCAGAACTGCAAACAATATTCAAGGTGCGGTCGCACCATGGAAGTGATATGGTGAAATTAGACTTACTTGCTAATTGTTGTTCCTTGAGGAACTCCAGTTTAGTTCCGAACCTCTGGGGTTTAGTACCTCCTCCCGCAGCTTTGGAGACTGAGCATGTCATTTTCTTGATAACACTGGCATAAATTGCCCAAGAACCGCCTCCTTGGACCAGTAACCTATTGACAAAGCAGACTCACCAGAGCAATAATTAAGTAGCTATTCCAACTCTTTTTCTTTTTTTAAATCTCAACTATATAAAAAATAACTCTTTAGAATTTCCCTTAAAAGGAACTTGTTGAACGAAACCTAACAGTCAATCCCTATTTCTTGTACTGCTTAGGCATGCCCTCTCTCTCTCCCAAGGACCCCTGAGAACTGATTTCTCCTTCCCTGCCAACGGACCGCCACCTTTATAGCTGCCCCTGCAGCCCACTGATAAACTCTCATTTTGCTTCAGGCTACAGTCCAAAGAGTAACACCAGGGAGAGATACGGGACTAGACTGGAGTTCCTCAAGGAACAACAATTAGCAGGTAAGTCTAATTTCACCTTCCTTATCGTCCCTCCAGTCTAGTCCCGAACCTCTAGGGATGTAACAGAGCAGTATACAATTTAACGGGCGGGACCTGCCAGACCAGCCTGAAGTACCGATGATCCAAACCGAATATCCCCTTCTGCCTGAACATCCAGCTGGTAATGCTTAACAAAGGAATTCAACGACGACCAAGTCGCTGCCTTACAAATCTCAACTGCAGGCACTAAATTAAACTCCGCCCAGGAAGCCGCTTGTACCCTAGCTGAATGAGCTCTGAGTCCCTTCGGCACCGCCCTACTCTTCAATACATACGCAGATGCAATAGCCTCCTTAAGTCATCTTGCAATGGAAGACTTTGAAGCCGCTTCGCCTTGCCTCAGCCCTCCAAACAAGACAAACAATCTCTCTGTCTTGCGGAACACAGCTATTCTCTGCAAATACTTCCTTAACACTCGTCGCACATCCAGAAAATGCAGCTGTCCTTTGAATTCATCCTTACTGCCTTTTTCGAAAACAGGCAACAATACCACCTGATTTAAGTGAAATGCCGACACTACCTTAGGCAAGAACGAGGGAACGGTCCTCAAAACTACCTTCTTGTCCTAGAAGGACAAAAACGACTCCCTACAGGACAACGCCTGCAATTCCAAAATCCTCCTGGCCGAACAAATAGCCACCAAAAACATCACCTTGAGAGTGAGATCCTTTAACGTAGCATTACTCAAAGGCTCAAACGGCTCCTGTACCAACGCCTCTAACACTAAATTGAGGTCCCACATAGGCACCGCTGATCTGCCTGGCGGCCTCAAGAGTGATGCCACTGATAGGAACTGCTTAACATCGGGATGTGTCCCCAGCGCCATCCCCTGCACCTTTCCCCAATAACAGGAAAGCGCTGCTAACTGGACTTGCAAAGATGCGGCTGCTAGGCCCGTCTCGAAACCATCTTGCAAAAAGGATAGTACTTGTGGCACCGAGGCTTTCAAAGACAGCACTCGCTTATCTTTACACCACGACTCGAAGACACGCCAGACCCGTATATACACCACCGAGGTAGAACGACACCGCGACCTCAACAAGGTTACAATTACTGCTGCCGAGTATCCTCTCGCCCTCAACCTTGCCCTTTCAAGAGCCAAGCCATAAGCGAGAATCGATCCACCTGAGGCATACTCAACAGACCCTGCATCAACAGATCTTTCCTGACCGGCAGCTTCCACAGCCGTCCAACCAGGAGACACATCAAGTCGGCATACCATGGCCTTCTTGGCCAATCTGGCACAATCAGGATTACCTGACCCTTGTGCCGCTCTATGCGCTGCAGCACCCGACCTATCAACACCCAGGGTGGAAACACGTATAGGAGCTGTTCCTCCGGCCACCTCTGAATGAGAGCATCCAGACCTTCTGACATCCTTTCTCATCTTCTGCTGTAAAACCTTTTGGCTTTTGCTGATCCAAACGTTGCCATGAGATCCATCACCGGAGTCCCCCACTGATGCACCAGTAAGTCGAACACCTCCTGATGGAGAACCCACTCCCCTGAATCCACCTTGATGCGACTCAGAAAATCGGCTGTCACATTGTCCACTCCTGCCACATGCGCCACCGATAGAGCTTTCAGATGCAATTCTGCCCAGCTTAAGAGCGCCTCTGCCTCCTCCTCCTCCTCGAGAGCTACGCTGCTGATGCCCCCTTGGCGATTGATATAGGCCACCGATGTGGCGTTGTCAGACATCACTCGGATCACTCTCCCCTTCAGGTAGTGTTGAAAGTCCCGAAGTGCTAGCGACACTGCCCTTAGTTCCAACCTGTTGATGGACCAACTCTTTTCTCGCTCTGTCCACTGACCTTGGGCGAACTGCGCCCCTCAGCCGAATAGGCTGCCATCTGTTGTCAGTGGTACCCAATCTGGCGACTCCAAAGGCATCCCCTTTTCCAGACACCCTGGATCTAGCCACCACTGCAGGGCCTGCCTTGCCTCCCGCAGACAGGGCAGTCTTTGCAACAGCTGATCCGACCGATGCGACCACCTTCTGAGTAAAGCTCTCTGCAGTGGCCGCATTGTGGACCCTGGCCCATGGCACCAACTCGAGCACCGCCACCATCATTCCCAGAAGCTGTAAATAATGCCACACCATGGGAGCCGACATGTGCAGAAAGGCTTGGATGAGTTTTCTTAGCCCTTGCGCCCTGAGCCTCAGCAGAAACACTCTTCCCACTCTCGTGTCGAAGCGGGCCCCCAAGTATTCCAACTCCTGTGACGGCTCCAGCCTGCTCTTTGCTACACTGACTACCCATCCCAGGCTCTGTAGGAAGTGCACCACTCGGCGGGTAGCCTTCTCGCTCTCGCTCCTTGATTTGGCTCGAATCAACCAATCGTCCAGGTAAGGGTGAACTAACACGCCCTCCTTGCGCAATTCTGCCGCCACCACTACCATCACCTTGGTAAAAGTCCGCGGAGCTGTTGCCAGCCCAAACGGCAATGCTTGGAACTGAAAATGCCCCATGGGAACAACAAACCTTAGAAACCACTGATGTTCTATTTGAATTGGTATGTGCAGATAGGCTTCCGACAGATCTAAGGACGTGAGAAATTCTCCCTGCCTTACCGCTACTATGACTTATCTGAGTCTCCATCCGAAAGTGTGACACTCTGAGACACCAGTTCACTCTTTTGAGATCCAGAATTGGCCGAAACGTTTCCTCCTTTTTTGGCACCACAAAGTATATGGAGTATTGACCGCATCCGTACTGGTCCGGAGGTACTGGCACCACTGCCTTGAGGGCTAGAAGTCTTTCTAAAGTCTCTCGCATCACCGCCAGCTTTGACCGTGCTCTGCAGGGAGATAGAAAAAAGGAGTCGACCACTGGGCATTGGAACTTGAGAGCATACCCTTCTTGAATTACCTCCAACACCCACCGATCCAACGTAATTTGGGCCCAGGCAGGATAGAACTCCCTTAATCGACCCCCCAAGGGTACTAATCTTACCTGGATCCCCCTCACTTCATTGTGACTTCTTGAGATGAGGAAGCTCCAAAACCCCTACCTGCTCCTCTGAACCCTCAAACCCCCAGGGATCTGTACTGAAAACTACCCCTCTGGAACTGACCAAATCTCGGCAAACAAAAACGACAAAACTCCCTTTGCTGACTTTTGGTCGCCCCCATAGGATGTCCCTGCTTCTGTTTGTCCTCAGGCAACCTTCCGCCTTTAGACTCCCCGAGGTCCTTGACTAACTTATCCAAGTCCTCCCCAAAGAGGAGCTTCCCCCTAAAGGGGAGCTTACCTAGTCTAGCTTTAGAGGAACCATCTACCACCCAGTTCCAGAGCCACAGATACCTCCACGCCGCCACCACTGATACCATACTATTCGAAAGGCCCCGGATAAGATCATAGTGAATATCGGCCAGATAAGCCGCCCCGGATTCCAACCGGGATGCCTCCTCGCCTGTGTCCTCAACCTGTGTTCCCTGAATCCTCTGGGACCATCGAAGACAGGCCCTTGCCACCCATGCTCCACAAATAGAAGCATGCATAGAAATCGCATTGACATCAAAGATTTGCTTTAACAACGCGTCAAGCCTCCGATCCTGGGCATCCTTAAGAGCCGCACTACCTTCTGCCGGAATCGTTGTCTTTTTAGTAACGGCCGACACTGCTGCATCCACCTGAGGAGATTTAAAAAGATCCTTATCCTGGTCTGCTAAAGGATAAAGGCGAGCCATCACCCTGGAGCCTTTTAATCCTGACTCTGGCATGTCCCATTCCTCTTGAATCATTTCCCTAATTACTCTATGAACTGGAAAAGCCCTCTGGGACTTTCACACAGCCTGCAATAATGGGTCCTCCAACGTAGTATCCTCCGCCGAGCCTGTAACCGGCATATTAAGCACCTTAAGTGCCTCCGTGATAAGCGCCGGTATCTACTCTCACCGGAACACTCGGACTAGCCTTGCCTGGTCCTCCTGTTCCGTGATCTCACCTTCCTCAAGCTCTTGCTCTATCTCCAATTCTTCCTCTGACTGATCCTCCGAGACTACGGCCTGTTCCGCCCTGTCTCTCACCATCCTAGGCTTTTTAGATGGAGCGCCCCCCGCCCCCGAGTCCAGTGGAAGTCCTGGGCGCTTTACCCCCAGCTCTCCCTCCCTGGCATTACCTCCTGCTCCTCGCACGCCACCCCCCCAAGGGCCTGCTGGAGCAGTGTCACAAATTCTTATGAAAATATTGCCGCCAAACCCCCTTGTAACAAAGGTTGGGAAGAGAGAGGGTCAGGAGCCGAGGATGGGCCTGCTACTGGCTCTGAGGGTGGTACAGAAGGCGAAAGGGGTTCCGGGGAGCCCGCAGAATTCCCTTTCTAAACATCTACCCCAGTTTCCATAGATGGGTTCACCGAGGCCGCCTCTTGCACGCATCCCCTGTACACACCTGCCTCAGACACTGAACCTCTCCTGGCTTCACACAGCAAACACTGAGGCCTAGAAGGCATGACGCCCTGCCAGTCAGCATTTCACCAATTTTCTTTTATTAATATCTTCCTTCAAACAAAAACTTCAATGGAGATCAATCTCAGACATCTCCCCTGCAGCCCCTGCCACCTGCAGTCCCTTAACCTCCGAAAGTCCCCCGATGACAGGCAAGTTGATTCACCACGGATTCCCGCACTGCTGCCACGTGGCCTGGGCCTAGCAGCTCTGGAGCGTCGTTCCGCTAAGAAAACCCCCTGCTAACGGTTCCCTGCCGCCTGCGCAGCTCTCTTACCTTCTGCCTTCAAGCCGCCGCTGAGGGCCGTGCTGTAATCACCCGCGCTCAGCCTTTCACTCATCAGCTGTAGCGTCGGGGAGAGAGGCACCGACTCCTGCACTGCTGTTGGGCTCCCTGCTGAGCTCTTTGAAAGCTCGTGCACCGCTGAGTCTCCGGCCACTCCGTCTCACGGCTCCTCACCCTGCTGCGGGTTCAGGAGCCGGAGGCCTCACCGTCCACTCCCTCACTCTGCCCTGCTAAAACCCACCGGCTTTCAGGGAGGGGGTGAGAGGGGGGCAGCCCTTGCAGCTGTGCAGGCTGACAGCACAGGGCAATCAAAGCTTGCTTTCCACACTAAGTTACCGGATTAAACTACCTAATCCTTTTTTTTTAACCAAATTACCCTACAAATCTAACTACTTGGTCCAATCTCTTTCTTATTTATTCCTCCAGTGAGACCTGAACCTCCTGGGCTCACTACTCCTGCTGCTTGGAGACTGAGATTACTGGTCCAAGGAGGCGGTTCCTGGGCTATTTATGCTAGTGTCATCAAGAAAATGACATGCTCAGTCTCCAAAGCTGCGGGAGGAGGTACTAAACCCCAGAGGTTCGGGACTAGGCTGGAGGGACGATAAGGAAAGAGGCATTATAATATCCTTGATCTTATTCTCATTCCTTTCCTTATGATTCCTTGAATTCTATTTGCTTTCTTAGCCATTGCTGCACACTGGGCAAAGGATAACATATTATCCATGGTGATGCCTAGATCCTTTTCCTGCATAGTGATTTCTAATGCAAAACCTTGCATTGTGTAAATGTAGTTTGAGTTTTCTTCCCTAAATGCATACACAAAAGCTGGTCTGTTGAGAATGCCAGGGTAAGAGTGTATCTGAGAAAGAGGGAAAGTTGCCAGAGCACAACACATTCAAGAATCTTAGAAAGGGGAGATTTGAAATGAGACAAAAGTTGCATAGAGAGGTAGGATAAAGAGAACAGGGAAGCACTAACAGGATTTCCTATATCCGAGGGTATGATGGGTCACTGTACCAGGGTTTCCTCTAGCAGAAGGTGAGGAGGAGCACTATGACAAACACATGGATAAAGAAAACAGTGACTAAGAGTCAGGCTTGTTAACTATCATGTTCTGAGTCTTGCTGAGACATAGGTCTTGAGGTTTTGGGTTGGGATAGAGGCAGGGCAGAATGAGAACAGGCTTAAATTTGAGCACATTCTTATGTCCTGAGTTTTACTCCTGGACTTAATCCATATTTTGTCACTCCATTCTCCTGTAGGTTTCCATGCATTAAAAAAAAAAATGGCATTGCTCCCAAGTAGTGGGGTCTGCCAAGAGTTTCAGTTATTGCTGGAACAAAGGGTGTAGTTTAATTGATCACAAACCAGCCCAGCTTGCTGCCAATTGTACTGAGAATGCAAAGACAATGGCAAGGTTGAACATCTGCAGGCACTGAGAGGGCAGAGCAATGAGAGATGGCCCCCAGGATCTGTAGGCTCTGCAGAGATGAAGGATTTGGCTGAGGGTGTGCAGGACTGGTTGGGAGAAGGGGGATTGGGTAAAAACTCTTTAAGGTTCTACAGAAGGACTCAGTATGGATATAGGAAGAGGGATATAGCCGCGTTCTGCGTAGGGTTGCCAACTGGCTCCAGATGCGCCCGACAGGCTTGTTCCAGTCCTGGGTTTACCCCATTGCATGCAGGGACATGTAGTCTTGCTTTTCTTATGGAATACAATGGAAAAATCAGAACTACATGTCCCTGCATGCAGTGGGGTAAACCTAGGACTGGATCAAGTGTGTCGGGCGCATCTGGAGCCAGTTGGCAACCCTAGTTCTGCGGGCTCTGGAGGCGAGGGATAGGGGCGGAGCAGGTGGTGGTGCTGCTGCTGCTGACACTGCGTGTGTGACTGTTTCTCTCATTATAAGTGTGTTTGTCTCTGTGTGTGCCTGTAGTGTCTGTGTTTGGGTGTTTCTACCTCTCTGTGAATATATATTCGTGAGTGTATGTGTTTCTATCTATATTCGCATGTACTCGACCTGTCAAAGCGTGAGATAGAAAGCAGAATCTGATCCGGTTGCCCTCTCGCATCTGCACTCTGCACAGCCCTGCCTCCATCTCAAAGGCGGGAACAGCAAACTGCCCCAACGCGCGCCGTAACCACGGTGAGAGTGGCTACCCATGACACGTGACAAGGGAGCGGGCCGCAGGGTGGTGTCACACTGTCAGCTTCCTGCTCGTTGCCAGCGGTTTGGGGGCCTGTCATGGAGTGTGGGGAGTGATCGGTTGCAAGGTTGCTGCTGACGTCAGCGCATCCTTGATCCTTGCTCTTTGTTCTCTCTTACCCGCCAACGCAGGAGGTAAGAGAAGGCAGTGGGGAAGCGGGGAGAAAGTCTGCACAGATTCACAGATAACTTTATTGACATGACAATTATACTGACTTGAGTGTAGGAGTAACCTAGAGCGATATGGGTTTGATTCCCTCTGGCACTTCTTGTGACCTTGAGCGAGACGCTTTACCCTCCATTGCTTCGGAAGAAAAGAGCAGGCAATTTCCTTCCAGTCAGCATTGACTTAAAGGCAATTAAGAATATATATATACTTTTTATGTATGCAAAGGCACTTTTGTTGCTTAATTCTTGCAGTTTGTAAGTTGGTGAAATGCATAAATAATAATAATAAAAAAGAATATATATATATACTTTGGTTATGGCAAAAAAGAAATACATTTTCTTTAACAACAGTCCATAGCCCATGTTCCCTGTAAAATAGTTATCTCCAAGTTATAATGCCCTGTTAAATGTAATTTCAGTTTGTTCAATGTAAACCGCACTGATGCAGAATAGCGCGGTATATAAGAGAATGTTAATAAATAAATTAATTAAATTACCGTGTTAAGAGGGCCATGGTATGACCAAGGTCAGTTCAGCTTCTAGTATGGGTCATATCACATTTTTTTGCTAGTGGCAGGATACAATGGATTGTACAAGGTGGTGAGGGCGAGTGCCATGGGCTCGCTACTTAACATGTTAGCAGGCCCGTCTGCCTCCTTCACCTGCCTCTCGAAGGAGGCTGGGATCTCACTGGGTATCACAGCAAGAAAAACTCCAGCCATGGGGCTATCACGACAAGTGTCGCCAGCCCAGCGCACCCAGGTGAGATCTCAGCCCCCGATATAAGCTGGCAGAGCAGAGTGATTCTCCTTTACGGATTGTCTGCTCCTCTGATTGCCAGCCCTTCACTTTCCCTGCTTGTGAGCAGCTGATTCTCAGAGGAATGCTCTTTGGGCCTGAAGGGCCAGTTCTCGAGGCTTGCTTCTCTGCCAGAGATGTGAACCTTTTTGCGCATGGGAGGTTTTCAGACTGCTTGCCAGGATCTACTGACTCGGCCGCCATTTTGGTTCTGAGGCTCGAACGCAGTGATAGGTCAGCGCTCGCCTTTCGTTCTTGGCCAGGCCTTCTTGACCAGCCGGACTATCTCCCTGACACCATCGAACAATGTACCCCTCAACCTGTGAGGATCTGCACACTGCGAGTGGAGTAACAAGCCACCCCAAAGACTCTTAAAGCTCCCGGTGAGATATGCCAGCACCAATGTTGCCTCTAATTTTCTGTAGGCTGTGTGCGCATAAAATATCAGCTGTGCAGCTTTTGAAGGAAGGTTAAATTTTTGTGCGCCACATAACAACACTCGGAGTTATATACTTTAAAATTTGACTACACGTCAGAATACAGTATGTACACCACATTGATTGCACTAGAAAATATTGTAGAACTTGTGAAAACTGTAAATACACAACATCTTTTAAATTTTAAGACGTCTGTGGTGTTTTCTATCAGAATCAGAACCGCAATTTTTGTGCGCTCTGTTATAAAGTATGTGCGCTTGCTCGGCGAGGTGTGTGCGCGTGCACAGCTTAGCGGGAACAGTGGCCGGCACCTCTGACACCCCGGTGACCCAGAAGAAGGCAGCCGTGGCATGAAGGATAGCCCTGGCCGTACACTACAAGCCCTTGACTCCTAGACAGCACTCTGAGGACAGTGGACCAGATGCATCAAATGCTCATACCCCAGTTTGCCAGACCATGGACTGGTGAGGATTCTTCGGCGACTCTTCCTCCTGCACATACCAGCGGAGCAGAACTTCAGCATGGCACAGTGCAATAGTCACCTGACCCTCCCATGCCGACCATCCCTTGGCATCCTCAGTCCTATGGCACCCATTCTCTTGGGGCATCCAGATGGCGAGATCGACACACCAGCACACCTCGGACACCTCCCAGGTGGAGGAAGAGATGTCACTTTACATCCTCGAGTGGGACCAGCCAGAGTTGAAGCTCGTCGAGCTCTGCGAGGAGCTGGCACTGCCGCAGATCGTCACACAGGCGGAGTCACCACTCACATCGCCAACACTGCAGGGGAGAGCACCGCTCCTCATGCAGCAGTTCTTTGGGCTGATCTCCTTCCTGCAGCTCGCGATGGCAAAGATGCCACCATCGCCACTCACTCTAGAAGGAGACGACCTTCTTGAAGCAGTCTGCTAACAGCCTGTGTCTGAGCAACGGTCACAGTCCAAGATCCAGCCAGCGCATCTGACGAATAGCACTCAGCCCACACAGTCACAGCAACCTGTACCACCAAGTGCATCTGGGGCAGCTCCGACGGGGCCAAAAGGACTCATGGTGATGGAGGCATCAGGTGAGACTCTGTCCATTAATACTCTATTCCCCTGGTGAGTGCCTCTAATGTCCAGCCCGTCCCCACAGTACATGCCCCCAACTCTCATACAGACATAAGAAAAGGTGCAGTTGGTCACACTCATCTTCTTCCTCCAGTTCCTCCTCCTTCTCATCTTCTTCCTCCTCTTTCTCCCTCAAGGCTGAGAGAGCCAGGGCTGCCAGCACCCATGCCGCCTTGTTGCCCAGCACAGCGGAATTGTGGTAGACTGTCCCACAGTCGTTCTGGAAGAAGGTAATCCGGAGGGAATACTTTGACATTTTCAAGCTTCTAGAAGAGAGGCAGTGGTGCAATGCCAAGAAAAGGGCTATCCTCAACTGGACCATTAGGTATGCCTGCATAATCAGCATCACTTGCTGCAAGGATCTCTCCCAGCTTGGGCACACGTTGGTGTACATGGACACCGTCGTTAGTGCCGCAAATTAATATGAGGGGTATGCTTGGCTGTCATATGACGAGCATTTCCATGACATGTCATGGGGTGTGGATAATGTGGGGATTTGGCTGCAGAGGATGAAATCAAAGTATGACCAGAGCTTTCAAAGGCAAGCCATGGCTGGTGCAAGCAAACTCACGCTGAGCAACGACATCTGCAGGTGCTACAACAGGCACATGTTCCTTTCATGACTACAAATATTGACAGGCCTGTCTTTACTGCACAGTCCCTTGCCGCGCATTTCAGTGCACCAGGAGGAAGCAAAGACTGTCCAGCAACAACAGCAGTGACCTCGTTTTTCAGTGAGCCCCCACACTGGTTTCGATTGCAGTCATGGACCCCTGGCAAGACATCTACCCAAAAAGAACTGACCGCAAGATGCCTCAGGGAGAGCTTCCACTTTGATTTCATCATTCCATTTCAGGCGCATCCAGGGTCCCATCGCTCACCCTATTCAACCACTGCAACACCTTTGGCACATTGTGCAGAAGATTGACTCTGAGGTGAACCTTCAGCGCATGGCCAACCCCCTTCAGCAGCCTGCCATTTCCAGACTTTTGCATCTCCTCTCTGACAGTGGTCCCTAAAAAGGACCCTGGGAAGTACAGGTATTACACAGCTTCTCCTTCCCTCTGGAGTCTCTGTGAATGATTACATACCGGGTGAGGCTTGTGTGGTGCAGTATGCCTCTTTTCAACCAGGCCCTGGACATTGTTAGGACCTCTGGAAGGGGCTCATACCTGACAAAGACTTACATCGAGTCGGCCTTTAGGCTCCTTCCTAGCCACCCCACTTGTTTTCCCCTATTCGGATTCCTCTTCATGGACATGTACTACTTTGACAGATGCATGCTGATGGGTTGCTCAGAGTCCTGCTGGGCTTTTGAGGCATTCAGCACCTTCCTTCACTGGGTGGTGCAGCAGCGGACTGGGCTGTGATCCGTGGTCCACCACCTCAATGGCTTCCTGTTTGTTGGACCAGAATATTCCTCTACATGTGTTAAACTCCTCTTTGGGGAGGCCTTGGATAAACGTGTTAAGGATTTAGGTGATACCAAAGGCGGGCGTCTGCCTGAGGATCGACCGAAGGGTCCCAGGTAGACGGTGCTTTTGTGGGGCCAGCCTAGAGAGTTTAGGCATTTTCTGCCTGGCCGTTTTTCATCCTTTCAGTGGAGGCGTTTCAACAGGCGGGGACCAAATTTTTGAGGCTTCAGAGGAGCTGGCAGGGGTTTCTTTCCATCCCAACCAGCGACAGGCAAGAAGCCGCAATGAAGCCAGGGCAGCCCAGGTGGAGGTGGCAGTGGGCGGTCAGTTGCAAGGGCTTTATGCTGCCTGGGCCACGATAACTTCTGACCAATGGGTGCTGGAACTCATTCAGCGAGGATATGCCCTGGAGTTTGCGTAACCCTTGTCAGACGCCTTTGTACAGTCCCCGTGCTGGGCCTCGGCAAAGGCCAGAGCAGTGTCAGACAACCTGCACTGGCTGCTCCAATTGCAGGAGGTAGTGCCGGGGCCGGTAGAACAACACAGCTGCTGTTGGTACTCGATTTATTTTGTGGTACCAAAGAAAGACGGCTCCTTTCGGCCCATCTTGGATCAAAACATGTAAACTGGACGCTGAAGATGCCACATTTTTGGATGGAGACCCCGTGATCAGTTATGCTGCGGTGAGACAAGGGGAGTTCCTCTCAGCTCTGGATCTCACGGAAGCTTATCTACATATTCTGATTCATCCGGATCATCAGAAGTACTTGCAATTTGTGGTGCCCAAGGAGCACTTCCAGTTTCAGGCCTTGCCCTTCGGCCTCGCCACTGCGCCACAGACATTCACAAAGATCATGATGGTGGTGGCGGCGGCGTTGAGGCAAGAGGGGATATTGGTGCATCCCTATTTGGACAGTTAGCTTATCCGAGCAAAGTCAGAACAAGAGGCGCTGGTGGCCACATCTCAAGTGATGCATTTTCTCCAGGAGCTCGACCGGGTAGTCAACCTCGCCAAAGGTTAGCTATAACCGTTGCAGCGGTTGGTGTATTTAGGCATCCAGTTCGATATGAAGGAGGGAAGGATTTTATTTATTTTTATTTATTTAGTATACATTTTAGTATACATTTTGTATACCGCTACTTCCAGCGATCAGCAGCGGTTTTGATTACAGATTGGAAATTGTCAAATCATGACAGGAAATTTTTTTTGAGGTATAAACACATTGATTAGACAGGAAAGCACAGCACACAGAGAACTATTTTACAGGGAACATGGGCTATGGGCTATGGAGGGTTAAGTGGCTTGCCCAAGACCACAAGGAGCACCTGTGGGACTAGAAACCCCAGTCCTTCCGGCCCAAGGTTGCTGTCCTCTAGTGGGATTTGAACCCCCGACCTTCCGGCCTGAAGTACCTTGCCCCAACCACTAGGCCACTCCTCCACTCCTTCCTTCCTCTGCACTGCATCTGAAAGATACAGCTACAGGTGGGTCAGTTTCTGGCTACAGCTCAGCCCATGGTGTGGGCCTATATACAGCTGTTGGGGTCCATAGCGGCGGCACTGGACATCGTGCTGTGGGCTCAAGTGCATATGCGGCCTCTGCAGCAGGCCCTCTTGATACACTGGTCCCCTCGGGAGCAGGAGTTATCCACCAGGCTGCAGTGTCCAGATCAGGTGCGGCTGAGCTTCGATTGGTAGTTGGATGACAATCATCTGGCAGCGGGGGTAGCATTGGAGCAGCCGCAGTGGGTGATTCTCATAACAGATGCCAGTCTGGCCGGCTTGGGGGGGGGGCACACTGTCAGGGGCAGGTCGCCCAGGGCTGGCGGTCCACGCAGGAGAGCACATGGTTGATCAATCGCCTGGAGATGCGGGCAGTGAAGCTAGCCCTCCACGGAACAGCGGTGCGAGTGTTCCAACAATACATCCACTGTAGTGAACTTAAACTGTCAAGGGAGCATGAACATAAGAACATAAGATATGCCATACTGGGTCAGACCAAGGTCCATCAAGCCAAGTATTCTGTTTCCAACAGTGGCCAATCTAGGTCATATGTACCTAGCAGTTTCCCCAAGAGACACAAGTTCCACAATGCTTGTACTGGGTCAAGCATTGATATCTTTGGTCACTTCTTAATAATGGTTTATGGACCTTTCCTCCAGGAACTTGTCCAAACCTTTTTTAAACCCAGCTACACTAACAGCCTTTACTACATCCTCCGGTAACAAATTCCAGAGTTCGATTACACGTTGAGTGAAAAAATATTTTCTTTTCTTAGTCTTAAATAGTTTACCCTGTAGCTTCATTGCATGTCCCCTAGTCTTTCTATATTCTGATAAGGTAAACAATCGATCTACGTTTACCCGTTCCACTCCGTTCATTAATTTATAGACTTCTATCATATCTCCCCTCAGCCGTCTCTTTTCCAGGTTAAAGAGCCCTAACCTTTTTAGCCTTTCTTCATAGGGGTATCCTTCCATCCCGTTTACCATTTTGGTGGCTCTTCTCTGTACCTTTTCTAAAATCGCTATATCCTTTTTAAGATACGGCGACCAGAATTGCACACAATATTCAAGGTGCGGTCTCACCATGGAACGATATAGAGGCATTATAATATCTTTTGTTTTATTTTCCATTCCTTTCCTTATCATACCTAGCATTCTATTTGCTCTCTTGGCCACCGCTGCACACTGGGCCGAGGGTTTTAACATGGTATCCACAATGAGGCCTAAATCTTTTTCCTGGGTGGTGGTTCCTAATGTGGAACCTTGCATCGTGTAACCATAGTTTGGGTTGTTCTTCCCTAGGTGCATAACCTTGCACTTGTCCACATTAAATTTCATCTGCCATTTTGATGCCCAGTCTTCCAATTTATCAAGATCCTCTTGCAATTTTTCACAATCCTCTTGGGTTTTAACAACTTTAAATAGTTTTGTGTCATCTGCAAATTTGATAACCTCACTCGTTATTCCACTTTCCAGGTCATTTATGAATATGTCAAAAAGCAGCGGACCCAGCACAGATCCCTGGGGTACACCACTATTCACCTTTCTCCATTGGGAAAACTGGCCATTTAGCCCTACCCTCTGCTTTCTATCTTTTAACCAGTTCCTGATCCACAATAGTACACTGCCTCCTATCCCATGACTCTTTAGTTTTGCCAAAAGTCTCTGATGAGGGACCTTGTCAAAGGCTTTCTGAAAGTCCTGATACACAATATCAATCGACTCACCTTTGTCCACCTGTTTATTCACTCCTTCAAAAAAACATAACAGATTAGTAAGACAAGATCTTCCTTGTCTAAAGCCATGTTGGCTGTCTCCCATTAGGTTGTGACTATCTACATGCTGAGTAATTTTATTCTTTATGATGGTTTCTACCATTTTTTCCCGGTACTGACGTCAGGCTCACCGGTCTGTAGTTTCCCGGATCACCTCTGGAACCCTTTTTAAAAATTGGTGTTACATTGGCGATCCTCCAATCTTCAGGTATTAGAGATGATTTTAATGATAGTTCACAGATTACTGATAGCAGTTCTGCAATCTCATATTTCAGTTCTTTCAATACCCTTGGATGTATACCATCCGGCCCAGGTGATTTGCTACTCTTCAGTTTATCTAATAGTTGTAAGACATCTTGCCGATGTATCGATATTTTCTTCAATTCTTCCGCACCTTTAAATACCACTTCAGTCATGGGTAACATCCCTACATCTTCCTCAGTAAAGACCGAAGCAAAGAATTCATTCAATCTCTCCGCTATCGCCTTGTCGCCTCTTAGTGCTCCTTTAACCCCTTTATCATCTAATGGACCAACTGACTCTCTCACAGTTTTTTTGCTACGAATGTACTTGAAAAGGTCTTTATTTCGCGTTTTGGCTTCCGCAGCAAGCTTCTTCTCAAATTCTCTCTTTGCCTGCCTTATCAATGCCTTGCATTTGACTTGCCAGTGCTTGTGCTGTTTCCAGGTTTCGTCGTTTGGCTCTTTTTTTCCATTTCCTGAAAGATGCTTTTTTGGCAACAACAGCCTCTCTGACCTCACCTTTAAACCATGCTGGCAGTTTTTTGGACTTCCTTCCACTTTTCTTAAAGCGTGGAATACAGCTGGTCTGGGCTTCCAAGATAGTATTTTTCAACAACACCCAAGCTTGATGTACGTCTTTAACCTTTGCAACTGCTCCTTTTAGTTTTTTCTTAACTGTTTTTCTCATTTTATCATAGTCTCCCTTTCGAAAGTTAAAAGGTAGTACTGTGGATTTCCTTACTATCCCTCCTCCACTAATTAAATCAAAGGCGGTCATGCTATGATCACTATTGCCAAGTGGCACCAACACCCTTATCTCTTGCACTAGGTCTGGTGTTCCAGTAAGGACTAGGTCTAATATGGCTTCCCCTCTGGTCGGTTCATGAACCAGCTGCTCCAAGAAGCAGTCATTTATTCCATCTAGGAACTTTATCTCCCTAGCATGTCCTGACGTGACACTGACCCAGTCGATACTGGGGTAATTGAAATCACCCATTATTATTACTGCGCTGTAACCTTTGTTAGCTTCCTTGATTTCTTTGAGCGTTTCATCATCCATTTGGTCATTCTGGCCAGGTGCTCAATAGTACACCCCCACTGCCATCGCCTTCCCCTTTTTATATGGAATTTCAATCCATATAGATTCTACAGCAGATTTTGTTTCCTGCAAAACTTTAATCCTTTCTGAGTCAATGCCCTCTCTAACATAGAGGGAAGTGCTGCGCTCCTGGAAGAAGTTGTCGTGGGCGGAGGAACATCTCGTGTTCCCCTCAGGCGCCCAGGTTGCGGGCAAGGAGAACATCCCCGTGGAGTATCTTGGTCGCCATTACTTAGACCAAGGCGAATGGGAGCTGAATGTGGCAGTGTTTCATGATCTCACGCGATGATGGGACGTTCCATTGATGGATCTGATGGCGACCTATGCCAACACCAAAGCTATGCTGATCTTCAGCAGGCACAGGGAGCGTATGTCCGAAGGAATCAATGCACTTGCGCAGAGACCCCTTTATATGTATTTCCTCCTTGGGTCCTCATAGGCAGATTGATACGGCACATAGATGCTCACAGGAAGCAGGTGATACTCATTGCGCTGGACTGGCCGAGGAGACCATGGTATGCGGACCTGCATCGATTACTTATTGCCGAACCTTGGAGGCTTCCGAACAGGAATAACCTGCTGGTTCAGGGACCGATCTTGATGCCGCAGGTGGATCAGTTCTTGCTTACGGTCTGGCTTTTGAGCAGGCATGGCTGAGGCATAAGGGCTGTTCACCTTCCGAAATTGAAACAATGCTAATGACTCGCAAGAGGTCCACTTCCTTGGCTTATGTTCGCGTATGGCATATTTTCGAAGGCTGGTGTAGTCCGCAAGGCATTTCACCCATGAGGGCAGTCTTGCCGGACATCTTATCGTTTCTGCAGGACGGGTTGGAGAAGGGGCTGGTGCTTCGGTCTCTGAAAGTCCAGGTTGTGGTGCTCTCTTGTTTATTGGGGTAGAGTCCAGAAATCCTCTCTAGCATCACATCCAGACATGGTACGTTTTTTGCGGGCAGTGAAGCAGCTTCGGTTGCCTCTGTGGTTGGTGTTTCCACCTTGGGACCTAAATCTGGTATTGTCGGTGCTGACCGAGCCCCTGTTTGAGCCTTTGCGGGGGATCTGGTTGAAGTGTCTTGATTCTGAAAATGGTGTTCCTGTTAGCCATGTGTTGGCAAGGAGAGAATCGAAGTTACAGGCGTTGTCTTGCAGAGAGCCTGTCCTGTTGATTTTTAAGGAAAAGGTTGTGCTAAGGCCGATGTGTTCCTTTTTGCCCAAGGTGGTATCTGCCTTTCACGTGAATCAGACAGTGTCCTTGCCAGCTTTTCGGAACCTGGGGGACTCAGCAGACAAGCAGCAGTTGCATAAGCTGGATGTCTGTCTGTCTATCACGGTCCTTTGGCAGTATCTTCAATCTACAGCCACTATAATCAGTGCTCTGATTGTCTCTTTGTGCTGTTTGGGGGGACCCTAGGGGGGAAGAAGCAGCCTCCAAGGCTTCTGTGTCTCTTTGGAAGTGGCAGGCCATTGTCCTTTCGTATGTCAGCAAGGGCAAGCAGGTGGTGGGGGGTCTGAAGGCCCACTCTACTAGGGCGCAGATAGCATTCTGCGCGGAGCATGAGTTGGTGCTGCCAGTTGATATATGTGGGGCAGCAACTTGATCTACACTCCATACTTTCACACAACATTACCGTTTGGATGTTCAGGTGGCAGCATATGCACAGTTTGGTGATTCAGTACTTCAGGCTGTACTTGCAGGGCTCTCCCTCGGGTAGATACTACTTTGGTACATCCCAGTCCTATCCTTTTCCAGGACTGGACTGTAGGGATGATATGGAAGGTGAAATTAGCCCTTACCTGCTAATTGTCTCTCCTTGAGTCCCTCTAGTCCAGTCCGGATTTTTGAAGATGAGTTGTTGTTGATATCCGCATATAAGGAACAAGTGGGATAACTTAGGTTCAGGAACAGTTCCGTTCTTGACCAGTCCCTGCTTCTCAGTTGTACATATTGGCAAGAGTGGGTGGCATGTTCCCGATCATAGGAACGTTTCCACTACCTACCTCGACTAGACCTGTTCTTTGGGGTCCAGAGAGAGTTTTGGTTGACTCTTTCTGTTTTTTTTTCTATATCTTTTATCTCTCAGGAGAATTTTTTCTAGTCTGCTTTGTCAATAGGATACTGGATTCCAGAGTTGAACGGGGAGCTCTTATGCTGTGATGTCAGAATCCTGTCATACTCAGTCCTCAGCTGCTGTTGGAGGGGGAAAACCCAATTGTGTCCTTTTCCCAGACTGGACTGGAGGGATTCAAGGAAAGACAATTAGCAGGTAAGGGCTAATTTCACCTTGATGGGCCTTGGTCTGACCTAGTATGGTATTTCTTATGTTCGGGAAAATAGGCTTCTCTAATTTTGTATTGTACAGCTTTTTAAAAAATTATTTTAATTATTATGGGGCTCGTTTTATAGAGCATTTTACCTGTTTTATATGCAAAAAATAACTCCTATAAAATTGCATGGGAGTATACATGCATAGAAGTACCTGTGTCAACAAGAGCACACGTACAGCTAAGTGATCTAGGGGCATAGTTTGGGATGAGCTGGAGTGGAGTTGCAGCATACATGCACATTTGATAAAATGCATGTATACATGCATACATGTACAATCTGTGCATTGTTGGGGTCTTTATAGGAGCTTATGTCGCCTTATAAGATAGGCACTCTTTGGAACAATTTTCAGTTGCCCTATAATGCAATTACATCCTCTGTGGTTTGTTTGGTAACACATGTACAAATTGTCATGTCAGTAAAATTTCCTGGATGTAGGAGAGGGGCACATGGAAAAAAAAGAGTTGAGTCTCTTAGCATTAAGAAAGAAACTAAATTTGCATTTTATTTATGTTTTGTTTCTCTTCATAGCATTGCGAAAGCAGTTGTGGCAGTCCTTCATAAGACAAATTCCTGGGAGTATGGACGGCATGATACAGGAGGCTGACTCTTCTCTGGGAATATCAGCAGTGTGATACCAGGATATTTGACTCTTTGCTGGGAGTGCAGGCAGCTTGGTACAGAAGGCTGACTCTTCTCTGGGAATACTGGCAGTGTGGTACTAGGAGATCTGTCTCTTTATAGGGAGTACAGGAGTGTGGTGCTAAGAAATTTGATTCTTTGCTGGGAATACGTGTATTGCAGTACTAGGGGCCTGGCTCCTCTCTGGACGTGCAGAAAGCACAGTACCAGAAGAGAGGGTGACTCAATGCCAGTAAGTGTTGGGAAACTATTCACTTGAAGGACTGCCTGGGAAGTGTTATCAGCACCGCTTAGAGCTCAGATTTAGTACAGGGACTGCTAAAGCTATGTTTAGGTGCTGTGCGAGACTAATGAGGGGATTCATCCCAGTTGCTGCTTGGCTTCAGGAAAAGACAGTGCTTCCAAACCTCCTTTATAGGAGAAGTCTATCAGCTTCATACCTTCCCGTCCGGGACCTCAGTGTGAGTATCCTCTCTACCTATGCCTCAGCTACACCAACAGAATACTTCTATAGTACATAAATGTTTAAGATATTCTTCCATAGCGTCACTACAGTCCAATCCATACTCATGGGTTGTGTCCGTATTCCAGTAGATGGAGACTGAGCATTCTAGCTTTTGGTGATGTCACTATGTAAGGAGCCAGCGCTCCTCCCACCAATCCAGTATACTCAGTTTCCAGCAGATGGGGCACAACTCCAGTAGCCTGGACTAGTCTATGGGTTCCTTGAGATACAATTCAAGAGTTTAAAAAAAAAAGTTAAGGATTTCATCCTGCTTGAATTCTTGTTTCAAATGGTACTTGAGGTACTAGGCTAGTTTTTAACTGTGAGCAGCTGCTGTGGTGACTAGGTCTGCCCCGAGCACAGAGGTTGTTTAGTCAGCTGTAGGGCACTGGAAGGAGAGGGGGAGATATTTCATTCCTCCTGCTGTAGTGCATATCAGACCTTCTGCCTGCTTTCCCAGAGCCCTTCGGGTTAGGGGACTTAGGGCTTGCCGCTGTGATTGAGAGCAGTTTGGACGTGAGTTTTCTTTTCCTTTAGTCAGCACGGCTGTTTGGGGCCTTGGGGATTTGTGTGAACACGGGTTGGGGATGCGAGTGTGAAGCTCGTCAGTGTTTTGGTTTTCCAGGGTGATTGGATTCTTCAGTCTTTTCCTCTCTGCTATGCTAGCTGGCAAAGTAATTTGTGTGGGATGCGGGAGCAGACGGCCTCCTCACCTGTCAGCGGTCAGGCTTTGCAGGGTTTGCGAGGCCATGAATTGTGAAGTGGTAAATTCTTTTTGGGGCGCAGCTGGGCTTGGCGGGGCATCCCCAAGTTCTTCGGTTGTGCGGGGGGTTCCGGGGCAACGTATTTGATGGCAGCGGCTTCTGTGGTTTTGGTAGGAACTGCGGCCATCTTGCCTCCTTCTTCTTCCATAGCCATTTTAGCAGCGCCAGGGGACTTTTTGTCATCCTCAGTGGTGACAGCTGGACAAGCAGAGCTGAGGCCCCTTAGGAGCAGTTCAGGGGCCTCTATCCTTGGCAGGCACTCAGGCGGTGCTGCCTTTTTCGCCGGGTTTTGTTCTATTGTTGCATCGGGCTTACTGCATTAAGCAGGGCCTGATGGAGTCTACAGTGCTCGATGGCAGACAGCCAGGGCCCCCCAGAGAGCAACTGCATGAGTGATCCGCTTTGGCCTCAGTCGGACCAGTGGTCTTGGAAGAGGATCAGGTGTCAGCACACTCCCTGGGTTTGGAGGACCCTCTTGAGGGTCCCTCAGGTCTGGAACAGGAGGACATGGCCTTAAGGGGCTGGGAGGACCTACTGCAGGTGGGGGAAGATCCCACCATATTAAGGGTATTCCGCAGGGAGGAGCTCGTAGCATTGATCGCTGATTCATTATGCGGCGCTAAACATCTCTATGGAGACCCCTGCTGCAGATCTACTATTGGAGGATCCATTATTGCAGGGGATACATACGTCCAAGAATGTTTTTCCGACACACTGAGCTCTAAAACAAATCATTGATTTATAATGTGAAGCTTCAGAGGCAGGCCATGCAGTGCCTTTATCCTATTCCAACTGGTGAGTGAGAGCTTTTCCAGCTCCCGAAGGTGGATTCCCTGATGTCAGCAGTGACCAAACATACCATCATCCCTCTGGAAGGAGGGGTGGCACTTAAAGACCCCCAGGATAAGAAGCTAGAGACGCTCTTGAACTAGACATTTGAAGCCAATGCGCTAGCCTTACAGGCTTCGGTGTGTGTGGAGCCTATGTGGAAAGGGCCTGCATTCAGTGGATTCAGGGGCTCACGGCAACAGAAACAGGACTTATTGGGGCTCTGCCTCAATCAGCATGTTTAGACTCTGGAGTGGTGTATTTGGCAGATGCCTTCTATGACCTTCGTGCATCGGCCAAAGGTATGGCATCGGTCGTGACTGCTCGACGTTTACTGTGGCTACGGAACTGGTCGGCAGACGTTTTCTCCAAGCACCGCCTTAGTAGGCTACCCTTTTGGGGGAAGCTTCTCTTTAGGGAACCCCTGGAGAATTTGGTCAAGGATTTGGTGGCGTCTAAACCTGCTCGCTTGCCAGAGGACAAGCCAAAATCCCAGAAGCCGGCAGCATCCACAAGCATGGGATTTTCGCAAGTTTAGGGCAGCAAGGTTTGCACCTTATCAGAAGCCCACTTATCCGGCAAGGGAACATTCTTTTCATGGGAGTAGGGGATGAAATGAGGGGGCCCAGGCGGGGCTGGTGCCAATGGGCTGCCGCCTACGGCGGTTTTACCCAGCCTGAGTCCACCTTACCTACAGCTGTTGGGTACTGGAGTCATTTGTGAGGATTAAGCCGTGGAGTTTGCGGGCCCTCTCGCAGATGCCTTAATAGTGTCGCCTCGCAGCTCTCTGGAGAAGCAGACGGTGGAAAATGACATGCTATGCCATTTGATCCAGCTGCGCGCAGTGGAGCTAATTTCCTGAGACCATCTACTTTGTGGTACTCAAGAAAGAGGGATCGTTCCAGCCCATCATCGACCTCAAGTATGTCAGTCGGGCATTGCGCATGCCTCATTTTCGGATGGAAACCTTGCAATCCGTGATTGTGGCAGTGCAGTATGGAGAGTTTTTGACTTCCCTGGACCTCATGGAGGCTTACTTGCATGTGCCTGTTTATCCGGAGCATCAGCGTTAGCTATGTTTCGCTGTTCCCTTGGGACACTTCCAGTTTCGGGCTCTACCATATGGGCTCGCCACGGTGCCATGCACTTTCACCAAGATCATAGTGGTGATTGTGGCCAGGTTGCAGATCTTGGGGTCCTGGTTCACCCCTACCTGGACAACTGGCTCATTCGAGCGAAGTGGCACATGAAGAGTCTCTAGACCATGCAGTGGATCCTCGACCTTCTGTGGAGTCTGGGATGGGTGGTGAATGTAGCCAAAAGCCACCTCGATCCATCTCAACACCTACTGTTTTGAGGGCTTGCTTTGACACAGCCCAAGGTATGGTGTTCTTGCTGGCAGGAAGATTCAGGATCAGATCCAGCGGTTTTTAGTACAGCGAACACAGTTTGCATGGTCTTACCTCCAGGTTCTGGGGTGTATGGCATTGACGCTGGACTTGGTGCCGTGGGCAAGGGCTCAAATGCGACCATTACAGAGGGCTCTGCTCTCCCGGTGGTCGCCTCAGTGGCATTCCTTGAGTCATCGGCTGCTTTGTCCTTTGCAGGTGCGTAGCAATCTGACATGGTGGTTATCGCAGGGCAACCTCAGGAGGGGTAGGCCCCTGGAACAACCAGAGTGGTTAGTAGTCACAACGGATGCCAGTCTCGCCAACTGGGGAGCACATTGCTTGATGTGGATTGCATAAGGCCTTTGGTCTCAGGAACAGATGCAGTGGTCCATCAACCATCTAGAAATTAGGGTGGTTTCAAACTTGATCCAACACCAGGCAGTCAGTGTGTTATCAGACCACGCCTCTACAGTCGCCTACATCAGTCGTCAGGGTGGAACAGGCAACGCAAGTCTGGCAGAGGAGATTGCCCCGCTACTTCAGTCATCAGAGGGAAATCTCAGTCAGTTGTCAGCAGTTCATGAGGCTGGGAAACAAAATGTTCAGGACGACTTTCTGAGCAGTCATCAGCTGAATCCAGGGGAGTGGTTCTTGGCGGATGGGTTTTCCATCAATTGATGCGGCGATTGAGCTTCCCAGTCTTGGATCTCATGGTGTCAGCAGAAAATGCCAAGGTCGAGCACCTGTTCAGCAGATGCAGGGAATGGATACTCAAAAGCCTTGATGCATTGCCTCAGAGCTGGTCGGATGAGGTTCTGCTGTATGCCTTTTTCCCATGGCTTCTCATAATTTGGCTGATTCAGTGAATGGAGGCTCATACGGGGCTGGTAATCTTAATAGGCCCAGATTGGCAGCGGTGGCTGTGGTATGTGGATCTCATATGGCTGTTAGTGGACAAGCTGTAGAGGCTGCCATTGAGGCCAGACCTGCTGTCACAGGGTCCGGTTCTCATGCCTCAAATGGATTGATTCTTGCTTATGGCTTGGCTCTTAAGAGGACATCCCTCGGGTGCCAGGGGTATTCAATGCTGGTGATTGCTACCTTGTTGAAAGCATGGCATAGGTACTTGTCGTTGGCGTATGTACAAGTTTTGAGAGTGTTTTGAGGTCTGGTGAGAGGAGCGACAGTGTTGCCCCTCTGGTGCCTCTATCCGAGTTGTTGGCTTTTTTGCAGGATGGGTTTGAAAAAGGGTTAGCCTGGAACTCTCTTCGGGTACAGATTGCAGCTTTGGCATATTATCGGGGGCATGTTCAGGGAGTCTTCCTGGCAACTCATCCTGATGTGGTCAGATTTCTCAGAGCGGTCAAGCTTCTGAGGCCACCATTGCAGCCATGTGTTCCCTCTTGGGATCTGAACTTGATGCTGGAGGTTCTATTGGCAGCTTCATTTGAGCTGTTGGTGGCAGCGCTTTCGCTCAAGGATCTTACCTTTAAAGGTGGTTTTTCTGGTTGCTGGAGAATTTCAGAGCTGTAGGCCTTGTCCTGTCGGGAGCCTACCTTCTGGTAGCAAAGGATAGAGTAGTCTTGCGTACAGTGCTCTCATTTTTGCCCAAGGTGGTTTCGCCTTTCCATCTCATTCAGACCGTAGTCCCGCCAGTCTTCCCTAGGGGGCAGGATAATAGACTTCTCGCATTGGATGCGTGGAGGACCCTATGACACTGCTTGAAGGCTACAGAGTTGGATCGTCTGATTGTTCTCTTTGGGGGTCCTGTAAAGGGGAGCAGCCTCAAAGGCCTCCATTGTCAGGTGGTTGAAGGAGGCGATTGGCTTGGCCTATCTATTGAAGGGCAACCACGTGCCCTTGGGTCTGTGAGCGCATTCCACCAGGACACAGGTGGCATCCTGGGCAGAGTGTGTGCTGTTTCCCCCGGTGTAAATTTGCCAGGCGGCCACTTGGGCATCTTTGCATACCTTTTGTTTGGCATTATAAACTGGATTTGCAGGTGTGTTCGGAGGCACGGTTTTGGGCTTGCATGTTGGAGGCCGGACTTGCCGGTCCCGCCGAGTTTGAGTACTGCTCTGGTACATCCCATGAGTCTGGATTGGACTGTAGGGAAGCTATGGAAAGTGAAATTAGACTTACCTGCTAATTTTCTTTCCATTAGGACCTACAGTCCAATCCAGATCCCACCCATCTCATGGTGGCAGGCCCGATTCAGATGGTGAACTTAGGCTAGGTTTTTCCTCCGATGGAGGTGCAGAAGTTCTCTCCATAACAAAGGGTTCAGTTCTGGGCGCTTGGAGTGAGCCAGGGATAGCCTTGATCCCCTCGGGCTATACTATGTCACCACAGGATAGTTTGTCTGTATATAGTTGTTCTTAGGGGCGTTTTTGGTTTTCTTAGTTTCTGCTTTGACATGAGAATACTGGCTTTGTGGAAGGAGTTCTGGCTCCTTATTTAGTGACATCACCAAAAGCTAGAATGCTCAGTCTCTGCTAGAATAGGGACACAATCCATGAGTCTGGATTGGACTGTAGGTTCTAATGGAAAGAAAATTAGCAGGCAAGTCTAATTTCACCTTCCTGTAATTCTTGTACACTTAATATTCTTGTCAGAATGTGTATGTCTGTGGTCTTCTAATTTTCGCACTTGTTTAGGTTCTGTATGTGAAGTATGACTTTAGTCATACTGTATTTGTGTTGGAGTGGTGCTAGGGAGTTGTACAGTACAAGCATGATGCCCTTCCACATCTCATCAGTCTACAATGGCAGGAAGCGGATAAACAAGAAATGCTCTCCCTTCAGGAAGTAATCCATTCTCAGAAATATACCAGAAGGGATCTCAATGACTTTGGTCTGAGTTCTACCAGTGATTTTAAGACATCATCCAGCTAGACCAGTCCAGGAGAATAGGTTATGCTCCCATGCCAGCAGGTGGAGGCAGACTGGAACAACTTTCAGTGATATCATCAATTGGTATATCCTGTAGTGAAGCAATGAGAGAGACCAGTATTTTTATCTGCCTCCAGCAAGTGGCAAGATGTGTGGACTGTTGCAGCGGATAGCCCTGACTCTCTTTGCCCTCACTACAGTGCAGTGGTTTCAGGATTGAGTCCAGAAGGGCCCAAAGGTGCTTGGAATGAGGGTACGCCCTTGACTCCTCAAGGTGATAGTCATCCAGGATCCAACACTGCTTACCACAGATTTATAGTACTTGGTGGGTCTGAAGAAGAGCAGGACACCCTGAGGGGGTCCGATAAGTTGGTCTCAGGCCCTTCTTTCATCTTATTGTCATCAGCATGCTATAGCTTTTTTTCAGAAAATTTTAGATTTTTTTTCTAGATTTTTTCCTGTTGATTTCAATGGAAAACCTCTGGCTGCTGCTTTTAAAAAAGCAGCTTCAAACACCCCCTCCCCCCCAAAAAAACCATAGGCTTTCATAGCGCTCCTACAATCCAATCCAGACTCATGAACATAAGATATGCCATACTGGGTCAGACCAAGGTCTATCAAGCCCTGTATCCTATTTCCAACAGTGGCCAATCCAGGTCATACGTACCTAGCAGTTTCCCCAAAAGACACAGGTTCCGCAATGCTTGTACTGGGTCAAGCATTGATATCCTGGGTCCCTTCTTAATAATGGTTTATGGACCTTTCCTCCAGGAACTTGTCCAAACCTTTTTTAAACCCAGCTACACTAACAGCCTTTACTACATCCTCCGGTAACAAATTCCAGAGTTTGATTACACGTTGAGTGAAAAAATATTTTCTTTTATTAGTTTTAAATAGTTTACCCTGTAGCTTCATTGCATGTCCCCTAGTCTTTCTATATTCTGATAACGTAAACAATCAATCTACGTTTACCCATTAATGGACGAGCGCTCGAGTGGTGCAGATCCTACTTGTCCGAAAGATGGCAACACGTTCGTTCTGGAGGGATAAATTCTGAACCTTTCCACCAAAGTCAAGGAGTCCCACAAGGATCTTCCCTTTTGGCGCTCTTGTTCAATATTTACATGCAACCAATTTGTAATATCATCCGGTCCTTCAATGTTGATTGCATGTTATACGCAGATGATGTCCTGCTCTACTTACCCTTCTCTACTGAGAATCTGGACTTATCCCCATTGACGAACTGTTTCAATGCTATATCTGATTGGCTTCTTTCCCAAAACCTCAGAATACAACATAAGAAAACGGAAGTACTCTTCATTACGAGGAACACCAACTTTACCCCACCGCAATATCTTAAAGTAAAAGAAGCTGAGCTGAACTCTAAATCCTCAATACGATACCTGGGAGTCACCTTAGATCAACGCCTGGATATGAAGGCCCACATAGGAAGCATAGATCAGTCTACTTCAAGATCCGCTCACTTAGGCACCTACGTTCCATACTTGAACCAACTGATTTTCGGACAATCTTCTAGGCTTTGGTCATACCCCATTTTGATTATGCCAATGCCATATTACAAGGTCTTCCTCAATCTACATTAAACCCTCTTCAGCTAGCCATGAATGCGGCATCAAGAGTCCTCCACGGAGCCTCCAGGAGCAACCACGTGACGCCTCTGCTGATACAGCTACATTGGCTATCCATTCAGGCAAGAATAATTTTCAAGATCTTGACAATCACCTTTAAAGCTGTTCACAATCTCTCAGCTGCATCCTTAACCTCCCTCATCTATTCCACATCCACAAATAGAGCAAGAAGATCCACGGCTATAAACTCCCTAAAAGTCCCGAAGGCACTTACTGTTTGCACCAAATCAACAGCCAACAGGGCCTTCAATCTCAGTGCCCCAAGATACTGGAACGCATTACCCCATGAGATCCGAGCTATTAAGAACCTACCACAGTTTAGGAAAGCCCTCAAAGGCCACCTCTTTAACAAGTACCTTATAGAGCATAACTGCACCCCCTAGAGCTCTAAGATACTCTGATACCATTCCCGGACAAATGTACAGTATATCATGCAACCTCTTTGATTATGACCCCATATAGTAAGTATTGTACATAGTTTTCCCCGGTTATCCAAGTTTTTGTTCCCTGTTATCTGTAAACTCATACATGTTAACTGTACTGAGCATTTTGTTCCATGTAAACCACGCTGATGCTGAATAGTGCGGTATATAAGAGATTGTAAATAAATAAATAAATAAATTCCACTCCGTTCATTAATTTATAGACTTCTATCATATCTCCCCTCAGCCGTCTCTTTTCCAGGTTAAAGAGCCCTAACCTTTTTAGCCTGCCTTCATAGGAGTATCCTTCCATCCCCTCTACCATTTTGGTGGCTCTTCTCTGAACCTTTTCTAATAACGCTATATCCTTTTTAAGATACGGTGACCAGAATTGCACACAATATTCAAGGTGCGGTCTCACCATGGAACGATATAGAGGCATTATAATATCTTTTGTTTTATTTTCCATTCCTTTCCTTATCATACCTAGCATTCTATTTGCTCTCTTGGCTGCCGCTGCACACTGGGCCGAGGGTTTTAACATGCTATCCACAATGACGCCTAAATCTTTTTCCTGGGTGGTGGTTCCTAATGTGGAACCTTGCATCGTGTAACCATAGTTTGGGTTGTTCTTCCCTAGGTGCATAACTTTGCACTTGTCCACATTAAATTTCATCTGCCATTTTGATGCCCAGTCTTCCAATTTATCAAGATCCTCTTGCAATTTTCCACAATCCTCTTGGGTTTTAACAACTTTAAATAGTTTTGTGTCATCTGCAAATTTGATAACCTCACTCGTTATTCCACTTTCCAGGTCATTTATGAATATGTCAAAAAGCAGCAGACCCAGCACAGATCCCTGGGATACACCACTATTCATTTTTCTCCATTGGGAAAATTGGCCATTTAGCCCAACCCTCTGCTTTCTATCTTTTAACCAGTTCTTGATCCACAGTAGTACACTGCCTCCTATCCCATGACTCTTTAGTTTTGCCAAAAGTCTCTGATGAGGGACCTTGTCAAAGGCTTAATAAAAGAGGGCTGCTACACAGTACCCTGTCCTGTGCTGCTGAGGTAAGCTATATTCTTATTTGATTTTAAATTTTAAATTATAGCTCTTTGCTGCTGCTAGGCTCTAACTTAATATGAAATTTAAACTACAAGCTCTCTGCTGGGTTCTAAATTTAACCAGAAAGCTCTCTTCTGTGTTTTAAATTTAAACTAAAAGTACTTTGCTAATGCTAGGCCCTGAGTGACTATTAATTTAAACTACAAGCTCTCTGCTGGGTATGATATGTAACCAGAAAGTTGTCTTTTGTGTTTTAAATTTAAATTTAAACTTAAACTGCTGCTATTAGGCTCTGACTGATTTAACAAAAAATAGTGGGTTCACAGATTAATTAGCTTTAATACAAAGAATTCCTTACAGAAAATTCCCAGAAGTATATACTCACAATTGCAGATCTCTCTCCAGAAGTAACAGTCCCCTTTTGTAGTCCTGCAAGACTGAAGATCACAGAGCTCTGGTTGAGCTATTTATGCCTGTGCTGCTGAGGTAAGCTGTGACTAACTTCCTGGATGATTAACAGTCCTTGCTTGGATAGAAGGAGTCTTTCAAAATGGCCTTTTGTCCTGCCACCTGGTGTTAACACCTATTGAAAAAATTTCACAGGTCTCTTGCCCCCTAAGTAGAAGGCCTCTTTGTAAAGGTCTCTAGAAGACTTTATTTGCTCTTCAAAGAGTACTGACCCTGTTTTGCCTTTTGTGCTAATCTATATTCTTATTTAAATTATAGTTCTTTACTGCTGCTAGGCTCTAACGTATTACAAAATTTAAACTACAAGCTCTCTGCTGGGTTCCAAATTAAACCAGAAAGCTCTCTTCTGTGTGTTAAATTTAAACTAAAAGTACTTTGCTGATACTAGGCCCTGAGTGACTATTAATTTAAACTACAAGCTCTCTGCTGGGTATGATATGTAACCAGACATGCTCAGCCTCCATCTGCCGTGTCCCTATTCCAGCAAATGGAGGCTGAGCATTCTAGCTTTTATGGTTTATGGTTTAGGCACTTGATATACCTCCCTTTACTACATTGGTGATGTCACTACATAAGGAGCAAGCACTTCTCTCACCAAGCCAGTATACTCAATCTCCAGCAGATGGGACACAACCCCAGTAGCCTGGGCTAGTCTAGGGGTTATTTGAGCTGTAAAAAAAAAAGAAAAGGCAAAGAAGTAGGAAGTGTAGGTGGCTCCCAGTCTAATTCCTGTGTCAAAGACTTCAAACTCTCAGCTTGTAAGGAAGGCTGAGAAGTGGCTATGATAACAAGGTCTGCCCCAGGGTGTCGAGGTCATTAAGTTGACAGTAGGGCCCTGGGAGGAGTGAGGTTGGCTTTGCTTCTCCTACTCTGTGCCTATCAGACCTCCTGCATTCACACTTATCAGCTGTGGGACTATGCAGGGCCTGCGAGGCCAAAGATCACGAGATGGAGAGTTCCTTGCAGGAGCAACGGGATGCGTTGTCAGCATCTCCCAGCCTTTCTGATGTTCTGAGGGTTTCTGGGGCAGTAAGTTTTGGCGGCCGCGACTCCTATGGTTTTGGCAGGAACCACAGCCATCTTATCTCCTCCGTTTGCGGCAACCGTGTTGGCAGCATCAGGGAAGTCCCTGTTGTCCTCAGTAGTGCAGCCTCTACAGGCAGAGCAGAGGGCCCTCAGCCGCAAGCAGGCACCCCAGGGAGTAACATCTTTGCCAGGCGTGCAGGCAGAAGTCCTGCTTTTGCCCGAATTTGTGCTGTTGCTGCACCAGGCTTACTGCATTAAGCAGGGCCTGATGGGGTCAGCAGAGCTTGGTAGCAGGCAGCCTAGGCAGCGCAGAGAGCATCAGCAGGAGAGCGCCGCTGCAGCTTCAGCAGGCCCACTGGTCTCGGAAGAGGATCGGGCATCAATGCAGTCCCTGGAGTTAGAGGACCCTCTGGAGGGTACCTCAGGCCTGGAACTGGAAAGCAGGGCCTTAGGGTCCCGGGATGACTCTGCAGGTGGGGGACGATCCCTCCATAGTCAGAGTTTTTTGCAAGGGGGAAATTTTGGTGTTGATCATGGATTCGCTGGTGGTGCTAAATATCTCTATGGACACTCCCTGCGGTGGAGCCTCCATTGGAGGATCCACTCCTGCAAGGCATACGTATGGCTGAGAACGTCTTCCTGCTGCACAGGGCTCTGAAGCAAATGATTGATTTGGAATAGGAGGCACCAGAGGCGGGCCTCCAAGGGGTTAGGGCCACGCAGTGCCTTTATCCCCTCCCAGTGGCCAAGTGCAAACCTTTCCAGCTCCCGAAAGTAGATGCACTGGTGTTGGCAGTGACAAAGTGTACCACCATCCCATTGGAGGGAGGGGCAGCACTTAAGGATCCTTAGGATAAGAAGCTAGAGACATAAGAACATAAGAACATAAGATATGCCATACTGGGTCAGACCAAGGTCCATCAAGCAGCTGAAGCAGGTGTTTGAAGTCAATGCCATGGCCTTGCAGGCTTTTCTGTGTGGAGCCTATGTGGCAAGGGCCTGTATGAATTCAAGGATTTCCTGGAGATGAGGCAGGGCTTGGCGGAGCCTTCCAGGATTCTGCGCGCCTAGACTAGGGAGTGGTATACTTGGAGATGACTTCTGTAACCGCCTAAGGACATTGGCCAAAGGTATGGCATCAGTGGTAGCAGCGCGGCGCTTGCTGTGGCTAAGGAACTCCAAACACCACCTTAACAGGCTGCCTTTTCAAGGGAAACTTCTCTTTGGAGAAGTTGGTCAAAGATTTGGGGGAATCTAAACCCTCTTGCTTGCCAGAGGACAAGCCAAAATCCTAGAAGCCGGCAGGGGCCACATCAAGAGGACATATGAGAGATTTTCGCAAATTTAGGGCAACTAGGTTTTACCCCTACCAGAGGCTTTCTTATCTGGTGAGGGAACATTCCATTTGTGGAGGCAGAAGAGCTGGTCGGGGTTTCTTCACCAGCTCCAGACCAGGGCCCAGGAAGGCGCAGTGAGATGAGGGGGGCCCAGGTGGGCCTAGTACTGGTGGGCGGCTACCTGTAGCAGTTTTACCCTGCCTGGGTCCACCTTATCTCTGACCACTGGGTTCTGGAGGCTGTTTGTGAGGGTTACACCCTGGAGTATGCAGAGCCACTCGTGGACTCCTTCATGATGTCACCATGCAGCTCTCAGGAAAAGCAAAAGGCGATGAATGACACTCTCCCTCGCTTGGTTCAGCTGTGCACGGTGGGGCCAGTTCCCCAAGACCAGATCGGCCAGGGGCGATACTCCATCTACTTCATGGTGCCCAAGAAAGAAAGGTAGTTTCGGCCCATACACGAACCCCAAAGGAGTCAATCTAGCATTGCACGTGCCTCACATTTGGATGGAAACCTTGCAATCTGTCATTGTGGCAGTATGGCAGGGAGAATTTTTGATTTCCTTGGACCTCACAGAGGTGTACTTGCTTGTTCCCATTTGACCAGAGCATCTAAGGTACCTACGTTTTGCGGTTTCAATGGGACACTTCCAGTTTCGGGCTCTACTGTTTGGGCTCGCCATGGTACCGTGCACTTTCACCAAGATCATGGTGGTGGTCGCAGTCCAATTACGGAGCCAGGGGATCCTGCTTCACCCCTACCTGGACAACTGTCTCGTTCAGGCAAAGTCACACGAGGAGAGTCTCGTAGCAACGCAGCAGGTCCTTGACCTTCTGCAGAGTCTAGGATGGGTGGTAAATGTAGCCAAAAGCCACCTCATCCCATCTCAAGATTTGCTATACTTGGGGGCTCGCTTCGTCATGACCCAGGGCAGAATATTCTTACTGGCAGAGAGGTGCAGGAAAATTCAGGACCAGATCTGTTGATTTTTGGTGCAGCGGCCACAGTCAGCGTGATCCTACCTCCAGGTTCTGGGCTCCTTGATATTGACGCTGGACTTGGTACCATGGGGAAGGGCTCACATGCGACCGTTACAGCGGGTGCTGCTCTCCCGGTGGTCGCCTCAAAGGCATTCTCTGAGTCATCTGCTAGTCTGTCTGTTGCAAGTGCACAGCAGTCTGTCATGACGGTTATCGTGGAGCAACCTCGAAAAGGAATGCCTCGAACAACCGGAATGGATCATAATCACAATGGATGCCAGTCTGTCCGGTGGGGGAGCACATTGCTTAGTGCAGATCGCACAGTGCAGTCTGCTTGGCTCTCCTGGAATTTCAGGCCCTGGTACAGCATCAGGCAGTCAGGATGTTTCCGGACAGTGCCTCCACGTTGCCTACATCAATCGGCAGGGCGGAACAAGCAGCGCAAGTCTGGCAGAGGAGCTAGCCCCATTTCTTCGGTGAGCAGAGGAAAATATCGCTCAGTTTTCGGCGGCTCATGTGGTCAGGAAAGAAAACGTTCAAATGGACTTTCTGAGCAGGCATCAGATAGATCCAGGGGAGTAGCCCTTGGCAGATGAGGTCTTCTGCCAATTGACATGCTGCTGTGGTTTACAAGTCATGGATCTCATGGCGTCAGCGTAAAATGCCAAGGTAGAGCGCTTCTTCAGCAGACGCAGGGAACGGATGTCTGAAGGCCTTGACGCATTGGCTCATAGCTGGCCAGGGGAGGACCTGCTCTATGCCTTTCCTCCTTGGCCTCTCATAGGGCATCTAATTCAGTGAGTAGAGGTGCTTGTGGGACTGGCACTCCTAGTAGTCCCAAAGTGGCTACGGAGGCTGTGGTATGCGGATCTGGTGTGGCTGTTGGTGGACAGTCCTTGACAACTGCCATTGAGGTAGGACCTGTTGTCACAGGGTCTGGTGGATCGATTCCATCTTGAGAGGGCGGCCTTCAGGCGCCGAGAGTATTTGGCACCATTGATTGCTACCTTACTAAAAGCATGGTGTAGGTCCACATCTCTGGCGTATGCATGAGTATGGAGAGTATTTGAGGCCTGGTGTGTGGAGTGGCGGTGCCGTCCTTTCGCAGCCTTGATCCCAGAGGTGTTGGGCTTTCTGCAGGCTGGGTTTGAGAAGGGCCTAGCCTTGAACTTCCTCCGAGTGCAGATTGCAGCTTTGACATGTTATAGGGGATGTGTTCAGGGAATCTGCTTGGCGGCTCATCCTGATGTGTCAGATTTCTCAGAGTGGTCAAGCTTTTGAGGTTGCCGTGGCTCTGTTTCCTCTTTGGATCTCAACTTGGTGCTGGAGGTTCTCTTGGCAGCGCCATTTGAGCCATTGGCGGCGGTTTTTCTCAAGGGCCTTACCCTAAAGGTAGTTTTTCTGGTTGCCGTTTGCTTGGCCAGGAGAATTCCCAAGCTGCAGGCTTTGTCCTTTTGGAAGCTCTATCTTCTGTTGATGAAAGACAGAGTAGTTTTGCGGATGGTGCCCTCTTTTATTGCCCATGGTGGACTACAAAAAGGTACTGCTGCTTCTGGAGAGAGATCTGCAATTGTAAGTATTTACTTCTGGGAATTTTTCTAAATCTTGGTGAAAAAGGAATTCTTTAGATTAAAGCTGATTAATCTGTGAATACAGTGTATTTGTTAAATCAGTCAGGGTCTAGTATCAGCAAAGAGCTTTTCGTTAAATTAAAAACGTAACAGGTAGCTTTCAGTTTAAGTTTTTAAAACCCAGCAGAGAGCTTCTAGTTTAAATGTAATACTCAGTCAGGTCCTAATAGCAGCAAAGAGCTTTCAGTTTAAATTTAAAACACAGCAGGGAGCTTTCTGTTTAAATTTAGAACCCAAGACTCCCTCAATCCAAGCAAGGGCTGTGTTGTGAATCACCCAGGAAATTGGTCACAGATTATCTTAGAAGCACAGGACAAGGTACGGTGTAGCACCCACCCACCCCTGGGATAATCGTAGATTTATAGGTGCTTAAATCTCTTAAAGGAAAGGAGGTGCCATATTCACTCTCAGTTGCAGCAGTTTATCCTCATCAGGCATACATTAAGGACCTGAGATTAATTAAGCTTCAGGTGAATAAAGTACATTAAATCTACTAGGTATAGTTTTATTAGTATAAGTATCCCTAGCAATCCTTAGTAAATAAAGAACTTAAATACCTAAACACAACCTTAAAACTAAGATGCTGACAGCAGTCCAGCAGCGAGATGGGGATTTCCCAGTCTTTTGCATTGAATGTCACATGTATGATTTTCTCCCAGTTGGTGAGAAATCTTACGTGTGCAGTAGATGCAAGGAGCTCTTTGCTCTCAGGGAACGAGCCCGATCTCTGGAGGCTAGAATAGCAGACTTGGAGGACATAAGACAGAGAGGTACATAGACAAGACCTACAGGGATATAGTACTGAAGTCCCACCTCCAGTCTGGCAACATCCCTATTGCCATGGTGGAGAGAGGTCACATGACAGGAGAGCATCACTTTGGTGTGGCAGGAAATGATCCTGTAACTAGGACCTGTCTTCCAAGTGATGTAAGCCCACAAGGGAAGGGTTAGGACAGTCGTTTATAGTTGGTGTTTCGATCATTAGGCATGTAGATAGCTGGTTAGCTGATGGACATGAGGATCGCCTGGTAACATGCCTGCCTGGTGCGAAGGACCTGATGCGCCACCTAGACAAGATCTTAGATAGTGCTGGGGAGGAGTCTGCTGTCTTGGTACATGTCGGTACCAATGGCATAGGAAAGTGTGGTAGGGAGGTTCTGGAAACTAAATTTAGGCTTTTAGGTAGGACGTTGAAATCCAGAACTTCGAGGGTAGCATTCTCCAAAATGCTACCTGTTCCACGCGCAGGACCCAAAAGGCAGGCAGAGCTCTGGAGTCTCAATGCATGTATGAGACAATGGTGCAAGGATGAGGGTTTTGGATTTGTTAGGGACTGGGGAAATGAGGGGCTCTTCTGAAGGGATGGGCTCCACCTTAACTGGAACAGAACCAGGCTGCTGGCATTAACCTTTAAAAAGGAGATAGAGCAGCTTTTAAACTAGATATTAGGGGAAAGCCGACAGTCGCCCAAGAGCGCATAGTTCGGAACAATGTATCCTTGAAGGATACTAGCGAAAGATTGAAGTTAGGACATATCAGTAGAGAGGTTCCAATAAAGACAAAAGTAGCCCAAATGCCCTTGAGTACAGAGCAGACAGACCTTAAAGATTCCAAATTATCCCTGCCTACCTATAGCCAGATTAATATGAATAAAATACAGCCTCTAAAATGCCTGTATGCAAATGCTAGAAGTCTAACAAATAAGATGGGAGAGTTAGAATATATAGCAGTAAATGAGAGGTTAGACATGATTGGTATCTCAGAGATATGGTAGAAGGAGGACAACCAGTGGGACACTGTGATACCTGGGTACAAACTATATCGTAATGATTGGTGGAGGGGTTGCGCTCTGTTAGAGAGGGCATTGAGTCAGAAAGGATTAAAGTTTTGCAGGAAACAAAATTTGCTGTAGAATCTCTATGGATTGAAATTCCATGTAAAAAGAGGACGGGAAAGGCGATGGCAGTGGGGGTGTACTATCGACCGCCTGGTTAGAATGAACAAATGGATGATGAAATGCTCAAAGAAATCAGGGAAGCTAACAAAAGTTGTTGTTGTTGTTGTTGTTAAGTGCTGTCGAGTTGGTGTCGACTCATGGTGACCCTCTGGATAGTTGTCCTAAATTGTGCTCGGTCTTCAGTCAGGCAGCTCATTGTTGACAAACTGGTACCTGTAGCTGCTCTTATTGTATTGATCCATCTCATTGCTGGCCTTCCTCTTTTGCATTGACCTTCTATCTTGCCAAGCATGATGTCTTCCTCTAATGATCTCTCTCTTCGCACGATGCGTCCAAAGTATGAAAGTCAAAGTCTTGTCATCTGAGCTTCTAAAGAAAGCATAGGTTTGAGCTCCTCTAGTACTGACTGGTTTGTTCTTCGGGCGGTCCATGGTGTACGCAGTATTTGCTGTCAGCACCATAATTCAAAGGCATCATTTTTCTTCCTGTCTATCTTTTTCTCTGTCCAGCTTTCGCATCCATATGATGTTATTGAAAATACCATGGCTTGAACGAGTCAAATCTTTGTATGGAGAGAAACATCTCTGCTCTTGAGAATCTTGTCTAGGTCTTTCATAGCCATTCTGCCAAGAGCAATGCATCGTCTGATTTCTTGACTACGTGTTGCTTCTTTATTGATAGTTGACCCAAGTAGGTTAAAGTTGTCCACAATTTCAATTTCTTCTCCTTCAACGATGAACTTATTGATTTTGTCAGTTGTCATGATCTTTGTCTTCTTTACATTAAGGTGCAGGCCCATTTTAAGACTATGTTCCTTAATCGTGAGAAGTAAATATTTCAGATCATCTACACTTTCAGCCAGTAATGTGGTATCATCAGCATAGCAAAAGTTGTTGATGAGTCTTCCACAAATCTTCACACCTCTGTTGTCTTCATACAATCCTGCTTCTCTGATGATTTGTTCTGCATATAAATTAAACAGGTAGGGGGAAAGTATGCAGCCTTGTCTTACACCTTGGCTTATTTTAAACCATCTGTTTCTCCTTGTTCTGTTCGAATTGTTGCTTCTTGATCAGTGTACAGATCGTGCAAGACAACAGTCAGGTGTTCTGGTATATCCATACTTCTTAATGTGGCCCAGAGTTTCTCATAGTTTACACAGTCAAAAGCCTTGCTGTAGTCGATAAAGCACAAATAGATATCCTTTTGGTATTCTTTAGTCTTTTCAAGGATCCATCTCACATCCGTGATGATGTCTCTCGTTCCTTGCTCGTTCCTGAACCCTGCTTGCACTTCAGGTAGTTCTTGTTCCAGGTATGGTTGTAGTCTCTTTTGAATAATCTTCAGTATAATCTTGCTGGCATGTGGGATCAGAGCGATTGTGCGATAATTTCTACAGTCAATTGGATCATCTTTCTTTAGTATTGGTATAAACACAGATCTTATCCAGACAGTTGGCCATGATGTTGTCTTCTAAATTTCCTGGCAGAGCCTTGTAAGTATGGTAACAGCTGCATCAGATTACTGTAATATTCCTATGGGAATGCCATCAATGCCTGCCGCTTTGTTCTTTGATGAGGCTTTCAATCCTGCTTCAACTTCTTCTTTCATCACCAATAGTTCTGGATCAAAGGTCACAGGTTAAAACGGCTGTTGGTCCACTTGATCTTTATCATATAAAAACTCTGTATATTCTTACCACCTTTTCTTTATTTTCTCAGCATCATTCAACATAGAACCTTGAGCATCTTGTAACATTCCAATTTGAGGCTGGAAATTTTTCTTTAACTCTCGTAGCTTTAGGAAAGCTGATCTTGTTCTTCCTCTAATAGTTTCTGCTTCTGTTTCCTTGCATGTGTCATTGTAGTATTTTTCCTTGTCCTGTCTTGCTGCTCGTTGGAAATCTCTGTTGAGTTCTGCGATTGTCTTTCTTTCTTTCTCCTCTGGCTTTATCTTCTCTGCGTTTCTGGGCAATTTTCAGAGTTTCTTCCTTCATCCATTTTGGCCGTTTTTGCTTTTTCACCTTTGAAGAGACTTCTCGCTTTCTTCTAACAGAACCTTCTTGATGTCATTCCATAACTCTTCTGGAGGTCTTTCATTTGAATCTAAAGCAGCAAATTAATTTTGCAGGCAGTCTTTAAATTCCAGTAGTATATTCTCAAGGTCATATTTTGCTACATTCTTGAGTGGCTTGCTCTTTTTCAACTATAGCTTGAGTTTGCATACTAGTGGTGAGTGGAGGACTAGCCTAATGGTTAAGCACACTGGCTTGGGAACCCAGAGACCAGGGTTTGATTCCCACTAGCACTCCTTGTGGCCTTGGGCAAGTCACTTAACCTTCCATTGCCTCAGAAAAATCCAAGTTATCAATGTCCCTGTTTAATGTACAATACCAAGTTTAAGTTACAATGTGAACCGCTTTGATTGAAATGATAAAGCGGTATATAAAACCTGTTAAATAAAATAAACAGTCGGCTCCAGGTTTTGTCTTTCTTGATGTTATAGAGCTTTTCCATCGTTGACTTCCACAGATGTAGTCAATTTGATTTTTGTACAATCCATTGGGTGAACTCCATATGTACAGTCACCGCTTGTATTGCTGGAAGAAGGTGTTTGAGATGAATGGATGAATGGATCGTTGGTCTTGCAGAATTCTACCAGTCTTTCTCCAGCTTCATTTCTGTTGCCGTCCATATTTTCCAACCACTTTGCCTTCTTTTTTGTTCCCAGCTTTTGCGTTCCAGTAACCCATGACTATCAGGATATCCTGTTTGCATATTCTGTCAATTTCAGCTTGTACTTGTTCATAGAACTCATCAATTTCATCCTCTTCTGCATCTATTGTTGGGGTATATACTTGAATTATAGTTGTGTTGATAGGTATTCCTCGTAGATGAATAGAGATTAAGCGTTCACTGAATGTATTGTATTTCATTACAATTCTTGCAAGTTTCTTCTTTATTATAAATGCAACACAATTTCTTCTTTGTCTTTCATTTCCAGCATAGTAGACCATGTGATCATCTGATGCAAAGTGCCCAATGCCAGTCCATTTCAGTTCACTGACTCCCAACAGATCACGTTGTACACGTTTCATTTCATTCTTGACCACCTCCAACTTCCCTTGGTTCATGCTTCATACGTTCCATGTCCCAATATATAAGACATCTTTACAGCTTCTGACTCTCATTTCTTGTGCAGCTACATCAGCAGTCAGACGTCCCAAGGGCTTTGATCCACCCACATCATAAATGCTGGCTTTACTCTGAAACGTCTTCAGCTTCTCCCCACTAGCTAGTTGAGTGCCTTTTTAAGCTTTGGAATTACAGAGCTTAAAAGGGAGAGAGGAGGCATTGTGGGTTAAACTAGAAAGAAGGAAAAAAATCTATTTGCATTGGTGTGATATACAGACCTCCCTCACAAGAGGAAGAGGTGGACAGAGAGTTAATTGAAGACATACGCAGCATTGCTAGGAAAGGGGAAGTGCTACTGATAGGGGATTTCAATATGCCAGGTGTTGATTGGCACATTCCTGCTGCAGTATCATCTAGAAGTAAAGAGATCCTGGATTCTCTGCATGGAGTATTATTCAGTCAATTGGTAACCGACCCCACACGTGAAGGGGCCATACTGGACTTGGTGCTTACCAATGGTGAAAGTGTTTCTGATGTTATAGTGGGAGATCATTTTGCATCCAGTGATCACCAGATGGTGTGGTTCAGTATTAGGACTAGGGCTGTTAGAATCCATTCAAAGGTGAGGGTCTTAGACTTTAGGAAGACCAACTTTGCCAAGATGGGCCAATACCTCAGGGAGTCATTAGCAGGATGGGAACAACGGGGGGATGTAGAAAAACAGTGGGCAAAACTGAAAGGGGATATTTTAAGGGCAACCAACCTTTTTGTTAAAATGGTAAATAAAGGTAAAAGGAAAAGGAGACCGCCACGGCTTTCGAAAGAAGTAGCTGAAAAGGTGAAGAAAAAGAGGGAGGCCTTCATGAAATACAAGAGATCACAGAGAGAGGAAGACAGGCATCTATATTTGGAAAAACTTAGAGAAGCTAGCAAAGTAGTCAGGAAAGCAAAGATTCAAAAAGAGGAGGAAATAGCCATGCAATAAAATGGGGGGGATAAGACATTTTTCAGCTATGTTAGTGAGAAGAGGAAGGGCAAAAGTGGTATTGTCAGACTCAAGGGTGAAGAGGAGGAATAGCAGAAGCTGATGAAGATAAAGCGGAATTGCTTAACAAATATTTCTGTTCTGTGTTCACAGATGAAGAACCAGGAGCAGGACCTCAGAAAATGCCCAAAAACAGGAACAGAAACGAGGGACATCTTGAACAATTTTCAGAAGACTGTGTTCGTCAGAAACTAGCTCAACTTAAAGTAGACAAAGCAATGGGACCGGATGGGATACACCCTAGAATACTGAGGGAACTTGAGGACATTCTAGCAGCTCAACTAACTGACCTTTTCAATGCCTCGTTGGAGTCGAGAATGGTGCCAAAGGACTGGAGAGAGGCTCATGTGATGCCTTTACACAAAAGCGGAAGTAAGGATGTGGTTGAAAACTAAGGCCAGTTAGTTTAACTTCGGTGGTGAGTAAATTATTGGAAACGCTGCTGAAAGAGAAAATAGTGAGGTTTCTGGAGTCCAGCGGATTACAGGATCCGAGGCAGCATGGATTCACCAGAGGCAGGTCTTGTCAGACAAATCTGATTGATTTCTTTGACTGAGTGACCAAGGAGTTGGACCGAGGGAGAGCCCTATATGTGGTGTATTTAGATTTCAGTAAAGCCTTTGACACTGTTCCTCACAGGCGACTTATAAACAAACTGAGCACCCTAGGGATGGACCCTAAAGTTACTGCTTGGGTTAGAAATTGGTTGGGTGGGAGGCGACAAAGAGTACAAGTAAATGGAGCTCACCCTGAGGAGAAGGATTTTATTTTATTTATTTTATTTTATTTATTTACATTTCTTATTTACCGCACTATTTGCGATCAGCGCGGTTTACATAGAACAAACAGTATCCGACAATAAACAAGAGTCAGGTCATTACAATGAACAGGAGCAGTAAACTTGGATAACAGGGGAAACTATCTACATGTGGTGTTACCAGTGGTGTGATGTTACCAGTGGTGTGCCCCAGGGATCTGTCCATGGTCCGATTCTTTTTAACATCTTTGTTAGTGATATAGTAGAAGGGCTGTCGGGTAAGGTTTGCCTCTTTGCGGATGATACCAAAATCTGCAATAGAGTAGACACCCAGAACGGTGTAGATAATATGAGGAGGGATCTAGCTAAGCTTGAGGAATGGTCTAGAATTTGGCAGCTGGGATTTAACACTAGAAGCCCCAAAGTACTTGGGGATACATCTAGTGGCCAATTTGGGGATTTTCTACCGGAAAAATGTGAGTGACCAGATAACGCAGATGAAGGACTGGTGCAACAGGTGGCAGGGTCTCCCATTATCGCTTCTGGGCCAGTTGGTAGTTAAGATAGTGCTGCTGCCAAGGCTGCTCTACCATCTGCAAATGGTGCCCCGGTGGGTGAATGGTAGAAAGGAGAGACTGTATTATGGTGTGGTAACTTCCTTTTTGTGGAGGGGGCGAACAGCACGTATTAACATCAGGAAATTGGCGAATTGAAGGGAGAAGGGGGGGCTAAACCTGCCGGATCTTCGGCAATACAATGTGGCGGCACTGCTTCACTGGGTCTATGAGCTGCATACTGGAAGGAGCAGATAGGCACCACCGGCCTACTTGATGGTGTCTGTGGTCCATACCAATACTTCAACCTGTTGCAAGTGAGTCGACGGGGGAGCAGGGGAACCACCCATTATGACATCTTCCTGAAACCAATATAGCGGGCATGGCAGTGGTGGCACAAGGGCATAGGGGGATCAAAGGGGAAATATCCAGTAGAGATGTTAATTGGAAACCTGGAGTTCACCCCGAGTGTTTAAAATGCGGCTTTCCGAGAATGGGTACACACGGGGTGTAGATATGTGGGACACCTCTTGGAGCTGGGGTGGCCTGTACTCCCGTCGTTTGAGCAGCTTAATTCAAAGTGGCAAATTCCTATCAAGCATTTGATGGCCTACCTCCAATATCTCCACTATGTAACGAATAAGACCCAGGAGGGAGTCTGTCAGGGATTCAAGGTGCTAGATAGGCAGTTTCTAGCAACCCCAGAAAAAAGTAACAAACTGGTCTATTGGTATAGAATGGGCACGGAGACCAAGGAGGGAGAGTGGCTTTGAAATCCAGGAAAGGCATAGGCCCAGGAAATGGGGGAGGAGGTGGATGAGCAAATGCTGGAAGACCTTTTCACGAGTATCCCATGACACATTCCAGACATCACATTGCAGGAAATGCAGTTTAAGATTCTGCACAGGGTCTGTCTGACAAGGATGAGGGGGAAGAATCTACACTTATGGAGCGGCCCAGAATGCTTGAGGTGCAAGGTGAACAAGGGGACATGGGTACACACCTTCTTGGAATGCCGAAAGGTACAATCCTACTGGGAAAGGGTATTAGCATACATAGAAAGCATGGTGACGAACAAGATCAAGTGGACCTTTGCGGCTCTGCGGCTCTGCTCTTGGGAGACACAATAACATTCAAGAAGCAGAAAGTGGAGGAAGTAGCATGCAAATTCATATAAGTCATCCTGATGCTAGCCAGAAAGACTATCTTGGTGCACTGGTTGGTGGAGCGGGTGCCAGCAGTGTTGCACTGGATGAATCTGGTACAAATGATGGCTGCATGGGTGTTACATGAGCGGAAAGGGGGGGGGGTGGTCCTAGCAGAAATAGCAATATTGAAAGGTTGAAAAGGTGTAGGAAAAAGTCCTTCAGTCCTTATGACTCACACCAAACAGCAGTTGTAGAGGCTTGCTAGCAATGCAGGAGAAGGGGGAGAGGGGAAAGGGGATGGGGGTAGGGGGAAAGAAAAGAAAAAAGATTGACTACGGGTTGTGAGAATGGCCCTGGACACATAGGTGATGGCCCCCTAATGAGAAATGGAGAGCAAATAGGGGGAGGGGGGAAACCCAAAGGGCAATTAAGTCATCTTTACGCTTTAGACAGAAGAAAGGAACTGGTTTAGCTGAGACCCTGTTAAATATTATAGTGTAATTCGGATATCTTGGTTGAAGTGCTTTGATGTGTTTTGAAAATGTAGATTTGTATTGTTGGTCAACAATAAAAATGTGTTACAAAAATAAAAGGATTCTATTAGATGGCAAAGTTATCTGTCTTGTCAGTGTAAGGGACATGGATGTGTTCTTAGTTTCTCAACTCTGGTCCAGCTTTCTGAGTTGTGATGAAATGGTGATGAGTCTGCTTGTCATTTGTCTGCCTTCTATCTCTGTGGCGCTGTCTCGAGGTTTCTCGGTCTCGGGGCAGTCTAGTAACTAAATGAGTAAAAGGAAATACAAAATGCCCGATGGTGATAATATTGTGTGCAGGGCTCGCCTGTGGTTTCTGCCAGTTGCAGATATGTCAAGGTCTTTTCTCTGTTTGACTTTGTAAAGAAAAAAAAAAAAACATTAGGCCTTCAGAGCTCTTCGGTATCTTTGGTGCCCAGTAGTGGTACAGAGGGGCAGCTAGAACTGCTGGCAGAGTCTCTGATCTTCTCCGGGGAGGCCCATACTTTTCTGATTGAATGGAAGCTCTCGGGGCCAGTGGTGCAGATTCGGCATTAGATCCAAGTGTTTCTCTCAAAGTCATTAACATGCCTAATCAGCACTCATGTTGAGGGACAGCAAGGGTCCCAAAAGTCCGGGAGTTTTTGTTGGTGGTGTCTTTGGAGAGTTCATAGTCATTAGGGGGACGTCTCTGCGGTGGATTCCGCAGAGTGTATCCAACTACTTGTAGTTCACGAGTCCTGGCCTTGCTGGCCTGTAATGGGCAGTCTGGAGGGCAGGTCAGCCCGCACAGGCGACGTCCTCTAAGCTCGGTAAGCATTTTTTTTTTCCATTTAATTCATTTTATTAAAGTTTTATCACACTTAACCAGAACACTTCAACACATACATCACACCATATGATACAACCCAATCACCAACCCTCCAGAGAATAACAAAAGCAAATTCCCATCCCCTATCCCCCTTCAGCCCCCCTCCTCCCAGCCCCCCCAAGTGACTCCCCCCCCCCTCACCCCCGACTACCCCCCCCTCCCTCCGGATACATGCCTCGCCACAGTTTCCCCCATCTAACTTCAAAATGACCTCCCTTCATCTTCCTTGCTGCTGTTAACCTCTCCATTGATCCAGACTACTACATCTGCAACCAACTACCTACAACTTGAAGTCACCCAGGCTGGTGCAACCTCGAACTCCGCGGAAAACAGCTCTCAGCACAACTTGCCCCAACCATCTCCACTATCCGACTTTGAAAAAATATCACGCAGAGAGATTGAAGACACGATCGCTGCAATCAACCCCACTACTGCACCCAATGACCCATGCCCTGCTTTATGGATAAAGGAGTTACGATGTGACTTAAGCCAATATCTGAGCGAATTAATAAACCAATCTCTTACAACCGGATCGTTTCCACAAAGTCTGAAACAAACATCAATCAGACCACTGCTCAAAAACAACAAGCTGGACCCAACGAAAGTGGAATCATACAGACCAATTTCAAGTATCCCTATGCTTGCCAAAGTAATAGAAAAGTTAGTACAGCGCCAAATCCAACAGCATATTGATACTGAAGCCCCACTGGATCCTTCCCAGCATGGGTTCAGAGAAGCACATGGGGTTGAAACCCTCCTCACCAACCTATTTGACCATCTAGTCTCTGGAACTGACAAAATGCATCAAGGATTCGCCCTCATATTCCTCGACATTGCAGCGGCTTTCGACTCGGTGAACCATGAGATCCTCATACAACGCCTCAGCGAGAAAGGAATTCAGGGAACAGCCCTAAAGTGGTGCAAGTCATACCTGACTAATAGATGGCAACATGTAAGGTCAGGCTCCACAACCTCTGAACCATTTTTACAGAACCAGGGTGTACCACAGGGCTCGTCACTATCTGCATTGATGTTTAACATCTACATGCAGCCCATATGTGCCCTAGCACGTTCATTCAAGGTCAACTGTCTAGCCTACGCAGATGACATCCTACTATACATCCCATTCAGGACCAACCAACCAGACCTCTCCCCTCTAACAAGATGTTTTGAGGCAACAGCAGAATGGTTCAGCACACAAAACATGAGAATCAACTACAGTAAAACAGATGTCCTTTTCATCTCAAGAAACCAGGACTTCACCCCTCCACTCTCTTTAAAGATCGGCAACACAGAGCTGAAAACCAAACCCACAATCCGCTACCTTGGCGTTACACTGGATCAACAACTGGATCTGAAAACCCACATAAGAAACACAGTAAAAACAGTATACATGAAAATAAGGACCCTAAAACATCTCCGACCGCTGCTTGACTTCAGCGACTACCGTTCGATCTATCAGGCATTAATATTACCACATTTCGACTATGCCAACGTAATTCTACACGGTCTCCCTCAAGCAACACTGGCTCCTCTCCAGCTTGCAATGAACACTGCGGCAAGAGTACTAACAGGGGCTTCACGGAGAGAGCACATAACGCCAGTACTGATGAACCTCCATTGGCTACCAGTTCAAGCAAGAATCCGCCACAAAGTTCTAACCTTAACTTTCAAAGCCGCAAACACCCTGACCCCCACAGCCCTCAGCAAGATGATACATAAAGTACCACAGAACAGAAACAGAAGACCCATGATGCAAAACACACTAGAGGTCCCAAAAGTAATAACAAAATGCACAAAAGCAACGACAAATAGGGCCTTTACGATTTACGCACCCAGAGCATGGAACGCTCTCCCCACCTCTATTCGAAACATCACTTACCTAATTGACTTCAGGAAGGCATTAAAGCAACACCTATTCACCACATACTACCCTGAATCCAGCACTAGTAATCATACATATGCCCCCTCAGACAATCACTCATTGCAATTAAACAATCAGACTCAGCATGAAAAAGGATAATCAACTGATCGCTCAGAAGATACCCACTGAAATGGAATCAGGACCCCCAGTGTAAATAAGATGTAGATATGTTATACAATGTACATAGTTCCCCCCCAGTTACTGCCAAGTTGATCTCCTGTTTATTGTAAATACAACTCAGGGTTCCTGTGTTGTATGGTTGATGTTGAATGTAAACCGCTCTGATCTAAAATAGAGCGGTATAGAAGAACTGTTAAATAAATAAATAAATAAATAAATAAATTGAGAGGATATGGTGTATACGCCCTTCAAACTCTCCGATCCCTGGTGCTTCTTTACGCTTCCAGGCAGCCACTACAGCACAGCGCGCCGCACGTAGACATGCTATTACCCCACGCCCCCACCCTCTCCCCTGTATCCCCCCCCAAGACAACAGGCATAGGCCCGGGGACAGCTCAATTTCCTCCCCCAATTTATCCCGTATCCAATCCCGTATCTGATTCCAAAAAGTCTGGATTTTTACACACTCCCACCAGATATGCCAGAAAGACCCTACCCCCCCACACTCCCGCCAACAGGCAGAGGGCACGCCAGCATACATCTTATTCAATCGATCTGGGGTATAATACCACCGCATCAGTATTTTATAACTGTTTTCCCGGATGCTACTCGAAAGAGGGGTCTTTTTAAGCTGATCCCAAATCCCCTTCCAATCGACTTCCTCTAAGTGCACCCCCAGGTCCCTCTCCCAATCCAGCATATATTTAAATTTAGTACCCCCTCCTACTTACCCCCTTATACAGAGCAGATATCATCCCCCTAGAAGTCCCCATCCCCACCCACACCGCTTCTACATCCGTCAAATCCGCCACTAGTTCCCCTTTACCCTTCCTCCCCCTAAGATAGGACTGAGCCTGAGCCAGCGCAAAGCGGTCAGCCTCCCGAAGCCCAAAACTCTCCCGCAATTCACCAAATGACAGGAACTCATCCCCATCCATCAGCTGAAAAAAGCACTCCAACCCCTTTCGGGTCCAGCCATCAAAGACCCCTCCCTCCCACCCCGGGCGAAACGCCTTATCCCCCCTCCACGGAGTTGCTAGCGAAAACCCCTTCCCTCCCCTATAATACCCTGTGCTCGGACCTCATCCCAAACCGATACCACCTGCCGCACAGCTGGGGAGCCCACCCCTAATTCCCACCGATCCTTCCCCTTTGCCCATAACCACGCCGTTAACCTCCCCCCTTTCACATACTCCCTCTCCACTCGCACTCCCATTTTCACCGCATCCCGCTCTCTCCAATCCATGGCCAGCCGCAACTGCGCCGCTTGATAATAAGCCCGAAAATTGGGCACCCCTAGACCCCCCTCCCTTTTGTGAGCATATAAAACCTCCCGCGCTATTCTCGGGGGTTTCCTTTTCCAAATATATTGAAACACTTTCCGCTGCAAGACTCTAAGCACCTGGTCGGGCACCTTCACAGGTAGCACCTGAAAAAAATATAAAATGCGTGGCAAAAGGTTCATCTTCACTCCCGCGACCCGACCAAGCCAAGATACCTCCGCTTGCATCCAACAGTCTAAATCCCTATGCAGTTCCCCGAGGACCTTAGGGTAATTGACCCGATATAAATCCTCATACCGCCCTGGAATTTGTACTCCCAAATACCCCAAAGACTTCGAGACCCAGCGGAAAGGGTACTCCTTCTTTAAACACTGTACTACCCCCCATGGAACCGAGATATTTAAAACTTCCGTCTTTTCCAGATTCATCTTAAAGCCCGCCACTCCCCCAAACCCCGCTACCTCCGCCATAATACTTACCAAGCTGCCCGCTGGCTTGCGGATAAACAAAAGGATATCATCGGCATATAAAGAAATCTTATGCTCCACGCCACCCGCCACTATCCCACTAATCAACACGTTATCCCGAATCCGTTGCGCCAGAGGTTCGACCACCAGGGCGAACAACAATGGCGAGAGGGGGCATCCCTGCCTCGTCCCGCGTTCCAATTCAAAGTCCTCCGTATAACTCCCATTAACCTTAACCGAGGCCCCCTATATAACCCCTTAACCTTAACCGAGGCTCCCATTAACCGAGGCCCCCTATATAACCCCTCCACCCAGCCTATAAAATTCGGCCCACACCCTATCTTCCGGAGCACTTGCCATACAAAATCCCAGTGTACCCGATCAAATGCCTTCTCGGCATCTATGGACATCAGGATACATTCTTCGCTCCCCGCCCGTGCTATCTCTATTACCTCAATGGCCCTTTGAATATTATCCCCCGTTTGCCGCCCCAGAATAAATCCCGTTTGATCCTCCCGCACTAGCGAAGGCATCCACGGGGCCAATCTATCCGCCAAAGCTTTAGCCAGAATCTTAACATCTACATTAAGTAGGGAAATCGGCCGGTAAGATCCACACTCCAAAGGATCCTTCCCAGGTTTAGGCAGGATCGAAATCCCTGCCGTCAACATTTCAGGAAGCAACTCCCCGTCCTTCATCAACATCCCATTAAAGACTCGTAGCAGCAGCCCCCCGACATCCCCCCAGAACTGCTTATAAAATACCCCAGGCAAGCCGTCTAATCCCGGGGACTTACCCTCCTGCAGCCCCTTCACCACCCTACCAACCTCCTCCGCAGTAAGGGCCCCCTCGAGCCCGTCCCGCGCTTCATCCCCCAGAGTAGGCATCTCCAGTCCCGCCAAATACACACGGATGTGCTCAACCTCCACCCCATCCTGTCTCCGATAGAGCTCCCGGTAATATTGCTCAAAGCGCTCCCGGACCGCCCGTTCCTCCCGCAGCACCTCCCCATCCCGGTGCCGAATTTGATAAATCATAGACGCCCCCACTCTCTTCCTCAGTTTACGAGCCAACAAGCGCCCAGCCTTATTACCGAACTCATAATATACCTGCTGAACACGCTGCAGGTCAAACGCGATCTTATCAACTTGCAAAGCCCGTAGTTCACCGCGGACGCGCTCCAGAGTTTTCCGGGCTTTCCCCGATCCCTCTGCGCGCAACACCCTTTCAGCCTCCTTCACCTCAGCCTGCAACCCTTCTGCTTTCCGCCCCCGTTCCTTCTTCAACCTCGCCCCCCAATAGATAAACTGCCCGCGAATATAAGCTTTCAACCCCCCCATACCAGAACATCACGTACCTGCCCATCATCATTGAAAGCCAAATACTCCTGAATCGCCCCCAGAATATCCAGTACCACCACCTTGTTTTTCAAAAGGCTCTCGTTCAACCGCCAGAACCGGGTGCCCAATTGCCGCCTACTACACACCTCCACCACCACCGCACTATGATCCGACCAGACAATCGGGATAATCTCAGCCTCCAATACCTCTACCAACCAGTCCTCACTCATCAAAATCATATCTATCCTACTCCAGCAATTATGCGGGGCAGAAAAAAAGGTATATTCTCTACCCTTAGGGTGTCTATGTCTCCACACATCTACCAAATTATGCTGCTCCATAAGCTTTTTAAGCCCTTTCCTATTGGACCCCCTCCCCTCCCACCCCCGAGGGTTCCTATCCCACCCATCTTGGAGCATACTATTAAAATCCCCCCCCACCACTATCTTTCCCTGGGTCTCTCCCGATCCAACAACCGCCTAGTAGAATCCCAGAAGGGCCCTTGGGCTCCATTAGGGGCATACACGGTGACTATACAGATCTCCTCCCTCCCCCCCCGCCCTTTAAACCCCACACTACTCCCCTCCCTAACTTTAAACCAACCCTGTACCTGCAACCCTACCCCCCTTTTCACCAAAATGGCTACCCCCCGCTTCCGTTCTCCCCCTTTAGCACATGAGAAAAATTGCTCCGGGTACCCTGAGTGTTTTAATCGTGCTACCTCGCTACCCCTGAGGTGTGTTTCTTGTACCAAAATCACCTCCCACCGATTATCCTTAAGCTCTCTAAAAAAGTGCCGCCTCTTTTGCGGAGAGTTCAACCCCTTTACATTTACAGATCCAATCCGCAACATTCCCCTATGTCCCCCCCTGTCCCACCTCCCTCATCCCCCCCATACGTGGCATCACCGCAGTACCCACTCCCCCTTCCCCCCCTCTCCCTCCCCCTGCCCCCCCACCCCTGACTCCCCCCGTCCCAATCAAACTTCCGTGTGAGTCATGTCCTATCCCGACCCCCTCCCTTAGCTCCATCCCCAACCCCATTAGTACACCCCGCTAACCCCCTCCGCAATCCCATACCCCAAACAGCCCTCTTCCCCCCAAGGTATAACCCCCAACATACAGCAAATCCCCTTTTACACCTTGCCAGCCTGGACCCCCCAATCCACAACCTCCCCCTCCCGGCCCCCTCCAATGAACAACCCCATATCAAACATTTCAACCACAACCCCCCCTCCTCGTTCGTGGAGGTGTAGCAGAGTCCCCTTCAGAGGCCTCCTGGGATAATCGCTTGAGCCTTTTCCCCTTCTCACAAACACGCTTCCACTGCGACGTGCGCTGTTCCTTTCCACGTTCTTCCCGGTGCACCCCGCCAACCACAGCCTGAGGGAGCTGTTCACACCCCAATTCAGTCAGAACGCTCCACGCCTCTTCTGCACCTTTGACTCGCCGCGAAATTCCGTTGACTGTGAGCAAAAGCCCAAAGGGGAACAGCCAGCGGTATCTCAGTCCTTTCCCCCGTAAGAACGCCGTGACTTCTTTCATGCCGCGCCTCCGCTCCAATGTCCCAGAAGATAGATCATTGAAGATCTCTACCTCACAAGAGTCCCAGGCGATGCGCCCATATTTCCTGGCTGCATTCAAAATCCGCTCTTTCAGAGGAAAGCTACTCATACAGGCAATCACATCCTTCACTTGCTTGTCCCGTCGAGGGCCGAGGCTGCGATGTGCCCTCTCTACACCCACCACTTACACGTGGCCGCCCTCCGTATCTCCCAATCGCAAAACATGTTGGCAAATGCGTTGCACCATTTTTACACAGTCCTTATAACTCTCCGTTTCAGGAATCCCCTTAAATCTCAGATTATTCCTGCGGGCTCTGTCCTCCATCTCCTCCATTTTGGCTTGCATCTCCTCCTGCCGGTCGCGCAAGCGACGCTGCTCCCCTTCCACCTCCCTTAGGGCGCTTTCCACCGTCTCCACGTGGTCGGCCACCTCCTCCACGCGGTGCCCCATACTATTCAGTTCCTGGTGAAGAGCGTGTAATTTTTCTTTCAAATCTTTTCGCAGCTCCTTAATATCACCACGTAAATCTCTCTTGAACTCCACCAGCCAGCCTTTCAACTCCGCCCCGGAGGAACTCAGCTCCGGTCCGCTGCTGTCGTCTCCCGAGCTCTCTCCGCCTCCACTCTCCTCTCCAGCCTCAGGGCGCCGCAGACCTTTTGCCTCTTTCCGGGCATACGCGGACTTAAACTCCTCCAATTTCTTATGGGCTGCCATCGCACACCCTGGGGTAGCCTTCTCCACAATTTTCTCACTGGGGATATCGCTCATGGCCTCCGTTGGTCGGGAATCAGACGGAGCTCCGTTACCTCGCGGCCATCGGCTCCGTGACGTCACCGGAAGTCCGGTAAGCATTTTTAAGTAATCGTTTTTGTCAGGAGTTCCTGGAGGGCCTTGATGTCAGACTAGGTTGCCACTGTGCGTGATCCAAGAAGATCTGGAAGCAGTAGCTGCAGGGCTTACAGGGGTATTTTGAGGGGTATTTTATAGATGGTCCGCGCAATCCATCTTTTCTTTATTGTTTAGTCCCACTTGGCGCCTTTGAGTGATCAAGTCTTCAATAGGTGTAACTGCGTTCCTTTGGGGTTTACCGGTTCTTTTCAGGTCTTCTCCTTATGTTAGCCCAGCTTTGATTGCTGTGGATGATCTTGTTGGTTGAAGCGAAGGAGTGCATGCTTCGCCTTGAGTTTCTGGTGTCGGTTGTGTTCAGAGGAATGGTCTCACTGCAGCTTGGACCGCAGCAGTCTCCATTTTCCCTCTCAAGTGTGGAGGGATATGTAAGGCGTCTTTGGCCATGTTAAAAAAAAAAAAAAAGAGGAGATTAGTAAGGTGTTTTTGGCCTGAAACTTCTAGCATTCTTGGCAATTGGGATACAACTGGGGGTTCGAATCCCCTGCTAACCTTGTTTGTTTCTAGTTGCTTAGCTGGTTATTTTGTAGGCAACTCAGGAATTTATGATTGCTATATTGGGGTACGGTTGGCTGTAGTACTTGGATCCATTCAAGGCTCTTGGAATTCTCCCTTTCGCTTCTTGTAAGCAGGATTCTTTCTCTTTTTCTCCCTTCGAGGACTACCATATCTGTCTGTGTACAGTTGGTCAATTTGTTGGATATGTGCGGCTCCGACAGGTGTTCTTCAGGGAGTCAGGTTGTTGTAATTTTACCATTGTCCCTTAGTTTTCATCTATAGTTGGTTCCAGTAGGAACAAGCTGTTGTGGCACACAGGACCAGCTGCTTCATGTGTGCAATACTCAGGGTAAGGCCTTGGGCAGCGTGGTTTTGGCAGTACAGCCGGTCTCGAGGCTAGTTTTTGTCTTCTTGTTTCACTGTCATATGGTCTGTCTCGGGGGGTAATTCCCTTTAGTAGATTCAAGCTGGACTGTTCTGTTTCTCTCCCCATTCTTGGGTACTGCTCTGTTACATCCCACGCATCTGGATTGAACCGGAGGGATGATAAAGTCTAATTTCACTTTCCTTATCTGTTAATTGCCTTTCCTTATGTCTCTTTAGTCCAGGCCAGGACCCACCCTTTTCTTAACTGTTCAATGATTTTCTTGCATAGTTTTTATGATCATTCCCTACTATAATTTTAGTTCCTTCCTTTTGTAATAATTTTTGTGACCCTTCTACATATGTATCTCAATATGTGACAAGGGGTTTTGTGATTTTTATTTTTACAATTGGCCGTATTGTACTTTTAATCCTGCACCGTTGTTCTGTTTGGTATGGCTATGCATAACCTGTTTCACATAATTAACCTTTAAATTCTTTACATCTGAACATATTCCCTTGAGTCTGGGCTCTAGCTTTTATTTTAACGCTTTTATTTTAACTAATTTATCTTTAGAACATCCGTTATTATACATACTTCAAGACCTCCTCCTTTTGATTCTACAGTTTCACCTTATTCCATCTTTCATTTATTTGCAACATTTTTCATGTATTGACTTTCTTTGGCCCCACCCCATTGTTTTCCCCTTTTTTTTGATGCAATACTATGCACATGTTGTCACACTATGTTTTTCTCATTAGCTTGGACTGTCCAATATATTTTTTTGCATAGTTTTTATGATTATTTTTGACTGCAATTTGTAATCAGCAGTCTTACACTGTGTTTTGCTTCACAAGAGTCTTAGGGGCTTGTTTACAAAGCCGCGGTAGCGGTTTGCAATCGTAATCGGAGCCGCGGCCCCATTGATTTCAATGGGGCCGCGGCTGCGATCGCGATCGCGAACCACTACCGCGGCTTTGTAAACAAGCCCCTTAGTTATCTATTTTATTTGTTTTTATTTTACACATAATAATTCAAGGTTTTTTGGTCCATGGTACACCATATTCTGTCCTCTGTTTTTTAATTTGCATAATGTTATCAGCAATCTTTTTAATTTATTATGTTTATAATTTACTATTTATTATTTTTTAGCTTGATGATCCTATTTGGAATTATTTAATGTAGGTTTTAAATTATGGTCATTCCACCAATTTAATTGCTCATATGAGCGAGCTGTTATAACTAACCCTATGTTGCCTCTTCACATTTTAGTTGTTGTACAATGTGTCATATACTGTGCACATCTGTGTCTATATTTATTTATTTATTTAATTATACATTGCATTATTCATATTCATTACAATGTTTTATCTTTAAGTGTAGCCGCATTTATGTTTTTATATTTTTTTATGCTTATCTATTTTACATTTATTATTTTTATGTTTTATTGTTTTAGTCACATACATGCATATTTATTCTGTATTTATATGTATAATTAATTACATTTTAAATATATTTTTTAATAAGACAGTTTGATATATTATTTATTAACATTATTCAGTTAATTCTATTGTCATTGCTCTACGTTGGTTTTTATACCCATTTGGTCTCTCAGCCCTGCTTTTATCTTTTTATCTTTTTATTTTTGTCTTTTTACTTTTTATTTGTTCTTATCATTAGATGTGTTAATGGTTTTTTTGTCATGCCGGTGCTTTCACATGTATTGTTATTTTAATATGTTTTTAATATTTTTTACTTTGTTTTTAATTATGTTCATGTTTTTACCATTATTTGTTAGTGCTACTCCCCCTGAGGAAGGCATTGCCAAAACGCGTTGGGGTCCCTTTTTGAATAATAAAGACCCGTCTGTTCTTCCAACAACTCCTGCTTCTTGTGTTTGTTTGGATTACCTGCAGGAGTTCGCTCCTCCTTGTGCACCTAGCCTTACATGTCAGACAGCTGCTAGGGCTCTGAGGTCTTGCAGTGCTTTGGCATATTCTTCTCAATCATTTTAAGCTACCAGTTGTTTTCAAGACTGTGCTGCTGTGTGAATTTCAGCTTAAAGTCTTGGGAGTGTTGTTTGGTTCTTCTGTTTCTGCAGATCTCGGGTACAGGAAGGCTTCTTCGGTGAGTATATTAGAATGTGTTTTATACATATTGAATGAATTTTTAATGATCACTAGTTGTGAAGTCTGCTTTACAGAAATACTGGTGAGAGCGAGGCTGCACTAGTTACAGAAATACTGGTGAGAGCGAGGCTGCACAGGACCCTTTATCTCATGACATCAAAATCAAGTCAGTGGTTCTCACTCTCCATCTGCTGGCAGCGTATATAACCAATGCATCTGGACTGGACTAGATTGGAGGGACTCGAGGAAAGACAGTTGGCAGGTAAGTTCTAATTTCACCTTTTTAAATCTTGCTTACTGCTCAGGAAATTTATTAGTTTCTCACAATGCTGTTTCAGCTGATATACCAGGTAATGACATCACTGAGAGTTGCTCAAATCTGCCTCCACTTGCTGGCAACCGAGCATAACCTACTTGTTTGGACTGGTCTAGTAGGATTCAAGGAAAGTAAATTATTAGGTATGTAAAATTTATCCTTACTATTGCTTCCTTTTAAACAAGGAGCCTGGAGGACAAGACAGTTTTTCCTAGGTTTGTGAGGAGGAATTTGCCATTTGAATCGTATCAACATCAGAATAAACCATAAAATTTGGTTAAGAAACATAGAAACATAGAAATATGATGACAGAAAAAGACCACATGGCCTATCTAGTCTGTCCTTCCATATCAACAACTACAACAGTCCCCTTTTTACCTTTAGAGATCCTCTGTGTTTGTCCCATGCTTTTTTGAATTCAGTTACTGTCCTCATCTCTACCACCTCCACTGGGAGACTATTCCATGGATCCACTACTCTTTCCGTAAACAAATTTTTCCACATATCACTCCTGAATCTATCTCCCTTCACCCTCATCCCATGACCCCTCGTAGCAGAACTTGCTTTCAATTGAAAGAGGCTCTCTCCCTGAACATTTATGCCACAGAGGTATTTAAACATCTCAATCATATCACCTCTATCCCGCCTTTCCTCTAAGGTGTACATATTAAGATCCTTCAGTCTGTCCTCATATGCTTTATAATGAAGACCACTAATCATTTTAGTAGCCACCCTCTGCACCGACTCCATCCTGTTCACATCCTTTTGAAGGTGCAGTCTTCAGAATTGCACACTATACTCCAAATGAGGTCGCACCAAAGACTTATACAGAGGCATTATCACCTCCTTTTTTCTGCTAGCCATTCCTCTCTGTATGCACCCAAGCATCCTTCTAGCTTTTGCCGTCGCCTTTTCTACCTGTTTAGCTACTTTAAGATCATCAGACACAACCATTCTTAGGTCCCGCTCTTCTTTAGTGGACAAAAGTACTTCACCCCCTATACTATATTGCTCCCTTGGATTGCTGCAGCCCAAAAGCATGACCTTACATTTTTTAACATTAAATCCCAGCTGCCAAATTCTAGACCATTCTACAAGCTTAGCTAGATCCCTCCTCATGTTATCTACACCTTCCTGGATGTCCACTCTATTGCAGATTTTGGTGTCCTCCGCAAAGAGGCAAACCTTACCCGACAGCCCTTCCGCTATATCACTAACAAAGATGTTAAAAAGAATCGGACCAAGGACAGATCCCTGGGGCACACCACTGGTAACATCCTTTTCCTCAGAGTGAGCTCCATTTACTTGTACTCTTTGTCGCCTCCCACCCAACCAATTTCTAACCCAAGCAGTAACTTTAGGGTCCATCCCTAGGGTGCTCAGTTTGTTTATAAGTCACCTGTGAGGAACACTGTCAAAGGCTAATCTAAATACACCACATCTAGAGCTCTCCCTCGGTCCAACCCCCTGGTCACCCAGTCAAAGAAATCAATCAGGTTTGTCTGACAAGACCTGCCTCTGGTGAATCCATGCTGCCTCAGATCCTGTAATCCGCTGGACTCCAGAAACCTCACTATTTTCTCTTTCAGCAGCGTTTCCAATAATTTACTCACCACCGAAGTTAAACTAACCGGCCTTAGTTTTCAACCACATCCTTACTTCCACTTTTGTGTAAAGGCACCACATGAGCCTCTCTCCAGTCCTTTGGCACCACTCCCATGTCCAACGAGGCATTGAAAAGGTCAGTCAGTGGAGTTGCTAGAACGTCCCGAAGTTCCCTCAGTATTCTAGGGTGTATCCCATCCGGTCCCATCGCTTTGTCTACTTTAAGTTGAGCTAGTTTCTCACGAACACAGTCTTCTGAAAATTGTTCAAGATGTCCCTCGCTTCTGTTCCTATTTGTGGGTGTTTTCTGAGGTCCTGCTCCTGGTTCTTCATTTTCTGAACACAGAACAAAAATATTTGTTAAGCAATTCCTCTTTATCCTTATCAGCTTCTACATATTCCTCCCCTGCACCCTTGAGTCTGACAATACCACTTTTGCCCTTCCTCTTCTCACTAATATAGCTGAAAAATGTCTTATCTCCCCATTTTATTGCATTGGCTATTTCCTCCTCCTTCTGAATCTTTGCCTTCTTGACTACTTTGCTAGCTTCTCTAAGTTTTTCCAAATACAGATGCCTGTCTTCCTCTCTCTGTGATCTCTTGTATTTCATGAAGGCCTCCCTCTTTTTCTTCACTTTTTCAGCTACTTCTTTCGAAAACCATAGCGGTCTCCTTTTCCTTTTACCTTTTACCTTTATTTACCATTTTAACAAAAAGGTTGTTTGCCCTTAAAATATCCCCTTTCAGTTTTTCCCACTGTTTTTCTACATCCCCCAGCTGTTCCCATCCCACTAACGACTCCCTGAGGTATTGGCCCATCTTGGCAAAGTTAGTCTTTCTAAAGTCTAAGATCCTCACCTTTGAATGGATTCTAACAGCCCTAGTCCTAATACTGAACCACACCATCTGGTGATCACTGGATGCAAAATGATCTCCCACTACAACATCAGAAACACTTTCACCATTGGTAAGCACCAAGTCCAGTATGGCCCCTTCACGTGTGGGGTCTGTTACCAATTGCCTGAATAGTTCTCCCTGTAGAGAATCCAGGATCTCCTTACTTCTAGATGATACTGCAGCAGGAATGTGCCAATCAACATCTGGCATATTGAAATCTCCTATCAGTAGCACTTCCCCTTTCCTAGCAATGCTGCGTATGTCTTCAATTATTTCTCTGTCCACTTCTTCCTCTTGTGAGGGAGGTCTATATATCACGTTAATGCAAATAGATTTCTCTTTCCCTCTTTCTAGTTTAACCCACAATGCCTCCTCTCTCCCTTTTAAGCTCTGTAATTCCAAAGCTTTAATAGTGGTTTTTACATATAGTGCCACTCCTTGATTGAAGGATAAGGCGGTATAGAAAACTGGTTAAATAAATAAATAAAATGTAAAGGTAAAACCAAATAATTCTTAGAGGCCAAAAAGCTAGTATTTATACAAAGGCTGAAAATTATTTTAAAAATTCAGATTATAGGTATATTTGTGCAGAAATTTAAATATTTGTAATCACTGGATCTCAGAATGTGCAACAGAAGATAAGGTCTGTCCATTACTCTTGCAAATATTTGCTAAAAGTGGCCAACAGCTTGCTGTAGGTCATAAGGAGCAGGGAGTTCAGATGTTTGCAGCCACACTTGCTTCATGATGATGAGGATAAACACTCCAGATTTCCTTTTATCCTAGTATCATAGCTTTTCAGCTGCATGTTTCTGTTAGTCTCAGGTAATGTTGTGTGCACTTTAGACATAAGCTCTCTATATTTCCACCAGGAATTGTCATGAATTTGCAAAGAAATGTGCCTCTGATTGTTTGGAATAGCATGGGAATAACAACACAGCCCTGTGATTCTGTATATGCTACCACTGTGTGGAGGAGTAGCCTAACGGTTAGAACAATGGGCTAAGAACCAGAGAAGTCGGGGTTTAAATCCCACTGACACTTCTTGTAAGCTTGGGCAAGTTACTTCACCTTCCATTGTCTTAGGTATAAACTCAAGGCCCTGTTTACTAAGCAGCTTCTCTATAGACACAAAATAGGATAAAACCTTTACTAAATAAACCCTTTAGATTGTAAGCAGTCTGGAGATAGGAAATGCTTCTTATAACTGAATGTAACTTGCCTTAGCTATGAATGAAAAGGCCTGAGCGAAAATCAAATATAATAAGAAGAAAGAACTGCTGACGCTTACACTACACTGTAGTCAGCAAAAACCTCAGCTCCCAGCATCCATCCTGATTCCCAAAAGTTGACAAGTTGTCTTCAGCCTATAGAAACATAGGAAATGATGGCAGATAAAGACCAAATGGCCTAACTAGTCTGCCTGTCTATACCAACTACTAAGTTCTACAATCCCTTTCTCTGCCTCAGAGATCCTCTTTATCCTATGCCCTCTTGTATTCAGATACACTCCTCATTTCTACCACCTTCACCAGGAGGTTATTCCACATATCTACAACTCTTTCCATGAAGAAATACTTCCTCAAATTACTTCTGATTCTGTCCCCTTTCACGTTCATCCTATGCATCCTCATTCAGTTGGAAAAGGCTCCCCTCCTATGCATTTATGCCAAGGAGGTATTTACATAGCAACAAATTAAATGACGGCAGATAAAGACCAATATGGTCCATCTAGTCTGCCCATTAAGATGGCAAGAGTAGGTGCACCTGCCGCTCCATGCAGGTCACCCCTCCCCATGTCTTTGTTTAGGGGTGAACCAACCGCTCTCTGTAGGACACCCATGTTAGTTAAGAAATCAGATAGTTAAGTTTATTTTGATTTTATCCTGTTGCTGAAAAGGGATCCACTGTGTCTGTCCCATGCCATTTTGAATTCTGTCACTGTATTTGCCCCCACCACGTCCATCGTGAGAGTATTCCAAGCATCCACCACCCTTTCAGTGAAAAAGTATTTCCTGACATTGCCTTTCAATTTACCCCCTTGCAGCTTCATGTTATGCCCTCTAGTTTTACAGCTTCCCCATCTTTGGAAGAGGTTTGTTTGTTCATTAATTCTCTTTAAGTATTAAAGGTCTGAATCATATCTCCTCTATCCCTCCTCTCCTCCAGAGTATACATATTTAGGTCTTCAAGTCTCTTCTCATAAGTCTTCTGTTTCAGGCTCCAAATCGTTTTGGTCGCCTTCCTCTGAACAGTTTCCTGTCTTTTTACATCCTTTGTGAGATATGGTCTCTGAAACTGAACACAGCATTCCAAGTGAGGCCTCACCAGTGTCTTATACAGTGGTCTTCCTTTCTACTGGTAATTTCTCTTTGTATGCAACCCAACATCCTCCTGGCTTTTTCCACTGCCTTGTCGCACTGTTTTGCCACCTTGAGATCCTCAGAAATAATCACACCAAGATCCTTCTGCTCCGTGCACACCAACCTCTCGCCCCCAATCGCGTACATTTCTCTTGGATTTCTGCTTCCCAAGTGCATGATACTGCACTTCTTCGCATTAAATCTTAACTGCCAAGCATCAGACCATTCTTCCAGCTTTTGTAGATCTTTCTTCATGTTATCCAGTCTCTCCAGGGAGTCCACTCTGTTGCAAATTTTCGTGTCATCTGCAAAAAGACAGACTTTTCCATCCAGTCCTTCAACAATATCACTCATAAATGCATTGAACAGCGCCGGGCCCAGGACCAAACCCTGAGGCACACCGCTAATCACCCTCCTTTCATCTGAGTGAGCTCCATTTACCATCACCTTCTGTTGTCTGTCAGTCAACCAATTTCTGATCCAGTTCACCACCTTGGGACCCATCCCCAAACCATTGAGTTTATTGATAAGCCTCCTATGAGGAACAGTATCAAAGGCTTTGCTGAAATCCAGGTAGATGACATCCATTGCATGCCCCTGATCTAGTTCTCTGGTTACCCAGTCAAAGAACTCAATCAGATTTGTTTGGCAAGATCGTCCTTTGGTAAAACCATGTTGCCTCGGATAAAGTCCACTATTCGCTCTTTCAGGAGCGCCTACATTACTTTTCCCGCCACCGAGGTAAGGCTCACCAGCCTGTAGTTTGTCACTTCTTCCCTGTCACCACTTTTGTGAAGAAGTACCACATCAGCCCTTCTCCAGTCCTGAGGAACTTCTCATGTTTCCAAGGATCTGTTGAAGACATCCCTTAACGTCCCTGCAAGAACCTCTCTGAGCTCTTTCAGTATCCTGGGATGTATCCCATCCGGTCCCATGGCCTTGTCCACTTTCAGTTTTGCAAGTTGTTCTAACACATCATCTTCTGTGAATGGTGTAGTATCTACTTCATTCCCATTTTTATATTTGGGAGTCACAGGTGGTCCTTCTCCAGGATTTTCTTTAGTAAAAACAGAGCAGAAGTATTTGTTTAGCAATTTCGCTTTTTCAATTTCACTTTCCATGAGTCTGTTCCCAGCACTTCTGAGTCCTGCAATTCCACCTTTGATTTTCTTCCTCTTCTGAATATACCTGAAAAAAGTTTTGTTGCCACACTTCACGTCTTTAGCCATCTTTTCCTCTGCCTTTGATTTTGCTTTCCTTATTTCTCTTTTTGTCTCCCTTAGTTTGATCCTTTATTCCTTTTTGTGTTCCTCTGTTTGCAAGCTTTTGAATTTTGTGAAAGCTGTGTTTTTTGCCTTTATTTGAGCAGCCACTTCTTTAGAGAACCAAATAGGTTTCCTTCTCCTCTTGTTTTTATTTACTTTCCTTACATATTTATCTGTTGCCCCTTTTATTGCCACCTTTATTTTAGCCCATTGCAATTCCACTTTGCTTATCCCCTCCCACCCTGCCAACTCCTCCTTTAGGTACGTGGCCATTTTACTGTTTTTGAAGTTTAGGACTTTGAGCTTGCTATGATTGGACTGCACCTTGGTTTTTATCTCAAACCACATCGTGTGATGATCGCTGCTGCTTACAGGGGCACCCACCTGGACATTCGACACGCTATCACCATTGGTGAGCACTAAATCCAGCACTGAGCTTTCCCTGGTTGGTTACATCACCATTTGTCTAAGTAACGCATCTTGGAAAGCATCCACAATTTTTTTGCTTCTTTCCAGATTTGCAGAAGGAGTAATCCAATCCACATTGGGTGACTTTAATCTATCCGATATGATCACTTCACCCTTTGTGGCTATCTTGGCAATATCTATAATCAATTTGTTATCTGTTTCTTCAATTTGAGTCAGAGGTCTGTAGACTACACCAGTATGGATGACAGTGCCATCTCCTCTTCCAACACAATCCAGAGCACTTCTTCTTTTCCCCATGCCCCCTGCATTTCAGTAGCTTTAATATTGCTTTTGAACATACAAGGCTATTCCTCCCCCTTTTCCACTTTCTGTGTCTCTTCTGAATAGATTATAGCCAGTTATGGCTATATCCCATTCATGCAATTCATTAAATCATGTTTCTGTAATGGCCACAATGTCCAAGTCCATTTCCACCATTAGGGCTTCCAGGTCAGGAACTTTGTTGGCTAAGCTTCGAGCATTTGTGCTCATTGCTTTCCAGCATTTAACTGGCTTGCATGTATTTTGCATTGATTTTGTTCTGCCCACTTCTTCCCACTTGTTGATGTGTGGTTGTTGATGTGTGGCTGTTTCTGATGATCTGCTTTTGCCGGGAGTAATGTCCTGAACTTGTCCTTCCCCATCCGTCACCCCCTTTTTCTAGTTTAAATGCATATCCACATACCGCCTGAATTTTTCACTTAGGATTCTTTTCCCCTGTGACAGAAAGATGTAGTCCATCAGCACAGTATAGTCTCTTGTTGGTCCATCTGTTTCCCCAGTTGCCTATAAATCTGAATCCTTCTTGTTTGCACCAGGTCTGGAGCCATGTATAGAAGCTGTTTATGCGATGCAGCCTTTCTGCCCCCTTACCAAGAACAGGTAGAACTTCTGAGAATGCTACAGTGTTAACAATGGGCTTGAGTTTCTCTCCCAGAGTCCCTTTGAACTGCAGCGGCACTGTTTCTAGCTTTGGTGTGTGGCATGGGGGGCCGACCCCTTTTCCTGCCCGGTGGTGTTGCAATACCTTCTCCACCTATCCAACACAGAGCTCAGTCCAACTCTGTCAGGGTACATTTCAGTGCCCTAGCGGCGAACCACCATCTGGTGGATGGGAAGCCCCTCTCAGCTCACCCAACAGTGTCCCGGTTCCTGAAGGACCGCCTCTGGTCCACCCTCCGGCGATCAAATGGGATCTCAATGTAGTGTTGGGGCAGCTCACCCTACCGCCTTTTGAACTGATGGCTACATGTCATCTCCACTATCTCTCCTGGAAGGTGGTGTTCCCTTGTTGCACTCACTTCTGCCTGAAGGGTGAGCGAGCTTCAGGCCCTCGTGGTGGAGAGGCCTTATACCAGGTTCTACAAGAATAGTGTGATGCTTTGCACACACCCAAGTTCCTTCCGAAGGTGGTGTCCTCGTTCCATCTCAATCAAGAGGTGGTCCTCCCTACCTTCTTTCCCAGACCGCACGCCGGTCAGGCTGAGGTGGCCTTGCATACCCTAGACTGTAGGAGGGCTTTATCTTTCTAAATTCAACGCACTCAAGGCCACCGAAAAGCATCTCAGCCTTTCGTTTCCTACAACCCCAGTAAGCTGGGGCAGGTGGCGACTAAGCGTATGCTATCCACATGGGTGGTGGACTGTATTGCCCAGCTCTATGAGGAAGCGAAGCTTCCATTGGAGGGCCGTGTCACGGCTCACAAGGTCAGGGTCATGGCAACCTCAGTGGCTTATCTGCGCTCTGTTCCTCTAGCAGACATCTGCTGGGCCACCACCTGTTCTTCGGTTCATACCTTCGCAGCCCATTACTGCCTGGATAGGGAGTCCCGATGGGACAGTGCCTTCGGCCAGGCTGTACTCTGTAACCTTTTTGAGATCTAGGCAACTCCTGCCCTCCGACTCTTCTGTGTTCAGGCTACCGGAGTGCTAATTCCTTGATAGCAGAGTTTTCCATTGTGGCTGCTTGCGGCTCTCGATGAAGGAGTCTTTTTTGGCTATGGGTTCATGGTAGCCTGTAGCTGGGGAGTCCCATATGTGAGGACTGACTTCCTACTTGTTCCCGGAGAAAGCGTAGTTACTCACCTGTAACAGGTGTTCTCCGGGGACAGCAGGAATCAGTCCTCACAACTCTCCCTCCTCCCCTTGGAGTTGCAGTCCTCCTGTATTTACTGTTTTGTTCTTTTTGCCGTCTGTAGCCATGTCATTTGACCGAGCAAGATGGCTCCTTTGGGCGGGAAGGGGATCACACATGCGTGGTAGCAACTCCCAAAATCTTTCTTTGAAAGCTGGGGATTTGCTTTGCGTGGGCTCCGTCAATGTCACCCATATGTGAGGACTGATTCCTGCTGTCCCCGGAGAACGCCTGTTACAGGTGAGCAACTACGCTTTCTCTCAGAGGTGTTCAGTTGGCGGGCACGAACGCTGGGGCATTTCTATGTTTTGTCATTTTGTTCTAAAAGCTCTAGTAATTTGTGTTTAAAAGAAAAGAAAAAAATATTTTTTTTTAATGGAGTCTAAAAGTTTGCCTAGCTTCTGGGGGTGAGACAATGGTGCAGGATGTCCTCGAAAGCAAATTGTTTGGCCTATGGCTTGCACTGAAGCTCCATTTGCATGGAGCGAGGGGGGTGCCGTGTCTGCGAGCCAGAGGCCGGGTCCGCAGAGGACAGTCTGCTGCCAGAACTATCCGAGAGAGCGGGCAGAGGGCCCATTTCAGTGCATTCTGAGATCCGTTCTCTTAGGGGGAACAGAGGTTCCCCATGAGGGTGGCTGCAACAGAGGTTCCCCATGGGGTGGAAAATCTTGAGTCGCCCCTTTGGAGGAGCAGGGTAAGGATGACTGGTCTTCATGGGCCTCTACTTTGGAGGAAGCTGCTGCAGGGGAGTTGCAGGAAGCTTTTTCCTGGGAGTTCATTCTGCTCCTGCATAAAATGTTCTGCATGAAGCAGCATGGACAGGAAGGCACATCAGCTGCCCAGGACAGGGGGGCAAAGCGCAGTTTGCCCAAGAGCAGCAGCAGGCGGGGTGAGGAACTAGGACATACCCGCCGGCGTGTTGACGATGGTGCGTGGGATGATATGGCATCCATTCACTCTAAGGAGGCAGAGGACCGGGACACGGAGATGAATTTGGGGCCTGAGTCCTTGGAGATCAAAGAGGGTGAGATTCCACAGGATGAGGCGCAGGTTTTCCGCAGAGAGGAGCTGACGGCTCTCATTGCACACTCCCTGTGGGCCGTTAACATGTCAACGAATGTCCCGTTGGAGAAGGAGCCTCTGGAAGATCTGTTCCAGGCTGTCCAGAAACTGCAGACGGTGTTTCCCTTCACCGAATGATCAAGCAGATGATACAGGATGAGTGGGACGTCCCAGAGGCTGCCCTGAGGTGCACGAGAGCAATGACGAGGCTGTATCCGTTTCCCAGATCAGGGGAGAGAACTCTTACGCTCACCCAAGGTAGATGTGACAGTGTGTGTGGTCACAAAGAAGACCATCATTCTGGTGGAGGGCAGTTCAGCCCTCAAGGACGTGCAGAGGACCGTAAGTTAGAAACTATGCTGAAGCAGGCCTTTGATGTGAATGCGCTGTCTATGGGGCTTATGTGGTTCGCACATGTTTGTACTGGGCACATAGGATCTTGGAATCAACAGGGGAGTCACCATCTCTGCTGCCAGAAGCTGCCAGGCTGGAATCGGGGGCAGCCCACTTGGCGGATGCCTTTTATGATCTTATTTGAGGTTTGTCCAAAAGCATGGTTCCTGTGGTTGCTGTCTGACGCTATCTGTGGTTGCAAAATTGGTCAGCGGATTTCTTCTCCAAAGCCCAGTTAAGTAAGCTTTCATTCAAGGGGAAGTTCTTGTTCAGGGAAGCCTTGGATAAATTGATAAAGGATTTGGGGGAGTCTAAGGGGGGTTGGCTTCCAGAGGATAGACCTAAGCCAGTTAGGACCTCTGGTCCTACAAGGGGTCAGCCTCAGGATTTTCGAAGGTTCCGCACACTGTGGTTCACGCCATACCTAAGAGGACGCATCCCCTCTCGGGGCCAGCCTTTTCGTGGACTTTGAGGAACCAACTAGGGTTTTTATACCTCATCTGCGAATATGGCAAAGAAGTCACAATGAAGCGAGGGGGACCCAGTGAGGGTGGTTCCTGTTGGAGGGAGATTACGGGACTTCTACCCTGCCTGGGCCCAACTCACAACCGATCAGTGGGTATTGGAGGTAGTCCGAGAAGGGTATGCACTGGAGTTTGCACATCCTCTGACGGTGGTTTTGTAAGGTTCCCCTGCAAAGTGCCCCTAAAACTCAAAGCTGTACAGGACACCTTGTTGTAACTCCAGGAGTTGCAGGCCATAGTGGATGTGCCTCCAACCAGTGTGACTTGGGTTTATACTCCATATATTTTGTGGTCCCCAAAAAGGGGGGCTCGTTCTAGCCCATATTGGATCTGAAGTGCATCAATCGTTGCCTTAAAGTGCTCCAGTTTCATATGGAGATGCTACGGTCCGTCAACGTGGCTGTCCGTGGAGGAGAGTATCTGATGTCACTTGATCTCACGGAAGCATATCTACACATCCCTATCCAGGCAAAGCATCAGCAGTTTCTCCGGTTTGCAGTGCCCATAGGGCACTTCCGGTTTCGAGTCTTGCCCTTCGGCCTAGCGACCGCGCCCCATACATTCACCTAGGTCATGTTGGTTGTGGCAGCCCTATAGCAGGAGGGAATCCTGGTGCATCCCTACCTGGACGATTGATTCATACTGGCAAAATACAAGGAGGAAAGCGAACGGATCATGAAGAGAGTTATTGTGCGATTGCAAGAGCTTGGTTGGGTCATTAGTGTAGGAAAATGTTGTCTGCAACCATCAAAGGACATGGTATACTTGAGGGCTCGTACACCAGTTGGGTGTTTCTGCTGGAAGACAGGATGCAAACTCTGCAAGAACAGGCCCGTCAATTCCTCTTGAGGAAGGCTCCCACAGCATGGCATTCTCGTCAACTATTGGGGTCTATGGTGGCGTCAATCGAGCTGGTGCCATGGGCTCGAGCACACATGCACTTGCTATAGAGAGCGCTGTTAAGAAGATGGTCAGCGCAGCACCAGTTGCTGACGGAACCTCTCCTTTGCCCTCCAGCCACTTAGCAGTCTCTACAATGGTGGTTATGATCAGAAAAATGTTTGATGGGAATGCCTCTGGAAATGCTGGCTTGGGTCGCATTGACGATGGATGTCAGTTTCACTGGCTGGGGAGCGCACTGCAAGGCCCAGATAGCTCAGAGCTGTTGGTCAGCAGTGAAGTTGGTTTGGCCTATCCACTGGTTGGAGAGGCGAGAGGTGTTCCCAGCATTGCAGAGGTTTCAGAATCACCTGCACAGCAAGGCGGTACGAGTGTTTTCGGACAATGTTATCATTGTCGCCTACATCAGTCGACAAGGGGGCACTGGCAGCGCCCAGTTGAGAGGACAAGATAGTTCTGATGAACTAGACAGAGCACAACTTGCAGGAGCTCTCTGCAGCACACGTGGCCGGAAAGGAAAACGTGGTGGCCAGTTATTTTCAGTCATTTTCACATCAATCCAGGAGAATGGACGCTGCATCGAACAGTATTTGCTCAACTGGTGTGGTGCTGGGGACCTGGTGATCATGTTCCATTCTGTGAATGTGTTGAGGTTTTATAGCCAGAGACAAGAACTGAAGTTAGAGGGGTTCAATGCTGTGGTGCGTTGGTGGCCCTTGGAGGGTCTCCTTTATGTATTTCCACCATGGGCCCTCTTTGGTCGAGTGGTTTAGTGCATTGAAGCACATCAAGGGCTGGTCATTCTAGTGGCCTCAGACTGGCCACGAAGGCCATGGTATGCAGATCTGGTGTGGCTGACAGTGGATTGCTCATGGAGGCTTTCAACTTGGACCGACCTACTCACACCAGGGTCTGTGGTGATGCCTCAAGTGGATCGATTCTCACTTTATGTTTATGTTTATTTATTTGATAAAAACCGCCTTTCTCAATAACCAAGGCGGTGTACAATTAAAAGCTAAGTAATAAAAGAAGGCCGAGGCCAACGAAAGGAAAAGAAATGTACAATATTAAAAAAAGGGATAGTAGAGAAGGACCAAGAAGGCAGGACGAGACATGGCAACATGAGGGAACATCAGGGAGGGGGTTAAGGAAATAGTAGAGTCACACAAAAGGAGAGGGGAGATTAAATGCCAGGGAAAACAGGTGGGTCTTGAGGTTTTGCTTGAAGACTTTGTGTTGGGGCTCTAAACGGAGCTTACAGCTTGAGAGGGTTAGATTGATGAGGCGAGGACACTCGCCTCCCGTAATTGCTATGTTGTTGCAGGCCAGGAAGTGTTCCACCTTGCTGTCGTACGTTCGAGTCTGGTGAGTCTTCGAGGAATGTTGTGTAGGGCATAGCTGCTGGCTGTTATCTTGCGTGCCGGATATCTTGGCCTTCCTGCAGGCGGGCTTGGAAAAGGATCTAGCTTGCAGCTCGCCCCAGGTGCAGGTTGCGGCATTAGCCTGGTACCGCGATAGCGTCCAGGGCATGTCCCTAGCGATTCATCTGGACGTAGTCTGTTTCCTTCAAGTGGTGAAACAGGTTCGACCTCCAGTGAGATCACTGGTCCCCTCAGTCTGGTGATGTCCATGCTGGTGGGGGAGCCGTTTGAACAGCTGGGCGCGTGCATTCTGAAGGATCTCACATTGAAGACGGGTTTTTTTTGTAACAATCTGTTCAGCCAGGCGCATTTCGGAATTGCAGGAGCTCTCTTGTCGCGAGCCGTTTCTCTCTATGTCTAAGGAAAAGATGGTGTTGCGTCCTGTTCCCTCCTTTCTGCTTAAAGTGGTTTCTCCAAGAACAAGCAGGAAGTCAGTCCTTAAATATGGATGATGTTGGCGCTGACAGAGCCTGTGCGGAGCATTTCCCCAGCTTTCAAAGAAAGCCTTTTGGACATGCTACCACACATACATGGTCCCCTTCCCGCCCAAATATGCCATCTTGCTCAGTCTCCTTTTTCATAAGGAGCCCAACAGGCGTTTCTGGGCATTTGTCCTGTTTTCCCAGAAAAACTCCTTGCTAAATATCCTTAAAATTAGCTTTTCCCAGTTTGCATACCGGTTTCTCTTCCCATTTCAAGCCGATGCTTTTCTCTGCTCCTTTTTTCTTTTTTGATCGAAGCTTGCCTCGACTGACATTTGCACTGGAGTCATCGACCCCGGCCGCATGTTCCCCACCATGACACCTAATGGGTTCAATAAATGTGACCGCTGCAGTCAAACTATGTCAGTGACTGACACCCATGACTGCTGCCTACGCAGCCTGGGACCAAACTATGACAGCACTTCCTGCGACCTATGCCAGGCCATGACACCTAAGACTAACAAGAAAAGGTTCGAGTTGCAGGAAAAACTGTTCCCCAGGTCCAATTTGGCCCTGGCCTCCCCAATGCCAGGCTCCAAGCCCAGCACTTACTACAAGGCCCAAGCGTCCTCGGAGTCCCACAGCAGCGGCTCCTCCGAGAAGATCTCAGACCCTGAGAAAAAGAAGAAAAAGTCCTCAAAGTCCACCGAGGTTGCACCGGAGAAACCTGGTAAAACCGCCAGGATGGGACTCGGGCAGCTCCAAGAAGACCCCTACCAAGGTCCTCAAGAAGGATTTCTCGGCCGGCGGAGACTGTCAGAGGTTCCTTGAGGCTGTAGTCCTCATTGAGGATGCACTCACCGGACCCAAGATCCTCGGTGCCCATGCCGAAGGCTGCGGAGCCTTCTGGCTTGGAAACCAGAATGGCAGCACTGGAGCAGAATATCACTGCTATCCTAGCCCTGCACAGGCAATGATGGCTGGTTCGTCTGCATCATCTGCCCCAACGACCGGGCCCCTGACAGCGGGGGAACCCCTGGTCGTCGAGCTGAGCTTTGAACACCACTGGACTCGGGTAAGCCCTTGGTGCCAGTTGAGATCCTGGTCCCGGTTCTCGGGCATCTGGTCCTCCTTGGCTAGTTTCCATGACTCGGACCCCAGGTCCTCTGGAGGCCACTGACTCCTTGGCACCGGCCTCGAGGCAATGAGTCGTAGGGCCTCGGATTTATCGTCACCACTTGACTCACAGTGGGAGACCGACAATAAGGCATTCCCGGAGACTAAATGGCATTGAGACATCCCTTTGGACCTGTCTCCCCCGACGCCCTGGCACCACTCCCCTCCGAAGGATGTAGACTTCCATGACTTTGTCAAGGACATGGCCAGAGCCCTCTCAGTGTAGACCGAGGCAGAGGGAGGACCTTCTCACCAAGGAGTTGATCATCCAATATGAGTCTCCACCCAAGGAAACCCTCACGGTGCCTGTGCAGCTGATCCTCGAGCGGCTACTGCTTAGAATGTTGAAGGCACCGGCGTCTGTATCGGTAGTGAGCTGGCCCCTCGATGCCATGTACCAAATCTGGAAGGACCCAGGGTTCCACAAACCCCAACTCCCACATAACTCCATGGTTGTTGAGTCAACCATGAAAAAAAATTAAGAGCCAAAAGACCCACTCCTCTGTCTCCCCCTCCCCCCCCCCCCCCGCACCGGAAGAGAAGCCAGAACTCTCAATGCTCTCAGGCGCAAGTGTTACCAGGGCTCGATGCTGGGGTGCCAGATCCAAGCCTATGAATTATACATAGGCATGTACTTAAAGGCTCTAACCCAGGAGCTGTCTAGGTTTTCAGCTAGCCTGGTCAGGGAACCCCTCCAATGGTTCCAGTCCCTGAACTCTGAGATCAAGGACTGCTCCAAATTCCTCTCCCAAGCAGCCTACGACAGCTTTGAGTCAGCGGCTCGGGTCGTAGCAGCCAGCATCGGTGCCTGGTGCCAGGCCTGACTACAGTTTTCCGGCCTCGAGCAATGGGTCCAAGACAAACTGCTTGACGTCCCCTGCACCAGGGAGAACCTATTCGGCAAACCTATAGCTGACAAGGCAGCTGAGATTGAGGCCGAATTGATGAGATGCCAGAGGCTCTCTAAAAAGACCTCATCCCTTCCCCATAGGAAACCAGCACAGAAAAGACACCTGTTCCCAAGGAAAAAGAGTCCTTTCCCACAGAATCACCACTACCAGCCCTTCTTGGGCCAGCAACAAGGATCTCACCCTAAGAGGTAAGGTCATGGAGCTCAGAAGGCAAAAACACCGAAGCCTCAGGCCCCAGTTCTCACCCAGCCTGGGGGAGCTTTTTGACTCCCAGGACAGGGCCTCCCCTCCTCCAAGAGACCTTCATCAGCCCACAGGGGGGGGCGCCTGGTGCTCTTTGCCTACAGATGGGCCAACATCACCTTGGACCAGTGGATACTGCAAGTGGTAAGGGAAGGATACCTCCTCCACTTGCAGAAGATACCATCCAAATTCTTCCCAGGAGAGCCAGTACAGCCCTTCCTTCACCAGACTCTTCTGTTCAAAGAGCTCACAGGCCTGATTAGGGATAGCGCAGTAAAGCCTTTACTCAAGCACCTGTGGTGAAAGGGCTTCTACTCCAGGTACTTTCTGGCCCCAAAGAGAACTGAGGGACTCAGGTCCATACTAGACCTGAGAAGCTTAAACAAGTTTCTAGTGAGGGAAAAGTTTAAGATGCTCTCCCTTGAAACACTGCTGCTTTACCTCCATCAGGGAGATTGGCTGTGCTCCTTGGATCTAAAGGATGCGTACACACACATCCTAATCCACTCCTCCCACAGGCAGTACCTAAGGTTCATGGTAGGAGGAGGAAACTACCAGTACAGGATACTACCCTTGGGTCTGGCCTCCTTGCCAAGGGTCTTTAGCAAATGCCTGGCGGTGGTGGCCGCCCATCTGCATTTACAAGGGGCCTTCATTTTCCCCTACCTAGATAACTGGTTGATCAGTGGCGGCACAGCCGCAGAGGCCAATCAGGTAGCCGAGCATGCAGCACCTGGGGTTCATCATCAGGTACCGCAAATCCCACCTCTCTCCAGCCCAAAATCTTGACATGCTGCAAGTCAAAGTGGTCCGCCCCAGAGACAATGCGGAATGCCCTCAGATAACTGGCAGAAGAGGTAAACCGTCGCCAGTCAGTGCCAGCTTGTCTCCTCCTCCGCCTACTGGGCATATGGCCTCTATGGTCCACATAACACCCTCAGTCTGCTTGTACATGCAGACAGCCCAGTGGTGCCTCCACTCACAGTGGACCCAGGCCATGGGCAGGTTACAGGACAGGGTCAGGGTTACCCGCCAACTGGCGGAATCCCTGAACTGGTGGCAAAACGTCTGTCACCTCCAGGCGGGAATACACTTCAAAGCACCTGCATCTCAGAGAACCCTGACCACCGATGCCTCCCTCCTAGGTTGAGGGGCGCATTGCGAGACTGCCACACACAAGGCAGCTGGTCCCAGGAGGAGTTGCTCATACAGATCATTCTCCTGGAGCTCAGGGCGATCTTCATAGCCCTACGAGGGTTCCGCCACTGCCTGCGATACCAGTCCGTACTGATCCAGATGGACAATGAGGTTGCCTTTTCTATATCAACAAGCAGGGGGGCATGGGTTTGTACACCCTCTGCCAGGAGGTGGTGGCCCTCCTCTCCTTTGCAGCTCGCAGCAACATGCTCTTGCGAGCAGTCTACCTCCCTGGCCAGGACAACTTCCTAGTGGACAGAGTCATAAGGCCGTATGAGTGGCGTCTGAACCCCAGAGTGGCCAAGAGGCTCTTACATCTCTGGGGTAGGCCCGTAATGGATTTGTTTGCCTCTCCGGACAATACGCAACTGCCTTGCTTCTGCTCTTGCCGAGTGCATCCGGAAAGGGTAGCATCAGATGCCTTCCTGATCTCGTGGTCTGAGAGCCTACTCTGTGTTCCCACTCACCCCCCTGGTTTCCAGGACCTCTTCAAGGTTCAGAGTGAGAGAGCGTTAGTTAGACTAATTGCCCCCAGGTGGCCCAGGCAGCCCTGGTTTCACTGCTGCTCTCCCTGTCTGTGATACTTCCAGTCCCGCTGGGCCGAGCCCTAGACCTCCTGTCTGAGGTGAGGGGCTCCCTCCTGCACCTCAGTTTGGGGTCCCTAACCATAATAGTGTGGCTGCTGGAAAGGTAGCTTTGGCCCCTTTCAGTCTTCCGAGAGAAGTAGAGGAGATCCTGTTGGCCTCCTGAAAGCCGTCCACCAGGTGGGCATATGCCTTTTTTTTTTTTTTTTTAATCTGTTTATTAAAGAACCAACAGCATAATAACAATCAACAGGTTCACAAAACAACAGCAGAAAAAATTTTTCCCCATTTTCATTGCGGAACCCCTCCAGCGTGGTTTTGTCTGATCCACCGCCGGAGGCTGCGAACCTCAAACAAGGCAAGCAAACCGGTCAGAGCTATCCCCGCCATATAACCCCCTGCCCACCCCCCCCCCCGAACCCCAATAAACACCCTTCACACTAAACCAGGAGCATCTCTATCCAACCTGAAGCACCGCGCTGCGGGCACTAGGGCTCAAAGTTTGAACATAGGGCAGCCAGACCAAGAGGAAATGGGCCCAACGCCTGGGAGACCCCAGCGCACGGCGGCGCTCAAAGAGCATAAGCTGGTGAAAGCTATTGCGCCATTCACAAAATGTAGGGGCTGCTGCCTCTCTCCAGCGATGTAGTATCGGTCCTTTCCCCACCAGACAAGCCTTACGCACCAGAAAACGCTCCCACCGCCCCTTAGGGTGGAGTGGTCCCAGGCAATCCAACACGACTAATAACCCCGTCCAAGTAACCCGCTGCCTCAAAAGTCCACTAAGGTAATCTCCAATGCGCCGCCAGTAAGATTGGATTGCCGGGCAGTGCCACCACATATGACCCAGGTCAGCTAGGGAGCACAAACACTTAGGACAGCCGCCAGACTCGGCCAGATGACTCCGCAACGCCCTCCGCGGGGAGAAATGCGTGCGCAGAATAGACTTATATTGCACCTCCCGCCATCGGGCCCCCTCCGCTAAGTATCGGATCTGACGCAAAGCGGCCGATACGGAGCCCGGGACGACCGCCCGGCCCAGGTCCCGCGCCCATGCCTGCTCCACGGCTGTAAAATCCGCGGGGGTCCCAAGGCCGTCCAAACGCTTTTTCAGGTCAGCAATAGACGGGGGGCTCTCTGCACCCAAACTCAAAAATTCCAAAATCTGCGTCGAGTGCTCCACCCGGAGCTCCGACGGGGACAGAGAACCTACGTAGTGGGAAAGTTGGGCATACGCAAAACCAGAAGTGACCCGATTCAAGCCAAATTCCGCAGCAAGCTCCTCCAATGGCTTACACTTCCCCGTCAGATCTACTACATTCCCTAAACGGCCAATGCCTGCTCTCTCCCAATGCAAGAAAGCAGACGAATCGGAACCCGGGGTGAATTGGGCATTGCCCCGAAGTGGTAACCAAGATGAGACCTCAGGGTTGCTGCCCCAATATTTATTCAGCTGTTGCCAGGTACGCCGCATCGCCCGCAATAGCACACTATTGGTCAATCGAGCCGGTAACTGCGCCCCAGGCAGCTGCAAGGCCGCTTCCAGGGCATGCGGCGCCATAAAGGCCCGCTCGAACTCCCGGGGGGTGTACACCGCCGTGTCCCCCAGCCAGTCGCTAAGATGACGAGCCTGACAAGCTAGCGCATACTTCCAAAAATCTGGAACTCCCACCCCTCCGGTCCTCCAATTACCTCTCATGCGAGACAGCGGTATGCGCGCTCTCGGCCCCCTTCCACAAGAAGCGTCGGACTTCCCGCTCCAGTCGGAGTACGTCCCGCCGCAACAGCCAGGTTGGGAGGGTTTGCATCCAGTAAAGTATTCGTGGAAGGATAACCATCTGTAGGACCGCCACGCGGCCCAACAGAGACAGAGGCAGCGGCATCCAGGCCCGTAGTTGCGCCTGGAGCTTGAGAAACACCCGATCAAAGTTTGCTTTATATAGGGACGCGGGCACCCTAGTCAACTCTATACCGAGATATGTAAAGGCCTCATCCGCCCAACGCAGGGGAAATGCGCCCAACCATTGAGCCCGCAACGAACCCCCCACATCTAAGGCCTCAGATTTCTCCGTGTTAATGCATAAGCCTGCAAATCTCCCATAAGTTGAAAATGCCTCCATCAAAAGTGGGAGGGAGCGCTGGGGAGACGTGAGATGAACCAGGATATCATCCGCAAAGGCGGCCGTCTTAAAACCCACTGCCCCAATCTGGACCCCCGAGATGGTTGTGGAGTCCTCCACGGTGCGTATCAGCGGATCTAATGATAAAATGAAAAGTAGGGGTGACAGCGGGCAACCCTGGCGTGTGCCCCGTTCAAGAGGAAAGGGATCGGAGAGCAGTCCATTGCAAAGGATGCCCGCTGTCGGGTCCGCATACAACAGTGTCACAAAGCTGCGAAAGGTATCACCCAGGCCATAATGTGGTAACAGACCCTGCAAGTAGTCCCAATGTACTTGATCGAAAGCTTTTTCAGCGTCGAAGCTGATCAGCAAAGAGGGCAGTTCTCGCTCCCGGACCCATTCGAGAGATGCCAAAATCTTCCGTAAATTACGAACAGCGTAGCGCCCTCTCACGAAACCCACCTGTGACTCGTGAATCAGACCATCGAGCACCGCAGCCAGTCGATCCGCCAATATTTTTGCCAGTATCGTTATATCAAAATTCAACAGCGAGATAGGGCGATATGAAGCCGCCTGGGTAGGATCCTTCCCAGGCTTGGGTATTAGGGTAACATAAGCATGGTTTGATCCCCAGGTGAATCGCCCAGCCCTTGCCCTACAACCGTACACGTCCACGAGGACCGAGGAGACCGCGTCCTCAAGCACCTTATAAAACTCGGCCCCATATCCGTCCGGCCCGGGCGCTTTACAACACTGTGCTCTCTGGATAACACCGCGAACCTCCTCTACAGTAATAGGGGCGTCTAGGGCCGCGCGCTGTGGTGAGGGCAACCTCTGCACCTGTAGTTTCTGCAAATAACCCTGCATCTCTGCCATGGAACCCTCTCGTCGCGCATAGAGTTGTTGAAAAAAGGAGCGGAACTGCCCCACAATAGCCCGATTATCCTTATGCAAGTGACCCGACCGGTCCCGCAGGGCGGCTACCGTACGAACACCACGGCTGCCACGGAGGCAGCGAGCCAAAAGACGGCCGGTTTATCCCCAAACTGATATAAACAATAACGGTAATAGAAGTGCGATTTTTTCGTCCGCTGATGTATAAGTTCATTGAGCGAGGTTTGCAGTTCCCAATAGCGTTTACGGTTGGCTCCGGAGGGGTCCCCTGCGCAGCGACGACGCGCTCTGACCACCTGTTTTTCCAAGTGCACTATTTGCCGCGCCAAACGTCGACGCTTACGCAACACATATTCAATTATATTGCCCCTCAACACAACCTTAGCAGTCTCCCAAAGCAATTCCGGATCGGCAGCGTGTACTTCGTGGTGGGTCATGAAGTCTGCCCAGCAGCTCCGCAGATGGGCCTGAAACTCCAGATCACGGTCCAGGCCTGCGGGGAACCGCCAAATGCGCGTCGTATCGGCCACCACCCCCCACGCTAAATCCACCCAAATCGGGCATGGTCCGAAACCTCGGTAGGGCCAATCCGCGCCTCATCTACTTGTGAAAAAATCCCTTCCGAGAGCAATATGTAGTCTATACGGGCACTAGTCCCGTGCGCCCGCGACTGATGGGTGAAGTCCCTTTCAAGGGGGTGCAATAAACGCCACGGATCCACAACACCCAAACGTCGACACAGCTCCCGAAGTGTAGCCGTAGTAGGGGCCCGCCCCCGGGTGCCCCCCGTCCCATCCGTATCCACATCTATGTCAAGAACCCCGTTTAAATCTCCAGCTAGTATCAGAGGAACATCGGGTAGCTGTTCCACCTGGGACGCCAGGCGGTGATAAAACGCTCGGTCCAAAACGTTGGGGCCGTACAGATTCCCCAGAACTATCGGCTTGCCCTCCAAGTGACCATATAGCAGCAGGTAGCGTCCTTCGGGGTCCGCTATTTCTTTACTTAGGTCAAAACGTATCTTTTTACCAATGAGTGTGACCACTCCACCCTTTCTACCCACGGCGGGGGCCCCTCTACTCTGCCCCACCCAGGTCCGTTGCAATTTCACATGCTCCTCGGCCGTCTGGTGGGTCTCCTGTAGTAAGGCTACATCGCATTTAAGTCGCGCCAGAACCTGTAACACTTTGGATCGCTTAATGGGGTTACCTATCCCGCAGACATTCCAGGAAATGATCCTCAGGTTGGATAGTAGACATCCAGCAAGTATAACACGAACTGACTAGCATAGTGTGGGCGGACCTCCCCAGCCTGAGGTCCCCCCCTAATTGGAAGAATGCTCCTGGTTAGCCACACACATAAACCCCCCCTCCTCCCTCCCACTACCTTTCCCAACCCCATCTGATTATCTCCCCCCACCCCCCCCCCCCTGCCCCCACCCCCCCCCCCCCTACCTTCCCCCTCCCCCCACCAATAGCACTCCTCTCCCTTCCCATTAGAGACCTAGGATGTGAGTAGGACCCCCCTCCCCCACCAAGAAGCCAAACCCCCCCCCACCATCTCCCCCTACTTAAATCCCTGTTCCCCCTACACAACCCCTTCGCCTCCCGCTCTGCCCCTTCTCCAATGAGTTCCCCCCCAACCCCCCGTGATACCACAACACTAACAACACATAAATAACAGCTAAGGGGGGAACATGGCAAAACAGCCCAGCTATCCCAACGCTGTAGCAACCCAGCAGTCAGGTATACACAGGCTGGGTGGGCAGCACTCCACACCCTCCACGAGGGGGGACCGTGGTAGAAAAAGGGAAAAAAAACACACAGCCAGACCCCATCGAGCAAGGCAAACAAAAATAAAGGATAAAGGAAGAGAGAATCCCTCGGGGGCCAACTCAGAGGGGTTAGGCCACCGAGCGTTACTGCGTCTGGTCTGATACACACAGTGTGGAGTGCTCCCCCCCCATGCGGCCCTCCCGGCACACCCAAATAGCCAGATGGGAGGCCACCCGGACAACACCAAAGCATACATTCAGTCTGTGGGTTGATATGGATCAAGATGGAGCCGTCGGGGCGGAGGGGGGCAAACGTCGAATATCCGGTGCCTGGCTCAGTGTTCACCGTACTCCCCGGCACCCCGGGTCTGCGGGTCCCTTCCGGAGGTCCCCCAGGCAGCAAGGAAATCCTCCAGGAGAGGGCAGATTATATATAAAAAAAAAAGGAAGTGAGAGTAGGCCTCCGGCCTAGTCCACACTAGCTGCTACATTGTTACTCCATTCGAAGTCAGAAGGAAACTCAAAAAACAGTGTAACAAAACAGTAGTAACAGAGTTGCCTCGGCTATTTTAAGTCCAGCTTCTGCCCTCTGCACCAGGCTCTCCTACCAAGGGGAGCAAAAATTCTTGAGGGAGGCCTCCGCCCGCCGGCCGTGCCGGACCAGATGGGGTCTGCCCTCTCACAGTGCGCAGCCGAGGGTCCCCCCCCTCATGGCAGTGCGTAGTCCCAAAAACATTTGTCAGTTAGGGCAGAACAGTTAGTTAAAAGTCCCGCTGGGCAGCAAAACACCCTGGAGGTTCTCGGATACAACCGGGGCTAGGGTGAAACCGAGTTTCATTCCGTTCGCGGGATCGTCAGGGTAGCAACTAACCTTCCTCTGTCCCCAGCACAGGCAGCAGCGCCTCACTCCCCGGGCGAATTGCTCGAATCTGTTACAGGTGTCGTGAGCTTGTCCACATAGGCAGTAGCCTCGCTCGCTGATTCGAAGCTCCGCCGAGCCCCTCCGTGCCAAATCACCAGGCGCGCTGGATATTGTACCTGGAAGCGAAGATTAGCACCGATCAATTTTTGACAGAGGGAGGCATAGGCTTTTCGTCGTTGGCTCAGCGCGGCTGAATAATCCTGTGTGACTCGGAGGCGCATATTCTGCCATTCCACCGCTCCCTTTTGCCGCACATTCTTAAGCAGCTCTTCCTTTTGAGGGAAACTTAGAAACCTTGCCAAGACCACGCGAGGTCGGCGGTCCTTCGCCGACTGCTTGGGCCCGATCCGGTGAGCGCGCTCCACTATAATGGGGCTGAGCGTGTCGGTCTCAGAGCGCAGGGATGTCGCCAAAGCCTCCACAAACCCCCGAAGATCTTGGTCAGGGACCGTGTCAGCGACACCTAAAAATCTGAGATTGTTCCTCCTGGACCTGTTCTCTAAGTCGTCTAGCTTTTGTGCTTGGTCCAGGGCTAGCTTTTGCGCCGCACGGAGCTCCCCCTGAAGAGTCGCCAGGCTGTCCTCGTTGTGGGCTATCCGGGTCTCAGCTTCTTGCATGCGAGATCCTAGCGCCCCTATTGTGCTCTGTATTGCGTCCATTTTCGTGTGCAATGCCTCGAACTGCCCCGACAGCGCACTGGTCACCGCTGCCGAGACTTCAGCCGTCAGGACCGGCGAAGTAGGAGGCCCGATCTGCCTCGGGGGAGATTCCACCATTTTGGACGTCCCGGTGGCCCGGTCTTTTTCCCTCCGCCCGAGTTTAGCCGCGGAAGCCATGGCGGTCTGGTAGGGAGATGCGGTACCGGGGGCCGAGCTAATCGCCGCCTGCACTGGGGTAGCGGGTGGGGGCTGATCACGGCGAAGTTGTACGGTTTAGGGGGCAGGGGGCCCAGAGCTCAAACCGGACACGTCCGCTCGTGCTCACCACATCACGTGGTCTCGGGCATATGCCTTTAAGTGGAGCAGGTTCTCTGCCTGATGTGCGTAAAGAAGGGAGAACCGCTTTTCCTGCCATGTGCAACTAGTACTCCAGTACCTACTGCACCTGTTCCACAACGAGCTGAAGTCTAACTCAGTGAGGGTGCATCTGAGCACGATAGCTGCTCACCACCACCTTGTCTAGGGAAAACCCCTCTCGGGCCAACCCCTGGTCTCCAGGTTCCTCCGGGGACTCCTGTTATCCAAGCTCCCCTCTGCAAGTGGACTGAGACCTCAATGTGGTACTCACAGCTCACCAAACCTTCATTTGAGTCCCTAGCCAATTTCCACCTGCGGTACCTATCTTGGAAAGTGGCCTTTCTGGTGGCCCTCATGTCCGGTCGAAGAGTGAGCAAACTCCAGGCCCTGGTGGCAGATCCACCATATATAAGGTTCTATAAGAACAGGGTAGTGCTCAGCATACACCTTAAATTCCTCCCAAACGTGGTATCTCCTTTCCACCTCAACTAAGAGATGGTCCTCCCCACCTTCTTTTCGCAGCCTCATGCTGGCATGGAGGAACTAGTACTTCATATACTGGATTGCAAATGGACCCTGGCCTTCTACTTACAGCGGACCCAGGCCCGTTGCAAAGCTCCTCAGCTTTTCATGTCTTATGACCCCAGCAGATTGGGGCTCCCTGTGACTAAGCAAACTGTCCACTTGGGTGGCAGACTGTATTGCCTCACCTATGAGCGAGCTGACCTCTCCCTTGAGCACCAGATCACAGCGCATCGCGTGAGGGCGATGACCACGTCGGTGACCAATCTCCGCTCAGTACTGGTGCTGGAGATCTGCAAGGCCGCCACATGGTCTTCAGTTCATACGTTCACAGCTCACTACTGCCTGGAGAGCGAGTCCCATAGGGACAGTGCGTTTGGCCAGGTAGTACTTTGTAATATTCTCAGGGTGTAGGTAACTCCTGCCCTCAGACTCTTCTGTGTTCAGGCTACAAGAGTGATAGTGTCACTGGATGCTAGGGTCTTGCAGAATCTCTCAGTGGGGACTCACCTTCTGCAACTCACAGCTACACGATTGGTTGCTATTGGTGCTGTCATGGTTCGGTCCTCGACAGCTTGAAGGTAGGGAATCCCATATGTGAGAACTGACTTCCTGCTTGTTCCTGGAGAAAACGTAGTTTCTCACTTGTAACAGGTGTTCTCCAGGGACAGCAGAAATCAGTCCTCACAACTCTCCCTCCTCCCCTGGGAGTTGCCTACCTACCTGGTTTTATTTTTACTGCCTTCCTAGCTATGTCATCTGATTGAGCAAGGTGGCATCCTTGGGCAGGAAGGGAACCACGCATGCGTGGAAGCATGTCCCAAAGGCTTTCTTTGAAAGCTGGGGAAATGCTCCACGCGGGCTCCGGTGGCCATTTTGTTTAATGTCCCGCGTGGAGCGCGCTGAGTAGCAGGCCTTATTGCAGGAGTTTGCTTGGTGGCACAAGCAGGCAGGGGGCTGGAAGGCTGTTTTTCTGATTTAGCTCTCTGTGGCAGCTCGAAATCTTTATTGTTGGGGGGGATTGTTTTTTGAGGTGCTTAAGTGCTTTTTTCTGTCTATAAAAAAAAAAAGGAGAACGTTAATTTTTGTTTTCCTGAGGAGAGATCAGTCAAGCCAAATCCCCTCCACACTCTCTCTCTCTCTCTCTCTCTCCCTTTGGTGCTAGATTGCTGTCTAGTGCTTCATGTCTTCTCGTCCGCAGTGTGTGGTCTGCGGTTCACGCAGGGGGACGGTGTCTGATACAGGTATTTGCAGGGGCTGCGCTACTGTTTCTTCTAACGCGGAACAACAAATGGAAGACAGGGCACTACAGGACTCCCTAGACTCTACGGTAAGTGCTGGGGGTGAGCTGTCTCCGGGAACTCCGGCAGCTTCTCCTCCAGCTACGCCCGCAGGGCAGTCAGGCGTTCAGCCGGTAGGGGCTGGTGAAACATCCTTGGGGGATTTTTCCCCAGATTTTGTCCTTATTATGCATCAGGCCTTTTGCTTAGGGCGACTAGGAAAGTTGGCAGAGGCTTTCTCGCCGCTGGCGCCTCTGCAGTCCCCCAAAGGGGAGGACATAAGAGAAGATAACCCGAATCCAGCAAAGCGGCCTTGGGGCGCGGAGATGGAGTGAGTGGATCCAGAGTGGCAGGATGCAGAGGATGCCGAGGTGGAGCCCGAGGAAGGTGTTGACGAATTGGAAGAGGGGGAGATTCCTGAGCCCGAAGATCAGGCAAGGATCATACGGGTGTTTCGTAAGGATGAACTTGTGCCCCTCATTACGGAGTCTCTCCAGGCACTCAATCTTGCTACAGCTCGACCTGCGGAGGACAGGCTAGAGAATCCCCTCATTCAGGCGGTGCGAGAGTCTCATACGGTGTTTCCGGTTCACAGAGTAGTAATATCAGATGATTCAAACTGAGTGGGATCAACCTGAAGCAGGCTTGAAGGGCATCCGGACAATGAATCGGCTCTATCCTTTGGTGGATACAGACAAAGAAAAGTTTCGGTCACCGCGGGTAGACGCGGCGGTGTCGGCAGTGACCAAGAGAACAACTATCCTGGTGGAAGGTAGTGCTGCCTTGAAAGACGCGCAGGACAGAAAGGTGGATGGTTTATTGAAACAGGCTTTTGAGGCTGATGCCCTATCTTTACAGGCCTCTATCTGTGGTGCCTGGGTGACGAGGGCCTGTTTGCGGTGGGCTCAACACTTAAGGCAGGATCCTCGCCTGGACAGCAGGGTTTGCTGGGGGTGACCCGGCTGGAATCCGGCTCGGCATATTTGGTGGATGTACACTATGATTTGATCTGAGCATTGACGAATAGTATGGCATCCCTGGTGGCCGCCCGGAGGTCCATTTGGCTGCGAAATTGGGCGGCCGACGGGTCTTCTAAGTCATGGCTCAGCAAGCTCCCCTTTAAGGGTAAGTTGTTGTTCGGAGAAGATCTGGATAAGTTGGTGAAGGACTTGGGGGAGTCCAAAGGAGGCAGGCTCCCGGAGGATAAGCCTAAGCAGGGAAGATCCTTACCGGCCGTTAGAGGTCAATTTCGAGACTTCAGAAGATTCTGGTCTTCCCGCCTCAGAGAATTCCAGCGCAGCAGGTTTGCCTCAGGATCCCAAGGTTTTCGTGGGTTTCGAGGGGCAGGCAGAGGTTTTGCAGCAGCCTCCTCTTTCTCCTCCTCTTCCTTTAACCGAAAGCCGCAATGAAACGCGGCGGACCCCAGAAGGAAGTCAATTGATCGGAGGTTGGCTTCGGGATTTTCTTCCTGCCTGGGTCCAAATAACGTCAGATCAGTGGGTGTTGGAGATAGTTCGAGAAGGCTATGCGCTGGAGTTGGCTTGTCCGCTCCAAGACTCTTTTGTTCTGTCGCCCAGCAAAAAAGCACTAGCGATCTGTCTAACATTGGATCGGCTGTTAGCCTTGGGGGCGGTAGTTCCCGTCCCGGTGTCTGACCTCGGCGTAGGTCGCTACTCCATTTATTTTGTGGTGCCAAAGAAAGATGGGTCCCTCCTGCCCATTCTAGATCTCAAGGGAGTGAATCGTTGTCTGCGGGTGCCTCATTTCCACATGGAAACCCTGAAATCCATCATAGTGGCGGTGCGTCAAGGGGAGTTTTTGACGTCACTCGATCTCACGGAGGCCTACTTGCACATTCCGATCAGAGCGGCCCATCAAATGTTCCTGAGGTTCGCGTTCCCGTGGGGTCATTATCAGTTCCAGGCATTGCTGTTTGGGTTGGCTACGGCCCCGCGCACCTTCACCAAGATCATGGTGATGGTAGCGGCGGCGTTACGAAAAGAGGGTATTCTAGTCCATCCTTATCTCGACGATTGGTTAATCCGGGCAAAGTCCAAGGTCGAGAGTGTGCAGGCCACAGACAGAGTGGTAAAGCTTCTGCAGAGTCTCGTCTGGGTAGTCAGCGCAAAGAAGAGTCACTTGGTTCCGTCTCAGACACTCGAATATCTAGGAGTACATTTTGACACTTTGAGAGGCTTGGTATTCTTTCCAGATTGCCGCGTGCAGGTCTTGCGTCAGCTCGTACGCCGGTTCTTTGGGATCCCGGCGCCGTCCGCTTGGTGGTACCTTTGGCTGCTGGGGACCATGGCAGCAACTCTGGAGGTGGTCCCGTGGGCCAGATTTCATATGCGACCATTGCAAAGGGCGCTACTGCGACGCTGTTTGAACCAATCGGATTCTCTGAACAAGCTCCTTCCCTGCCCGATGCGAGTCTGTCAATCTCTGCAGTGGTGGCTGTCACCAAAGTCTCTGTGGGCAGGCATGCCCTTGGAACAACCAGTTTGGCTCCCTCTAATGACGGATGCGAGTATGACGGGGTGGGGAGCCCATTGCGAGGGCTGGTTCGCTCAAGGAATCTGGTCTGCCCAGGAAGCCTCTTGGTCGATTAACCGTCTCGAGCTGCGGGCGGTGTTTTGAGCGCTTCAGGCATTCAAGAGTTCAGTGAGGGGTTGAGTAGTGCGAGTGCTCTCGGACAATTCGGCAATGGTGGCGTACCTCAACCGACAAGGCAGAACAGGAAGTGTAGCCATGGAGGACGAGTCAGAGGGGTTGTTCGAGTAGTTAGAGCCTCGTCAGCTGGCCATCTCGGCAGCACACATCGCGGGAAAGGACAATATGATGGCAGATTTTCTCAGCAGGGTGTGGGTGGACACCAGAGAATGGGAGCTTTATCCACAGCTGTTCGTGCAAATTGTCCGCAGATGGGGGCCGCCAGTCATGAATCTCATGGCGACCTTTCAGTTGGCAAAAACGGGTTGGTTTTTCAGCAGATGGAGAGAAAAGATGTCCGAAGGCATCAACGCGCCTCATTCAGCCCTGGCCGGAGTCTGAGCTCCTCTATGTCTTCCCTCTGTGGGCTCTTATCGGCCGAGTGGTTCAGCGCATCCCAGACGCCCGTGGTATGCGGATCTAGTTCGCCTGCTCGATGGAGAGCCATGGAGGCTTCCGCCTTCGGTGGATCTGCTGATTCAGGGTCCTCTGCGGATGCCTCAGGTGGATTGGTTCTCGCTTACGGTATAGTCATTGAAAGGGCACAGTTGAAAAGGAAAGGTTATTGGGCGGCGGTCATTAACACGCTCCTTCGGGCAAGGAAATCATCAACATCTCTCGCGTATGTGCGCGTGTGGTGGATTTTTGAGGACTGGTGCTCCAGGCGACATATTTGTGCGGCGACTGCTTCCGTTCCAGTGATGCTCAGTTTCCTGTAAGACGGTTTCGAGAAAGGGTTAGCCGCCAGTTCCTTGAAGGTTCAGCTGGTGGCTCTCTCGTATTATAGGGGCAGGATTCAGGGGGTCCCTCTGGGTTCGCACACTGATGTGCAATGTTTCCTTAAGGCGGTGTTCAGGCTTCGGTCTGCGCGCAGAGTGTCGGTGCCTCCGTGGGACTTGAATCTAGTCTTACAGGCCTTGGTCAAGAAACCTTTTGAGTCCTTGAACCGGGCATCCGTTAAGGACTTAACATTGAAGAAAGTGTTCCTGGTGGCCATCTGTTCTGCGAGGCGCATTTCGGAGTTTCAGGCGCTGTCGTGCAGGAAGCCGTTCTTATCTTTTTCTAGAGATAGGGTGATTTTAAGGCCGGTTCCATCATTTCTGCCTAAAGTGGTCTCTCCGTTTCATTTGAATCAATCGGTCTTCCTTCCAGTATTTAACTCTGGGGCGGGACAGGCCGCAGACCGGGGCTTGCATCGTCTGGATGTCTGATGGGCATTGCGCCGGTACCTAAAGGTTTCAGAAGCCTACCGTAAGTGGGACCGACTTTTCGTGCTGTTCGGCGTTGTGCGAAAGGGAGAAGCAGCGGCAAAGCCTTCCATTTCCAGATGGGTTAAGGAGGCAATTGTGTCGGCATATATTTTGCAAGGGCGTCCGGTTCCGGTGGGATTACGGGCGCTCTGTACTAGGGCGCAGGCGACATCGTGGGCGGAGCACAGTTTAGTTCTGCCAGCAGAAATTTGCAAGGGGGCTACCTGGCCGTCTCTTCATGCTTTCAGCAAACACTACCGGCTAGATGTTCTGGCAGCTCGGGATTCCTGCTTTGGCTCAGCGGTATTCCGCGCTGGTGGAAAGGTCCCGTCCAATGAGAACTGCTCTGTTACATCCCAGACGTGGAGGACTAAACTGGAGGACCACTCAGGAAATGGAAATTACACTTACCTGGTAATTGTAGTTCCTGGAGGGACTCCAGTTTAGTCCTCATTCCCACCCGGGAGAAAGATCTGTCTGGAGGGAGCGATGACTATGGGAAGAGAGGGTTCCGATAAGCAAAACACACTATGATTCATGTTTGGAGCCTCTGGTTAGAGCCAGTCCTTCTTTTCTCTTTCTGTTTTCTCTCTTTCTTGTTCTTCTGCTGTCGCTACCACTTATTTTGAGGTGATGTGGCAGAAGCAATGTGCAGAATTCTGGCTTCCACGTTTGGGGGGGTCAGGTGAATTGTTTAAGGTTAATGTTTTATGATTATAGTTAATTAGTTTTACTTTCTCATGTGTTGCTTCTTTAATTCTGCTTTGTCAATAGTTCATTGGGGGCTGATAGGAGCTCCAGCAGCATACAGCCGGTGAGGACAAGATTCTGATTGGTCCAGTCTCCATGCTGCAGGAGGAGGTGCACTACCCAGACGTGGAGGACTAAACTGGATTCCTTCCAGGAACCACAATTACAGGTGTAATTTCCATTTTAGTTCCTCCGGTAGACATTTGAAGAGCAGCTACTTGGCCATCTTTGCATACCTTTGTTCGTCATTATTGCCTGGATGTGCAAGCATTGGGGTTGCATGTTTCGGTTTAGCGGTACTCCATCTAAGGCTTGCTGCTCCCTCCCAAGGTTAGTACTGCTATGGTGCATCTCGCTTGTCGGGACTTGACTGGAGGTATGAGAAGGAAGGTGAAATTAGGTCTTACCTGACAATTGGCTGTCCTTCAATACCCACAGTCCGGTCGATGCTCTGGTGCAGTGATGGCCCTTGGAGGGTCTCCTTTATGTGGCTCCACAGTGGGCCCTCATCAGTCATGTATTTCAACGCGTCGAAGCATACCAAGGGCTGGTCATTCTAGTGGCCTCAGACTGGCTGCGGAGGCTGTGATATGCAGATCTGGTGCGGCTAACAGTGGATCGCCCATGGAGGCTTTAGACTCGGACTGACCTACTCACACGGGCCCATAGTGATACCCCTCCCTGTTTTTTGCAGTGTAAGGCATGGTGGCAGTCCCGGGCCTGAAGAATTCGTCTCCATGTGGGATTTGGGAGTGGTAGTGAGGCCGTCGAAACAACAGGAGCCCTGTGTTGGGAGTCTGGATTCTTCTCCTTGTGGGCTCAGGTTTTCTGGGTTTCTACAGCATAGAGAAGTCAATTAGTAAAAAAATAATTTTTTTTATACAGAGGTTATGAAGAAGTATGCATGTGTACAGCAGTGAGGTTGGATGATCAGCCAGAGTAAGTGAGTTTGCGGCTGTGAAGAGTAAGGTATGGTTTGGTTCTGTCTGTTTGGAGGAAGTAGGGGTTTAGTAGTAGGTAAAGTTTTTTGTCATGCAATGGTACGTTTTATACTTAATTAGTGCTCCTGTGAGGCTTTGTCAATAGAATACTGAAGTTGGTGGATGGTGCCAGCTGCCTAAGTAGGTGGTGTTATCAGTTTGGACACGCTAAGTCTCCAAGCTGCTGGTGAGGGGTGAAAACCTGCTAGACTGGACTGGGTATTCAAGGAAAGCCAATCTAAGACCTAATTTCACCCTTTTAGTTTAGCTAGTTCTTCACGAACACAGTCTTCTGAAAATCATTTGAGGTCTGTCTCACTTTAGTTCCTATTTGTGTGTTTTCTGGGGTCCCACTCCCAGCCCTTTATCTGTGAACACAGAACAGAAATATTTGTTAAGCAATTCTGCTATATCCTCATCAGCTTCTACATATTCCTCCCCTTCACCAGGACCGGCCCAAGGGTTTCTGCTGCTCTAGGTAGACCACCCTCCATGCTATCCCCCCAGCCCACTGTGCTGCTGTGCAACCCCCCCTTCTTCAGCCCACTGGCTCACCGTGCTGCTGCCACAGCTATGCTACCCCCCATCTCCATCTTCTCGCCTGGGAGAGGAAGGCAGCATGGTGATTCCTCCTTTCATTGTGTGGTGAGCTGTAAGGCAGCTGCATGCGTGCTCATGGTGTGCTGCTCCTGCCCCCTCTGATGCAACTTTCTGTTGGAGGGAGGCAGGAGTAGCATGCCGTGACTACAAGCAAGTGCACCACTACTTTAAGACCCTCCAACAGCACTGAAGTGGCGGCTGTGCTGCACTTTAAGAGAGAAAGGGAACAGCATGCCGCCCATCAGGGTCAGCCACCCTAGGCGAACACCCAGTTCTCCTAGTCAAGGCAGGGGTCACCAACCTGCGGCCCGCGAGGCTCTACCCCGGTGCGGCCCGCCAAGGAATTTACACGATGGGGAGCGAGGAGGAGCTTACCTTCCTGTTCCCTGCAGGTCTCGTCATCAGTCCAGTGGAGAACGCCGTTTCCCTCGCCGTCCCCTGCTGGGATATTGGGTTTCAGCTGCATTCCAACCCAGATGGCTGCTGGGGGGCGGGGCCACCAGGCCGTCCCGTCCAATCAGCACGGACCCCCAGGGAGATTGACAGCCTTACCCAGTGTCTTGGTTTCAGGGCAACATGGCGTGGAGCGACAGGCAGGAGCTGTTTTGTAAGCAGCTGCATAGGTTGGCTGTGGAAACTCCGATTTTGACTCCCTAAACGGCCTTCGGGGCAGCAGCTGTGAGTAACCTGGTCAGTGCATCGCAAGACTTGCAGCAGGGAGCCGGGGCTACGGCTCTGTCCCGGTCAGAGCTCTGGGGAGAAGGAGTTCACTAGCAATGTCTCTTCGTGCGGCCCTGCTTCAGTTAACGTGTGCTAACAAGCAGCCCGGCGGGTGCCAGACGCTTGTGCTGGTTAACAAGGGGGGTGCGGCCCGCGAGGCTCCCGGAAGTTGGCTGTGCGGCCCGCGGCCCTCTGGAGGTTGGTGACCACTGTCCTAGTGGATGGGCCAGCCCTGCCCTTCACTCTTGAGTCTGACAATACAATTTTTGCCCCTCCTCCTTTCACTAACAAATCTAAACAATGTCTTCTCTCCCTATTTTACTGCATTGGCTATTTTTCTTCCATTTTCATCTTTGCTTTTCTTTACTTTCGCAGATTCGCTTCTTGTTGTTGTTAAGTGCCGTCGAGTCGGTGTCGACTCATGGTGTCCTAAACTGGGTTCGGTCTTTTGTCAGACGGCTCATTGTTGATACAGTAACAGCAGCTATGGGTGCCACTCTATCGATCCATCTCAGTACTGGCCTTTCTCACTTGCGTTGACCTATCTTGCCAAGCATGATGTCTTTCTCTAATGATTTCTCTCTTTGGATAATATGTCCAGAGTATGAAAATTGAAGTCTTGTCATCTGAGCTTCTAAGGAAAGCTTTTGTTTGATCTCTAGCACTGACTGGTTTGTTCTTCGGGCAGTCCATTGTATACACAATATTTGTCATCAGCACCATAATTCAGTGGCATCGATTTTCTTCCTGTGTATCTTTTTCATTGTCCAACTTTCACATTCATCTGACATTATTGAAAATACCATGGCTTGAGCAAGTCAAATCTTTGTATAGAGAGAGACATCTCTGCTCTTGAGAATCTTGTCCAGGTCCTTCATGGCCATTCTGCTAAGAGCAATGCATTGTCGGATTTCTTAACTGCTTGTTTCATTATTGATTTCCACGTAGGTTAAATTTGTCAACTATTTCAATTTCTTCTCCATCAACAATGAATTTATTGCTATTGCCAGTTGTCAGGATCTTTGTCTTCTTTACATTAAGATACAAGTTCATTTTAAGACTGTTTCTTGATCTTGAGAAGCAAATGTTTCAGATCGTCTTTACTTTCAGCCAGTAATGTGGTATCATCAGCATAGTGAAGGTTGTTGATGAGTCTTCCACCAATCTTCACACTTCGGTTGTCTTCATTCAGTCCTGCTTCTCTGATGATTTGTTCTGCATATAAATTAGGGGAAAAATATGCAGCCTTGTTGTACACCTTTGCTTATTTTAAACCACTCTGTTTCTCCTTGTTCCGTTCGAACTGTTGCTTCTTGATCAATGTAAAGGTTGTGCAAGATGTTCTGGTATACCCATGCTTCTTAATGTGGCCTAGTTTCTCATGGTTTACACAGTCAGTAGCCTTGCTGTATAGTCGATAAAACACATATAGATATTTTTTTGGTATTCTTTTGTCTTTTGAAGGATCCATATCACATCCACGATGAAACCTCTCGTTCCACGCCCATTCCTGAAGCCTGCTTGCACTTCAGGTAGTTCTTGTTCCAGGTATGGTTGAAGTATCTGCTGAATAATCTTCAGTAAAATCTTACTGGCATGTGAGATTAGTGTAACTGTGCGATAATTTCCACAGTCAGTTGGATCACCTTTCTTTAGTATTGGTATCAACACAGATCTTTTCCAGTCAGTTGCCCATGATAATATCTTCAAAATTTCCTGGCAGAGCCATGTAAGTGTGATAACAACTGCATCCAATTGCTGTCATACTTCAATGGGAATGCCATCAATGCCCGGTGCTTTGTTCTTTGATAACGCCTTAAATGCTGCTTCGACGACTTCTTTCATCACCAATGGTTCCTTATCATAAGGTACAGGTTGAAACAGCTTTTGGTCCACTAGATCTTTATGATATAATGACTGTATATTCTTTCCACCTTTTCTTGATCTTCTCAGCATCATTCAACATGGATCCTTGAACATCTTTGAGGTGGAATTTTTTTTAACTCTCATAGCTTTAGGAAAGTCAATCTTGTTCTTCCTCTAATAGTTTCTGATTCTATTTCCTTGCATGTGTCATTGTAGTACTTCTACTTGTCTTGTCTTGCTGCATGTTGGAAATCTTTGTTGAGTTCTGCGATTTGCCTCTCTTTCTCCTCTGGCTTTGGTTTCTCTGCGTTTCTGGGCAATTTTCAGAGTTTCTTTGGTCATCCATTTTGATCGTTTTTGCTTTTTCATCTTTTGTAGAGATTTCTCACTTTCCTCCAACACATTCTTCTTGATGTCATCCCATAACTCTTCTGGAGCTTTGTCATTTGTATCTAAAGCAGCAAATCAATTTTGCAGGCAGTCTTTAAATTCCAGTGGTATGTCTTCAGGATCATATTTTGCTACATTCCTTTGTGGCTTGCTGTTTTTCAACTTTAGCTTGAGTTTATATACTAGTAGTTGGTGATCTCTACCACAGTCAGCTCCAGGTTTTATCTTTGTTAGAACATAAGAACATAAGATATACCATACTGGGTCAGACCGAGGTCCATCAAGCCCAGTATCCTGTTTCCAACAGTGGCCAATCTAGGTCATACGTACCTAGCAGTATCCCCAAAAGACACAGGTTCCACAATGCTTGTACTGGGTCAAGCATTGATTATCCTGGGTCCCTTTTTAATAGTGGTTTATGGACCTTTCCTCCAGGAACTTGTCCAAACCTTTTTTAAACCCAGCTACACTAACAGCCCTTACTACATCCTCCGGTAACAAATTCCAGAGTTTGATTACACGTTGAGTGAAAAAATATTTTCTCTTATTTGTCTTAAATAGTTTACCCTGTAGCTTCATTGCATGTCCCCTAGTCTTTCTATATTCTGATAGCGTAAACAATTGATCCACGTTTACCTGCTCCACTCCATTCATTAATTTATAGACCTCTATCATATCTCCCCTCAGCCGTCTCTTTTCCAGGTTGAAGAGCCCCAACCTTTGTAGCCTCTCTTCATAGGAGTAGCCATCCATCCCCTTCACCATTTTGTACTTTTTCTAATAATGCTATGTCCTTTTTAAGATACGGTGACCAGAACTGCACACAATATTCAAGGTGCGGTCGTACCATGGAACGATACAGAGGCATTATAATATCCTTTGTTTTATTTTCCATCCCTTTCTTTATGATACCTAGCATTCTATTTGCTTACTTGGCTGCCGCTGCACACTGGGCAGAGGGTTTTAACATGTTATCCACGATGACTCCTAAATCTTTTTCCTGGGTGGTGGTTCCCAATGTGGAACCTTGCATTGTGTAACTATAGTGTGGGTTGTTCTTACCTAGGTGCATAACTTTGCACTTGTCCACATTAAATTTCATCTGCCATTTGGATGCCCAGTCTTCCAATTTATCCAGATCCTCCTGCAGTTTTCCACAATCCTCTTGGGTTTTAACAACTTTAAACAGTTTTGTATCATCTGCAAATTTGATAACCTCACTCGTTATTCCCTTTTCCAGGTCATTTATGAATATGTCAAAAAGTAGCGGACCCAGCACAGATCCCTGGGGTACTCCACTATTCACCTTTTTCCATTGGGAATATTGGCCATTTAGCCCTACCCTCTGCTTTCTATCTTTTAACCAGTTCCCGATCCACAATAGTACACTGCCTCCTATCCCATGACTTTTTAGTTTCGCCAAAAGTCCCTGATGAGGGACCTTATCAAAAGCTTTCTGAAAGTCCAGATACACTATATCAACCGACTCACCTTTGTCTACCTGTTTATGCACACCTTCAAAAAAACATATCAGATTAGTAAGACAAGATCTTCCTTGTCTAAAGCCATGTTGGCTGTCTTCCATTAGGCCATGACTATCTACATGCTGTGTAATTTTGTTCTTTATGATGGTTTCTACCATTTTCCCCGGTACTGGCATCAGACTCACCAGTCTGTAATTTCCCGGGTCACCCCTGGAACCCTTTTTAAAGATTGGTGTTACGTTGGCAACCCTCCAATCTTCAGGTATTACAGATGATGTTAATGAAAGTTCACAGATTACCAATAGCAGGTCTGCAATCTCATATTTCAGTTCTTTCAACACTCTTGGATGTATACCATCCGGTCCAGGTGATTTGCTACTATTCAGTTTATCAAATAGTTGTAATATATCTTCCCGGTGTAGCGATATTTCTCTCAATTCCTCTGCAGTATCACCTTTAAATACCACTTCAGTCTTGGGTAACATCCCTACATCTTCCTCAGTAAAGACCGAAGCAAAGAATTCATTCAGTCTCTCTGCTATAGCCTTGTCTCCTCTTACTGCCCCTTTTACTCCTCTATCATCTAATGGCCCAACGGACTCTCTCACAGGCCTTTTGCTACGAATGTACTTGAAAAAGTCTTTATTTCGTGTTTTTGCTTCCGTAGCAAGTTCCTTCTCAAATTCTCGCTTTGCATTTAACTTGCCAGTGCTTGTGCTGTTTCCAGTTTTCTTCATTTGACTCTTTTTTCCATTTCCTGAAGGATGCTTTTTTGGCAGCAACAGCCTCTCTGACCTCACCTTTAAACCATGCTGGCAGTTTTGTGGACTTTCTTCCACTTTTCTTAATGCGTGGAATACAGCTGGTCTGGGCTTCGAGGATAGTATTTTTAAATAACACCCAAGCTTGCTGTAAGTCTTTAACCTTTGCAATCGCTCCTTTTAGTTTTTTCTTAACTATATTCCTCATTTTATCATAGTCTCCCTTTTGAAAGTTAAAAGGTAGTACTGTGGATTTCTTTACTATCCCTCCTCCACTAATTAAATCAAACATGATCATGCTATGATCACTATTGCCAAGTGGTCCCAACACCCTTATTTCTTGCACCAGATCTGGCGTTCCACTAAGGACTAGGTCCAGTATGGCTTCCCCTCTGGTCGGTTCATGGACCAGCTGCTCCAATAAGCAGTCATTTATTTCATCTAGAAACATTATCTCCCTAGCTTGTCCTGCCTTAACACTGACCCAGTCGATACCAGGGTAATTGAAATCACCCATTATTACTACTCTGCTGTGACTTTTGTTAGCTTCCTTTATTTCTTTGAGCATTTCATCATCCATTTGTTCATTCTGGCCAGGCGGTCGATAGTACACTCCCACTGCCATCGCCTTCCCCTTTTAAAATGGAATTTCAATCCATAGAGATTCTACAGCAAATTTTGTTTCCTGCAAAACTTTAATCCTTTCTGACTCAATGCCCTCTCTAACATAGAGCGCAATTCCTCCACCAATTTGATCAGTTCTATCATTACGATATAGTTTGTATCCAGGTATCAGTGTCCCACTGGTTATCCTCCTTCCACCATGTCTCTGAGATTGCAATCATATCTAACCTCTCATTTAGTGCTATATATTCTAACTCTCCCATCTTATTGTTTAGACTTCTAGCATTTGCATACAAGCATTTTAGAGACTGTATTTGATTAATATTAATCTGGCTATAGGTAGGCATGGGTAATTTGGAATCTTTACGCTCTGTCTGCACCTTACTCAAGGGCATTTGGGCTACTATACTTTTTTTTTTGGAACCTCACTGCTTTTGGTAGTATCCTTAAGGATACCCTCGTCCGAACCATGCGCTCCTGGGCGACTGTCGGCTTTCCCCTATTTTCTAGTTTAAAAGCTTCTCTATCTCCTTTTTAAAGGTTAATGCCAGCAGTCTGGTTCCATCCTGATTAAGGTGAAGCCCATCCCTTCGGAAGAGCCCCTCCTTTCCCCAGAATATTCCCCAGTTCCTAACAAATCCAAAACCCTCATCCTTGCACCATTGTCTCATCCACGCATTGAGACTTCAGAGCTCTGCCTGTCTTTTGGGTCTTGCACGTGGAACAGGAAGCATTTCGGAGAACGCTATCCTGGAAGTTCTGGATTTCAACTTCCTACCTAAAAGCTTAAATTTAGCCTCCAGAACTTCCCTACCACATTTTCCTATGTCATTGGTACCAACATGTACCAAGACAGCAGACTCCTCCCCAGCACTATCTATGATCCTATCTAGGCGGTGCGTGAGGTCCGCTACCTTCGCACCAGGCAGGCATGTTACCAGGCGATCCTCACGTCTACCAGCCACCCAGCTATCTACATTCCTAATGATTGAATCACCAACTATGACAGCTGTCCTGAATCTCCTCTCATGGGGACATGGCCCTGGAGAAACGTCCTCGGTCCTAGTTACAGGATCACTTCCTGCCACACCAGGGTGATGCTCTCCTGTCATGTGACCTCTCTCCTCCATGGCAACAGGGATGCTGCCAGACTGGAGGTGGGACTTCAGGTCTATATCCCTGTAGGTCTCGTCCATGCACTTCTCTGTCTTTCTTATGTCTTCCAGGTCTGCTACTCTAGCCTCTAGAGAACGGACTTGTTCCCTGAGAGCAACGAGCTCCTTGCACTTAGTGCATATGTAAGACCTCTCACCAACTGGGAGAAAATCATACATGTGACACTCAATGCAAAAGACCGGAAGGCCCCCATCTCGCTGCTGGACTTTTGTCTGCATCTTAGTTTAAAGCTTGTGTTTAGGTCTTTTAAATTCTGTATATAATAAGGACTGGTGTAGATGCTTATACTAATAAAAGTGTATCTAACACCCCCAATACACCTTGTTCACCTGAAGCTTAATTAATCTCAGGTCCTCAGTGTATGACTGATTTGGATGAAGAGCTGCACATGAGAGCAGCCCCTTTCCTTCAAGATGCTTAGGTATCTATAAAGCTACAATTACCCCTGGGGTGGGTGGGTGCTGGGGAGGGAGGGAAATAAGTCCTATTAAAGAGGGCAGTTACAAGGTGCCCTGTCCTGAACCCTCAGCAGGGGGGGGGGAGGGGGGTACTACACAAAGCCCAGTTAGTTGAGAGAGGCAAGGTAAGTTATACAGCTGAGAAAGCTGAAGCAGCACACCAATAAAACAAACAATAAATAATTAAATAAACAGTTAGAACTCATTGCAAGTTGTCACAGGAGGTAATATCCACCTCTCTAGCAGAGCACTGTTAGAGCACTGCTCTTCCCAGAGCAGAGAGAAGCAAACAAAATGGACTATGCACATGTGGTGGAGACAGGAAGAAGGCTACACAATACCTCAGCAGGGGGGAGGGGAGGGGGGTTCATTCAGGTAGATTAGGGCAGGAAAACAAAATGTAAAAACGCAGCAGGTTCAGGGGGGAGAGCAGGGAGAAAGATTTAATTTAAAATGAACAGTTAACCTGGCTACCACACAAAGCCCAGTTAGTTGAGAGAGGCAAGGTAAGTTATAAGCTGAGAAAGCTGAAGCAGCACACCAATAAAACAAACAATTTGTTGATGTGATAGAGCTCTTCCATCATTGACTTCCACAGATGTAGTCAATTTGACTTTTGTACAATCCATTAAGTGAAGTCCATGTGTACACTTGCTGCTTGCATTGCTGGAAGAAGGTGTTTGAGATGAATAGATTGTTGGTCTTGCAGAATTCTATTAGTCTTTCTCCAGCTTCATTTCTGTTGCCAAGTCCATATTTTCCAACCACTTTGCCTTCTTCGTTGCCAACTTTTGAGTTCCAGTCACCCATGACTATCAGGATATCCTGTTTGCATGTTCTGTCAATTTCAACTTGTACTTATTCATGAACTCATCAACTTCATCCTCTTCTGCAGCTTTTGTTGGGGCATATACCTGAATTATAGTTGTGTTGATGGGCATTCCTCATAGAAGAATAAAAATGAAGCATTCACTGATAGCACCATATTTCATTACAGTTCTTGCAAGTTTCTTTTTGATTATAAATGCAACACCATTTTTTCTTTGTCTTTCATTTCCAGCATAGTAGACCATGTGATGATCAGATGCAAAGTGCCTGATGCCAGTCCATTTCAGTTCGCCGACACACAACAGATTGAATTGTACATATTCCACTTCATTCTTGACCACCTCCAACTTCCCTTGCTTCATGCTTCGTACGTTCCATGGCCTAATATATAAGACGTCTTTGCAGCTTCTGACTCTTATTTCACTTGCAGCTACATCAGCAGTCGGACTTCCCAAGGGCTTTGATCCAGCCACATCATAAATGCTGGCTTTACTCTGAAAAATGTTCAGCCCCTCCCCAGTAGCCAGTTATACCTAATGTCCTGGGGGTCTCATATTTCAGCACTATAGTACAATTTATTTTGTTGTGACTATCCATTGGGTTTTCCAGTCCAGACAAGTGGATTGTGTCCCCCTGTTAGCAGATGATGAGAGAGAGAAAATTCCAGAAGCTTAGTGACATCACTCTTGATAGATAAACCTGTACCCCTAGGGGTCAGCTTCAGTATTTTCTCTGTCTCAGCAGATGGTGGACTCCTACTTGGTCTGGCTCCAGTGTAGTCTTCCAGCAGCAGGGACTCTCTAATTTCCTTCTTCCTTGGCTGTTTCCAGAGGTGTTCCTGACCAAGAGGGTCAGTGGAGTATCTCTGAGGCGCAGGGCTCCTGTTCAAGAGGAACAGTGTAGCCCTATGCTGGGTGATGGTCCCTGCCTCAGACCTCAGCTTATCAGCTGCAGAGAACCGGTTGGGATATCACACCTAGTTGTGCAACCCCCCCCCCCAAAAAAAAACCAGACAAATAGAAAAAGATGGAAGAGCCTTCAAACGGTTAAAAGCCGTAAGCGGACTGCAGGGGACAATGAAGCTGTACAAGCCTTAGGCAGCTGTTGGCAGTCAGTTATTCTTTTTCTACTGTTTACCGTGAGTACTTTCAGTGCTTTCTGGTGGTCCGAAACCCCTGATTTTCCTCGTGTTTTGAGCTCTGCGGGCCTCCTCCTTTTCCCCGCTAGTTCCTCGTGTCTCCCAGCTCTCCGGTCACCGTTTCCACGTGGCGGTATGTGTCACTCCTGTGTAGCACCGCTGCCTTTTCAGATGTCCTCCAACCGTGCATTCAGTGTTGTCTCACCTGCCTCGCCGCCGCACCTGCCTCGACTCTGCCTTCTTTGTGTTACAGGCTCTCGGGGTTTACCAACTCATGCCTGCACATCATCGGACCCTGTTCCTTGCAACGGGATGCCATCTCTCTTACCGCATTGCCTCGGCTGCAGCAGAAAGAGCTGGGTGTTGGTGGGTACTTCTGTGCCACATGCATGGCTGACCAAGGGGAGACTTCTGCAGGCATGGCGTCTTCAGCTGTTCCTGCAGCACAGGTTCCATCCTTGTCAGTCCTGCCTTCTGCTTTAGCCTCAGCTCCCTCCCTTCCACAGGACTTCCCCCCCCCCCCCCCGAGTGTCATTTCACTGCACAGCTTCAGTCATCAGACCATCCCTTACAGCAGCTTGCCCCACAACCTGTCCCAGTCCCTGCAGTTCCGGCTCCTGCTCCTTCATCTCCAGCGGATTGTCAGTTTATGTACTTCTTCTGTCAGGCCTGGGAGCTCTGGCATTCTAGGCTCTCCGTGGTCCCGACAGCTTCTACTACGCCAGTGGGACACCCTCCTCCACCTCAAAGGCTCTCCCAGCAGTCTATATGTACTCCCAAGGCGAATCTCGCCCCTTCAGGGGACTGGCACCCTGTAGGGGAAGATGGTGAGTGCTTCTCTGAGGACCCCTCACTTCATTCAGCTTCGGATAGAGAGGAAAGAGAACTCTCGCACCTCGAGGATGACCAAGAGATGAGGGAGGACAGGCAGGACATATATGTCTGTTTCGTAAGGAAGAGCTGCTGGCCCTCATCTCTCAGGTTGCGGAGGCCCTTCACCTTTCCGGGCCATAGCCATCTCAGAGGAACAGCATCAAGTAGATCTCATCATCGTGGGTATCAAGAAGCCGTCAAGGGCTTTCCCTTTCCTCCTGAGTTGCAAGAAATGGTCACTTGGGAGTGGGATTTCCCTGAGACCTCCCTCTGGTTCGCTTGCCGCCTGGGCCACACTTATCTCTGGACCCCTGATGATCTCGAGTGGTGGCTGCGTTTCCCGAAGGTGGATGCCTTGGTAACGGTGGTTACTAAGCATACCACTATCCCAGTTGAAGGGGGGGGGGGGGGGTACGGCTCTTCGGGATCAGATTGACCGGAAGATTGAGGGCCTATTGAAGACGATGTTGTCTTCCTCTTCTGTGGCGCTTCAAGCCTCAGTGTATGGTAGCTTGGCTGCGAGAGCATTGCTGCGTTGGCTACAACTACTTCTGGAAGATCCGCGCTGGCTTGCTTAGAGTCCGTCACGGCTTTCCTGGTGGAAGCTTTTTATGATTTGCTCCGTTTGTCGGCCTGGGCTATTGCTGCCTTGACAGTGGCTTGACGATGGCTATGGCTCCGCCATTGGAACGCAGACTCTGCTTCCAAAGTCCGTCTGGACAAGTTGCCCTTTAAAGGTAAGCTTTTGTTTGAGGAAGACCTAGACAAGCTGGTCACGGACCTCAGTGAAGTTAAGCCTCAACAACTGCCGGAGGACAAGCCTAGAGCAGCTTCTCGCCGTACCCAGGCCACCTCTTCTCCTTCTCCTTACAGATCGTGTGTTCAGGACACTCGTCGCTACCAAAACTCTTATTCCGCTAAGGCGGTCCTGGCCCCAGTCCTTTCAGGGAGCCCGGCGCATGGACAGTTTCTCCACCAAGTTCGCCGGCGCTGCCAGGACCTCTCACTGACTGACTTGGGGTCCATTCCGGGGTGCCTCCTGTGGGCGGAGGCTGCAGTTTTACTCCAGTGAATGGACCCGAATCACGTTAGACAAGTGGGTTCTCGAGGTCATTACTTGCAGGTAGGCTTTCGAGCTCGAGAGACCTGTTCCAGCCGCCTTTCTGATCTCCGCTTGTCGGGCTGTCTAGCGGACTCTACAGTGCTCCTTCAGCTCCAGGCAATCTGGGTTGGGGCATTATTCCATCTGCTTTGTGGTACCCAAGAAGGACGACTCCTACTGGCCTATTCTGGAACTGATTGGGGTCAACAGATGTCTGCATGTTTCACATTTTCGGATGGAGATGCTGCGGTCAGTCAACCAGGCAGTCAGGCCTGGCGAATTTCTGGCAACTGTCGACCTAGCTGAGGCTTACTTTCACATTCCCATACGCCTGGCTCACCATCAGTTCCTACACCTTGTCAATTCAGGGCTCTGCCCTTTGGCCTAGCCACGGTGCCCCGCATCTTCACCAAAGTCATGGTAGTAGTAGCAGCTGTCCTCCGGTGCCGGGGTATCCGAGTTCACCCTTACCTGGACAACTGGCTTATTTGGTCAAAGCTTCCTCAGGAGGCAACCGAAGCAGTTCAGCAGGTGGTATCCTTTTTGCTTTGCCTCGGATGAATAATCAATCAAGACAAGAGCTGCTTGCAGCCCTCTCAATCGCTGGCATTTCTTGGGGCCCAATTCGACACTCGAGCGGGTTGGGTCTTCCTTTCCCAGGACAGATGCGAGAAGCTCGTCACACAACTCAGGAGATTTCTTTAGCTCTGGATACTTTCGGCCTGGGACTACCTGCAAGTGCTCGGGACCATGGCATCCACTTAAAATGCGATTCCTTGGGCTCGGGGACATATGCGTCCTCTCCAGCAAGTCCTCTTGTCCTGCTGATCTCCCAACTCCCAGAATTATTGGCTCAGGCTTCCTCTACCGTTGGCAGTGCACCGCAGTCGCCGGTGGTGGCTATTCCATTACAACCTTTTGCAAGGGGTCCCGCTGGAGACTCCATTGTGAGTCCCAGTTACCACCGACACCAGTCTTGCTGGCTGGGGGGCTCATTCTCTGGGCCGAACGGCGTAGGGTTCTTGGTCAGCCTAGGAGGCCTCCTGGCCGATTAATCGTCTCGAGGCCCAGGCGGTTTGCCTGTCACTTATTGTCTTCTGGCCTATGCTCCTCAAGAAGGTGGTCTGCATACATTCGGACAATGTGACCAAGGGGGCCTACCTCAATCAGCAAGGGGGCACAAAATGTCCCGGAGTGGTGCGAGAGATGGCCTTCTGTTCCCTTGCGGAGAGGAGCATCTTCAAGCCCTCTCCACACAGCACATTGTGGGGGTGGAGAACGTCCATGCAGATTTTCTCAGTCGGCATCTTCTGGACCCCAGCAAATGGGAGCTCTCTTTGAACGCCTTTCAGAAGATCGTTGCTCACTGGGGTCATCCAGCAGTGGATCTCATGGCCACAGCCGCCAACTCCAAGGTGCCGTTCTTCTTCAGCCGTTGCAGGGAACTGGGCTGTCAGAGCCCCAATGCCCTAGTCTAACCCTGGCCCGTGGATCATCTACTCTATACGTTTCCATCACGGCCGCTGATAGGCAGAATGCTCAGACGAATCGAATCCCACCACAGGTGCATCATCCTGATAGCGCCCGGCTGGCCACACCGACCTAGTATGCCTCTTGCTAGCTCTGCCTCTATCGCTCGGCACCCACAGGGGTCTCCTGTGTCAAGGGCCAATTATCATAGATGACCCAGCTCCCTACTCTCTTACGGCTTCTTGAGCGGAGATGCTTAGCGCGGAAGGGCTATTCACCTCATGTGGTAACCACTCTCCTGAAGGCACATCAACCTTCTACTTCCTGAGCCTATGCTGGAAGCGCCACATGGTGCTTTGGCAAAACATTGTCCCCTTGGAAGGCGAAGGTTCCGGATATTTTAGCCTTCCTTCAGGATGGTTTTGATCGGGGTATTGCCCTCAGTTCCCTGAGGGTTCAGATAGCAGTGTCCACATGCTTCCGAGGCCCTCTCTGGGTTCGTTCCCTGGCTTCTCATCCTGATCTGGTTTGCTTTTTGTGCGGGGTGCGCATTCTACATCCTCCCAGTAGTCCCATCCTGAGACCTTTCCTTGGTCCTTAAGGCTCTTTCCATGCCTCATCTTGAACCTCTCCGCTGAGCGTCCCTTAAGAATTTGACTCTTAAGACTGTTCTTCTGGTGGTGGTCACCTCAGCTCGTCGAGTGTCTGAGCTTCAGATGCTCATCTACCGGGACCCGTTTCTGTCCTTCTCCCTGGAAGGCACGACTATCTGCCCAGTTCCATCCTTCTTGCCGAAGGTCTTGTCTGCATTCCATGTGAACCAGTCTGTGGTCCTGTCCGCCTTCTCAATAGAGCAGGTCCTGCCCTCCTTCTCAATAGGGCAGCAGGCCGGTGACTCTCTTGTGCTCCATTCGCTTGATGTCAGAAGGACGTTGTGGCGGTATCTCAAGGTCACCAACCCCTTTCACCTCGCCGTTCACCTCTTTGTGTTAATTGGAGGGCGCCGCAAGGAGGAGGCTACTTCTAAGACAACCATCACTCAATGGATCAAGCAAGCCATTGAGGCCGCGTACATACTCTAGAACAAGCCTTTGCCCAGCGAGCTCAAGGCTCACTCTACTAGGGTTCAAGCTGCTTCTTGAGCAGAGAGGGCTCGTGTGGCTCCGCTAGATATATGTAGGGCGGCCACCTGGTCTTCGCTCTCTACCTTTGTCCGACACTATCATCTGGACCTCCACGCTCGGGAAGCAGCTCGGTTTGGGGCCAGCGTTCTGGCTGCCGCAGTATCTTCCCACCCAGAGGGGACTTAGCTTTGGTTCTCCCCACTTGTCTGGACTGGTCTAGCAGGATATACTTGAAGGAGAAATTTTACTTACTGTTAATTTTCTTTCCTGTATCCTTGCTAGACCAGGCCAGAACCCTTCCCGCTACGCTGCAATTTTCTGACTGACCGTGTCGGCACCTAAGAGCTCATTGGCCTGCTGGCAGCCAGCCTTCGCTTCTTGTACAGATTATGGCTCCTGCCGTGTAGCTAGTTTGTTCCTTCCTGGGCTTTTTTCCCCGTCGTTTTAATGTGTAATTCAAATTCCGTTCAATTTATCCAGACCACTCTGCTTGCTACGGATATACTGAAGCTGACCCCTAGGGGTACAGGTTAATCTATTAAGGGTGATGTCACTAAGCTTCTGGAATTTTCTCTGTCTCGTCATCTGCTGATAGGGACACAACCCACTTGTCTGGACTGGTCTAGCAAGGATACAGGAAAGGAAATTAACTGTAAGTAAAATTTCTCCTTCTTGGCAAGATATGGAAGTAGATTGCCAGGCCTTTCTTCTGCAAAGGTAATTCTAGTGTTGTTGCCGTTGTCAGAAATATGATCCTCTGTCGCCAACACCATTCCATTCTGCTGCTGCCCAGATGGGTGGTTTGTCTTGGTCTGGCACCTCAGCTGAGACCTGTCCATCTTGGGAGACCCTGCCAGTAGTTAAGCTACTGTTAGCTTAGCTCTCATCATCACTGATGCACACAAACCTTTACAGCACGACAAGCTGCGAACCAAGTGAGGGAGATTCTCTTAGCTTTTCCAAATATTGTTGCTTGTCTTCCTCTTTCTGTGATCTCTTAAATTTTATGAAGGCTAACCTCTTTATCTTGACCTTTTTCAGCTACTTTTTTCAAGAACCATAGCAGCCTCCTCTATCCTCTTTTATTTTTTTCCTAACAAAAAAGTTTGTTGCCTTTAAGATATCCCCTTTCAGTTTTGTCCACTGCTTTTCTACGCCCCCCAGCTGTTCCCATCCCGCTAACGACTCCCATCTTGACAGTTAGTTTTCCTGAAGTCTAGGACCCTCACTTTTGAATAACCAACTCTGCCCTTGTCCTAATACTGAGCCACACCATCTGATGATCATTGGATGCAAGATGTTCATCCACTATAACATCAGAAACACTCTCCCTATTCGTAAACACCAGGTCCAGTATGACACCCTCCCACATGGGCTCTACCACCACTTGCTGGAATAATTCTTCTTATAGAGAATCCAGGATGGCTCCTACTTCTAGATGACACTGCAACAAGGATGGCCCACTCAACATCCTGCATCTTGAAAGCACATAGCAGTAGCACTTTTTTTTTCATAGCAATATTGTGAATGTTTTCAATTAAATCTCTCTCCACTTCTGCCTATGAAGAAAGTCTGTGTATCACACCAATGTAAAGCGATGTTCCATTCCCTCTAAGCAGATCAATCCACAGGACATTCTCCTTATCTCATAAGTCCTGAAATTCTGTTGCTTTGATATAATTTTTACATTTAGTGCCACATCTCCTCTCTATCTTCCTATCCTTCCTGAATAAATTATAGCCTGATATCAGTATATCCCAGTCATGGTTCTCTGTGATCGCCACTAAATCCAAGTCAGCCTCTTCCATTATGCAGTCTAGATCCAGAATCTTATTTCTCATATGACGGGCATTAGTACACACTGCTTTCCAGATGTTGCTTTTCTTTCCTATTTCTACAGAGGTATTTCATGTTTTATTTACCTGGGAGCTTTGTTCATCTATCCTCGATGAACCTAGTTTAAAGCCTTCTTCAGCAGGTCAGCCAGTCTGCTGGGGGAAAAACGTTGCCCCTTCTTTCTCCACCATTTCTCCATCTCTTTCCTCCATTATATCCTCCAAGTCCGTCGACGAGGCACTATCTTCCTACAATGTTATACTATCCTCAGCTCTTGACACTCTTGCCCCACCCACCCCACGTCCAGTCAAACGATCTACTCCCCAGCCCTGGCTTTCGCCCACAACCCACTATCTACGCACCTGTGCACGTTCCGCCGAGCATGCCTGATCCAAATCCCACTCCCCGGAGGACCTTCTACACTTCAGATTCATGCTTGGCTCCTTCCAGTCAGCCATAGCACTTGCCAAACAAGACTACTACATCCACCTGACCAACTCCCTTGCCTCTGATCCTTGCCGTCTCTTTAATACCCTCAGTTCTCTCCTCAAGGTCCCCCTGCCCCCAGTCCCGCCCTCCCTTTCTGCCCAAACCCTAGCCGACTACTTCCATGACAAAATCCATAAGATTACTCTCCAATTCCCCACCCCCTCACCTACCTCCCCCCTTCCTCAATTCTCCCCCCATCCGTACTTCCTCTACTACGCTCTCCTTCTTCCCTCTGATCTCTGAAGAAGAAACCACACTCCTTCTTACCTCCTCCAAACCCACCACCTGTTCATCTGACCCTATCCCCACCCATCTCCTACACCGCATCTCCCCCACCATTGTACCCCCATCTCTCATATCCTCAACCTTTCACTCTCCACTGCAACTATTCCCATTGACTTCAAGCATGCTGTTGTCACACCCCTCCTCAAGAAACCCTCACTCGATCCCACATGCCCTTCTAACTATCGACCCATCTCCCTCCTTCTCTTCATATCCAAACTACTAGAACGAGCAGTCCACCGCCGCTGCCTCGACTTCCTCACCTCTTGGACCCACTACAATCCGGCTTCCGTCCCTTACACTCCACTGAAACAGCTCTCGCAAGAGTCTCCAATGACCTGTTCCTGGCTAAATCTAAGGGCCTCTACTCTATCCTCATCCTTCTTGATCTCTCCGCTGCCTTTGATACCGTTGACCACAATCTTCTCCTCATCAACCTCTCCTCCCTTAGCTTCAAGGACCTGGTACTATCCTGGTTCTCCTCCTACCTCTCCCATCACTCATTCAGTGTATGCTCTGGTGGCTCCTCCTTCTCCCCTACCCCGCTCCACGTAAATGTACCCCAGGGTTCCGTCTTGGGCCCCCTCCTTTTCTCTCTCTACACCCAAGCCCTTGGTGCGCTTATCTCCTCCTACGGCTTTCAGTACCATCTTTATGCCGATGACTCCCAAATCTACCTCTCTACACCTAATATTTCTCCAGGAACCCAGTCCAAGATCTCTGCCTGCCTCTCCGACATTGCTGCCTGGATGTCTCATCGCCGATTGAAATTGAACATGGCCAAGACTGAACTCCTTGTCTTTCCCCCCAACTCCTCCCCTCCTCTTCCCCCTTTCTCAGTCTATGTGGACAGAGCTACTATCCTTCCTGTTCCCTCGGCCCGCAACCTAGGGGTTATCTTTGACACCTCTCTTTCCTTCTCTGCACATTTCCAGCTTGTAGCCAAGACCTGCTGCTTCTTTCTCTACAACATTAGCAAAATCCACCCCTTCCTCTCTGAACACACCACCAAAACGCTTATCCACTCCTTAATCTCCTCTCGCCTTGATTATTGCAACCTACTCCTTGCTGGTCTCCCTGTCAGCCACCTCCTTCCCCTTCAATCTGTACAAAATCACGCTGCTTGACTAATTTACCACCAGTCTCGCCATGCCCACATTACGCCTCTTCTCAAGTTGCTTCACTGGTTCCCTGTCCAATTCCACATCCAATTCAAACTTCTCCTACTGACCTATAAATGCATTCACTCTACGGCCCCTCAATACCTCTCATCTCTTATCTCTCCCTACATCCCCTCTCGGAACCTGCGCTCTGCTATCAAATTACTTCTGTCTATGCCTTTCACCCGCACCGCTAACTCCCAACTTTGCTCCTTTCACCTTGCTGCACCTCACGCCTGGAACAGCCTACCTGTGTCTATACGCCAGGCACCCTCCCTGGCCCTCTTCAAATCCAGGTTGAAGACCCACCTCTTCACCGTCGCTTTCAGATCCTGACTTCTATCCTTATTTTAACCCCCGTCAACTCTCATGACCAAATTGTATAGACCATACTGTGCCTTGTACTAAACCGACCATTGCTCTGTAATGTTCTGACTAGATTGTAAGCTCCGATGAGCATGACTCTGACGGGCAAGGACTGTCTCTTGTATACTGGCTGCCTCTTGTAGGTTAGTTGTACAGCACTGCGTGCGTGGCGCTTTATAAGTGGTAAATAGTAGTAGTAGTAGTAGTCTTTGATAAGTGGACACCATCTCTGATCAGCATCCCTTGGAAAATCATCTCATGGTCTAGGAAACCGAAACGCTTTCAATGATATCATCCATGCAGCCTCGCTTTCATTTCCTGGAAGTAAGCTTCTCTGCCTTGGCCTTCGCCCTTGACAGAGAAGATTGAGAAAAACACCACCTGTGCATCTGTGTGCTTCACCCTCTCTGTCAGACATGAAGTCACTCTTGATATGCTCAAAGTGATACCTAGGAGTATCATTGGAATTGCATTAATGGCAATATTTAATCTACAAAACCAATACCAGTCACCAAACATTAGCTGATAAATAAGTGAGCTGTAAGCTCTACTGTCTTGTCTGTGTCCCTCTCACTGTAGGCCCAGAGCACTGAGGGCAGTGTTTTCACTTCTTTCTCTTTCTTGGGATTTGCAGGTAACATGGCCCTGTGCTGAGGAGCACAAGGACTACTCCCTACCCAATTCCAGCTGGAACCAGGACATGAGGAGCCTCTACAACAAGTACATGGAGCTGATAAGGGTTGGGACCTGGATACGGCTTCCTTCTTACAGAAGAACAGCCACTCATTTCAAAGGCAAGGCGGGAGAAGCTCGGTAAAATTCTCTCTAGATCCAGTAGGAAGTGACCAGAGGACATGGTGTGGATGGTTACATTTGCATCCTTCTCTCAGCAGGAGCCACAGGTGTATTTCAGGATCACTCCCTCCATTCAGTAGCTGAGGGATAAGGTGACCCTGAATAAAACAGAAAAGATACCAGCACCTTTGATTTTGGAGGGGAGCAAAGGAGGGAGGGGTCAGTCTTTGTGACCATTTCCAAAATGGTGCATAGTGTTATCGACTGAACCTTATGCTCTAGTTTTCTTGATTATTATTTTGACTGTTTTGATAGTTTTGTCTTGTAGGTTATGTTATTATTCTATCTCCAGGAACAAGCAGGAATGTAGTCTTCACATATGAGTGAAGTCGGTACCGATGGAGCCCGCCGGCAACTCTCCAATAGGAAAGAGCACATCACTGTACCTGCGCGACTGTTTTTACGCCTTCCCAACTCCCTCACTTCAGTTCTTCGTTTTCCGCGGAGCCAGCAGGAAGCAAATCCTGTCACCGCCGAAAAACTTTTCTTTTTGTGGATAGCACCTCTGCCTTCCCGTTAACACAGACACCATCGAAGACATCACTGATTCCCCTTTTCTTTCTTTCCTTTACACTTGGGCATTGATGCCCTTGTTAGACCTTAAAGTCTGTCATACCCTTAACATCCTGAAGGCATGGAGAAATTAACTTGCAGCATGTCTTCAGTACGAGTCCCCGCCCAGGGAATCCCTCACTGTGCCTGTACTTCCTATTCTATCTCGGCTGCTGCTCTGCATGTGGGAGGCCCCAACCTCGGTCCCCATCGTAAGCAAGCGCCTTGACACGATGTACAAGGTGCAACGTGGGCCAGGTTTCTGAAAGACCAAACTCCCACACACCTCGATGGTGGTGGAATTAGCCACGAGGAAGCAAAAGAGCCTGAAATCGCACTCATTGATACCACCTGGCCGGGAGTCGAGAACCCTTGATGCCCTAGGCCGCAAGGCCTACCAAGGCTCCATGCTGTCTTGTCTCATCCAGGCATATGAACTGTACATTGGTATGTTCCTGCGCGATTTGGCTAAGGAACTCGGGGGGGGGGGGTTCTCAGCGGGCCTCGAGGAAGAGCCCCTCAATAGATTCGGCACCCTGTTAAAGTCCATCACGGACTGCTCTAAGTACCTCTCCCGGGCCTCCTATGATGGCTTCGAAACATCGGCTCGGGTGGTGGCCATGGGCATTGGGGCCCACCGCCAGGCATGGCTCCAAGCCTTGGATTTGGAACAATGGGTGCAGGAGAAGCTCCTGGACGTGCCCCGTCTCGGTGAGCAGCTCTTCGGCAGGAAGATGGAGGAGAAGGCCGCGGAGATTGAGACAGAGTTTGTCACCAGAACCCGTTTCTCCTGCAAAACTTCCACCCTGCCTCGGAAGAAGCAGGCAACCAAGAAGCCCTTCTTCCGTGGTATCGGGGCTATCCGTCATATCCGGCTACCCCCACACTGACCACTCCGGCGCAGGGAAAATCTGTCAAGGGGCATCGTAAGCCAAAAGGACCGAAGGCCCAGATGCCAGCTCCCCCACAACCTACTCATGGGTTTTGATGCCATTGGCATAGCCCCTCGCCCCCCTGCGATGCAGCAGCCAGTGGGGGGACGCTTGTCCCACTTCACCCCATTGTGGGCTTCCATCACCTCGAACACTTGGGTCCTCCAAGTCGTCTGAGATGGCTATCGCCTTCACTTCAACAGGCTTCCACCTCCTTTCTCCCCAGTGGAGCCTCCTCGACTCCATGCGCACCAGCTTCTGCTGCAGCGGGAATTACACTGTCTCCTCACCCAACGGGCAGTCAAGAAGGTCCCTCCCCACCTTCGAGGTCAGGGCTTCTATTCCTGGTACTTCCTAGTCCAGAAAAAGACGGGAGGTCTGCGGCCCATCCTCGACCTCCGCAGGCTAAACAAGTTTCTGTTGCGGGAGAAATTCAAGATGTTATCCCTTGGTGTTCTGCTGCCCTTCCTCCAGCAGGGCGACTGCCTATGCTCCTTGAAATCGAAAGGACGCTTACGCCCACATCTTAATCCACCCCCAACACAGGCAGTATCTGCGTTTCAGGGAGCAGGGAGAGCACTTCCATTACAGGGTGCTCCACTTCGGCCTCGCGTCTTGTGATAAGGAAGCTTATCATAGCTCAGGAAGGAGCTATAGAAAAGGTGAAGTGACTCTGAACAAGCAACCCGTCAGTTCTGGTAGAAATAAGAAAACAGAATTTTCTTATAAAAGACTACCAGTCCCAGAATGCACCAGGTTTCCAACAGCCATTAGAGGAGCTGAAGTGGGGAAACGTGTGTTCAATCAGGAGGGCTATGAGGTAATCCCTAAGCACTCATCTCAAAGGGCAGGGCCTGATTCAGCACAGCTGCGCTGTGTTAGGGAGGAGCACTCATCAAGGCAGAATAAGAGTAGAGTTTATTCTACAGAGGACCATCTTCATGATCACCTTGGATATCCTGAGAAGCAGCTTGAGCTTGATCATCAGTTTCATCTGAAGGATCATCAGAAGCAGAAGCCAAACCGGACGGACAGAGAGGGAAAGAGACCCTTTGGAAGAAGGAAGAGAAAAGCCTTTGAGAGGTCTAGAAGAGTCCAAAGCAGTACGTATACTGGGAGGTATTCCAAGGGCCAGCATATACCATTGGACTGGGGAAAGCCAGAGGAATGGTGCTGCAGAGCTAGGAATCACCAGAGGCTACCTGTGAGGGAGACGGCTGCACGTGGAAGGGACCCTAAGACCTGTGCCAGAAGGTATGTGAAGAGAGATCCAGTGTCCAGGGATCTGGATTGGAAGGCTGGACATAAGAACTGGACTACATACTGGCCAGGCTATATAGAGAGGAACTCTAGCAGCAATGGAAGCTCAGGTATGAACACTGATCTATGCCCTAGCTATAACCTTGAAAGACAGCAGGGAAACAAGTATTCTCCTGAAAATGCTCCATTGAGAGATTCATCTGTGCCAATCCATGATATTGAACCCATGCTTGTTGAACAAGGGGGAATAATAGCAGATGAGGATCCTGTTTATATGGACTGCTCTCTATCTAAACCAGGGGTCTCAAACACGCGGCCCGCGGGCCGCATGCGGCCCGCAAGAGAACATTGTGCGGCCCGCGACGGAGGGAAAGAAAAAAGCCTTGCTTCTGCTTCTGCCGTTGCTGCCGTGGCAGCGGCAGAATCGACTGTCAATTTTTTTTTTTTTTAAACCTGGCTTCTGCTGCTCAAGCAGCAAAATCAGCTGTGCTGCGGTCCCTTCCTCTCTGCCCGGAGATCCCTCATTGTGCTCCATCAGCGTGTGCTTTTCAAGCCGCGAAGAGAGTATTCCCCTCTCGCGAGGCTTGAAAAGTGAATAGGATTAAGCCGCGCGAGAGGGAAATACTCTCTTCGCGGCTTAAAAAGCACGCCGCTGATGAAGCACAATGAGGGATCTCCGGGCAGAGAGGAAGGGGCCGCGGGACAGCTGATTTTCTGCTGCAGCAGCAGAAGCCAGGTGTTTTTTTTCATTTACCGGGGGGGGGGGGGTAGGACTGGAAATGGGCTATTGGCAGGGGGGGCTGTAGGACTGGAAATGGGCTATTGGCAGGGGGGGTAGGACTGGAAATGGGCTATTGGCAGGGGGGTAGGACTGGAAATGGGCTATTGGCAGGGGGGGGGTTATGACTGGAAATGGGCTATTGGCAGTGGGGGAAATGACTGGAAATGGGCTATTGGCAGGGGGCGTGTGGGAGTGGAAATGGGGTATTGGCAGGGGGGGTTATGACGGGAAATGGGCTATTGGCAGGGGGGTTATGACTGGAAATGGGCTATTGGCAGGGGGGGTTATGACTGGTAATGGGCTATGGTGGGGGCTAGGACTGGAAATGGGCAGGTGGGGGTTAGGAAGGACTGGAGGTGGGCTGATGGGGGGAGTTAGGACTGGTAATGAGCTATGGAGGGGCTGACTGAAATGGGGTAATGGGGGTTAGGGCTGGAAGTGGGCTATTGGCAGGGGGGGTATGACTGGTAATGGGCTATGGTGGGGGCTAGGACTGGAAATGGGCAGATGGGGGTTAGGACTGGAGGTGGGCTGATTGGGGGGTTTGGCCTGGTAATGGCCTATGAGGGGAGGTAAGACTGAAAATGGGGTGATGGGGTAAAACTGGAAGTGCGCTATGGGGAGGTTAGGACTGGTAATGGGCTATGGGGGGGTTAAGACTGAAAATGGGGTGATAGGGGGTAAAACTGGAAGTGCACTATGGGGAGGTTAGGACTGGTAATGGGCTATGGGGGGTCTAGGACTGGTAATGGGCTGGGGGGGTTGCTAGGACTGGAAATGGGCTGAGTGGAAGGGGGGCTTGAACTGCAAATGGCTGATGGGGAGGGGGGCTTGGAATGGAAATGGTCTGTGAGTGGAGTGAGCTAGGATTGGAAATGGGCTGATGGGGGGCTAGGATTGGAAATGGGCTGATGGTGAGGCTATGATAGGACTGGAAATGGACTGATGCAGGGACTAGAAGGGAGCGGATGCTGGGTGGGTCTGGAACTAGAAGGGAGCTGATGTTGGGGGAGGATTAGAATGGGATGGAGCTGGGAAAGTGAAATGGAGAGGGGAAAAATATTTTGTCTAGGAGAGAAGACAAATCTACAATTGGCCAGGTATTGGGAGAGTAAGTGGGGATTGAGGATGGAGGGGTAAAATTTGAGTGGATGAAATAGGAATGAGGAAAGAGAAAAAGGAGAAAGATTAGTATGTTAAAGCAGATGTAGAGAGAGAATGGAAAAAAAACTAGGAGAGAAGAAAGGGCAAATGGACAGCAGACGATGGAGAGTTAGCAGAAGACATGAAGAAACCAGAAGAAAGTGGCTGGAACAATTGCAACTGAAAAAAAATGCACAAAAGGTAGAAAAATCTCTCTTTATTTTGAATTTATTAACTGGAATATGTCAGCTCTGGGAAATGTGCATCATTAATGTTTGCGCTTTGTTTAGTACAAGAGGAAATTAATTTATAGTTTTATTTCTACAGTGTTGTTGTACATTCCAAGTTTGGCTTTTGGGGTTCCCAGTTTAATTATTGTCTTCCTGTTTCTAAATCTTTTAGTCTTTCTTTATCCATACTCATTAAAGAGGCATGTTTACTAAAAGTTAGTGTATGGTAACATTATGCAAATATTTATGCAAATGAGGCCCCTTATGCAAATGAGGCCCCGCGTCTTATGCGGCCCCCGGGTTACTTTACAAGTCCTCATTTGGCCCTCAAAGCAATTTGAGTTTGAGACCCCTGATCTAAACTCCGTTGGTAACTTTCTGTTATAAAGTACAGCAACCATCACAAAGAAATACAAATTTGTTCTTTAATCTACTCAGAAAAGCTCCTGAAGCAGGATTTGACCCACACAGTGGAAGGCAAGCCAGCTAAGGGGTTTCAGCTGGTGACTGCTAGCAATTAAGCCTTACCTAATTGCTTGTGAGCTAGGAGAGAATCACTTCTGTATCTATGTGGGAAGTAATCAGAAGTTAACCTGAAAAGAACAGTTTGTTTCTTGCTTTGTGGCTTTTCATTTGTTGTTTTCCTGATTTTGACTTTGTTTTTCCAAGTTAACACTGAAAGCAAGTAACCTAATTTATGTGCTACCAAGCATATCTGTGTTGGGAGAAATAACCCCATAAATAAATATCTTATTGGCTTTACCCAAGAGCACAACTAAATTATTGTCAGCAGCTGTGTCTGGTGTGAATGAACTACATTGCCCACAATACCTTGCAAATCATATAGAAATATGCACTTGCCAAGAGTGTGAAGATTCTCACCCAGGCAGCCGTCTGACAGTCTGCCCCACGAATTTTCACAAAGTGCCTCTTCATGGTTGCACTTACCTTTGGCGTCAGGGCGTGCCGGTCTTTCCCTACCTTGACAACTGGCTCGTTATGGACTCCTTGGTCGAAGAGGCTCAGCGAGCAATGTCACGCGCTGACCTCCTCTTGGAGGGCTTGGGGTTCTTGGTCAACTATCCGAAGTCTCACCTCAAGCTGGTGCAGGCTCTCGATTTTATCGGAGCGCGTCTCATTACTCTGCAGGCGACCGCCGTCTTACCGGTGTATCGCGCCACCCGCCTCCAAGCTCTGGCGGCTCGCATCCAAATTGCTCCCCAGGTCACCGCTCAGACCATGCTACGTCTCCTGGCCCACATGGCCCCGACCGTGCATGTGGTTCCACATGCCCACATGCACATGTGGACGGCTCAGTGGTGTCTCAGTGCCCAATGGAGCCTGTCCCTCAGACACCTCAGGGACCCCGTCAGGGTTCTCCCCGACCTCCGCTTATTTCTAAGCTGGTGGCAAAATTCCCGCAACCTTCTGCGGGGTTTGCCCTTTCAGGCCCCGCAGCACGAGGCGGTGCTTACGACAGACGCTTTCCTGTTAGGGTGGGGGGCCCACTGCGAGCCACTCTGCACGCAGGGGCAATGGTCACCCGAGGGGTCTCAGCAGCAAATAAACCTGCTCGAACTTCGGGCAATTCATTGTGCCCTGAGGGCCTTCGAGGAACACCTCAGCGGGAGATCGGTTCTCGTGCAGATCGCGCTCCCTCTGCCGAGAAGCGGTCCTCATCTGTTCTTTTACTGTCCAACAGAGGATGTCCCTCAAGGCGACATACCTCCCGGGTCAGGAGAATGGCCTAGCGGACAAACTCAGCAGAATCCTTCGCCCCACGAATGGTGGCTGGATCCCATAGTAGCAGACTGGCTGTTTCTTCACTGGGGAACACCGGCAATAGACCTCTTCGCCAGTCCCCAGAACACATAGCTCCCTGCTTTTGTGGGCCAGTGCCACACCCGAGCAGGAAGGGCCCCAATGCATTTCTCCTTGACTAGTCATCCAGCCTCCTCTATGCATTTCTTCCTTTCCCCCTCATTGTGAGGACTCTTTTCAAGGTGCAGAGGGATGGGGCATCATTAATTATCATGGTCACCTCATGGCCACGGCAGCCTTGGTTTACGCTCCTGCTCCGGCTGTTGATGGAGCCTCCGGTTCCCCTGAGCTCTGCCCGGGCTCGTCTGACGCAGGAGGAGGGTCAGGTGCTGCACCCAAACCTAACCTCCCTATCCCTCACAGCCTGGTGGCTGAATGGGTCTCCCTAGTCTCTCTGGCCCTTCCGGAGGAGGTCGTGGAAGGACTCCACTAGGCGAGCCTACGCCTTTAAGTGGAAACGCTTCTCTGTCTGGTGCTCAGAGCGCCAGATTGACCCCTTCTCGTGCCCCGTTCGATGGGTTCTCCAGTACCTCCTCCATCTCTCGAGAGAAGGGCTGAAGTCAAACTCTGTCAGGGTTCATTTGAGCGCCATCTCGGCGAATCACCTCCCCATTGAGGGAAAACCCCTCTCAGGGCAGCCGTTAGTTTCCCGCTTCATGTGGGGTCTTCTGCTTTCCAAGCCGCCCATCCATCCTCCTCTGGCGGAATGGGACCTGAATGTGGTACTCATGCAGCTCACCCGTCCACCCTTCGAGCCAATGGTGATGTGTTCGCTCCGGCACCTATCCTGGAAGGTAGCCTTCCTGGAGACGCTGACTTCAGCACGCCGAGTCAGTGAGCTCCAGGCTCTCATGGCTGACGCCCCTTATACCAGGTTTTATCGAAATAGGGTGGTCCTCCATAACCACCCTAGATTCATGCCTAAAGTAGTTTCAGACTTCCACCTCAACCAAGAGATAGTCCCGCCTACCTTCTTCCCGAGGCCCCACGCTGACCAGGCATCGATGGCTCTCCACACCCTCGACTGCAAACGGGTCCTCGCCTTTTACTTGCAGCTTACCCAGACTCATTGCAAGTCTGGCCAGCTTTTCGTGACCTATGACCCCAGTAGACCGGGGCAGGCACCAAGCGCACCCTCTTGGTTTGGGTGGCGGACTGCATCGCTTTTGCTCATAAGAAGGCAGGCGCCCCGCTAGATCGTCGAGTCAGCGTATATGGGGTCCGGGCCAAAGCGGCCTCGGTAGCCTTGCTGTGCTCCGTGCCCCTGATGGACATCTGCCAGGTGACGACCTGGTCTTTCACGAATACCTTCGCTGCCTACTACTGCCTGGAGAGGGAGTTCCGCCGGGGCAGCACTTTCAGTCAGGCTGTACTCCGTAACCTGTTTGGGGTATAAGCAACTCCTGCCCTCTGACCCTTCTTCACGGCTACTGAGGGCTTTGCCCCGAGGACTCAGGCTCCTTCGGGCTTCGGCTTCTGCTCCTGCTCACGGCCTCGTGCAGGCATTTTTTGGTTACAAGTTCAGTAGCCTGTATCTAGGGAGTCCCATAAGTGAGGACTAACTTCCTGCTTGTTCCTGGAGAAAGCGTAGTTACTCACCTGTAACAGGTGTTCTCCAGGGACAGCAGGAATCAGTCCTCACTACCCTCCCGCCTCCCCTGATGAGTTGCTCGATTTTTGTCCTTCCCTTGCCATCTGCTTGGTGGGGCTCGAGCTAAGGGACCTGACTGAGCAAGATGGCACCCTTGGGCGGGAAAAGGACCACGCATGCATGGCAGCAATCCCAAAGGCTTTCTTTGAAAGCTAGGGAATTGCTCCATGCAAGCTCCGTCGGTGCCGACATCACCCATAAGTGAGGACTGGTTCCTGCTGTCCCTGGAGAGCACCAGTTACAGGTGAGTAACTACGCTATATTTTCCTTGTCCCCAACGGGCTCACAATGTATGGTTTTTTTTGTACCTGAGGCAATGGAGGGTTAAGTGCCTTGCCCAAATCGCACTTCTGAGACCAGAAACACCAGTCCCTCTGGCCTAAGGTTGCTTTCCTCCAGTGGGATTCAAACCTCTGGCCTGAAGCAACTTGCCCCAGCCACTAGGCCACCTCTCCCTCCCTCCCTGGTTGTTTCTGGAGAAAGTGTGATTACTCACTTATAACAGGTGTTCTCCAGGAACAGCAGGAATCAGTCCTCACAACCCTCCCTCCTCCCCATGCTTTTCTTTTTTGCTATCTTGAGCTATGTCATCATACTGAGGCAAGATGGCACCCTTTGGCGGGAAGGCAGCCACGCATGCGTAGTGTATCTCCCAAAGGCTTTCTTTGAAAGCTGGGGAGAGGTTACCTTGCGGGCTCCGTCGATGCTGACATCACACATATGTGAGGATTGATTCCTGCTGTTCCAGGAGAACATCTGTTACAGGTGAGTAACCACGCTTTATCCACTTGTATCCATCTTCAACCGTGTAAATGCCTTTGAATATCGGGCCCCTACTTTTTAAGACACATACTTTTTCATCTTATGAATCAGCTTTCATTATATCATAATTTGCCCCGTCCTTTAATTTATGTGGGTGGGATCAATCAAAACAGTTGCTTACATTTGAATGAACGCAAAAGTCTTCCGATGTTCCCTGTAAAATAGTTATCTCCAAGTTATAATGCCCTGTTCAATGTAATTTCAGTTTGTTCAATGTAAACCGCCTTGATATCATGAAAGGCGGTATATAAGAAATGTTAAATAAAATAAATAAATAAATAAAAGATGTGTTGGATGCACTTTCTATAGAAAGGCTTGAGCCAAACTAAGAGTAAAACACCTTCCAGAAATCCACTACCAAATTTTGTAAATCATCAGAGAGATACAGGGTTGCTAATCAATCCTTCCCATACATTCAGACTAGCAAAGGGGGGAGTTGGAGAGAGGAGGCCTGAGCAAGCTGAGTGAGCTCGTAACTGCACTCACTGGACATGAACAGTTCTCTCTGCTGATAGGGAAGTTAAGAGACCTGGGCTCTCAGCACATGTAATTCTTGCACTAAAGTCTGGAACTCCATTTAAAGTCTGTAGCTTGACAAAAGTGGCATACCCTGGTGTAAGGCTGAGCAGTTTGCTGGGGGACATTTTAAAGACAGGTGCTTCTTTCTTGACAGAGCAATGTCCAGGCAGTGTGAAGCTCCAGAAAAACACTCGTCTCTTCACCAGGATCGTGGATGAGGAAGGCCTGGGCTTTGAGTATGTCATGTTCTACAGTAAAACTGAGCAGAAGATGGTGTGCCTGTTTCAGGCAGGCCCCTACCTGGAAGGTCCCCTTGGGTAAGGAAAACCCTCCCCCCAACTCTGTCATGAACTTCCTTCAATTTGTGTATGTTTATTAAAATTTACTGTACTGTTTTCCTTATGATATCAAAACAGTTTACAATATAATTAAAATAAACTAAAATAAGAAAAGAGAAAGTAAAAGACAGAGCTAAAAAGTCATATATTAACAACCAAAACAAAGAAAGAGAGAGATTTTGAAGAAACAGCTGTTTCTCAGTTTATCCAGACCTTGCAACCCTCAAAGCAGCATGCCAACTATTGTGTATGCCATTGAAACAAAATACGTTTTCAAAGCAGTTTTAAATTTAGAGAAGACAGAATCAGAGCTAATGTATTGAGGGTAAGGAATTCCAGAGGGCCGATGCTAAGTAATAGAAAGCTGATTGGCGAGTGGAAACTAAGCGTCCTCTGGAGTTGGATGGAATGACTAACCGAAGAAAGAGAAATTAATTTAGCAGCAATGTAACTCATGCAGACACAAATAGGCACTTATGCCTGAGGCATAGTCTAGCAAGTTAGTTCAACTGAACTCTTGAGTCTCTGCTGCTCCTTTTGCATCTTATGCTTGCCGAGAACATATCAGATATGTGCACTGTGCTGGGCAAGACAGACTATTGTAACATGCAGATAGACTAGATTTTGCCAATCTCTGTAATTTGTTTATATCAGGTTTACTCATGGAGGCTCCATTGCGACGATGATTGATACTACAACTGGTTATTGCGCTTTATGTACTATTGGGAAAGTGATGACCGCTAATCTCAGTATTAACTACAAGACGTAAGTTCCTCAGGCCCAGGATTTTATTCTGTTTTATAGTGATGTGGAAGCTGACTATGTGATAAGAAGGTGCCAGCAATAGGATTGATCATGTCTGGGGCTACACTGCACACACTGTGATGGTACTTAGTAATAGTTCAATCGGGGTACTTTTATAGAGCATGTTCTGTGTGTGAAGTATGTTTTACATTCAGAAAATGGCTCTTTAAAAAAAAAACAACAAGTGTAAAAGACAGGTACACTGAAAGATAGCACCTGCTTTTATGTGATCTGTACATAGGTATACCTGGGATCATAATATGGGCAGAGCCAGAGTGGAGTTGTAATCTGCATGTGTACTTTACAAAAATACTTTGTGCATACATGGACGACACTCACACATTTGCACCTCTCTCATAGCATGTGCAAATTAATGCAAGAGCATTTCCTTATCATTCCTCCTGTCCAGTCCCGCACCTATATGTAGTGTCGTCAGCAGCTTGGAGACTGAGCATGTCATGATTTATTACACGGTATACAAATTGGAGGCACCTCCCACCAAAGCCAGTGGGTGAGGTGATTCCATAGACGGACTCACTAGAGGAACAGATAAGGATTAGAGTTGAAAGTAGTCCCTTATTGTCCCTCCAGTCCAGTCCCACATTTCTGGGTAGTGTATCTCTTCAAGCAGCTTGGAGACTGAGCATGTCATCCTTTTGATGACACCAGTGTACTTATGCAGCTGGCACCACCTATCAGCCCCAGTATGCTCAGTATACAAGCAGCCGGAGGAGGTAGTGAGCCAAGGTGATGGGCTCACTGAAGAAAACTAAGGAGATAGTTTGGGGCTTATTTTGGGGTTTTCAGTTTGTTCTCATTATTTTATTTGGCTAGAGTTGGTTAAAAAAGAAAAAGATAGGAGCGTGGTTGAGTAAGAGGGAGGTGCACCCTACCCCCCAGACCCACCAGGGGTAAAGGAGGTTTTGGGGGTTTAAAGAGGCCGTCTAGAGCCAGTAACGGCTCCTGAACCTGTTACCAGATGAAGAATCTGCACAGTCAGCAAGAGCCGGCAGACAGCAGTTCAGGCTTCTTACTCGTCACCGAAGCCAGGGGATATGGCTGAGTGTGAGGCAGGCAGTCGGGAATGGAGGGCTCTGGACAGAGTGCAGGAATCCAGGTAAAATTCACCCGGGGGGCTGGAGAACCAGGGTCTGAGGCACAGAAAAGCTGAAGGAAGGTCCTCTAAAGAGTTGGCTAGTGCACAGCTGCAAACTGCGTGGTTAACGGTGATCTTTCAGCAGCACAGGAAAATCACCATTGGCCTCAATGCAATGCAATGTGTGCCTTCAAGTCAGTTCTGCAGCCCTTGATATTACGTGCGGGGGGGGGGGGGGTGGCTGGGTAGCTCTCATCTGCATATTTTTTACTGCAGGCACAGCTCATTTGAATGGAAATTTCGTTTTTAATTCTAGTTTTATTTTTGGTTTCAATTTTGGAGGCTTCTAGCTATAGCTGCATTTAAAAAAAATTAGAAAAGAATACAGGAATCCCTGCCATTCATTTAGAAGGAGACCCTTGTTTTGTTTTCTCTTTATTTTTGTTTTTTGTTTTGCTTCCTTCTCAGCCTGTTTATCCTGCTAGGTGGCAGAAGGGGGCAGTCCACAGACCATGTCTGCAAGACCGCAGTGTTTAGTATGCGGAGCTTGGTGGGGAACTGTCTCAGATGCAGGTATTTGCTGCAGGTGCGAGAAAGAGACCCAGTCTTTAGTAGAGCAGATCTTGCACGAGAGCATAGAGCAGGAGAGAAGTCCCTTGGTGACCCAGGAAGATGCAGCGGAGAGGCAGGCCAGAATAACGGGGACCGTGCCTCTGCTACTAGAGTTGGTGAGCAGGTTCCAGTCCTCTCCCAGCCCTTCACATCTGAGGCCCTCGGGGACGGAGGAGCCCCTGGTGGTTTTTCCCCTGAATTTGTCCTGCTTATGCATAAGGCATTCTGCATGCGCCGGCAAGGGGCAAGGAGCCACTCTTTGACGCAGGAACATGGCAGTGGATCCAGGCTCACCGGGGTTGCCATTCTGATCGTCCCATATTGGCCAAGACGCCTGTAGTACACCGACCTGGTATGGCTAATGGCAGTGGCCGTAGAGGCTGCTGGCACGAGAAAATCTCTTGACTCAGGGGCCAGTACGCCTCAGGTAGATCGATTCTCTCTTACAGCATGACTCTTGAAAGGGCTTGGTTAAAGAAGAGGGGCTATTCAGGGCCAGTGATCACAATGTTGCCGAAGGCCCGGAAAAGGTCCACTTTCCTATCATATATCCGCATATGGCTCATCTTTGAGTTGTGATGTGTGGTGTCGCCTGTCCATGGCTACAGCACTGGACATATTAGCGTTTCTGCAGACCAGCTTTAAGAAGGGCTTGGCCATCAGTTCCTTGAAGGTGTAACTGGCAGCGATTTCATGTTATCAAGGTAGGATCCAAGGGGTGTCATTAGGTACACATTCGGACATAATATGGATCTCCAGGAACAAGCAGGAATGAGTCTTCACATATGGGTACGTTGGTACCGACGGAGTCTGCGCGGGAACGCTTCCCAGCGTCCAAAGAGCTTTTGGAAGCATCCCACCATGCCTGCGTGCTGCCTTCCCGCCTTTCCCAACTGCCTCTCCTCAGTTTTCGTTTTTCCGCAGAGCCGGCAAGACGTCCTCCTGTCACCGCAGAAAATTCTTGTTTTTATTTCTTAGTTTTCTTGTGGTCGCGGCTGTCTTCCCGACGCCACCGGTACCGCCGGTGTTTTCTTTTCTTGTAAAATTCTCCTTTTCCACAGGATATTTTTTCTTCATAGTGTCCCACGGTCTCTTAGGCCTTTTAGGCCTCTTCTTTTTCCTTCATGGAACCGCCAGACACTTTCTCCAAGAAATGTTTAGACTGGCGGTACAACCTTATTTTTAGACCCTCGAAGTCGGTGTCTAACCAGCTTGGGTCCTGACAGCAGTTTGGTGAGAAGAGGTCTTCAACGTCGAGGTTCTCTCGATACACGGTTGCCCTCCAACTTCGGGACACCGTCCCCTTCTTCTTCCACACAGGATCAGGTAACCCACAAACAGTCTGTTAAGACTAGCCAGTCCTCGAGTGGTAGGTCTCATGCACAGCTTGTAGATGGCTCCGGCCTTGCCTTCGAGGCCCCACTGGTTTCAAAACCCCGGCGGGAGTCTTCGGTCTCCAAAGCAGATAAGGGGTTTCAGGTTGTTCCTGGGGCTCATCCCTCACAGAACATACCTCAGCCGTGCCCGGTGGTGGCATCCACTTCGAGTGGTACCGGTACCCCGGCATCGGCACTGGTGCTGGATGAAACACTCCTCACCAAGGATCGTCATCTGGCATCCTCGGTGCCTTCGGGACCGGTGGATACACTCCAGACTGACTTTCCATTATCGGTACCAGCACCGATACCACCACTGACGTCGGTACCCTCCAGACATGCATCAATAGCCTCGCTTCCCTCGATGCCGAGTCTGGAATCGATCTCCAGTCTGGAGGACTGGGTACCGACTCGCCTCGGTACCAGCTCCCGGCGGTACCGAAGGCTCGGTTCCGATGATTCGGATCCGCAACTCTCGGTTCCCTCGAGGCCGATTGAGTTGCCACTGGTTGACCTTCCTTCACCGGTATCACACATGGTACCGAAATCGGTACTGCCGTCCTCATTACCTTTACGGTCGGTGCCTTCCATGCTTCGCTTATCAGGCTCTCTGCTCTCGATGCCGAGTTTGGAATCGATCTCTAGTCTAGAAGACTGGGTACCAATACCTCTTGGTACCAAGGATACCAACCGGAGTTTTTCGGTGACCTCGGTGCCGATTGCACTGTCACCGATGACTACGCCGATGTCGCTGTCGGGCTCGACTCCGATATCGGTACCGGTATCCACAGTAGCATCGTGGCCAACTCCTGCCATGCTTTTTTCAACAGGATCGCTCCCCTCTATACCAAGCTTGGAGTCGATACCTGGCATGGACAATGTGCTAATGATGGCCGCTGCTCCTGACAGCCAGTACCAGCTACCATCCCTTAAGCATTCCACACTGCACTGTGCAGGATCTTCTATTCCTATTGTCACGTTTTCCCTGCCTAGGGCTGTTGGCTCTATAGCAAGGGTGACCGCAATCTTGTTTCCAAGTGTCTTTTTACTATGTAGCAGCAAGGGTTGCTGGGACTTGTAATTTTTAAGTTTCACTCTTCAACAAAATGTGTTGTGGCACGAGGGTCTTTTGAACAGATACATTTATTTAGGGTTTTTTCCTTTCACAAGGGTTCAACAGGCTTAGGCAAAGCATAGAATTTCCTTCCCAAATAATTGGAAACAGGAGCAAATGAAAAGTAGAAATAAAGTACCAAAAACTGTTTCTTCACAGCAACTTGAACAGCAAAACAACTTGGATTCTTCTCCCTCAAAGCTTGTTTAACGTAAATCTAAGTGATCAATGTTACACAGAGAACAGTCCATCTCATAACATTCAGGTGTTTCAGGAATATTGGCTACGTCGATAATCATATCCTCACTCTCTTCATCACAGCTCTGCTTAGGGGAACTCTTGCACTGCAAACCTTGGATAACCTCTTGCAGCTGCTCTAGAAAGTTTCCTCTCTCATTAGCCGTGACCTTCTCTAGTATAGGAGATTGGTTATTACGTAAGCTCTTCCCTATGGCTTTTATATCAGCTTCAAACCATTTACTGAAAGTGTTTCTGTTAGGAGTTACTTTTACAGCCATGCTATCTCGGCACTTATTAGCACTAGCTTTCAATTGTTGCACAATATCTTCAACAAGTCTCTGGCTAGGAAGTAATTCTGACGTACCTTCTTTATTAGCAAAGCCTTGTCTGTGCTCAGAGCTTTCTCTCGTCCTGCAGGCAAACTGCTTGACCTTGTCCTCGGGTAGCTTCCACAGAGGCTCTGGCTTTGTTTTAAAGGTACGGGGAATGGACCCTCCAGTATCCCTCTTGCCTGGAGCTGGGTTCCAAGGTTTCCCTGGTTGCTGCCCTCCTGAGTGCCTTCCTTGTTGAAGTGGCTTGGACAATTGCAGAGGCTTCTCTCTGCCTTCTGTTCTACAGCTCTCTTTCTCTTGGCTGTGTTCCTGTCCGTACCTGTCTCTTTTTCTGTGCTTGTTCTCCTTCCTGTTCTCCAAGACTGACTCTGAAGCCGGTTTAAAACGGCTTCCTCCTGCAATCACACCCCTCTGGTTACTCAGGTGCAAATCATTAGAGCTGCCTTCAGCTCTTACGTCATGGCTATGGCTAAGCTCCGTTCTGGCTGAAAGCTTCCTGTTGCCATGGGAACCTGGCTTGCTCTTACTTTTAAAGGTAAAGTGCTCGCTATTTTCCCATTCCATCTGTTCAGGAGTGCTTTCGGTACCACACTATATATTTGGATACCTCTGTTGGTGCTCAGCCTAGTTCTTCAGATCTAACCTGTCCCAGGGAGATTCCTGTTGGGGATCCCTCTTTTCAGAGTTTCCTCCTGGATATAGCAAGATCTCTTGCCATTCCTATCCCAGGACATGATCTTGCACAAGGTTCTCTTTCTACCAAAGCAAAGGAGAACATAATGCTTCCTTTACATCATTCCTTGCAGGATCTCCTTTTAGGAATGTGGGAAACACCTTTCAGGGTACCCCCACCTCCCAGGGCAACTGATCTCTTATATCAATTGCCCCCCTCTCCAGGGTTTCAAAAGACTCAACTTCCTCATCATTCCATAGTAGTGGAATCAGCAATGAGGCGGGTAAAGAGTAAGAAAAAGCACTCTTCTTATCCGCCAGGTCGTGAGTCTCAGACACTTGATGCCTTTGGACGTCAAACCTTCCAGACATCTATGCTTTCTGTAAGAATTCTCTCATATATTTTTTATATGAGTCTATCTCTTGAGGAGGTCACAAAGCAATTACATCTTTTGACTCCTTTCCTTCCAGATTCCAAGAGTACAAACTATTCCTCACTGCTTAAGCATCTCCAGAATATCTCTTGGTTTCTTTCTCGTGCTTCCCTAGACTCTTTTGAGTCTGTTAGCAGGACTTCTGCTATAGCTATAGGGGCACGACGTAGAGCTTGGCTCCAAGCTTCAGACTTGGACAAATGGGCACAACAAAGACTGGGACATACTCCTTGCACTGGAGAAAATCTTTTCAACAAGGAGTCTTTACGTCAGGTTACTCAGTTGTCCACTGATTTACCTGTTCCTAGGGGTTGTTCTACACCTTCTTCTGTCCCAGTAGGTAGGAAATGCCCTACCAAACTTTCTTCCCACAGGAGAAGAAGGTTTTATTCATCACTTGCCCATCATACAGATGTTCCCAAACAGGGAAGGCATCATCCTGGTCTGAAGAATCCAACCTCTCACCAGGCTCAGCAAACCCAGCAACCGCAGGGTTTCTGATCAATCATCATTTTGATGCTTGTGACTCTTGGGTTAGAATCTACAGTTACTTCTTCTCAATAGAAGCAATCCACTGCTGTCATTCTAAATCCTAAACATGGATCTTCCCAAAGACATCCATTCTTTCTATGTTCTCTGAGCTGTCAGGATGTTCATGCTTCTAGATCACAGGGTTCTCCTCTTCTTCCTGCTAGGGAAAGAGGTCTGACCACTATCAAACGATAGTTCTCTGTGCCAGCATGTCTTTCTTCCTTTCTATAGACTTACTTTTTTGTAAGTCTTCAGCTCCATTCTTTTCCCCTCTTACCAAGGTTTTTCCTCTGTAAGAGCGGTATTCCTTCACTGGAGGGCTTTTTCTCCCGCCTCTCTAGTTTTGCTACTTTTCAGTGCGGAGTTCTCTTCTCTGAATTGACTCCTCTTCTTCTATCTTGCCTTGCAGCAGTTCATCAGACATGTCCAGAGTTTTCTACTCTTGTTCTGTCTGTTCTTTCTGTTTTAAGCAGTACCATTCTTTCTGCTGTCTGGCAAGCAGCTGCCACTGCAGGAGCCTTAATGTTTGGACCACTGGTTCTTGTCCATCAGCAACCAGATTTGTCCTCCACTAACATTCTGTCTGGTCTTAGTAGTGGCTCCAAGTCAGTGCTGTCATCTGTCTTGGAAATATTTTCACTACAAGCTTATTGGATTGTCTTCTTTTTCTGCCATCTCCATTCCCCTGGGTTTGGCAGCATAGTTGACAAAGGTACTGGCTCTCCCGCAGCCAGTTCTATATCCTCTTTCTCCTGCATCATGCTCCCTGCAATTCTACAAAGAAGCTCTCCACTATGGGCCCTTGCTAGAGAGCATGGGGTTTTTTTTCTCCATCAGCTATACTAGATGGTTGAGAGAGGCTTTTTCAGTCATGTCTCCCATGACTAGAACAGTTCTCCTTTTCATATAAAGGACATAGGCCTCCTCTTACGTGCAAACTTAAGGAGTTGCTAATTCCCTGCTTTGGTCCATAGTATTTCCAATTGGGAATATGTTTTCTCCTTCCAGCTCGTCCTCATGGTAAGAACGCATGATACCTTTTTGCCCTTAAGCAGGTCAGCTGGGTATCTCATTTTTATGCGTCTTCTGTCCACTTACCATGCTAGAGTTCTAGAATACTCAGGACTTGCTGGCTGCAGACTGATATCATCCTCTGCTTTCACGTAACCATCCTGGTTATTCCACTACCTAGGATCCCTGTAGCTCATAACCAGTGGAAATTGATTCTCTATATATCTTCTCAAGTAGGTTCCACCTTCTTGTTATTAGATGAATCTTCCCTTTCCACTTTTTCCTATGGGAATACCATTTGTGGAGGCCTATATATCTTCATACCTATAGCATACATCTTACAGATGTCTATGCCTATCATTTGTGTGTATTTTATGCCCTTCATATCTCACTATAGATATATTCTTCTATATCTATGTGATATATATATATATATATATATATATATATATGTATCTCTCGAGATTTTCTACTATAGGTAGATATGTATTTTCTATTTATCTACCTGACTGTCCAGGCTCATATAACTATATGATTCTGACAGATGGTTTTTCCCCATTCTTATGCTATCCAGCATGTTTTGGGGTTCCACAACCACTTCGGTGGTAGTTATCAACTCCACCATAACCTTACGGTTTAGATACCTCTGAAGCTCTCCATGTCCCAATATCTCTCCTAGCTGACTCCAGTTAGGAGAGACATTGCGGATCTTCAGCTAATCACAGGCTCTAACGCCTCCTGCGTTTGTCCTTTCTTTGGGATACAAGGGGTTCCCATACCCTTTCTCCCCACAAGGACTGTGCCTCTTTGTCCAAATCGGTTAGCCTTTCTCTTTTGTTTCTAAGAGTGTGCCACTCTTCTACCAAAAGAGTTGGGTTTTTGTCATACAGCCTTCCGCTGAAGGCCCACCGTTTTTGTACTACCCCAGTTTTTCCCACTGGGGTTACCTGTTACCTTTCAGGATTCTGACCTCCACTATTTTTCCTACAGGTTTATTACCTCCACTTACAGTGAGGTCCTCTTGGAGGTTCCTCTACTGGGGTTCCCAGTACACCCCATGAACCTCTATACTTCTATGAAATCCTGTCAGGGGAGGTCCATATTGCCATATCCTTTGCAATATCATTGATGGCAATTATCATCCACACATGGACTCCTTTTCTGCAGTCCTATGCTGGGTTAGCTGTTCTACAGCATCTTTCTTTCTTCAACTCCTACCCTCCATCCTCAGGATGCCTGGTGTTGTGGGGTATATCATGTTCTAACCTATGACATGCTAGGACTCCAGGCATCTCAGCTTGGGAGTCCCCATATGTGAAGACTCATTCCTGCTTGTTCCTGGAGATAGCACAGTTACTTTACCTGTAACAGGTGATCTCTGGGAACAGCAGGAATAAGTCTTCACAACCCACCCACCTCCCCAGGAGTTGTATCTCTATCTATCTTTCCTTTCCTCTCTCTCTCTCTTTGACTCAGCTTTAAAACTTAACTGAGGAGAGGCAGTTGGGAAAGGCGGGAAGGCAGCACGCAGGCGTGGTGGGATGCTTCCAAAAGCTCTTTGATTGGACACTGGGAAGCGTTCCCGCGCAGACTCCATCGGTACCGACGTACCCATATGTGAAGACTTATTCCTGCTGTTCCCAGAGCAAACTGTGCTTTCCTGAGGGCAGTGAGACACCACAGCCCTCTGCGGTGGTCAGTGGTTCCACTTTGGGACCTCAATTTGGTGTTGGCGGCTCTTACGAGGGAGCCCTTTGAACCCTTGAGTCAGGCCTCACTGAAGGACTTGACCCTTAAGACTGTGTTCCTAGTAGCTATCTACTCGGTGTGGAGGATGTCGGAGCTTCAAACCTTATCTTGTCAGGAGCCTTTCCTTTCTATCTCGAAGGAGAAGGTGGTTCTCTGACCGGTGCCTTCATTTTGCCCAAGGTGGTATCAGCTTTTCCTTATCATTCCTCCAGTTTAGTCCTCAACCTCTTGGTAGTGCACCTCCTCCTGCAGCTTGGAGACTGGACCAATCAAACTCTTGACATCACTGGATGTAGCCTTCTGGAATCCCCCATCAGCCCCAGTGTGTCCAGTCTCCATGCAGCAGGAGGACGTAGTGAGCCTAGGTGCTGGGCTCACTAGAGAAACTAATAAGGAGCAGACTAGTTAGGGTTTGAATTTCTTAAATTCATTTGTATCTCTTTAAATTTTTTTAAATTTCTTTACATTCCTATTTTAATTTCAATTTGGTTCCTTTCATTTCTATTCCGGTTAAGGGGTATAGTTCTTGAAAAAAAAAAAAAAAAAAAAGTAGAAAGGGAGGTCTGAGGGGCAGGTGCTCCTTTCCCTGCCAAGCCAAAATTTCTACTTTACCTCCCGGATCTCTTCCCCTTAAAGGCATGGGGCAGGGCTCCTAAGGCGGCGCAAGGACAGCGTGGCTCCCGTTGAGCGGCAGTCTGCGGCTTCGGGGGCTGCGCCTGAGTAACACCACTGCTGTATTTTAGGCCCTCGCGGGGGATGTCGCTCCGGTTGGCACTGGGCGGTGCCACGGCTGGAAGGGTCTTGCAGCCCTGTTCGCGGCTGTTGGTATCGGCTGGCAGTCCAGAGGAGGCCCGGTGAGTGTTGGTTTTCGGCCGGAGGGATATCCCTCGGAGTGCGCCAAAATCGCCGTGAGGAAATCGTGGCGATTTTGAACATGCGGTTTTCTCCGTGTGTCAGCTGGGCGCACCGGCGTCGTCGGCCCACAGTGCAGAACAGTTTGCCTTACCGGGATGAGTTTTTCAAACTGGAGAGTACTTAGTTTTTTGGTTTTTTTTTTAAGGCTTCTGTTAGGCGGTGTTCTATTATTTTATTTTATTTTCCTTGAATTTAGTTTCTGTGTTAAGGCAACAGTCTCCTTGGGATTGGCTTGAGGAGGCTAGTTTACAGACCTGGAGCAAACAGAGTACCTTGGATAGGTCTCAAAAAAAAAAAAAAGAGGAAAACAAAACCATAAGAGTTCATTTCTTTTTTGTTTTATTAGACGGTAAGAGGAGCAGTCTGACGGACAACCAACTCATGTCAGCACGCCCGCAGTGTATTGTTTGCGGCACCCATAGAGGCACGGTCGCGGATACCGACATCTGTCGGGGCCGTGCAGCTGTCTCGGCCAGTGTGGAGCAGCAGATGGAGAGCTCCATCGTATCCGTTCCCCAGGAGTCCGCAGCGGGGACAGAGGGAGAAGCGTGGATGGCGGTGCTGTCCATGTCCTGCCCGGAGGCTACATCGGGTCTCGGCTCTGATACGCAGCTAGAGGATTTTTGTCCAGACTTTGTCTTGCTCATGCATCAAGCATTCTGTCTCAGAAGGCAAGTTAAGTTGCCGGGGCCCTTGCCTATGCCCTCGACTATTTCGCGGTCCGGGTTGGCGGATCGCGAAAGCCTAGCATTTAAACCCTCCAAGAGACCTCGTCCACTGGATCACTCGCCCTCAGAGTTGGGGTGGCAGGAAGGGGAGGAGGCAGAGTTAGACATGGATGTAGATGTTGATGAGTTGGAAGAAGGGGAGATCCCCCTGAGCCTGAGGATCAGGTGAGGATCATCCGAGTGTTTCGGAAGGATGAGTTGACTGCCCTTATTACGGAGTCCTTGCAGACGTTCAGGCTGGCTATGGAACAGCCGGTCAAGGAAGAGGATGAGGCAGATCCCATTATTCAGGCAGTGCGTCAAACGCAGGTGGTATTCCCTGTCCACAAGGTGGTGGATCGAATGATTCAAGATGAGTGGGATCATCCCGAAGCGCAACTCAGAGGGATAAGGGTTTATGAACAGGCTATATCCCCTGGTGGATAAAGATAAGGAGAAATTCCGCTGTCCTAGAGTTGATGCTGCGGTCTCAGCAGTCACAAAAAAGACCACTATTCCAGTGGAAGGTAGCACAGCCTTAAAAGATGCGCAGGATAGGAAGGTGGATGGATTGTTAAAACAATCCTTTGAAGCGGATGCGGTTTCCTTGCAGGCCTCCATCTGTGGGGCTTGGATGGCAAGGGCCTGTCTCTGCTGGGTTCAGCACTTACGGCAGTCGGCTTCATTGGAGCAGGACGGTGTAAGGGAGCTGGAGTGCTTAGAATCAGGGTCCGCATATTTGGCGGATGTGCACTACGACATGATTAGAGCTTTAGCAAATATTATGGCTTCATTGGTGGCTGTGCGGCGATCCCTTTGGCTAAGAAATTGGGCAGCCGACGGTTCCTCTAAGTCACGGCTCAGTAAGCTCCCTTTCAAGGGGAAACTTGTTTGGAAAAGACCTTGACAAGCTGGTTAAGGATTTAGGGGAGTCCAAGGGTGTTAGGCTTCCGGAGGACAAGCCCAAACAAGGAAAATCTTCGATGGCCTTTCGGGGTCAATTTAGAGATTTTCGGAGGTTTCGCTCTCCCCGTTTCGTGGGTTCCAAAGAGGAAGATTTGCTTCTCGGGCCCAAGGGTTCTGGGGGTTTCGTGGTGCAAGTAGAGGATTCGCAGCGGCAGCCACAGGGGCAGCTCGAAAGCTGCAATGAATGGAGGAGGGTCCCGGCAGAAAGTCAACTGACCGGAGGTCGTCTTCGGGATTTCCTTTCTGTCTGGGCCCTGTGATAAGGAAGCTTATCATAGCTCAGGAAGGAGCTATAGAAAAGGTGAAGTGACTCTGAACAAGCAACCTGTCAGTTCTGGTAGAAATAAGAAAACAGAATTTTCCCATAAAAGACTACCAGTCCCAGAATGCACCAGGTTTCCAACAGCCATTAGAGGAGCTGAAGTGGGGAAACGTGTGTTCAATCAGGAGGGCTATGAGGTAATCCCTAAGCACTCATCTCAAAGGGCAGGGCCTGATTCAGCACAGCTGCGCTGTGTTAGGGAGGAGCACTCATCTAAGCAGAATAAAGGTAGAGTTTATTCTACAGAGAATCATCCTCAGTATCCTGAGAATCAGCTTGAGCTTGATCAGTTTCATCTGAAGGATCATCAGAAGCAGAAGCCAAACCAGACGGACAGAGAGGGAAAGAAACCCTCTGGAAGAAAGAGGAGAAAAGCCTTTGAGAGGTCTAGAAGAGTCCAGAGCAGTACGTATACTGGGAGGTATTCCAAGGGCCAGCATACACCATTGGACTGGGGAAAGCCAGAGGAATGGTGCGGAAGAGCTAGGAATCTCCAGACGCTACCTGTGAGGGAGACGGCTGCACATGAAAGGGACCCTAAGACCTGTGCCAGAAGGTATGTGAAGAGAGATCCAGTGTCCAGGGATCTGGATTGGAAGGCTGGACATAAGAACTGGACTACATACTGGCCAGGCTATATAGAGAGGAACTCTAACAGCAATGGAAGCTCAGGTATGAACACTGATCTATGCCCTAGCTATAACCTTGAAAGACAGCAGGGAAACAAGTATTCTCCTGAAAGTGCTCCATTGAGAGATTCATCTGTGCCAATCCATGATATTGAACCCATGCTTGTTGAAGAAGGGGGAATGATTGCAGATGAAGAATGTGTTTATATGGACTGCTCTCTGTCCAAACTCCTTTGGTGATTTTCTGTTATAAAGTACAGCAACCATCACAAAGAAATACAAACTTGTTCTTTAATCTACTTCAGGAAAGCTCCTGAAGCAGGATTTGACCCACACAGTAGAAAGCAAGCCAGCTAAGGGGTTTCAGCTGGATAACTGCTAGCAATTGAGCCTTACCTAATTGCTTGTGAGCTAGGAGAGAATCACTTCTGAATCTATGTGGGAAGATATAAGAAGTTAACCTGAAAAGAGCAGGGTTTTTTTTCTCTTTGTAGCTTTTGGTTTGTTGTTTGATACTTGCTAAGAGGATATTAGCTAAGCCTACAGAAAAAGACCAGTTTGTTATCAACCAGGTCTTTATTTCTTTTGCTTTGATTGCCTGACAAGTTTAAAGGTTGTTTTCTTTATTTTGTTTTTCCAAGTTTAACACTGAAAGCAAGTAACCTGATTTATGTGCTACCAAGCATATCTGTGTTGGGAGAAATAACCCCATAAATAAATATCTTATTGGCTTTAACACTTGAGCACAACTAAATTATTGTCAGCAGCTGTGTCTGGTGTGAATGAACTACATTGCCCACAATCCCTTGCAAATCATATAGATATATGCACTTGCCAAGACTGTGAAGATTCTCACCCAGGCAGCCGTCTGACAGCCCACATAACGTCCGATCAGTGGGTATTGGAGATCATCCGCGACAGTTATGCACTGGATCTGGCAAAGCCAGTACTAAACTCTTTTGTGTTCTCGCCCTGCAGAGGTCTGCAAAAGACCCTGGCGGTCTGCCAAACTTTGGACCGTCTCTTGCAGCTGGGGGCCGTCGTACCAGTGCCGGTAATGGAGTACGGCATGGAGCGCTACTCTATTTATTTCATGGTGCAAAAGAAGGACGGGTCCCTTTGTCCAATTCTAGATCTCAAAGGGGTAAATCGTTGCCTCCGAGTGCCGCATTTCCAAATAGAAACGCTGCAGTCCGTCATGGTGGCGGTATGTCGGGGAAAGTATCTGACGTCTCTCGATCTCATGGAATCGTATCTCCATGTTCCGATCAGGGCTTCTCATCAAAGATTTTACGGTTCGTGCTCCCTTGGGGGCACTACCAGTTTCAGGTGTTGCCCTTTGGTCTGGCAACGGCTCCGCTCGTTTTCACCAAGATCATGGTAGTGGTGGCGGCGTCCCTATGGAAGGAAGGGGTCTTGGTTCATCCATACCTCGACGATTGGTTGATTCGAACAAAATCCAAAGCCGAGAGCGAACGGGCCTCAGGAAAGGTGGTGACATTTCTCCAGGGTCTATGCTGGGTGGTCAATCCGGTCAAGAGTCACTTGACTCCACCGTCTCAGGTCCTCGAGTATTTGGGAGTACAGTTCGATACTCGGAAAGGGTTGGTGTTCCTGATGGAGCGGAGAGACCAAGCACTTCAGGAGCTCATACGAACCTTCAGGACGGTTTCAGCGCCCACAGCATGGAGTTACCTTCGGGTGCTAGGCACAATGGCGGCGACCTTGGAGGTAGTCCCTTGGGCCAGATTCCATATGAGGCCTTTGCAGCGGGCCTTGCTTCGCCTCTGGTCACACTAGTCTGATTCGATGAGCAAACGTCTCCCGTGCCCTCTGCACGTCAGGCAGTCCCTTCGGTGGTGGATGCTGCCCACGTCCCTGCGGGTGGGAATGCCTTTGAAACAGCTGGAGTGGATTCCATTACTGACGGACACAAGTCTCGCAGGCTGGGGGGCGCATTGCGGAGAGGACTTTGTGCAAGGCCTGTGGTCGGCGGAAGACAGCAGATAGTTGATCAACCGCCTGGTGTTGAAAGCTGTGTTTCTGGCCCTGCAAAGCTTCGAACCATGGTGACAGGGCAAGCGGTGCGAGTGCTGTCAGACAGTGCCACGATGGTGGCCTACATAAATCGTCAGGGTGGTACCAGAAGTGTGGCCATGGAGCAGGAGTCAGAGGGTCTGTTCTCCTGGATAGGGTCTCGGTTACAAGCAATATCGGCGGCACACATTGCAGGAAAAGACAACGTGGCGGCGGATTTTCTCAGCAGAGTCCGAGTGGATGCAGGGGAATGGGAGTTGCATCCGGACGTATTCACGCAATTAGTTCTCCAGTGGGGGACTCCGGTGATGGATTTGATGGCAACCTTCCAGTCGGCGAAAGCAAGTTGTTTTTTCAGCAGGAGACGGGAGCCCATGTTGGAAGGGATTGACGCCTTGATACAGCCTTGGCCGTCGACGGGTCTCCTCTATGTCTTCCCTCCATTTATTTATTTAGCTGCATTTATATCCCGCTTTTTCACCGGGTCAAAGCGGTTGGGGGATACATTTAACACGAGGGGATATGAGACACATACACTAATACTTACAGGGAACATGGGCAATGGAGGGCACTCGGCGCGTGGTTCAGCGTATCGAAGCGCATCAAGGGCATGTGCTGTTAATAGCACTGGACTGGCCCAGGCGTCCATGGTATGCCGACCTAGTAAGGTTACTGGACAGGGTACCGTGATGGCTTCTGATGTCGTAGGAGCTACTATTGCAGGGTCCGCTTCAGATGCCTCGGGTGGATCGATTCTCGCTTACGGCTTGGCCATTGAAAGGGCGAGGCTGAAGAAGAAAGGTTACTCCAGGTCGGTTGTGGCAACTTTGCTTCAGGCGTGGAAATGCTCAACATCGTTGGCTTATATGCGTGTCTGGCAGATTTTTGAAGACTGGTGCTCGAGGCATCAGGTCTGCGCCGCTACGGTGTCAGTGCCTTTGGTCTTGAGTTTTCTGCAGGACGGATTTGAGAAGGGGCTGGCCGCTAGTTCCTTGAGAGTTCAGTTAGCGGCCATAGCGTGTTATAGAGGTAAAGTCCAAGGCATTTCTCTAGGCGCTCACGTCGATGTGGTACGTTTTCTTAAAGCGGTTACTAGAATGCGGCTGGCACGTAGAATTTCGGTTCCGCCGTGGGACCTCAACTTGGTGTTAGGGGCTCTTGTAAAGAGGCCATTTGAGCCCTTAAGACATGCCTCTGTCAAGGATTTGACTTTAAAAACGGTATTTTTGGTAGCCATTTGTTCGGCGCGGAGCATTTCGGAGTTGGGCCCTGTCATGTAGAGAGGCTTTCCTGTGTTTTTCTAGAGAAAAGGTGGTTCTTCGGCCGGTGCCTTCCTTTTTGCCAAAGGTGTCCTCTCCTTTTCATGTCAATTAAACGGTTTCTTTGCCAGTCTTACAGTCGGAAGTCGGGTGCGCTTCCAATCGGGGATTGCAGCGCTTGGACATAAAGAGAGTGTTGCGTCGATATTTGACAGTATCCAAGTTTTTCCGCAAATCAGATCGTCTGTTCGTGTTGTTTGGAGGTCCCAGGAAAGGGGAGGCAAGTGCGAAAGCTTCCATTTCCAGATGGATTAAGGAAGCGATTGTCTCGGCATATATTTTGCAGGGTCACCCGGCATCTGTGGGTCTGAGAGCTCACTCTACTAGAGCGCAGGCGGCTTCCTGGGCAGAGCACAGTCTAGTTCCACCGGTGGAGATTTGTAGGGCGGCCACCTGGTCCTCTCTTCATACCTTCAGTAAACACTACCGCCTGGATGTGCTGGCAGTGAATGACGCCTGTTTCGGGTCGGCGGTGTTGTGTGCCGGCTGGCAGGGTCCCTCCCATTAGTACTGCTCTGTTACATCCCAGAGGTGGAGGACTAAGCTGGAGGAACGATAAGGAAATTGAAATTACACTTACCTGGTAATTGTAGTTCCTTGAGTGATGACAGTTTAGTCCTCATTCTCGCCCAGGGATTCATTTGTTAGCTCAGCACGCTTTCTGGAGCAAGATTCAGGCATACAGGTGAGTGTCACTTCAAGATGATTGGCTCTTGTGCTCATTCTTCCTTCTTTGTCTTGTCTCTCCTCCCTCTAACTGCTTCCTGGCTCGGCAGGGAGGAGAGCATTAATAGGGGAAATCTTACCCTTTCCTTTTAAAGGGGAGGTTAATGGTTTGTTAAATTGTTTGGTTATCTTTCATTATTTATAAACGGTTAGCTACTTGTTTGTTGCTCTTTTGAGTCTGCTTTGTCAATAGTTCACTGGGGCTGATGTGGGATTCCAGCAGGCTACATCTATTTATTTATTTATTTAACTGTACAGTCAAACCTCGGTTTTCATGATTAATCCGTTCGAAAAAGTCTGACTAAAACCGAAACGTATGAAAACTGAAGCAATATTTCCCATAAGAAATAATGTAAATCCAATTAATCCGTTCCAGACACCCAAAAATATTCACAAAAAATACATTTTATAGAGAATAACTATATTTTTACATACAGAAAACAATGAGAAATAAATATAAATGACTAATGAAATGGATAAATGAACATTTAACATCACTGAAAGCAAGCTAAGTACAGTACTGTACAGTACAGTATGTTAACATCTGGCCTTAGCCACCCCTGACAAGCTGCTGTGCCCAGCTCTCTCCGGAATCACATTGAATTCAGTCCATTAAAATACCTTTACATTATCTGCTCAATGCTTCAGAATGGCAGAAAATCTTAATGATATAGCTTCAGACGTACCCTGCAAGAGAAAGAACTGCCTCCCACATTCATGCAACATCTCCTGCTTACGTTGACAGCTTTTCTTCCCTGCTACCGGGACAAAATCTCAGTCAAAAGACGTTGAAAACCGAAGCAATGCATGAAAACCGGGACAAAATCTCAGTCAGAAAAGACGTTGAAAACCGAAGCGTATGAAAACCGGGGCAAATGAAAACCGAGGTTTGACTGTATTTATATCCCGCTTTTCACCGGGTCCAAGCGGTGTTACATATAAGGGGGGGATAATTAAGTATAAGGGTGGGGCCATCACCAGGTAGGCAACACTGATGATTCTGACATAAGACAGACTTTAGACATGGACAGTATAGTGCAGTTTTCAATCAGAGGTTCATGATGGGTGGGTTCGGGGGTTGGTGCATTTTCTGGTGGGAGTTGTTTTGAAATATTCTTGGAATAGGATGGTTTTTAACTGTTTTCTGAATGACAGGAGATCGCCATTGTTTCTGAGGTGGCTCGGTAGAGAATTCCATAGTGACGGAGCATAAAGTTTAAAGGCTCGATTGCATGTCCGTTGAGAACATTTGGTTCTTTTATGAGGGATGGTGAAGGAGTTGTTGGAGGCCTGGTTCTTTTATGAGGGATGGTGAAGGAGTTGTTGGAGGCCTGTCTGATTGTTTTGCCGTGGGCTGGACGAGTCAGCAGGGTGCGAAGCTGGGTGTTCTGTGTTTGGTGGATGGCTTTGTGGGCGAGTAGGATGGATTTGTATTTAGTTTTTGCTTCGAAGGGAAGTATGTGTAGGTCTCTTAAAGTTGGGGTGATGTGGTCGCTTTTCTTTGCTCTCTGAATGATTCTTGCTGTGGTGTGCAAGGCAGTTCGGAGGGGGCTGGTCTGTGTGGCTGGTAGTCCATGGTAGATTATGTTGCAGTAATCCAGATGTGGGAGTGTCATAGCTTGCATTACCGTCCTGAAGTCTTGAGGTTCGAGGAGGGGTCTGAGACGTTGCACTTTTTTCGCTTTGTGGAATATATTTCCAGTGGTTTTGGTAATTTGTTGCTTGAGGGTTAGGGCTTGGTCAATGACAATGCCTAGATATCTTATTTGAGGCTGTATTTGAATGCGTGTGGCTCCTATGTTGAGGTGTGTAGGTGGTGTGAAGTCTGGGTCTCTTGTCACTATGAGGGCTTCAGTTTTCTTTATGTTTATGGATAGGTTGTTTTCTTGTAACCAGTTGGACACTTCGAAGAAGCATGCTGATAGATGTAAATTTGTTGGGCTTGCGGTTGTAATTGGGGCGTAGAGCATGATATCATCAGCATATATATGGAAGTTGATGTTGTGGTTACGTATGACTGAACAGAGTGGTTGTAGGTAGATGTTGAAGAGCATGGCTGACAGCGTGGATCCTTGAGGTACTCCTTGGTGTTGCTGGAAGGGGGGCGAGGTTGAGGTGCTGGTACGGATCAGTTGTTGTCTATTAGTTAGGTAGGATTGAAACCATTGAAGTACGGTGTCTTTGATCCCAATTGTCTGCAATCTGCGTATGAGGATGTTGTGAGAGATGGTGTCGAAGGCTGCTGATATATCAAGGAAGATCATGGCATATCCGGAGTGTTTTTCTTGGGTTCCTATGATGAGGGTGTTCATCAGTGTGGTCATGAGGGTCTCGACTCCATGTAGTGGGCGGAAGCCGTGTTGTTGTGGGTCCAGTATGTTGTTGATGTCTAGGTGTTCTTGAAGCTGCTGCTGGACTATCTTCTCGATTATCTTGGCGGTGAATGGTAGGCTTGCTATCGGTCTGTAGGATGCGGGGTCTAGGGGATCCAGGATTTGCTTTTTTAGGGATGGTCGAATGATTGTAGTTTTGAGGATGTCTGGCATGCGACCTTGGGAGAAGGATTTGTTGACAATATGGGTTAATGGTGTGCTCAGGTCTTCTTTGGATTTCTTTATCCAGTCGGTGGGGCAGGGGTCCAGCGGAGAGGTGGTGGTGTTTAGGCGGGAGATGGTGGATGATATTTCTTCTTCAGTGGTTTCTTTGAAGGTAGTCCAGTCACTGTACATGTTGGGGTAGTGGTTTGTTGTAGTTGCCTCAGCGGTCAAATGTGGGTTTTGTGGTTGTTGGAGCTGTTTGTATTGTTGGGCCAGTAACTCTGGTGGAATCTTCGGTAGCTTGTCAGAGTTATTGGGTGCTTTTCTCAATTTTTTGACAATCTGAAAGAGTTCACGAGGTTTGTTTATGGATGTGTTTATGATTTTCGTGTGGTAGGCTTTTTTTGCTTTGTCGGTCTCAAAGTGGTATGCGTTGAGTTCATATAGGTATTTTGTTTTGTTGCTGTCATTTTTGGTTTTTCTCCATTTTCTTTCTGTTCTTCTGAGTTTTGTTTTTAGCTTTCGGAGACTGGGAGTGAACCATCTGGCTTTTGTGGAAGTAGGTCTGGTGGTGGCTTTATTTGTCGGTGCTTCAGACGCAGTGGAGATTGTGGTATTCCAGTTGTGAATTAGGTCATCGATGTTACTGGAGTTTGTTTGTAGTTTAGGTAGAGTTTGTGCTAAGAAGTCCTCTTTGTTAAATGTTTTAAATCTTCTAGCGTGGTGTCCGTCTTCCTTGTTGGTCATATGTTGGTAGGTGTGGGATATGGCAATGAGGTAGTGGTCTGACCATGGTACAGGCGAGATCTGCGGGTTCTTACATGAGGAGGCAGTTAGAGAGTTTAGGAATATGAGGTCCAGTGTGTTTCCTTTTTCGTGTGTGGGTTCTTGTATGATCTGTATCAGGTTCATTGCTGTCTTGGTGGTGGTGAAGGTTTCTGCTTGTTCCTCTTGAAGTGATGGGAGGTTAAAGTCTCCTAGGATTATTTGCTCCTTTGCCGAGCTGGTGCTCTCAGATATGAATTGTAGCATCCTTGGTAGGTCAGTGTTTGTGGTATGTGCACGGTAGATTAGACATATTGAAAGGTGTTTATTGGTGAGGGTGAGGAGATCTGCTTCGTTGGTGGTTTCTGAGGAATGGATCCTGAGGTGGAGGTTGGCTTTTGCTATGATGGCTACACCTCCACCTTTGGCGTGTGCTCGGGAGCAGTGATGGAGGTTGTATCCTTTTGGGGTTAGCTGGTTCATTATCACTGTGTCGCTATCTGTTAGCCAGGTTTCTGTTACACATAGGATGTCGATCTTCTTAGTTGTGATTAGGTCCTGGAGCATGTGGTATTTGTTTCTGACTGAGCGTGCGTTTATTAGTAAGATGGAGAGGTGGTGGTAGTTTGGGGGGTCAGGGGTGTGGGTTGGTGTATGCCGTGTGTGAGAGTGGTTTTGGCTGGGTTTGTAAGTGTGTGTGGGTTGTGTCATTATGATGTGAGGCCACAGTAGGTTATTGCCTGTAGGGGAGGGGTAGAGGGTCAGGAGAGGAGTGAGGAGGTAGATGGGGGCTAAGAAGGGTGGCATGATCTGTGAGAGTACCTGGTGTTTGGGGGCCAAGCTGTGTTTCAGTGTTGATTCCTTGCAGTGGTGGGGTCTTTAGTCGTCGTTGTTGTAGTTCTGCTGTTGTAGTGGGTTGACGTGTTCTTCGTTGCTGCGGTTGCTGCGGTGGTTTTCGTTTCGTCGTTTTTGAGGTCCACAGTTCTTGTCGGGTATGGTCCAGTTGTCCCTTTTTTGTTTGCGCCTCTGTGCCGCGCCTAAGGGCCACGCCAAAGGGCCCTCTGGCGAGGCCCTCAGGCACGGGCCCGCCAGGCGCAGGCATGCCTTACGGGGACGCTGCTTTTATGGGCTGGAGGCTGCCGTGGGCTTTGCTCCCACTGCCCCGATTGGGCAGGAGCTTAGCGATGGCGTGTCTGGGCAGGCAGCGGCTCCCTCGGTGTAGGGACGCTGCTTTTATGGGCTGGAGGCTGCCGCGGGCTTTGCTCCCACTGCCCCGATTGGGCAGGAGCTTAGCGATGGCGTGTCTGGGCAGGCAGCGGCTCCCTCGGTGTAGGGACGCCGCTTTTATGGGCTGGAGGCTGCCGCGGGCTTTGCTCCCACTGCCCCGATTGGGCAGGAGCTTAGCGATGGCGTGTCTGGGCAGGCAGCGGCTCCCTCGGTGTAGGGACGCCGCTTTTATGGGCTGGAGGCTGCCGCGGGCTTTGCTCCCACTGCCCCGATTGGGCAGGAGCTTAGCAATGGCGTGTCTGGGCAGGCAGCGGCTCCCTCGGTGTAGGGACGCCGCTTTTATGGGCTGGAGGCTGCCGCGGGCTTTGCTCCCACTGCCCCGATTGGGCAGGAGCTTAGCGATGGCATGTCTAGGCAGGCAGCGGCTCCCTCGGTATAGGGACGCCGCTTTTATGGGCTGGAGGCTGCCGCGGGCTTTGCTCCCACTGCCCCGATTGGGCAGGAGCTTAGCGATGGCGTGTCTGGGCAGGCAGCGGCTCCCTCGGTGTAGGGACGCCGCTTTTATGGGCTGGAGGCTGCCACGGGTTTTGCTCCCACTGCCCCGATTGGGCAGGAGCTTAGCGATGGCGTGTCTGGGCAGGCAGCGGCTCCCTCGGTGTAGGGACGACGCTTTTATGGGCTGGAGGCTGCCGCGGGCTTTGCTCCCACTGCCCCGATTGGGCAGGAGCTTAGCGATGGTGTGTCTGGGCAGGCAGTGATGTCAAGAGTTTGATTGGTCCAGTCTCCAAGCGGTAGGAGGAGGTGCACTACCTAGAGGTGGAGGACTAAACTGTCGTCACATAAGGAACTACAATTACCAGGTAAGTGTAATTTCAATTTCACTTGAATCAGCTGGTTGCCCTGCCAGCTCTCGCGAATGCGGAGGTTGAGACCGCAGATCCGCAGTTACGGCTCTTGGATGTTCAGAGGGTTCTGCGGCGTTATTTGAAGAGAACAGCTTCATTTGTAGATTGGCTCGTCTGTGCTTTTTGGTGGGTTATGCAAAGGAAAGGCAGCAGCCAAGGCATCCATTTCTCGTTGGAGCAGGGAAGCGGTTGCATTGGCATATATTTTGAAAGGAAAGGCAATGCTGGCGGGCAGGACCGTACCTAGCCCTGTGTGAGTGGTGCAGCCGCACAGGGCGCAAAAGCTTGGGAGGTGTATTTCGGCTGCCTGCTGTTGCCCTGCCGCCACCGCCACTTTTTCTTCTCTCAGCGGCAGCAGGGCAACAGCAGACAGCCGAAATGCACCCCTTAAGCCTTTTCACAGCACTTTAAGCAGGTCTGGTCCCTCTCTCCTTTGATGCGACATCAGAGCAGGGAGGGATAGATATGCTTATAGTTCCGGTGACTTGCAGATCGGGCGTGCACCCTTTTCTCCACTTCCATCCAGCCGCTTTCTGCTCTTTTCCTGCTGCCAGTGCCACTGGAGAAAACAGAGGGCGGCAGCAGCAGGGCAAGAGCAGGCAGTGGCTGGACATAGGTATGGGGAGGAGAGGGGGCACGTGCCCCATGTGCAAGTCACACAGGGCACGATTCTAGCTCGGTACGGCCCTGCTGGCAGGATTGCGGACACATTCCACTCGAGCGCAAGCGGCCTCGTGGGCAGAGTATAGTTTGGTTCCGCCGGTCAAGATCTGTAGGGCAGCCATGTGGACTTCTCTTCATACCTTTGCTAAGCATTATTGTCTGGATGTGCAGGCAGTGGGGGATGCCTATTTCAGGTCAGCAGTGCTTCAGGCCGGTTTTGCAGGTCCCTCCCTTCGATCGAACTGCTCTGTTACATCCCAGAAGTGTGGGACTGGACTAGAGGGATGATAAGGAAAGTTAAATTCGACCTTACCTGCTAATTGGCGTTCCTTGAGGAGTTCCAGTCCTGTCGCAGATCCCTCCCTGATTGGTTAAGCATGATATTCTGTCACACAACCCGGTCCTGAAGAGTGTTCACTTGGTGGGGGCCAGTAGCCACTGGACGTCTGGGTCCTGGTGTGAGCGTGGCATCCCAGAGATATCAGTTGAGGTGACCAGGTCCTGGCAGGAGTGCTGTCTAGCTCACGCGCTATGATTGAAGTTCGCCTTCGGATAGGACTCGGGGCATAGTCGCCAATGCAGTCCACAGGTAAGCCTCCTCATTCAGGGGGAAAGGGGAATCTCTTCTATGATAAGAGGGAGCAAAGGTTATAGTGTATTAAGGTTTATTCACTTTTGGCTACTTATTTGTTGCTCCTGTGAGTCTGCTTTGTCAATAGGTTACTGGGTCTGGTAGGTGGTGCTAGCTGCATAAGTACACTGGTGTCATTAAGAGGATGACATGCTCAGTCTCCAAGCTGCTGGAAGAGGTACACTATGCAGAAGTGTGGGACTGGACTGGACTGGAGGGATGATAAGGAATGGCAATTAGCAGGTAAGGTGTAATTTAACTTTAACAACTAAGGAAACATTCTTTGGTTCATTGCTATTGCTGATATCGCTGAGCTAACAGGAGTTTTTTCTGTAAGACTCTGTAGGAGTATAAAGCACATTGGAAAAAAAAAAGAAATCTCAGTGGGGCTTGAACCGGGGTTGACCGGAGAAGCTGAGTTGGGCAGTGCAGGCAGACAGAAAGTGCCCCTGGGCAGAGAAAGAGGGGTTCGCTTCTGCAGACTCCTGCTCAGTTTTTCTCTGACTGCCACAGAGTTTGGGACAGCCGGCATCAGACTTTCATTTTTACTCTACCGCCGCTGCCGAAACTCTGCTGGCAGCTGAGCATCACGTTGGGAGTGCAATCGGTACACAAGCAGAGGCCCGAGTGTGGGGAGCCTCGGGGACTGACTATTTATTTATTTATTTATTTAGCACACATTTATATACCGCTCTTTCCCAAGTATCAAGTGCGGTTTACAGAGAACAGAAAAAATTTAAGGTACATGGATAATCATGTCCTTGTTGTTTTACAGGGAACAGATTTAACTTTTTACATTTAACAGTATAATTAAGGACATGCATTAATTAATTATAATTATAATTAATTAATTAATTAATTATAATTAATTAATTAATTAATTATAATTAAGGACATGTCCTGTGAGTGTGCTGGAGGCCATTTTGGAAATAAATCAACTTTTGCTTCTTTAAGTTTAACAGCGGTTTGGCCATTTCTTCTCTGTAAGGTTGGTTTTTGAGAGAGAAGATAGGGACAGTAAGGGGTGGTAGCAGACTCCAGGGGCTGTCATCACGTTTTATTATTTTTTTGCTCTCTCGCCTTTGGCAAAAAAAGAAAAAGAGGAAAGAAAAGGAGCATTAACATACTTCTGACTGTGGTACAGAATGTTAAGGATGCCCTTAAAGGGCATGTGTTTGACCTGTGGCTTGCATATGGGTTATGTTTCTAATGAAGGGCCTCTGCCGCTTGTGTGAAGCGGAGACCAGGTCAACGAAAGCAGGTTTCTCAAGAGACGAGGAGATAGCATGCTGGGGCCCTTGAGGGAGGCAGAGGGCATCTGTCTAAGGAGGCACAGGGGAGTTCTGCCCCTGTAGAGCACGCAGGAATGGCGAGGAGGGACTCAGAGGACCTCCCTGCAGGACCACAAGCCGCAGAAAAGAAGTCTGGGAAGTCAGTAAAGCCCTCCAAGTGTTCTCTGGGTACAGACCAGTGGGAAGATATGCCAGGCGCCTTTTCGCTGGAATTCGTGCTTCTATTGCACAAGGCGTTTTGTCTAAGATGCAGTGGTGGTGCCTCTGCAGGAAAGGTAAAGGGCAAAAGAAAGGGCAGCTCCACGAAAGCAGAGGGCAGGATGAGCTGGATCCGAGTAAGAGACAGAAGGAGGAAGACCCTTGGTGGGAGTTGGGCTCTCTGCCATCCGAGGAGGAAGAAGTTATCAGATTAATGGTGGAAGAGGAAGACATGGAGTTGGAAGAGGGGGAGATCCCCCAAGCAGAGGAATCATGTATCGTGCAGGTGTTTCGGAGGGAAGAGCTGGCAGCATTAGTTATGCATTCCCTAAAATCCCTTAATATGGACCCAGAGGCTCCACTGGAGGAAGAGCCTCTGGAGGATCCCTTCTTCCAGGCCATCACAAAAAAGGTGTTCCTTATCCATTGTGTCATCAGGCAGATGATTCAGGATGAATGGGATGTGCCAGAGGCTACCTTGAAAGGATTGCACACTATGGCACGGCTATACCCAATCCCTGAGAGGGACAGAGACCTTCTGCAGTCCCTGAAGGTAGATGCAGTGGTGTCCGCAGTGACTAAGAAGACTACCATTCTGGTGGAAGGTAGCTCGGTGCTTAAGGATGTGCAGGATAGAAAGATGGAAGTGTTGTAAAAGCAAGCATTTGATATTAATGTCCTCTCCTTGCAGTTCTTCAGGTCAGTTTGACGGGTCTTTCCCAAGTTTAATACTGCTATGGTACATCCCACAGGTGCAAGACTGGACTGAAGGAACGATAAGGAAGGTGAAATTAGGCCTTATCTGCTAATTGATGTTCCTTGAGTGAGTCCAGTCCAGTCCTGACCTACCCGGGGGATTTCTTTAGTTTTTTCCTGAGAAAATCAATGCAGAGGAGGGCCGGAGATTGCTTGTGTAGAGGCAGTGCTGGGTTAGACCACAGAAAGGTATCCTTGGAGGCTTGACTTAATGGAGTTGGGAGTATTCAGAGAAGTCAGCAGTTCCGAGGTGCCCCTGTGGTAAACAATCTCTCTCAGTCAGGGGGCCTTTTCTTGTCTGAGTGGGGGGGGGGGGGGGGTGGTGTAATGAACATAGTTAGAATTGTTGTTTTTTTAAATTGTTACTTTCGTGAGTCTGTTTTGTCAGTAGGATATTCCAAATCATCCTGCTAGACCAGTCCAGACCAGTATGTTGTGTTCCCCTGTCAGCAGATTGATGAGACAGAGAAAATCACAGAAACTTTGTGACATCAGCCTTGGTATATAGCCACATACCCCTAGAGGTCAGCTTCAGTATTTTCTCTGTCTCAGCAGATGGTGGACTTCTTTCCTCCTCAGGGAGTCAAATCAATTCTTTACAACTTTTTTTTCAGGGTCTTTTAGATGTAACCCCAAATTCCCATATTATCCGGGTTTCCCAGAGGAGCTCCTGGTCAGGAGGATCAGTAGAGCACCTCTGAGGGGAAGTGCTCCTGTACAAGAGGTACAGTACAGCCTTCCAATTGCAGCACAGTTCCTGTATACAAGGTACAGTGCAGCCTTCCACTTCATCTGCTATCAGCGTCAGTCTTCCTGTCTGTAAGAAATTCTGCAGTTTAAGGGGAAAAGAAAGTGGACAACCATGCAAAGCTCTGGCATTGGCGATCTGCCCAACGGTTCCCAGCAGCTAAGTCCGTTTCCATTCAGCTCCTGCTTGCCCATAGAGTGAGTGAGTGTATGTTAGTGGTGAGTCTGTGTCTCCCTTCAGCCCTGCTTGCCAACACCTTCCTTCACAGCTCTGTCGTCTCGCTCCATTTTCTCCCCCCCCCTCAACCCCGGCCACAGTTCTCCCCTGCACAGCTGTTCTCGGGCTTGGGCACCCTATTGGGTCTTCAAGGTTGGCGACTCATTCAGGGTTCTCGATCTTGGACTAAACCTCAGCCCTTCTCTCCGCCCGTGGCTCCCGTCAAAACCCTTTCACTACAGCGGCCATTTGTTCTCCTCCCGTGGCTCCCACCAAAACCACCTCAATGCAGCAGCCATTTTGTGCAGCACTTTTTCTTCCTGCTCAATTTTCTCTGGCTGCTTTTTGGACCTCACGGGCCTAGCATTCCTTTGGGGCCTACAGCCATGTCCTCTTCATTACAACGATGCTTAGCATGTGGGAGGAAGCGCAGGACCATCCTCGATAATCTCTGTACCGCTGTAGAAAAGATTCCAGGGTCTCCTCTTCTTCTCCCTTACTCTTACCAACTACGGCATTGCCAGCTACGGTTCCCATGACTTCCCAAGTCTTTACGGAATCTCTGTCTCTGGTTCTCCTCCCAGAGCACAGCTCACTGATGGTGTCCAGCTCCTTGCTGCCTCAGCGTCCCCCTGTTAAGAACATAAGAACATAAGACATGCCATACTGGGTCAGACCGAGGTCCATCAAGCCCAGTATCCTGTTTCCAACAGTGGCCAATCTAGGTCATACGTACCTAGCAATATCCCCAAAAGACACAGGTTCCACAATGCTTGTACTGGGTCAAGCATTGATATCCTGGGTCCCTTTTTAATAGTGGTTTATGGACCTTTCCTCCAGGAACTTGTCCAAACCTTTTTTAAACCCAGCTATACTAACAGCCCTTACTACATCCTCCGGTAACAGATTCCAGAGTTTGATTACACGTTGAGTGAAAAAATATTTTCTCTTATTTGTCTTAAATAGTTTACCCTGTAGCTTCATTACATGTCCCCTAGTCTTTCTATACTCTGATAGCATAAACAATTGATCCACGTTTATCCGTTCCACTCCATTCATTAATTTATAGACCTCTATCATATCTCCCCTCAGCCGTCTCTTCTCCAGGCTAAAGAGCCCTAACCTTCTTAGCCTCTCTTCATAGGAGTAGCCTTCCATCCCCTTCATCAATTTGGTGGCTCTTCTCTGTACTTTTTCTAATAACGCTATGTCCTTTTTAAGATACAGTGCCCAGAATTGCACACAATATTCAAGGTGCGGTCGTACCATGGAGCGATACAGAGGCATTATAATATCCTTTGTTTTGTTCTCCATCCCTTTCCTTATGATACCTAGCATTCTATTTGCTTTCTTGGCCGCCGCTGCACACTGGGCGGAGGGTTTTAACATGTTATCCACGATGACTCCTAAATCTTTTTCCTGGGTGGTGGTTTCTAATGTGGAGCCTTGCATCGTGTAACTATTGTGTGGGTTGTTCTTTCCTAGGTGCATAACTTTGCACTTGTCCACATTAAATTTCATCTGCCATTTGGATGCCCAGTCTTCCAATTTATCCAGATCCTCCTGCAGTTTTCCACAATCCTCTTGGGTTTTAACAACTTTAAACAGTTTTGTGTCATCTGCAAATTTGATAACCTCACTAGTTATTCCCTTTTCCAAGTCATTTATGAATATGTCAAAAAGCAGCGGACCCAGTACAGATCCCTGGGGTACTCCACTATTCACCTTTTTCCATTGGGAATATTGGCCATTTAGCCCTACCCTCTGCTTTCTATCTTTTAACCAGTTCCCGATCCACAATAGTACACTGCCTCCTATCCCATGACTTTTTAGCTTCGCCAAAAGTCTCTGATGGGGGACTTTGTCAAAAGCTTTCTGAAAGTCCAGATACACTATATCAACCGACTCACCTTTGTCTACCTGTTTATGCACACCTTCAAAAAAACATATCAGATTAGTAAGACAAGATCTTCCTTGTCTAAAGCCATGTTGGCTGTCTCCCATTAGGCCATGACTATCTACATGCTGTGTAATTTTGTTCTTTATGATGGTTTCTACCATTTTCCCTGGTACTGACGTCAGGCTCACCGGTCTGTAATTTCCTGGGTCACCCCTGGAACCCTTTTTAAAAATTGGTGTTATGTTGGCGACCCTCCAATCTTCAGGTATTACAGATGATTTTAATGAAAGTTCACAGATTACCAATAGCAGGTCTGCAATCTCATATTTCAGTTCTTTCAACACTCTGGGATGTATACCATCCGGTCCAGGTGATTTACTACTATTCAGTTTATCAAATAGTTGTAATATATCTTCCCGGTATAGCGATATTTCTCTCAATTCCTCTGCAGTATCACCTTTAAATACCACTTCAGTCTTGGGTAACATCCCTACATCTTCCTCAGTAAAGACCGAAGCAAAGAATTCATTCAGTCTCTCTGCTATAGCCTTGTTTCCTCTTACTGCCCCTTTTACCCCTCTATCATCTAATGGTCCAATTGACTCTCTCACAGGCCTTTTGCTACGAATGTACTTGAAAAAGTCTTTATTTCGTGTTTTTGCTTCCGTAGCAAGTTTCTTCTCAAATTCCCGCTTTGCCTGCCTTATCAATGCTTTGCATTTAACTTGCCAGTGCTTGTGCTGTTTCCAGTTTTCATCATTTGGCTCTTTTTTCCATTTCCTGAAGGTTGCTTTTTTGGCAGCAACAGCCTCTCTGACCTCACCTTTAAACCATGCTGGCAGTTTTTTGGACTTTCTTCCACTTTTCTTAATGCGTGGAATACAGCTGGTCTGGGCTTCGAGGATAGTATTTTTAAATAACACCCAAGCTTGCTGTAAGTCTTTAATCTTTGGAACCGCTCCTTTTAGTTTTTTCCTAACTATATTCCTCATTCTATCATAGTCTCCCTTTTGAAAGTTAAAAGGTAGTACTGTGGATGCCTTTACTATCTGTCCTCCACTAATTAAATCAAACATGATCATACTATGATCACTATTGCCAAGTGGTCCCAGCACCCTTATTTCTTGCATCAGATCTGGCGTTCCACTAAGGACTAGGTCCAGTATGGCTTCCCCTCTGGTCGGTTCATGAACCAGCTGCTCCAAGAAGCAGTCATTTATTCCATCTAGAAACTTTATCTCTTTAGCTTGTCCTGCTGTGACACTGACCCAGTCTATACCGGGGTAATTGAAATCACCCATTATTACTACTCTGTTGTGACTTTTGTTAGCTTCCTTGATTTCTTTGAGCATTTCATCATCCATTTGTTCATTCTGGCCAGGTGGTCGATAGTATACTCCCACTGCCATCACCTTCCCCTTCATAAATGGAATTTCAATCCATAGAGATTCTACAGCAAATTTTGTTCCCTGCAAAACTTTAATCCTTTCTGACTCAATGCCCTCTCTAACATAGAGCGCAACCCCTCCACCAATTTGATCAGCTCTATCATTACGATATAGTTTGTATCCAGGTATCACAGTGTCCCACTGGTTATCCTCCTTCCACCATGTCTCTGAGAGTGCAATCATATCTAACCTCTCATTTAGTGCTATATATTCTAACTCTCCCATCTTATTGTTTAGACTTCTAGCATTGGCATACAAGCATTTTAGAGACTGTTCAGCATTCTCATTTACCACAACCGGATGCGAGTCCCGCGGATCAGCAATTTATGACTCTTTTCCGCTAGGCCCAGGATGTTTGTCAGTCAGGTGCCTTGCCAGGGTCTTTTCTTCCCCCATCTCCTCAGAAAAGCGTGCCAGGCTCAGTGCAGCCATTACTCTGGCTGCTCTATCTGCTCCTCAGCTCCGGAGAACCTCCTCTCCCTTAGGGGACCTGCATCCTGTTGGAGAAGATGGCGAGTGCCAGTCGGAGGATTTTTCTTGTCAGTCAGGGTCTGACAGAGAAGAGGGGGAGCTTTTGCCCCCAGATGAGCGACCTGAGGAGGATCAGGAACCTCAGGATGAAGAACAGGATATCCGGCTGTTCCGCAAGGAAGAACTCCCGGCTCTGATAGTCCAGATTACTGAAGCAGTTCACCTCTTGGAGACACCAGCGCCTTTGAACCCGGCTAAGCCTCCAGTGGATCCCATCATTGTGGGCATAAAGAAGCCTTCCAAGGCCATTCCCTTCCTTACAGAACTCCAACAGATGGTTACCATGGAATGGGACAGTCCAGATGTATCCTTGTGCTCTGCACGACCCTTAGGCTGATATTACGTCTGGAAGATCTGGATAGATGACTGCGTTTTACTAAGATGGATGCCATCGTAACAGTTGTCACTAAGCATACAATCATTCCTGTTGGAGGTGGAACGGTTCTTAGAGATCAGATTGACTGGAAGAATGAAGGTCTTCTAAAAACCTCCTTTTCATCTTCTTTAGCGTTACAGGCAGCAGTGTGTGCAGGACTCGATGTGCGGGCCTTGCTGCAATGGTTCCAACTCCTCCTAGAGGATCCAGCGTTACCTCACCTGGAATCAGTCACCGACTTTATCACAGATGCCTTATATGATGATCTTAGCCTCTTTGCATGCTCCGTGGCAGCAGGAACTGTAGCTCACTGCTGGCTTTGACTCTGACATTGGAACGCAGATGTGGCATCCAAATCTCACCTTGCCCAACTCCCCTTTAAAGGCAAACTCCTTTTTGGCGAGGACCTTGAAAAGCTCATTAAAGATCTGAGAGAGGTCAAGCCTCAGCACCTACCGGAGGATCGGCCCAGAACTAATTCTCGGCGCTAGTCAGGCATCACCTCTACGTCCTCGGCTTACAAAGAGATGTTTCAGAGACGTTCGTCGGTATCTTCCCGGCAAGCCTGGAGTGGCAACAACCAGGTTTGGAGCCAGAGCTCAGTCCTTTCGTGGCATCCGCTGCACCAGGGATAATTTCTCTTCTAACAAGTTCTCAGGACCCTCGTGTTCCACCTGTTGACAGGGTCAGGGTCAGGGTCCATTCTGGGATGCCACATGTTGGAGGACACCTACTTTGGTTTTCCTGTGAATGGACCCAAATTTCTTCAGACAAGTGGGTGCTCAAAGTGGTTTCAAAGAGCTACGCTTTCGAACTGGCCGTACCTATTTCGCAGCTCTTCCTGGTCTCTTCATGCGGATCGCTGGCCAAATGAGATACTGTTCGTCTGACACTCCAGCAATTTGCTCCAACTGCACACGATTCACCCAGCCCCACCAGCTGAACGCGGTGCTGGGCACTATTCCATCTACTTTGTAATGCCCAAGAAGGATGGATCCTTCCATCCCATTTTGGACCTCAAGGGCATCAATCGCTGTCTTTATGTACTGCACTTCTGCATGGAGACACTGAAGTCTGCAATCCAGACAGTGCGCCCAGGGGAGTTTCTCGCCTCTCTGGATTTAGCAGAAGCATAATTCCACATTCCCATTCGAAAGGAACACCAGCAGTATCTGTGATTTCTGATCCTTGGTCAACATTATCAGTACCAAGCCCTGCCTTTCGGTCTGGCCACAGCTCCCCGTACCTTCTTGGTCATGGTAGTCGTGGCAGCGACTGTGTGATGCCAAGGTATCCGTATCCATCTGTACCTGGACGATTGGTTGATCAGGGCCAAATCTTATGTTTATGTTTTATTAAAATTTGATATACCACCCACACCAGAAGGCATCTGGGTGGTTTACAATCTTAAAAATAACAGAGCTGCGAAAATAGAAAAGAACGCCATCATGTTAAAAACAGGAAAGAGAAAAGGAACAGAAAACAGGCAAATAAATAATCACATCAAAACACAATAATAGGGAAGCGGGGGAAGGGAACAAGTGTTATGGGGGAAGGTTAAATGCCAAACTAAACTTTTGAGTTTTGTTTTGAACAGCCGGAAACATGTTTCGGACCGGAGGGAGGAAGGGAGCGAGTTCCATAGCCGCGGGCCCAGAAAATAAAAAGCGGAAGAGCGGGTGGATAAATCTTATCAGGAAACGCAGTCAGCGGTGATTCACATTGTCAGGATCCGGAATCATCTGGGCTGGGTATTCAACCACTCCAAGAGTCATCTCCAGCCATTGCAGACGCTTGACTTCCTGGGGGCTTGTTCGATACAGCAGCAGGCTTTCTCTCCCAGGCCTGGAGCTGGAAGCTATGCGCTCAGTTCTATACATTTCAACAGAACCTGTCCCCTGTGGCTTGGGACTATCTACAGATTCTTGGCACCATGGCAGCCACCCTCGAGGTAGTTTCCTGGGCTTGAGCACACATGCGACCGCTGCAACACGTCCTTCCTAAGCGTTCCTCCAGTCCAGTCCCTTTCCTCTGGGTTGTGCTCCCCTTCCAGCAACTTGGAGACCAAACACGTCATCCTTTTGATGACACACATATATATAGCACTGGCACCTTCCACCAGCTCCAGTATGCTCAGTCTCCAAGCAGCTGGAGAGTGTCAGTAAGCCAGGGGACAAGGCTTACTGGAGAGACACTTAGAAAAGTTAACAGGGTTTTTTTCTTTTATTTCTTTTTCTTTCCTTTCCTTTCCTGGGGATTTGTCCTCCAGGGAAGAAGGTTTGTGTGGGGGCTGGAGAGGAGCCTTCTCGCCCCCCACTACTGCGTCTGAGTAAGTAGGAGGCTTCGGGGAAAATCAACAGCAGTCGCGGCTCCCGATCCCAGTAAGGGTGAGGAGCCGCCGTTGCATTCATTGCTGCCGGCGGGGCCTGCCCATTCACTTTTGTCCGCCTCGCTGCCGAAGCCCGAGGTCGGCTGAGCACGAGGGCAGGAAGCTGCTGACCATTTTGTTGAGGGACAGGACAGAGACAGTGTGCTGATCACAGTGCGAGAAACATCAGGCAGCGGCAGACATGGCGGCGGACCGCATGGTGAGGTGAGTCGACCACATGGTCGCCGGCCGCGCTGTGGAGAGAGGCCTGCCGCTCCGAAGCCCTTTGCAAACTCTGGTGCAAGCAGGCTCTGGATTTTCATGCATTTTACACGCAGTGTTGAGGTCTCAGGCTTGTGAAGAACCCAGAGTCTGGTGGTTTTTGTTTGCGGGGCCAGTTTGAAATGTTTGATGGTGCTGTGAGAGGCTTATTTGTCGTTTTTGAAAAAAAAACCCAGAGGTTTTTATTTGTTTATATGCAGGAATAGGTATATCTTTATATATATATATGTATGTATGTATGTATGTATGTATGTATGTGGGTGGTCATATAGGTATAGATATCAATCTAAAGCAGCGGTGTCCAACCCTGTCCTGGAGGGCCGCAACAGAGGTGTAAGGCAGGGGTCTCCAAATCCAGTCCTGGAGGGCCACAAACCAGTCAGGTTGGCAGGATATCTCTAATGCACATATGCATATTCATTAGGGCTATCCCGAAAACCTGCCAGGGTTGGACACCCCTGATCTAAAGTATTGACCCTTGTGTATTTTCAGGTTAGCACCAGAAGAGTCCTGACACCATGCCGGCGAGGCCGCAGTGTTTGGTCTGCAGGACACAATGAAGAGTGGTGTCAGAGGCAGGCGTATGCAGGGGCTGTGCTGTGGAGGCTGCCTCTTTGGAGCAGGGAATCCAGGCCAGTATACACCAGGAGCCTTTATCTTCCCCTTCCCAGGAGTCAGGGGAGCCCATGGAGGCAATGCTCGAGGCTGCTTCTCCGCTGCCCCTGGCATTGGACCAGCTGGTTCTTCCTCAGCCTCAGCACGAGCCCTCCACTTCTGCGGGAGTGCAGGAGGGGGAGGCTACGGTGGATTTTCCCCCAGAATTTGTATTAATGCTGCATAGAGCATTCTGTCTGAAGCAGCAGGGAACGCAAGGCCAGGGGTCGGCACAGGAGCGTGTGGTAAAGCGAGGGTCTGAGCCCAAGGAGCTGGAAGAAGCAGAGTTGCTGCTAAAGAGGACGAGGGTGGCGGAAGAGGGATCTCTGCTTTCCCCTCGATCAGAGGCCCTTGAAGACGAGTCCTCCGACCAGGAGATGGGGGAGGGCGAGGAGGAGCTTGAAGAGGGCGAGATCCCAGAGTAGGAGCAAGCCAGGATTGTTCGAGTTTTCCATGGGGAAGAGTTGCCGGCCTTGATCGGCGAGTCTTTAAAGGTCCTCCAACATCTTCTCGAGCATACCGGCGGAGGAGGAGGCGTTGGAGGATCCCTTGATTCAGGCGGTGTGGAAATCGCAAAAGTCTTTCTGGTTCACAGAGTAGTTTGACAGATGATCCAAGAGGAGTGGGACCAGCTGGAGTCCAGCTTAAGGGGGTGCTGTCTATGTCTCAGTTGTACCCCTTGCCAGAGCAGGAGAGAGAATTACTTCGGTCCCCCAGGGTGGATGCAGCCATGTTGGCTGTAATCAAGAAGACAACCATCCCGGTAGAAGGCAGTGCAGCCCTTAAAGATGCTCAGGACAGAAAGCTAGATTCTTTGTTAAAAAAGCCTTTGACATTAATGCCCTTGCTCTCCAGGTGTCGGTGTGTGGGGCTTGGGTGGCAAGGGCTTGCCTGCGCTGGTCTCAACTGCTTCAGCTGCCGGTTGGCCTTCCAGGCGACTCAACAAGTGAAGCGGCAAGAATTGAATCAGGGGCGGCCTACCTAACGGATAGCCACTATGATCTCATCAGGAGCCTGGCAAAGGGCATGGCTTCAGTAGTGGCGGCTCATCGTTACCTGTGGCTCTGCAACTGAGCGGCTGACGGTTCTTCGAAGGCCTGCCTCAGCAGACTTCCCTTTAAAGGCAAACTACCCTTCGGGGAGGATCTGGACAAGTTAGTAAAGGAGGTGGGAGAGTCTAAGGGGGGGGTAGGCTCCTGGAGGATAGGCCGAGGCAGGGTCGCAACCCCACTCTGGCACGGTCCCAGCCGCGGGAGTCCCGTAAGTTTAGGCCGATCCACTCGACGCCTTTTCAGAGGGGTCGCTTCCCTGCCAGGGGACAAGGTTTCCGAGGATTTCGGGGAGCTGGAAGGGGGTTTGGTGCCTTGTCCTCCTCCGCTGGTCCTAGGAAGCCGCAATGAAGCGAGGGGGCCAGGGCGGAGGTTCTGCCCATGGGAGGGTGGCTGCGGCAGTTCATAATAAAAACACATTCATAATAAAAACACAACAGATATGCATAAAATCAACCCAGCACTGCCCCTGCCCCTGACTTCCAATTTGTAAATTTGTATTTTGCAGCCCCATTGTGCTCGGTTCTACTGTGGTGATAGAGAGCAAAGTGGATAAAATAGAGGGCCGGAAGGTCTTCTTGACTGCTGAGATCCGAAGTGTAGATGGCGAGGTGCTCCACGCGAATGCAACTGGTAAGAGGAACTGAGATTGTTCACTGCTTTATTGTCCCAGTACATTTAGTATAGTATAAATCAGGGATACATTGTTGGGGTTGCACAGCAAGAAAGACAGAACCCCAGGGGATAATGCTAGATTCAGAGAGAGAGAGAATACCAGGGGATGCAGTACCAGACACAGAGAAATGGAGATTTCCCACTAGGGAATACAGTGTTGGGGGTGGATATATATATATATATATATATATATATATAGCGAGAGAGAGAGAGAGTCCCCAACTAACACTGTACTACATAGTTGGTGCATTCATCATCTCCCATGGTTTTCAGTACCATATTTTTGTTGATGACTCTCAGTTCTACCTCTTTACACCTGAATTCTCTCTGGCAATCCAGGCCCAGATCTCTTCCTGCCTGTCTAATATTGCTGCCTGGTTGTCTCACCACCATTTGAAATTGAACATGGCCAAAACTGAGCTTCTTATCTTTCCCCCTAAACCTATTTCCTCGCTTCCTCATTTCTCTGTCTCTGTGGATAACGCTCTACTCCTCTCTGTTTTCTCGCCTCACAACCTTGGGATCATCTTTGACTCCTCCCTCTCCTTCTCCACACACATCCAACTGATAGCTAAAACCTGTTCCTTATCGTACTTCCAGTCCAGTCCAGCCCCAACGTGTGGGTTATCACCCCCAACCAGCAGCTTGGAGACTGATTTATTGTGTCAAACTTGATGACATCACCCTACATAGAGCGCTGGCACCACCCACCAACCTCAGTATTATCAGTCTCTAAGCAGCTGGAGAGGGTGATTCCCATTTCTTCTATCATTGATTTTCATTGGCAGATATTGGGAGCTCCTGCCCCTTTGAAGTCTGTTAGGCTGGATTCTTTTGGCTGCCGATAAAGCAAACAAACAAACAAAAAAAAGGCACGTCAGCAAAGGTTCACCCCCCCCCCCCGTGCCAGCACTTGAAGGGAAAGGGAGGGGAGGAGTGCTTGGGCAGCGGCTCCCGATCCCTCTGTGGGTGAGGAGCCGCGATGTGCACATCAGGCCAGACTTCCTCAAGGGACTCCTGCCAGTGCAAAGGCTGAGTGTGCAAATGGGAGAACAGCCGCCAGTAAGTCTCAGAGGGACGGTTGGATCTTCAGGTGTGCTTTGAGGCACCGCGGGGCAGATCTAGGGCCGCAGGGGGGAAGGCCTAGTCTGAACGCCTCGTGGTGAAAGGGCCACCGTCCTGCAGAGCGCTGGAAACAGTGCAATTTTGTAACACTCTAGGAGAGGGGGTTTTCACAGCAGGGATCAGACGCTGGTGAGTCTTTGATTACCACATTTTTTTTATTTTGAAAGGATTTGTACAGTTTGACAGCATTTAAGGAATTTTAAAAAAAAGAAAAGAAACACTGAGCAGGTCAAGGCAACCTCACTGTCCCGGGGTCTCTGAGGGGGCGGCTGCTAGGAAAGGAGGCCCATCATGCACTCCAAGCTAATTGTCTGGCGTGTGGACTGTGGAAGAGCTCAGTTTCCACTGCAGGAGCTGTGTTACAGAGGCTCAGTTTGCAGAAGAAAAATAACTGGTTGAGAAGTCACAGAAGAGTGGAAAAGACAAGACTTCAGCGGACAATGAAAGCCTTTCTCGAGCTCCAGGAGGTCCTAGCTCTCCTGCACCATTGGCAACGATGACGGGGAATTTAAGAATACACTGAGTCATTATTCTGTAAAGATCAAATGGATCAACAGCCATTTCGTTATGACCAGGAACCATCAGTGATGAAAGAAGAAGTCAAAGCAGCATTGAAAGCATTATCAAAGAACAAAACATGGATATCGAAGGCACTCCTACTGAAGACTGAACACAATTTACAACAACAATCCAGAGGGTTGCCATGAGTCGACATTGACTTGATGGCACTTAAGAGTGACAACAGCATAACAACAACAGGAATAAATCTCTCAGGATTTATTAGATTTTGGTATAATCAGCAAAGAGACAAACCTTTCTTTAAAGCAAATAAGCTATCCTAATTTTATCTGGTTAGCTATCTATATAGCAGTGTAATATCATGCTATGTAGATAGAAGCAACGGTCAATGCTGTATACAGATATTCAGAACTAGCTACTATATGGATGCAATGCAATGCAATGTGTGCCTTCAAGTCCGTCCTGACTCCTGGTACCCATACTGCACTGAATATCACACTTTTATTTAACCATAGTGGCTGGCATTTAAAAAAGGAGAGCTCTCATGTTAAAAATATTGACCCCTTTGCTTGTAGGCCTCACCTTGTCTTTGTGATATGTGAGGAGGAACTGAGAGGCTCCTGGGTTCAACAGAGGAAAAAGAGGTAACTTGGAAGGTTCATCATGGATCCCTTTCTAGTTAGTGCAAGAGGATTTTTAGTATTCTATAATTAACTTTGGTGGGTAAGCCAGAGAATGGATTTTGTCTGTGAGATTGATTTTTGCTACTAATAATGTGCTTCTTCCAGTGTAATCTTTTTGTCTGGAAACCAATAGTGTTTGAACTCATTGAAGACACCTTAAGTTGTGTTGAATAAAATTGGAATTATTAGTTTGGATTGATCTCATTTCCAGCATTTGGGTTCCAATGAGGAGGAGACTGCCTGTAGACCTTCTGTAAAAGACAGATGGAGGAAAAGTCTATATTAACCAAAAAAGGGAAGGTATCCATATCTTGCAAAAGGATAATCGCCTCAATCACAGCACACAATACCATCTGCTTGACTGCCCTTCTAAGAACCTTAATAATCAAATACGGGATTTGAACTCCTACACCATCGTTCAGGACATCAGATAGTTCTTGTTTCATTACAAGCTATTTATTTGAGTTATTTATTTAAACTTATTTCTATACCGCCTTTCCACACTATTTTACAGGGAACTAGAATGGTAAACTAGTGAGCGGGAGCTCCGCCTCATCCCCTGCACCTGCCAATCACATCCAGGCAGCAACGGTTTAAAAGCAGCCATTCCAGTGGCGTACCCATGCCTTCCATGCCCGCGCCTGAGGGCCTTGTCAGAGAGCCCTTTGGCGTGGCCCTTAGGCATGAACCGTGACAAGAAAAGAATATGGACAAGCATGTTATGAAGTACCATGAGACTTGGACAATAGGTAGCCGCTTAAACACCTCGTAGTATGATATCTACCTCTCCCGATGTTATATGGAGCCTTCCCTCGTGTCTCCTCTATCTTCTCTATTCCTTTAACTATCACTGTATCTCTTATTCTGTCCTATCTTATAAATGGCATTCTTTTCATATTTTCTGTAGCATTTATGTAATATTGTAAACCGCTCTGATGCTTCAGTCTGAGCGGTATATCAAATGTAATTAAACTTTAAACTTAACTTAAACAGATGAAGGAGCATCCACTCCTCTTATTTTGGAAGCGCAGGTTAGGCACGGTAGCTACCTGCGCCCCTTTTCCTCCAAGGACATTGCGGCTACAAATCAGCCGGGGGGGTTTCTCCCCCGAGTTTGTATTCCTCATGCATTAGGCATTTTGCATAAAGCAGGGAGAGGAACCCAGGGGAGATCCAGAGAGAATGAGGAAGCGGAGCCTCCTGGAAACCCGGGAGCAGGCATCCAACGGAGGAAGCCGGCTGTAGCTGCAAGGGACCAGAGAAGGACCTGTGGGAGGACATGGGTTTCCTCTGATTAGAGGATGACGAGAGCCTGTGGAGGAAGCAGGAAGCAGGAACGGAGTCTGCGGAATTGGAAGAGGATGAGATCCCGCAGGGAGAGGAGGCCCACATTGTGAGGGTTTTTTGCCGGGAGAAGCTGACAACATTGATCACAGAGTCCTTAAAGGTCCAACATGTCAGCAGAAGCTCCTGCCAGAAGAGGAGCCCTTAAAGGATCCTTTGTTCCAGGCGGTAAGAAAGACACAGGTGATGTTCCCTCTTCATCGGGTCATTAAGCAGATGATCCAGGATGAATGGGATGTGCCAGAGGCGGGGCTAAAGGGACCCCGGATTCTGGCATGCCTTTACCCTCTGCCATGCCCGGAGAAGGAGCTATTACGTTCTCCAAAAGTGGATGTGGCAGTTTCCTCAGTTACAAAGAAGACTACCATACCAGTGGAAGGTCAGTACTGCCCTTAAGGACATGCAGGACCGGAAGCTGGAAACCATGCTATAACTGGCATTTGATATTAATGCCCTGTTGTTGCAGGCGTCGGTATGTAGTGCTTTTGTGTCCTGTGCTTTCTTGCGCTGGGCCCAAGGCATATTAGAGGCTGCAGGGCCTGAGCAGCCATCTCCAACGAAGGCATCAAAGTTGGAGTCAGGGGCGGCCTATTTAGCAGATGCCTTTTACGACCTTATTAGGGGTCTGTCTGAGAGCATGGCCTCGATGGTGGCCGTTTGTTCCTATTTATGGCTCTGAAATTGGTTGATGAATGTCTCTTCCAAGTCCCGCTTGAGCAGGCTTCCCTTCAAGGGTAAGCTGTTTGAGGAAGCTGTGGACAAACTGGTAAAGGACTTGGGGGGGGGGGGGTCTAAAGGTGGTAGGCTACCAGAGGATAAGCAGAAGCAGGTAAGATCTACCGGTCCAGCATGTAAGCAGTGTAGGGCTGGTACCCCTGCAATTCTACATGCAAATCTCCGGCCTGCTCAGCAACTCAGGCCTGAACCAAACTGAACAGACAAGATGGATTCTTCACTACACTTTTGCTGTGTTCAGCTACAAGCCTGACCTCCAAACACCTGCTTGCGCAGCGTTTCTCAGTGTGCATACAGAAGCTATTGTCCGTGGCTAATTCACTGCCCACATGCAAGAACATCTGCTGCTTTGGTGTCCTTGGACACTTGTACATATGCCCAGAAGTTACATACTGTTGCTTTTGCATGACTTCTTACCATGGATTCTTTGTCTGCAAGAAGATGCCCATCATCTACCTCCTGATTCGCTGAGAACACCTCAGACTGCCTGGTGCCAACCAATCATCGGACCTATGACGGAGTATTCTTACAGAGAATAATACAATCTGCGCTGGAACTTTAGTTGCGCTTTTTCCACCTGTTCATACAGACTTCTGCACCGGTCCCTTCCTGCTGTGCACTGCGTACCTGATTCCTGCGACCTGAGCCTTCCGCAAGATGGCCACTACGTGTGGGCTAGGCTGTCCTCCAAAGGTCTGAGATAAGACTTTCACAGATACCTCCGGTTCGGACTTAGTGCGGCTCGCCTCCGTCGGGGCTGGAGCCTGCATTATCTAGCAGCTGCCTCCTTGGACTGTGCTGTTCCTGAGTGCCCGACGAAGCTAAGGTACTGACTTATCTCTCCTCCCCCGGATGGGCAAGAGGTTAGCAATATATTTCATACCTTTCCTCAGTGCAGAGCGAATCAGTAACGTCTGGTTACTAATTAGTGATTTATTACGTTGTCCAATTGTACATCTGTACTATAACAAATTTCTACCTCATGTTTCTAATTAGCTATATGTGTGTTTGTATATTTTTCTACCTGGCTGTCCATAATAAAGTCTAATATATATCTGCAGACCAGACTTCTTTCGTGGCTCATTGCCAGAATAACTCACCGAACTTTGGGCTGGATATTAGTAGCCATTTTCCCCTGGACAACAGAGAGTCTAACTTATTTTTATGCTACTAATAATCCCTACATAATAATGGGGTCTCTTCCAAGGGATGAGTATTTCTGAATGAGCTACGTCTCTCAGAAACCCACTTTACGGGATCTCTGCATGAGTTACGTCTTACGGAGTTAGAGTAATTCTAGCAGCTATTCCTGTGTTTGTTACGATGGCTCACGCAGATAAGGTTGATTTGGCATTCCAGAAATTAGCTTCCCTATGTTGGTAGAAAGATACCACTGCCGACCACATTGAAAGGCTTTCTAAGTGTCTATTCCGTGCTGTGCACTTTGCCCCGTACCAGAAGGGGCATTTCTCTATGAGGGGGCAGCCCTTTTGCGGCTTCCGAGGATCAAGCAGGGGTATTTATGCCTTTTCCTCACCCGCATCAAAGAAACCACAATGAAGGCAGGGAGGCCCCGGCAGAGGTGTTTACCATAGGGGGTCTGCTACAGGACTCTGCTATGGGACTTTTACCCTGCCTGGGCCCAGCTCACGACTGACCAGTGGGATCTGGAGGTCACATGACTATGCGCTTGAATTCACTCAGCCTTTTGCAGAAGCCTTTGTCCGGTCTTCCTGCAAAGAGCCCCTCAAGGTCAAGGCCGTGCAGGACACCCTGGTGTGATTGCAGGCATTGAACGCGGTTGTAGAGGTACTGTCAGACCAGCGCAGATTGGGTTGTTACTCAATTTATTTTGTGGTCCCCAAAAAGGAGAGCTCATTCAGACCCATCTTAGATTTGAAGCACGTCAAACGCTGTTTACGGATGCCTCATTTTCGCATGGAAATGTTTTGATTGGTCATTGTGGCGGTACAAGAGGGGGCGTTTCCGATGGCTCTCGATCTTACGAAAGCGTACTTGCATATCCTGGTCCGTCAGGAACATCAACGATTCCTCAGATTTGTGGTGTCCATGGAACATTTTCAGTTCTGGGTGCTACCCTTCAGGCTCGCATCCACCCCCCATACTTTCAACAAGGTCATGGTGGTGGTGTCCGCAGTGCTGTGGCAGAAAGGTATCATGGTACATTCCTACCTGGATGATTGGCTCATTAAGGCAAAATCTCAGGAGGAGAGCGAGAGGGCCACTCAGTGAGTTATCGATCAGTTACAGAGTTTAGGCTTGGTCATCAACTTGGCAAAGAGTTGTTTACAGTCGTTGCAGGATGTGGTGTACTTGGGGGCTCGGTTCCTTATTGCCAGAGGACAGGATGCACACCTTACAGAGGCAGGTGCGACAGTTCCTTCAGGGCAGCCCTGACAGCGTGGATTTATCTGCAGGTGCTGGGTTCGATGGTGGCAGCCATCGATCTTGTGCCATGGCCGCAGGTTCACATGCGACCATTGCAGAGAGCCCTATTACAGAGGTGGTTGGCGCAGCAGCACTTACGTATGCAGCCACTCCCCTGTCTCGAGGTGGTCAGATTGTCCCTTTGGTGGTGGCTTCAGCTAGACAAGCTGCTGGCCGGAATGCCTTTGGAAGCACCACAGTGGATTCCGGTAACAAACGCCTGTTTAACAGGTTAGGGAGCTCATTGCATGGGTCAGATTTCGCAAGGCTTCATAATGACAGAGAAGAGCACCTGGTCCATCAATCGGTTGGAAATAAAAGCAGTGTTTCTGGTGCTATGGCATTTTCGGTCCTTCCTGCAAGGAAAAGCAATGCAAATCATTTTGGACAACGCCACAAAGGTGGCCTATGTCAACAGACAAGGAGGCACAGGCAGCACCCAGTTAGAGGACAAGGTATCGCCATTGTTGGAGTGGGCGGAAGACAACCTGCAGGCCCTCTCTGCGGCACATGTAGCTGGAAAGGAAAACGTGGCGGCACCTCAGTCCGGGCAAGTGGACTCTCAGTGCGGAGGTGTATGCGCAGCTGGTGTGGCCCTGGGGATGCCAGTAATGGACCTGATGGTGAGTTTCGAGTCTGTGAAAGCAGCTCACTTCTACAGCAGAATGCGAGAGCGCATGTCGGAAGGACTCGACGCACTGGTGCTACTCACAGAAGGGCTGCCATATGTGTTTCCCCTATAGGCACTCATAGGTCGAGTAGTGCAAAGGATCAAAGCTCATCGGGATATGGTCATCCCGGTAGCTCCAGATTGGTAGAGGCAGCCGTGGTACATGGACCTCGTATGACTGGCGGTGGACAGTCCGTGGTGTCTTCTGGCCAGGATCAACCTCCTCATACAAAGGCCATTGTGGATGCCACAGACTGATCAATTCTCATTTATGGCCTGGCTCTTGAGAGGGCCAACCTGAGGAAACGAAGCTATTCAGCTCTGGTCATTGCTACATTGTTGAAGGCCTGCAAATGCTCCACTTCCTTGATGTATGTTCATGTGTGGTGCATTTTTGAAGGGTGATACACAGATCAGGGGTGTCGGCCCTTGATGGCAACGGTCCTGAAGGTGTTGGCCTTTGTACAGGCGGGGCAGGAAAAGGGTCCAACTTGTAGTTCACACAAGAATTCAGGTAGCAGCATTGACTTGTTACAGGGGTAAGGTCCAAAGCGGGGGGGGCCCTGAGAGCCCAACCAGATGTGGTGCGATTTCTGCGCGCTGTGAAACATGTTCTGCCACCAGAGGCCCGTTATACCTCTGTGGGATCTGAATCCAATGTTGTTGGTCTTGACAGAAGCACCTTTTGAGCCATTGGGAGCGTGCTCGCTAAAAGACTTAACATTAAAGACCGTATTTCTTGTGGCCATTTTCTCAGCCAGGAAGATCTCAGAGCTGCAGGCCTTGTCATGCCAGGAGCAGTTTCTCTTTATGTCTAAAGAGAAAGTCGTGTTGCGGCCTGTTCCATCTTTTTTGCTGAAGGTGGTGTCCTCCTTTCATGTAAACCAGAGGTACTCAAATCCAGTCCTGGAGGGCCACAAACCAGTCAGGTTTTTGGGATATCCCTAATGAATATGCATGAGATATATTTGCATGCACTGCCTCCATTGTATTTGAATCTATCTCATGCATATTCATTAGGGATATCCCGAAAACCTGACTGGTTTGCGGCCCTCCAGGACTGGATTTGAGAACCTCTGACGTAAACCAGCTGGTCACCTTACTGGCATTTTCAGAGAAAGGAGTTGCAGGGTATTGGGGCTTTCCAGACCACTTTATATCTGGTCACATAGGGCACAGGGTGTACCCTAACATACATAAAAAATACAGGACCCAGTATCTATAAAATTCTCATGCCCCCAAAGTAAAGTACTCAGTTTTATTGTCAGATCTGTAAAAGCACCAGCTTCACACTGAAAAGTCAGAGTATCTGCAAACAAATCAAAAATATACATGAATATGCAAAGGTTATTGTTAGCAAAGCACTTGACATACCTAATTGGGTCCCGTATTTGAAGAGGACACAGCCAATTTGAAAGTCAGACCATCTGTTTGTCCTGTTTGGAGGACCGTGAAAAGGAGAAGCAGCCTCTAAACCCTCTATTTCTAAATGGATTATTGTTAAGTGCCATCGAGTCGGTGTCGACTCATGGCGACCCTTTGGATAGTTGTCCTAAATGGATTAAGGAAACAATTTTGCTCGTGTACTTATTGTGGTGAAAGGTTTTGCCCATAGGCTTGAAGGCGCTTTCTACTTGGGTGCAGTCAGCTTCGTGGGCAGAGGCCAGTTTAGTTCCGCTGGTGAACATTTGCAGGGCAGCTACCTGGTCAATATTACATACGTTCGTATGGCACTATCGTCTGGACTTACAGACCATGGAAGATGCAAAGTTTTGCGCGGCAGTGCTACAAGCGAGGCTCATAGGTCCCTCCCGAGTTTAGTACTACTATGGTACATCCTACAAGTCGGGACTGGACTGGAGGTATGATAAGGAAGGGATAATGAGGTCTTACCTGCTAATTGGCTTTCCTTGAGTACCTCCAGTCCAGTCCCAGATTCTGCTTGGATTACTCTGTGCTGGGGATGGGCACAATCCCAGGCTGGAAGATTTTATTTAATAAGGGCGGCCCGGGGTTGGATGGGTGTCTGGGTCAGCTGGTACTCCTTTGGAGAGGTGGCTGGCCTATTAATTGCAGTTACATTGCGGTATGTGATGCAAACAAAAAAAAAAGGTGGATAATGAGCAAAAGTGGTGTGAGGGTGCTAAAGTGCAGCCCGTCACCGGGTAAGGTATTCCTTTGCTTATTGGGGGTTATCATGCCTGTCTTAGGTTTACTGGAGTAAGTAGGGAACAGTGTTGCTGTGTTTTGGTTAGTTTGTTTTCTCTGGAAACAAGCAGGAAGTCAGTCCTCACATATGCGTGATGTCAGCACCGACGGAGCCCTCACGGAAGCATCCTTCCAGCTTTCAAAGAAAGCCTTTGGGAGATGCCACCATGCATGCGTGGTCCCCTTTCTGCCCAAGGATGCCATCTTGCTCAGTCTCCTTTTTTCCGCGGAGCCCTTCAGACGTTCGCCCAGCTTGTCGACAGAAAAAGTTGATTTTTCTCTCCGAGTGTCATACTTACCTCCGATATTGCACCGATACTCTACCTGCCTGCCGACCTCATTGCCTCGGCATCGAGTTCGGTCTCCTTTTGAAGTTTTTCGTTCTTTTCTTTTCCTGGCATCTTCGCGCCTCTTTTCTCCCACTGGCAGCCCAGAGAGTCTTCAACCTCGCAGGGGTATTTTTTTTTCCCCCATGGCTACCAGTGGCTTTAAGAAGTGACTGCTGTCTCCGCTGCCTTGGGCCAGACCTCGACCCGGCTGCCTGCGGTCTCTGCAAGAGGATGTCCAGTAGGGCCCTCGAGCCACCAGCAGCAGCAGCATGATAAGTTTTCCCCCGAGTCCCCAGTGCCTCCAAAGGCCAGGGCCTCGTCTGAGACCCCGACATCTCGGGCGAAGCCTTCCGAGCCCGAGCCTCGTCGTGGGTCCTCAGAAAGAGGTCTCCCTTGAGGGAACCCAGGAAAAAGAAGAAACCCTCGAAGGCGGCATCCTTGGATGGTTCCGACTGGCCAGGTGCTCCCCAAGCCCAGTCCTGCAGTCCGAGACGTTCGTCCAAGGCATCTGAGAAGGAGCCGCATGTGAAGGTCCCTGGAAGGATCCGACTGTGACCTGGCCACGGTCCCCTGACAGTATCCTTGTCGAGGATTCCCCTTCAGGGGAGCTGGCGTCGGGCCTGAGTCCCTCTGTGACCGTGCCGAAGGCTGCGGAGTTTTCTGATCTGGAGTCCAGAATGGCGGCTCTAGAGCACAGTTTGTCTGCCTTCATGGACCAGCAGCAGGCGCTGTTGTCCGGTACGACTGGTTCATCTGGCCCAACCACCAGACCCTTGACGTCCAAGATGTCCCTGGAGGCTGAGCCGATCCTCAAGGTCCTCCTGCTTCGAGTTGATCCTCGGCCGAGATCACAATCGCAATCCGAGTCCCGCTTGACAGGACCGCAGTCATCCTTGGCAAGTGTTCCGGGCACCAACTACAGGGCGTCAAGGGCCCCAAGGGCTGCAGAGCAGCCCTCTTATGAGTCCTTGATGGACTACGCTGAGTGGGAGACGGAGGACGAGACGTCCCCTGATACCCATCGCTACTGCGACATCCCATCTGACTTTCCCATCTCGGAGCCTGACGGCGTTCCCTGGCTGAGGATATGGGCTTCCTTGATTTTGTCAAGGACATGTCTAAGGCCCTGGCGTTCCCGACTGAATTGGAGGAGGACCCTCGGGCGGATGAGTTGAAAATTCTCCAGTATGAGGCCCCTCCACGGGAATCACTCACAGTGCCTATCCTTCCCATCCTGGAATGGCTGATGCTCCGAATGTGGGAGACACCAGCTTTGGTGCCAGTGGTGAGCAAACGGCTCGACTCGATGTATCGAGTTCGCTGGAGCCCGGGTTTCCAAAAGTCACAGCTGCCGCATAACTCTATGGTGGTGGAGTTGGCCATACATCGGCTGAAGATCCAGAAGACGCAGTCCTCGATGCCCCCCAGCAGGGAGGCCCACATCCTGGACACTCTCGGCAGAAAGTGCTGCCAGGGCTCAATGCTCATTGGCCGCATCCAGACCTACCAGCTGTACATGGGCATGTACCTGAGAGACCTGGCGAAGGAACTCGCCAGGTTCTCAGCTGGTCTGTCCGAGGAACACCTGCAGCAGTTCAAGAACCTGGCCATAGCTGTCCATGAATGCTCCAAATTCATGTCTCGAGCAGGATATGACAGGTTCGAGTCAGCGGCTCGAGTAGCAGTGGCTGGCATCGGTGCATGTCACTAAGTTTGGCTACAGTCGTCCCCCTTCGAGCAGTGTGTTCAGGACAAATTGGTCTATGTCCCCTGCCAAGGAGAGAACCTTTTTGGCAAACCCATGACCGACAAGGCTGCCGAGCTGGAGACTGAGTTCATGACGAGGACCAGGCTCTCCAAAATGACCGCTGCCCCTTCCCGATGGAAGAGCTCAGGTTAAAAGTCCTTCTACCTGAGGAAGGGAGCTGCTTACAGAAACTACCCACCTTATGAGGCTTCCCCAGCTCCCCAACAGGGTCAGCAGGCCAAGGGACATGGGCATGGCCCATGTAAGCAGAAGGCTCCAAAACCCCAGGCTCCAGCCCAGCCAGAGGGGAGTTTTTGACTCCTTGAGCATAGCCTGTCTACCCCAAGGAGATGAGCAACCCACAGGGAAAGTCTGGCGCTCTATGCCCAGAGGTGGATGACCATCACCACTGATTCCTGGGTAGTCAGGGAGGGTTACTTCCTCCACCTGACTCAGACACCTCCCCTTTATTTCCTGGGAGAGCCCCTCAAGTCTCCCCTCCACCGGGATCTTCTTCTGAAGGAGTTGGCAGGTCTTCTCGAGGGCAAGCTGGTGGAACTGGTACCCCTCAAGGGCAAGGGGTTCTACTCCAGGTACTTCCTCATGCCAAAAAAGATGGGGGGCCTCAGACCCATCCTCAACCTGCACAACCTGAACAAATTCCTGGTGAGGGAGGCGCTCAAGGTGCTCTCCCTTGGAACATTGCTGCCCTACCTCCAGCAGGGAGACTGGCTATGCTCTTTAGACATCAAGGATGCTTATACCCACATCCTCATCCACCCCTCTGGTTCGTAGTGGAGGGCAGGCATTTTCAGTACAGGGTGCTCCCCTTCAGCCTAGCCTCTGCCCCAAGAGTTTTCATAAAATGCCTGGCAGTTAGGGCCGCTTTCCTCTGGCTCCAGGGGGTCTTCATCTTTCCCTACCTGGACAACTGGCTCATAATGGGAGGCACAGCCTCAGAGGTGCAATAGGCTGCACGCACCATCCAGGTTCTGCAGCACTTGGGGTTTGTCATAAACTACCCCAAGTCTCACCTCCTCCCAACACAGTGTCTGGAGTTCATTGTGGCAAAGATCAACATTCTCCAGTCGAAGACTTTCTTGCCCAGGGACCGAGCCAATTGTCTCAGGACTCTGGCTCGGGACATACATGCCATCCCTCAGTGATCGTTCAGCTTCTCCTGAGCTTCCTCGGGCACATGGCCTCCACGGTCCACGTCACCCCCGACGCTTGCTTCCACATGAGGGCGTCGCAGTGGCGTCTCCGGGACTAGTGGTCTCAGGCCACGGGCCACCTCCGAGACAGAGTTTCTGTGACCCGCCAACTGACTGATTCTCTGGTCTGGTGGCAGTCTCCCCAGCATCTCGAGGTGGGCATGCCTTTTCAGATCCCAAGCCCCTCAAGGGTCCTCACCATGGACACTTCCCTGCTTGGCTGGGGTGCCCATTGCAGAGATCTCCGCACTCAGGGCAACTGGTCACCAGATGAGAGCATCCAGATCAACTTCCTGCAGCTCAGAGTCATACACCTAGCCCTGAGAGTTTTCTGTTACCGCCTGCGTCTCCAGCTGGTGCTGGTCCAGATGAACAACCAATTGGCAATGTTCTACGTGGACAAACAGGGTTACGGGGTCTTGTACCCTTTGTCAGGAAGCTCTGGTTCTCTGCTTGTACGCAATCCAACAGGGTATCCTCTTGTGGGCAGTGTACCGGCCAGGCCAGGACAACCTGCTGGCCAACAAGCTCAGCAGAGTTCTCCAGCCGCATGAGTGGCAGCTGGACCCCAGAGTAGCCAGTCGGCTTTTCCGGCTCTGGGGGGAACCCATAATGGACCTGTTCGCCAGCCCAGACAACTTTCAATTGCCCTGCTTCTGCTCCCGGCAGGCCAACCCCTCCAGGGTGGCAGCGGACGCGTTCCTGGTCTCATGGTCAGAAGGCCTCATGTATGCCTTCCCTCCTACGCCGCTGATCACCAAGACCTTGTTCAGGACCCTCCGCAACAGGGCCTCGCTCATCTTGATAGCTCCTCGGTGGCCCAGGCAATCGTGGTTCCCGCTGCTTCTACAGTTTGACGGTGGAAGCCCCCATCACCTTGGGGACCGCCCCGAGACTCCTATCTCGGGGGGGGGGGGGGAACTCTCTCCTGCACCCCAACCTGGGGTCCCTGTCGCTGACAGCCTGGCTGCTGAGAGGGTGACTCTGGCCCCTTTCAACCTTCCGGTTGAGGTGGAAGACATTCTGCTGCCCTCTCGCAAGGCCTCTATTAGGAAGGCTTACACCCTCAAATGGCACAGGTTCTCTGTTTGGTGCGCCAAACACGGGGCTGACTCTTTCTCCTGTGTGCTGGCTCTGATGTTACAGTACCTTCTCCACCTCTCTCAGTCTGAGCTCAAGTCTAACTCCGTGCGAGTGCACCTTAGTGCCCTGACGGTGCACCACCATCCGATGGATGGCAAGCCCCTCTCGGCCCAACCATTGGTGACCCATTTCCTTCGGGGCCTGTTCTTATCGAAGCCCCCGGTTTGCCCTCCGGCAACCGAATGGGACCTCAATGTGGTGTTGGGGCAACTCACTCGCCCGCCCTTCGAATCTTCTCGCTACTTGCCACCTTCACTACCTCTCTTGGAAGGTGACTTTCCTGGCCTCGCTTACCTCCGCTCACAGAGTTAGCGAGCTTCAGGCCCTGGTGGCGGAGGTGCCCTATACCAGGTTCTACAAGAACAGAGTGATGCTTCGCACGCAACCCAAATTCCTGCTGAAGGTAGTGTCGCCCTTCCATCTCATCCAGGAAGTGGCGCTCCCTACCTTCTTTCCAAGACCTCACAGCAGTCGGGCGGAGACTTCCTTCACACCTTGGACAGTAAGAGGGCTTTGTCTTTCTATATCCAACGCACTCAGGGCCACCGCAAAGCTTCTCAGCTTTTCATCTCCTATGACCCCATTAGGCTGGGGGAGACGGTGATCAAGCCTATGCTGTCCACATGGCTGGCGGACTGTATCACCCTCGCTTACAAGCAGACGAGTCTTCTACTGGAAGTCCGCGTCACGGCGCACTGTGTCAGGGCCATGGCAGCCTCGGTGGCAAACTTGCACTGCGTCCCGATGGTGGACATCTGCCAGGCTGCCACCTGGTCTTCAGTCCATATCTTCACAGCCCATTACTGCCTGGAAAGAGAGTCCCAAAGGGACAGTGCCTTTGACCAGATTGTGCTCCGTAACCTTTTCGGGGTTTAGATGACTCCTACCCTCCAACCCTTCTGTGTTCAGGCTACCGGAGTGCTGATTTCATCAGACACAGGGGTTCTACTGTGGTCTGTGGGCACAGACTCAAATGCTGCTGCTTGCAGCTCCCAATGAGGGAGCCCTGTTTTTGCTATGGGTTTTCGGTAGCCTGTAGCTGGGGAGTCCCATATGTGAGGACCGACTTCCTGCTTGTTCCCGGAGAAAGCGTAATTACTCACCTGTAACAGCAGGAATCAGTCCTCACAACCCTCCCTCTTCCCCTTGGAGTTGCTCCTTTACCATCTTGTATTTTTGCCATCTTTTAGCTATGTCATCTGACTGAGCAAGATGGCACCCTTGCATGGTGGCATCTCCCAAAGGCTTTCTTTGAAAGCTGGGAGGATGCTTCCGTGAGGGCTCCATCAGTGCCGACGTCACCCATATGTGAGGACTTTTTCCTGCTGTCCCTGGAGAACACCTGTTACAGGTGAGTAACTACGCTTTTTGGTTCATGGTTATTGTGAGTTTGCTTTGTCAATGGAATACTGAGGCTGGTGGGTGGTGTCATTGCCATATGTAAAGTGATATAACTAATAAAATATTACTCCATTATAACAAAGTTGCCCAACATGGTATAGGGAATTGATTTGCAATTCTTTACCTTGTAGCATGGAAGTTGTCTCAGACTCCTCGGCAGCCTCAACAGTGATACTAAGTATCCAGTGGCGCCTGTTAGCATCAATGACTAACTCTCCGGCCTTTTTTTGGTAAATAACTTGGAATCACCCTCAATCAATGATACTTCACACTTAACTTTAAAATAACGATTCCTTGAATATTCTTCAATTGTTTTGCTGTTTCCTTTCAGTTGTTTTACTTCAGTTGTTTTATTGCTTCCCAGCGCAATAAACTATTGGGAAGCAATAAAACAACTGAAGTAAAACAACTGAAAGAAAACAGCAAAACAATTGAAGAATATTCAAGGATGCAGAAGCTAACTATACAGCGGCGATATTCAGCTGCTCCCTGATTAGCTCCGGCGGTGAAAGTTATGACAACTTTTGCTGTACCTAACTTTCGCCAATGAGGGATAACCGGGCAGCAGCTGAATAGCGCTGCTGCGCAGTTATCCCTGGGTACCACCCCTGGAATGCCTCCGACACACCTCGATGCTTAGCGGTTAGCATCGGGGCATATAGTGGCATTACTTGGGATATTCAGTGGTACCTTGTTAGTGCAGTTGAATATGCCGCTTAGGGACATTTACATGGTTTACATGGTAAATGTCTTTGAATATCTGTCCTGTTGTTTTTTTTCTCTTTAACATCACCAAAATTCTCCCCTTCCTTTCTGAACACACTACTAAGACACTTATCCACTCTTTAGTCACCTCCCATCTAGATTATTGCAAGCTCCTCCTTGCTGGTCTCTCTCTGAATCATTTCTCTCCCCTTCAATCTGTTCAAAACTCAGCTGCACAGTTAATCTTCTGCCAGCCTTAATATGCTCATATAGCTCCTCATCTCCATGAACAAGCAGGAATGTAGTCTTCACATATGGTGACGTCTGTAGCAACGGAGCCTGCGCAGGAATGCTTCCCAGCATCCAATTGGAAAGCTTTTGGAAGCACTCCACTGCACCTGCGTGACTGTCTTTCTGCCTTCCCAATTCCCTCTCTTCAGTTCTTTGTTTTCCGTGGAGCCAGCAGGAAGCAAATCCTGTCACCGTCAAAAAACGTCGTCTTTTTGTGGATAGCGCCTCTGCCTTCCCGTCGACACCGGCACCATTGAAAACATCGCTGGATCCCTTATTCTTTTCTTTTACTTTTTTCTTAGTATCTTCTTAAAAAAAAAAAAGACTTGGGCATAGATGCGTTTTTTAGGCCTTAAGCCTACCATACCCTTCACATCCTCAAAGGTATGGAGAAACCAGCTAATGGTTTCAAAAAAATGTTCCAAGTGTGCCGGCATCATTTCAGCAACTGACACACATGACTGGTGTTTAAAATGCCTCATCCCAGACCACCAGCCAAAAGACTGTCCCCTATATCAGAAAATGACACAGAGAGGCCTACAAAACCGGACTTCTAAATTTGGAGCACTCTTTGCTTCGGATGCATTATTGATGGCGTCCACTTCATCAAGGGCCTCATCATCCTCCCATGGATCTCAGGTATCTTTGAAATCCAAGCACAAGGCCGCATCGAAGTCTGTTAATACCGCCAGGGGAAGATCTCGCTCAAAGCATCAAGACCTCTCAGTGTTGCCTCAGAGGCAGATCGGCCTGCTAAACAGCCCCGGCAGGAGGCCCTGTCCTCCAAAGCCATCGAGAGGCCCCAGGGTGCTCTCAAGACCTTGACCTCCAGAGAGCTGCTGGTACCATGCTATGAGACAGTAGCGCAAATACCCATCACCAAAATCCAAGCATCCGCAGCCTCGATAGACCAGCACATACTGGCCATCGAGCAGAGCTTGGCAGCCCTCCTTGCAGCCTCAGTACTTATAAAACCCTTGGCTACAGGCACCGTCCTGTCAATACTGGTTATGGTACTGACATCGACACCGGTTCCGGGCATAACATCAAGTCTGCTGCAGATGATACGACATCGCTCCCACCCATGCCCTCCCTTGAAACTCTTACCAGTATTGGTACCAAACCCAAGCGGTTCACCGATACTGATATCTTGGAACTTTTGGTACCGGCATCTTGCCTGTCAATACTTAGTGTCCTCCGATTCTGATTCCCCTGACTCGGATGTTGAGTCACTCGATTACCGGGGGCCCCAGGACCTTCCTTCAGACCCTTCCCTGCCTCAACAGTGACACATGTCGCTTCCGGAAGACATGTCCATGCAGGAATTCATTCGAGACATAAGAAAGACAGAGAGGTACATGGACGAGACCTACAGGGATATAGTCCTGAAGTCCCACCTTCAGTCTGGCAGCATCCCTGTTGCCATGGAGGAGAGAGGTCACGTGACAGGAGAGCATCACCCTGGTGTGGCAGGGCGTGATCCTGTAACTAGGACCTGTCCTCCCAGGTGATGTAAAACCCTCTCGCACTGAGGACGTTTTTCCACGGCCATGTGCCCATGAGGGAAGGGTTAGGACAGCTGTTATAGTTGGTGATTCAATCATTAGGCATGTAGATAGCTGGGTGGCTGGTGGATGTGAGGATCGCCTGCTAACATGCCTGCCTGGTGTGAAGGTAGCGGACCTCACGCACCGCCTAGATAAGATCTTAGATAGTGCTGGGGAGGAGTCTGCTGTCTTGGTACATGTCAGCAAACAACAAACATTTAATGTCACTTCCCAGAGCTGTATAACCCAACAGGTAAACGATATAGAAAAATCAGCTCTACTTCTTCAACAAGAGATGATGTGAATCTTATTCCATAATTTAGTAAATTTTTTCATGCAACTGGGTCTCAGAACCAGAATGGAGCGACTTATTGCACACATATATTCAAGTGAAACTGCGCTCTAAACTTCACATCAATGACCCAAAAAGACGTTGCTTTTTTCTTATTATGTGTAAAAACAGAGATTATCTTTAACTCTTATTGCAAATATATATTCAAAGATGCTTATCTGAAAAATAGATGAGGCTCTTCTCGAATGTGAATCATTTCTGAGGTTTTTCTCCCAACGCCTATATGATAGCGCCGTAGCGTTTCACAATCCAACGTTTCGTCAGGGGATAGCCATCATTAATATTCGAGCGTAGCATCTACCTCCATAGTTTATGACTCTAGAAAAAAGAGTAACTCTAAGAATTATTACATACATCTTCTCTGTATGGATTTTTGAGGCGCACACAGTTCATCCAATGGGCCTCAATTCACAAATAGAATGGAACAGTTGTTTCTAACCAATCAACATTTGTATGCACATATCACGTGACTGCAATGAAGCCTTTAAATCCTTGCACTTCCGGTATAGTCCGTTAGCACGGCGTCTGTATGAATGAATTGAACGGCCGGCACGGAGTAAGTTACTTTAATAAAGATGAAAGTTTTTACAGAGAAGATGTATGTAATAATTCTTAGAGTTACTCTTTTTTCTAGAGTCATAAACTATGGAGGTAGATGCTACGCTCGAATATTAATGATGGCTATCCCCTGACGAAACGTTGGATTGTGAAACGCTACGGCGCTATCATATAGGCGTTGGGAGAAAAACCTCAGAAATGATTCACATTCGAGAAGAGCCTCATCTATTTTTCAGATAAGCATCTTTGAATATATATTTGCAATAAGAGTTAAAGATAATCTCTGTTTTTACACATAATAAGAAAAAAGCAACGTCTTTTTGGGTCATTGATGTGAAGTTTAGAGCGCAGTTTCACTTGAATATATGTGTGCAATAAGTCGCTCCATTCTGGTTCTGAGACCCAGTTGCATGAAAAAATTTACTAAAAGAGGAGATTATATTATGGAATAAGATTCACATCATCTCTTGTTGAAGAAGTAGAGCTGATTTTTCTATATCGTTTACCTGTTGGTACATGTCAGTACCAGTGACATAGGAAAATGTGGTAGGGAGGTTCTGGAGGCTAAATTTAAGCTTTTAGGTAGGAAGTTGAAATCCAGAACTTCCAGGGTAGCATTCTCCGAAATGCTTCCCGTTCCACGTGCAGGACCCAAAAGGCAGGCAGAGCTCTGGAGTCTCAATGCGTGGATGAGACGATGGTGCAAGGATGAGGGTTTTGGATTTGTTAGGAACTGGGGAAAATTCTGGGGAAAGGCGGGCTCTTCCGAAGGGATGGGCTTCACCTTAACCAGGATGGAACCAGACTGCTGGCATTAACCTTTAAAAAGGAGATAGAAAAGCTTTTAAACTAGATAATAGGGGAAAGCCGACAGTCACCCAAGAGCGCATGGTTCAGAAGAAGGTATCCTTGAAGGATACTACCAAAAGCAGTGAGGTTCCAAAAAAGAGTAAAGTAGCCCTTGAGTATGGTGCAGACAGAGCGTAAAGATTCCAAATTACCCATGCCTACCAATAGCCAGATTAATATTAATAAAATACAGTCTCTAAAATGCTTGTATGCAAATGCTAGAAGTCTAAACAATAAGATGGGAGAGTTAGAATATATAGCACTAAATGAGAGGTTAGATATGATTGCAATCTCAGAGACATGGTGGAAGGAGGATAACCAGTGGGACACTGTGATACCTGGATACAAACTATATCGTAATGATAGAACTGGTCAAATTGGTGGAGGGGTTGCGCTCTATGTTAGAGAGGGCATTGAGTCAGAAAGGATTAAAGTTTTTGCAGGAAACAAAATTTCCTATAGAATCTCTATGGATTGAAATTCCATGTATGAAGGGGAAGGTGATCACAGTGGGGATGTACTATCGACCGCCTGGCCAGAATGAACAAATGGATGATGAAATGCTCAAAGAAATCAAGGAAGCTAACAAAAGTCACTGCAGAGTAATAATAATGGGTGATTTCAACTACCCCGGTATCGACTGGGTCAGTGTCACGGCAGGACATGCTAGGGAGATAAAGTTTCTAGATGAAATAAATGACTACTTCTTGGAGCTGCTGGTTCATGAACCAACCAGAGGGGAAGCCATACTGGATCTAGACCTTAGTGGAACACCAGATCTGGTACAAGAAATAAGGGTGTTGGGACCACTTGACAATAGTGATCATAGCATGATCATGTTTGATTTAATTAGTGGAGGAGGGATAGTAAAGAAATCCACAATACTACCTTTTAACTTTCGAAAGGGAGGCTATGATAAAATGAGGAATATAGTTAAGAAAAAACTAAAAGGAGCAGTTGCAAAGGATAAAGACTTACATCAAGCTTGGGTGTTGTTTAAAAATACTATCCTGGAAGCCCAGACCAGCTGTATTCCACGCATTAAGAAAAGTGGAAGAAAGTCCAAAAAACTGCCAGCATGGTTTAAAGGTGAGGTCAGAGAGGCTGTTGCTGCCAAAAAAGCATCTTTCAGGAAATGGGAAAAAGAGCCAAACGACGAAAACTGGAAACAGCACAAGCACTTAAAGCAAGTTAAATGCAACGCATTGATAAGGCAGGCAAAGCGAGAATTTGAGAAGGAAGTTGCTACGGAAGCAAAAACGTGAAATAAAGACTTTTTCAAGTACATTCGTAGCAGAAGGCCTGTGAGAGAGTCAGTTGGACCATTAGATGATAGAGGGGTAAAAGGGGCAGTAAGAGGAGACAAGGCTATAGCAGAGAGACTGAATGAATTTGCTTCGGTCTTTACTGAGGAAGATGTAGGGATATTGCCCAAGACTGAAGTGGTATTTAAAGGTGATACTGCAGAGGAATTGAGAGAAATATCGCTACACCGGGAAGATATATTACAACTATTTGATAAACTGAATAGTAGCAAATCACCTCCAAGAGTGTTGAAAGAACTGAAATATGAGATTGCAGACCTGCTATTAGTAATCTGCGAACTTTCATTAAAATCATCTGTAATACCTGAAGATTGGAGGATCGCCAATGTAACGCCAATTTTTAAAAAGTGTTCCAGGGGTGATCCGGGAAATTACAGACCGGTGAATCTGACGTCAGTACCTGGGAAAATGGTAGAAACCATCATAAAGAACAAAATTACACAGCATGTAGATAGTCATGGCCTAATGGAAGACAACCAACATGGCTTTAGACAAGGAAGATCTTGTCTTACTAATCTGATATGTTTTTTTGAAGGTGTGAATAAACAGGTAGACAAAGGTGAGTCAGTTGATATAGTGTATCTGGACTTTCAGAAAGCCTTTGACAAGGTCCCTCATCAGAGACTTTTGGCAAAACTAAAAAGTCATGGGATAGGAGACAGTGTACTATTGTGGATCGGGAACTGGTTAAAAGATAGAAGGCAGAGGGTAGGGCTAAATGGCCAATTTTCCCAATGGAAAAAGGTGAATAGTGGAGTATCCCAGGGATCTGTACTGGGTCCGCTACTTTTTGACATATTCATAAATGACCTGGAAAAGGGAATAACTAGTGAGGTTATCAAATTTGCAGACGACACAAAACTGTTTAAAGTTGTTAAAACCCAAGTGGACTGTGGAAAAATGCAGGAGGATCTGGATAAACTGGAAGACTGGGCATCCAAATGGCAGATGAAATTTAATGTGGACAAGTGCAAAGTTATGCACCTAGGAAAGAACAACCCACACTATGGTTACACAATGCAAGGTTCCACATTGGGAACCACCACCCAGGAAAAAGATTTAGGATTCATCGTGGATAACCTGTTAAAACCCTCCGCCCAGTGTGCAGCGGCGGCCAAGAGAGCAAATAGAATGCTAGGTATCATAAGGAAAGGAATGGAAAATAAAACAAAGGATATTATAATGCCTCTGTATCGTTCCATGGTACGACCGCACCTTGAATATTGTGTGCAATTCTGGTCGCCATATCTTAAAAAGGACAAAGCATTATTAGAAAAGGTACAGAGAAGAGCCACCAAAATGGTAAAGGGGATGACAGGCTACTCCTATAAAGAGAGGCTACAAAGGTTAGGGCTCTTCAACCTGGAAAAGAGACGGCTGAGGGGAGAAATGATAGAGGTCTATAAATTAATGAATGGAGTGGAACGGGTAAACGTAGATCGATTGTTTACGCTATCAGAATATAGAAAGACTAGGGGACATGCAATGAAGCTACAAGGTAAACTATTTAAGACAAATAAGAGAAAATATTTTTTTCACTCAATGTGTAATCAAACTCTGGAATTAGTTACCGGAGGATGTAGTAAGAGCTGTTAGTGTAGCTGGGTTTAAAAAAGGTTTGGACAAGTTCCTGGAGGAAAGGTCCATAAACCATTATTAAAAATGGACCCAGGATATCAATGCTTGACCCAGTACAAGCATTGTGGCACCTGTGTCTCTTGGGGATACTGCTAGGTACGTATGACCTAGATTGGCCACTGTTGGAAACAGGATACTGGGCTTGATGGACCTTGGTCTGACCCAGTATGGCATATCTTATGTTCTTATGAGACCTAGCCAAGGCTGTCTCTATCATGGTAACATTGGAGAAGGAGCCAAGGGCAGAGGAATTAGAGATCCTCTAATACCCAACAGCACCTAAAGAGGCAGCTACTTTATCAGTGCACTGCATCCTTCTTGACCTTATGCTTCGTATGTGGGAGATGCCTCTCACGGTCTCACCTCAAAGTCGACATCTCAATACCATGTATCGCGTACCGGAGCGTCCTGGATTCCAAAAACCACAGATTTTACACCACTCTATGGTGGTTGAATTGGCGATGCACTGAATCAAAAGCATGAAGGCTCACTCCTCTAATCCTCCAGGTAGAGAATCAAGAACTCTTGACACCTTTGGGCGTCTATGCTTCCAAGCATCTATACTCTTGGCTAGGATTGACTCCTATATCCTCTACATGGGAATGTTCCTTAAAGAGGTCTCCAGGGATCTTGAGGCCTTTGCCCCTCTCCTCCCAGATGACAAGAGGGAAGATTATCTCGCCCTAGTGAAGAATATCCAAAATGTTTTGAAGTTTGTCAATAGGGCTAACTTAGATGCTTTTGAATGCTCAAGCAGCAATATGCATTGGTGCACACAGAACTGCATGACTTCAAGCCTCAGATCTTGAACAGTAGGGTCAAGATAAGATGGACAACATACCTTGCACAGGGAAAAACCTCTTTGGCAAATACTGGCAAGATAAGGCCCCTCAGTCAGAAAATACTACTCTAAGGAGACTGTCCAGAGTAACAGCTGGCCATGCTAGGAAAAGGCACCTGCAAAGAAAAATACAATAAGAAGAAAAGTTCTTCTCTTCTTACCCTCCTACTTCTCAGTACCAGGGTTAGGCCCCACAGAAGAGGCAGCACCCTCCCAAGCAACAAAAGAATCCACAGGTGGCTAAATCTCAACCAGCTCCGTAGCCACAGTCTGCGCTTGGTTTTTGACTTTTTCCTAGAGAGCATTGCCACTCTGCCTCTCGAGGACCTCCACCCCTTCCACATAGCAGGCAGACTGTGTCACTGCACCTAGAGATGGCAACTCATAAACTCAGCGTAGTAAACACTCACCATAGTCCAGGAAAGGTACAGACTTCATCTGCAGACTCTGCCCCCCTCCACTTTCACATGGAAATATCAAATGCAACCCCCACTCACTGCTCTCCTACAAGACGAGGTGTCTTCTCTCAGGGCGCTATAAAAGATGTTCCAACATCCCAACAGGGAAGGGGCTTCTACTCTCCGTACTTTCTCATTCCAAAGAAAACCAGAGGGTGTACAGGCCCATTTTGGACCTCAGAAACCTCAATAAGTTTCTGGTCCACGAAGAGTTCAAGATGATCTCTCTCGGGACTCTTCTTCCCTACCTCCAGTCAGGACTGGTTCTGATCTCTAGATCTAAAAGAAACATGACACATATCCTCATCCATCCAGGACACAGGAAGTATCTACACTGCACCTTTCAGGAAAAAATTATCAATACAGAGTCCTTCCCTTCCGACTCGCCTCTGCCCCAAGAGTCTTCACATAGTACATGGCGGTCGTGGCTGCATATCTATGGGGATATTCGTCTTCCCTTACATGAACGACTGGCTAATAAAAGCAGACACCTCCCAAGAGGCACTGCTTTCCTTGTTTCATACCATCACAGTATTTATAACACTTGGGATTTGTGATAAACTTCCCAAAATCCCAGCTCATTCCAACTCAAAAACTAAAGTTTATCGGATCTCTACTAGACACCCAGCAGTTCATGGCGTTTCTGCCCCAGCTTTGTTGTGCCCGTCTAGTCAAACTAGCATCCCAGACACTCCTATGAGACCATCTGACAGCCCGAAAGATGCTGAAGCTTCTTAGGCACACGGCCTCTACAATACATGTCGTTCCATATGCCCAACTACGTATATGGACAGCCCAGTGGACTTTTGCCTCTCAGTGGAAGCAGACCTCATGCCATCTCAGAGACCGGATGCAAGTCACTGCCTGTCTAACACATCCCTTCAGTGGTGGTGTTCTCTAGAAAACCTGCTCCCTTTGTAAAAAGATGGCTTCCAAGAGCTGTAAGAAGAAACTGGATGACATTTTCTGCAAGGCGACCCCGCTCCACCGACTTTCAGCCTCTGGGGTCCTCCGTGGCCGTTCTGCGGACCCGTTGCCACTCTGCGGCCCCGTTGCCACTCTGACCGAGGGTCCCCCGAAAGTGAGCAGAAGAAGAAGAAGGCCTTGAGGACCCCATCAGGGGCACCAGACAAGTGTGAGCATTCTTGTTCTCTGTCCCTTAGCCCTCCTCGGCAGTCCCAAGAGTCGGAGAAGGAGCAGCCTCGAAAGGTACCTCGTACAGATACGGAGGCCTCTGGCGATGGTGCCCGGTCTCTCAAGAGTTGTCCTGGTGAGGGCCCCCTCGACTCCCGACCCAGTGACCCCGGCATCAGCGTCGTAGGGCCCCACTCCCAAGTGGGAAGCCCGAATGCTGGCACAGGAGCGCAGCATTTCTGCCTTCCTTGCTGCCCAGCAGGCGCTGGTGCCAGGCCCCACTGGCACGCGCCCTGAGACCTCAAAGGCGATGCCTGTGATGGCTCTCCAGACCGCCATGACAACCCCCGAGAGCCAGGGGCCTCGTGCGGGATCCCGGCAGAGGTCTCAATCTCCATCCTCATCTTCAGGTGCGAGATCTTATTGAGACAATGCCTCCGGCTCCAGGCGGGCTTCGGCCTCGGGAGCCCAGCACAAGGCACAGGCTCTGCTCAAGCAACCTAGCTCCGAGTCTTCCTCAGAATTCTCAGGCTGGGAGTCCAAAGGGGACACTTCCCCTGAATCCCGGGCTCATCAGGATCTCCCCTTGGATCCTTCCCTGCCGGTTCAGAAGCGGCAGTCTCCTCCTGAAGACACCTCCTTTCTGGAGTTTGTGCAGAACATGGCTTGAGCCCTGGTGCTCTCCACGCAGTTTAAGGAGGAGCCCCGTGCAGAAGAACTCAATATTTTACAATACAAGGCTCCATGGGGGAATCCCTCACGGTCCCAGGTCTGCCCATCCTAGCCTGGCTGCTCCTCCACATGTGGGAGACACCTGCATCTATCCCCATTGTCAGCAAGTGCCTGGACATCATGCACAGGGTCCAGCGAGGGCTCGGCTTCTGGAAGGCCCAGCTTCCTCATACCTTGATGGTGGTGGAGTCCGCCATGCAGAAGCAAGAGAGTCCAAAAACTCACCCTTCAGTCCTGCCGGGTAGAGATTCCACGCCCTCGACACTCTCAGGCGTAAGACCTACCAAGGCTCCATGCTGGCATGCCACATCCAGGCTTACCAACTATACATAGGTATGTTCCTTCGTTATCACGTGAAGGAGCTCGGGGGTTTCCAAGCGGGCCTTGATGGCGATTACCTCCGCTGTTTCCAATCCCTCCTAAAGTCAGTGGGGACTGTTCAAAGTACCTTTCTCGCGTTGGCTATGACAGCTTCGAGTCCTCCGCTCAGCTAGTGGCTGCTAGTATTGGGGCCAGGCGACAGGCCTAGCTCCAGTCCTCAGTTCTTGAACAATGGGTCCAGGAGAAACTGCTCGATGTACCGTGCCTGGGCGAGCAATTGTTTGGCAAACCAATGGAAGAACAAAGCAGCAGAGATTGAGACAGAGTATGTAACCCGCACCTGTCTCTTCTGAAAGACTTCCTCCCTCCTGCGGAAGAAGCAACAAGGCAAAAAGCCTTTTTCCAGAGGAAGGATCTCCCCTACCGGGGCTCCCACCTTACTCTCTGGCACTGGCTCCACCCCAAGGCGGACCGAGCAAGAGTGGCCATCAGGGCCCACGTAACCCAAAGGGTCCCAAAAGCCAGACCCCAGCACCGAACCAGTCGGCCCTGGGTTTTTGATGCCAGATGCATAACCATTTGCCCTCCGGTGACCCAGCTACAATTGGGAGGATATCTGGTCCACTTTGCTCTCCGATGGGAGTCTGTCACCTCAGACACCTGGGTCGTCCGGGAGGGTTACCTCCTTCACCTGGACCAGCCTCCTCCACCCTTCTGCCCCGCGGAGCCCCCTCGGCTCCCTGCGCACCAGGCCTTCTTGGCGCAGGAGCTTGCCAACCTCCTCGAGGAGCGAGCAGTGGAAGTGGTCCTGCTGCACCTCAGAGGGCATGGGTTCTACTCCCGTTACTTCCTTGTGCCAAAGTGGACAGGCGGTTTCTGACCCATCCTCGATTTAAGAAGTCTCAACAAATACTTGATGCGGGAGAGGTTCAAAATGCTCTTCCTTGGTGCCTTGCAGCCCTTCCTCCAGCAGGGTGACTGGCTATGCTCCTTGGACCTTCGGGATGCGTATGCTCACATCCTGGTCCATCCCAGGTACAGGAAATACCCGCTTTTCAGGGTGCAAGGGAACCACTATCAATACAGTGTGCTTCCTTTCGGCCTGGTGTCTGCCCCGCGAGTGTTCACCAAATACCTCGCGGTGGCCGCGGCCCATCTTTGGTTGCAGGGCCCCCTTCATCTATCCCTATCTAGACAATTGGCTCGTTACAGGGGGAACGGCTGACAAGGAGCAGCAGGCCATGGCACGCACCGTCCACCTCCTTGAGTACCTCGGCATCGTGGTCAATTACCTGAAGTCTCACCTCACTCCAGCCCAATCCCTGGAGTTCATCGGCACATGTCTCAACACTCAGCGGGCGACAGCCTTCCTTTCCCAAGACGGGGCAGACCACCTCATCACTCTGGCATCCATGGTCCAACGCCGCGACGCAGTATCGGCCCAAGCGATGCGCTGTCTCCGGCCATATGGCCTCGATGGTTCATGTTGTCCCCGATGTCCAGTTGCACATGCGGGTGGTGCAGTGGTGCCTTCGGGCTCAATAGTCTCAGGCAACAGGTCGCCTCCGAGACACCGTCTTAGTCATGCCTCTGCTCACCGAGTCCCTCGACTGGTGGCGTAATGCCCAGAACCTGCTCCAAGGCATGCCGTTCCAGGCCCCACAACACGATGTGGTCTTGGCCTCGGATGCCTCACTCATGGGCTGGGGAGCCCATTGCGGCGAGCTCTGCATGCAGGGGACTTGGACCCTGGAGGAGTCCCGGCAGCCAATCAACCTTCTCGAACTCCAGACGGTCCTCCTCACCCTCCGGGAGTTCAGGCACCACATTCATCATCGGGTGGTGCTCGTCCAGACGGAAAACCGAGTAGCAATGTTTTATATGAACAAGCAAGGGGGCATCAGTTCTTACAACCTCTGCCTGGAGGCAGTAGCCCTGTGGTTCTTCGTGGTTCGCCAGGACATAACCCTACAGGCCACCTATCTCCCGGGCTAGGACAATATCCTGGCAGACAGGTTAAGCCGGCTTCCCCAGCCACATGAGTGGCACCTCTGCCCGCAGAAGGCGTAGCGGCTGTTCTGATGTTGGAGGACTTCAATCCTAGACCTCTTCGCCAGCCCGGTGAACTCGCAGCTCTCACAGTTCTGCAGCCCGGTTCCACACCCGAACAGGGAAGCCCCCAATGTCTTCCTCGTGTCGTGGACGCACAGCCTCCTGTATGCGTTTCCCCCCACTCCGCTCATAGCGCAAATTCTCCTTAAAATATAGCAGGATAGGGCCTCGGTGATTCTCGTAGCCCCGCGGTGGCTTCGACAGCCCTGGTTTCTGCTGCTGCTCCGCGCCTCATCGGAGCCTCCAGTTCCCCTGGGCGATGTGCTGGGCTTGTGGTTCGCAGGAGAAGTCTGCTACTTCACCCAAACTTGAGGTCCTTATCCCTCACGGCTTGGCAACTGACTAGGTTGCTCTAGTCCTCCTTCATCTCCTGGTGGAGGTCGAGGACATACTGCTAGCCTCATGCAGGGACTTGACTAGGAAGACTTACACCTTTAAGTGGCGTTGGTTCTTGGTATGGTGCTTGTTGATGCATGCTGACCGGTTCTCTTGCCCCACACACTTGGTCCTGCGGTACCTGTTCCATTTCTCACAGGCAGGCTTGAAGTCTAACTCAGTCAGGGTCCACCTGAGCGCTATCTCGGCTAACCACCACCCTCTCAGGGGTGGATCTCTCTCGGGTCAACCACTGGTTTCCCACTTCATTCACGGGCTGCTTCTTTCCAAGTCCCGCATCTGGCCGTCTCCAGCAGAGTGGGACCTCAACGTTGTCCTCACGCAGCTGACTCAGCCGCCCTTCGAGCCGATGGTGTCCTGCTCGCTTTGTCACCTTTCCTGGAAGGTGTTTTTTCTGGTGGCCCTCTCCTTGGCCTAGAGGGTCAGTGATCTTCAGGCCCTGATGGCCGACACCCCCTACATGAGATTCTATGGAAACCGAGTGGTTCGCCGAATGTGCCCAAGTTTCTCCCAAAAGTTGTCTTCCACCTCAACCAGGAGATAATACTGCCGACCTTCTTCCCGAAGCCTCACACCTATCGGGCTTTGGCGATCCACCATACCCTTGACTGCAGGAGTGCTCTGTCCTTCTACCTGCAGTGTATGCAGGTTCACAGCAAGTCTGAGTGGCTTTTCATCTCCTATGACCCTGCCCGCATGGGGCTCGCGGTCACTAAGCGGACCCCTCTCCATCTGGGTGGCGGATTGCATCGCCTTCGCCCAAGCTCAGGCCGGGCTGCCCTGGACTGCCGAGTCACAGCGCACGGTGTTCGTGCGAGGGCAGCGTCAGTGGCCCATCTGTGCTCCGTGCCACTGGCAAACATCTGCCAAGCTGCAACCTGGTCCTTGGCTAACACCTTCGCAACACATTACTGCCTGGAGAGGGAGTCCTGTCGGGACGCCGCCTTCAGCCAGGCTGTACTCGGTAATCTGTTCAGGGTTTAAGCAACTCCTGCCCTCCGACTCTTCATCTGCAGCTACCGGGAGCGTGGTCTTCCAGGGACCTGAGGTCCTTGGGCTGTCTTCGGTTACCAGTGACTGTTTACGGCTCACTGTGGCATTTTTCTACAGGTCCTCGGTAGCCTGTAGCTGGGGATTCCCATATGTGAAGTCTGACTTCCTGCTTGTTCCTGGAGAAAGCGTAGTTACTTACCTGTAACAGGTGTTCTCCAGGGACAGCAGGAATCAGTCCTCACAACCCGCCCACCTCCCCTTGGAATTGCCCACTGTCCTTGGTAATTTTTTGTCTCTGCCTGAGCTATGTCATCTGACTGATCAAGATGGTACCCTTAGGCGGGAAGGGGGTCCACGCATGTGTGGTGGCATTCCCAAAGGCTTTCTTTGAAAGCTGGGGAAATGCTCCGTGCGGGCTCCGTCAGTGCCGACGTCACCCATATGTGAGGACTGATTCTTGCTGTCCCTGGAGAACACCTGTTACAGGTGAGTAACTATGCTTTACTCACCTGTAACAGGTGATCTCTGGGAACAGCAGGAATGTAGTCTTCACAACCCACCCTCCTCCCCTAGGAGTTACAGGGTTTCATTTATTCTCTTTTCTCAGCTACAAACTCAACTGAAGAGAGGGAGTTGGGAAGGCAGGAAGGCAGTCGCGCAGGTGCAGTGGAGTGCTCCCAAAAGCTTTCCAGTTGGATGCTGAAGAGCGTTCCTGCGCGGGCTCCGTTGATACCGACATCACAATATATGAAGACTAAATTCCTGCTGTTCCCAGAGATAACCTGTTACAGTGAGTAACTAAGCTTTCTAAAGTAGCTTCATTGGCTCTCTATCCATTTCCATATCCAGTTCAAACTTCTCCTACTGACCTATAAGTGCACTTATTCCGCTGCTCCTCTCCACCTTTCCTCTCTTATCTCTCCACCTTTCCTCTCTTATCTCTCCTCAGGAACTATGCTCTTCTGGCAGATCGCTTATGTGTGTGCCCTCCTCTTCTACTGCCAACCCCAGACTTAGATCTTTACACTTTGCTGCTCCTTATGCCTGGAACAAACTATCTGAGTCTGTACATCAAGTTTCATCTCTGGTCCTTTTCAAATCCAGGCTGAAAACTCACCTCTTTGACACCTCTTTTGGATTCTGATCCACCTAGTCTTCTGCTTTCCAACTATTTGTTTTCTTACCATTTCCCTAGACATATCATTGTCCCCAGCTGTCGTGTTATCTGTCTTGACTAGAATGTAAGCTGTGATGAGCAGGGACCATCTTTTACATTTGTCTGTACAGTTCTGCCTATGTCTTCTAGCACTATACAAATGATCAATAATAGTAGTAGTAGAGAGAGAGTGCTGGGAGGAGGGGGAGGAAATTCAGTATTGTGCACAAAAAGAGAGCATGCACCAGGGGACATAACACTGGGCACAGACAGACAGAGAAAGTACTAGGAGACTAAGAGCTGGGCACGGTGCTGGGCACATACAGAGTGAGCAAAAGAACACCAGGAAAGCAGAATCCTGGCTGCCTGCGGCACCTGCCAGTTGGGATTAGAGGGGTGGGTTGGACAATTTTATCTCTCCTTGGAGGTTTCTTATCTTTAGCTTCCTCTTCTCTTCTGTTTTTCAGCCTTATTTATTCAACTGAATTGGTCTAATTGAGTTGTTAAACTCACCTCCAGAAGGAATTGGAAATGTCCAAGGCACTACTCACAGCCATCTCACCAGAACAGGATGACAGTGAGTGCCGATCCTCCTCATGTGCTCTTCAGAGTATAACCTCAGGCTCATCTCTTCCAGGGACTGCGGTGCTCTCTCAGTATTGTCGATCAGTGCCATAGTGCAGAGCTAGCAATATGGGTAGTCTAGTATGGTGTTAGCAGTACAGTCTCGAGTTTGCAGTGTAACTTAGTGCAGGGTTGGAAGTACAATGCAGGATTCCATTTGGAGAAATTTCTGCCAGTGCTGTGTTAAGAGCTATGATTTTTGAGATTCTGTTTCAGTCTCCCATCCTTGATATTCCAAGGACATCTGTAGGCCGCACACGAAAGCGTCAGGCAGTCATTAACATTTACCTCACCAACACAGATTGCCCTGGAGTTGAAAAGGACATGGCTGCTTAGGGTGTGTTTAAGTTCATACAATTCTTAATGGCTTTATGTCACCATCCATCAGACATTTGCAACTTTGGGAACTCCCTGTGCTTTCTGTAAGCTCTTTGAGGCAGGAGCATTGTAAATGGCTTATCCAGAAGAGTAGTACATTGTCGGCGCTTCTGATGGCATGGGAATAATGTGTCTTACAGAGGGAGGATAGGCTGTGGTCTCAGGCTTGCCTTATGCAGTTGAGTTGGCCCATCCGCTAGGCGAGCTAGGTAGCCGCCTAGGGTAGCCAGCCCAGGTAGGTGGTGGCAGCAGCGGCATGTGGGGGGGGGGGAGGATGGCAGCAGTGGTGGTAGCAGTGCCTCCTCCCAGCGGCCACCGATTCTGTTTGGTGGGGGAAGCGGGCAGCAGAAGTATTAACAAAAGCGGCAGCAAAACGCTGCCACTTTTGGAAATGTTGCCGCTGCCCGCCTCCCCCTCCTGAGACAAAATTGGTGGCAGCTGGGGGGGGGCAGTGAGGCTGGGATTTCTGCCTAGCGTGTCAGAAACTCTTATGCCAGCCCTGGTTCTATATGGAGCAAGCCTCTGCCTATATCAGATTTGGCATATAAGCTCCCTCTCCCCTCCCCCACCTTAGTCCCCACAATTGGGAGGAGAGCAACCTGTGACAGTTCTGAGCAGCATTTTGCAAAGGGACTAAGGGAAAAATCAACAAAGCAATTCAAAGGCTAGCTCCCGGTCTGGATTTGATTAGTAAGGGATCCTGTGCTGGAAGAGTTTGTCATTTCCTTCCTGAGAATGTCTGATTCAGCCACTTGTATTGCATGATGTGAGGTTATTCAGATTCTAATATGCCATCATATCCTGTGCCTCTGTGGAGCCCCATAATCGAATCTCACACGCACATTGCCATAGATGTACACACATGCACACAGAATTCCAACCCCCAGAGACAAATCCATATATACCCATACCCACACAGAGGTGCACAGACAGACCCATGGACCCCATGCACACAGACTAGTCCTCCACTGACAGAGCCACAAAGGGCATTTCATTGGGGTTCTCTGTTTAAGTATTCTATTTACACTTAAAGTGTTTTATGCTATAAAAAATCAAGAGTTTATTTTTATAATGAGGCATATTTTCATAAGGTACCTGCAGTCAGGTGCTTGCCTTCTTCTGCACCCCTTTCTGTGTAGGAGAAATCAGAATTAGCAAGGCCATAGTTAAATAAATTGGGAGCCAAAAGTGTTGATCCCTGAGGCCAGTGGATGAGTTCCTGACATCGTTCTGCAATGTTTTCCCATATACTACTTGTATTGCTCATGTGGCCCCAGATCCCTACAGGAGAGCATGGCTGCCAGGGTGATTACTGTAAATTTGTTTTGGAGATGTTACCAGCTGTCACCTGTATAAACACTTCTTTTCTCCTAAATAAACCTGCTTTACAGTTCTGGAGCCACTGTGTCCCACACCTTATTTTCACAGTGCATCCTCTAACTGGCACATGATGCAGTACAGAGTACAGTGGATAGAGTGGGTTTCAGGTAGGAGCATGCAACAAGCAAGCAAAGAATGGCAGAAAAAAAAATAACCCCCTCCACATGCAAAAAAAAAAATTAAAAAATTATGCGCTTGTAAAGTCTGGTCCCACTACCATCCCTGTGTAGGTTTGTTTTTGGGGGAGTGGGGGGCAATTAAGACTTTGAGGAATCCTGCAGCACTGCATTAATCTTGCACCAAGATGTCAAACATCATTTCCTGATTCTCAGGAGTGCCAGAAGCTGTAGTGACCTGTGTGTGGAACCTTCCTTCCACCCCCCAGCTATTCAGGCTTGCTGGGGTCATTCCCTTGGCATCTATAAGCTGGGGAATCCCCATATGTGAAGACTACATTCCTGCTTGTTCCTGGAGATAGCGTAGTTCTCCAGGACCAAGCAGGAAGTCAGTCCTCACATATGGGTGACGTCGGCGCCGACGGAGCCCTCGTGGAGCAATTTTCCCCAGCTTTCAAAGAAAGCCTTTGGGAATTGCAGCGCGCATGCGCGGTCCTCTTCCCGCCCAAGGGTGCCATCTTGCTCAGTCTTCTTTTTTCCGCGGAGCCCTACAGACGTTGTCTGTGATTCCCCGCTAGAAAAGTTGATTTTATTGTCTTTTTTTCTCGGTTCGACGCCGGTTCTTTTCCCGCCCGGACCCGCGACGCCGGTTGCGAGTCCGTTCTTTATTTTTCGGTTTTTTGTCCTTTGTGACAGATTTCGCGCCTTTTTTTCTTTTTCACTGGCAGCCCTGTCTTTTGACCTCGCAGGGGCCCTTTTTCCCCCGATGGCTGCCAGCGGGTTTAAGAAGTGTGATCAGTGTAAGAAGCTCATGTCTCTTACCGACACACACGACTACTGCCTCCGCTGCCTCGGACCCGATCATGACCCGATGATCTGTGGTCCGTGTGGCAAGATGTCCTCAAAAGCGTTGAGGAGTCGGCAGCATCAGCGGGAACGTATCTTCTCTGACTCCGGCCGGGCTCGGACCTCGTCAGAGGCTTCGACGTCTCGGGACTCTGGTCCTGAGCATCGTTGTAGTTCCTCTGAGAGGGGGTCTCCTACCCAGGAGCGTCATCGGAAGAAAAAACCCGCAAGGGCGGCATCGGTGGATGCTCCTGGTTCCTCGAGGGCCAGGTCGCATAGCCCCGATAGCCGTCCCGGGTCCTTGGAGATGGAGAGGCCTTCCAAACATCCTCGACTCGAGATGGACTCGCCTCCTCAAGTGAGTACTGTTGTCCTCGTGGACTCGCCTCCGAAGGAGCCGACGTCGGGCCCAACGCCGTCGGGGCCCGAGTCAGGGACTGCTGGGTCTCCTGAGCTCGGACTCAGGTTGACGGCCTTGGAGAGCAGTCTGACAGCCTTCATGGACCAGCAGCAGGCATTGATCGCTGGCCTCGCCGGTGCTTCTGCCCTGACCACCGGGACGTCGACCTCCAAGTCGACCCCGGAGACCGAGCCGATCCTCGAGTCCATGGGGGCTCGAGTCGATCCTCGGTCGCGGTCTCCTTCAGCCTCCCGTTCGGGACCGAGGTCATCGACGCCGACTCCCTCGGCGTCGGGGCAGACGGCATCGATGCCCGCCCGACAAGAGCCGCTCGACGACTCCTCCGAGGAGTCCGCCTGGGAATCCGAGGACGAAGAGTCACCTGGTTCTTTTCGGCCTCGGTGTGTCCCATCGGACTCCCCCGAATCCGAACCTCGGAGAAGGTCCCCCCGGAGGACACCCGGTTCTCGAACTTCGTGCGGGATATGGCCAAGGCCTTGGCCTTCCCCGCGGATCCCGAGGAGGAGCCTCGAGCCGAAGAGCTCGACGCCCTCCAGTACGACTCTCCCCCCGAAGGAGGCCTTTACTGTACCGGTTCCTCCGATGCTGGAATGACTTCTCTTCCGCATGTGGGAGAGCCCGGCGTCGTCGCCGGTGTTAAGCAAGCGGGTCGATTCCATTTATCGAGTCCGCAAGAGCCCTGGGTTCCAAAAGGCACAACTACCGCACCATTCCATGGTGGTGGACTCGGCCATGCATAGACTTAAAAGTCAGAAAATGCACTCCTCGGTGCCTCCCGGTCGGGAGGCTCGAAGCCTGGATGCCCTCGGTAGAAAGTGTTTCCAGGGCTCTATGCTTGCTTGTCGAGTCCAGACCTACCAGCTCTATATGGGCATGTATCTTCGAGACCTGGCTAAAGAAATAGCCGGGTTCTCTGCTGGTCTCTCCGTGGAACCTTTGCAGAGGTTCCAAGCCTTGTCAACTGGTATTCGAGAGTGCTCGAAATTTATCTCTCGAGCAGCCTATGATGGCTTCGAAGCATCGGCTCGAGTAGCCGGAGCCGGCATCGGTGCCCGACGACAGGCTTGGCTTCAGTCATCCGACCTCGAGCCATGGGTGCAGGACAAGTTGGTCGATGTCCCTTGCAGAGGTGAGAACCTCTTTGGCAAACCCATGGATGAAAAGGCTGCACAAATCGAGACCGAGACTCTCACCAGGACTCGGCTCTCCAGGAAGACCTCTGCCCCTTCTCAGAAGAAGAAGGGCTCGGGGAAAAAGCCCTTTTACCCAAGGAAGGCAGCTGCCTATAAACACTACCCTCATTATCAGGCCTCAACAGCTCCCCAAAAGGGTCAGCAGGCCAAGGGACGGGGTAATAGGTCCCGTAGGCAGCAAGCCCCCAAGCCTGCACCACCGGCCCCTGCTCAGCAGGGTGGGGGCTTTTGACTTCATCAGAATAGCCTCTCCCCCTCAGCTGGTTTCTCTCAGCACAGGAGGCCGGCTGGTCCACTTTGCCCACAGGTGGTCCAGCATCACTACAGATACCTGGGTGCTTCACATAGTCCAAGAAGGCTATCTTCTGCACTTCCACCAGGTACCTCCCTCCTACTTTCCAGGGGAGCCTCTCAGACTCCCTCTGCACAGGGACTTACTCCTTCAGGAGTTAGCAAGTCTTCTTCAGGAACAGGCTGTGGAACCGGTGCCCCACCACCTGAGAGGTCAAGGTTTTTACTCCAGGTACTTTCTGATACCCAAAAGAACAGGAGGCCTTAGACCCATCCTGGACTTGCGGAACCTCAACAAGTTCCTCGCAAGGGAAAAGTTCAAGATGCTTACCCTTGGAATCTTGCTGCCCTACCTCCAGCAGGGAGACTGGCTATGCTCCTTGGATCTAAAGGATGCCTACACTCACATCCTCATCCACCCAAGCCACAGACAATATCTCAGGTTTGTTGTGGGAGGCAATCATTACCAGTACAGAGTACTACCCTTTGGCCTATCCTCCGCACCACGGGTATTCACCAAATGTCTCGCAGTGGTGGCGGCTTATCTCAGACTTCAAGGCCTCTTTGTATTTCCATACCTGGACGACTGGCTCATCAGAGCACAGTCTTCCCAAGAGGCCACTCACGCCACGCACCGCACTGTGGCTCTGCTCCAGCACTTGGGCTTTGTCATAAACTTCGCAAAGTCCACTTTGCTCCCCTCTCAGGATCTCGAGTTCATCGGCGCCAGATTAAACACGCTCCAGGCGCGAGCCTTTCTGCCTCTAGACAGAGCACACAGGCTCATGGATCTGGCCAGCCACTTTCACAGCAATTCCCTGGTCTCTGCCAGACAATTTCTGAGACTGCTCGGCCATATGGCTTCCACAGTCCATGTGACCCCCAATGCCCGCCTGAACATGCGACCTGCTCCGTGGTGCCTTCGCAAACAATGGCATCAGGCCACGGGGAGCCTGGCGGACTCAGTGCAGATCTCCGACCCGCTGGTCTCTTCTCTGCAATGGTGGCTTCATCTGCCAAACCTTGTGCTCGGAATGACTTTTCAGTCTCCTCCGCCTTCTCAGGTCCTGACGACCGATGCTTCTCTCCTGGGTTGGGGAGCACATTGCCAAGGGACATGTACTCAAGGCCTCTGGACTCCTTGGGAGTCTGCCCAGCAGATCAACTTCCTGGAGCTCAGAGCGATCCACCTGGCTCTCAAGGCCTTCTCCCACCTCACGTCTCACCAGTCTGTGCTGGTCCAGACGGACAATCAAGTTGCCATGTTCTACGTGAACAAGCAAGGGGGCACAGGCTCCTCTCTTCTCTGTCGGGAAGCACAAAAACTGTGTTCTTGGGCCGTACGCCGCGGCATCCTCCTCAAAGCTGTTTATCTCCCGGGTCAAGAAAATTGCCTGGCAGACAAACTCAGCAGAATCCTCCAGCCACACAAGTGGAGATTGGATCCGTTAGTGCTTCAGCGGATCTTTCTCAAGTGGGGACTACCCACCATGGATCTCTTTGCTAGTCCTCTCAACCGGCAACTTCCCCGATTCTGCTCTCGACAACCGCATCCTCTCAGAGTGGCGGCGGATGCTTTTCTTCTCTCCTGGTCCACAGGCCTTCTGTATGCCTTTCCTCCCATGCCACTGGTGTCTCGGACGCTCTTCAAGGTTCTCCGGGACAAAGCCTCAATGATCCTCGTGGCTCCCAGGTGGCCGAGACAGCCCTGGTTCCCGCTTCTGATGCAGCTGGCGGTGGACACTCCTCTCCCTCTGGGGTTTCAGCCCGATCTCCTGACCCAGGATCACGGGACTCTCCTACACCCCAACCTCAAGTCCCTGCATCTGATGGCCTGGCTGCTGAAAGGGTAATCCTTGCTCCCCTCCTGCTGCCTCCAGATGTGGAGGAAGTCGTCTTGGCCTCCAGGCGACCCTCTACCCGGAAGTCCTACGCTCTTAAGTGGCGTCGGTTCTCCATCTGGTGTGCTCAGCAATCTCAAGATCCCTTCTCCTGTTCAGTGTCAGTGGTCTTGCAGTACTTGCTTTGCCTCTCCAACCTTGGACTTAAGTCCAACTCGCTCAGGGTCCACCTCAGTGCTCTTTCTGCACATCACATGCCGGTGGATGGCAGGCCTCTTTCCAGCCACCCTCTTGTGGCTCGTTTCCTCAGAGGCCTCCTTCTCCTTAAACCACCTTTGCGCCCACCAGCCCTTGACTGGGATCTGAACGTGGTTTTACAGCGGATTACCTGTCCGCCTTTTGAACCTATGGCTACCTGTCCTCTTCGTTTTCTTTCTTGGATAACCTTATTCTTGGTAGCCCTCACTTCTGCTAGACGCGTTAGTGAACTGCAGGCCCTAGTGTCTGATCCCCCTTACACTAGGTTCTACAAGAATAGGGTAGTCCTACGGACTCACCCTAAATTTCTTCCTAAAGTGGTTTCCCCTTTTCACATCAACCAGGAGGTGGTGCTTCCGACCTTCTTTCCCAGGCCACACTCCAGCCGAGCTGAAATGGTCCTGCATACCCTGGACTGTAGGAGGGCGTTAACCTTCTACCTTGACCGTACGCGGGAGCACCGAAGGGCTGTTCAGCTCTTTGTGTCTTATGACCCCAATAAGTTGGGGCTCCCTGTCTCCAAGCGTACTCTGTCCATCTGGGTTGCTGACTGTATCGCTTGGGCTTATGGGGCGGCCGGCCTCTCGTTGGAGAGTCGAGTCACGGCTCATCGTGTTAGGGCGAAGGCTGCGTCAGTGGCTTACCTCCGCTCTGTTCCATTGGCAGACATCTGCCTGGCCGCTACTTGGTCTTCAAGCCAGACTTTTGCGGCCCATTACAATCCCACTAGAGGACAGCAACCTTGGGCCGGAAGGACTGGGGTTTCTAGTCCCACAGGTGCTCCTTGTGGTCTTGGGCAAGCCACTTAACCCTCCATAGCCCATGTTCCCTGTAAAATAGTTCTCTGTGTGCTGTGCTTTCCTGTCTAATCAATGTGTTTATACCTCAAAAAATTTCCTGTCATGATTTGACAATTTCCAATCTGTAATCAAACCGCTGCTGATCGCTGGAAGTAGCGGTATACAAATGTATACTAAATAAATAAAAAAAAAATAAATTACTGCCTGGAGAGGGAGTCCCGCAGGGACAGTGCTTTCGGACAGGCAGTCCTCCGTAATCTCTTTGAGGTATAGGCAACTCCTACCCTCCATCCCGGATGTTGGGCTACCGGTTGGAAACGTATTCAGAGAAGATTCCTTCCTTCTATGCTACTGAGCTTGAGGGAGCTCCTTTTTTGTGCTTAGGGTCTCCGGTAGCCTTAAGCTTGGGAGTCCCATATGTGAGGACTGACTTCCTGCTTGGTCCTGGAGAAAGAGTAGTTACTCACCTGTAACAGGTGTTCTCCAGGAGCAGCAGGAATCAGTCCTCACAACCCTCCCTCCTCCCCTTGGAGTTGCAGTCATATGATTTCATTTTTGCTAATTTTTTGCTGTCTTTTCGCTATGTCATCAGACTGAGCAAGATGGCACCCTTGGGCGGGAAGAGGACCGCGCATGCGCGCTGCAATTCCCAAAGGCTTTCTTTGAAAGCTGGGGAAAATTGCTCCGCGAGGGCTCCGTCGGCGCCAACGTCACCCATATGTGAGGACTGATTCCTGCTGCTCCTGGAGAACACCTGTTACAGGTGAGTAACTACTCTTTACTCACCTGTAACAGGTGATCTCCGAGAACAGCAGGAATTTAGTCTTCACAACCCACCCACCTCCCCTAGGAGTTGTCTCTATCTATCTATCTCTCTTTCTCTACTCCTCTCCTTTGGTCTCAGCTATAAACTCAATTGAAGTGAGAGAGGTAGAAAGGCGGGAAGGCAGCACGCAGGCGCTGTGGGATGCTCCCAAAAGTTTTCCTATTGGACATTGGGGAGCGTTCCCGCGTGGGCTCCGTCGGTGCCGACGATACCCATATGTGAAGACTAAATTTCTGCTGTTCCCAGGGATCACCTGTTACAGGTGAGTAACTATGCTTTTTCACTCAATGAGTAATCAAACTTTGGAGTTCCTTACCGGAGGATGTCGTAAAAGCTGTTAGTGTAACTGGGTTTAAAAACGCTTTGGACAAGTTCCTGGAGGAAAGTTCATAAACCATTTTTAAAGAGGACCAGGGAAATCCACTACTTAACAAGGGATAAGCATTGTGGAATCTTTGTACCTTTTTGGGAACCTGACAGGTACTTACGGCCTGGATTGGCCACTGTTGGAAACAGGATACTGGGCTTGATGGACCTTGGTCTGACCCAGTATGGCATTTCTTATGTACCATTACAATATATTCTAGCATGCTAAACTGCAGGAATATGCCTTTTAGCTGAGATTGTGAGCAGTTCACATCATTGTAGGGAATAAAATCCTTTGTTAAATGAAAGTGATAGGTAGAAAAGGCGACAGCAAAAGCCAGATGGATGCTTGGGTGCATAGGGAAAGTGCGGTTACTTACCTGTAATGAGAATTCTCTGAGGACAGCAGGATAAGTCAGCCACACCTGGGTGACATCATTCGACAGCGCTATAGACGGAAGATACTCTCCTAGTTCAGAAAGGCGAAGCATTTCTGAGCATGACCTAGCCAGCCCACCCCTAGCCAACCAGGACATCCCAAGCTGAGATATCGCTGCTAGGCGGCGGGCGTGTTGCTGCGGAGCCGACCCCTTCCAGGGGAGGTGGGTGGGTATGTGAGGCTGACTTATCCTGCTATCCTCTGAGAACTCTCATTGCAGGTAAGTAACCCCGCTTTCTCCAAGGACAAGCAGAATGAGTCAGCCACATCTGGTGCCTCCCAGGCTGACTGCATGTGCTGCAGTGGAAGGGCTAGGGTCGCCAGGGATTAGAATGGAAGGAGGAAGCCTTGATTTCCTTAGTTGGCTTTTATTGCATGGAACAGACTGTGGCATGGTATAGTGCAACGGTAAGGCGAATGCTGGTGTCACAAGCACCAAACTGATGCCTGTTACAGTGTGACGGCAACATATTTATCAACACAACGTTTTACAAGAACAACAACAACTTGAACCTTGTACAAACCAGTGAAGAGTGCAGAACAATAACATGTGCAAACAACATAAGAACATAAGATATGCCATACTGGGTCAGACCAAGGTCCATCAAGCCCAGTATTCTGTTTCCAACAGTGGCCAATCTAGGTCATACGTACCTAGCAGTTTCCCCAAGGGACACAGGTTCCACAATGCTTGTATTGGTTCAAGCATTGATATCCTGGGTCCCTTCTTAATAATGGTTTATGGACCTTTCCTCCAGGAACTTGTCCAAACCTTTTTTAAACCCAGCTACACTAACAGCCTTTACTACATCCTCCGGTAACAAATTCCAGAGTTTGATTACACGTTGAGTGAAAAAATATTTTCTTTTATTAGTCTTAAATAGTTTACCCTGTAGCTTCATTGCATGTCCCCTAGTCTTTCTATATTCTGATAAGGTAAACAATCGATCTACGTTTACCCGTTCCACTCCGTTCATTAATTTATAGACTTCTATCATATCTCCCCTCAGCCGTCTCTTTTCCAGGTTAAAGAGCCCCAACCTTTTTAGCCTTTCTTCATAGGAGTAGCCTTCCATCCCCTTTACCATTTTGGTGGCTCTTCTCTGAACCTTTTCTAAAATTGCTATATCCTTTTTAAGATATGGCGACCAGAATTGCACACAATATTCAAGGTGCGGTCTCACCATGGAACGATATAGAGGCATTATAATATCTTTTGTTTTATTTTCCATTCCTTTCCTTATCATACCTAGCATTCTATTTGCTCTCTTGGCCGCCGCTGCACACTGGGCCGAGGGTTTTAACATGGTATCCACAAGGACGCCTAAATCTTTTTCTTGGGTGGTGGTTCCTAATGTGGAACCTTGCATCGTGTAACCATAGTTTGGGTTGTTCTTCCCTAGGTGCATAACCTTGCACTTCTCCACATTAAATTTCATCTGCCATTTTGATGCCCAGTCTTCCAATTTATCAAGATCCTCTTGCAATTTTCCACATTCCTCCTGGGTTTTAACAACTTTAAATAGTTTTGTGTCATCAGCAAATTTGATAACCTCACTCGTTATTCCACTTTCCAGGTCATTTATGAATATGTCAAAAAGCAGCGGACCCAGCACAGATCCCTGGGGTACACCACTATTCACCTTTCTCCATTGGGAAAATTGGCCATTTAGCCCTACCCTCTGCTTTCTATCTTTTAACCAGTTCCTGATCCACAGTAGTACACTGCCTCCTATCCCATGACTCTTTAGTTTTGCCAAAAGTCTCTCATGAGGGACCTTGTCAAAGGCTTTCTGAAAGTCCAGATACACAATATCAACCGACTCACCTTTGTCCACCTGTTTATTCACTCCTTCAAAAAAACATAACAGATTAGTAAGACAAGATCTTCCTTGTCTAAAGCCATGTTGGCTGTCTCCCATTAGGTCATGACTATCTATATGCTGAGTAATTTTATTCTTTATGATGGTTTCTACCATTTTTCCCGGTACTGATGTCAGGCTCACCGGTCTGTAGTTTCCCGGATCACCCCTCGAACCCTTTTTAAAAATTGGTGTTACATTGGCGATCCTCCAATCCTCAGGTATTAGAGATGATTTTAATGATAGTTCACAGATTACTGATAGCAGGTCTGCAATCTCAAATTTCAGTTCTTTCAACACCCTTGGATGTATACCATCCGGCCCAGGTGATTTGCTACTCTTCAGTTTATCTAATAGTTGTAAGACATCTTCCCGATGTATCGATATTTCCTTCAATTCTTCCACACCTTTAAATACCACTTCAGTCGTGGGTAACATCCCTACATCTTCCTCAGTAAAGACCGAAGCAAAGAATTCATTCAGTCTCTCCGCTATCGCCTTGTCGCCTCTTAGTGCTCCTTTAACCCCTTTATCATCTAATGGACCAACTGACTCTCTCACGGGTTTTTTGCTACGAATGTACTTGAAAAGGTCTTTATTTCGCGTTTTTGCTTCCGCAGCAAGCTTCTTCTCAAATTCTCTCTTTGCCTGCCTTATCAATGCCTTGCATTTGACTTGCCAGTGCTTGTGCTGTTTCCAGGTTTCATCATTTGGCTCTTTTTTCCATTTCTTGAAAGATGCTTTTTTGGCAACAACAGCCTCTCTGACCTCAGCTTTAAACCATGCTGGCAATTTTTTGGACTTCCTTCCACTTTTCTTAAAGCGTGGAATACAGCTGGTCTGGGCTTCCAAGATAGTATTTTTCAACAACACCCAAGCTTGATGTACGTCTTTAACCTTTGCAACTGCTCCTTTTAGTTTTTTCTTAACTGTTTTCCTCATTCTATCATAGTCTCCCTTTCGAAAGTTAAAGGGTAGTACTGTGGATTTCCTTACTATCCCTCCTCCACTAATTAAATCAAAGGCGATCATGCTATGATCACTATTGCCAAGTGGCCCCAACACCCTTATCCCTTGCACTACATCTGGTGTTCCACTAAGGACTAGGTCTAATATTGCTTCCCCTCTGGTCGGTTCATGAACCAGCTGCTCCAAGAAGCAGTCATTTATTTCATCTAGGAACTTTATCTCCCTAGCATGTCCTGTTGTGACACTGACCCAGTCGATGCCGGGGTAATTGAAATCACCCATTATTATTACTGCACTGTAACTTTTGCTAGCTTCCTTGATTTCTTTGAGCATTTCATCATCCATTTGTTCATTCTGGCCAGGCGGACGATAGTACACCCCCACTGCCATCGCCTTCCCCTTTTTACATGGAATTTCAATCCATAGAGATTCTACAGCAAATTTTGTTTCTTGCAAAACTTTAATCCTTTCTGACTCAATGCCCTCTCTAACATAGAGCGCAACCCCTCCACCAATTTGATCAGCTCTATCATTTCGATATAGTTTGTACCCAGGTATCACAGTGTCCCACTGGTTGTCCTCCTTCCACCATGTCTCTGATATTCCAATCATATCTAACCTCTCGTTTAGTGCTATATATTCTAACTCTCCCATCTTGTTTTGTAGACTTCTAGCATTTGCATACAAGCATTTTAGAGACTGTATTTTATTCATATTAATTTGGCTATTGGTAGACATGGGTAATTTGGGATCTTTAAGTTCTGTCTGCTCCATACTCGAGGGCATTTGGGCTACTTTACTCTTTTTTGGAACCTCTCTGCTTTTTGTAGTATCCTTCAAGGATACATTCTTCCGAACCATGCGCTCTTGGGCGACTGTCGGCTTTCCCCTATTATCTAGTTTAAAAGCTGCTCTATCTCCTTTTTAAAGGTTAATGCCAGCAGCCTGGTTCCATCCCGGTTAAGGTGAAGCCCATCCCTTCGGAAGAGCCCCTCCTTTCCCCAGAATGTTCCCCAGTTCCTAACAAATCCGAACCCCTCATCTCTGCACCATTGTCTCATCCACGCATTGAGACTCCGGAGCTCTGCCTGCCTATTGGGTCCTGCGCGTGGAACGGGAAGCATTTCGGAGAACGCTACCCTGGAAGTTCTGGATTTCAACTTCCTACCTAAAAGCCTAAATTTAGCTTCCAGAACCTCCCTACCACATTTTCCTATGTCATTGGTACCAACATGTACCAAGACAGCAGACTCCTCCCCAGCACTATCTAAGACCTTATCTAGGTGGCGTGTGAGGTCCGCTACCTTCGCACCAGGCAGGCATGTTACCAGGCGATCCTCACGTCCACCAGCCACCCAGCTATCTACATGCCTAATGATCGAATCACCAACTATAACTGCTGTCCTAACCCTTCCCGCATGGGCACTTGGCCCTGGAGAAACCTCCTCGGTGCGAGAGGGGTTTACATCACCTGGAGGACAGGTCCTAGTTACAGGATCACTTCCTGCCACACCAGGGTGATGCTCTCCTGTCACGTGACCTCTCTCCTCCATGGCAACAGGGATGCTGCCAGACTGGAGGTGGGACTTCAGGACTATATCCCTGTAGGTCTCGTCTATGTACCTCTCTGTCTGTCTTATGTTTTCCAAGTCTGCTACTCTAGCCTCTAGAGAACGGACTCGTTCCCTGAGAGCAGAGAGCTCCTTGCACCTAGTGCACACGTAAGACCTCTCACCAGCTGGGAGAAAATCATACATGTGACACTCAATGCAAAAGACTGGAAAGCCCACATCCCGCTGCTGGACTGTTGTCTGCATCTTAGTTTTAAGTTTGTGTTTAGATCTTTAAGTTCTATATGTACTAAAGGGTGCAATGGATATTTATACCACTAAAACTGTACCTAAGAAGTTTAATATACCTTGTTCACCTGAAGCTTAATTAATCTCAGGTCCTTGGTGTATGACTGATTTGGGTAATGAGCTTCACCTGAGAGCACCTCCTGTCTTTTAAGTTGTGCAAGTACCTATAAAGCTGTGATTTTCCCAGGGGAGGGTGGGTGTGGGGAGGGAGGGAGGGATATAACACTTATTAAAAAAGGGCTGCTACACAGTACCTTGTCCTGTGCTGCTGAGGAAAACTATATTCTGATTTGATTTAAATTATAGCTCTTTGCTGCTACTAGGCTCTAACCTATTATGAAATTTAAACTACAAGCTCTCTGCTGGATTCTAAATTTAACCAGAAAGCTCTCTTCTGTGTTTTAATTTGAAACTAAAAGTACTTTGCTGATGCTAGGCCCTGAGTGACTATGAAATTTAAACTACAGCTGTCTACTGGGTATGAAAGGTAACCAGAAAGTTCTCTTCTGTGTTTTTAAATTGAATCTTAAACTGTTGCTACTAGGCCCTGACTGATTTAACAAAAAAAATAGTGGGTTCACAGATTAATTAGCTTTAAAAGAAAAAAAATTCCTTTCAGAAAAATTCCCAGAAGTATATACTCACAATTTCAGATTTCTCTCCAGAAGTAACAGCCCCCCTTTCCAGTCCTTCAAGACAGGGTCACAGAGCTCTGGTTGAGCTATTTATGCTTGTGCTGATGATGTAAGCAGTGACCTACTTCCTGGGTAATTAACAGTCCTTGCTTGGATAGAAGGAGTCTTTCAAAATGGCCTTTTGAACTGCCAGCTGGTGTTAACACCTATTGAAAAAGCTTCACAGGTTGCTTGCCCACTAGGTAGAAGGCCTCTTTGTAAAGGTCTCTAGAAGACTTTATATGCTGCTCAAGGAGAATTGACCTTGTTTTGCCTCTTGTGCTAAGCTATATTCTGATTTGATTTAAATTATAGCTCTTTGCTGCTACTAGGCTCTAACCTATTATGAAATTTAAACTACAAGCTCTCTGCTGGATTCTAAATTTAACCAGAAAGCTCTCTTCTGTGTTTTAATTTGAAACTAAAAGTACTTTGCTGATGCTAGGCCCTGAGTGACTATGAAATTTAAACTACAGCTGTCTACTGGGTATGAAAGGTAACCAGAAAGTTCTCTTCTGTGTTTTTAAATTGAATCTTAAACTGTTGCTACTAGGCCCTGACTGATTTAACAAAAAAAATAGTGGGTTCACAGATTAATTAGCTTTAAAAGAAAAAAAATTCCTTTCAGAAAAATTCCCAGAAGTATATACTCACAATTTCAGATTTCTCTCCAGAAGTAACAGCCCCCCTTTCCAGTCCTTCAAGACATTGTGCAAGGTCAAATAGTACATAGAACATGTGCGGACAAACTCAGCTCCCTTGGATCCAAGTCGGCAAGAGCCAGGGAGCTAAGCAGAGTCATTGGACAGATGCAGGGCAGATTCTGTGGCCGCTATCCGGTTGAGTGCATGGCTGAGTCCAGGACCACTCCTCCGAAGGCGGCATCTGCCCATGCCTCCAGGTTGAGGCAGTAGTGGCGTTGGAATGTGTGGATGGAGAACCAAGTGGCTGCCTTACAGATGTCCATCACTGGTACCGAACGCAGGTTGGCGATGGTTGTGGCCATTGCCCATAGCTGGTGAGCGTTTTCTCGTGGTGCATCACGTGTTCCTGCTCGATCTAGGCAGAAGGCGATGCAACTGGAGATCCATAGGGACAGGGTCCATTTTGTGACTGGGTGTCCTGGTCTGTTGGGATTGTAAGATACAAAGAGCTAGGTGCCCCATCTGTCACATTCCGGTCTGTTGAGCTAGATGCGTAGAACTCTGACGCAGTCCAGGGTATAGAGTTTCCTATCCTCTGTGGAGACGTGAGGTGCTGGGTGGAAGGAAGGCAATTCAATAGTTTGGTTGAGGTGAAAACTGGATGCCACCTTAGGGACAAACCTGGGGTGCTTCCAGAGGGATGCCTGGTCCTGGTAGAGTTGTGTGTAGGGCGTATGTGCCACCAGCACCTGCAGCTCACTGATCCTCCTGGCAGAAGTGATGGCCACCAGGAAGAGGGTTTTCCAGGCCGTATATTTCATGTCTGCCGTATGCAGTGGCTCGAAGGGCTCACTCGTCAGCTTGTTGAGGACGATGTTGAGGTCCCAGGGGGGCACCAGGGCCCAGGTTGTGGGTCGCAGGTTTCCTAGGCCCCTTATGAAGCACATGACCAGTGGGAGCGTGGCAATTGAACTGCCCTCGGCGTGGTCATGGAATGCAGCGATTGCCGACAGGTGCACCCGTATGGACTACATCTTTAACCCATTGTCAAAGAATGAGATGAGGTATTGCAGGATCTGAGCCACTGGGCAGGTGAAGGGATTCAGCTGCTGAGCCGCACACCAGATTCCAAAGCATTTCCCTTTTAAGCCATAGGACTTTCTGGTGGATGGATGTCTGGCTGCCAGAATGACGTCTTGCACTTCTGCAGGCAGATTTAGGGATACCAGGGTCGTTCTTTCAACCGCCAAGCCATCAGCGCAAGGGCTGGAAGGTTGGGGGTGAAGGGTCACCCTGCCATCCTGCGTAATGAGATCTGGGTGCTGGTGAAGGTGCATGGGAGGTTCCAGGGCTAGGCGGCAGAAGAGTAGAAACCACATCTGCCTGGGCCAGTGTGGGCAATGAGAATGACATCTGCCTTGTCATGGATGATCCGCTGTAGTGTTCTCGAGATGAGCAGCGCAGGGGGGGAAGGCATATAGAAGTGACCATTGCCCCCACAATACGTTGAATGTGTCCAGGGCCAGACTGCGGGTGGAAGGGCGCTTCAAGCAGAAGCGGGGGCCCTTGCGTTCTCCTCTGTTGCAAATAGGTCGACATGGGGTTGCCCCCATTTGCGGAAGGAAGGTTGCCTCTGCTGGGTTGAGTGTCCACGCATGGGGGTCGAGTTGGTGACTGAGTTGGTCGGCTAGCTGGTTTTGCGTTCCCGGAAGATAGGAGGCCTGTAGCAGACATTGTTTGGAGACAGCGAAGACCCAGATCTTGATTGCCTCCCTGCATAGGGAGCATGAGCCTGTCCCCCCTTGTTTGTTGATATAGAACATGGCCAGCTGGTTGTCTGTCTGGATCAGCACCGTCCTAGTGGCGATATGGTCATGGAAGGCTATGAGCGCATACCATATTGCATGGAGTTCCAATAAGTTGATGTCACAAGTGCATTCCTGCACTGTCCAGGCCCCTTGGGTGCGGAATTGTCCGCAGTGAGCCCCTCAGTTCATCGGGGAGGTGTCTGTTGTGAAGACTAGGTGATGTAGGAGTGTTTGCAGGGGCTTGCCCTGGAGCAGGTTTTTGTGGTGGGCCCACCACCGGAGAGAGATTTTGACTTCTTCATCCAGCGGGACCATGGTGGATAGCGGTTGGGAGTGCTGGTTCCAGTGGCTGCGGAGGTGCCATTGGGGATGATGCATGTGCAGCTTTGCAAGGGGGAGCACGTGGGTCGTAGCAGCCATGTGTCCCAGAAGGCGCAGCAGGGTTCGTGCATGAGTCTGTTGGGTTGAGCAGATGGTCCTGGTCAATGCCGTGATGGACTGAGCCCGGGTTTCCGGGAGGAAGACCCTCGCCGTGGTCATGTCTATGTACGCTCCAGTTGAGTCGCTGAGCAGGTTGGAGTTGGGACTTCTGTCTGTTGACCAGCAAGCCTAGTGAGGATAGGAGTTTGACAGTCTTGTCGACCGCTGCCTTGGTGCGTTGAAGGGATGGGGCAGAGATTAGCCAGTCGTCGAGGTAGGGGAAAACTGTAATCCCTTGCTTGCGGAGGTGTGCCGCTGGCACTGCGGCACACTTGATGAAAACCCTCGGGGCTGGGGATAAGCCGAAAGGCAAGACCCTGTATTGGTAATGGTTCCCCAGGACTTGGAAGCACAGGTACTTGCGGTGTTCTGGGTGGATCAGCACATGCATATAGGCATCCTGTAGGTCCAAGGAGGCAAACCATTCCCTGGCCTGTAGCAGAGGTAGGATGGAGCCCAGGGAATACATCCTGAATCTCTCCCTGTGGATGAATTTGTTGAGCTTCCTGAGGTTGAGGATGGGTCTGATACCTGCGAACTTCTTGAGGATCAAGAAGTATCTGGAGTAGAAGCCTTTGGAGGGTTCATGAGCTGATGCTGGCTCTGTTGCTTGGGATGTTAACAATGACCGGATCTCTTGGTAATGGTGGTGGTGAGGTGGGGTGGGGTGGTACTGGATAGTCGGGACTGTTGCCATGGGGTCGAGGAGAAGCGAATTTTGTACCCTTGTGATATGATTTTCAGGACCCACTTGTCCATCAAGATGGCACTCCAGGAGGCGGAGAAGGCCGACAGCCTGCCACCCACTGGTGGAGTGGTTTGGGAATATTTGTCAGAAGGAAGGATTAGGCCACCCCTCGCCTGCGGAAGACGCTTTCTGTTGTTTGCACTCCTTTTGGCGCAGCTTGGAGCGATATGATGGTTGGTGTGATTGATTTTTGTATCTTGGGGCCTGCCACTTGCAGTAAGGGTTGAATCGCTTGGCTGATGGGTTGGATTTTTGGTGGTAGTCCCTCTTACTGTTGCTGTTGTTTCATTCAATCCCCTCCTCCGCCAGGGTTTGGAGGGTGTTGGCATGATCCTTGAGGTCATTGAATGTGTCCTTGACCTTGTCACCAAAGAGTGAATCTCCCATACAGGGGCGTCTGCTATGTGGTTGTGGGTGTCATCTCGAGAACCTGATGTTCTCAGCCACATGAGGCGCTGAGCTGAGATGGCAGTTCCTGCGGTTCTGGCGGTTGAGTCAAAAGCATTGAAGGCTCCTCTGACCTAGTGCTTGGTGCATTCTCCCAGGTCAGCCAGGGCGGTGGTGGTGCTTGCTGGCACCGTGGTTCCTGCGAGCCTGTCTTTGACAGTTTGATGAGCACGTCTTAGAATAGTGCATGCTGTAGCTGGTGGAAGGCAATTCTGGCACTCAGCATGGCTCCTTGGAACGCCCACTTGCCAATGTCGTCCAGCAACTTGAGGTTGCGGCCCGGCGGGTGGATATTCCTTGAGGATGTGTCTTTTTAAGGCAGACTCGACTACGATGAAGAGGTGCGGCAGCTGAGTTTTCTCGAATCCTGGGGTTGGCTGGACCTGGTACTTGTCCAGTTTGCGTGAGCAGGCTGGGTTGGATGCTGGGTCTGCCAGAGTCTAGCCAAGTCCTCCCACAGTAGTTGGTGGATGGGCAGGGAGGTGAGGGACTTAGGAGCCTCTAGGAACTTTAGCGCCGCTTGTACCTCTCCCCTCAGGTCTGGGGTATCCCCGGTACTGAAAGACAAGGAGGACACAATCCTGCGCAAGAATTTAGAGTAGGTGACATCCTCTGGCTGTGTGGAGGGGCTCTCTGTGGCTTGGTCCTGAATGGAGGAGGTGGTGAGGGAGTCCCTTGCTTCTTGGTTTTCTGGAGATGTTGACTCTTTGCCCCCACTGGCCACTGAGAGCTGAGGCGGAGACAGAGGGGCTGTGGGAACCCGTGCTTCAGATGCGTTGGGGTGCACCTGTGGCTGTGCGAGTGGTGCAGGAGCAGACACCTTTCAAGCATTGGGCCACTCTTGTAGGAGGCGGGAGATGAGTTGGAGGAACTCAGCCGGGTAGGCTTCTGTGGTGGGCCCTGGCATGGAGCTTTCTTCCTCCTGGATCCGGTCAGGGGGTCCCGGGGGGGGGGGGGAAGGACTGCCTGTGGAGTGCCTGGTTCCTTCGAAGTCTACTGGGCTGCCGGTGTCTGCTGGGCTGATGGTGCGTCTGTCTGCTAAGGGGCTCCTGCCTGCTGTGCTGCTTGATTCGGTGCTGTGCCGCTTTCTCCTATGGCTGCCTGTACCCGTATCCTGATTCCCGCTGCTTCTCCTATGCCTGCTTATGGCGCAGTGAGAGTGTCTGCGCCGGTGATGTCTGTGCCGATCATTGGAGCTGCTGGTTGAGCTGTGTTGCCTGTGAGTGTGTTGTCTTCATAGGGCCCAATTGGGGCTGGAGGCATGGCTTCTGCGTCGTCCAATGGAGGAACGGGAGGCGGGTCTGTGGCGCCGATGGTGGTGTCTGCGCAGCACTGAGTCTGTTCCTGTGCTCCAGGCAGTTGATGCCGGGGGTCGGGGCCTGACCCGGGGGCTGGAGCAACAAGGGCGGAAGAGGAGCTGAGGCGTGGAGGAAGAGCATGGCTGGAGGTCCGCATGGAGGGGGCCTCCATGATGGGGCGGCCAGAGTCCTGGGGCAGAGAGCCGGCAGAGGGAGTAGTGGCGACAGTGGTGGTGGTGGTCCCTGAAGGAGTGGAGTCTCATGGAGGGGCATCCTTCGCTGATTCATCTGTGCCCTTACCAGGAGGAGGAGCAACGTTGAGGGCCTCTGCTTGCCGGAACTCCTTCGGAAGTCCTAGAGTGCATGTCCCCTGGATTTTCGTGCCCGTGGGGACATCCGTTCGCAAGCACACTGTGGTCTTTCCCGAGGCAGTGGAGGCAACACTCAAGAGCGTTGTTGCTGCTCATCTTCTGGGTGCATTGGCTGCATTTTGTAATGCAGGTCAGATCCTTGCTTCGGCATTGCAGGTCAGATCCTTGCTTTTGTTTCTTATGCCTTCGAGATCTTCGCTTCTGTTTCTTTATTTCTTGTATGCTGATAGATTTTTTGTGGAGAGTAGAGAAGTCCATCTTGTGGGCAAGGCAGAAGAGAAAGAACTGGCTGGCTAGGGGCAAGCCGGTGGGTTGGGCTGGCTAGCTCATGCTCAGAAAGGCTTCGCCTTTCTGAGCTAGAAGAGTATCTTCTGTCTACGGTGCCGTCCGATGACGTCACCCAGGTATGGCTGACTCATCCTGCTTGTCCTTGGAGAAAGGAATGTTCAGCAGAACAAAGGAGGTGATAGTGCTTCTGTATAAGTCTCTTGTGCAACCTCATTTGGAGTATTGTGTGTAATTCTGGAGACTACACCCTCAAAAGTATATATACAGGATAGAGTAGGTGTAGAAGTCTTCGTTATAAAGCATATGAGGACAGGCTTTAAAATCTTTCGTTAGAGGAAAGGTGAAGAGATATGATAGAGACATTTAAATAACTCTGTGGCATAAATGTATAAGAGGAGAGCGTATTTCGATTGAAAGCAAGCTCTGCTATGAGGGGGGCATAGGATGAGGGTGGTAGACTCAGAAGTAATATGCGGAAATATTTCTTTACTGAAAGAGTGGTAAATGTGTGGAATAATCTCTCAGTGGAGGTAGTAGAGACAAGGACAGTATCTGCATTCAAGAAAGCATGGGACAAACACAGAAGATCTCTAAAGGAAAAAGGGGGACTATTGTAATTGATATGGAAGGGCAGACTAGATAGGCCATGTGGTCTTTTTCTGCCATCATTCTTCTATGTTTCTGTAATCACTGTGCCATTAGCCATGTGAGCTTCAGGAGTATGGATGGATTCAGAATTAAGATAAAATGGTCATATTACTAAGGGAATCCAGGTATCCTTTGGATTGCTTTGCATGGTTAGGCAGCTCAGATCTTCTTTGGGATTTACAGTGACCCGTCCATTTATTCTTCTCTATTTGGGCTATTGTAATATAATCTCTGTAGGCTAGTCACTGAGTGGCTTGTCTAGGTTGGAGTTGGTGCAGAGTTTGTGTGGTCTGAAAAGAAGGGACTGTATTATGCCATTTCTGAGGCTTTTACATTGGTTGTTGGTGAAATTCAAGGTCCTAAGATATTGCTGTTGGCTTGTAAGGTCAGGAGTATATTAGGCCCTAAGCACTTGTGGGAAAAGTATGTGATTATATTTTAGACTGAGTACTAAGGTTTCAGGAAAAAGATCTTTTTAATACCAAGGATAAAAAGCCCTTCTACCTGAGGAAAGGGGCTGCTTACAGAAACTACCCACCTTTCCAGGCCTCCCTGGCTCCCCAACGGGGTCAGCAGGCCAAGGGACATGGGCATGGCCCTCGTAAGCAGAAGGCTCCAAAACCCTAGGCACCGGCCCCGGCCCAGCCTAGCCTAGGGGGCATTTTTGACTCCTTGGGCATAGCCTCTCTACCTCAAGGAGTCTGCAGCCCACAGAGGGACGTCTGACCCACTATGCCCAGTGGTGGCTGACCATCACCACCGATTCCTGGGCACTTTGAGTGGTCAAGGAGGGTTACCACCTCCATCTGACTCAGACACATCCCACTTATTTTCCAGGAGAGCCCCTCAGGTCTACCCTTTACTGGGATCTTCTACTGAAGGAGGTGACAGGTCTTCTCAAGGACAAATCGGTGGAACAGGTGCCTTACCATCTCAAGGGCAAAGGGTTCTACTCCAGATACTTTCTCACGCCAAAAAGGACAGGGGGGCCTAAGGCCCATCCTCGACCTGTGCAACCTCAACAAGTTCCTGGTAAGGGAGAAGTTCAAGATGCTCTCCCTTGGAACATTGCTGCCTTACCTCCAGCAGGGAGATTGGCTATGCGCCTTGGATCTGAAGGATGCCTATACCCACATCCTCTCTGACATGGTGGCAGACCCCCAGATATCTTGACGCTGGGATGCCTTTTTAGGCCCCGAGCTCCTTAAGGGTCCTCACCACAGATATCTCCCTGCTCGGCTGGGTAGCCCACTGCGAGGAACTCTGCACCCAGGGCAGCTGGTTGCCGGACAGGGGCACCCAGCAGATCAATCTCCTGGAACTGCGGGCAATATACTTGGCCCTTCAAGCTTTTTGCCACTATCTACATCACCAGCCGGTGCTGGTCCAGACGGACAACCAGGTGGCAATTTCTATGTGAACAAACAGGGGGGCACGGGGTCTCGTGCCCTCTGCCAGGAGGCGATGCTCCTATGAGGTCCAACAGGGTATCCTCCTGCGGGCAGTATACCTACCAGGCCAGAACAACCTACTGGCCGACAGATTGAGCAGGGTCCTCCAGCCGCATGAGTGGCAGCTGGATCCCAATGTGGCCCAACGGCTCTTCCGGATTTGGGGGGAACCCGTGATGGACCTGTTCGCCAGCGTGGACAACTCCCGGCAGGCCCACCCCTCCAGGGTGGCAGTGGACGCGTTCCTCGTCTCATGGTCGGAGGGCCTCATGTACGCCTTCCCTTCCTTGCCACTAATTGCCAAAACCTTGTTCAGGACCCTCCGCGTTAAGGCCTCGCTCATCCTGATAGCCCTCGGTGGTCCCAGCAACTGTGGTTCCCACTACTTCTCCGACTATTCTGTGGTTCCCACTACTCCTCCGACTATTGGTGGAGGCCCCCGTCCTGTTGGGGAACTCTCCGGGACTCCTGCCTCAGGAAGTGGGCTCTCTTCTGCACCCCAACTTAGGGTCCCTGTCACTGACAGTATGGCTGCTAAGTGGGTGACTCTAGCCCCTTTTAACCTCCCGGGCGAGATAGAGGAGATCCTGCTGGCCTCTCGTAAGGCTTCTACTAGAAAAGCTTATGCTTTCAAGTGGCACAGGTTCTCAGCTTCATGTGCCGAGCATAGGACTGATCCATTCTCCTGCCTGGTGGGGCTGAAGTTACAATTCCTTCTCCATCTCTCACAGACCGGGCTCAAATCTAACTCCGTCAGGGTACATCTCAGTGCCCTGGCAGCGCACAACCACCCGGTGGATAGCAAACCTCTCTTGGTTCAGCCTCTGGTGACCCACTTTCTAAGTGGTCTGCTCTTGTCAAAGCCCCCTGGTTTGCCTTCCTGTTAAACTTATAGTTACCACACTCTAATATTATCCTCGAGATTGTGATGTTATAGCAGTACCAATATTGCTAAACAGTTGATTGTTATAGATTTCTATACTAAATAAGCAACAGGGTCTCAGATTATCATGGGGCTGTAATTCAGACTCCAGCGTGTCCAATATATTTGCACCTCTAACATCAGTGACCCTTTCTTATGTCGCTTAAACTGTGTTCTGACTCAATCAACCAGTTTACTTAAATTGAAATATAAAGCAGTGCTTAACTTTGACATGGTGTTCCCAATGCCATACTTCAGCGCCTTGTCTGCGTTTCACTATGGTGAAGTTTCTTCAGGGGGTTTCTTTTGAAAACACTGGTAACAAAATGAAAAAATCTAACGTGTCAATCGCAATCTCTTCATTCTGTACTTAAAAATCTAAATTTGTGTATTATAACGTAAATCACTAGACAAGTAACGTTGTTAAAATCCTTTACCTCAATTATATGCGTGGTTGATTCCTTGTTGAATTACAGCCCCATGATAATCTGAGACCCTGTTGCTTATTTAGTATAGAAATCTATAACAATCAACTGTTTAGCAATATTGGTATTGCTATAACATCACAATCTCAAGGATAATATTAGAGTGTGGTAACTATAAGTTTAACAGGTTTAATTCACTCTACAAGGTGACCATATTCCCGGTTTGCCTTCCGGCAACTGAGTGGGACTTTAATGTAGTATTGGGGCAGCTCACTCGCCTGCCCTTTGAGCCTCTGGCTACTTGCCACCTATGATACCTCTCGTGAAAGGTGGCATTCTTGGTCGCACTCACCTCCGCTCACAGGGAGCTTCAGGCCCTAGTGGCAACAGCACCCTACACCAGGTTCTACAAGAACAGGGTGGTGCCCAACACACCCCCTAAGTTCCTTCCCAAGGTGGTATCATCCTTCCATCTCAACCAGGAAGTAGTACTTTCCACCTTCTTTTCAAGACCTCACACCAGTAGGGATGAGACGGTCCTTCACACTCTGGACTGTAAGAGGGCTTTGTCCTTCTATATTTAACGCACTCAAGAACACCACAAAAGCTGCTCAGCTTTTCATCTCCTATGACCTCAGTAGACTGGGGGAAGCAGTGACCAAACGCACACTGTCTACCTGTGTGGCGGACTGTATCGCCCTCGCCTGTGTCCAGTGGTGGACATCTGCCAGGCTGCCACCTCGTCTTCAGTCCATATCTTTGCAGACCATTACTGCCTGGAAAGGGAGTCCTGACAGAAGAGTGCCTTCGGACAGGCTGTGCTCTGTAATCTTTTCAGCATTTAGGCAATTCTTACCTTCCGACCTTTCTGTGTTCAGGCTACTGGAGTGCCGGTTCTCATCAGACACAGGAGTCCTGCTGTAGTCTGTAGACACGGACTCAATTGCTGCTGCTTGGAGCTCCCCTTGAAGGAGACCGTGTTTTTCTCTATGGGCTTTTGGTAGCCTGTAGCTGGGGAGTCCCATATGTGAGGACTGACTTCCTGCTTGTTCCTGGAGAAAGCGTAGTTACTCATCTGTAACAGGTGTTCTCCGGGGACAGCAGGAATCATTCCTCACAACCCTCCCTCCTCCCCTTGGAGTTGCTCCTTTACTATCTTGTATTTTTGCCATCTTTTAGCTATGTCATCTGACTGAGCAAGATGGAACCCTTGGGCGGGAAGGAGACCACACATGCATGGTTGCATCTCCCAAAGGCTTTCTTTAAAAGCTGGGGGGATGCTTCCACAAGGGCTCCATCGGTGCTGACGTCACCCATATGTGAGGACTGATTCCTGCTGTCCCCAGAGAACACCTGTTACAAGCGAGTAACTACGCTTTCTCAAAAACAGGCAGATCAAAACACCCCGGAATTCGCTTGCCTATTACACCTTAGTCTGTATGCCTGACTGTTTGAGGCACAGTCCTTTGTCTTCCCCAGATGCTCCGCCAATCCACCTCTGAATCTTCCTTGTCCTTTTTGTTTTGTTTTGGTGGTTTTTTGCACCTTTTAAATAAAGAGAAGAACTTGGCACCCCCCAAAGGTGTCCCGTCTCACTGATGGCTTCTCTCTCCAAACCCGGACCACCAACCAAAAGGTGGACTTCTTTAGGCCCAGGATCACCATCAGGCACCACAACACTAGAATCAGATATCCACCAGCGGAATCAAACTAGACTCTGACCACGAAGCAGTTTGTGCCCGGGTCAAATGAGCTCTCAGCCCCCCAGGCAATACTGTGCACCGCAATAAATAGGCTGATGCGATAGTTTCTCTCACCCATCTGGAAATGGAGGCTTTGGAAGCTGCCTCCCCTCTGTGTGGGCCTCCAAACAGTTCAAACAGATGGTCTGGCTTGCAAAACGTTTCTGTCCTCCTTAAATAACACCGAAGCACCCAGTGCACATCAAGGAGGCGGAGGTGTGGATCCACCTTTTCCCCCCCCCCTCCAAGAAAACCAGAAGTGTCACTGGCTGATTCAATTGAAAAGCCAAGATCACATGCTGAAGGAGGCAAGATGGCGGCAGTGTGCTGCATCGGTTAAGCTGGCCCTTGTATGCTGAGCTTCAAGTCAGCATTTTGTTTGTGGTTCTTGTGGAGAAATGGGGCAGAGGAAGCGCAAACAAGCCTACCTACCCTCGGGTGAGGCTGGTTTCAATCTTGCCGGACAAAGAACGCTGGATACCTGTGGCTTTGTTACCCTGGGTGCAGGAGCAGCGTCTTTGGCAGGTCGGCAAGATTTACAAGCTGCGGACCTGAGCACATCGGGATTTGGCTTTCCCCTGAGTTGCTGGTACCTTCTCCTTGCCCTTGAAGTGTTGTTTTGGTCAGTGAAATGCTTCCCTCTGGCCTGCCGACGAGCACGCCATCGCAAGGAAGTGAAGAGGGCTTACCGGCTGTGCTTGCTCAACTCCATGGCTTGACTGGTGAGGTAGGAGGTGCTGTGAGAACATCCGCTTTTGGTGCTAACCTGCTCCCTGATGGCCCTGGAGCTGTGTTCACTCCAAGTGCTGGTGTGTTGGTGAAACCCGCTAAAGTTACATTGGAGGTGCTGTGGGAGGCAATTGCAACCATGAATGCTTCTCTTGTATCAGTTTTTGCAACTGTAAGTACTGAGACTAATTCTATTAGACATCATTTGCAAGAAGTGACAGAGTGCAAAAGGAACAGGAGGGGGAAATGGCCCATTTGGAGGAAGATCTTGGACAACTCTGGGGTTTGCAATGTGCCCAGCTGAAGGACAAGACTGTGACTAAGGAAAATGGAATATCTTGAGAACCAAATCCGGAAGAATGATCTGAGACTTATTAATTTTCCTAAATCTCCGTTATAGTCACCTATGGAGATGGTTCGTGGATACTTTCAGGAGGTCCTGAAGATCTCCCGTGAGGATCTACCACCTCTGACTATGGTTCAATATCTTTTGGGGGGCCAGGTAACCAAGGAGTTAGCCCCAAGAACCCATCGGAAGTTGGAGACCTTACTGGTTTTCTGGAAAGTTCCCTGGAGTTGATCATGGCCCGTTCTACTCTCCTTGTTACCTTGGCCCTGGAATCCGATAAATTGCTAATTCTGAGATCTTATTTCAGAAACTTCAGTGAAAGGTTTATGGGCTCTCATGTTCATATTTTCCCAGATCTTGCTAGGGATACGTAGCTGTGGAGGAGGGAATTTCTGGGACTTAAACCCAGGGTCCTTTCCCTTGGTGGGTCTTTTTTGTTGAAATTTTCTACTTCTTGTCATGTTACTTACAAAGATAAAGTGTTACTGTTTTTGAGCCCCGCCAGTTGCTGGAGTTTCTGGTGGCTAGGGAAGGAACCTCTGGTTAAGTTAGCTTCCCACATGGCTGACGTATAAGTTTCGCACTGCCTTTTTATTTGTTTTTTGGGGGGGGGGGGTTATTTTTATTGATAATAAGGATTATTACTTCTTTAGGATTTCCTGGAGCCTCCTATATTTCCTTACTACTCGCGGTCTAAAGGATGGTTACTATATTTTTCCTTTTTCTTTATTGCCTTCTGTTATATTTCTACCATATGCTTTTCATTCATGTATATTCTTGAATGTAATTGAATAATCAAATAAATATAAAATATTTAAAAAGAAAGAAAAGCCAAGATCACCTTGGGCAAAAAAGAGGGCAATGGCCTCAGCACCACCTTCTCCTTGGATATATAGAGAAAAGGCTCGTGGCACGATAGCACCTGAAACTCCGAAACCCTCCTGGCTGAACAAATGGCCAAAAAGACCGTCTTTAATGTCAAGTCCTTCAGAGTGAGTACAAGCACTTAGTGGTTAAAATGGTGCCTCTATGAGTACCAGCACCACCAGATTGAGATCACATGGAGGAACTACAGACCTTACCGGCAGCCAAACCTGCTTCACAGCTCGCAGAAAATGCACAACATCCGGATGGGCCGCCGGAGATACCCCCTGGACCCTGCCGTGGTAACAGGTTATAGCCGACATCTGCATGCAAAGAAAACTGCACACAAAGCCCTTTTCAGACCTGCCTGAAGATAAGCCAAAATATCTGGCACAGACACGGCCAGGGGTCTACAGCTATGCTCTACACACCAGCCTTCAAAAGACTCCATATCCGTACATAGGACAGCATAGTGGATTGTTTATAGGCCTTCAACAAGGTTGTGATTACCAAGGCCAGGTAGCTCCACTTTCTCAACCCTCTCAAGAGCCAGGCTGTAAGGCATCAGTACGGGGCCCTGCGACAGGAGGTCTGCCCGAGCTAGCATATGCCAAGGACGGTTCACCGTCAGCCGGACCAGATTGGCATATCAGTCTTTGCAGCCAATCAGGATGACTAGCCCCCAATGTGCCTCAGTCCTTTGCACCATGCAGCTTATAATGGAATGCTCTCCTGATGGAAGTGGTGGGGGCAAATACAGTGACAGAATTCAAAGTGGCATGGAGACAGACAGACACTTTCACCGCCTTCCCCCCTAGAAAGCTGTAAAACTGCTGCAGCGCCAAGAACACTGCTCTCATCTCCAACCGGTTGATGCACCATGCTCTCTCCTCCGCAGACCAGCTGCCCTGCACTATATGGGCTTTGCAATGAGCTCCCCAGCCCGATAGACTGGTGTCCGTCATTAACAGGACCCACAGGGGAGTATCCAGGGGCATCCCCACCAAGAGCTTGTTTGAGTGCAGCCACCAACTGAGAGCCACCTTGGCGGCTGGACATGGCAACTGCACTAGCAGTGGGTGTCATTGCTCTGACCACTTCTGCAACAGTGCCCTCTGCAGTGGTCGCATGTGGGCCTGCACCCACTGTACCAGCTCAATAGATGCTACCATGGACCCTACCATCTGCAGATAATGCCATGCCATTGGCGTCTTCATCCTGAGAAACTAGCAGACCTGCTGCTGAAGCTTGCACATCCAATTCACCGGCAAGAACACCCTGCTCTCACGTGTCTGGAACTGAGGCCCCAAGTATACCATGTCCTGTGACAGTTGTAGGTGGCTGTTGGCCGAATTGATGACCCAGCCAAGGCTCTGAAGAAATTCGACCACCCTGGCCGTGACTCGTTCATTCTCGCCTCTGGACTTTGCCCATATAAGCCAATCATCGAGGTAGGGGTGCACCAGAATCCCCTCCTACCAAAAGGCAGCAGCAACCACCACCATGACATTGGTGAAAGTGTGAGGAACGGTTGCAAGTCTGAAAGGTAACGCTCGAAACTGAAAGTGTCCTATGGGGACCATGAACCATAGGAATTGTTGATGGTCTAGTGAATGGGGATGTGCAAGTATGCCTCCGTGAGATCTAGAGAGGTCAAGAACTTGCCCTCCTTGACCGCCACGATGACTGATCGGAAAGTCCCTAATTGAAAATGGGCCACCCGCAGGCAACGATTTACATGCTTGAGATCAAAGATGGGTCTGAAAGTGCCTTTCTTCTTGGGTATCACAAAATATGTGGCGTATTGACCCCAACCACACTGGTCTTGTGGTACCTCCTCCACAGCATTTAAGTTGTGAAGCCGTAACAGTGTGTCCTGCACTGCCTTGACCTTGTGGGCCATCTTGCGTGGAGACTTGATGAAAGCCTCTGCAAGAGATCTGCCAAACTCGAGTGTGTACCCCTCTCTGATGACCTCCAGCACCCAGTGGTTGGAAGTGATTCAGGCCCAGGTGGTGTAAAAGTCCCGGAGCCAACCCCCTATGGGAATCACCCTTGCCCAGCCCCCTTCGATTCAATGTGGCTTCTTAGCCATGGTGGAGGAGGAGTAGAACCTCTTTCCAGCAGTACAAAATCCGTGAAAGACCTTTCCCTAAGAGGGAAATTGTCCTCTGGTAGGGTGCAAAATGCACTGCCTGGAACCTCTGAAAATCCCAAGGCTGGCCCCGAGCCAGAGTCGATGAATGTACCTGCTTCTGTTTATCCTCAGCGAGTCTGCTGCCCTTCGATTCTCCCAAATCCACCAACTTCTCCAGTGCCTCCACGAACAAGAGCTTACCCTTGAATAGGAGCCTACTGAAACGGGCCTTAGAGGAAACATCAACTGACCAGTTTCAGAGCCACAAATACTGTCAAGCTGCTACCACCAAAGCCTTATTCTTGGCAAGCCCATGATCAGATCATAAAAGGCATCCGCCAAATAAGCAGTCCTGGATTTCAACTTAGCCGCCTCCGGCAAAGGGGGAGAATTCCTTGTGCCCATCACAAACATGCCCTGGCCACGAAGGTGCCACAGATTTTGTACTGCTGGAAAGAGGTTCTACTCCTCCTCCTCCACCATAGATGCCTGCAAGATCATAACATTGATATCATATACCTGCTTCAGCAAGGTCTTTAACTTTCTATCCTGAACATCTTTGAGGGCCGTACTGCCTTCCACTGGAATAATGATTTTCTTTGTGACTGCCGTGACGCCATGTCCACCCTTGAAGAGCAGAAAAGCCCCTTTTCCTGATCCTGAAGTGGGTAGAGCTGCACTGTAGTCAGTGACCCCTTCTGAAGAAAACCCGTGATCTGGCCACAATACCACGGCTCTTTTGGTCTCTGGTCCCTCAAGCAGTGAGAAATAAGCAGAGAGTAACACAGAACACAATCACACACAAAGTGCTACCTTTCTTTGAGCTCAGAGGGAAAACAACAGAAGGTCCATGGACACAGCACAGTTCCACCTCTGTTGAATTCAAATTCTTCCTCCTTTGAAGTTCTTTTTTATTGAAGAGAAACGGGGAAGTAACACAGTCATTAAGCATAAACATGACATAACACAAGGTGTCGCTAGAATTCTTTACAGAGTGTAAGAGCTGTTTACAGTGTATTAGATGAAATTTACTTGATTATGACAGAATTATTTATAATTGTAGAGTTGCAGAAATTACGCTCTGCCAGCAGGGACCTATAGTTGACTGTACAATGAACTATGGTTGCGCATTTCATAGCCTGTGTTTACACTTTATGCTTGCGTTAATGTTCTCAAACTATTTTAAAGACAGTTACACAGAACTCATGATCATGATATCCCACTCCACCCAAGAGGAAGTAGGTGAAAGAACAAACCCATGAGTGATGGTCACCGCTAGCAAAGTTCCTCAATCAGCACATCCCAGAGATCTGCATCAAGAAATTCATACATCTTCAATTACATATTGGGGATTCTGGCATCCTCTTTACTTGTCCATTCCTATACTTTCAAGCTGGCCTCCAGGATGTCCCACTCACGGATCATCTGCTTGATCACTCGATGCAGAGGAAACACAGTCTGTCTTCTGAACCATCTGGAACAGGAGATCCTCCAGAGGCTCATTCTCCATCGGAACCCCTGCCACCATATTCAGAGCCTTCAAGGACTGGACGATGAGTGCAGCCAATTCCTCTCAGCAGAAGACCCGCACAATCTGAGAGTCCTCCCCCTAAGGGATTTCACTTTCCTCCAGCTCGTCAAAAGTCGCTCCCATGTCTGCCTCTGCTTCTGGGTCCTTCGCTTCGTCTGAGTGTATGGAACCCGTATCCTCCCAAGGGTCCTTATCCAGACATCTGTGGCACACCGCAGGCTCCTCCTCCGCGCTCGGACCTGACAAAGGCAATCCTCTCTTCTTTGCCCTCTCGCGGGCCCCTGAGGATCCATTCTCCCCACTCTGCTTCATGCAAAAAGCCTTATGCATGAGGAGGACAAACTCAGGGGAAAAAGAACTCTGGAAACCTCCTGTGGCTGAATCCTGTGATGTGGAGGGCCGGGGAGATCTGCCATCCCTACCTTTTGGCCCTGACATTGATAGAATAGGACTATCCTCTCCCCCACCCCTGGCTGCAACCACTGTGGCGAGGTGCCCCTCCAAGGGCTATGAGAGAGCTGTGGCCCCTCCTTTCTGAGCCTGTCGGACTTCTCCTCCATGATGCTGTCCTCTTCAGATCAGGTCTCCGCCTCATAGCCACAGCAGAACACCTCCGGCGAGACGGAGCCCCGACAGGACCCACATGCAGGGCATGTGGCCTTATAGGGCATACTGCAGACAGGCCGGATGGCTTAGCCTTTCTCCTGAATTGGCAGCTAACACTCTTTTTTTTTTTTTTCTTGTTTTCATTGGCCTTCTGCCTGACTGGGATCAAAAAATAACAAAACACGAAGGCAGAAAAAAATGCCACAGCATCCAAGTCCTCCTGGGGAACTCCTCCCTACTGACCAGAGCTATGAAGAGAAACAAAATTATTCCTTTTCCTGCATAGCACGGAATGGCCTACTACCCCATCACATGGCCTTCTCAGGCATCTGGAGCCCTCGCTCACTAAATCAGCCAGCGGCCCCAACCCCCCCCCCCCCCACACACACACCAAAAAAGAACCTGATTCCGGCTCTCCTGGCAGTGGTATAGCTGCTAAGACCCCTGCCCGCACACTCAGCCTTCCCCTTACCGCTTTGGCAGCAGTGGGAATCCCTCAAGGGCATAGAAATAACCAGCCTTAGAATTGCTAGCGGCTCCTCACCCACCAAAGGGATCAGGAGCTGCTGCGGAGTATCCAAAGGTAATTTTCAAGCGTCTTTCCCCTGAATCAGAAGGGTGCTGCTGTCTCTTAAAGTGCGATTGCCACATTCTTTTTTTTTTTTTTAACCGGAAATTGCGATCACATCCAATTTAAAGGGCCAGAGTCCCCCAACAGAGCCTGGGTCACCCCAAGCAACTATTCACACTCTAACCAAAATCTAGCACAGCAAAAGGTAAATCGCTCTTAGTTGTCTCTTCAGTGAGTCCAGATAAATGGGATCACACCACTCTAGCTGCTTGGAGACTGAGATACTAGGGGCTAAGGGGTGGTGCCAGCTGCCTATGTGTTATGATATCATGAGACTTGACATGTTCTGTCCCAAGCTGCTGGTGAGGTGTGGCAACCTACAGGTCGAGACTAGACTGGAAGGACGATAAGGAAGCTCTAAATGGGAAGCATAAAAAAATGGAGTGTCTTCCGTTTTTATTGTATAGTGCACATTAGAAGGAACTCTCAAAAAGAAAGGAGCTCCAAGATAAACTGCATATTGTGTGACCTGGAAGGAGCAGTTTCATCCTTAATTCTGATGCTCCTGCCGCTTCTGGCTGCAGATTAATTGGCTCCTGAGATAATATGGAGACAAATAGACAGACTGACAAAGCAAACACATAAGCGTTTTATTTTAGAAAAAAGAAAGAGGGCTCGTGTCAGACAACTTCTGTTGGGAATCCAACAAGATGAGTGTGTACAGTGCTTTCTGAGTTCATTTTTACTCTTTAATTATTTTAATTATGTTCTTATTTTAACTTTAATCATAATCTATAAATACACGTGAAGGCACATTTTAGAAAAGAGGAGACCACCACAGTTACAATTCTGGAACTGTTTAAAAAATACATATCCACGGACTTGTATGTAGGGAAAAATGGATAGAGAAACCCAACAACTTATATTTGTAAGTTCTAGCATTTCACAAAACACACATGCAAATGTCAGAACTTACACATGGAGTGAAGGAGTAGCCTAGTGGTTAGAGCAACTGTCTAGTACTCAGAAGATCAAGAGTTTGATTCCCAGTGGCACTCCTTGTGACCTGGGGGAAGTCACTATCTCCAGGAACAAGCAGGAATGTAATCTTCACATATGGGTGATGACAGAGCCTGTGTGGGAACACTCCCCAGTGTCCAATTGGAAAGCTTTTGGGATTACTCCACTGTGTTTGCCTCCCCGTCTTCCCAACTCCCTCTCTTCATACCCCTATGAAGAAAGGCTAAAAAGGTTAGGGCTCTTTAACCTGGAAAAGAGACGGCTGAGGGGAGATATGATAGAAGTCTATAAATTAATGAACGGAGTGGAACAGGTAAACGTAGATCAATTGTTTACCTTATCAGAATATAGAAAGACTAGGGGACATGCAATGAAGCTACAGGGTAAACTATTTAAGACTAATAAAAGAAAATATTTTTTCACTCAACGTGTAATCAAACTCTGGAATTTGTTACCAGAGGATGTAGTAAAGGCTGTTAATGTAGCTGGGTTTAAAAAAGGTTTGGACAAATTCCTGGAGGAAAGGTCCATAAACCATTATTAAGAAGGGACCCAGGATATCAATGCTTGAACCAATACAAGCATTGTGGAACCTGTGTCCCTTGGGGAAACTGCTAGGTACATATGACCTAGATTGGCCACTGTTGGAAACAGAATACTGGGCTTGATGGACCTTGGTCTGACCCAGTATGGCATATCTTATGTTCTTATGTTCAGTTCTTCGTTTTCCGTGGAGCCAGCAGGAAGCAAATCCTGTCACTGCAGAAAAATGTTCTTTTTGTGAATAGCGCCTCTGCCTTCCCGTCGACACTGGCACCGTCAAAGACATTGCTGGTTCCCTTATTCTTTTATTTTACTTCTTTATCGTCTTTAAAAAAAAAAAAAGACTTGGGCATCGATGCCCTTTTTAGGCCTTAAGCCTACCATAGCCTTCACATCCTCGAAGGCATGGAGAAATCAACTAGTGGTTTCAAAAAATGTTCTAATTGTGCCAGCACCATTTTGGCGACTGACACACATGACTAGTATTTAAAATGCCTCAGCCCAGACCACCAGCCAAAAGACTGACCCCTCTGTCAGAAAATTACACGAAGAGGCCTACAAAACCGGGCTTCTAAATTTGGAGCACTCTTCACTTCGGAAGCACTATCAATGGCATCCATTTCGTCGAGGGCCTCATCATTCTCCCATGGATCTCAGGTATCTTCGAAATCCAAGCACAAGGCCGCATCAAAGTCCAGTACCTCCAGGGAAAGATCTCTCTCAAAGCATCGAGACCCCTCTGGTATTGCCCTGAGGTGGATCGGCCTGCTAACTGCCCCGGCAAGAGACCCTGTCCTCCAAAGCCATCGAGGGGCCCCAGGATGCTTCCGAGGCCTCTACCTCTGGAGAGCCACTGGTGCCATGCTCTGGGACGGTAGTGCAAATACCCGTCACAGACACTCAAGCATTGGCAACCTCGAAAGACCAGCACATAGTGGCCATTGAGCGAAGCTTGGCAGCCCTTCTTGCAGCCTCGGTACCTATAAAACCCTTGGCTACAGGTACTGCCACAAGTTGATACCAGTTACGGTACTAGCGTCGACACCAGTTCTGGGCACAACATCAGGGCTGCTGCAGATGACATCGACATCACTCCTACCCATGCCCTCCCTTGAAACTCTTACCGATACTGGTGCCAAACCCAAGTGGCTCAACAAGGTCGATACCTCAGAGCATCGGTACCGGCATCTGGTGAACTCCGTGCCCGTTGATACTTCGAGTCCTCCAATTCTGATTCCCCTGTTTTGGATGTGGAGTCACTCGATTCCCCGGGATCTTCCTTCGGATCCTTCCCCGAATCAACAGCAACGCATGTTGCCTCCAGAAGACTTGTCCTTCCAGGAATTCATTCAAGACCTAGCCAAGGGGTCTCTCTATTATGGTAACATCAGAGAAGGAGCCAAGGGCAGAGGAATTAGAGCTCCTCCAATACCCAAAAGCACCCAAAGAGGCAGCCATTTTACCCTTGCTATAGGTACCAGCCCGTTGATGCCAGTTCCGGTACCGACATAAACACTGGTTCCCAATACGACATCGAGGCTGCTACAGATGACATCGACGTCGCTCCCACCCATGCCCTCCCTGGAAACTTGTACCGGTGCCAGGCCCAAGTGGCTCACCGAGGCCGATACATCGTAACATCGGTACTGGCATCTATCTTCCGGCGGGCATCGTACACATCGATACTTCATATCTTCCAATTCAGTTTCCCATGATTCAGATGTGGAGTCATTCAATTCACGGGCGTCCCTGGACCTTTCTTCGGACCCTTCCCCACCTCAACAGCAGCTCATGTCAACACTGGAGGACATGTCCTTCCAGGAGTTCATTTGTGATCTCGCCAAAGGTCTCTCTGTCGCAGTAACATCAGAGAAGGAGCCAAGAGCAGAGGAATTAGAGCTCCTTCATTACTCAACAGCACCTAAGGAAGCAGCCACCTTACTGGTGCATCGCTTCATGACCTTATGCTCCGAACGTGGGAGATGCCTCTCACAGTCTCAGCCCAAAGTGGACGTCTCGATACCATGTATTGTGCACTTTAGTGTCCCGGCTTCCAAAAACTACAGCATGGTGATGGAATTAGCTATGCGCCGAATCAAAAGCTCGAAGACTCACTCCTCTAGTCCTCTGGGTAGGGAATCGAGAACCCTCAATGCTTTTGGGCGTCGATGTTTCCAAGCATCAATGCTCTCAGCTAAGATTAATTCCTATATACTCTATATGGGAATGTTCCTGAAGGAAGTCTCCAGAGATCTCAAGGCCTTTGCCCCTCTTCTCTCAGATGACATAGCCAAAATGTATCAAAGTTTATCAATAGAGCTACCTTCGATGCTTTTGAGTGCATGAGCAGGGCCTTAGCAATTTGCACCAGTGCACATCGTATTGCATGGCTTCAGGCCTCAGATCTTGAACAGTGGGTTCAGGATAAGCTAGGCAAAATTCCTTGCACAGGGGAAAACCTCTTTGGCAAAGACTGGCAGGATAAGGGCTCTCAATTAGAGTCAGAAAATACTACTCTAAAGAGACTGTCCAGAGTAACAGCTGACCCTGCTAGGAAAAGGCACCTGCAAAGAAGCCTTCTCAGTATTAGGGGCTGCTGCCCCACAGAAGAGGCAGCAGCCTTCTAAACAAAAGAAGCCACAGGTGGCTAAATCTCAACCAGCTCTGCAGCCACAACCTGCGCCTGGTTTGTGACTCTTTTTCTTAGAGAACATTGCCACTGGAGGATCCCCACTCCCTCCATATAGCAGGCAGTCTGTGTCACTACCTCAGAGCAGTGGACACTCATCATAGTTCAGGAGGGGTACAGCCTTCATCTTCAAACTCTGCCCCCCTCCACATGTAGGGGAGAATATTAAATGCAACCCCCACTCACTGTTCTACAAGACGAGGTGTCCTCTCTTCTGTCTCAGAGTGCCATAGAAGATGTCCCAACATCCCAACAGGGAGTAGGCTTCTACTATCTGTACTTTCTCATCCAAAGAAAACCGGAGGGTACAGGCCCATTCTGGACCTCAGAAATCTCAACTAGTTTCTAGTCCATGAAAAGTTCAAGATGATCTCTCTCGGGACTCTTCTTCTCTACCTCCAGAGTCAGGACTGGCTCTGTTCTCTAGATCTAAAAGAAGAATATACACATATCCTCATCCATCCAGGACACAGGAAATATCTACACTCACCTTGAAGGAAAACATTATCAATGCAGAGTCCTTCCCTTCGGATTCACCTCTGCCCCAAGAGTCTTCTCAAAGTGCATGGCGGTTGTGGCCAAATATCTAAGAACTTTGGGGATATTTGTCTTCCCTTACTTAGATGACTGGCTAAGAAAGGCAAACACCTCCCAAGAGGTGCTGCTTTCCTTCCATCGTACCATCACAGTACTACATCACTTGGGATTTGTCATAAACTTCCCAAAATCTTAGCTTGTTCCAACTCAAAGACTAGAGTTTATCAGAGTCTTCTTAGACACACAACAGTCCAGGGCTTTTCTGCTCTAACTTTGTTGTGCTTGTCTAGTCAAACTAGCATCCCAGATGCTCCTACGAGACCATCTGACAGCTCGAGAGATGCTGCAGCTCCTTGGGCCATGGCCTCTACAGTACATGTCATTGCCCAACTACATATACAAACAGCCCAGTGGACTCTTGCCTCCCAGTGGAAGCCTGCTTGCAGGGTCACATTTTAAGATGCCTCCATTTCAATGCATCCTGATGATGGATGCCTCTAAACTGGGTTGGGGAGCCTATCTGGGCAACCTGACTACGCAGAGGCTCTGGACAATGCAGGAGTCACAACTCCAGATCAATCTCCTGGAACTTCGGGCTATCTCCAATGCCCTCCGAGTGTTCCAACACCATCTCAGAACACAACAGGTCCTAGTCAGGAAAGACAATCAAGTCGCCATGTTCTATGTGAATAAGCAGGGAGGAACAGGCTCTTGGGCCCTCTGTGAGGAGGCCATACACCTTTGGCCCTTTACCATTGCACATCAGATACACCTCCAAGCTGTGTACCTCCTGGGGGAATCCAATGTCTTGGCAGACAGAATGAGTCGCATCCTTCTTCCCCAGTAATGGTCTCTACATCCGGACACAACGACCTACATCTTCCAGACGTGGGGAACTCCAGACGTAGATCTGTTGCGACTCCGCAGAATGCACAAGAACTCCGACATCCACCAATCAACAAGTGGATGCTTTCCATCTACACTTGGGTTAGGGTCTTCTTTATGCGTTCCCTCCCATACCCCTTATTCCAAATAACTCTGCAGAATGCACAAGAACTCCGGCATCCAGCAATCAACAAGTGGATGCCTTCCATCTACACTTGGGTTAGGGTCTTCGTTATGCATTCCCTCCCATACCCCTTATTCCCAATATGCTTTGCAAGCTTCAGTCCGACAGGGGCTCTGTGAGTCTCATAGCCCCTCACTGGCCACGGCAACCGTGGTTTCTGCTGCTACTATGTCTGACTCACTCATGGCACACATCCCAATCGCAGAGGATATCTTCTCTCCCAGGACAGTGGCTCACTACTTCATCTCAGTCACAGTCTCTCCGCCTCACAGCTTGGCTGCTGAGAGCATAGCTTTACTGGGCTTTGACCTTACTCAAGAGGTTAAGGAGATCTTCTTGGCTTCTAGAAAGCCCTCTACCAGATGTTCATATGTTTTTTTAAGTGGCATAGATTTTCTGTCTGGTGTTCCCAGAAGGATCTCAATCCATTTTCTTCTCCAGTGGAGTCACTCCTCCAGTATCTCCTCTACCTGTCCTCGACAGAGTCCACTTTAGTGCCATTTGTGCCTCTCATCTGCTTGATGGACAGCCATCTCCTCACAACCACTATTAGTGTGTTTCATATGAGGTCTCCTGCCATCCAAACCTCCCATTAAGCCACCTCCGGTTGCTTGGGACCTCAATGTCATTCTAGCGCAGCTCCTTAAGCTACCCTTTGAACCATTAGCCACAACCTCACTTAAATTCCTCTCGTGGAAAATGATCTTCCTAATTGCCCTCGCTTCAGCTAGATGCATTAGTGAGGTTCAGGCTTTGGTGCGGATCCTCCCTATACCCACTTCCACCATGACAAAGTAGTCCTTCAGACTCGTCCACACTTTATGCCAAAGGTGGTATCTCCCTTCCACCTAAACCAGTCAATTTACCTTCCAGTTTTCTTTCCTAAGCCACATGCATTTAGCGTGGAAGCAACTTTGTACATGCTTGACTGCAAGCTTACATTGGCTTTTTACCTCCAAAGGATTCAGGGTCATCGTAAAGCCTTGCAGTTATTCATCTCATTTGATCCCAGTCACCTAGGATTACCTGTTTCTAAGCGTACCCTCTCCAGGTGGATAGCGGACTAAATTGCATTTGCCAATGACAAGGCAGGACTCTCACTAAAAGGGCATGTCACTGTTCACAACTTTCATACCATGGCCACCTCGATGGCAAACCTATGCTCAGTAGCTATTGACGAAATTTGCAAAGCAGCAACTTGGTCTTCTGTCTATACCTTTGCTGCCCATTATTGTCTGGACAAGGACTCCCATTGGGATGCCATGTTTGGTCAGGCTGCACTCCAGCACTTCTTTGAGACTTAGATGCAACTCCTACTCTCCATCCCGGACTTTGAAGATACCAGAAATCCATGTGGGATCCATGACCTCATCATGCCTTCTCTGAGATGAACCTCTACCGCTTCTGAAGTCACTTTCTCTGGCATCTGGGAGCTTGGGAATCCTGAATGTGAAGACTACATTCTTGCTTGTTTCTGGAGATAGCTTAGTTACTCACCTGTAACAGGTGATCTCCGGGAACAGCAGCAATTTAGTCTTCACAGCCCACTCTCCTCCCCTAGGATTTATAGGGTTTCATTTACTCTCTTTTCTCAGCTACAAACTCAACTGAAGAGGAGGAATTGGGAAGGCAGTCGCACAGGCGCAGTGGAGTTCTCCCAAAAGCTTTCCAATTGGACGCTAGGGAGAGTTCCCGCGCGGGCTCCATCTGTACCTTCACTCATATGCGAAGACTACATTCCTGCTGTTCCCGAAGATCACCTTTTACAGGTGAGTAACTACGCTTTACCCTCCATTCCCTTGGAAGAAATGGCCTGGCAATCTACTTCCAGTCATACATTGCCAAGAAAACCCAGAAGCAGCTGGTTTGCCAGGAGTCAGCACTGACTTGACAGCACTAAAAGAAAAAACATTTATCTTAGCCATTTTGAAAACCTAGACGCATAGATGCACTAATTGACTACAGAGGACTGTCTTCAGCTCATTTTAATCTGAAGGGAGAAATAAACCCTTGGTGGATTAAGGGGGAGATACCTCTTAATCCTGCCTGTAAGGGGATGACCAAAAGGAGCATTTTTGAAATACCTATTCGTGTCATGGGGTAGATGTAAATTCAGACATGGATAATTTTGTATTTACACATCATCCCCTATATGAAATAGGCAAGACAAATGTAGATTTCTGTCCCGCCCAGGCCAGGCCCTGGAATGGCCCCTAGAAAAAGGTTAATAGATAGATACACCCAGAGTAAAAATGTGTAAATAGCAGCCTTTCCAAAACCACATTTTTAGATACGGATGTGGCTTGCACGTTTTTCTGAAGCCGCATCTCCATTATGATTTATTTTTTATATTTTCCAAACTAAAAAACAACTTAGATATATCCTCTAGCAATAAATTCTAGAGCTTAATTACACATTAAGCGAAAACATATTTCCTCCAATTAATCTTAAATGTACAAGTTAGTAGCTTCATTGCGTGCCCCTAGTCTTTGTTCGTTTTGAAGGAGTAATGAACCGATTCCACGTTTACTACATTTTCCAAAACTGTACATCCAAGAGGAGCCAGTTAAAGATCTGAGCTACTAAACTCTATTTTTTGGCTTTTTACAATAGTTTTAAACATTAGACAAATAACTACAATCGCTGCCTCAGTCTTCTCCAAATGCCAAAATATAATACCTAAAACCCAGTCATATCAAAATCTACAAAAACAGACCCGGATTTCAAAAACACCAGTGTGAAAGCAGAAAACTCTTTTGTTGGAATAGCCAGCTCAGTAGAGAGGAACAGTCCTCACACCGCCGTGGCAAGTTCCCTTTTATTGATTAATTTAATACAATTCAGCTTTTTACTTAACTGAAGTGTATAGGCATGTCAATCCAATCAGCAATGTAGAAGCACGACGTGGCACGTTTCGGGATAATAACAGTAATATCCCTGCATCAGGTCAAAAAAACATTGCTCCATAGCCCAAACTTCTAAAGTACTGCTCAAAAAAGCTGTTTTTTTAAACACAGCGCCAGCAACGTAAGTTCAGCCGTTTCCATTCAGCTGATTAGAAGTTTGGGCTATGGAGCAATGTTTTTTTGACCTGATGCAGGGATATTACTGTTATTATCCCGAAACGTGCCACGTCGTGCTTCTACATTGCTGATTGGATTGACATGCCTATACACTTTAGTTAAGTAAAAAGCTGAATTGTATTAAATTAATCAATAAAAGGGAACTTGCCACGGCGGTGTGAGGACTGTTCCTCTCTACTGAGCTGGCTATTCCAACAAAAAGAGTTTTCTGCTTTCACACTGGTGTTTTTGAAATCCAGGTCTGTTTTTGTAGATTCAGTCTTCTCCAAAGCTAAGTTCAAAAAAGCAAGTAGCTGATGTGTTCTTGTGATTCAAAGTGGTTGCAAATGTCAATGGGCAAAGCTTTGAACGTTTGTGTGCATTGTTGTGGCAGAATGGGAAATAAATGTCTGCTTTTTAGGCTCACCCAAACAACTCCCAGAACATGCCCATTTGAAAATAGTGCGGTGAGCATACAGCTTTAAGTAGTGGCTTTTCTGACATCTTTCTCTAAAAAGTACCAAGACATATTTGAGGAGGGAGGGATTTTAGCTTTGAAACCTAACTTCAAAGGATTTTTGTGATTTTAGTGACTGGGGAACTCAAACCCATTTTTAGACAGATGTTTACTAGACAGCAGATATGTGGTTTATTGGTAAGAGCACAGGCTTGTGAAGGGCAGAGATCCAGGTTCCAGTCTCACCATAAATACTCTCTTAACCTCCCTTTGCTTTCAGGTAGATTGTATATTATCAGTAGGAAAGGCCAGGCAATGTTGGGACTGATTTCTTTGTTTACCAATAGTCACCCATATGCTTTTCCTGGACCTTTTTTGCAAAAAAGTGCAGATAACGCACAGCTTTTGCAGCTGATGCCACGCTGATTTTTGGATGCGTGCACATCATCTCCCCAACAGATAATGCACCGAATTTGCAGAGAGCGTAGTTGAACAGCATCCTGGATGTGGCTAACGCTACCCATTGAGGTGATTTTACTAGTACGCCTGTGCTGTTGAGGGCTGCGGCAACTGCGCATTGAGAGCATGCTCACTGTCCACCCTTATCCTGCTCACTCATGCAGATAACAGAAAAAAATCACTGCATTATCTGCAGAATATGACATAATGGTGACTTTCTCCTTTCCTCCGTTCAGAGACTCAGGCAGGTAGGTCTGTGCGGGGGACTCAGTGGAAACAGCCATGGTAAAGCGTGTCTCAGTAGCACAGTAGAGGATGTGTGAGTGGACAGGTGAGCATAGTGTGGATAGTGACCGATGGTATATATGTTCTCTGTGGATGGGAATGTGTATCAGTGGTATGATTTTGATATCTCCATGAGAAGAGTTTAGCTGCTTATCTTCTGGGACAATGAAAATGGAATGTCAGAGAGAAGTGGAATGTGTGTAATGAGTGATCTTGCTAGTAGATACTGGTTTAGGGAGCTATGTATATGTGTCTGTCATGGTGTGTATGTGTGTGTGTGTGTCAGGGACTGTTCTTGCTGACAATGAGTCAAGATCTCTGCTTTTTTACATATCTATCTGTGCGTGTGTGTTGGCAGCTTGTCTTGGGACTGTGTTGTGTGTCATGGCAGGGGTGTCATGTGGTGTATTTGTGTGTGTTTGTCATGGAGGACGTGTTGTGCTGTATTTGTGTGTGTGTCATGGGGTATTATGTATTGTATTTGAGTGTCTATCTGCATGTATCCTGATCCGCTTAGTCCCCAATGTGTTTCCTTCCCCTAGATGTATCCTTGTCCTCAGTTGTTGTGCTGTCTTGACTAGATTGTAAGCTCTGATGAACAGGGACCATCTTTTATATGTGTCTGTATAGCACTGCATATGCCTTATAGCGCTATACAAACGATCAGTAGTAATAGTAGATATTGTTATGATGTGTAGGTGGTCTTTCAAATGGAACTTGAAATGTCCTCACCAGGGGGCGCTGTCCCTCTAGGAAACTGATTCTATAAGCAAGTTTTGCCCAGGATAGGTAGCACTGGTAGCTCTAACTAGAGAGGGCTGGAAGCAAAGATATCTTGTCAGGGAAGGCTGGAAGCAGGGAGTGTTTCATCAGAGACATCTGAGTACAGGAAGGGGCTGCCTCAGGAGGGAAGACTGGGAATAGGAAGTATCCTACCAAGAGTGGAGAGCATGTTAACATATAGGCCAATATTCACAGGGAAGACGCTAAATGTATACATTTCCTATATATGAATTTTTATCAGCAATGTCTGGATAATGCACCAAAAACTCCCTCTAAATGCTGCTGGCATTATCCAGATAGTGCGGGGCAGAGCAAGGGCATTCCGCCTAACTATTCATTTAACCACGTTATTCAGTCATTATCTGTATAGCTATGTGGTTTCATTTGGGCCAGAAAAAACATCCTAAATTAAACTGCTTCGCTGCATGTATTGCTTCTGAATATTACCACTGATGGCAAATGTCTTCATGTATATTCAGTGCCATCTGCTATCTGTATAGCATTGCTGAATAGACTTATTTTTTTAAGGGCTCACACCAGCTTTGAATACAGAATCAATAATAACTTATGGCAGACAAAGACTAAAAAGGTCCATCCAGTCTATATACAGTATTTGAGATTCTTCCACTTTGGGTGGATGGGATTGAAATTTCCAAATGTAACCAGGGTGAGGGTGAAAGGGGATAGACTCAGGAGTACTATGTGGAAATATTTCTTTATGGAAAGAGTGGTAGATGAGTGGAATAGTCTTCCCCTGGAGATGGTAGAGATGAGGACTGTATCTGAATTCAAAGAAGCATGGGACAAACACAGAGGATCTCTAAAGAAAAAAAGGGGACTGTTGTAGTGGTTGATATGGAAGGGCAGACTGGACAGGTCATGTGGTCTTTTTCTGTCATTAGGTTTCTGTGTTAACCAACACCAATTTTCCCTCCCTGGAGTTTCTTGTCTCGCAACACTTTTTCTATCACTGCCCTCATCTTTCCCAAGCATATCTTTTAAAGTAATGCAGTCTTTGATCATGGCCACCGGGAAGGAGCAAGTGGCTGCCAAAGGATGAAAGAACAGTCGTTGCTGTCTGTGCTGGGACTCTCCACTCCCCCCACCAGCAGCTGGGAGTCTTCAGAGCTAGAACTTGTGAGCAGCTAATTCCGCCCCAACCAGTGACATCGCTACAGCAGTCATGTGGCCATTCGAAGTTTGCACAGCATGTTGTTTGGGACAGATGGTCAGTGCTGCATCTTTACTGAAACCCCTTGAAAAAGCGTAGTGCGAAACGCTGGGTCGACGAAATGTTTGGCGTCGGGGTATGAATAGAAATCTGTATGATCTGAATCAAGATTTGAATTATGTTAAGGAGACCATCCAGTTAAGTTGTATCAATGACACTATAGAGCAAATTGAGTAATGACATGCTTTAGAAGGGAGGAATGTTTATACTGTTTGAAATGTGGATTTAAAATGGTTGAAAAATACTTGTAAATATAAATATAAATAATGTTAAAGGAGGTTTTTTGGCTATTGATGTGATGGAGAGGGCAAATACATGCTTTGTACTGTCTGCCTGACCCGTGTAATCTGAAGCCTTTTTTCTCCTTTTAAACCTGTGATAAGATAGTTATGTATAGGACTGTAATACCTAGCCTATGCTTAGTTTAGTAGAGTGATTTGTATTTTGTTGGATTGAATCTGTTTCACTCTGGAACTGAGGATTTTGATTTGTGTTATCGCTACAGCAGTGACACGGCATAAGAGCCCTGCTGCAGGAGGCAGCTCCTGTGGGTTGCTGGCAAAGGAGTGAGCCAAAGGTACATCTCTGATTGTCAGTGGCATGGGAGTTGCTCTCTACTCTTAATGAATATGTCCAGTACATTTCGCTAGACCAGTCCAGACAAGTGAGTTGTGTCCCCCTGTCAGCAGATGATGAGACAGAGAAAATTCTAGAAGCTTAGTTACATCATCCTTGGTAGATAACCTCATACCCCTAGAGGTCAGCTTCAGCATTTTCTCTGTCTCAGCAGATGGTGGACTCCTACTTGGTCTGGCTCTAGTGTAGTCTCTGCACAGAATTCCAGCAGCAGGGGCTCTCTGTCTTACCGGTCCCCTTCCTGTTTCCAGAGGTGTTCCTGACTAAGAGGGTCAGTGGAGCACCTCTGAGGTGCAGGGCTCCTGTTCAAGAGGAACAGTGTAGCCCTATGCTGGATGACAGTCCCCTGCCTCAGGCCTCACTTTCAGCTTCAGGATGTAAAGGGTTACACAGGATATCTGCTGCAAGGAGCCGGCTGGGACATAGCACCCAGTCGTGCTTTTAAAAAAAAAAAAAGGAAAGATCCTCCAAATGACTAAAGGAAGAGAGCAGACGACGGGGGACAGTATAAGCAGTGCAAGTTCAGACAGCTGTTTGTGGTCAGCTGCTCAGTCAGCGCTCTTCCAGCAGCCCGAAACCCCCGATTCCTTATGTTTTTCTCCTTTTCTACCGTGAGTACATTTGTGTTCTAGGCTCTGCGGGCCCCCCTTCCCCCGTTCCGCCACTAGTGCCACATGTCTCCCCGCTCTTCGGCCAACGTTACGATGTGGTGGGCTGCTGCCACCCCCATGTAGCACCGCCCACCGCCGCTCAGATCGCATGTTCAACTTCACTATGCCTGCCCCTCCTTTGCTCTACTCTGTGTTGCAGGCTCTCAGGGTTTCCCACCTGGCCGCTGCGGTGACGCCATTTTCTTCCCATTCCCAATCGTTCTGGCGGACGCCATTTTCTCAACTCTCTGCTACTCTTCATCCAGTTCTCTGAATTGCTCAGGACCTGTTCATTGCCACAGGATGCTGTCATCATTACCGCACTGCCTTGGCTGCGGCAGGAAGAGCAGGGTTTTGGTGGGGGATCTCTGTGCCACATGTATGGCAGACGTACATGCGGCAAGGGGAGACTTCTGTAGGCATGGCATCTTCCTCTTCACCTGGTCCTCCAGCACTGGTCTCATCCTTATCAATCTTGCCTGGTACTCCAGCTTCGGTTCCCTACCTCCCACAGGAGGCCCCCCCCCCCCCGGTCCTCCTGTCAGAGTATCATTTGACTGTTCAGCCTCAATCCTCAGAACATCCCTTACAGCAGCTTGCCCTGCAACCTGCCCCAGCCCCTGCAGTTCCGGCGGATTTGCAGTTTATGAGTTTTTTCCGTCATGCTTGGGACCTCTGGTATTCTGGAGTCTCAGTAGGCCCAGCAGCTTCTACTACTCTAATGGGACACCCTCCTCCATCTCAAAGGCTCTCCCAGCCGTCTATATGTACACCCAAGGTGAATCCCGCACCCTCAGGGGGACTGGCACCATGTAGGGGAAGACAGTGATTGCCCCTCTGAAAACCCCTCCCTTCATTCAGTGTCGGATAGGGAAGGAGAACTCCACACCTGCAGGATGACCAAGAGGCAAGGGAGGATGGGCAGGATATACGCCTGTTTCATAAGGAAGAACTGCCGACCCTCATCATACAGGTTGCGGAGGCCCTTCACCTTTCAGGGCCACAGCCATCTCAAACTGCAGACCAGGAACAGCATCAAGCAGATCCCATCATCCTGAGCATCAAAAAGCCGTCAAAGGCCTTTGCCTTTCCCTTTCCCCCTGAGTTGCAGCAAATGGTCACTCGGGAGTGGGAGTCCCCGGAGGCCTTCCTTCGGTCCGCTTGTTGCCTAGGCTGCACCTACCTCTGGACCCCTGACGACCTAGAGCGGTGGCTGCGTTTCCCGATGGTGGACGCCTTGGTAACAGCGGTCACTAAGCATACCACTATCCCGGTCAAGTGGGGCACAGCTCTTCGGGATCAGATTGACCGTAAGGTTGAGATCCTCTTGAAGACGATGTATTTTTCATCTTCCATAGTGCTCCAAGCCTTAGTGTGTGACCGCTTGGCTGTAAGAGCATTGCTGTGTTGGCTCCAATTACTTCCGGAAGATCCCGCTTTGGCCCGCTTAGAGTCCGTCACTGCATTTCTGGTGGACGCTTTCTGTTATTTGCTCTGTTTGTCGGCCCAGGCTATTGCGGCTTCGACAATGGCTTGACGATGACTATGGCTCTACCATTGGAATGCAGACTCTTCTTCCAAGGCCCATCTAGCCAAGTTGCCTTTTAAGGGCAAGCTGGTCAAGGACTTAGGCGAAGTTAAGCCTCAACGACTGCCGGAGGAAAACCCCAAAGCAGCTTCTCGCCATCCCCAGTCCGCCTCTGCTCCTTCATTCTCTTACAGATCGCATGTTCGGGGCATGCGCCACTACCGGCCGGGGCGCTTCAACTCTTACTCTTACTCCGCTAAGGTGGGGTCTCAGCCCCAGTCCTTTTGGGGAACCTGGTGGAAGGACGGGTTTTCCGCAAACAGGTTCACCGGCGCTGACAGTTCCTCCCACTGACTGGCTCAGGGTCCATTCCGGGGTGCCTCCTGTGGGTGGGTGGCTGCAGTGTTACTCCAGCGAATGGACCCATATCACGTCAGACAAGTGGGTGCTCGAGGTCATTACCCATGGATATGTTCTCGAACTCGAGAAGCCTGTCCCGGCCGCCTTTCTGATCTCCCCATGCCAGGCGCCAGACAAACGAGTGGCCATCCAGCAGACGCTGCAGCACCTCCTTCAGCTGCGGGCAATCTGCCCAGTTCCCCCTAGGTCGGGGCATTATTCCATCTACCTTGTCGTATCCAAGAAGGACGGCTCCTACCGGCCTATTCTGGACCTGAAGGGGGTCAACAGATGTCTGCATGTGTCACATTTTCGGATGGAGACGCTACGGTCGGTCATCCCGGCTGTCAGACCTGGCAAATTTTTGGCATCTCTTCACCTAGCTAAGGCTTACTTTCACATTCCCATATACCCAACTCACCAGCAGTACCTCCGCTTTGTAGTGTTGGGTCGCCATTATCAATTCAGGGCGCTGCCCTTTGGCCTGGCCACAACACCCTGCACCTTCACCAAGGTCATGACGGTAGCAATGGCGCCCTCTGGCACCGAGGTATCCTGGTTCACTCCTACCTGATGACTGCCTTATTCGAGCAAAGTCTCGACATGAAGCAGATGGTATCCTTTTTGCTTCGCCTCGGATGGATAATCAATCGGGATAAAAGCTGCTTGCAGCCCTCTCAGTCGCTGGAGTTCTTGGGGCCCTATTCGACACTCAGGTGGGTCGAGTCTTCCTTATCCAGGTCAGATGCGAGAAGCTAGTCACACAGCTCAGGAGTTTTCTTAGGCTCCAAACACCCTTGGCTTGGGACTACCTACAGGTCCTCGGGACCATGGCATCCACCTTAGATGTGATTTCTTGGGCTCGGGCACATATGCGTATGCTCCAGCAGTCCCTCTTGTCCCGATGGACCCCCAACTCCCAGAACTATCAGCTCAGACTCCCTCCTCTACCTTTGGTGGTGTGCCGCAGTCTCCGGTGGTGGCTATCCCATCACAACCTTTTACAGGGGGTCCTGTTGGAGACTCCACTATGAGTGCCAGTCACCACTGATGCCAGTCTAGCAGGCTGGGAGCTCATTCTCTGGGACGAACAGCGCAGTGCCCCTGGTCAGCCCGGGAGGCCTCCTAGCCAATCAATCGCCTCGAGGCCCAGGTGGTCCATCTGGCACTTCTTGCCTTCCAACCCATGCTCCAAAGAAGATGGTACACATACATTCGGACAATGCAGCCACAGTGGCCTACCTCAATCGGTAAGGGGACATGAAATGTCTGGGAGTGGCATGAGAGATGGCCCTTCTGTTCCCTTGGGCAGAGGAACACCTATAAGCCCTCTCCACGCAACACATTGCGTGAGTGGAGAATGTCCACGTGGACTTTCTCAGTCGGCATCTTTTGGACCCCAGCAAATGGGAGCTCTCCCTGAGGGCCTTCCAGAAAATTGTGGCTCATTGGAGTCGCCCAGCAGTGGATCTCATGGCCACAGCCTCCACCTCCAAGGTGCCATTCTTCTTCAGCTGTCGCAGGGGACCAGGATCTCAGGGCCCCGATGCCCTAGTCCAAACCTGGCCTGTGGATCAGCTACTCTATGCATTCCTGCCATGGCTGCTGATAGGCAGAATATTCAGACACATCGAATCCCACCACGGGTGCATCGTCCTGATAGCGCCTGACTGGCCACGGCATCCATGGTATGCCAACCTAGTACGCCTCTTGCTAGCAATGCCTTTATTTCTCGGCACCCGCAGGGGTCTCCTGCAGCAGGGGCTGATTATCATGGATGAACCAACTCCCTGCTCACTTACGGCTTGGCTCTTGAGCGGTAACGCTTAGCGTGGAAGGGCTATTCGCCTCAGGTGGTGGTCACTCTCTTGAAGGCACATTGCCCCTCCATTTTGTGGGCCTATGCTAGGGTTTGGAAGCATTTTACCACATGGTGCTGAGGCAGAACATTGTCTCCTTGGAAGGCAAAGGTTCCAGACATTCTGGCCTTCCTTCAGAATGGTTTTGATCAGGGTATGACCCTGAATTCCCTGAAGGTTCAAATAGCTGTGCTCACATGCTTCCAAGGTCCTCTCTGAGGCCATTCCCTGGCTTCTCATCCTGATCTGGTTCATTTTTTGCACAGGGTGCGCATTCTGTGTCCACCTCTCTGCCCAGTAGTCCCATCCTGGGATCTTTTTTTGGTCCTTAAGGCTCTGTCCAAACCTCCTTTCGAACCGCTCCGCCAAACATCTCTTAAGGATTTGACTCTTAAGACCGTCCTCCTGGTAGCTGTCACCTTGTCTCAACGTGTATCTGAGTTTTAGGCACTATCTTGTCGGGACCCATTTCTGTCGTCCTCCACAGAAGGCATGACTATACGCCCAGTCCCATCCTTTTTGCCGAAGGTCTTGTCCACATTCTATGTGAACCAGTCTGTGATCTTTCCCTCCTTCCCGAAAGGGCAACAAGCCAGTGACTCTCTTGTGCTCCATTCGTTTGATGTCGGAAGGACATTACAGCGGTATCTCAAGGTCACCAATTCCTTTCGCCTCTCCGATCACCTCTTTGTGCTAATTGGAGGCCACTGCAGGGGGGAGGCTCTTCTACCATCACTTGGTGGATTAAGCAGGCCATTGAGGCCACGTACATCCTTCAGAACAAGCCTGTGCCCAGCGGGCTCAAGGCTCACTCTACTAGGGCTCAAGCTGCAACTTGAACAGAGAGGGCATGGGTTGCCCCATTAGATATATGTAGGGCTACCATCTGGTCTTCGCTCTCTACCTTTGTCCAACACTATCATCTGGATCTCCATGCTCGAGAAGCAGTTCGGTTTGGAGCCAGCGTTTTGGCTGCCGCCGTATGTTCCCGCCCAGAGGGGACTTAGCTTTGGTACTCCCCACTTGTCTGGACTGGTCTAGCAGGATGTAGTGGAAGGAGAAATTTTACTTACCAGTCCAGAACCTCCCCGCTACACTGCATTTTTGTGACTTGGCCGTGTCGGTGCCTAAGAGCTCATCAGCGTGGCTGACAGCCGGCCTGTCACTTTCTTGTACATATCTTGGCTCCCGCCATGTAGATAGTTTGTTCCTTCCTGGGTTTTCACCCCAGCCATTGTATTATAATGTTAATTCAAATTCCTTTTGATGAATCCAGACCACTCTGCTCGCTATGGATATACTGAAGCTGACCTCTAGGGGTACAGGTTTATCTATCAAGGGTGATGTCGCTATGTTCTGTAATTTTCTCTATCTCATCATCTGCTGACGGGGACACAACCCACTTATCTGGACTGGTCTAGCAAGGATACAGGAAAGGAAATTAACGGTAAGTAAAATTTCTTCTTCAAATATTTATTATTTATTGTTTCTTATGTTGTTTGCTTATGTTTATAATGTTTGTTGAATGTGAATTTATTTTGATTTATAAATTGTTTGAGTTTATATTATATGGTAGGATATTCTTATATATTGCCCTCCTTCAAAAGAGAACTCATAGTGATTCACAGCATAATAATCAAATGCAATACAATTACATAAAATTGTACAAAGTACTGTATCAAGATTTACAAACCCCACAGCCATGTCCTTCAACCCTCTCCCTCTCACTATGGACAGAGTAGCCACTATCAATTTCCACTCCAAACAAAATAAAACAATATAAGGAGTAATTTTTAAACTGTCACATTAGTGAGAAGTACTTCAGCTTAGAAAATTACCCCAGGAAATATGTTAGTACACACAGAAACTTGCTATTTGGTGTGAGTTAATATATGTGTCTAGTTGGTAAAGTTGCAAAAATATGGCATGTAAGTGAAAACCAGGAACACCACCTTACATTGTAAGCACTGTTCCTCCCTCTAAGCTGTGCGCATGTGCGCGCGCACACACCTCGCCAAGCGAGCGCACATACTTTACAACAGAGCACACAAAAATTGCCGTTCTGATTCTGATAGAAAACAACACAGGCATCTTAAAATTTAAAAGTTGTTGTGTATTTACGGTTTTCACAAGTTCTACAATATTTTCTAGTGCAATCAATGTGATGTACATACTGTATTCTGACGTGTAGTCAAATTTTAAAGTATATAACTCAGAGTGTCGTTATGTGGCGCACAAAAATTTAACCTTCCTTCAAAAGCTGCACAGCTGATATTTTATGCGCACACAGTCTACAGAAAATTAGAGGGAACATTGATTGTAAGTAGAGTTAGGTTCATAGGGCTTGATTTTATAGCTGGTTGTCTATGTGAGGAGTCTGGAAAGTCACCTATGTACCTTTATAAAACAGGCTTCCAGATCCAGCCTCAGTAGCAGGAAAAAGCCAGTGCATACACGTAACACTTGCCCTAAGGCAAATGTACAAGCATTAAGGTAGATCTGTGCTGCAGTGAGACAGCACGATTTACCAAGCTGATTCACGTTAGTCATGTATTGCCAATATATTCTACGTGAATACTCGCTTTTTATGAAATATGCATACATTGTAACTCTGCTGAAACTATGCCTTCAGGAACACCTACATACAGTAAACATTTATTTCTGCATGTTAAAAAGGCTTTCTGTGCACATAGAGTCATTGCTGCAGAAAGGTTTCCCATTGAAAGCTGACTGGAGGGAAAGTGTGTGCACAAATCTACACTTGCTATTTGTGTGGGTGCTTTTTCAGTATATGGTTATGTGTATAGTTTTGGAAATCCGAATGTTTGCACATAAGTGTATTTTGCAGGAATGCTTCTCTGATGTGTGTATTTGTATTTAGCTCAGGCCTTTCCAGTAGTACATTCAGAGTGACATTCGGCTACTGTAGGTATTTTGATGTCCCCAGAGGATTTACGATCTAAGTTTGTAAATGAGGCAATGGAGGGTTATGTGTAGAAATATCTCATCCATCATCCTCAGTATTATTTCTTATGTTGTTCTCTCACATATTCTGTTGTAAAGCTCTTGGGTCAAATTAATTCAATGAATATCATCTAGAAATATAAGATGGAGAGGAGCAAGATGGCCCGAGCAGACACCTGTGAATTTGTTTCGTGAGAATTGTGTTTGCCTTCTGGAAGATTTTCTTTTTTACCTTTTCTTGATGGGTAAGAGGAAAGGGTTGCTTAGGGCTAGTCACCCAATGTGCCAGATTTCTATCACCAAGTACTTCCGATTATGCTGCCGTGGGATGGTCTTAGTTAAGCTGCAGTGCTTGGAGCAACGCCAAGGCCTGAACCATGATGATCCTGTGACCCCCCCTCCCTAAAAGGGACAGCAACATCATCGCTGGTGAGTTTGGGAACGTTGCAGGGTAGTTGATTGTATGCAAACCTAGTTGGGTATGTCCCAGAGAGTGCCTCTTGTGATTAATGCTCTGGGATTTAGAGTTTGTGGAGATAAACAGTGCTGGCATTGAGTAGCCGAAGACTGCCACAGTGATGGTATCTGTCGATTCAACACATTCTCACCCCTCAAAATCCTCCTGGATCTGTCTTTACTATCTCTGGTAGGCTAGTGGAACCTGAACAGTAGTGATTTACACTCGCTCCTGTCAGGGCTGATGTCTGGTTAAAAACGACTCCCATGACCCCCTAGTAGTAGTCTCAAGGGGGGCTGGAGCAAGTGGGGATGGCTCCTACCTGGGTCCCACTAGACCTCCAGGGATAATTAAGGTAGGTCCAGGGAGACCTTCAATTGAATATTCTCTCCCCACCCCCTGAAGTCCAGGGGGATGGGGGTTCTTAAGGGAGAGACTTTGATGATGGCTTGGAGGTCTGCAGTATGCTTGGGAAGGGATGGTATCTTTGGGGGGGGGGGGGCCTTGAATGTTTGCCAGTGCCAGGAGAAGGGACTTCTCGACCACAGGTTTTTTCAAACATCACTGATGCCTTTAAGAATCTGGCTTGGAGCATCAGGCCTCAGGTTAGCGGCCCCATTCTTCCAGCCAGGATAAATAATGCCAACTTGAAGCTGGCATTATTTTTCCAAGAATAAATCAGCTTGTGGTGATCAATGCAACCTGCATTATTTTATTTAAATAATAATGAGGTTTTATTTGCATTTGCATGCTTTGTATCTCATAAAGTTTGCACTATGGTAAAAACATGCACATTTTTCCCATTACTGCATGGTAAGGGACAAATATTGTGCATAATTCCCATAATACACTTTAGTAAGTATCCCCTCTCAACCTGCAAGTTTTTAATTTCACATTGGGGGAGTCACGTGATGTGCTGAGGGTGCATAGACGTGTTCTGTGACCTCTCCTGAATCCCCAGCCAGTGCTCTGGATATAAAATTAATACCTCTTTCCTCTTCGTCTCTCCGGGCCAGTCCAGGTACAGTTGGGTAGTCAATCCCTTCTAGCAGCTGAGGACTGAATGCTGAAATTTTGCTAGCAGATACAATAGCTCCCTCTGGTGTTAGCAAGTCAGTCTTCAGTCCTCAGCAGCTAGAGTGGACGTATCTCTGGCAGGCTCCCAGTAGAGACGAACGTGGTCAGACAGGTTTTTATTTTCGGAGTTCTATCTTTATTTTTTTCAGATTGCAGGCACCGGCTATTACAGACATAAACAAGAGGCAATTTGTGTATTCACTTTTGCTGAGAGGAACCTTGCTCACTGGCCCTAGCAGGGACGCATAGCAAACTGTTCCCTTCTTTGTTTCAAGGAGAGAAGTACAGTGCTCCTCATTAATATTTCAGTGATCCTTTTTGGGGTCCTTGGGTTTTGTTATTTTTGTTATACATCAGAGGGCAGAGCCTGCTCTCACAGGATCCACTGAGTTTTACTGGGTTTGTCAGGAGCTGGGAGCCCCAGTATCCTCTGCCCGCAACGGTGCCTTGGGTCTCGTTCCCTCGCTAGCTGCGGGGACTAGAGACGGTGTTCCTGCCTGTAACGGGGGTAAGCTGGGCCTGAACGGGCACGTTTTCCTTTTTCTCTCTCTGTCGGGGTGCTTTTTTACCGTCAGCGGGAACTGCAGGCGGCCATTTTCTGTCCGCGGTACTTTTTTCTTACAGACCAGCTTCTTCGAGCTATTAGCGCTTTGCAGGAGCTGCGGGTCATTGCGGTCTGTTTGCTTTTGGGTTGTTTTGCGCTCGGATGGAGAGTTCAGGCACCGGGGAACAGTCGGGGGACAAACCGCATGGCAAAAAGCTGTCGGGGCCTCCGACAGCCGCACTGTCTCCAGACACCACGGCGGTTCCCGCGCTTTTGCAGCACTCCGGGAAGAGGAGATCAAAAACACATAAGGAACCCTCAGGAGGGGACAAAAGCAAGATCTTGTCGTCTGAGGTTCCGGGAGTGTTGCCTTCCATTTTTTCTCCAGATTTCATTTTGGCTTTGCATAAGGCCTATTTGCTGAAGTTGTCTCTCCCGAGGGAAACTTCTGCTCCAGAGCTACAGGGTCCTTCTATGGCAAAGCCCACCACACTCCCAGATCCCGGTGAGGGGCCTTCTTCCCAGCTACCGGGTACAGGTGTTTCTTTTCAGGAGCTTGACCCTTTATCCTCCGAATGCTTGGTGCCTGAGGAGGGGGAAATCTCTGAGATGGGTCTAAACTCTTGGCCTCAGGAGTTAGAAGAAGGGGAACTGGGGCCAGGAGAGGACCCCAATGTGTTCCGGGTGTTCCGTAAGGAGGAGCTGGGAGCACTGATTGTTCAATCCCTAGCGGCATTAAATATCGTGCCTCCCTCTTTGCAACAAGAGCCCCTAGAGGATCCCCTATTGCAAGGCTTTAAGCAGGAACAGCGCTGCTTCCCTGTGCACAGAGTAATTAAACAGATGATAGAGTCTGAGTGGGAATGCCCGGAGGCGGGTTTATGGGGGGGGCCGTTCGATTGCGCGCCTTTACCCGGTTCCTCACGACGAGAGAGAGTTATTGCGCATGCCTAAGGTCGATGCGCTGGTTTCAGCAGTTACTAAAAAGACCACAATTCCGGTTGAGGGCAGTGCTGCCCTGAAGGATATTCAAGATCGGAAGTTAGAGGCATTTTTGAAACAAGCCTTCGATGCTAATGCTCTCGCCTTGCAAGCGTCTGTTTGCGGAGCCTTTGTGTCCAGAGCGGCTATTCGCTGGATTCAGGGAGATCAGGCCGTGAAGCAAGAGGAGGCGGCGCCGGAGGGCACTAAGCTCGAATCGGCCACGGCGTACCTGGCGGATGCCTTTTATGATTTGATCCGGATTTCGGCGAAGTCTATGGCCTCGGTCATTGCGGCGCGCAGGTTTCTTTGGTTGCGGAATTGGGCAGCGGATACATCGTCTAAGTCGCGCCTTAGTAAGCTGCCTTATAAGGGCAAATTACTTTTTGGAGAAGCACTGGAAGATTGTGAAGGATTTAGGCGACTCCAAAGGAGGTCGTCTTCCGGAGGATAAGCCTAGAGGGGCTAAGACAAGTCTTCTGCAGAGGGGGCACGGCCGAGAGATGTGTAGATTTCGTGGTTCTCGGTATGTGCCGTACCAGAGGGGTCGCTTTCCCTCCAGAGGCCAGTCCTTTCGAGGGGCCAGAGGATTTGGCAGGGGTTTCTTCAGCTCCCAACAAAACCCCTCTAAGAAGCCCTTATGAAGGGAGGTTGGTCCAGGCGGGGTTTCCGCTAGGGGGGCGTTTGCAGGAGTTCCTCTCCGTCTGGGCCACCATCACCTCAGATCTCTGGGTATTAGAGATCATCCGCGATGGCTATGCTCTAGAGTTTGCGGCTCCGTTGTCAGAAGCCTTTGTGTTTTATCCCTGCAGTACTCGGGCGAAGCGCCAAGCAGTCGCGGATACCCTTCAACGCTTATTGGATCTCCGGGCAGTGGTTCCGGTGCCGCTAGACCAGTACGGCACCAGTCGATACTCGATTTACTTTGTGGTGCCCAAGAAGGAAGGCTCCTTTCATCCAATTCTGGATCTCAAGCACGTGAACCAGTGTTTAAGGGTGCCTCATTTTCGGATGGAAACCCTGCGGTCCGTTATTCGAGCAGTGCGGCCGGGGGAGTGGCTCTCTTCCATAAACCTTACAGAGGCTTACCTGCACATTCCGATTCGCCCCGAGCATCAACGTTTTCTGCGGTTCACTGTCCCCATGGGACATTTTCAGTTTCGGGCGTTACCGTTTGGTCTGGCGATGGCTCCGCGCACCTTCACCAAGGTTATGGTAGTGGTAGCGGCGGCTCTTCGCAGGGAAGGTGTTCAGGTTCATCCCTACCTGGACGATTGGCTAATCTGTGCCAGTTCTCGGGAAGAGTCAGCCGCGGCGACAGCTCGAGTAGTGCAGTTTCTGCAGCGCCTCGGGTGGGTCATCAACCAAGCGAAGAGTCATCTTCGTCCATTGCAACGTTTGACTTACCTAGGGGCTGTATTCGACACGAGCGTGGGTCTAGTGTCTCTTCCGCTGGACCGGGGACACAAGTTGAGAATTCAAGTGGCTGCCTTTCTTCGGCTGCAGGCCCCAACAGCGTGGCGGTATCTCCAATTGTTGGGGTCCATGGCCGCGGCGTTGGATCTGGTGCCTTGGGCCAGGGCGCACATGCGTCCTCTACAGGAGTCCTTGCTCTCCAGGTGGTCTCCGCAACTTCATCCTCTCTCTCAGAAGCTGCTCTGTCCGGAGGATGTCCGGGTCAGTCTTCGTTGGTGGCAGCTTCCGGGTCATCTGCATGCAGGAGTGCCTCTGCGGGAACCGGATTGGGTTTTAGTCACGACGGATGCCAGTCTTTCCGGTTGGGGAGCTCATTCCCAAGTGACGCAGGGGACTTGGTCGTTGGAAGAAAGCAGTTGGTCTATCAATCGGTTGGAGCTGAGAGCGGTTCAGTTGGCTCTCCTACATTTCTCCGACCTGCTCGCAGGGCGGGCGGTTCGAGTGTTTTCCGACAATTTGGTTGCGGTAGCCTACATCAACAAACAGGGTGGCACGGGCAGTGCTCCGCTGCTTCAGGAGAGCCAAGTCCTTCTTCAATGGGCGGAGTTGCATCTTTCGGCTCTTTCGGCGGCTCATGTAGCGGGAAAGGACAATGTTCAGGCCGATTAACTCAGTCGCCATCGTCTCGATCCCGGAGAGTGGGAGTTGAACTCGGCGATATTCCACGAGATAACAAGGCGTTGGGGGCAACCAGTTATGGATCTCATGGCGACCATGTCCAATTCCAAAGCATTTCGGTTTTACAGCAGGCGCAGAGAGCACATGTCGGAGGGTCTGGACGGTTTGGTTCAGCCCTGGCCGGAGGGGCAGCTTCTGTACGTGTTTCCTCCTTGGCCATTGATAGGGAGAGTCATTCGACGAATTTCGGGTTACAGGGGCCAGGTGATTCTCATAGCTCCAGATTGGCCCAGGCGTCCTTGGTATGCGGATCTAGTGAGGTTACTCGTGGCTCCTCTTTGGAGGTTGCCCTCTCGAATCAATCTCTTGAGTCAGGGACCCATTCTGATGCCTCAGTTGGATCGATTCTTGCTTGCGGCTTGGCTCTTGAGCGGGCGCGATTACGCCGTAGGGGATACTTGGGGTCGGTAATCGCTACAATGTTGCAGTCCCGGCGACGTTCCACTTCCTTGGCGTACATACGGGTGTAGCGCGTCTTTGAAGCTTGGTCTGCGGACAGGGGGGTGTCTCCTCGTGTCGCCAGCTTACCGGATATCCTCGCGTTTCTTCAAGGTGGTTTGGAGAAAGGTTTGGCTCTCAATACTCTCAAAGTACACCTGGCAGCCTTGGCGTGTTTTCGAGGTCGTGTGCATGGCTATCCTCTCGCGTCACATCCGGATGTGCAGAGATTCCTACAGGCGGCTAAGAATATTCGTCCTCCTCCTCGTCTCGTGGTGCCTCCGTGGGATTTAAACTTGGTGCTCGAAGCCTTGACCGGTTCTCCTTTTGAGTCCGAGCTACCCGGTAGTATTCGGGAGTTGTCTTGGAAAACGGCTTTTCTGGTTGCCCTATGCTCGGCTAGGAGGATTTCAGATTTACAAGCACTATCTTGTCGAGAACCGTATCTTCAGTTTACGAAGGAAAAGGTCATTCTGCAGCCCGTTCCCTCGTATTTGCCAAAAGTGGTGACAAGTTTCCATGTGAATCAGACTGTGGCGCTTCCTACCTTTCAGTCGGGCGGTGGCGATAAGTTTAACCGAGCGCTTCGGAAACTGGATTTGGGATGCGTTCTTCGGACATATCTTCGACATACAAAGTCTTTTCGCAGGTCAGATCGATTGTTTGTGCTTTTTGGCGGGCCTCGCAAGGAGCTCGTGGCTACCAAGGCTTCTATCGCTCGATGGGTGAAGCAGGCAATAGCTAGAGCGTATGAGGCGAAAGGCGGTACGCCACTGCGCGAGCTCAGGGCGCATTCTACTAGAGCGCAGGCGGCATCTTGGGCCGAGATGAGTTTGATTCCTCCAGCGGATATCTGTCGGGCGGCAACTTGGTCGTCGCTGCATACTTTCATACAACATTACCGTTTGGATGTGCAGGCTCGTGCGGATGCCAATGTGGGGGCCTCGGCTATTGTAGCGGGGCTCGCAGGACCCTCCCCAGTTTAGGTACTGCTTTGGTACTGCCCAACTGTACCTGGACTGGCCCAGAGAGACGAAGAAGAAGGAGAAATTAGACCTTACCTGCTAATTGTCTTTCCTTGAGTTCTCTCCGGGCCAGTCCAGGTCCCACCTCACTGTACTGCGAGCATCGTTGGTCGAAGCTGATCCTTTAGTGCGTTCGTCCTTTCAGAGGAATTTTTCACGGGCGTCCGCGCACTCCGATGACGGTCGAGTGTTCGCAGAGGATATTGGGGAGTCCTGACTTCTGGGGGGGGTTTCTATTTCCTTGGACATTTTTTGGGGCGCCTCTTCTTCAGTATGGCTGAGGGGCGTATCCGTGGGCAAGGTTCCGTATGGTTGCCAGTTGTTTTTGTCTCAGTTTTGCAGTTTAAGTTTTTGTTGCGTGTTCTGTGGGCGAGTTAGTTAGGTTTCGTCCGCTGCTTTGACAGTAGTTCACTGACTTGCTAACACCAGAGGGAGCTATTGTATCTGCTAGCAAAATTTCAGCATTCAGTCCTCAGCTGCTAGAAGGGATTGACTACCCAACTGTACCTGGACTGGCCCGGAGAGAACTCAAGGAAAGACAATTAGCAGGTAAGGTCTAATTTCTCCTTTGAGCACGGGCGACAAAGTACTGCCTTAGATATACTCTAGAGACCTCAGAGTGAGGAAGCGCAGTGTGGAGGATATGAAATATTCTCGACGAGACTGGAAAAAGGTGGCAATAAACTTCAACAAAATGGCTGACTCCCCTTCTTCACTGAGTTCGCCAGGGCAGGCTGCGTTGGTAGACGAGGTGACTGCGGCAGTAGTTGGGGCCCTGGCTGAACGTTTCAGTGCTATCACGGGATGGCTGGATAACCTGGTGCAATTGTTCAAAGTCGTTGGCTCCCAGCTACAAGAGGCGGATATCTCAATAGGAAGACATGCAGGGTAAAGTAGAGACAGATATTAAGCAATTAAAAGCGCTGCTGGCAAAACAGGCTATAAAACTGGATGATATTGAAAACCGAGGAAGATGGAAAGACATTTGATTCGATGGCATTTCAGAATTGCTGAAAGACAGTGAATTGTGTGGTTATTTGGAAACCTTGTTGACTACATCTTTAACTCTGGGAGATGATTGCAAACTACTGTTTATAGAGTGTATACATTGGGTTGGGCCTGTATGCGCCGCTGATTCAAGACCAAGAGTGGTAATCGCCCGATTTATGAACTTTTTACAAAAGGAAAAGGTGTTGAGGCAGATGTATGCCCAAGGCTCTATTGTGAGTGGGGAATATTAAAGTCTCTGCCTACCAGGATTATTCGGTTGAATTGAGTACCAAGAGAAAGGCCTACACTACAGTGTGTCAGAAACTGATGGCAGCACAACTAAAATTTGCTGTTCTGTACCCTGCTGAGCTTCGCACATTTGACAGCCCTGAAGCATCACAACATTACCTTGACTCCTTGCAGGTACCTGCATCCGGCGGTTCTCAAACTGCCGGAACCATACACAATGACTAGTGAATGGTGCTGGAGTGTAGGAGTATGCCAGAACACTTACATGGCGATTTGAGGTGCAGAGAAGGCTCGAGACTATTTTAGAGAGAGATTCGGACATTGGACGTTGGAACACATTGAGCTGATGGACTATAAGAATTGGATGTGAAACGTTGGGAGTCCCCCCTCTTTATTTTGGGCTCCCCCTTTTTTTCTTTTTCCCCTTTTTCTCTTTTCCCCTTTTTCTCTTTCTTTTCTTGTTTTGTTTTGCTATTGCTGTCTTTTATCTCTGGTGTCCAGCTGAGGTGGTTGAGGCCTCCTTGTGTGCACCTAGGGACCCCTATGGGCACTCAATGGATATCTTTGTTACTTGAGCCTGGGATATTAATGACCGGGATATTAGCCAATTTAGAATATAGAAATAGAGGCACCAGTCGAGTATGGCACTATATGGAATAGGGTAGTATGGAAATGAGGCATAGGTGTGTATGAATGTAGTTAAGGTAGGGGTTAAATGTATATTAGGGAGGTATGAGGAGGGGCTACAAGGTACTAGTCTAATGTAGACAAGGATAGTGGAGAGAGGTAGGACTGTCTCAAGAGATGGTGGTTGAGGATTCTAACATGTAAGAGTGACTCGAGAGGATGGATGGGAGAGATGGTAGAGGACTGGGAGGGGTGAGAGGTAGGGGGAAGGGAAGGTCAGATATTTAATACAGACAATTACTAAGGGATCCGAGGGGCAAGAATATATATATGGATGGAGAAGGTGTGGCTGTTGATACAAAGGGTAGGGAAGGGGGGTTCCAGGCTGGGGGGACTCCCTAGGATTTTGTGGTTAACTGGTCAGACCAAGATATTTATACAATATGATTTGGGGTGAGAATACTTAGCTGGAATGTTTGCGGGTTAGCTGGTCCCATTAAGAGAAGGAAGATTCTTGGGGCTATTCAGAGACACCGGGGAGAGATCATAATGTTGCAAGAAATCTGTTGGCCTCCTGCAAGCCCTCCACGAGGCGAGCGTATGCTTTTAAGTGGTGTAGATTCTTGGTATGGTGTGTGGAGAAGCAGGAGAACCCCTTCTCCTGCCCGATGCAATTGGTGCTCCAATACCTACTATATCTGTTGGACACTGGACTGAAGTCCAACTCAGTGATTGTGCACCTGAGTGTGATTGCTACACACCACTACCCTGTTGAGGGGAAACCTCTCTCGGGTCAGCCCCTGGTCTCTCTGTTCCTCCAGGGCCTTCTGCTATCTAAGCCCCCCATCTACACACCTCCCCCCCCCAGCAGCAGAATGGGACCTCAATGTTGTGCTCTCACAGCTCACCAGGCTGCTATTCGAGCCGCTAGCTACTTGCCATCTGTGGTATCTTTCATGGAAGATGGCCTTACTGGTAGCTCTCACATCTGCTCGCAGAGTAAGCAAGCTTCAGGCCCTGGTGGCAGAGCCACCATACACAGGATTCTACAAGAACAGGGTGGTGCTCCGCACTCACCCCAAATTCCTCCCAAAGGTGGTATCTCCTTTCCACCTCAACCAGAAGGTGGTCCTTCCCACCTTTTTCCCGTAGCCTCACGCCAGTAGGGAGGAAACTATACTCCATACATTAAACTGCAAACGGGCCCTGTCCTTCTATCTACAGAAGACCCAGGACCATCGCAAAACTCTTCAGCTTTTTGTTTCCTACGACCCCAACAGACTCGGGCTTCCTGTGTCTAAGCGAACTCTGTCCACTTGGGTGGCAGATTGTATTGACCTCACCTATGAGCAAGCGGGGCTTTCCCTAGACCACTGGATCACAGCGCATTGTGTGAGAGTGATGGCCACATTGGTGGTGAACCTGCGCTCGGTATCGGTGACGGAGATCTGCAAAGTCGCCACATGGTCTTCAATCCATACATTCTCAGCTCACTATTAACTGGAAAGCGAGTTCCATTGGGACAGTGCCTTTGGCCAGGCGGTACTCTGTACAGGGTGTAGGCAACTCCTGCTTTCTGACCCTTTTGTGTTCATGCTACCGGAGTGATGATGTCGCTGGACGCTAGGGTTTTTCAGAGTCTCTCAGCTGGGGACTCACTCTCTACAACTCACAGCTACCCAACTTGGTCGCCGTTGGTGCTGTTGTGGTTCGGTCCTTGGCAGCCTAGAGCTAGGGAGTCCTATATGTAAGGACTAACTTCCTGCTTGTTCATGGAAAAAGCATAGTTACTCACCTGTAACAGGTGTTCTGTAGGGACAGAGGGCATCAGCCCTCACAACCCTACCTCCTCCCCTAGGAATTGCCTCCCTACCTTGTTTATTTTTACTACCGTCCTAGCTATGTCATCTGACTGAAAAAGATGGCACCTTTGGGTAGGAAGGGGACCATGCATGCGTGGTGGCATCTCCCAAAGGCTTTCTTTGAAAGCTGGGGAGATGCTTCCACGCGGGCTCTGTTGGCGCCGATGTCACCCATATGTGAGGACTGATTCTCCAGGACCAAGCAGGAAGTCAGTCCTCACATATGGGTGTCATCGGCGCCGATGAAGCCCCAGTGGAGCATTTCCCCAGCTTTCTATGAAAGCCTTTGGGAATGCTGGCACGCATGCGCGGTTCCCTTCCCGCCTAAAGGTGCCATCTTACCTCAGTCTCTTTTTTTCCGAGAAGCCCACCGGACGTGTGTCCTGTTCTCCCGGATAAAAGTGATTTTTTCTTCGGCAATTTTTCGCTATTTTTCTCCGGTTCGATGCCGGTTCCCCTCCCGCCGGGTTCGGTACACCGGTATCGAGCCCGTTTATTTCTTTTTCGGTTTTTGCCCTTTGTGGCTGGCGTTCTCGCCCTTTTTTCATTTTTTCCCTGGAAGGCCGGTCTTTTGACCTCGCAGGGGCTCTTTTTCCCCCGATGGCTTCCAGTGGTTTCAAAAAGTGTGATCGGTGTAAGAAACATATGTCTCTCACCGACACACACGACTGCTGCCTTCGGTGCCTCGGCCCTGACCACGACCCCAAGTTGTGTGTGCCATTTGAGAAGATGTCTTCCAAGGCAGTCAAAAGTCGACAGCATTAGAAGGAAAGGTTTTTCTCGGACTCTGCCTCCGGCCGGGCCCGGACCTCGTCTGAGGCCTCGACATCTCGGGATTCCGATCCCGAGCGCTGTCGAAGCTCCTCGGACAGGGGGTCCCCCGACCGGGAACGCAAGAGGAAGAAGCGGCTCGTGAGGGCGGCGTCGGAAGAGGTCCTTAGTCCCTCGAGGGCCAGGTCTAAGACCCCCGACCGCCGTCCCGGGCCCGTGGACCAAGAGAAGCCTGCCAAAGTTCCTCGCATGGAGCCGGAGTCTGCTGGACACGTAAGCCCTGTAGTCCTTGTGGACTCTCCTCCCAGAGAGCCGACGTCGGGCCCGGCACCGCTGGGGCCCGAGTTGGTGGCTGCTGTGTCTCCCGAGCTGAGTCTCAGGATGACAGCCTTGGAGTGCAGATTATCTGCCTTCATGGAGCAGCAGCGGGCACTGATGGCCAGCCTGTCTGGTGCATCTGCCCCGACCACCGGGACTTCGACTTCGAAGTCAACCCCAGAGACCGAGCTGATACTCGAGACCCTCATGGCTCGAAGTCGTCCTCAGTCGAGGTCTCCCTCGACCTCCCGTTCGGGACTGAGGGTGTCAACGCCGGTGCCCCCGGCGTCGGGGCGGGTGCCTCGGGGCCCCGCGGGGTCGGACCCTGACTCCTCCTCGGATGAGTCCGCCTGGGAGACGGAGGACAAGGAGTCTCCCGATACTTTTAAGACTCGGTGCGTCCCGTCGGACTCACCGCAGTCTGAGCCCCGGAGTAGATCCCCCCCGGAGGACACTAGGTTCTCGGAGTTCGTCCGGGATATGGCCGCTGCCTTGGCTATCCCTGCCGATCCCGAGGAAGAGCCTCGAGCTGAGGAGCTTGATGCTCTACAGTACGACTCTCCTCCGAAGGAGGCCTTTACTGTCCCGGTTCCTCTGATGCTGGAATGGCTCCTCTTCCGGATGTGGGAGGCACCGGCCTCGGCGCCGGTTCTGAGCAAGCGAGTCGATTCCATCTATCGACTCCGCAAAAGCCCTGGTTTCCAGAAAGCACAGCTACCACACCATTCCATGGTTGTGGAATCGGCCATGCATCGTCTGAAGAGCCAGAAGATGCACTCTGCGGTGCCCCCCGGCAGGGAGGCCTGCAACCTCGATGGCGTCGGTAGGAAGTGCTTCCAGGGGTCTATGCTTGCTTGCCGTGTCCAGTCTTACCAGCTGTACATAGGCATGTACTTGCGAGACCTGGCCAAGGAGTTGTCCGGATTCTCTGCTGGTCTCTCCGGGGAACCTTTGCAGAGATTTAAGACCTTGTCCTCGGGGATTCTGGAATGCTCAAAGTTTATTTCCCGCGCCGCCTATGATGGCTTCGAGGCTTCGGCCCGAGTTGCGGCTGCCGGCATCGCAGCTCGACGCCAGGCATGGCTGCAGTCATCAGACCTCGAGCCATGGGTTCAGGACAAGTTGGTCGATGTCCCCTGCCGAGGTGAGAACCTTTTTGGCAAACCCGTGACCGAGAAGGCCACTCAGCTCGAGACCGAGCACCTTACCCGGACAAGGCTGTCGAGGAAGACCTCTGCCCCTTCACATAAAAAGAAGGGCTTGAGTAAAAAGTCCTTTTACCCGAGGAAGGGCACTGCCTACAAACAGTATCCTCAGTATCAGGCTGCCCAAGCTGCCCCCCAGGGTCAGCAAGCCAAGGGCCAGGGTAATGGCCCCCATAGGCAGAGGACCCCCAAGCCTCCGGCCCCTGCTACCACTCAGCAGGGTGGGGGTTTTTGACTCCTTGAGCGTAGCCTCTCCTCCACTGCTCCCCCAACCCTGCACAGGAAGTCGCCTCGCCCTCTTTGCCCACCAGTGGCCCCTTATCACCGGGGACAGTTGGGTGCTGGAGATAGTCCACAAGGGCTATGCCCTCCATTTTCACCAACTGCCTTCACCATATTTTCCAGGGGAGCCTCCTTCTTCTACAAGAGCTTCATGGTCTGTTGGTGGACAGGGCGGTGGAGCCTGTGCCTCCCCACTTGCAAGGTCACGGATTCTACTCCAGGTATTTCCTGGTACCCAAAAGGACCGGTGGCCTTCGACCCATTCTGGACCTCAGGAACCTCAACAAGTTCCTAGAGAAAGAGAAGTTCACGATGCTTACTCTTGGGACACTTCTGCCCTACCTCCAGCAGGGAGATTGGCTATGCTCCTTAGATCTAAAGGATGCGTACACTCACATCCTCATTCATCCAGACCACCGAAAGTACCTCGGGTTCATTGTGGGAGGAAACCATTATCAGTACAGAGTACTACCTTTTGGCCTACCTCCGCTCCCAGGGTCTTTACCAAATGCCTGGCAGTTGTTGCGGCCTACCTGAGAAATCAGGGCATCTTTGTCTTTCCCTATCTGGACGACTGGCTCATCAGAGGTCAGACATTCCTGGAGGCCAGACAAGCCACCCTCAGAACCATTGCTCTGCTTCAAAACGTGGGCTTTGTCATAAACTTCACAAAGTCCACTTTGCTCCCCTCCCAGAACTTGGAGTTCATAGGGGCAAGGTTGGATTCTCAACTGGCAAAGGCATTCTTGCCAGAAGACAGGGCCCACAGGCTGATGGACGTGGCCAAACAGTTTCTAAACAAACCCCTGGTCTCTGCCAGACTCTGCCTCAGACTTCTGGGCCACATGGCTTCGACAGTGCATGTGACTCCCAATGCCAGGCTCCATATGAGGCCTGCACAGTGGTGCCTTCGGACTCAGTGGTCTCAAGACACAGGCCGCCTAAGAGACAGGATAAAGGTGTCCAGACCCCTTTTGGCCTCCCTCAGCTGGTGGCTACATCCACCCAATCTGCTGAAGGGGATGCCCTTCCAAATGCCAGAATACTCGGTGGTCCTCACCACCGACGCCTCTCTGAAAGGCTGGGGTGCTCATTGTCTAGACAAGTGCACTCAGGGCCTCTGGTCTCCCTGGGAAGCAGCCCAGCAGATCAATCTCCTGGAACTTCGAGCTATCCGCTTGGCTCTCAAGGCTTTTTCTCTGGCCCTGGCTCACCGCTCAGTCTTTATTCAAACAGACAACCAGGTAGCCATGTTTTATGTGAACAAACAGGGTGGGACTGGGTCCAAGCTCCTTTGTCGAGAGACTCAGGACCTTTGTTCCTTTGCCCTGAAGCACAACATGCTTCTCAAGGCGGTGTACCTTCCAGGCCAGGAGAACTGCCTGTCCGACCGGTTGAGCAGAATTCTACAGCCCCACGAGTGGCAGCTGCATCCCTTGGTCGTTCAAAAGATCTTCCTGAAGTGGGGTCTCCCTTGGATAGATCTCTTTGCCAGTCCACTAAACAAGCAACTGCCCAAGTTCTGCTCCAGGCAACCGCATCCTTTGAGGATAGCACCAGATGCTTTTCTGATGTCCTGGTCTCAGGGCCTCCTGTATGCGTTTCCTCCCACGCCCTTGGTGGCCCGAACTCTTTTCAAGACTCTTCAGGACAAGGCCTCGGTCCTGCTGGTAGCTCCCAGGTGGCTGAAGCAGCCTTGGTTTCCACTTCTACTTCAGCTGGCAGTGGATTCCCCCCTACCTCTGGGGTTACAACCCGACCTTCTCTCACAGGAGCAGGATTCCCTTCTGCACCCCAATCTCAAAGCTCTCAATTTGATGGCCTGGGGGCTGCAAGGGTAGTTTTGTCTCCCTGGGGCCTACCTCAGGAAGTTGAGGAGGTTGTCCTAGCCTCTAGGAAACAGTCCACTAGGAAAACCTATGCCCTCAAATGGAAGAGGTTTTCTGTGTGGTGTCAGCTCCGTACAGAGGATCCTTTCTCCTGTACTGTGCCAGTAGTGCTTCAGTACTTACTGCACTTGTCCAATCAGGGACTTAAGTCCAATTCTGTTCGAGTCCATCTCTCAGCTCTAGCAGCTCACCACTCACTGGTGGAGGGACATTCTCTGTCCGGTCACCCTTTGGTGTCCCGCTTTCTCAGGGGCTTGCTTTTGCTCAAGCCTCCCATCCGTCCTCCTGCTCCTGAGTGGGAACTGAATGTGGTCTTGCAGCAACTGACTCGCCCACCCTTTGAGCCGATGGCTACTTGCCCTCTACGTTGCCTCTCCTGGAAGACTCTCTTCCTGATAGCCCTCACCTCGGCTAGGCGAGTGAGTGAGCTTCAGGCCCTAGTCTGTGATAGGCCTTACACCAGGATTTCTAGGAACAGGGTAGTCCTTAGGACTCATCCAAAGTTCCTCCCTAAGGTTGTCTCCTCCTTCCACCTCAACCAGGAGGTGGTTCTTCCGACATTCTTCCCTAGGCCTCATGCAAGCCAGGCTGAAGCAGTCCTGCATACCCTGGACTGTAGGAGGGCCTTATCCTTCTACCTTGCCTGTACGTAGGGGCATAGAAGGGCTACTCAGCTCTTCGTCTCCTTTGACCCCAATAAGTTGGGGTTGGCTGTGTCCAAGCATACCTTGTCCATATGGGTGGCTGACTGTATCACCTGGGCTTACAAGGCGGCTGACCTTCATTTGCAGGGTAGGGTCACGGCCCATCGTGTCAGGGCAATGGCTGCCTCAGTGGCTCATCTCCGCTCTGTGCCCTTGGTAGACATCTGCAGGGCTGCAACTTGGTCTTCAAGCCAGACTTTTGCGGCCCATTACTGTCTGGAGAGGGAGTCCCGTAGGGACAGTGCTTTTGGCCAAGCAGTACTCTGGAATCTCTTTGAGGTTTAGGCAACTCCTGCCCTCTGTTTGGCTACCGGTGGAGGTTGTATCCTTGAAAAGCCTTTCTTTGATGCTGTGACTAGAGGGAGTTCTCTTGTTCAGCCTGGGTTCCTGGTAGCCCAGAGCTAGGGAGTCACCCATATGTGAGGACTGACTTCCTGCTTGGTCCTGGAGAAAGAGTAGTTACTCACCTGTAACAGGTGTTCTCCAGGAGCAGCAGGAATCAGTCCTCACAACCCTCCCTCCTCCCCTTGGAGTTGCAGTTGTACATAGTTTCTTTTTACATTTTTGTGTGCTGTTCTTAGCTATGTCATTTGACTGAGGTAAGATGGCACCTTTAGGCGGGAAGGGAACCGCGCATGCGTGCCAGCATTCCCAAAGGCTTTCATGGAAAGCTGGGGAAATGCTCCGCTGGGGCTTCATCGGCTCCGATGACACCCATATTTGAGGACTGATTCCTGCTGCTCCTGGAGAACACCTGTTACAGGGGAGTAACTACTCTTTCCTTCTGTCCCTGGAGAACACCTGTTACATGTACAGGTGAGTAACTACACTTTCTCTGCAGACAAGCAGGGGGATGCAGGCATACTTCATGACTGCATCATCAATAGAGTCAGTGTACCAGAGATTTCCCTTAGTTCTGAGATATCTTTTTGATTCCTCTGAGCATGCACTAGTGTTCCATTTTCCCTAGGTCCCTCTGCCCCAGCAGTCTCCTTCATCCACAACCAGAATCCGCCACAGCTCTCCCCCTTTTCTCACGGCACCAAATCACTTAAAAAAATTGTACATCTAGAAATAAAAGACAAAGATGAAATTGTGTTGCATTTATAATAAAGAAGAAACTTGCAAAAACTGTAATGAAATACAGTGCAGTCAGTGAACGCTTAATCTCTTTTCGTCTACAAGGAATACCTATCAACACAACTATAATTCAAGTATAAGCCCCAACAACAGCTGCAGAAGAGGATGAAATTGATGAGTTCTATGAACAAGTACAAGCTGAAATTGACAGAACATGCAAACAGGATATCCTGATAGTCATAGGTGACTGGAACGCAAAAGTTGGCAACAAAGAAGGCAAAATGGTTGGAAAATATGGACTTGGCAAAAGAAATGAAGCTGGAGAAAGACTGATAGAATTCTGCAAGACCAACGATTCATTCATCTCAAACACCTTCGAGCAACACAAGTGGTGACTGTAAACATGGACTTCACCCAATGGATTGTACAAAAATCAAATTATCTACATCTGTGGAAGTCAACAATGGAAATGCTCTATATCATCAATAAAGACAAAATGTGGAGCTGACTGTGGTACAGATAACCAACTACTAGTATGCAAACTCAAGCTAAAGTTGAAAGAGAGCAAGTCACTCATGAATGTAGCAAACTATGACCTTGAGAATATACCACTGGAATTTAAAGACTGCCTGCAAGATCGATTTACTGCCTTATATACAAATGGCAGAGCTCCAGAAGAGTTATGGAATGACATCAAGAAGGTTGTGTTGGAAGAAAGCAAGAAGTCTCTACAAAAGGTGAAAAAGCAAAAACTGCCAAAATGCATGATGGAAGAAATTCTGAAAATTGCCCAGAAATGCAGAGAAGCTAAAGCCAGAGGAGAAAGAAAGACAATCACAGAAATCAACAGAGATTTCCAATGTGCAGCAAGACAGGACAAGGAAAAGTACTACAATGACACATGCAAGGAAATAGAATCAGAAACTATTAGAGGAAGAACAAGATCAGCTTTCCTGAAGCTACGAGAGTTAAAGAAAAAATTCCAGCCTCAAATTGGAATGTTACAAGATGTTCAAGGTTCTGTGTTGAATGATGCTGAGAAGATCAAGAAAAGGTGGAAAGAATATACAGAGTTTTTATATGATAAAGATCAAGTGGACCAACAGCTGTTTCAACCTGTACCTTATGATCCGGAACCATTGGTGATGAAAGAAGAAGTCAAAGCAGCATTGAAAGCCTTACCAAAGAACAAAGCACCAGGCATTGATGGCATTCCCATAGAAGTATTACAGCAATCTGATGCAGCTGTTACCATACTTACAAGGCTGTGCCAGGAAATTTGGAAGACAACATCATGGCCAACTGACTGGAAAAGAGCTGTGTTTACACCAATACTAAAGAAAGGTGATCCAACTGACTGTGGAAATTATCGCACAATCGGTCTGACCCCACATGCCAGCAAGATTCTACTGAAGATTATTCAAAAGAGACTACAATCATACCTGGAACAAGAACTACCTGAAGTGCAAGCAGGGTTCAGGAAAGGGGAGGAATGAGAGACATCATTGTGGATGTGAGATGGATCCCTGAAAAGACTAAAGAATACTAAAAGGATATTTACTTGTGCTTTATTGACTACAGCAAAGCTTTTGATTATGTAAACCATGAGAAACTCTGGGCCACATTAAGAAGCATGGGTGGAGTGGAGGAGTGGCCTAGTGGTTGGGGCAGGGTACTTCAGGCCAGAAGGTCGGGGGTTCAAATCCCACTAGAGGACAGCAACCTTGGGCCGGAAGGACTGGGGTTTCTAGTCCCACAGGTGCTCCTTGTGGTCTTGGGCAAGCCACTTAACCCTCCATAGCCCATGTTCCCTGTAAAATAGTTATCTCCAAGTTATAATGCCCTGTTCAATGTAATTTCAGTTTGTTCAATGTAAACCGCACTGATGTCGAATAGCGCGGTATATAAGAGAATGTAAATAAAAAAATAAATAAATAAATACCAGAACACTTGATCGTTCTTTTGCACAATCTGTACATTGATCAAGAAGCAACAGTTTGAACAGAACAAGGAGAAACAGAATGGTTTAAAATAAGCAAAAGTGTATGACAAGGCTGCATACTTTCCCCCTAGCTGTTTAATTTATATGCAGAACAAATCATCAGAGAAGCAGGATTGTATGAAGACAACAGAGGTGTGAAGATTGGTAAAAGACTCATCAATAACCACCTATATGCTGATGATACCACATTACTGGCTGAAAGTGAAGTTGATCTGAAACATTTGCTTCTCACAATCAAGGAACATAGTCTTAAAATGGGCCTGCACCTTAATGTAAAGAAGACAAAGATCATGACAACTGGCAAAATCAATAAGTTCATCATTGAAGGAGAAGAAATTGAAATTGTGGACAACTTTAACATACTTGGATCAACTAGCAATAAAGAAACAACAAGCAGTCAAGAAATCCGATGACGCATTGCTCTTGGCAGAATGGCTATGAAAAACCTAGACAAGATTCGCAAGAGCAGAGATGTCTCTCTCCATACAACGATTCAACTCGTTCAAGCCATGGTATTTTCAATAACATCATATGGATGCGAAAGTTGGACAGTGGAAAAAGATAGGAAAAAAATTGATGCCTTTGAATTATGGTGCTGGTGGCGAATACTGCATATACCATGGACTGCCTGAAGAACAAACCAGTCAGTACTAGAGGAGATCAAACCTAAGCTTTCTTTAGAAGTTCAGATGACAAGACTTTGACTTTCATACTTTGGACACATCATGCGAAGAGAGAGATCATTAGAGAAAGACATCATGCTCTGCAAGATAGAAGGTCAGCGCAAAAGAGGAAGGCCAGCAATGAGATGGATTGATACAATAACAGCAGCTAAGGGTGCCAATCTGTCAACAATGAGCCACCTGACTGAAGACCGAACACAATTTAGGACAACTATCCAGAGGATCACCATGAATCGACACCAACTCGACGGTACTTAACAACAACAACATTGGCAGTGCATGACTAACATGAATCAGCCTGGCAAATCATACTGTCTCACTCAGCACAGACCTGCCTTAATGCTGCTACCTGTCTTTTCATGGCTGCAACATTCTCTCTCTCCAATGACCTGTAGCCCACTGAGCATTGATTCGGGCTCAGATTACAGATGTGCAGCTGGAGGCAGACTCCCTCCTGGCCAGCGGCAGATGAACTAAGAGTGCATGTTCCACAGACTCAGCATCATGGCTCCACTCTACCTCCACTCCTCCCTGTCATTCAGCAGCTTAAGGTTTAGTTACCCACCCAAGAACCTCGTATGAATGGCCGGCTGCTGCTTCTGCAAAGACCGGACCCTCCAAAGAAGCTTCTAAGGCTATAGAGAAAAGTAAGTCTAAACATTCTTCTAAGGAGGCTTCCCTGGCCCCAGCAGGCCACAAGCACATGAGCACCTCAGTGGACTCCTCTCTCAGAGCACCTCATTCCTTCCTTTTTAGGCCTGACACTCCTGTCTCCTGAGATCCCAATGCCTGCACAAACAGGAGCTCCCACCAGCCTCAACAGCTCCCTTCTTTTCCTTTTGAGACAGTTTGTGCAGGACAGTGCAGCCATTTTACAGAGTACATCAATGTTCTCTCACATCCCTCCCACTTTACTCCCCCCCCTCCCCTTTCACAACTGGAGTCAGGTCCCAGCAACTTCAAGGTTTCCTTCCTATACGGACTGGTTGCCTGACCCTTTCTAGCCTCCTTCCCTCGAAGATGATACATGCTGTCTTTAAAGTGCTTTTTGCTCTCTTCACTGAAGCACCATCCCCGAGTCAGCTAGTCCAAGCGGGTTCCCTCCTCATCCTGCACTAACATTGACAGAGAAGACCATGGAAGATTATTCTTGTCAAAATTTTTTTACAAAAAATATCAAAAGCACTTATGCTCAATGAATTCCAGATTCTCCAGGAACAATCAGGAAGTCAATCCTCACATATGGCTGACATCAGCGCCGATGGAGCCCCCGCAGAAGCATCTCCCCAACTTTCAAAGAAAGCCTTTGGGAGATGCCACCATGCATATGTGGTCCCCTTCCTGCCAAAGGATGCCATCTTACTCAGTCTCTTTTTTTCCGCAGATCTCAACAGACATCTGTATTTTTTCCACTGAAAAGAGTTTATATTTTTGTGTATAAAATTGCCCTTCTTTCTCCGGTTAGCATCGGTCCCTTTCCTGCCTTCAAGCCCCGTTGCCCCAGCATTGAGTCTCTGAACCATTTTTAATTTTTCTTCCAGCGCTGTTTCATGCTCTTTTCTAACTTCTGGCCGTGTCGAGGGTCTTCAACCTTGCAGGGGTCCTTTTTGCCCCAGTGGCCAGTGTGTCCAAAAAGTATGATCGGTGCGCAGAGAACATATAATAACATAGTATATGACGGCAGATAAAGACCAGTATGGTCCATCTAGTCTGCCCAGCAAGTCACAGCTTTTCGTTTCCTATGACCCCAGTTGACTGGGAAAGGCTGTTACCAAGCGGACCCTGTCCACCTGGGTGGCGTACTGCATCTCCTTTGCCCCACAATCAGGCTGGGCTCTCGTTGGAGCTCCAGGTCATGGCGCACAGCATCAGGGCTATGGCGACCTCTGTTGCAAGCCTACGCTCTGTCCCTACAGCAGACATCTGCCGGGCCACCTCCTAGTCCTCAGTTCACACGTTTGCAGCTCACTACTGCCTAGAGTGGGAGTCTCGATGAGACAGAGCCTTCGGCCAAGTAGTACTCCATAATCTGTTTGGGGTTTAGGCACTCCTACTCTCTGACCCTTCTTGTTTAGGCTACCCAAGCAATGGTTCTCCCTGGACACTGGGGTCCTTAGAATCTTTCCTAGGACTCGCTTATGGCCATATTTTTCTGCAGGTTCTCGGTATCCTGTAGCTAAGAAGTCCCATATGTGAGGACTGACTTCCTGCTTGTTCCTTGAGAAACATAGTTACTCATCTGTAACAGGCATTCTCTAGGGACAGCAGGAATCGTTCCTCACAACCCTCCCTCCTCCCCTTGGAGTTGCTACAATTTTTGCCATCTTCTTTTGTCAGCTCTAGCTATGTCATCTGACTGAGTAAGATGGCACCCTTGGGTGGGAAGGGGATCATGCATGTGTGATGGCATCTCCCAAAGCTGGGGAGATGCTTCTGTAAGGCTCCGTTGGCACCGCCATCACCCATATGTGAGGACTGATTCCTGCTATCTCTGGAGAACACCTATCACAGGTAAGTAGCTATGCTTTCCCAGTAATAAAAGGGATTTCAGTCCCTGCTAAGGCCTGCAGCGCCCCCAAGGAAGTCATATCGCTACCAGTCCATCAAATCTTACAAATTCTCCAAGGGCCCGATATTCATTTGTAATGGTTATGCACTGCTACAGCGCATAGCCATCGCCGCCAACCTCTAAACCTGGATATTCAATGCTGGGGTCATATCCGACCCCCGGCATTGCATATCTGGAGTCACCACACAGCCTCCGATACCACAGAAGCTAACTGGATAGCAGTGATATTGCACCACCACATGGTTAGTGACTATCACCTCCCACGACATGCCCCGATGCTAAGCGGTTAGCATTTGGCGTATAGCAGCATTAGTTGGGAATATTCAGCTGCACTAACCATGTTAGTTCCATTGATATCTTATTCAATGGCATTTACACAGTTTACAGGTCTGTAAACCGTATAAATGCCTGTCAATATCGGGCCAGAAGTGTCCATTTGGAAGACTTCATCTTCCATACATCCTGCCTCAAACTAAAATACAAAGTTCTGTCTACACCCAGGTACGACTACCTGTAGTTGCCTCATCAATCAGTAGTGTCAGAGGTAATACTCAAGCGGGTCAAGAGATTGAAAACACAAGCCAAAGCTCAACCTGGAAAGAAACAAAAGACCCTGGACACTATTGGCAAAAAAGTCTATCAAAATGCATTAATAGCCCTGAAGATTTTGACCTCTCAACATCATATCCTCTACTACATCACAATCTTCTTCAACAACTAGGTAATCCTTGCCACTTTCAATCTCATAAGGATCAAGCTCACATAGATATTAACCTTCAGAAATTGTCCTATCATCTGATCTAATCCGATGCACTTATAACATCCATGATAAAATGGCACATTCGGCGGCCATGGTAGTAAGAGCCATATGGACGGCCTGGCTCAAGGCTTCAAGTCTCTGAGAGGGTGACTACCTAGTGGATGCTCCATGTGTAGTGATAACCTATTTGGGACTAAGATACAAGAGGTAGAAACCGAGGTCAAAGGCCATTCTTCAACAGCTAGAGAGCTCTTGTTACAGCCAACAGAACTGCCCTTACAGACCCAGTGGTCACAACTTCTCCAGTTGTCGTCCCGGCCTCTGTAATTTGGTCAGAACCAGACATACAGATAGACCCAATTCTGATCCCATGGGCATGTCTAGCCCCCGTGGGATCAGAATCACATCTAGGCCTGTATGTGCAGGCTGGGACCCGATTCCCATCAGCCTGCAGGTGCAGGTCCCTACCCAGCTAACTCAGGCTCCTGAATGGAGCCGCGGTGCCAAGGCGTCCGGTTGCCATGGCTCCATTCAGGAACCGCAATCCCCAGCCACTGACCCCCAATCTGGCCTCCCATGGCCAGGGTCAGGCTGGGGAATCTCCTGCACCTCCTCACCTTTTTGCTCCCGGCCGTGCCTCCCATCCCCCAAAGTCTACGGGGACTTATTCCACCTCTGAGGTGGAATAGGTCCCCCTTCCAGTCTACCAGCCCTGGATTTTCAGGGCTGACTTCAAAATTGACCCTGTATGTCCGGGACCGTGGACAGCCCACTGCCTGCCCTAAGTCCTCCTCTGCACTGTCCCCTCCCGCCCCCATCTAAACCTCACTGTACAAACTCCTTGTTCGTACAGTACTCCGGTAAATGAGATTACATGTATATTAGGGAAATGAGCTAATGACTTCTGATACAATGTTCATATTAATGGGTGAACTGCGGATGAAGCAGAGGAAAAGGTTGTAGGAGCTCGGGGGGTGTTGGGAATAGGTGGGTGACCAAGTGTTGGATCCAAAATGTTCCAGGAAGAGTTGTCATTTGAACACATCAGAAATTTCTTCCCAAAGTACTCTTGGAGTTTCATTTAAATTAATCAATAGTGTTATTCTCTTCTTCCCAAGGCCACATGAAACTTTACCTGAATAATCCCTCCATTCCTTAGACTGTAGAAGGGCTCTCTTGTACTATCTTAATGCCACTGAAGACTTGCGGACAACATAACAACTCGGTCATACACAATCCCAACAACCTGAGCAAGCCTGCCTCCAAAATACTTTTCCCTCCTGGGTATCTGATTTCATCTCTTTATAAAACACCCAAGCCATTATGCAACTTCCAGGCCACATTGGGTCACATCATCTCTGTGCCAAAGCAACATCAGTAGCCAGTCTCGGTGCAGTTTCCATATAAGGCACTTGTAAAGCAGCCATATGGACCTCTGTGCACACCTTTGCTAAGCGTTACTGCTTGGACAGTTCCTCAGCATAACATCTTGCTTTTGAAATGGTGGTTCTCTACAACTTCTTTGCCACATAGTCATTCGCTCCAGTCATCACCACCTTAGCCATCTCCTGACAAACGCCTGAGTCGTACACAAGAACTACCAAAAGCAGTCATCAACTCTGTATTCCCAATGAAGTATTCCTGCATTCCCCTGCTTGTCTGTGCAGAAAGTGGAGTTGCTCACCTGTAATGGGAGTTCTCCATTGTCAAGCAGGAAGCATCAGCCACACCTGGTAACATCCTCCAGACGGTACCATAGACGGAAGTGCTCTCCAGAGCTCAGAGATTTCTGAGCATGTGCAGGTGGCCCCACCTCCCTAGCCCGGCCAGTCGTTTTTCTTCCGCCTTGCCTCGAGATGGATTCTCTCCACTCTCCTTAATTTTTCGTCTAAATTCTACATTTTCAACAGACAATCATGCCCAAACCCAGATTCAAGAAATGCCCATGCTGTGGGAGAAAGATGAACTCCACTGACACGCACGATCACTGCATCTGATGTCTGGGGGTGGATCACCAGGCGCAAGACTGCTCAAAATGCTCTAGCATGTCTCCCAGAGTGCGTAAGTACAGAAGTCATGCTCTCCGGGAGTTCCTTGCTTCTACCGACGAGCCAGCTCCAACTGCGCCCCCCCCCCCGGGGCCCAGAACCCTCTGGATCCACTACAGCACCTCCTCAGCATTCTCTTCAGCGTTCCCCGGCACGGGATGTGCCCAACAGGGCCTCCATCCCCGGCCGGCCACCTGTCTCTCATCAGCGCTGGACAGACCTCCGCCAGGATTCCTGCTTCTCTCCCACACCCCGAGAGCTCCTCCGGGTCCCCGGCGAGGCAGCAGGCCCTGCAAGATGGTGCCAGCAACGAGCTTTCCGAAAGCCCTGCCCACTGGATCTCCATTAGCCAGGCTGAGGACAAATCAAGGAGTTCCCCTCGCGCTGACGTCATTGCTCTCGCTCAGCACAGAGAGGCTTCCCCTGAAACTCCGGATCACTTTCCCAGCCCCCAGCGTCACTGCACCGACAACGGATCCCCCTGCCGGTGCGAGGATTTCCAGCGGAGCACTAGCAGCCCGGATGATCAGCGCCATAGATGACATCGCAGCCACAAGCACCACAGCAAAAACGGCAGAGCTGAAAGCAGAGGCAAATTTAATTTAATTTAATTTAATTAGTGAGTTTTTATATACCGCACCTTCCATTGATCAGCTGCGGTTTACATGGAACAACAGTAAACAAGACAATGTTTTTACAGATAACAATGTGAACTACAAAGAATTCAATCTTACAATTAACAGTTGTAAACTATATACAAGATTCTAGATTATAACTATGTAGAAGGTATGTATGTATTCAAAATCATCGGTTTGAGATTTTATCTCTTATTCCAGGTCGGGGATAGGTTATGTCAGCTTGGTGGAGCTATCCTTTTTCTTGTTGAATAGGTGAGTTTGACAAGGATCCGTAGTATGTTGAGAATAAATGTGTTTTAAGTTTTTTTCCTGAACTCCATGATTTGCTGTAAGGATCTTAATTCCGATGGAATGTTGTTCCAAATTATAGGGGCGGCATGTGAGAAGGCTTTCTTGTTTGTTGATTTTTTGGCCTTTATAAAGTCCTTTGGTGTTATTAGTTTATTTAGTTGGTCTCGCCTTTGAAGATTATGATTGGGTTCTTTATTGATAAGGTTGTTTAAAGTAGGAGGTGCTGTGTTGTTTAGGACTTTGTATGTAGTGAGGAGAGTTTTATAATGTATCCGGCATTGAATCGGGAGCCAGTGTAAATACTCTAATATTGGTGTTATATGTTGGAATGGTGGGGCATTCATGATTATCCTGGCTGCTGCATTTTGTGCTAGCTGAAGTTTTTTTAAATTATATTTTGTTACGCCTAGTAGGGTTAAGTTTGCAAAATCGAAATGGGGAGTTATTATCGCTTGTATTATGCGTTGAAAATCCTGAAGGTGTATTAGGGCGGAGTTTTAATACTTTAAGTTTAAAATAAACTTTTTTTGTTATATTTCTTATATGTGTGTCCATACTGAGGTGTTTGTCTAGTATTACGCCTAGGTAACGTATTTCAGTTTTTATATTGATATCGGTATTTTGCAAAGTAAATTCAAGCTCACCGGCAGACACGGGGAGAAGGGGCATGTAAGTTTGTGCTACAGGCGCAGGAGGACAAGCACCAGCAGCTCCAGCATTGAGAGAAGAACCAGGACACAGTCAAAGAAAAAATGAAGGCACAGCAGCTCTAGCTCCAGCAGCAACTCCCCCCACAGGTGCAACAAACCTTCTGTGCCTATGGACAATTCAGCAGCCATCCTCAAGCTTCTCTCACGCTTGGTGGAACAAACTGCCCCTCGGGAGGCCATGGGCATGCTCAATCCGCTTCCTGCGGCCGCCTGCCCATCTCCAGCAGCCGACTGCCCATCTCCAGCAACTGCTGGCCCATCTCCAGCAGCCACCAACCACGCAAACTACACACGGATGCCATCCAGGTCTCCCTCTCAGGATCATCCATCTGAGGTGAGCGACGGAGATGGGATCGATTCAGCCCCTGTGGGCTCTACGACTTCTGAAGAGTCCCCTGACACGGAACTGCCTTCTAACGAAAGGGAGGATCTATTGAGTAAAAACCCACACCTACCCCAAATTCTTGAAAAAGGTGACGGTGGCCCTAAACCTAATGATTGACAAGGCAGAGGACAGGAACCTGAGGTCCTTAAATACTTTCACGCGCCTAAACCCCGATTGCCTTGCCCATTCACCCAAAGCTACGGGACAACCAGCTATCACTGTGGCAGACCCCGGCCTCAGGTCACGCTTGTTACAGACGATTGGACACCAAAAGCCACGTCCACCCTGCACCCAGCTTCAATAGACAACAACTCCCACATCAATCTATCGTTGTCTCTTCAGCTCTTAAAAGGGTCAAATCTTCTCGGACCTATGCCAACCACCTGCTAGGGAGAGACTCCAAGCTCCTGGATGACGTGGGGAGCAAGGTCTACTAGGGAGCCATGCTTAGCGCCAGAATTGCAGCACACCAATTCCAGCACATCCTCTTCGAGGTTGTGCTGATGGCAGCCTTCAAGGGTCACCTCGGCCCTGCCCAAAGAGTTGCAGGCTGAGGCTGCCTCATCCTTCCTGGATCTGACGGAATGCAGCAGACATCTGGTCAGCACGGCCTTCGATGCCTTCGACACTGCCATCAGGACAGCTGGCACGGTTATCTCGGCCCAGAGGTGGGCTTGGATAAAATCTTCCAGCCTACGGGAGGACACCCTTGACAGAATCGCGGATGCCCCATGTGCAGGGGAATCCCTTTTTGGCAACAAGGTCACGGATGCCGTCAGTGACCTCAAGGAACATTGTACTACCCTACAGACCCTGGCCACTGATGGCCTGGAATGCCACCCCACTGCTCTAAAAGGCGGCTACTACTGGAAGCCTTACTACTCAAACAAGCGGTACAACTCCACTCGCAAGTGGCAGGCACTGCTACAAACAGCCTTATCAGTCCTCCCACAGCCAAAGGCAGCACCAGAGGGAGCGCAAGCCCAAGAAGCAGGCAACACCTCAGCCTGCTAAGACCTTCATTTGACAGACTGTGTCAAGTAGCCACGCTGGGCAGGGACGCGGTTGCTCGTCACATAGGGGGCCATCTATCTGCTTTTCTCCTGGCCTGGCAGGCCATCACCTTCGACAGCTGGGTGCTGCAGATCATACAAGAAGGATACCACATACACTTCACCTCCCCGCCCTCCCAGCGCTCACAACCAACCAGTGAACCACCTCCGCATCTCTGGCCCCTGATGTCTGATCTGCTACAGCACCTCTTCACATCCCAGTCAATTGAAAAAGTTTCCAACAGCAAGATCGACTCTGGATTCCACTCCATATACTTCCTTATCCCCAAGAAGTCAGGAGGGGTTCGCCCGATCCTGGACCTCTGCAGACTGAACAAGTTCATCACGAAGGAGCATTTCAGGAAGTGCTCCCTCAACTCCATCCTGCCACTCATCCGGACAGGGGACTGGCTAGCCTCCTTGGACCTACAAGAGGCATATTCACACGTCCCCATCCACTAGACCTGCAGAAAATACCTACACTTCAAGGTACGGGACCAACACTACCAGTACGAGGTGCTCCCCTTCGGACTATCCCCGGCACCACGAGTCTTCACAAAATGTGTAACGGTAGCGGCGGTGCACCTTCGCAAGCAGGGCATCGCCGTCTTCTCATACCTCGATGACTGTCTACTCTCGGCACAGTCAGCCCTGGAGTCACGGGGAGCAGTGCGGAGGGCTACCAAGCTGCTATCTGGCCTCGGATTCCTCCTGAACTTGGAGAAGTCTCACATGAAACCATGTCAGAGAATAAAGTTCATAGGCACGGTCATCGACACCCGCGCCTCAAAAGCCTTCCCTCCCAAGCAGCGCGTCACAACGATCATATCCTTAGTCACCGAGATGTTGGCATCCAAACTGACCTCGGCACGGTCCATCCTACGCCTTCTGGAACACATGGCTGCAATAACCTCGGTCCTGCCTCTAGCAAGACTACACATGCACAGTCTCCAATGGCATCAGCACACCCATTGGAATCAGCTCTCTTAGCCACTGAACATGCATGTGGCCATAGACAACTGGGCAAGAGAAGGCCTACGCTGGTGGGCTTGGCAGGCCAACCTCACATGGGGCAAGGACCTGCAACAATGCATGCACCACATTGTCCTCACCACAGATGTGTCCTCCACGGGCTGGTAAGCCCACTTTCTTCACCTCAGTGCCCAAGGAACATGGACAGCAAAGGAGCAGAATCTGCACATCAACCTGCTTCACCTCCGGGCCATCAGGTACACCTTGAAAGCTTTCCAGACACAGCTAAAGGGGAGAGCCATTCTAGTCCAAACGGACAACCAAGTGGCCATGTTCTACATCAACAAACAAGGGGGCACAGGCTCCCGATCCCTTTGCAAGGAAGCACTCGCAATCTGTTCCCTCGCCCTGGCCAACACCTCCAATCTGCAAGCCTCTTACCTTCCCGGGGAACGGAACACCCTTGCCGACAGGCTGAGCAGACAACTGGAACCCCACAAGTGGTCTTTACTTCTGGAAGTTGTGAAATCCATCTTCCAATGGTGGGAGACCCCACGCCTCAACCTCTTTGCAATGGAGAGCAACACAAAGGGCCATCTGTTCTGCTCCAAGTGCCTTTCAAACAAGTTTCTAGCTCAGGATGCATTCGCCATGTGCTGGGGGGACTGGTCTCTAAAGTATGCCTTCCCCCCCCCAACCCCGTGATCACGACGACGCTGCAGCGCATCATCTTGGACAGGGCGCATGTCATTCTAATTGCGCCCCACTGGCCTCGCCAGATTTGGTTCCCTCTGCTCCTCCCCCTCTCACTGGAACCCCCGGTGCGGCTGCCCCTGTGCCCGGACCTCCTCACCCAGAACGGCGGGAGCAGGCTACACCACAACCTGCAAGCCCTCGCCTTGACAGCCTGGAGATTGAGCGGAGACACCTGTCGGCCTTGAATTTGCCTTTGGAGGTACAGCACGTGGTTCTGGCAGCTAAGTGCCCATCCACACGGAAGTCCTACGGTCTTAAGTGGAAGCGTTTTACCATTTGGTGTGCATCTCAAGGCTTGGACCCAGTCTCCTGCCCCATACCGATGATCCTGAAGTACCTCACTTCTCTCTTCAAACTCGGCCTGAAGACTCAATCAAAATACACCTATCAGCGATTGCATCCCTCCACGGCAGCAGGAATGGGGCCAACACCTCCATGGTGTTGCTACCCATCGTTGCTCAATTCATGAAGGGCCTGGCTAACCTCCGGCGCTCCATTCGACCGCCGGTGCCAACTTGGGATCTTAGAACTAACGCAGGCGCCCTTTGAGCCACTTCAAATGGCGGACATGAAGTTTGCATCTTGGAAGACACTCTTCCTCGTCGCCATAATCTCGGCTAGGAGAATCGGTGAGCTCCAGGCCCTGGTCTCTCATCCTCCTTACACGCAACTCCATCCCAACCGCGCATCTCTGCGCACCCATCCGAAGTTCCTGCCAAAGAAGGCCTCCTCCTTCCACATCAACCAAGCCACTGACCTATCCACCTTCCTCCTGGAGCCACATTCGTCCGAGGAGGAGCGGAGGCTCCATACCCTCGACTGCATCAGAGCCCTATGCATCTACCTTGATAAAACAGCTAGCATAAGGCAAGGGACCCAACTCTTCGTATCTTTCGACCCCAACAGGCCTGGGAGGCCCATCACTATCCCTCTGGATGTCTGCCTGCATCGCCTTCTGCCTCAACCGGGCAGGTGCCCACACAGGCGATAGGATAGGAGCACACCAGCTGAGGGCCCTAGCAACTTTCTTCGCCAACCTGCGCTCGGTTCCAGTCGGCGACATTTGCAAAGCTGCCACCTGGTCCTCAGCCCTTACCTTTCAGAAGCACTACTGTCAGGACCTCGAAGCGCAGTCTGACACCGTCTTTGGTCGCGTGGTCCTATCCGCTGCCACCGCAACTGCTGCAGCCACGGGGACTGTGCCACTTGGTCTGCCCCTTGGACCGCCTCCTGCACATCAGGAGGCAAACTGATGTGACTGTCTGCTTGCCATTACCTATACCGATATTACACTGTTACAATTGAGTTTGCACTACTGCTACAAGTGCCTTCTCGCACTATTTGCACACACTGTTCCGCACAGAGTGAATGTTTGCATTCTTGCACTGTTATTTGCACGGTTGCTGTTTTTATGCACTGTCATGCACCGTTGTTGCACTATCACTGTTTATTGCACTGTCATTGTTATTGCACATTTGCCTACTCTGTAATAAATGCATTGTTTTGCATGCTCCCATCGTGTCCATCTGCTTATGTTATGTCTTCTGCCTCCCTCATCCACCTCAGTGTGCTCTCGCGTAGCTAAGGAGTCACCAGGTGTGGCTGACGCTTCCTGCTTGTCCATGGAGAAAGCGAGGTTATTTACCTGCAACTGGGGTTCTCCGTGGACAGCAGGATGTCAGCCACATGATCCCTCCCACCTCCCCTGGTTGAAGTCGGCCGGCCGACCGGCTTGCATATTCCTGAGGATCAGAGCTAGAGAATTACTGGCCAGGCTAGGGGTGGGCCAGGGAGGTGGGGCCACCTGCACATGCTCAGAAGTCTCTGAGCTCTGGAGAGCACTTCCGTCTATGGCACTGCCCAGAGGACATCACCAGGTGTGGCTGACTTATCCTGCTGTCCACGGAGAACCCCCGTTACAGGTAAGTAACCTCGCTTTCTCCGTAGACAGCAGGGATATGCAGCCACACTTATCCTCCTGCCAGTCCCACAAAAAACAAAGGAATAAATATAATTACAAAGCCTGTCGGTCTTCAGCCTTCAGCTTTGTTATGGATTGCCAAGGAGGGAGAGACCTAGGGAAAGTGGGGGTACTGGTGCATGATCAGAGGAATCAAAAAGATTTCTCTGAGCTGGGGGAGAGCTCCAGCACACTGGCTTTGTCGATGATATCATCATGAAGCGTGACTGCATATCCCAGCTGTCTACGGGGAAGCCCTATTACAAATCAACTCTGCTTTCTCTAGCAATGTAAATTATACCCTGTGTCTGTACTTCAGAAATAGAACTACATTTTTTTTCCTGATGTAACTAGACCAACCCCCGAAAACATAGAAAGACATTTCTTGCTCTATGCCAGGAGGTGCCAACTTGAGACCTACATTTGAACTTCCTTTCCCTTATAAATGCATTGCTGTTTTATGAACCCTCATGATTGCTTTTCTTTAAGTCATAACTTACCTCAGATATGTAGATATCATAGGATCTTTGTAATTTTGTACTGTTTTTCCTATTTCCTTTGTGCCTGCCTTCTTTCCTGTGGGTTATGATAGTGTACTTACAGTATATCAGGAATTTTGGCTTATTTTGTTGTCATTTCTTTACTCTCTACTGGCATTTGTACACTTAATTTCTTAGTAATTTCCACTATGAAAATTGGAATGCATATAAAAAAAAAATATAACATAACACCGATGTAGCCCCAAATTTCAAAGATGCCCTGGGCTGTGTCATAATGCATATCACACCAATAGCCCCTTTCCCACTTTGCTGGTGGTCTTTCCAAGAGGGTACCTTTATCCTAATGGTGGACCCCTGCAGGCAGATATGGTTATGCCAAAGCGCAGATCATTCCTGCTTCTTGCCTCTTAGTGCCCTAGGATGGGAGAAGCCAAAGGTGTCCACCTCATACATGGACAGACTATGGAGGAGAGAAAGGAATACAATCTCTGGTATCTTCAGCTGTTAGTGTGAGTGACAAACTGCTTTCAGGGAACGCAGGAACTGGGAGAGACATTGGAAAAAAGAGGGACAGGGAAAATGGAGGCTAAGAGAAAAAAAGGTCTTGCAGAGGACTGGAGTTGGGCAGGGCTGACTCCAGTGTTGGTTCAAGGTGTTTGCACCCTAGGCAAACCTTACGTCTTATGCCCCCTGGCTGTTGGAATCTATTGCTTATCTTTGAATGCCCTACTCTTTGCTACACCCCTCTCCCCCAGAAGTTGCCATCCTAGGCGACTGCCTGTTTTGCTTAATGGTTACATGGCGGGCCCCAAAATGTGATGGGGAGGAGCCAGCAGGGACTTTGAACTGAGTAGGGTGGGTGGAGGGTTAGTGGGTACTAGGGATTGAGAGGCCAATGTGGGAAAAATAGAGGGATCCTTCCTCAAAGGTGTCCCCATAGCTTTTGTGGGGTATCAAACTAGTGAGGGCTGGGAGAAGGAAGTGTCTCGCGCTCTCTAATGAGGACTGCAACATCATGAGCCATCGACGGGTGCCCTTAGAGAAGGAGACAGCATGATATATGCCAAAACGCCTAAGATAATTAGAAGAGAAGACAGCAGCAGAGACGCTCAAGTACAAAGGACTGTAGCACTCTCATACACCAGAGCCGAACAGCTGAAGGGAAGAGCTCAAGGAAGGCCTTATCTGATCTTTTGTGTCGCACTCCCTCAGCTTCAGCAGTGAGCTAGGCAATCTACTTTCAGAACGGACTAGAATCCCTCCCTCCTTTCCCAATATTGCTTAACTAAGTCTAAGCCCTTTGGGAGGATGACAGCATTAACGCTGCTTTGGGCACAGCAAGTCTGCTGAAAAAAAGCAGATCCTGGGAAAGCGGGGGCGGGGTGGGGTGCTGGGATCCCTCTCCTGGGTGGTACCTACAGGACTATCACACGCGACTCAGAGAGTGCTTAGTAGGGGGGAAAAAGAAAAAGGTGTGAGAGAGGGAAACTTTTGCAACCGAATCTCCTTCAAGTGGTTTTGGTGGTGCTGGAAGGCGAACTGCAGTAAGTGAGGCTGTTGATTTTCCGCTGGGTTTCTCGTGCACACGGTTGTTGATGGAAGCTGGAGATAAGACAAAGTTGTTCAAGTCATGTTTAACCAGTGAAGACTGAGTGGGAAAAATTACTGTGACATTCATGTCTTCTACTGCTCACGACAGCTCAGGGGAAAGTTTTTTTTGCGCTGAGGTCGTGGCTTTCTGGCCTGAGGGACGTGTGGTATGGTAGGGGATGCACGGAGACCAAGGGCTGCTTTCCAAGCTTTTATTTCAATGCTGGCTTCCTTGCTGACTGTACACACGTTGGATTTTTTTTCAGTTATGCTCTCCACGCTAGTGTACAAGAGATTATAAATGAAGAGCAAACAATGTGAAAGAAATTACAATAAAGCAAGTAGATAAACTGCAGCACTTCATATTCTAAAAATTATTTTTAAAATACTCTGCTATAGTAAATAGAACATTAGAGAACAGGTTAAGAGCTGTGGTAGAAAGCCTAGTGCCTTCCTCTCTGAATCTTCAACATTTGAGAGTTATTGTATTTGAGTCTCTAGTAAAACTTGGATGTCTGTAAATATTGTAAACCGCTACTGATCGCTGGAAGAAGCGGTATATAAATGTAACCAAATAAATAAATATTGGCATACATGCAACATATGTAAACTTCTGTGTCTGTGTATATTTCTATATGTGTAGACTCCTACCTGTGTCTACATATTTTTGTATTTATAAATATTTCTATGTGTGCATTTATTTATCTAGCTTATCAAAGTGGTGTACATTCAGGTACTGTATATATTTTTTTCCCCTTGTCCCCAAAGGGCTCACAATCTGGGTTTTTTTAATTTTTGTTTTTGTATCTGAGGCAATGGAGAGTTAAGTGGCTTGCCCAAGGCCACAAGGATCACCTGTGGGTCTAGAAACCCCAGTCCCTCCAGCCCAAGGTTGTTGCCCTCTAGCAGAATTCAAGCCCCTGGCCCTCTGGCTTGAGGTAAGGTAACTTGCCCCAACCACTAGGCCACTCCTCCCTGTATACATTCTGTCACCCATATCTATATATTTATATGTATGCATGTCTGTATACTCTCCAGCCAGTGTCTTTATATATTTCTATATGTCATTGCCTATACTCTCCTTCTCTTTGTATATTTCTCTATATGCATTTATGTATATTTCTTTGTTTGTGTACTCTTACCTATGTTTCTAAATATTTCTATGTGTACATGTTTGTGTACACTCCTGCTTTGTCTCTTTCTACTTCTATATATGCATGTCTGTATACATTCTTACCTGGGTCTCAATATATTTCTATGTTTATATACTCCTACCCACATCTCTGTAAACTCCAGCCTATGTCTCTGTATAGTTCTGTTCATGTCTTTGTGCACTCTTACCCATTTCCATGTGTGCATATCTGTGTATACTCCTGCTTGTGTCGCTACAAATTTCTGTGTATGCATGTCTCTGTGCACTTTTACCTATATATATTTCTGTGTGCATTTGTATCTCTGTAAACTCCTATCCATGTTTATTTCTGTCTGTATACTCTCCTGCCCGTGTCTCTGTAAACTTCTATCTGTGCCGCTATGTATTTCTCCCAGGTGCATGGTCTCCAAATGCATTAGTTTTGCACATACCATGACATTTTTGAACTTCATTCCCAAGTCAGTAAATGTGGACTGTGTGTGTATGTCTGTGTTCACTCCTGTTTGTGACTCTTTTTATTTGTATTTGTGTGTGTCTCAGTGCACTCAGACCCGTGCCTCTCTATATTTCTGTGAGTGCATGCTTTTGTAAGCTCCTATCCCCTATCCCTGTCTGTATATTTCTGTGTAAACTCCTACCTGTGTCTCTACATATTTCTGTGTATGTACTGCTAACTTGGTCTCTGCACAACCTAATTGTTTCTTGTAAAACTTTTCCCCTTTTCCTTTGTGCTGTCATTAAATACAGCATTCACCAAAGAGACTCCCTGTTACCTTTATAGTGTGGATCTTATCATGGCTTTTCATTTCTGTGGCAGTAAAATAGAATGAAAGTGCGCAGTGTGAGCCCCTGAGAAGGACAGAAGGCTATTGCCACCGCTCTGGCTGAGATTCTCCTTTAAATTTCAGAATAGAAGTAGTGATTTAGGAGCCTGATGTTGGCACTTCTGCTCTCAGCTAGGTCACCTTCTCTCAGAGTACTGCCCAGGGTGGAAGGGGGAGAATGGTTGGGTTTTCTCGGATAGCTTGAAAGTGGAATGCTCACTGACATCCCAAACAACTCTGATTTTGCAGATACCTACAATCAGATCACAGGCACCAACTTTTCAAAACAGCGTGGGATGTTAACCTTGGCCTAACCTACCCTCTCTGGACACAGCAAAAGCATTTATTCAGTATTTGGGATGCTCGGGTAGCCAGTGCACCCACAAAGGTGGCAGCTATGCATTAGATTATTTGCATATGTGTGTGATTTCAGGACATGGCTAATTTGCATATCCTGGTTACCCTAAAAATCTGACCTCTACTGTGGCTGTCAATGATTGGGAGACCCTCTATTCTGGAGACACAGCTTGGAACTTACAGACTGAGGAAGCCAAAGATTTGGACATTCTTTGTGTAACTCCTTTAATGACCTGGGCTAGCAGAGGGTTTCCCAAACCTGCCTCGCAGTCTGTCGTGTTTTCATGATATGCACAATGAGTATACATGATAAAGATTTGCATACATTGAAATCCCAGCTTCTGTATCATCCCTCCAGTCTAGTCCTGAACTCCTGGGGTTCTGCTCCTCCTCCAGAAGCTTGGAGACTGAGAAAGTCATCCTTCTGATGACACCAGTATAAAGACACAGGATCTGCCTCCTGACTCCAGTTATCTCAGTCTCCAAGCAGCTGGAGGACTGGTGAGCCCGGGGATAGGGGCTCACTTGAGGAACAATTAAGCAGAGCTTTAGAGTAGTTAATTAATCTAATTGGACTAAGTTTGATTTTAAAAGAAGAAAAATATGAATATGGGGAAATATACCTTTAAGGTTTGGTGCTGAAGTGCTTATTTCTGCCTTCCGTCTTCTCTCCCCCCTTCCCCCCGCCACTCAGCCTGTTTTCATTTGAAGAAGCAGAAGGGAAGGAGCCGGCTCCCGAACTCACGTTTATGAGTGAAGAGCCGGTGGTGTAGCAGCAGCGGTAGAGCTAGCAGAAGTTTTTACCTGCTCAGCTTTAGGCACCGAAGGCTGATTCCGGCGGCTCGCTGCACTTGTCTGCTGAGGTCCTGGCTCTTCCCCGACGCAGAAGCCGCGATCCCGGCTGAGAGTGGGGAGAGTGAAGACCCACGCTGCACAGCTTTGCCCTGCAAGGTAAGGGGCCCTGTAGCCTGGGGGGAAAGCCTCAAATACAGTCGTGTGTGGGGAGCTGCGTGTGGGGAACAACGTAGGCCTAACTGCGTGTCACGCGCGGGAAAAACTCAGTAGGTACAGAGCAATTTTTCAAAAGCTTCTATTTCGGCGGGACAGCTTCGTTTTGGGATTTCCTTGCAAGAGTTCGGTTTGCGGGACCCTGGGAGTGTCCGTACTATATTTAAAAAATATATATATATATTTTCCTCAGGTCACATTTTCTGATGGCAGGCTCCTTGGGGGGTGGGGGGGGAGTTAGCCTTATAGGGCAAGGAGTTGCTCCTAAATACCCGCTATAGCAGAATGCCTTCTAGACCACAGTGTTTGGTCTGTGCTGCTAGAAGAGGAGCGGTGTCTGAGATGGGGGTATGTAGAGGCTGTGTGCAGGAGGCAGCCTCTATGGAGAAGGAGCTGGAAGGAGGTGTTGAGAGTCATAAGGCAGATAACGGAGACTTTCCAGATCCGAGGTCTTTCGCGGGCACCCCTCCAGAGCCGGTAGCAGGGCCCTCGTCCGCACCGGATTTCCCCTCTGTTACGGAGCCTTTGCCTGGGGGATTGGCGGCGATCTTTTCACCGGAATTTGTTGCGTTGATTCAACAGGCATTTGGGGGGACACAGAAGGGAGCCGCTGCTGGTCCCACAGAGGGGGGACTAGGTGGCAAGAGGCCGGGGATACCTCTGGGTTCCGGTGCGATGGGAATCCCGTCAAAGAGGGTCAGAACCGAAAAGGAGCTCCCGGAGCTGTCTGTGGCTTCAGAGGATGTCCACTCGGAGGACGGGGCAAGATTTGGAATTGCAAGAGGAGTTAGAGGAAGGAGAACTCACAGAACCGTAGGATAAAGCTTGAGTGGTCCGAGTGTTCAGGAGAGACGAGTTACCGGCGCTCATTTCGGAGATGCTTAAAGCGCTTAATATGCTGACAGGTGGTCTGTCGGAAGATGCCACATTGGAGGACCCATTGTTGCAGGCTTTTAGAAAGACGCAGAGGGCCTTTCCAGTTCACAGAGTGATTAAAGAGATGATTCAGGATGAATGGGATATGCCTGAGGCTAGTCTGAAAGGGTCCAGAGTAATGTCTCGGCTCTACCTATTGGTGGAACAGGATCGAGAATTGTTTAGTTCTCCTAAGGTGGATGTGGCCGTCTCGGCAGTCACCAAGAAGACTACCATTCCAGTGGAAGGTAGTGCTGCGCTGAAGGATATGCAGGACAGGAAACTGGATACCTTGTTGAAACAGGTTTTTGACGTGAATGCGCTGCCAATCCAAGCGACCATTTGTGGAGCCTAGGTAGCTAGAACCTGTCTTCGCTGGGCTCAGTGGCTTCAGGGAGAACAGGTAGAGGAGGTAGCCACAGAGGCGGCCAGGAGCGGCTTATTTGGCCGATATTCATTATTTATTTTTATTTTATTTATTTAAAAGTATTTCTAAACCGTCTTATCCTAAAAATCAAGGCGGTGTCACAACAATACAATCAGATGAAGTGCTGGGGGGGTCATGCAGTGTGGGAGGGGTAGAGTGCGGGGGGGATCATGCAGGAGGAATAGTGTGAGGGGGGGGGAGTTAGTGCAGGGGGCAGTGGAGTGAAGTGTGTGTGAGGGGGGGATTCTAGATTAGGGTGAGCTATGTACAGTGTGCGCTATAATACAGCATGTTCTATAATACAAGGTACTGTCCAGATAGGGCTTGAGCTAGATCCTGTGCCGATATACAATCTCTTGTCGGTGTCTTATAATCTCTCGTCGGGGTCTTTGTTGATCAGGCTTTGTTGATTACGTGATGTGTCCATAATGTTCTATGAACAGAGTTGTCTTCAGCTGTTTGCGGAAGTCTTTGAGGTCCGTTGTCGATCTCAGATCATCTGGGAGGGAGTTCCAGATGGTTGGGGCTGCCAGGGAGAGGGCTCTCTCTGTGGTGTCCTTTCGTGTTTTTCTGAAGTCTTTTGGTGTATTGACTCTGTTGGAGGTTCCTTTTCTTCTCGGGCGGGTGCTGGTGTCTGGATGAATGAGGGTGTGCAGGCTGTTTGCTGAAATGTGGTGCTTGATTTTGAATATGTTCATTATTGTTTTGTATTTGATACGTGAGCTGATTGGGAGCCAGTGTAGATCTTTGAGAACCGGGGTAATGTGTTCATGTCTTGTTGAGCCAGAAATTATGCGTGCGGCGGTGTTTTGGGCTAGTTGGAGCGGTTTGAGAGTTTGCTTTGGTAGGCCAAGGTAGATGGGGTTGCAGAAGTCCAATAATGGGGTGATGAGCGCTTGGCATACTGTGCGGAAGTGTTCTGCGTCGAGGAGGGGTTTAAGCCGTCTGATGATTCTCATTCTATAGTATGCATTCTTGACCGTTTTGTTGACGTGAGACATGAGATTTAGTTTGTTGTCCAGGGTTACTCCCAGGTATCTTACAATTATGATTTGGTTCGGGGTTTATCTAATAGTATGGCATCTGTAGTGGCGGCCAGGAGGTATCTTTGGCTGCGCAATTGGGCGGCAGATGGATCTTCCAAGTCAAGGTTGAGTAAGCTTCCTTTCAGAGGGAAATTGCTTTTTGGAGATTTTGAAAAGTTGGTGAAGGATTTGGGAGAGTCCAAGGGCGGTAGATTGCCAGAGGACAAACAGAAGCAGGGTTTCTTGGCCCCGGCGGCCAAAGGTCAGCAGAGGGACTTTCGTCATTTTCGTACCCCGAGGTTTGGTCAGGTTCAGAGGGGGTGTTTCCCCTACAGGAACCAAGGGTTTAGAGGCTTCAGGGGAGCGGGAAGAGGCTTTGCAGCCTCTTCTTCCTCCAATCTCAGAAGGTTGCAATGAAGCCAGGGGGACCCAGGCAGGATTGGTGCCCGTGGGGGGTCGCCTGCGAGATTTTATCCTGCCTGGGTCCAAATCACGTCCGATCAGTGGGTGCTAGAGGTCATCAGAGAAGGGTATGCGTTGGAGTTTCAACATCCAGTGGCCGATTCTTTCGTTCAATCTCTGTGCAAAGCACACTCCAAGTACAAGGCAGTGCGAATGACCTTGGAAAGGCTGCTGGCTCTCAAAGCAGTGGTACCGGTGCCCCCAGACCAATACGGCTGCGGTCGGTACTCCATATACTTCGTAGTACCAAAGAAAGAGGGTACCCATTGGCCGATTTTGGATCTCAAGAAGGTAAACTGCTGCCTCAGAGTATCACATTTCCGTATGGAGACCTTAAGGTTGGTTATTGTAGCGGTACAGCAAGGCGAGTTCCTTACTTCCCTAGATTTGTTGGAAGCTTATCTACACGTTCCGATTCATCGGGAGCATCAGAGGTTTCTAAGGTTTGCAGTGCCAATGGGACATTTTCAATTCCAGGCATTACCATTTGGGCTGGCTACGGCGCCCCGGACCTTCACCAAGATCATGGTGGTGGTAGCGGCAGCATTGCGAAAGGAGGGGGTGCTGGTTCACCCCTATCTCGACGATTGGTTGATTTGAGCAAAGTCCAAAGCGGAGAGCAAGAAGGCTACAGCCAGAGTAGTGGCAGTCTTGCAGAGCCTCGGATGGGTAGTCAATGTTGCCAAGAGCAACTTGACTCCATCGCAGAATCTGGAATACCTGGGTGCTTGCTTCAGTACGGGTGTGGGAAAGGTGTTTCTGCCTCAGCAACGGGCACAAGGTTTGAGAAGGTTAGTCCGCAGGTTTCTGGTCAACAGAAGTCCCACAGCCTGGCACTATCTGCAGTTACTTGGTACCATGGCTGCGACGCTCGAATTGGTGCCATGGGCGAGAGCTCACATGTGGCCTCTGCAGAGGGCGTTACTCAGAAGATTATCGCACCAGGAGGAAAGCTTGTCTCGGATATTACTCTGTTGGCCAGAGACACGTCAGGCTCTGCGGTGGTGGTTGTGACCGGGAAATCTGGAAAGAGGAATGCCCTTAGAAGCACCAGATTGGATACCATTAACAACAGAGGCCAGCCTGTCAGGCTGGGACGCTCACATTCAGGGCCAGTTCACTCAGGGTCGGTGGACTGCTCAAGAGAAGATATGGTCAATCAACAGGTTGGAGTTGCGGGCGGTAGTGCTAGCACTTCGCGTTTTTCAAAGGTGTCTGCAGGGGAAGGCGATTCGAGTTTTTTCTGACAATGCAATGACAGTAGCTTACATCAACCGACAAGGGGGCACCAGCAGTGTGGTGCTGGAAACCGAGGCCCAGCAGTTGTTCGAGTGGGCCAAAATACATCTGCTAGCATTGTCAGCAGCGCATGTCGCAGGAGTGGAAAACATGGAGACCGATTTTCTGAGTCGAGTACGAGTGGATCCAGGAGAGTGGGTTCTCCATCCACAAGTGTTTGAGATGGTGGTTCGCCGCTGGGGTCTGCCAGTGATGGATCTCTTGGTGACTTTTCAATCCGCGAAAGCCAATTGGTTCTTCAGCAGGAGAAAGGAAAGGATGTCGGAGGGGCTGGATGCGCTCATACAGCCCTGGCCAGAAAGGCAACTTCTGTACATGTTCCCGCCTTGGGTGTTGATAGGTCGGGTGTTGCAGCGCATAGAACTTCACAGAGGGCAGGTAATTTTGATTGCGCCGGATTGGCCAAGACGCCCGTGGTACATGGATCTGATGAGGCTCTTGGTAGACAAGCCGTGGCAGCTTCCAGTTCACGGGGACCTGTTAATGCAGGGCCCACTGCTTATGCCTCAGGTGGATTGGTTCTCGCTTACGGCTTGACTATTGAAAGGGCAAGGCTGACAGTGAGAGGTTATTCTGCGGCGGTGGTGTCCACCTTGTTGAGGGCTCGGCGGAGATCAACGTCTTTGGCGTATGTTAGGATTTGGCGGGTCTTTGAAGCCTGGTGTGGGGGTAAGAAGGTTAACGCCTTAAAAGCTTCCGTACCTCAGGTGCTTGCTTTTTTGCAAGATGGCTTTGAGAAAGGGTTAGCGGCTGCGTCCTTACGAGTGCAGTTGGTGGCGCTTTCTTATAGAAGTAAGATAAAAGGTGTGGCGATGGCAGGGCATCCTGATATTAAGAGGTTTCTGAGGGCAGTGTCGCTGTTGCGGCCACCGTGTAGACAGACTGTTGCAACGTGGGATTTACATTTAGTACTGGAAGCTTTAGTGCGTCAGCCTTTTGAACCTTTGGCTAGAACGTCTCTAAAGGATCTTACTCTCAAGGTGGTGTTTCTGGTGGCGATCTCTTCGGCCCGAAGAATATCGGAGTTACAGGTGTTGTCGTGTAGGAAGCCTTTTCTGGTGTTTAGTGATACGAAGGTGGTCTTGAGACCCGTGCCGTCCTTTTTGCCCAAAGTAGTGTCACCTTTTCATATTAATCAGGTGGTTTCCTTACCTGTTTTTCGAGAAGAGAGTACTGCTGCAGCTTTGAGGCAGTTACATCGGTTGGATGTTCGCAGAGCATTAAGGAAGTATTTACAAGGTACAGCATCCTTCCGCAGATCGGATTGATTGTTTGTTTTATTTGGAGGGTCGAGAAAAGGAGAGGCAGCCTCAAAAGCTTCAAAATTGCTAGATGACTAAAGGAGGCGATTGCGTCCGCGTATGTTTTGAAAGGTAGGGCAGTGCCAGAAGGGCTTAAGGCTCATTCGACTAGAGCACAGGCAACGTTGTGGGCTGAGTGTAGTTTTGTACCGGTGGTGGAAATTTGTAAAGCGGCTACTTGGTCATCGTTACATTCCTTTGTCAGACATTATCGCCTAGATGTGCAAGCGGAAAGGGATACCTGTTTTGGATCAGCGGTGCTTCAGGCTGGTTTAGCAGGTCCCTCCCATTGAATAATTCCACTGCTCTGTTGCATCCCCAGGAGTTTGGGACTAGACTGAAGGGACGATAAGGAAGGTGAAATTAGACTTACCTGCTAATTGTTGTTCCTTTAGGAACTCCAGTTGTTGTTCCTTTAGGAACTCCAGTCCCTCCCTAATTTTTTTTCTTGGACTCTTTCCTGAAGCACATTTTACAGGTAAGCTGATGGGGTACCTGTGGAGGTTATAGCCCATAAGGGGAGGGGCATTGGATAGATAGGGTTTTCAAGTTCTGTTACTATTCTATCTACCTAGGAATGAGGATCTCAGCATTTCGGGCAGGATTTTTTTCTTCCTGTTATCTCATAAAGTTTCTGGTTAGAGTTATGTTAAGCAGTTTAATGGTGTTTACTACTTAATTGTTGCTCCGGTGAGTCTACTTTATCAATAGGTTACTGGAGTCAGGAGGTGGATCCTGTGTCTTTATACTGGTGTCATCAGAAGGATGACATTTCTCAGTCTCCAAGCTGCTGGAGGAGGAGCAAAACCCCAGGAGTTCGGGACTAGACTGGAGTTCCTAAAGGAACAACAATTAGCAGGTAAGTCTAGTTTCACCATCTTCTGCCAACCTCACTGACTGAGGTTCTCTGGACAGGTTTGGGAAGCCCTGAGCTAATGGCAGGGCCCTCAGGCTTTACCCGTCAATGTGAGGCTAATAGTTGCATACAGATCTCAAAGGCCTGCTGAATCTCACTCTTTGAGATGCCTTATGACTCCTGGGATGAGATATTTTCACCATATAAGTCAGGGGTGCACAATGCAGTCCTTGAGAGCTGCAAACAAGTCAGATTTTCAGATTTCCCTAAAGCGTATGCCTACAAAAAAGATAGATCTGCATGCATACTATCTCATGCGTATGTATTAGAAATATAATATCCTGAAAACCTGACTTGTTTGTGGCCCTGATATACGTGAATTCTGTGCTCTCTTTTCTTGGAATAGAGGTCCTGGAGAAGTAGGGATGCTGGGTGAAGAACTAACATTTCGGCTAGAGCTTCTCTTTCCTGCCTTTATACCAGGGGTCTGCATCTCCTCAGGTCTGATTGCAGATTTGAGGGAGGAAACCTAGTGCTGATTTCGCCATGTCTGTGGCCTTGTAGACTTGTCAGTTAGTAATTCTAATGCTGACAGGAAGCCACAAGATTTAAGTAACTGTCACTCTCCTTATGTAATCACTATCGGCAGACCGACCACAGGCCTGGCCGAGAACAAGGAGACAAAGGAGATGGACAGATAGACGGATGAATGGGAGGAGGCTTTTGTTTCTCCGAGAGTCAGCTCCATCTGTATCTGCCTAAGTGTGCTTGACCTCAAAAGTCTATAAAGTGTCAGCCGCCTCCATGCAGCTTTTGCTAATATAAACCAAGAGGGCTGGAGGTTTTATATCAGTCTGCTTCTCAACTGCAATGGAAGTGCTATAGAGTTGCTATGCTAAATCAGATTAATGGTTTATTGAGCCTATCATCCTGTTTCCTGCAGTGGCCAGTCCAAATCATTAGGCTGTATCCATCGGGATTGCAATGTTACTTATTTTAAGGGATAGGCAGTGGCTTTCTCAAGTCTACCTGACTAATAATTGTTTTATGGACTTGTCCTCCAAGAACGTGTCCAAATCCCTTTTTAAACCCAGTTAAGATCCATGCCCTAACAATCTCATAGCTTAATTGTATATTAAGTAAAAAATACTTTCTCCAGTTTGTTTTCCATTTGCTACCTATTAGTTTCATGCAGTGTCCCTTAGTCCTAGTATTATTATTATTAAATACCTGTTCCCTATTAAACTGTTTCTCCCCACTCATGTTTTTATAAACTTGTATCATATGTCCTCTCAGCCGTCTCTTCTTCAGGCTGAACTGCCCTCATCTTTTTTAGCCTTCCCTTATGAAAGGAGTTATTCTATCCTCTTTATAATTTTTGTGTAAGAGTTGTATGTCAGGTTGACAAAGAAGGCTGAAGGTCTTCTCTCAAGTAAGACAACAACTAAGGCCCATCTAGTTTGTTCACGTTCCTTCCTGTAGCACTATGTTAAGCCTGAGTTTCTTTCTGTCTTCTCCTTGTAACTAGGACGTTCTTGAATTCTGTCGTGGTTTTTGATGCCACCATCCCCCACCCATTCTGTGAGTTGATATTTCCTGACATTACTCCTGAGGAGCCGGCAGGACCTCAGTGGTGAGCTCTTGTTCTAGAACTTATTTTGCTCAACCCAGGTTTGTTGTGCACTAATTATATCTTCAAGGTTGCCCTAGCCTTCTTTTCCTCTTCTCCCTATATATCCCTCTGATGCACGCTACTAACATAGCACACTTGGTGAGATCATCAGACACCATCATTCAAGGTTCTTTCTTGATGATCTGAAAATAGTGAAGCTATGTAACAAATCAGCTGATAAGGTGAAAATAATTCTCAAAATTCATCACTAACTGAAACTTCTCTGACCTGTAGGTCCTAGCATTCTGTGATGTCACAGTGTTGCTTTCTTGAAGTCAGAATGCTTTATGATGTCATAGTGCTACTTATGTTTGCATTCCACTCTTCAGAAAGATTTTTGGGTCTTTGCAGATTTCAGGCTACAGAAGGCAACAAGAGTTCCAAGAGAGCAGTTTAGAGATGACTGCCGGGGGGGGGGGGGGAGGGGAGAGAGCACCAGTAAGTACCAATCACCTGCCCTTAGTCAGTGGGAGGCTATGATACTGACGTAGGCTGCACTGATGTTGAGAGTTATGATTTCCATGTGACCAGTGTTGACATTTTCAGTGTCTGGTTTCCTCAGCACATTCAGTACAGGGAGAGCCTGTATGTAACCACATTAGCCCAGATTGCTAGTTCTAAAGTGGGACAGGCTACAGCACCCATACCTTGTGCCATTGTAGAGTCGAGAAAATTCCTAATCAAAAACTTGCTATTGTCACAAAGTGGCAGTAATCCTTTGGACTACAGAGGAATCTGCTTTCATGTCTTCTCCTTTCTCAAAGGAATTGGGTTCTGAATTTCAGATTGTGTTTCCATCAGGCAGAGATTGCCAAGCTGGCCCAGGAATGTGCATTTGCAGCCTCCTTTTCCTTATCACCGGTCTCTTATGCTATAAGAGTACATGACTGGCAGGAAGCTGTCTGCTGCTTCATGCTGTGGGATGGGCTGGCAGAAGTATTAAAGCTGAACAAGTTTCCCTGCTGTTTTCAGGTTCTTTGCTGATAGCCGGATGTTCTTTTCCCTATTTTTATTTATATTTAACTCAGACCTTTCCAGTAGTTCAAGCGAGTTACATTCAGATACAGTAGAGATGTCCTTGTATCTGGAAGGCATGCAATCTAAGTTCGTATCTGAGACAAGAGCAAGTTCAGTGACTTGCCCAAGGCCACAAGGCATGTACAATTTCTCATACTCCTCAAGAGCAGAGACTGAACAACTCTCTCACTCCATCTGTCTCTCAATTATTCTGTCTTCCACTCATTCTTTCTCTCTTGCTTCATCTGTCTCACTGTCTCTTATTAGCTCTGTCCATCTCTTACTCCATTTGTCAATCACTCTTATCATCTGTCTCTCTTTGTCTTTAACTTGCTGTCTCTTGTTCACTCTGTTTCTCTTGCTCCGCCCATCAGTCACTCTTTCCATTCCTCACTTGCGCTGTCTCTCAACCTGCCTGTCTTTCTCTTTGCCTCTCATTTTCTCTGTCTAGTTCTTTTACCTTTTCTGTCTCTCTTGATCTGTCACTCTTTCTCTCTCTGTTTTTCCAATACTTCTGGTCTCTTTTCAGACTGTGACTGCTTTTATTGAACAAAGCTAAAATAGTTCACAGATCAAGTTCTGCAAAAGTTTCTGCGTCAAAGTTTTACCCTGTGGCACCTTTGGACAAGGGAATCATGTGAGATGTAAGATCTGAGGGTAATTCTTTCCTTGCACCAGTGAACAGGGTCACATCCCACAGGGCACCCAGTTGTCCCCAGGACTGTGCACAACGTGACCTCTCCAAGAACTTGCAGCGCATTACAAGTATTCATTCATTCATTCTTGTGTTAGTGTTTTAACAGTATTTGCACTTCTCTAGGGGTAAATATTCAAAAGCACTTAGAGTCAGCATTAATTAATAACCACATCAGTGCTTTTGTTGAAAAATCCTGTGCTAACGCATGGGGTGTTTGGAAGTTTTGGTAAAAGGTTCTCTGGATAGTGGAAATATTCAGCCACTATCCATTGCGGGAGGGGGAGGGCACACAAATAATCATCCCATCTTCAGAGTTTCCAAGTTATCCAGTTCCTGGAGGGAAACTTATTTGGACAGTTCGGGCTTTGAACTCACATCCCAAAGCAGTGTGGTTATTGTAGTACTTGATTCTACCCATTGAAATCAATATTGCAAGTTCCATAATGCACCAGGATGGGGCTATCAGACATCCAGGACTAGTTCAACATCCCCCTCCTAGAGCTGGGTATCTTGGCAGCTCTGAATCTTTGATGGAGAAGTTATCCATTTCAGTTTAGGATTGCATAGTAGTAGTTACAGTCTCTGAGTCTTGGGCATAAAGAAAAGTAGATAAGTCAGTCGTGTATAGGAACATAGTAATATAGTAAATGACGGCAGATAAAGACCAGTATGGTCCATCTAGTCTGCCCAGCAATATGGCAGGAGTAGGTGCACCCCTTCCCATGTCTTTTAGGGAGTAGGTGCACCCCTACCCATGTCTTTGCTTAGTGATGCACCCACCAGGAGCAGGTGCACCCCTCCCCATGTCTTCATCACTCCCCATATCTTTGTTTCTTCATTTGTTTAGGGGTGAACCAACCGCTCCTCCCCCATCGCTCCATATAGGACACCCCTATTTGTTGAGAAATTAGATGGTTCAGTTTAATTTGATTTAATCTTGTTGCTGTAAAGTGATCCACTGTGTCTGTCCCAGGCCACTTTGAATTCCATCACTGTGTATATAAGTATGTTAGAGTAGAAGAAGGAACGGCACTCAAGCAGAAAGTACTAAGAGAAAAGATCAGTAAAGAATACTACAGGAGATTAAAATCATTATTGACAAGTGCTTTAACATCTCAGAATAAGATACAAGCCATCAATCAGCTGGCAATTCCTGTACTTTCATACAGCTTTGGGGTTGTGGACTGGCCTCTTAAAGATCTTGAAAAACTGGATATGCAAACACAAACACTCCTCCATGCCCATGAAGTGATTCACAAGAATTTGCATATGCCAAGATTGTACATCCCTAGAGCTGAAGGAGGATTAGGACTCAGAGATTGATTACACATATAGAGCTACTATCATAGGCCACCAGGCCTACTTAACTGCATCCTCAGACCCAAATATGCAAAAAGTGCTAAAATATGAGTGTAAACGTCCAGAATCTGCCTCCATCATCAAACTTGGACAAGCCTTCCGATGACTAGAAGGAATGAGTGAAAATCTACAAGCATGCAGAGGGAAGGAAGTATCAGAATTTGCAAAACAAGAGACAACGCTTCAAGGAATTGGATCAACAAACAAGATAAAACAAGTGGCAGATGCACAAATACAGAGTGTTACTCCAGGAATCCTTTGTCAATCAAGAACGGATACATGAATGGTTAAGGAGGGGTGAATGGAAACCAATGGATGAGAGGTTGATAGTTGCAGCCCAGGCAGTGGCTTGCAGAGGAGATGGTTTACAGCAAGCATTGAAAAACTGGCAACACAGACATATGTTGATTCTCTAAAAAAAGACCTGGAAACGGTGACTCATCTGGCTGTGAAGTTCCGATGGCAGAAAATTGCTATACAGAAAGACATAACAAAGTAGCACGCCTCATCCATTGGAAACTCTAAGCACTACAACATCACTGTGCCTGAAAGGCACTGGGCTCATGACCCTAAGAGAATGAGGAGGTTATGATCACCTAAGATATGCCATTCTGGGTCAGACGAAGGTCCATCAAGCCCAGTATTCTGTTTCCAACAGTGGCCAGTCTAGGTCATAAGTACCTAGCAGTTTCCCCAAAAGACACAGATTCCACAATGCTTTTATTGGGTCAAGCAGTGATATCCTGGGTCCCTTTTAATAATGGTTTATGGACCTTTCCTTCAGGAACTTGTCCAAACTTTTTTTTAACCCAGCTACACTAACAGCTTTTACTACATCCTCCAGCAACAAATTCCTAAGTTTGATTACACGTTGAGTGAAAAAATATTTTTTCTTATTAGTCTTAAATAGGTTACCCTGTAGCTTCATTGCATATCCCCTAGTCTTTCTATATTCTAATGATGTAAACAATCGATCTATATTTACCCGTTCCACTCCATTCATTAATTTATAGACCTCTATCATATCTTCCCTCAGCTGTCTCTTTTCCAAGTTGAAGAGCCCTAACCTTTTTAGTCTTTCTTCATAGGGGTAACCTTCCATCCCCTTTACCATTTTGGTGGCTCTTCTCTGTACCTTTTCTAATAACGCTATATCCTTTTTAAGATATGGCAACCAGAATTGCCCACAATATTCAAGGTGCAGTCGCACCATGGAATGATACAAAGGCTTGTATTATTTTCCATTCCTTTCCTTATGATATCTACATTCTATTTGCTCTCTTGGCCGCCACTGCACACTGGGTGGAGGATTTTAACATGTTATCCACGATGACGCCTAAATCTTTGTCCTGGGTGGTGGTTCCTAATGTGGAACCTTGCATCGTGTAACCATAATTTGGGTTGTTCTTTCCTAGGTGCATAACCTTGCACTTGTCCACATTAAATTTCATCTGCCATTTGGATGCCCAGAGCTTTAAATAGTTTTGTATCATCTGCAAATTTGATAACCTCACTCGTTATTCCCATTTCCAGGTCATTTATGAATATGTTAAAAAGCAGCGGACCCAGTACAAATCCCTGGGGTACTCAACTGTTCACCTTTCTCCATTGGGAAAACTGGCCATTTAGCCCTACCCTCAGCTTTCTATCTGTTAACCAGTTCCTGATCCACAATATTACACTGCCTCCTATCCCATGACTCTTTAGTTTTGCCAAAAGTCTCTGAGGGACCTTGTCAAAGACTTTCTGAAAGTCCAGATACACTATATCAACCCACTCCCCTTTGTCTACCTGTTTATTCACACCTTCAAAAAAGCATAACAGATTAGTAAGACATCTTCCTTGTCTAAAGCCATGTTGGCTGTCTCCCATTAAGCCATGACTAATAGTTCTACATGTTCAGTAATTTTGTTCTTTATGATGGTTTCCACCATTTTTCCCAGTACTGACATCAGGCTCACCGATCTGTAGTTTCCCGGATCACCCCTGGAACCCTTTTTAAAACCTGGTGTTACATTGGCCATCCTCCAATCTTCAGGTATTACAGATGATTTTAATGATAGTTCATAGATCACTAATAGCAGGTCTGCAATCTCATATTTCAGTTCTTTCAACATCCTTGGATGTATACCATCTGGTCCAGGTGATTTGCTACTCTTCAGTTTATCAAATAGTTGTAATACATCTTTCCAGTGTATCAATATTTCTTTCAATTCTTCTGCAGTATCACCTTTAAACACCACTTCAGTCTTGGGTAACATCCCTACATCTTCCTCAGTAAAGACCAAAGCAAAGAATTCATTCATTCTCTCCGCTATGGAATTGTCCCCTTTTAGTGCCCCTTTTACCCCTCTATCATCTAATGGTCCAACTGACTCTCTCACAGGCTTTTTGCTATAAATGTACTTGAAAAAGTCTTTATTATGCGTTTTTGCTTCCACAGCAAGCTTCTTCTCAAATTCTCTCTTTGACTGCCTTATCAATTCCTTGCGTCTAACCTGCCAGTGCTTTTGCTGTTTCCAGTTTTCATGATTTGGCTCTTTTTTCCGTTTCCTGAATGATGTTTTTTTGGCAACAACAGCCTCTCTGACCTCACCTTTAAACCATGTTGGCAGTTTTTTGGACTTCCTTCCACTTTTCTTAAAGTATAGAATACAGCTGGTCTGGGCTTCCAAGATAGTATTTTTAAACAACACCCAAGCCTGATGTAAGTCTTTAACCTTCGCAAATGCTCATTTTAGTTTTTTCTTAACTATTTTCCTCATTCTTTCATAGTCTCCCTTTCAAAAGTTAAAAGGTAGTACTGTGGATTTCCTTACCATCCCTCCTCCATTAATTAAATCAAACGCGATCATGCTATGATCACTATTGCCAAGTGGCCCCAACATCCTTATCTCTTGCACCAGATCTGGTGTTCCACTAAGGACTAGGTCCAAAATGGCTTCCCCTCTGGTCGGTTCATGAACCAGCTGCTTTAAGAAGCAGTCATTTATTTCATAGAAACATAGAAATATGACAACAGAAAAAGACCACATGGTCTATCAAGTCTGTCCTTCCATAACAACTACAACAGTCCCCTTTTTACCTTTAGAGATCCTCTGTGTTTGTCCCATGCTTTTTTGAATTCAGTTACTCTCCTCATCTCTACCACCTCCACTGGGAGACTATTCCACAGATCCACTACTATTTCCGTAAAGAAATATTTCCGCATATCACTCTTGAATCTATTTCCCTTCACCCTCATCCCATGTCCCCTCATAGCAGAACTTGCTTTCAATTAAAAGAGGCTCTCTCCCTGAACATTTATGCCACGGAGGTATTTAAACATCTCAATCATATCACCTCTATCCCGCCTTTCCTCTAAGGTGTACATATTAAGATCCTTCAGTCTGTCCTCATATGCTTTATAATGAAGACCACTAATCATTTTAATAGCCACCCTCTGCACCGACTCCATCCTGTTCATCCTTTTGAAGGTGCGGTCTCCAGAATTGCACACTATACTCCAAATGAGGTCGCACCAAAGACTTATACAGAGGCATTATCACCTCCTTTTTTCTGCTAGCCATTCCTCTCCTTATGCACCCAAGCATCCTTCTAGCTTTTGCCGTCGCCTTTTCTACTTGTTTAGCTACTTTAAGATCATCAGACACAACCACGCCTAGGTCCCGCTCTTCTTTAGTGGACAAAAGTACTTCACCCCCTATACTATATTGCTCCCTTGGGTTGCTGCAACCCAAATGCATGACCTTACATTTTTTAACATTAAATCCCAGCTGCCAAATTCTAGACCATTCTTCAGGCTTAGCTAGATCCCTTCTCATGTTATCTACCCCTTCTGGGTGTCTACTCTATTGCAGATTTTGGTATCATCTGCAAAGAGGCAATCCTTACCTGAAAGCCCTTCCGCTATATCACTAACAAAGATGTTAAAAAGAATCGGACCAAGGACAGATCCCTGGGGCACACCACTGATAACATCCTTCTCCTCAGAGTAAGCTCCATTTACTTGTACTCTTTGTCGCCTCCCACCCAACCAATTTCTAACCCAAGCAGTAACTTTAGGGTCCATCCCTAGGGTGCTCAGTTTGTTTATAAGTCGCCTGTGAGGAACAGTGTCAAAGGCTTTACTGAAATCTAAATACACCACATCTAGGGCTCTCCCTCGGTCCAACTCCCTGGTCACCCAGTCAAAGAAATCAATCAGATTTGTCTGACATCTTGAAACTTTATCTCCCTAGCATGTCCTGCCATGACACTGACCCAGTCAATACGGGGATAATTGAAATCACCCATTATTATTACTGTGCTGTAACTTTTATTAGCTTCCCTGATTTCTTTGAGCATTTCATCATCCATTTGTTCATTCTAGCCAGGCGGTCGATAGTACACCCCCACTGCGGTTGCCTTCCCCTTTTTATATGTAATTTCAATCCATAGAGATTCTACAGAAAATTTTGTTTCCTGCAAAACATTAATCCTTTGTGACTCAATGCCCTTTCTAACATAGAGCACAACCCCTCCACCAATTTGATTAGCTCTATCATTACGATATAGTCTGTACCCAAGTATCACAGTGTCCCACTGGTTGTCCTCCTTCCATCATGTCTCTGAGATACCAATTATATCTAACCTCTCATTTAGTGCTATATATTCTAACTCTCCCATCTTATTTTTTAGACTTCTAGCATTTGCATACAAGCATTTTAGAGACTGTATTTTATTCATATTAATCTGGCTATCGGTAGGCAGGGGTAGTTTGGAATCTTTAAGCTCTGTCTGCTCTGTACTCAAGGGCATTTGGGCTATTTTTGTCTGTATTGGAACCTCTCTGCTGATATGCCCTAACTTCATTCTTTTGGTAGTATCCTTCAAGGATACATTGTTTCGAACCATGAGCTCTTGGGCAATTGTCGGCTTTCCCCTATTATCTAGTTAAAAAGCTGCTCTATCTCCTTTTTAAAGGTTAATGCCAGCAACCTGGTTCCATCCTGGTTAAGGTGAAGTCCATCCCTTTGGAAGAGCCCCTCCTTTCCCTAGAATGTTCCCCAGTTCCTAACAAATCCACTTATATGTACTTATATGGGATACTCCCATTCTGACTGATAAAAAGCTGGATGCGAGGAAGCCGGATATAGTGGTTAAGGAGAAAACCACCACAACAGTATTGATAATAGAGGTGTCAGTTCCAATCGACTACTCTGTGAATTGCGTGGAGAAGCAGAAGATCCTGAAATATCAGGAAATGCAGTCAGAGTCCAAGAAAATGTGGCAGAAAGATACAGAAGTATTTCCTATCGTGTTGGGTGCCACAGGCTTAATGAAGAATTTCCAAGCACATCTTGACAAGCTACCCATAGATGTTACATCTTATGAACTCCAGCAGGAGGCTCTCTTTGGCACGATGCCAGTACTATGCCAAGCCTTAGCAGTAAATTTGAGAGACTGAGACCATACTCTTCATGCCCTGGCTTAGAAATGAGGTTCACGCCTGTCATGGTACGCACAAAACGAACCCATTGGGAGAAACTGCCCCAGAACAATGCTGCTATTATATATTAGGGTAATTTGCACACTGTTCACATAGCTGCAAAGATTTCGGACAAGATTTACTCATGGATTTTGCAGTCAGCATCTTCTTGTAATTCCTGCTCTAACCCTCTCCCCCCCCTCGGGAATGCGTCCGCTGAATGTTGGTTACAATTCAGGCATTATTCCATAATTCCAGGGAAGGTGGAAAATTATCAAATAGTCTATGTCTGCATGGAAAATGCTGTTTTACTCAAGGAAATATCTTTGAAAATCACCCCTTAATGTATCAGAAGAAAAGTAACATAAACTAGATAGAGATGACCCATGTCTTAAGCCAGCAAATGATGAAAAGCTGCAGGAGATGCAATCCCCTCTCTCCCCCCTTGAAAAATTTACTGAAGACTGCAGGAGACATCCCTCATCCAAATGCTGAAAGAGCATGTTCCCCCCACTGAAGGCTACAAGACCTTGGAGTCATTGTGGACAATACATTGAGCAGAGAATTGTAGTTGCCATGTTGGTCCACTTGGATAAGTTGTAGGTGATACCTTTTTAGTGGACTAACTTTATGTATCCTTGCTAAGCTTTCTAGAGTTATCCTCTCTTCATCAGGCCAATGAAGAAGCAGTGCAGTTATACTAGGCATAAATTGTACATACTCAACTAGTTCTTAAAGAGTCTCTGGACAATGCATTGCAATTTTCAGCCCAGTGTTCTGTGGCTGCTAAAAACGCAACTAGAATGGTAGGGCTTATTTGAAAAAGGTATGGATAATACAACTGAGAATATCTTTATGCCTCTGTGTAGGGGGTGTCTGGGGCATCTGTGGAATGCAGTTTTGGTCACCTCATTTCAGGTAGGATGGATCGGAGCTAGAAAAGGTTCAGAGAAGGGTGAACACAAAGGATACAGGAGATAAGCACCTCCCTTATCTCTCCAGCTTGGAGAAAAGACAACTGAGGGGGGAGAAGTTAGAAGTTATAAATTGAGTGGAATGGAACAGTTAAATAGGGGCAGGGCTGGCATCAGGTGTCGAAGGGGCAGAAACAAACAGCCCTGCGGCGCTGAAGTTTAAAGGTAAGCACCGTGGGGCTACTTCTAGTCATGAGGCTGTTTGTGGTCATTGCCGCCACTGCCTGTCCAGAGGGGTGACAGCGGTGGCAGTGGGTGCCCTCAGAGGTCCAGCGTTCTAGACAACCGCCTACTTTGTCTAATGATAGCACCAGCCCTCAGTAGAGACCAGTTATTTAACCTTTCAAAAAAACAACAAAACCAAGAGGAACCTGAATATATAATGTGCCTTCTTAGCAGTTAACTCTGTTGATGCCTTAAGACTGTCACCACCGCCAGTTAAAAAATTCCAGTTGAAGAGATTCAAGAAATATATTGACGGCATTGCTCCAACATTATGGAACTCGTAATCTCTATCAATTTGCTCCTCAGTTAATCATGTGCACTTTAGGATGGCTTCAAAATCATACAGGCCAATACTCGGCCTGTGGTGGTCAGCCTTTCTTAAATGCCAGCTGCCACGGGCAAAGTGAAACTGGATATTCAGCGGAAATGCCCAGGTGGTGGTTTCTGCTAAATATCCAGTTTCAGCAGTGACCGCCACAGTAGGGTGTGGCAATTTTAGGGGTAGATTTTTATTTTTCCAAACTACAAATGACAAACTTATGCAGTTTTACATGCTGAATCTAAAGCTATCTTCAGAAACTTCTTAAAGTGAGTCTTACCTACATCAAATCACAGTTGAAATATATTTATTTGAACTTACAAATATCTGAACAACACCTGTAGCCACATAATTGTCTTTAAAATGTCATTTTTGCAGTTAATTTAATGTTATTTAACAAAATCCAGCAAAGAAGCCACATCTTGTTTGCTTCTGTTTCGGCTCATGAGCTCCCTGCTGACCATCTGACCCTTAATATAATGTTCCCTCCTCTCCTGATTGTACACATGACCAGCAGCCTCAGTTGTCATTTTACACACCTTTCTATGGACTGGGTGTGTGATGGCCAGTCTTGAACCACCATGGGCTTGCTCAGAAATGCCTTGATCTCTGCTGTTGGCATGATAAAGGTAAGAGGAAGCTCAGAGACTCCGGAGCTCCAGTGAAGTAATTGGGCGAGTGTAGTTGCCTCAGTGTTGATGGATGGTGTTATCTCCAGGAACAAGCAGGAATGAGTCTTCACATATGGGTACGTCGGTACCGACGGAGCCTGCGCGGGAACGCTCCCCAGCTTCCCAGAAAGGAAAGCTTTTGGGAGCATCCCACAGCGCTTGCGCGCTGCCTTCCCGCCTTTCCAACCGCCTCTCTCCAGTTCTTTTCCGCGGAGCCAGCAGGTCGTGTTCCTGTCACCGCTGAAGAAGTTCTTTGTTTTATTTTATTTCTTTAGTCGCGCGTCTGCCTTCTCCGACGTCGGACCGGTACCGCCGGTCTTTCTTTCTTTTCTTAAAAAAAAAAAAGTACATATTTTTCCCTCACTTAGTGTGTTTTTCCTCTTTTAGGCCTTAGGCCTCACGAAAAATTTTCCTCATGGAAAAACCAGCCTCCGGGTTTAAAAAATGCACTAAGTGCAGCGGTACTATTTCTGTTACCGACACCCATGAATGGTGTCTCAAATGTTTGGGTCCTGACCACTCCATTTTGGATTGTTCGTCCTGCTCCTTGATGTCCAAACAGGGTTTACAGAACCGAGCAGCCAAGCTCCATGTTCTGTTTCCCTCTGATGCAGCTTCAGTGGCATCGACGTCTTCCAGGGCTTCTTCTTCCTCCCATGGATCTCAGGTAACCAAACATAAAACCAGCCGGTCCTCGAAGGGTAGATCTCCTTCCAAGCATCAAGATGCCTCCGGGCTTGCCCTCGAGGATCCTGCACCGGCAAAACTACCCCGGCGGGAAGCTCCGGCTTCCAAAGCTCCACCTATGGGGTTACAGGTTGACATCGATGGCACGGCCTCGACCGATCACCTGTTAGAATGCTCTGGGGTACCAGCACAACCTTCCGGTACCGATTTCCAGGCATTCATGGCGTCGGTGGATCAGAATGTTCTATCCATGCAGCAGGCTATCACGGCCTTCATTCAAGCTGCGACGCCGCTGATACCACAACAAACTCTGTTGTCGGTATCGGCCCAGGTACCAACTGCATCGACATCGGCCATGGTGTCGACTGCAGCGGTTCCCTGCCTAGGGATGCCCATCGGTACCGAACCGGTACCGATAATGCCCGATGTCGATATGGCTCGGTACGCGTATCGGGCTTTGAAAGAGCACCCTGACAGTCGATACTTTGATTCCTCTGAAGATTCTGATGCATCGGAGGCATCTGCTGAAGTATCTATAGCCCTTCCTGAAGAGCCTTCTTCTCCAAAAAGAAGAATGTCTCCTCCAGAAGACTTGTCCTTTCAAGACTTCATAAGAGAAGTGGCTAAAGGGCTTTCTATTTCAGTAACCTCTGAATCAGAGCCTAGAGCTAAAAAATTAGATATTTTAGGTTATCCCAAGGCTCCTAAGGAGGCAGTCACCTTGCCAATTCATGAGATTCTTTATGATCACATGATTGACTTATGGGAGACTCCTCTCACTATCTCTCCTCATTCTCGTAGGTTGGACACCATGTACCGTGTCCCTCCTTGTCCTGGTTTTCATAAAACACAGCTTCCTCACCATTCTATTGTGGTGGAGTCAGCTATGAAAAGGATAAAGAGTGCAGAAAGACACTCCTCTGCTCGTCCAGGAAGAGAATGCAGGATCTTGGATGCTTTTGGTAGGAAAATCTTCCAAGCCAGTATGCGCATTGCCAGAATCAACTCCTATAGTCTTTATATGGGAATGTTTTTGAAAGAAGTTGCAGATAAGCTGCACACTTTCCTCCCTTTTCTTCCAGAGGATAAAAGGGAAGAATTTCTTATTTGGCTTAAGCATACTCAAGATATTTCAAAGTTTTCCAGTCGTGCAGCTTTTGACTCCTTTGAGAGTGCCAGCAGAGCTTCGGCCATTGCATAGCTGCACGCAGAATTGCTTGGCTCCAAGCTTCTGATCTAGAATCTTGGGTCCAGGATGGCTTGGGAAATCTTCCTTGTACAGGAGAAAGCCTGTTTGGTAAAGATTGGCAAATAAAAGCCACTCAAATGGATGCAGAAAATTCTGCTTTGGATAGACTTTCAAAGTCAACCTCCATTCCTGCCAAGAAAAAACCTTTCAAGAAGTCTTTTTTCCTCAAGAAAGGCAGATTCCATCCTGCTTCTGGCCAGCAATCATCTACAGGTCGTTTTGCTGCTAAGCGTCAGCAACCTAAGCAGGCCAGGCCTAAGTCTACAGGGGCTGCTGCAACTCAGCAGACCCAGCCTCCTCAGGGTTTTTGACTTGATGCTAGAGAACTTAGCCTTTCTGGCTCTAAAACAGCCAGAGCCTCTCACCATTCCAGGAAGGTTAGCTCACTTTGCTCCCAGATGGGAGCAAATTACAACAGAGCAGTGGACCCTCTCCATCATAAGGGAGGGGTACAAACTTCATTTCTCAAACCTTCCTCCCCATACCATGGTGAGACATTTCAATTCTCCAACATCTCTCCTCGACCTTCTAGGTCAGGAGGTGGCTGCCCTTCTTGCCCAAGGGGCAATAGAAGAAGTACCTCTTCTTCAACAAGGGTCAGGGTTTTATTCCCCCTACTTTCTGATCCCAAAGAAAACAGGGGGCTACAGACCCATATTAGATCTCAGAAAATTGAACAAATTTCTATGCAAGGAGAAATTCAAGATGCTTTCTCTGGGCACTCTCCTTCCATTCCTTCAGAGTCAGGATTGGCTTTGTTCTCTAGATCTCAAGGATGCGTACACCCATGTCCTCATCCATCCATCTCACAGAAGGTTCCTCCGTTTCCTTTTCCAGGGGAAGCATTACCAATACAGGGTACTTCCTTTCAGTCTGGCCTCTGCTCCAAGAGTGTTCACCAAATGCATGGCAGTAGTAGCTGCATTTCTACGCACCCTGGGAATATTTGTATTCCCATACCTGGACGACTGGCTCATCCGGGCTCCATCTCAATCAGAGGCCCAGACTTCCCTGGACTGCACAAGGAGCATTCTGCAGTATCTGGGACTTGTGGTAAGCCTCCCAAAGTCCCAGCTCACCCCTACTCAGTCCCTAGAGTTCATAGGGGCCTGGCTAGATACTACCACTGCAAGGGCCTATCTTCCTCAGGCCCGTTGCCTATGCCTAGTGCAGTTAGCCTCCCAGATTCAGTCAAAGAGCCATTTAACTGCCCGGGAGATGCTACAACTGCTAGGCCACATGGCATCCACAGTGCATGTGGTCCCCTATGCTCGCCTTCACATGAGAGCAGCTCAATGGACTTTGTCCACCCAGTGGACTCAAGCATCAGGAGATCTCTCAGACCAAATAGCAACCTCCAAACAACTCTTTTGGTCTCTCCAGTGGTGGATGTCCACCCAAAATCTGTTGCTGGGGTCCCCCTTCCAACAGTTGTTGCCCCAAGCAACCCTCACAACAAATGCCTCCTCAACAGGTTTGGGAGCTCATCTACAAGACCTCTCCACTCAGGGCACTTGGTATCCACAGGAGACCTCTCTACATATCAACCACTTGGAGCTCCGAGCAGTTTTTCTAGCTCTCAAGGTCTTCCATACCCTGCTCAGCCACAAGACAGTCCTCATTCATACGGACAATCAGGTAGCCATGTTTTACATAAACAAGCAAGGAGGAACTGGCTCTCTGTCACTTTGCAACGAAGCTTTAAGATTGTGGGCCTTCGCCAGAGAGCATCAAATCCATCTCCTGGCCGTATACCTTCCAGGAATCCAAAACTCTTGGGCAGACAGACTCAGTCGAGTTCTGCTTCCACACGAATGGTCCCGATCAGGTACTCAGAATCTTTCAAGAGTGGGGAACCCCGGACATAGACCTTTTTGCAAGTCCGTGGAATGCCAAACTTCCCCGGTTCTGTTCCAGAATTCCATGTCAGGGAGTTCAGGCCAAGGGTGCCTTCCTCCTTCACTGGGGTCAAGACTTCCTGTATGCCTTTCCACCCATTCCCTTAATTCCCAAGACTCTGTTCAAGCTCCAGAGGGATCAAGGATCTATGATCCTCATAGCTCCACGCTGGCCACGCCAAGTGTGGTACCCTCTACGTCTGCATCTCTCTCAAGCTCCCTCCCTAGACTTGGGAGCTGCTCCAGACCTCCTGTCCCAGGAGGAGGGAACTTTGTGGCACCCAAACCCCAAGTCCCTTCACCTCAGGGCTTGGTTGCTGAAGGCTTAGACCTTCAAGGTTGGAATCTTTCTCAGCAGGTGAAGAATATCCTCCATGCTTCCAGAAAACCTTCTACTAGACGTTCCTATGCTTTTAAATGGAAAAGGTTTTCCATTTGGTGTGCTGAGAAGGGTCTTGACCCTCTAGCACTACCTTTGAATTATCTATTGGAATATCTCCTGCATCTCTCTAATGCAGGCCTTAAGACAAATTCAGTAAGAGTCCATTTGAGTGCTATTGCAGCATCCCTTAAGCCTCTCAATGGACAGCCTATTTCCTCTCATCCTCTTATTGCAAGATTCATGAGAGGCCTAACTTTAACTAAACCTCCCATTAGGCCTCCTCCGGTGGCATGGGACTTAAATCTGGTTCTTGGTCAGCTTATGAAGCCCCCTTTTGAACCCTTAGCCACCACCTCCTTGAAATTTCTTTCCTGGAAGGTTATTTTCCTCATTGCAGTCACATCAGCTCGCCGCATCAGTGAGCTACAGGCCTTGGTGGCTAATCCACCTTATACAAGGTTTCATCATGATAAGGTAGTCCTCAGGACCAATCCACACTTTATGCCTAAAGTGGTCTCACCTTTTCATCTGAACCAAGAGATATTTACCTGTCTTCTTTCCAGGTCCTCATGCATCAAGTGCAGAAAGGAATCTTCATACCCTGGATTGTAAAAGGGCTCTTGCCTTTTACTTACAAAGGACTCAGCAACATAGAAGGTCTTCCCAACTCTTTGTTGCTTTTGATCCTTCTCATTTAGGACTTCCAGTCTCTAAGAGGACACTGTCCACTTGGATTGCCCAGTGTATTTCTTTCGCCTACCAGAGTAAGAACCTTTCTCTGAGGGCCATGTCACAGCTCACAATGTGAGGGCCATGGCAACTTCTATGGCTCATCTAAATTCTGTGTCCATCGACCAGATCTGTCGAGCAGCCACATGGTTCTCGGTTCATACCTTCATGGCCCATTATTGTTTGGACAAGGACTCCCGCCGGGATGCCTTGTTTGGTCAGGCTGTCCTAAAACACCTGTTCCGTACTTGAGCAACTCCTACCCTCCATGCCTGAGATCCAAGGGGGAGGTAGGGCCCTTCTCAGGGTCTACAACCCTGGGATCTCCCCGGCATCTCTAGCTGGGGAGTCCCCATATGTGAAGACTCATTCCTGCTTGATCCTGGAGATAGCACAGTTACTTACCTGTAACAGGTGATCTCTGGGAACAGCAGGAATAAGTCTTCACAACCCACCCACCTCCCCAAGGAGTTGTATCTTCTATCTCTCTTTCCTTTCCTCTCTCTCTCTCTTTGTCTCAGCTTTGAAACTTGAACTGGAGAGAGGCGGTTGGAAAGGCGGGAAGGCAGCGCGCAGGCGCTGTGGGATGCTCCCAAAAGCTTTCCTTTCTGGGAAGCTGGGGAGCGTTCCCGCGCAGGCTCCGTCGGTACCGACGTACCCATATGTGAAGACTTATTCCTGCTGTTCCCAGAGATCACCTGTTACAGGTAAGTAACTGCTTTCCTGGGTCTCACACTGCTGTCTCTAAGCTGAGTCTTCTCATCTCTTTCACCTCTGATCTTCAATATCTTCTCTACTGCATCTCCTGTTTCTCTTCACTGCACAACATAGCTTGCAAAACAGACTCACCGTAACCATACCAAGCTAACCTTCTCACTGTAGGCATGACTATCTTCCTTACCTCTTCATACTATTCTTTCAATAGTTGCAGCTGGAACAGGAGATGCCTGGGACCTTGTGTCCAATTGCTATTTATTTTTATATTGAACCAGTTCACTATGTAAACCCCAACACACATATAAGTAAAATAAATTGATAATTGAGGCACAAAAGGCATTAATATGCAATGCAAACACATAAAAATGATTGTCATAGCACTTAAACATATTTCAGTAATTTGTGTATTTTCGCATAATTTCCTAGAAATTACAGGTAGGTAAATAACATATTATACAAAATTTAAAGCTAGTTATTGATTTGCCACATGAAATTGTACCATTTTTTCACTTGTGCTTTTTAAAATTATGTCATCTCCAAAATTGACACACCGTATTGCCACAGACTATCCAGATAGTGGCAATAATCAGTTGCTATGCGGAGAGCCAAAGTGCATAAAGTTAGGCCTGCTTTTTTATGGCCTAGCTCTATGCAGTTTCTTATTTGGTTAGCGGACTGAAAATTGCCACTGACTGGATAAGTGTTTACACCGCCCTCATCCTGCTCATGAACACACCGACACTATCCAAATTGTGCTGTGATGGTTAGAGGAAATTTTCAGCTCAGCAGGGTTTATCCAGTTAGCAGTTCTTGATAACAAGATAAACTCTTCTGAATATTGGGCCCATAGTTATTTCACACATTTTTAAATTGATTTGGTTTACTTGACTTGTAAATATAATGTGAACATTTTTATACTATTGGTCTCTATTGTATGTTGTTATGTCTATATTGGTCTATATTATGTTTTTGTGACCTGTTGGGTTATGTGTGGAACTTAAGAGTTTGTATTCAATTAAATTAAATACTCCATGAAACTTACAACCAGCAGATCCAAAACAAATTGTAGAAAGAGGGTTTTTTTCCACACAGCACAAAATCATGCTATAAATATTTTTACCAGAGTATCTGCTTAAGGTGACCAGCATAGCGGGATTCAGAAGAGGTTTGCGTAAGTTCCTGGAGGAGTCCATAAAAAACTATTAGCTAGAAAGACTTGGGAGAACCACTGCTCATCCCTGGAAGTAAGCTATGAGAAACAGATCTACTTTTTTTAGATCAATTGGGTACTTCTGAGCCCAACTGGCCACTTTGGCAGACAGGATGCTGGCTTCAATAGAACTCCATTTGACTCAGCATTGTTTTTCTTATGTTTTGAATGCTTACGCAGCAGACACAGCTGACTGTGAAGATGGGCAGATCCTCTGGGAGAGGAAAGATTGTGTCTATGTAGCCCTTGCTACTCAGTCACTCAGAGCAAATCTGATTCATGATGTGATGTCTCTAGCACATCACTTAAATCGAGTGAGTAATGGCAGCATTTGAATCCAAGCCTAAGATGGCAAATCGCTTTCATGTGCAGAAATTACATGTGGTTCATGATCATCAATCTCGCCTTCCAAAATCTGGTTCCCAGACTGCAGAGCTGATTCACTCAGTCTTCTTATGTGTGGGCACACCTAAATTAAGACCACATGCTCATTTCTCTCTGAGCAAATACACACAATCCCAGGGCCGGCCCTAGAGTTGGTTCAAAGTGTTGGTGCCCTAGGCAAACTGCAAGCTTTACAATCTCTCTCACTGTCAAAATCTGTTATTTAGCTTTGAATGCCGTGCTTTTGCTGCCCTCTGGAAGTTGCTGTCCTAGGCGATTGCCTAGTTTGCTAGTGGTTAGGCCAGCCCTGCATAGTCCACAGAACTCTGTGAGATCTAAAACAACCTTGTATGTGCACTGGGCAGCAGGGCTAAGAAGCTGTATTCAAAGGACCTTTAGCTTCTGCAAGAGAAAGCACCCCTGTAGAAAGAGTGAAGGACATTGGCAGAGCTGTGTCCTGTGTATGTGTTAGGGGGGCAGTACTGGAATAGCATGGAGTGCTTCAGGGCAGGAATGAGGGGCTTTGGCAGAGCTCTGTCTGAGGGTCTTGATACTTGAATAACGGGGTAATGTAGGGCAGGAGTGAGGGCCATTGGCAAGCTGTAGGCAGAAGTCTCATTGCCATAACAGCAGAACACAGCAATCCCCAAACCTGCTTTGCTGGCATGTCCCTTTCTCCTCACTCACCCCCTCCCCTCCCAATCTGTGTTGTGGCTAGATCATAGACCAAAGCTTAGTGTATCCGACACTGTGAGCTTATGTGCCCTGTGGTGAAACATCTGGGCCTCTTTGGCTGCTCTGGAGTGTTGAATAGGGATGATCGGACTACAGCTTTTACAAGACTGAAGTTTAATTACTAATCAGAACTGCCATATCACCCCGCTCAGGAGACTGATCCATTCCTGGATTTACCCCATTTCAGGTCACTAATTACAATTTTCCTAAGTAAAGTAGGACTAAATCGTTTTGCTGCATTTTGCCATGTGGGGGACTTTGATTCATTTCCCAGGCTAAGAATTTGCTCCCTGAGTTGACTAGGTAGTCTCAGCCATTGTGCAATAGTGACATCTAGTGGTCAGACTCATGGGTCACATTACGTGGATTGAGGGAGCTGCAATTTGCAGTCACTGACTTGAAGGGAGAAATTTAAGGTATTTGTGAGTGAATGCTCATGACACTAACTCAATAGAGGATGGTGCAGGAGGACATTTCCAGGATACAGGGAAGAGAAAATTTGGTCTACACTAACCTGGGTGAGACTGTACCATTATACTATACCTGCATGCACAGTTGTCTGTGTTGTGAGACAATATGTGCATATGCGTCTATGTATAGCCACACTTGGGACCAGACACCGCAGCCTCTGCAAAGTGCCAACAAGGGCTGGATATGACAGAAGTCTCTCCGCTTTCTCATCATGTCTTGCACCTCCCCTTATGTGTCACCAGAACACTGGTGTGGGTCAAAGATCAGTGTACTGGCAGCCAGGTGCCAGAACTCAGCTGTATTCCAGTAACTCAGGAGTGGCTGTCAGAATAGTGTAGGTTCTATTGAGCTTTGCTGGGAGTGAGCTGTATGTCTAGTCAAAGGTTCAGGGTAGTCTGTCCTCTGTGCAGCAGGGCTGCCATTCAGTTTCAGGTGCTTGGGCATTAGAGCTGATGGTTTGGGCACTGAGATGTTATGGCAGAAGTGGGCGAGCCCCAGGATATTAGAGCATACTGTAGGTGATGTGAGTACTGTGGCATCAGAGAACAGGGGTACCAGTACCAAAATGCCAGAGTACAGGTAGATGTGAGTGCCACAGGAGTTAGAGCATAGGGAGTGTGACTGATGGAGTGTCAGAGAACAGGAAGTATGAGCATTGGGGTGTCAGAATGCAGGCGATCTGAATGATGATATATATGTTTATGTTTGTCTTTATTTGATAGATCAGAGTGCAGGTGTATCACTGCCATAACACAGCAGAACACAGTTGGCGCGAGTGATGGAATTGCAGGTGCAAATGGTGTGACTGCTGGGGTGTCAGTGCTGAGGCACTGAAGCACTAATGTGTTAGATTGCAGACACATGCGAGTATTGTGGTGTTTGAGCTCAGAAAGGTGCAAGTACCAGTGTGATAGATCGTAGGCAGGTGTGAACCTCTGTATAATGGAGCACAGATGGGTATACCAGAGTCTTAAAGTCCTGAGGTGGGTGTGAATGCTGACCAGGCCTGGATAGTTCAGCTGTCAACTTTGCATACAGACTGCCCTCTTCCAGTAAACTCTCAGGTGCTGCTAGGGGGAATACCTCACTGAGCCCCAGTGAGCAAGAGCAGTTGTGGCTAGGCTGAGCCGTCGGTGACTCAGACACACTGAGCCCAGACTGCTGGAAGAGCTGACACAGTGTGAGCATAAGAGAGGCTACTTCACCTCACTATTCTGTCCCTCTTCCCCCAGGCTCTCCATTTCCCTCCCACCTTAGGTGCTCTATCCCTTTCCCTCCAATCCCAGTCTCTCTGCCCCTTCTCTCCTAGTCTATCCCTATCCCTCTCTTCCTTACCACTCTGTTCCTCTTCCCCAAGTTTCTTCCTTTCCCTCTCACTACAGTCTTTCCATCCTTCAGCTCTTCCTTTCCCTCTTACCCCAGCCTCTCCATTCCTCCTCCCCCAGTCTCTCCATTTCTCTCCCATCCCAGATGCTCTATCCCTCCTCACCCAGTCTCTCTCTTTCCATCCTTCCAGGCTCTCTATTCTATCCTTCTTACCCCAGTCTTCCTTTCTCTCACATCAGCCTCTCTATCCCTTCTCCCCCAGTCTATTTCTTTCCCTCCTCCCCAAGCTCTCCCATTCCCTCATACCCCAGCCTCTCCATCCCTTCTCTCCCAATCCCTCAGCCCAGCTGCTCTGTTTCTCCTCCTCAAGTCTCTTTTTCCCTCCCACCCAGTGCTCTGTCCTTCTCCCCCAGTCTCAGTGATGGAGATAGGTCTTTGTCTCATAGTTCTAGGTACTTATGTCCAAGCTCCAGGTGTTCCTCTCTGGAATCCTGGGAGCAAAAAAGACTCACAAAGTTTGGTCTATATTGGTTGTGATGCCATATACTACACGAACCAATCAGATCTCAGTTCCTATGAGGTCATCCATGAGATTACAGTTCAAGAGCATGAGAATGTTGCATTGAGATCGGAGAGTATCCTTGCTCGCATTGTCTTCTGATTTAAGGTAAGCATATGCAGATCAAATGCTCAGACTTAGATCTGTAAGCCAACAAGTACTTTGACTTATACAGTATAGTTTGCTATGAATAGCCATGAAAGAGATTATTGTTTTTTAATGCTGTCAAGTCAGTGTTGACTCCTGGCAACCCAATTGCCTCTGGGCTTTCTTGGCAATGTATCACGGAAAGTAGATTGCCAAGTCTTTTCTTCTGAGGCAATGGAAAGTACAGTGACTTTCCCAAGGTCACAAGGCGTGCTAGTGGGAATCAAACCCTTGATATTCTGTGTACTAAGGCAGTTGCTCTAGCCACTAGGCTATTCCTCCAATCTCAAAGAGATTAATGGAATGCTAAATCTTTTAGTGGGGCAGAAACCATATCATAACATAATAACGTAGTATATGACGGCAGATAAAGACCAGCATGGTCCATCTAGTCTGCCAGGAAGGTGGCAAGAGTGGATGTGCCCATTGTTCCGTGCAGGTCACCCCTCCCCATGCCTCTTTTTAGGGGTGTACTTACCACTCCATGCATGTCACATCGACTTGTTAAGATATCCACTATGTCTGTCACATGCCCTTTTGAATTCTGTCCCTGTATTTGTCCCAACCACTTCCTTCGAGAGGGCATTCCAAGCATCCACCACCCTTTCCGTGAAAAAGTGTTTCCTGACGTTGCCTTTCAGTTTACTCCCTCGCAGCTTCATGTTATGCCCTCTAGTATTACAGTTTTCCCGTCTTTGAAAAGGTTTAGTTTGTTCATTAATACTCCTTAAGTATTTAAAGGTTTGTATCATATCTCCCCTGTCCCTCCTCTCCTCTAGATTATACATATTTAGGTCTTGGAGTCTCTTTTCATATGTCTTCTGGCACAGGCTCCAAATCATTTTGGTCACCTTCTTCTGAACTGTTTCCAGTCTTTTTATATCCTTTGCGAGATATGGTCTCTAAAGCCGAACACAATATTCCAAGTGTGGTCTCACCAGCGACTTGTACAGTGGCATTAGTGCCTTCTGCTGGTAATTCCTCTCTGTATGAAAACCAACATCCTTCTGGCTTTGGCCACTGCCTTTCACGCTGTTTCGCCACTTAGATCCTCAGAAGCAATGACTCTGAGGTCCTTCTCCTGGTCTATGCACACTAACCAATTGCCCTCATCTCATACAATTCCCTTGGATTTCTGCATCCCAAGTGCATGACGCTGCACTTCTGCACATTAAATCTTAACTGCCAAGCATTAGACCATTCTTCCAACTTTTGTAGATCTTTCCTCATGTTATCGACTCCCTCAGGGGAGTCCACTCTATTGCAAATTTTCATGTCATCTGCAAAAAGACAGACTTTTCCATTCAGTCCTTCAACAATATCACTCACAAATACATTGAGCAGTACCAACCCCAGGACTGATCCTTGGGGCACATCACTAATCACCTTCCTCTCATCCAAGTGAGTTCCGTTTACCATCACCTTCTGTCATCTGTCAGTCAACCAATTTCTAACCAGGCTGGTCAGTTTATTGATAAGCCTCGTATGGGGAATAGTATCAAAGGCTTTGCTGAAATCCAGGTAGATCACATCCATCGCATGCTTTTGATCTAGTTCTCTGGTCACCCAGTCAAAGAACTCTTATCAGATTTTTTGGCATGATTGCCTTTTGGTAAAACCATGTTGTCTCGGTTCATGCAACCTATTGGTTTTGAGAAAGTCCACGATTCTCTCTTTCAGGAGTGCCTCCATTACTTTTTCACCACTGAGGTAAGGCTTACTGGCCTGTAGTTTGCCATTTCTTCCCTATTACCACTTTTGTGAAGAGGTATCACATTGGCCCTTTTCCAGGCCTGCAGAACTTCTCCTGTTTCCAAGGAGCATATTTTTAAAGGGCCTGCAAGAACCTCTCTGAGCTCTTTCAAAATCCTGGGATGTATCCCATCCAGTCCCAGGCTTTGTCCATTTTCAGTTTTGCAAGCTGTTCAAACACATCATCTTCTGTGAATGGTGTAGTATCTGCTCCAGTTCCATTTGTATATTTGTCAATCACAGGTGGTCCTTCTCCAGGATTTTCTTTAGTAAAAAAAAGAACAGAAGTATTTGTTTAGCATTTTTGCTTTTTCAACGTCACTTTCCACGAATCCGTACTCAGCACTTTTGAGTCTTGCAATTTCACCTCTGATCTTCCTCTTCTCCTGAATATACCTGAAAAAGGTTTTCACCATGCTTTAAATCTCTAGCCATCTTTTCTTCTGCCTTTGATTTTGCTATCTTTATTTCTCTATTCGTCTCTTTTTAGCTTTATCCTATGTTCTTGTCAATGTTTCTCTGTTTGCGAACTTCTGAATTTTGTAAAAGCTGTGTTTTTTGCCTAAGCTGTGCTTTTTGCCTTTATTTGTTCAGCTACTCCTTTAGAAAACCAAATAGGTTTCCTATTCCTCTTGTTTTTGTTTACTTTCCTTACATATGTATCTGTTGCTTCTTTTATTGCTTCCCTTCTTCCTTTAGTTTAGTCCACTGCAATTCTACTTCCCTTACCTCCTCCCACCCTGCCAACTCCTACTTCAGGCCATCTTCCTGGTCAGCGTTTTTGAAGTCTAGGACTTTGAGCTTGCTTTGAGGAGACTCTGCCTTGGCTTTTTATCTCAAACCACACTGTGTGATGATCCCTGCTGCTCAAATGGGCACCCACCCGTACGTTCAACACATTTTCTCCGTTGGTGAGTACTAAATCCAGCTTCGAACTTTCCCTTGTCGGTTCCATCACCATTTGTCTAAGCAATGCATCTTGGACAGGGGTGGCCTAAGGAAGGTGTGGGACCATGCGCAGAGACTCATTGCAGGGCCTCAGTTGCACTAATATTTGCATAATGTTAACATGCACTAACTTTAAGTAAATATGCCTCTTAATGAGTGTATGGATAAAGAAAGACTACCAGATTTCTACATTACTATACTCCAGTGCCAACCGCCAGGCACATTAGGAAGTACTAGAAACACTGCCCATTTAGAACCCATAGTAAACCCGCCGTATCATAACAGCACTACCAGAACTCACAAAAGCACCAAACCCTATCTATCAAAAAGCAATTCTGCAAATATTAAACCAATACATCTCAGAGAATACCAATACATCTCCTACTGGGGAAAGAAAACAAGTAGCACTGTCAAATAGAAACTACATAAACAGAATATCTCAGCTCGGTTACACATGCAGAACATAGATCGTCACCAAATAAAGAACAAGGGATCACAATTTAGAAATAGGAAGACAATAATTAAACTAGGAACCCCAAAAGCCAAACTTGGAACATACACTGGAGAAATAAAACTATAAATTAATTGCCTCTTGTACTAAACAAAACACAAAGACGTTAATGATGCACATTTCCCAGAGCTGATATATTCCAGTTAATAAATTCAAAATAAAAAAAGTATTTTTCTATCTTCTTGTCTGTGCATTTTCTTTTTCAGTTGCAATTGCTCCATTCACTTTCTTCTTGTTTCTTTGTGTCTTTGGCTAACTCTCCATTGTCTGCTGTACATTTGTCCTTTCTTCTCTCTTCTAGTTTTTTCCATTCTCCCTCTACATCTGTTTTAACATACTGATCTTCCCCATTTGCTCTTTCCTCCATTTCTTTCTTCATTTCATTTTCATCCGCTCAAATTTCACCCCTCCATCTTCAATCCCCACTTACTCTCCCAATACCTGGCCAATCGTAGATTTTTCTTCCCTCCCACACAAAATATCTTTTCCCCTCTCCATCCTCACTCCCCCAGCCCTATCCCATTCTAGTCCTCCCCCAACATCAGCTCCCTTTTATTTCCAGCCCCACCCAGCATCCGCTCCCTTCTAGTCCCATTCTTCCATCCCCCCACATCAGTCCATTTCTAGTCCTAGCCTCCCATCAGCCCATTTCCAATCCTAGCTCACAGTCAGCCATTTCCAATCCCAGCCCCTCCATCAGCCCATTTCCAGTCCTATCCTAGCCCCCCCATCAGCCCATTTCCAGTCTAAGCCTCCCTCCCCACTTAGCCCATTTCCAGCCCTAGCCACCCCCCCCCATCAACTATTTCCAGTCGTAGCCCCCCCCCCCCTCCGAAGAGCCCCCCGGCTGTCTGACTGGCTTTAGAGGGAGCTGGAGAGGCCCCAGCTCACCTCTGACAGCCGCCAAAGTGAAGAGCACTTTTTTCTTCAGCAGCTGTGTTGTAGTATAGGCTGCTGGCTTACTGAGTGCTGGGAAACAGGAAATTCCCTTTGACTTCCAGTGCGCCAGCGGCCTATACTGCAACACAGCTGCCGAAGTGAAGATAAATAGTGCTCTTCACTTCGGCGGCTGTCAGAGGTGAGCCGGGGCCTCTCCAGCTCTCTCTCAAGCCAACCCTGCAGGTGCTGAAAAGCATATGTGAGATGTTGTTGGCATGGGGTCCCCTGAAGCACAGGGCCCTGTTCAAACAACATTCTCGCACAATCAACAGGCCGGCCCTGATCTTGGAAGGCATCCACAATTTTTTTTAACTTCTTTCCAGATTTGCAGAAGGAATACTCCAATCCACATCAGGTAGTCACCCAATATGATCACTTCTCCCTTCATGGCTCTTTTGCAATATCAATAATCAAGTCTCTATCCATTTCCTCAGTCTGAGTTGGAGGCCTGTAATCTACATCAGCATGGATGATAGTGCCATCTCCTCTTTCCAACACAATCCATAGCACTTCTTCTTTTCTCCACGTCCCCTGCATTTCAGCAGCTTTAATATTGCTTTTGACATATAGGGCTATTCATCCTCCTTTTCTGCCCTTTCTCTCCTAAATAAATTATAGCCAGCTATAGCTATATCCCATTCATGTGATTCGTTAAACCATGTCTCTGTAATGGCCACAATGTCCATGTTCATTTCCACCATTAAGGCTTCCAGGTCAGGAACTTTGTTGGCTAGGCTTCGAGCATTTGTGCTCATTGCTTTCCAGCATTTGCTGGCTGGCTTGCCTGTATTTTGCATGGCTTTTGTTCTACATGCCTCTTTCCACTTGCCATTGATGTGTGGTTTAAAAGTGTGTCTGTTTCCAATGTTATTATGCTTTTGCTGGGAGTGACGTCCTGAAATTGTCCTTCTCCATACGTCACCCCCTTTCCCTAGTTTAAATGCCTGTCCACATACTGCCTGAATTTTTCACTTAGGATCCTTTTCCCTGTGACAGAGAGATGTAGTCCATCAGCACAGTATAGTCTCTTGTTGATCCATCTGTTTTCCCAGTCGCCTATATATCTACAGTAAATCCTTCTTGTTTGCACCAGGTTTGGAGCCATGTATTAAAGTTGTTTATGCCTTTCTGCCCCCTTACCAAGAACAGGTAGAACTTCTGAGAATGCGATAGTGTTAACAATGGGCTTGAGTTTCTCTCCCAGAGTCTGGAAGCCATTGTTTCTAGCCAGGTCATTTGTACCCAAGTGGGTGACAACTTCAATTTTGGAGTGCTCATTTTCTGCACTAATTATACTAACAATGTGGCTCATATTCCTGCTGGCTGAAGAGCCTGGGAAGCATTTGACCATCTTCTCTCCTTTGAACTGTGTTCCCAAGTTGGTGATGGAATCTTCAAGTAGTAGTAGTTTTCTGTTCTGTGATTTTTTTCTTCATATTTGGTGCATTATCAGTAGATTGGGCATTGACTCTCTCGTTTAAAGGCACTTCAGTTTCCATGGATTGGGCACCCTCATTATTCAAGGCAGAGAAGGCATTATGCAGGGATATCTCTTGATGTAGAGGGTGTCTCTGTGTTACAAGTCGCGACCTACTAGAACCCACTGTGATCCATTTGTTCCTGGGCTATTTGATTCTTTGTGGGAGTGGTGGTGGATTTTGTTCAGATTGTACCCTAGAAGAGGTGTGTTTAATTGCAGCTAATTTTTCCCTTAGTAGAGTCAATTCTTTCTGCATAGCAGCTAACCTGAGGCATATAGGGCAAGCTCTTAAGTTCCACATGATTCTTCTTAGAATGAAAACACCACAGTTGTTGCATTGAATACACAACATGCTGATTAAAACTGTTATAAAGCGGACCTAGGAGACAGAGAAAAGGTGGGGGTAACACCTAATTAAAGGACAGATGTCAATGTATATGATGACTATATAGGCAATGCAACCCTGGGGTTGGTGGAGTGAGGGGTAGAGGTGGGAGGTTAAGTGACCCTGGCTAGTAGATCTTATATGAACTGAGGGCACACTCAGATATCTGATTTAAAGGCTATGCAAGGAATGTAGGTAGTCTAAATATTCCTAAACTTATAGGCAAAAGTTACAATTTATATTTAAAAAAAACAGGCCATTGTAAAATCTGAAAGCTTAGGTTTGTGTAGTCTCTTGGAGCTGTGATGACCAGAACTGGATCAGGTGAATGTGCTCAGTCTGGACAGTTGATTCAATTAACCACACCCCGTGAAGCAGGCTTGTAACAGAACAATGGAAACTGAAAAAGTTCAAACTGATATCTTACTTCTGTGTAGCAGCCTACTCTGCAAAGGACCCTATAACCTTAAAATGTTTGCCTTTGCTGCAGAATTAAGTAGTAGACCTAAGTAGAAGACCAGGTCTCTGCAAGTCTAAAAGCAAATGTGTACTTCAATTCCAAGCAGTTATATATCACAAGTGTCCCTGGCCAGTAGACCTTATATCAGGAGTCTCACACTCAAATTGCTTTGAGGGCCAAATGAGGACTTGTAAAATAACCCGGGGGCTGCATAAGACGCGGGGCCTCATTTGCATAAGGGGCATCATTTGCATAAATATTTGCATAATGTTACCATACCCTAACTTTTAGTAAACATGCCTCTTAAAGAGTGTATGGATAAAGAAAGACTAAAAGATTTCTACATTACATAATCCAGTGCCAACCGCCAGGCACATTAGGAACTACTACAAACACTGCCCATTTAGAACCCATAGCAAACCCGCCATATCCTAACAGCACTACCAGGACTCACAAAGCACCATACCCTACCTATCAAAAGGCAACAAGGAAAGTAGGTAGTCTACATATTCCTAAACCTATAGGCAAAAGTTAAAATTTATATTAAAAAAACAACAACAGGCAATTATAAAGTCTGAAAGCTTAGCTTGGTGTAGTCTCTTGGAGCTGTGATGACCAGAACTGGATCAGGTGAACTTGCTCAGGCTGGAGAATTGATATGAAACACTTGATGGGATCCTCAATAAGGTCTTTGGTGGGTTTTCCCCAGTACAAGCCAGTATTGAATGACAGGACTATTTACTTCTAGTTATCATGCACACTCCCAAATTGGCTTACATAACTCAAGGTGGCATGAATATAATGTAAGTTACAGATGCTCTCAGATTACCTTTAGCTGTTTGATGTTGTGTTGTCATGGTGGAGATTGGCAGGCATGATGTGACCAGGACAAACAACCACTCACAATCACTCAGATGGGATGCATTTCAGTGTACCAGTTGTCATGCACAATTAATCTGGATATTTGGGGATTTTTTTTTTTTAATTTGGCTGCTTGATTCCTAGAGTGGTGCATGATATTCAGTGCTAAAGCTGAATAGAGCCAGCGGAGCCATTTGAAGGATCTCTTTGTCAGCTCCTTACATTGTACTGGCTTGTTTCTGTGTATGTGCTGCCCTTTGCTTCATGTTTTTGACATGCATTTTTTATATGGTTCCTTAAAGTGAAGCTTCCATCAAGCAAATGGGGAGTTTCTTGTTCTTGCTCCAGTCCCCACAGAAGGAAGCGCTAAGAACGTAAGAAATGCTATACTGTCAGACCAAGGTCCATCAAACCCAGTATCCTGTTCCAAAAGTGACTAATCCACGTCACAGGTACCTAGCAGGTTCCCAAAAAAAGGTACACAGGTTCTACAATGCTTGTCCTGGGGTAAGCAGTGGATTTCCCGGGTCCTCTTTAATAATGTTTTATGGACCTTTCCTCCAGGAACTTGTCCAAACCTTTTTTTAAATGAGTCAGTTTGATGGGTTTTCTTTTAGTCACCAGGGGGAAAGCTGCTAAGTCAAAGATTTGGGAAAGACTGGGTATCCCCCTGCTCATTGGCTGGATGCTGCATACCCCCTCCCCCATGGTGGGTGGAGGGGGTGTTCCTATTTCTCTGGATTTCTTTACTAGGATTCAACCTATGGCTTAATGTCTGTCCTTCAGATGATTAGGGCAATGTAGTCCACGTAGACAAATTTATGAGTCATGGTTTTCAAGAGGCTGCTGTAAAGATTTAAGTAAGATTGGCACCAATAAAGAACCTGAAGGCAGGTCAACATTCGTTCCAACTTGCATTACTGGTGAGATGTACCCAGAGCAGAGGTTTGGTTACTAGACATTGAGTTAAAGAGAAGTGTTAGTTGGCACTTGATAACGTGAACTGTCTTAAGAAGTACTCCATGCCTCTGGACAGTATCCTAGAAACGTGATGGCAGATAAAGATCATATGGCCTATCCAGTCTGCCCTTCCATATCAATTACTACAGTCCCCTTTTTTCCTTGTGAGATCGTCTGAGTTTGTCCCATGCTTTCTTGAATTCAGATATAGTCTTCGTCCCTACTACCTCCACTTGGAGACTATTCCATGCATTTAGCACTCTTTCTGTAAAGAAATATTTCTGCATATTACTCCTGATTCTATCCCCTTTCATTTTCATCCTATGCCCCTTCATTGCAAAGTTTTCTTTCAATTGAAAGAGGCTCTTCTCCTGTGTATTTATGCTAAAGAGGTATTTATATGTCTCTATAATGGTGGTTCCATTGTTTTGATTTATGTTGCAATCCAAGTTCAATGGAGCTTAGAGGGGAGAGGACCTGATCACAGCAGCTTCTCGCATCTCAGAATCATGCTTTCCTGATAGATAGATAGTTTTCTCAGCTGTTGGCTACATGTGTGTCATGAAAGGCACCCCCCTGAGGATGAGTAAATAAGGCCGATAGCTAGGTGGTGGGTCTTCTGTTTGGATGATGGTAACATTCACCTTGCCAACCTGCTAAGTTCTTCAGTACACAACTACTACCCTTGACCCAGCTTTTCAATTTCAAGTATGCATAATTGTCAAGGTCTGCCCACTAGGTATATGCTAGAAATACAGAAAGGGTGGACGATTCTTATGAAACAAAAATGCATATGTCTATAGCTTAGATCGTGCCTGGCTAGTACTTGGATGAGAGACCACCTTGGAACACCAGGTGCTATAGACTTACTAGCAGAAGAAAGGCCTGGCAATCTACTTCCCATCACAAGTTGTCAAGAAAACCCAGGGGATGAGTTGTCAAGCGTTAGCATTGACTCGACAGTGCACACACACACACACACCACTCATGAGTGAGAAAGGCATTGGTACCTTGCCACCCTATGGACTCCCTTCACTCATTCCTGGTGAGGGAGATTAATGCTGTAAAAAGGTAGTGATCAGGAAAGTACTATGGGTCCATGTGTCTCTAGAGAGGGGCTTCCACTTCTGCTGTGAGATGTTGCAGGGGTATCTGGTAGCCCCCACCACCTGCAGCATAGAGGAGCTGGGCTGTGTGTGTGTGTGTGAGTGAAGGGGGGGTGGCAGGTGCTTTTGATGTTTCAGTGGCACAGGCAACCCCTCTCTCTACACTACAGCAGCACTGTGGTAAGTGTGAGGTGTGACTGTGACAGTGGAGTGGTTAGCACCTTCCCTGCTGTCAGACGCTTTCCTGAGGTTTGGGCTGACATTGCCCCACCTGCTCTAGAGCATGATGCCTCCCCCACCCCCCCCAACCAAGAAATGTTTCTGACATCCATGCTAAGCTTTTATGTGTGCTGCTAGCCATGAGGCCATGGGCCATGCTGGGGAAGGAAGGACCAAGCAGGTCAGATTCTTCATTTCTCTTATTCACTATGTGGTTTCCTGCCCCAGAAACAATGAAACGATATCTACCCCTAACGCTACAAAAGAATCACGAGAGTGGAGAGTTGGCTGGTAAAGGGGGATAGGTGAGGTTTGAGGTGGAGAGAGAGGAGAGAATTCTCAAACAAAATACATTTTAAAAGAATACTCGTAGTTCTCTCCTTCCAAGGAGACAAGAGTAACCGCCTACCATCATCCCCCACTCTGCTCCCATCCACCAGAGAGCCCATAGCCCTTATCCCTCTCCTCACTGTGAGTCCTCTGCTCTCCTGTTGACTGCTCGGGCTTTGCTGTCTCTATTACTGAGTTAGAGATCAAGAGAAGGAAGATTTGCCTAGAGCTGCAGGCAGCAGATGCATCAGATTATTCAGCCCTACCAACAGGTGTGAGTACGGTGTGGCTTCCCCAGGTGCCAAAAGACTGTGGTGGGAAAGGCATGGACGGATCAGCCAAAAACCTCCCACACTGCAGATGCAGCTTTCACCTGCATCTTAGAGTCAGCTCACTGCCTTGACACAGGGAACTATGCTCAGCATGAGACACTTTGCTGGTACACTGCTTCTGTAGTCCCAGCCTTTCCTAACAGGAGATGTCATATAAAGATATGGGGAGGGTTGGCTGTGGAGATGCTCACAATTCCTGCTAGAGCTGGTATAGAGATTCAGGGGCCCAGGGCAGAAACTGGTGAGGGGGCTCCAAAGCCTGCCTGCAGACTATCCCTCCTTTAGCCTGAGGCAGACTTGGGGGCAGGACCATACCTAGCCCTGTGCGAGCGGTGCGGCCGACCGGCGCAAAGGCTTAAGGGGCGCATTTTAGCTGTCTGCCGTTGCCTGGCACCGCCACTTTTTCTTCTCTCAGCGGCGACAGGCAACGACAGACAGCTAAAATGCACCCCTTAAGCCTTCTCGTCGGCATGCTAAGCAGATCTGTCCCTCCCTGCTCTTAGCATGCCAGTGACTTGCACATCGGGCGCGCCTCTTCTCTCCCACTGTGGGGGGGGGGGGCGCGCCCGATGTGCAAGTCGCACAGGGCGCGATTTACACTCAGTACAACCCTGCTTGGGGGTCTACTGTGACATGGGGGCCCAGGGCAATTGCCCTGTTTACCACCCCCAACGCCGGCCCTGCTACCTGCAGATGTCGGCATAGAGAGATTCTTTTCCTTCAGCCCAGGAGCTCATGGAGGATTAGAAAAGAAGACTCAGCCCACAGTTTTATTTTTATATTTGCTATTTCTTTATATGGAGCTGATGCCTTTTCATTGATGGCACATTCAGCTACAGCAGGAGTTAGAATCTAAGGTGCCTCTTTACTAAGCGGCATTAATGTGAGTTTTGCAGAAATTAATGTTCCTTAATTGCTACTAATGTGCATTAAAACATATTAATGTGTCTTTCATTGCCAAATCAGAGGTGATGTGTGATAAAATAATGAGCTGCATCACATACAAATACAGGCAAAATTGCTCATTTCTATGTAAAAAAGTTGACACAGCTTGCATTGACCCTTTTGGATCTAGAACATTAACTGCACCTCTGAAAGTATAACTTCCTCTGGGAGCACTGTAGGAGCCAATGTTTCCGGGAACCTTCTTAAAGAGGCCAATGTGTGTGACATGAAACCCTCTCCTCCAGCGTCCCTAGCAGATAATAAAGTCTAAACCCCTGGCTGTCCATTGGACCTCATCCCATGTGAAAGGGCCCTAAAATCTCTGGTGGGCTAGAGGCCCAAAAAGGTAAGAAAAGAGGAGCCCCCCCCCCCTCCAAGAAGCCCACCTCATCCAAAAATCAAAGTATTGTCACAGGTGCATGACTGAAAAACTTTTGGGAACAGAAGTGATGTCCACTTACTCTTGCCCCTTGTGCTGCCATGTTCCAAAATGGTGGGACCTAATTCTTAGTGGTACATCAGAACATAGTGCTAGGGGTCAGCCTGCCAGATAAAGGAATTCCTCAGTAGTGTGTGTGTGTGTTAATGCATAGTGTTAGGTACTGCAGATTTAGTAAGGTCACTAGATATTTACCACCCTTTGGTAAATAGATCCCTAACTTTGTACCTGATGCAATAAAGGGTGTAACAACTTACTCAAAGTCACAGGCTTTGAGCCCTAACTTCCCTGGTTCGAAGCCCACTGCTGTAACCACTAGGCTGGGGAAGACAACCTGACTCAAGTGAAATTGGAAGCAATAGTGAGAATTTTAAAATTCATTATTTTAGAGTTTGACTAGCATTCTCTTCTTCCTGGGTATAAGGTGATGGAAATTCTTGTGGGTCTTGTTAGACTGTCCCAGTGATTGAGCTATTGGTGCATTTGACTGAGCCAGGTCTGCCCCTAAACACCTGCTTTGTTCCTTGATAGATCAGTCAGTGGGGGTGGGTGTCTCCAGGGCAGCCTTAGAGGGAGGCTGTTAGAAATGCAGATCAGAGTTATACTGAGGTTGTGGGAGTGAGACTTAGCAGGTCACAGTAGCAGGGCAAGTGACAGTGTTGAAAGAACTCATCAGGGAAGAGATAAAAGTGTGAGGGTGGAATTGAATCAGAGACCAGTTTAGACATTGTACCCAGAAAATGGTAGGAACATTGCTAGGAGTGGTACATAGGTGATAGGCAGAACTGGGAGTTGGACTTCCCAAGGGACAGGGATAGAGTTAGGGTTGGTTCTTCATTAGGGCTGGGAGTGGGAGCCAGCAGTGCGTGCCTCTTGCTGGTACGCTCACCGACACCTGCCTCTCTGTGCCAGTGCAATAAGCCCCTGTATGATCTCAACAATGAGAGGTAGGAGGTTTCTTTGTGATGTGACTGTCTGGCTTCTGCTGCTCTTGACTCTGCCCTGCAAGGAACTGCAGATACCGTGAGGCACGGTGTACTCAGTCTGCTCCGCATATGTGCTTAGAATGTGTATATATTTATTTGTAGTTACATAAGTGCACATGTATAAGGTGTGCATTTGAGCTTACATAAGTACATGTAAAAATGTCTGTGCCCTTGAGTTCCTCAGAATGTTTATATTTTTTGTGGATATGTATAGCGTGTATGTATAGAGACTTCACAAGCAGAGTAGATGTGTAGTGTGTGTGTGTGCAGACTGTGCATATACGCAGTGTGTGAGTGTGTACAGAGTGTACAAGGGCTGGATAGATATACAGATGTACACAGAGTATGCACAGGCTAGGTAGATAGCTAGTGTGTGTGTGTGCACATACGTTTACACCTGATGATTTGTGCAGAGGTTTATTCTGAGTATACCTTTATCAGCATATTGAGCAGGTATGTTTCTAAAAGCATTGTTTAGCTGCAGAAATGGGCAGCCTGCATGGGGGTGGCATTTGCAACCCTAAACGGTAATGGCATTACTTCAGTATGTTATGTGAGAGACATGGGGGGTGTAGGAGTTTGGCTGCGGGGCTCGTTATGAGAATTTGTATGTGATTCTGCCTAATGTGGACAAATCACTGCTGGGCAGGCTGGCTGGACCACTCTAGTTTTCTTCTGCCCTTGTTTACTATATTACTGAAACAGCTTTGAAAATGACTCCCTATGGTTAGACAGTGTATGTATTTGTGCATCAAGCATTCACATACATGACACTGCATTTCCATATGTAGTATGTATACATCAAAGGTTTCTCTAATGTGTGTGTACAAATTAGCACGGAGCTGGGTACATATAATGACATCGTTCTTCCTATGTTCTTTGATCTGGCACAAAGATTGTATTCCTTGAGCCAACTCTAGAGCTGGTTTCCGCAGACAGGAGAGAAGAAGTGCTAAATGATATACTAGGGCCCAGTTACGATTCAATGAGGTGACGAACGGGTTTAAGAGAAACGGGTTGGTAGTGAATTTAGAGAAAGTGGAATTTTTAAGAATAGGAGAGGTCAGAGGGGATGCTATGTACCCGGTCTTGAAAGTAGATGGGGTGCTAGGGAAGAGGTAGGTGTGTGTGATGCCAGAACAATTTAATCTGGAGCCTTATGTTCCGATGAGTGTGGGGCCTTTACCCTTCTTTTGATATTTAGACTTAAGATAATTGAAATTCCTCTGGTGTGTCCTATATGGATTATTGTAACGCAAAGGATGCAGCTTGTCCAAAATGTGGTGGCCAGTACAAAAAGCTACAACATAGCACATTTAAGACAAATCAGAGAAAATATTTTTTCACTCAGCCCTCATTTAAGGTCTGGAATTCATTACTGGAGGATGTAGTAAAAGCTGTGAGTGTAACTGGGTTAAAAAAGGTTTGAACACGTTCCTGGAGAACGAGTCCAGAAATCATAATTAAAGTGGACTGGGAGAGATCCACTATTTACCCCTGGGACAAGCAGCATGGAATCTGTCTGCCTTTTGGGAACCTGACAGGTACTTGTGACCTGGATTGGTCACTGTTGGAAACAGGATACTGGGCTTGATGGACCTTTGGTCTGACCCAGTATGGCAGGGTTTCCCTGTTAAAAGAATTAACAAGCAATAGTTACAACAGATTCAGCAAGTACCTGGTTCATGTGATTTAATTTAATTTAATGTATTTTAATACAGCATTTATAACCTGCCTATACAATTATAATTCTGAGCAGATAGCAATAGAATCACAATAATCCAAAAACGTTCTTACATTCAGTTTCTATGGGTTATCTGTGTATGCTTTATTAAGATTATTTCTCTAAACCACTGTGAACAGTTTGTATCGGCGGTATATACATTTTAAAACTAGAAACAAGAGATTTCCTAATGGTTAGCATGCGATGACCGCATTAACCCTTTTAATTCCTATGGGCCCTGCAGCTTAATATGCATGAATGGCGTTAGGGTGCGCTAGCCGTTCATAAATGACCCCATAAATGTATATGGTGCTATCAGGGAGGTCCGTCACTAGTGGATGGATATTTTTATCCAGCCAACTTGGTTTGCAGATTTGTAAACAGCATTAGTGCATTTCTTTAGTCCTTAATATAAATAAGATTTTATTAATTGACAGGTTGGATGGTGCTATATAGAATATTTGTCAATTAAATGCTGAAGAATTTCTTCACTTGCTAACACCAGCGCCACTTGATGCAGGGTGCTGTACAACTGAAACAGCAGTTTGCACTCCTAATATGTCCTGAATGCACAGGTTTCTAGAACACACAGATAATAACATGCAGAAAAGAACCATAAAAAAAAACAGAATCTGGTTACAGAGGCAGTGCTGCTTCTTATGACTGAATATCTCTCCTGAAAGGGAGAATTCCTTCTATCTCTGTCACTCCTTGGCATTCTCTAGTAAAGGGGATGGAAGGATATTCCATTGAGGAGAGGCTTAAAAGGTTAGGGCTCTTTAACATGGAAAAGAGACGGCTGAGGGGGGATATGATAGAGGTCTATAAATTAATGAGTGGAACGGGTAAACGTAGATCAGTTGTTTGCACCATCAACAAGTAGAAAGACTAGAGGACACGCAATGAAGCCACAATGTAACCCATCTAAGACTAATAAGAGAAAATATTTTTTCACTCAACGTGTAATCAAACTCTGGAATTCGTTACCGGTGAATGTGTTAAAAGCTGTTAGTGTAGCTGGGTTTAAAAAAGATTTGGACAAGTTCCTGGAGGAAAGGCCCATAAACCATTATTAAAGAGGACCCAGGAAATCCACTGCTTATTCCAGGATGAGTATTGTGAAACCTGTCTGTCTTTTTGAGAACCTGCCAGATATTTGTGATCTGGATTGGCCACTGTTGGGAACAGGATACTGGGTTTGATTGATGTTGGTCTGACCCAGTATGGCATTTCTTATGTTCTGATAAAGTCTGGGGTGCAGTGGGACAGATAGAGCGCCCATCTCCTCCAATTCTGCGCTGCTAGGAAGACTTTGGATATGTTCCACTAAGAGCCCTAGATCAGAGCAGGCCGATGCGCCTAAAAGAAGAGAGATATGGGCGACTAACTTTCTTAAATCGAGAACAGAGAAATACAGAATCTGGTGAAAGATAAGGATGGCGAGGCCCATCCTGTCTATGCCCAGTTTCTTTCCTGTACAACACCATTAGCCCCAATTACCCCTGACTTCCCTCCTACCTCCTCAGTTCTAGGGATCCTTTGTGCTTATCCTAGGCTTTCCTGAACTGTTTTACAGCTTCTGCCTCCACCACCTCCCCCAGGAGACCATTCTGTGAACTCCCCACCCTGTCCCTACAGAGAGACTTTTTCATGTTACCTTTGAGCCTCACTCCAGCAACATTTCATCTCTCAGAAACAGAGTTTTGGTAAAGGTGTTGGGCTGCTGCCTCAGTGGGGGATGGGAGAGATGCGTCTGGCCCCTGTCTAAGAGGGGCCAGATGTATGAGTAAGGGCAGGAGGAGCACTCCAGAGAGGGTCAAGTCAGAGATTTGGGAAAGATTGGGTATCCCGCTGTTATCTGGTGCTCATTGGATGGATGCCGCACCCCCCTCCCCCCATGGTGGGTGGAAGGGGGTCCCTAGTTCTCTGGATTTCAGAATAGAAATAAGGATAGTAAATAAAAAGAAAACAAAAAACAAATATACGGTGATATCTTAATACCTTGCTTGGGGAGCTTGGGGGAGCTAACCACCTTTTCTTCACTCGGGTCAGAACAGAAAGAGCAAAGCTGGCAGTGCTGGGGACTCCTGAAAAGCTTTCTGCTGAGAGTCTAGAAGGGGAGATTGGAAGGGGGATCAGAAGGGGACAGAGCAGTAGCATCCTATGCGATTGGAAACTCAGAGCTTTGTTAAGCCCTTTCTGGTTAATTTCAAAGTCTCTGATCATTTTAACTTCAGAAATCTTACGTTCCTGGATAGGTCTAAAGCACTGCATCAATGACCTTATGATCAATATACCAAAAGAGAATTTTAACACAATCCAAGAACGTAAGATGTTTGACATTAAAATGATCAGATGCTTTGATGGTCATGCTCCGGCGGCCAGGAACTTCTTGCCATGCCCAGAGCTGAGGGGCGACCTTACCATGCTGGTTGGGCAGCAGGGAGTAGCCCTCTTCCCTCTCTCCCTTGACTCACTGAAGCCTCATCTGATGGGGATCTGAGCTCGGTGGTATGGTATTTTGGATTTAGCATCCATCTGTTTCAGTGGTAGTTCAAGGCAAGTTACTTCAGGCACAGTAGATACCTTCCCTGGCCACAAAGGGTTCACAATCTAAGGTCTACATGAGCCAATGGAGAGTTGAGTGATTTGCCCAAGTACTAAACTAAATTAACTAAACTAAATTAAGATGTTTAAAATGTCCCAGGATTGTTTCAAAATATTGCCAACTTTTCCCAAGAGCCAGAAAGTCCTGTAAAAATCAGGAATAGAATGAACCCCACGTCTGCCTCCCCATTACTCCACCATATGTGCATATTTGAGGTGGTAATGGAACTACACACCTTGTGAGATTTTCAGCATCTCTTATTCTACTGTGGTATTATGTGGGGCAGAGACATTTTCCCCATTCCCTCCCCCAGATAACATGCCGTTACATGTCTGAGCGTGCACCACTTCCGCAGGATTTCATCTGCGCACAAGCATGGGTTGCTGAGCTGACACTTTCCATCCCCCTCCCAGTACATCCTCCTTGCCCGCATAATTTTCCTCACCTTTCTGCAGAAAACCATTTTTTCTTCTTTCAGTCTCTGCTTGATGAACTTGGATTGTGAAGCATAGTCTGTGTTTGCCCTGCATGGTGACTTCATGAGGCGAGAGTTGAGCCTTAAGCATTGCTAATCACTGAGCAGAACTAAAGATCCATGGAGAGGTGCATTTCCCCAAAGTGGAGATACTCCCACACTCATTTCACAGAAAATACAAATCCACTCTCTTTTCTTTTCATCTAAAAATGTAATTAGTGAAAAGTAGGAGATTATATATATAATCTCCGTATGTCTAGATGCATTATATATATAAGTATGTGGATAAGAGAGATTATAAACCTTGGATAATTTTTTTAAAACATGCAGCACTCTAATGGCTGTATTTGTCCTGGGAAAGCTAGAATCTTTATAGAAGGACACTGAACAATTGGGGGTAGTCCAGAGAAATGCTTCCGAAATCATGCAGTGTCTGTGCCAAAAGCCCTGTAAGATAACACAGAAGGACCTAGAGATATCTACCTGAGAGGAAAAGAGAGATGGGGGAGGGGCAATATGATAGAGACATTCAAATATCTCAAAGCTGAAATAATGACAAGAAGTGGAACAAGAGGTCACATTATGAGCTCCAAAGAGGCAGCATCAGGAGCAACCACAGAAAATATTTATATATGGAAAGGGTAAGAGGTGCGTGGAATGGCCTCCCAATGGTGGAAGCACAAACAGAATTGAAATGAATCCTGGACATGCAGAGAGGCTCTTTATTTGCAGAAAAGTCAAGCGTGACCGCAGGCCACAGAGATAACCCAGATGGGACCAATAGGCCAAGGCGCGAAAGGAAGGATGACGAAAAAAAAGCAGTAGCCAGGCTGGTCTAGCAGGCTCTGAGGTAGAGGGTTGGCCAGGTCTGTCTTGCTGACTGTGCAGAAATAGTAATCGACTGGACCTGGACTGCATAGAATCAATGATAAACCGGTAAGGGGGGGGGGGTCCCGTTCACTAGACAGAGAAGTAGAATGTTGGAATGTGGCATGTGGCATGTGAGAGGGTTAGGGTTTCCATTCCTGACAATCGTTAAATTGTCAAGGATGTTAACAAAGTGACAACTCCCCATAGACTGGTTGGGTTGTTGCAGCAGGATGATGATAGTGGGCCACAGGAACTGAAGAGGTCAGATGTTCTGGCAACGACTGACTATTTAGGTTATTACAGACTTCTGTAGTTAGGCTTGAAAGGTGGGTGCTGAGAGCTAAATGGGGGATCTTGTACCCAAAATGAAAGGGGGGAGATGACAGATCTTTTACAAACAGGCACACTCTGTAGCTACAGCTGGGATGTTTCCTTGGCAATGTGCACAGACTAACAAGGCGGACTAGTCTTCATGTACTATGTTACTTTATTGGACCAATAAAAGTGATAGAATACATCAACTTCAGAAGCTACATCCTTCCCTTCTTCGGACTGCAAGGCTGCAGCAAGGCACCTTTCCTGCAAGAGAAAGTTGAGGATAGGGAATTCTCACAGCCGAGGTTATCAGGTGGTTTTAGAAATCTGTGTGGTCTTCCCTGCACCTGAACATGCCTTTTGTTGATTGAATGAAAGGTATCAGAACTTAGAAAAAGTTTGGTTCTTGATAAAAGGCACTCCTAGACTTTCTGATTGGTAAAAATTGATTCCCAGAGAACTGTTGAATTGGGTCAGACTGACAGCGTTATCTAGCAAGCGTCTGGTCTTCGAGAGTGGCGAAGAGAGGGTGCTTACAGGAAATGTAGCAGAAACAGGATGTATGTACAACTGTCAGACCCTTCCACTTTCCAGCAGTCATGGTTTGGAGTGTACTGAAGCCACAAGAGGGAGAGATATTGCCAGACCTTGGCTGATCTTCTGTAGGGTCACTTCTGTTTATAACCAAAGGTAATTTCAATTTTTCATTTTTTAATTGAAACAGACAATCTGATGGCAGGCAATGACTGTAAGACCCTTCCAATCTCTGTCCAATGGCCCACATGGAACTCTGTCTTTCCCCTCACTTCTTCAATTAGATTCGGCTAGTGTAGAAGTGGGCTGAGGGGTATAGCCAAGGGAGGGCCTGGATGGGCCATGACCCTCCACCTTCCCCCCCCCCCCCCCACCCCACTTTGGCATCAGGCCCACCCATTCAGCAGCAGCAGAACAATCGAAAGAGAGAACTGAAGGCTGTGTGATCATGTTCCCTGCCTTATGCTCACCCATATTAATTTCAGGCCCCACCAAAAAAATTAGTTCTGGCTATGCCTCTGACTGGGTTGGACAGTAACAGTAAGTTTCCTGCTCCTTCCAGAGACGATTTGTGAGAAATAACTTGGCTCTTTCATCTGCAGCAAGAAGCAGTAATTCCAGTTTGTGGAAATGATGTCTGGCTCGAGAGATCTGTAATGTTCCATCATTACAGACTTAGGGGTATGTTTACTAAAGAACGTTACTGGTCATTGTGGTGCTAAGGAGGGAAAATCATGCCGTGGTAACAGATAATGTGGGCCAAATGCAGCTATCGCAGGCAATCTTTTGTGATAGCTGCATACCACGCGTTAGTAGCAAGAGTGGGTGGAGAGTGGGCGTGCCTGTACGTGCAGTTACCATGGGTACTGACAGCACACAGTAGCTGCATGTTTTGCAGACATCATGGAGGCAGCTCATGTCACCAAATGGGTGGCGGTTAGCTGCATCAGCAATGCTGTCACACCGCGATCCCTGCATTTTCACCGTGGCATCTGCTTGGCACATCCCCAACGGATAGCGTGTGAGAACTCCCGAGACTCTAGCACCGGGTTTGTCACCCCGTCTTGCTGGAGCATCGTCTGAGGCTCCCCTTCCTCTAGATCACCGCCAGCAGCTGAGGGCCTTTAGGCTTTGGGGCTTGTTCTAGCAGCTAGGTGGCATAGATCTAAGGTTACCAGATGTCCCCAATTTTGGGGATTGTCCCCTATTTTAGAGCTGCGTCCCTGACTCCCACCTGTTTGGCAGCCTCCTCTCCTCACCCAGCAATGGGGACAGAAGGGGTAGAAAAAAATTATTTTTAATATAGTGATTTGAATATGTCAGTTTTTGGAATTTTCATCCATTATTTTATATCTTGCATTGCACGCGTGAAACGCATCACTGTTTCTATTTCCGTGTTGATTTGTCTGCTTGGAAGCGAGATTGTCATAGAATGAATGGGGGAAGGCAAGATAATGACTCCTCTTCCCTCTTCGACACCTTGTTTCTGAAACCTGCAACTAAGGTGTCCCTTCCTTCCCCCGCCTCCTCGCACACGTCAATTAACTGACCCAGATTTGGCTGCAAAAATCTGCTAACCTTAGATCCTAAAGGCTCCAAAGCTGAAGATGGTCTGGTTACACTACGATCTTGTGTCTGGCATACCAAATCTTGGAACACAATCATTTTAAACCAGGGAAAGGACAGAAATGGATCAGACTTTTAAAAGCAATCATAAATTGTATTTAAAGGAAGAAAACAATGTTTGGAAACCATGAACGTGACTTAAAGAGCAGGGAAATAAAATTGCTTGAGAGTGACTTTGTGTAGAATTCTCCAGTCTCTGGCTTGTTATGTGGTACGTAAGATTACTTACTGACTTTGGCGTGGTCTCCAGCTGGCTGCAGAGCAGAATATTATTGTCTTCCCAGCTGCAGGTTTTTCTCTCCGATGCCTTTTCAGTGCAGCAATTTCTCAGCTGCATTAGAATCTAGGTGTACGTGAGTTTTGGCGGCCATGGACAAAGCCAAATTCCATGAGATCAGAAATGCTCCAGTAAAAGGCATCAAAACCTACACAGAGCTCAGCTGAGGGTTCTGCTTCCCCCTAGTGCATAATTTCCAACTGACATTAAACTACTGAAAAAACAAAATGATATGTTGATAAAAATGGTGTGAGGGAAGGGCAGGACAAGATTAAGGCACACGCAAACTGTAATTCAGTGGCTCCCAAGGCACGTTTTTTACCCTGAAAAGTCAACTGTTCAAAGCAAGAAGAATAGGGAGGGGAACTTAGGACCAGTGCAAGGGTATTGGGCGCCCTAAATGAAACTTCAGCCTTGCACCCCTTCGTAATTAGATTTTAGATCCCCCAGTGCCTCCCCACCTCAAGATTTTAACTATTGAACTCAATTGTAATCATCTCAAGACCATCTATCCCAGAACCATCCTGTAAATATGCATATTTGGACATCTCACTTTTAAAATGGAGTGGAGTGAGTGGCCTAGTGGTTGGGGCAAGGTACTTCAGGCCGGAAGGTCGGGGGTTCAAATCCCACTAGAGGACAGCAACCTTGGGCCGGAAGGACTGGGGTTTCTAGTCCCACAGGTGCTCCTTGTGGTCTTGGGCAAGCCACTTAACCCTCCATAGCCCATGTTCCCTGTAAAATAGTTCTCTGTGTGCTGTGCTTTCCTGTCTAATCAATGTGTTTATACCTCAAAAAAAAAAAAAAAAAAAAATTTCCTGTCATGATTTGACAATTTCCAATTTGTAATCAAACCGCTGCTGATCGCTGGAAGTAGCGGTATACTAAATAAATAAATATTAAATTCTATTTTGTAAATATATACATAAGAGAGATTTCAAAAAGCAACTTACAAGGCTAAATGGGCTATTTGCATATTGTCCATTCTGTCTGCAGGTCAAAGTGCACATTGACATTGAGTTTGTGTGGCAGCCAGGACCCATTGCTTTGCTTTAACAGTAGCTGCCCTTTGCAGCTGCCCTAGGCAACAGCCTAGTTTGTCTAGTGGTTGGGCCGGCCCTGGGGGGACCAGAGCCATCACTGTCTGGCAGAGGTCTGTCTAGTCTTCCCACTCTAATGCATAATCCTGCAACTGATGAGAGGCACGTCTCACCAGCTGCTTTTTCCTCTGCAGCCAGAACCGCGCAGATCTCCATTGTGAGTTTTTAAATGTATTTATGTTACAGTAAGATATTGATGTCCTTGCTTGCCTAGAGCGCATTCCTGCCTTGGTTTTGGGGCTGTGTCTACAGTGCCACGGTACTTTAGATTCGGGGACTATGACTCTGTGCATTAAAGAGTGAATCTTGACATAACCAAAGTAATTTTATAAAGTCATTCCCATGGGTCTGTGGCCTCAAATGCATGTAAATGACCTCTTCTAAAATGCTGACTGGCCTAAAAGAATGAGCTTTGGCGCGAAGGCGCATACTTTGCTGGAAGGCATAGCTGTGGTGTGATCTGACTAGGGCACAGATGGAGTTCACAAGTGCACACATAGGGCCCGATATTGATTTGCATCTCTAAGACATATAGCCATCGCCACCAAACTTTAACCCCGGATAGTCAATCTGTGGCCATATCTGGTCTCCAGCATTGAATATCCGGTTTTGCTGCACAGCCGCGCATGGCGCAGAAGCTAACCGCGCAGCAATGATATTCAGTCGCTGCCCTGTTAGCTTCGGCGGCGAGAATTAGGACAGCTTTTACTGCACCTAACTTTCACCACAAAGGGATAATCAGACGGCGGCTGAACATCGCTACTCCGCAATTATCCCTGGGTACAGCCCCTGGAACGCCCCCGTCATGCCCCCATGCTAAGTGGTTAGCATCGAGGCACATAGTGGCATTACTCTGGGATATTCAGCGGCACTAACTGTGTTAGTGCCGTTGAATATCCTGCTTAGGGGCATTTACAGTGTACAGCTCTGTAAGCCGTGTAAATGCCTTTGCATATCGGACCCATAGATTATAATGCCAGGTTTTAAAAAGAGTTCCAGGGTGATCCAAGAAACTACAGACCGGTGAGCCTGACATCGGTACCGGGCAAAATGGTAGAAACCATTATAAAAAATGAAATTACTGAAAAGGGAGAAAGCCAACATCGATTTAGCTAAGGAAAGTCTTGTCTTACTAACCTGTTATATTTTTTTGAAGGTGTGAATAAGCAGGTAGACCAAGGTGAGCCAGTTGCTATAGTATACTTGGATTTTCAGAAAGCTTTTGACAAGGTCCCTCATGAGAGACTCTTGGCCAAATTAAAATGTCATGGGATTGGAGACAGTGTACTATTGTGGATTAGAACTGGTTACAAAATATAAAGCAGAGGTAGGGATAAATGACTAAGTTTCTTGATGGAGAAAGGTGAATAGTGGAGTAACTTAGGGATCTGTGCTGGATCCGCTGCTTTTTAACATATTCATAAATAACTTGAAATGGGAATAAAGAGTGAGGTGATCAAATTTGCAGATGACAAAATTATTCAAAGTTGTTAAAACATAAGAGAATTGTGAAAAATTGCAAGAGGACCTTCATAAATTGGAAGACTGGACATTCAAATGGCAGATGAAATTTAATGTGGACAAGGGCAAAGTTATGCACCTAGGAAAGAACAACCCAAATTATGGTTACAAATTATGGTTCCACATTAGGAACCACCACCCAGGAAAAAGAGTTAGGCGTTATCATGGATAACATGTTAAAACCCTCCACCCAATGTGCAGTGGCGGCCAAGAGAGCAAATAGAATGCTTTGTATCATAAGGAAAGGAATGGAAAATAAAACAAACAATATTATAATACCTCTGTATCGTTCCATGGTGCGACCACACCTTGAATATTGTGTGCAATTCTGGTCGCCGTATCTTAAAAAGGTTATAGCGTTATTAGACAAGGTACAGAGAAGAGCCACCAAAATGGTAACGGGGATGGAAGGATACCTCTATGAAGAGAGGCTAAAAAGGTTAGTGCTCTTCAACCTGAAAAAAGAGATGGCTGAGGGGAGAGGTCTATAAATTAATGAACTGACTGTTTACGCCATCAAAATATAGAAAGATTGGGGGACATGCAATGAAGCTACAACATAACCTATTTAAGACTAATAGGAGAAAATATTATTTCACTCAACACATAATCAAACTCTGGAATTCGTTACTGAAGGATATAGTAAAAGCTAGTAGTGTAGCTGGGTTTAGACAAGTTCCTTGAGGAAACCATTATTAAAGAGAAACCAGGAGATCCACAGCTTGCACTGGGACAGCGAAATGCCTATTGTACCTAAATGTAACTCGCCGAGCTTTTCCTGAAAAGGCATGAGCCAAATCCAAAACCCCTTCCCTCCCCTTCTCTTCAGGCTGTAGTCGCTGCTGCCCAGAGGGGCCTCAAAGAAGACTGGACCCTGTAGGCTCTGAGTGACACCAGGTACTGGACCAGAACAAGGAGTTAGCTAGAGGGCCTGGGTGGATCGTTCTGGTGCCCTCTTCGTCAGGTTGGTGCATCTTGGACAGGACGGATCTGTTGCTGGAAAGGCAGAAGGAACTTGAACTATTTACTCCATCTGCTCTGTTCAGGTCTGATAGATACTGACAGTCCGTGTGCCATTGAGGGGAAAAGATGTAGTTCTTTCTTTGGCAGCTCTTTTGCTGTGTCTGTCTCCTGAAATGGCTTATAATGGATTGAATTTCATGAAGTCATTTAAAGTGAGTGGGAGCTAGCCAGCAAGGTAGCTGTGGGCTCAGCACCATCAGATAAACTGAAGTGAGAGAGACAGATAAAAAAAGAAGACACTTGACTGGTGCCAAGACTCTGCTCGCTGTCTAATCGGACTTTCGATAAGTAATTGGTATTTCTGGTTGCACTTTCCTCTTGCCCGTATTCTGATTCTGTTGTTGCCCAGAAGGGTGAATGTGCAGCTCGTTATTTGAGTTCTGGGCTTTTATTGTTTCTCATGAGTCTCTTCCCGATATGAAGCAGCCCAGTCCATTCGCCAGATGCTGTTAAACAGAAGCAGGTTTTGCCTCTTCTATGGGGTGGGGGAGGGCTCTGTGAGAAGGTTGAATATAGAAGTGGGACAAATCTTAGCCACCATGGAATGTGCACCCAAAGGTATTGCAGTGAGAAATGCAGATTAAAGCAAAGGCCAGGTGGAGAAGCCCAGAGTTACCAAGATACCCAGGGCCAGGAATGAGATTTGTGACTAGTTCTGGTTTAAATTTCCCTTGCAATGCAGTATGGTATTAATAGTCCCCGAATTTACCCAGTGTTGCGGTCCCATAATGCATCAGCATGAGAGTGTCAGAAATCCAAGACTGGCTTAAAATTTCACTCATGGAATGGGGTAACTTGGCAACTCTGGGAACCGGGACGAGACACGGACACATGGATGCCTTAGTCGATGCTTGGGCTGTATATGAGTAATACAATTAATAAAAGCACGGAAGGAGAGGTTTCTAGTTTTGCAAAGCTGGTTCTCTTCTATGTGGTGAGATATTTGCTGATAATTCTGGGGTTTGAGGGTTTCCTTTCGATGTGTACATGACTGAGTCTGCTGCTTAGAATCCAGCTCTTGCTAGTCCCCTTGTTATGGGCTCCATGGGACCAGCTTTCGCTTCCCTGCTCTGGACCACCTGGGATTGACTCTCACTAGGTTCCTGCAATCAGCTCTCACTAGCTCCCCTGTTCTGGGATCCCTGAGTCCAGCTCTCAATAGCCCTCCTCACCCCTTCCCTCCCTCCTCCCCTGTTCCAAACTCTCTGGTTCTGGCTCTAACTAGCCCTCCCTTTCTGGGCTTCCTGGGTCCAGCTCTCACTAGTTTACCTGCACTGGGATCTCTTGCATCATTTCTCACTGGCCCCCTGCTCTGGTTTCCCTGGACCTGGCTCTCACTAGCCCTCCTGCTCCAGGCTCCCTGGGTACTGCTCCTACTAGGGTCAGAGGTGTGAGTTTCTCTGGGGTATTACTGCTGCTAACTACTGTATCATTCCCTGTGAGTGATCCACTAACTCAGGCCCTCGTCAGTTTCCTGGAGACTGAGATTCCTCCATACTTTCCTCTACTTCTGTTTGTCTTACCCACCCCTGCCGCTCTAACCTCCAGAGTCATTCCAGGTGGCTTACAGTGTCATAAATAAACATTTAGACTCCCTGTACCTCATTATATTATAAGATGCCATGGATGGGTAACAAAGGCCCCTGCAGATAAATGTTATCCAAATGCTCCCCACAACACCTCAAACATTAATCAAACAAAACAAACCTGTATCTCGTCTAGCCACTTAATTCCGATCAAGAACGAATGAATATAACAACAAATCTAGGAACAGTGGCAAAGCTATCACAGGAATGCAGTTCTGTAGTATGTCTGCCGAATTCCCAGAATTTTTATTCCTATCCTATGGAGAACTATGTATTCCCCTCTCCACCCCCATTTAATAGCTTTCATTATCTTCCATAGGCTGATGCCCATCCTAGCTATCCCTGCCCAGGGAACAATATATCTGAAGGGCTTCCTATGGGGCAGTAGACTGGGGGGGGGGGGGGGGCGGGGGGTGCACCAGGGAAGCTACAAATACCCTGGCTTAGAAGTGAGGTTCACGACTGCAATGGTATGCGCAAAACTAACCCATCAGGAGAAACTACCCAGAATCGAATGGCCCTGGGAATTCAGTAACCAGAATTTCATCTTTTCACTTTAGAAAACGGAGGGGGAATGGGGTGATTTCCTTTGCTGTTGTCCTCTTGCTTTCCTGCTTCAAAGGGATCATAGATACCAGACAACTTCTAGCCTTGGCCAATTTCCCCAGTTCTGGAAGTTGAAACTGATGATGGCATTGGGAATAGTCCATGGCTGGGGATGGGGATTACAATGTCTTTCGTGTTGCACAAACTCTACACACATCTGAAGCATTAGGAGCAGAACTCAGTCGTTTAATGTGCTGAAATTGAATGAAGTTGATAAGGGCTGATATTCCTAAAAGTTGCCTTTCCTGGGGTTAGTGATGGGTCACCTCAAGGATCTGTCTCTCTAAAGCAGCCCCAAGGTGTACAGTGTTATTGTGACTCTCTAAAGTAGCCCCAAGGTGTGCAGGGTTGCTGGGTCTCTCTAAAGCAGCCCCAAGGTGTACAGGGCTATTGTGACTCTCTAAAGCAGCCCCAAGGTGTGCAGGGTTGCCGGGTCTCTCTAAAGCAGCTCCAAGATGTGTAGGGTTGCCGGGTCTCTCTAAAGCAGCCCCAAGGTATACAGGGCTATTGTGATTCTCTAAAGCAGCCCCAAGATGTACAGGGCTATTGTGACTCTCTAAAGCAGCCCCAAGGTGTGCAGGGTTGTCGGGTCTCTAAAGCAGCCCCAAGGTGTACAGGGCTATTGTGACTCTCTAAAGCAGCCCCAAGGTATACAGGGCTATTGTGATTCTCTAAAGCAGCCCCAAGGTGTGCAGGGTTGCCGGGTCTCTCTAAAAAAGCTCCAAGGTGTGCAGGGCTATTGTGACTCTCTAAAGCAGCCCCAAGGTGTGTAGGGTTGCCGGATCTCTCTAAAGCAGCCCCAAGGTATGCAGGGTTGCTGGGTCTCTCTAAAGCAACCCCAAGGTGTACAGGGTTGCCAGGTCTCTCTAAAGCAGCCCCAAGGTGTACAGGGCTATTGTGACTCTAAAGCAGCCCCAAGGTGTGCAGGGTTGCCGGGTCTCTCTAAAGCAGCCCCAAGGTGTGCAGGGTTGTCGGGTCTCTAAAGCAGCCCCAAGGTGTACAGGGCTATTGTGACTCTCTAAAGCAGCCCCAAGGTGTGCAGGGTTGTTGGGTCTCTAAAGCAGCCCCAAGGTGTACAGGGCTATTGTGATTCTCTAAAGCAGCCCCAAGGTGTGCAGGGTTGCCGGGTCTCTCTAAAGCAGCTCCAAGGTGTGCAGGGCTATTGTGACTCTCTAAAGCAGCCCCAAGGTGTGTAGGGTTGCCGGATCTCTCTAAAGCAGCCCCAAGGTATGCAGGGTTGCTGGGTCTCTCTAAAGCAACCCCAAGGTGTACAGGGTTGCCAGGTCTCTCTAAAGCAGCCCCAAGGTATACAGGGCTATTGTGATTCTCTAAAGCAGCCCCAAGATGTACAGGTTTGCCAGGTCTCTCTAAAGCAGCCCCAAGGTGTACAGGGCTATTGTGACTCTCTAAAGCAGCCCCAAGGTGTGCAGGGTTGTCGGGTCTCTAAAGCAGCCCCAAGGTGTACAGGGCTATTGTGACTCTCTAAAGCAGCCCCAAGGTATACAGGGCTATTGTGATTCTCTAAAGCAGCCCCAAGGTGTGCAGGGTTGGCGGGTCTCTAAATAAGCCCCAAGGTGTGCAGGGCTATTGTGACTCTCTAAAGCAGCCCCAAGGTGTGTAGGGTTGCCGGATCTCTCTAAAGCAGCCCCAAGGTATGCAGGGTTGCTGGGTCTCTCTAAAGCAACCCCAAGGTGTACAGGGTTGCCAGGTCTCTCTAAAGCAGCCCCAAGGTGTACAGGGCTATTGTGACTCTAAAGCAGCCCCAAGGTGTGCAGGGTTGCCGGGTCTCTCTAAAGCAGCCCCAAGGTGTGCAGGGTTGTCGGGTCTCTAAAGCAGCCCCAAGGTGTACAGGGCTATTGTGACTCTCTAAAGCAGCCCCAAGGTGTGCAGGGTTGTTGGGTCTCTAAAGCAGCCCCAAGGTGTACAGGGCTATTGTGATTCTCTAAAGCAGCCCCAAGGTGTGCAGGGTTGCCGGGTCTCTCTAAAGCAGCTCCAAGGTGTGCAGGGCTATTGTGACTCTCTAAAGCAGCCCCAAGGTGTGTAGGGTTGCCGGATCTCTCTAAAGCAGCCCCAAGGTATGCAGGGTTGCTGGGTCTCTCTAAAGCAACCCCAAGGTGTACAGGGTTGCCAGGTCTCTCTAAAGCAGCCCCAAGGTGTACAGGGCTATTGTGACTCTAAAGCAGCCCCAAGGTGTGCAGGGTTGTCGGGTCTCTCTAAAGCAGCCCCAAGGTGTGCAGGGTTGTCGGGTCTCTCTAAAGCAGCCCCAAGGTGTGCAGGGTTGCCGGATCTCTCTAAAGCAGCCCCAAGGTATGCAGGGTTGCTGGGTCTCTCTAAAGCAACCCCAAGGTGTACAGGGTTGCCGGATCTTTCTAAAGCAGCCCCAAGGTGTACAGGGCTATTGTGATTCTCTAAAGCAGCCCCAAGGTATGCAGGGCTTTTCATCTCAGATCTGCCCTACGAATCTACATAAGAACATAAGATATGCCATACTGGGTCAGACCAAGGTCCATCAAGCCCAGTAGTCTGTTTCCAACAGTGGCCAATCTAGGTCATACGTACCTAGCAGTTTCCCCAAGAGACACAGGTTCCACAATGCTTGTATTGGTTCAAGCATTGATATCCTGGGTCTCTTCTTAATAATGGTTTATGGACCTTTCCTCCAGGAACTTGTCCAAACCTTTTTTAAACCCAGCTACACTATCAGCCTTTACTACATCCTCCGGTAACAAATTCCAGGGTTTGATTACACGTTGAGTGAAAAAATATTTTCTTTTATTAGTCTTAAATAGTTTACCCTGTAGCTTCATTGCATGTCCCCTAGTCTTTCTATATTCTGATAAGGTAAACAATCGATCTACGTTTACCCGTTTCACTCCATTCATTAATTTATAGACTTCTATCATATCACCCCTCAGCCGTCTCTTTTCCAGGTTAAAGAGCCCTAACCTTTTTAGCCTTTCTTCATAGGAGTATCCTTCCATCCCCTTTACCATTTTGGTGGCTCTTCTCTGAACCTTTTCTAAAATCGCTATATCCTTTTTAAGATACGGCGACCAGAATTGCACACAATATTCAAGGTGCGGTCTCACCATGGAACGATATAGAGGCATTATAATATCTTTTGTTTTATTTTCCATTCCTTTCCTTATGATACCTAGCATTCTATTTGCTCTCTTGGCCGCCGCTGCACATTGGGCCGAGGGTTTTAACATGTTATCCACAATGACGCCTAAATCTTTTTCCTGGGTGGTGGTTCCTAATGTGGAACCTTGCATCGTGTAACCATAGTTTGGGTTGTTCTTCCCTAGGTGCATAACCTTGCACTTGTCCACATTAAATTTCATCTGCCATTTTGATGCCCAGTCTTCCAATTTATCAAGATCCTCTTGCAATTTTCTACAATCCTCTTGGGTTTTAACAACTTTAAATAGTTTTGTATCATCTGCAAATTTGATAACTTCACTCGTTATTCCACTTTCCAGGTCATTTATGAATATGTCAAAAAGCAGCGGACCCAGCACAGATCCCTGGGGTACACCACTATTCACCTTTCTCAATTGGGAAAATTGGCCATTTAGCCCTACCCTCTGCTTTCTATCTTTAAACCGGTTCCTGATCCACAATAGTACACTGCCTCCTATCCCATGACTCTTTAGTTTTGCCAAAAGTCTCTGATGAGGGACCTTGTCAAAGGCTTTCTGAAAGTCCAGATACACAATATCAACCGACTCACCTTTGTCCACCTGATTATGCACTCCTTCAAAAAAACATAACAGATTAATAAGACAAGATCTTCCTTGTCTAAAGCCATGTTGGCTGTCTCCCATTAGGTCATGACTATCTACATGCTGAGTAATTTTATTCTTTATGATGGTTTCTACCATTTTTCCCGGTACTGATGTCAGGCTCACCGGTCTGTAGTTTCCCGGATCACCCCTGAAACCCTTTTTAAAAATTGGTGTTACATTGGTGATCCTCCAATCTTCAGGTATTAGAGATGATTGTAATGATAGTTCACAGATTACTAATAGCAGGTCTGCAATCTCATATTTCAGTTCTTTCAATACCCTTGGATGTATACCATTCGGCCCAGGTGATTTGCTACTCTTCAGTTTATCTAATAGTTGTAATACATCTTCCCGATGTTTCGATATTTCCTTCAATTCTTTCGCACCTTTAAATACCACTTCAGTCATGGGTAACATCCCTACATCTTCCTCAGTAAAGACTGAAGCAAAGAATTCATTCAATCTCTCCGCTATCGCCTTGTCGCCTCTTAGTGCTCCTTTAACCCCTTTATCATCTAATGGACCAACTGACTCTCTCACAGGTTTTATGCTACGAATGTACTTGAAAAGGTCTTTACTTCTCGCTTTTGCTTCCTCAGCAAGCTTCTTCTCAAATTCTCCCTTTGCTTGCCTTATCAATGCCTTGCATTTGACTTGCCAGTGCTTGTGCTGTTTCCAGGTTTCGTCATTTGGTTCTTTTTTCCATTTCCTGAAAGATGCTTTTTTGGCAACAACAGCCTCTCTGACCTCACTGATCTCTCCGTGGAAGGTGAATCTCTCTTAGCTTTACAGAGTCATTGCTGCTTCTCCACCTTATTCAGCACCTTCTAGCTTCCGATACATCGTTTACAGATTACCTCAGCTGGGGTAGCGGAAGATGATACACAGCCCACCTCCATCTTCCCTTCTTCCATCCCAAAATAGAGATTCTCACTTTTCAGGCCCCTTTAAGACCTAGAGCGGGTTTAGAGGTCCTTATGAGTCACAAATGTCTGACTCCGATTAATGTGGTAAAGGTGTGACTGCTTCAGTGTTCTAGGCCTTGTGGTGTCTTTAGAGAGAGAAAAAGTGTTAACCAAAAATGAATTGAATTGGTTTTACCGTGTCCACTGTATGGCAAAAAATAAAAATAGTGTTTTCTTGCAGTCCCTGGATGAGTTACTGCCTTCCATCTGAAGTGAAAGGGAAATGAGTGCATGATAGGTTATACCACTGCTGGGTAAATACAAGCAGGTCACCAAACTCAGATTTCAAAGGCTGCAACCCAGTGGGGTTTTCAGGATTTCCATGATATGCATGAGACATTAATGCATTTTGCATGTCTCTAGTGTATACAGATCTGTAATTCCTGCCCGGACATTTTGATCTGCAGCTATCTGGTTATCTTAATACATTCATCTATACAAATACAGCCAATTCCATTCCAAAGCCCAGGGCCGGATTTACCTTGAGTGAGGCCCTACGCCAACAAAAATTGTGGGCCCCCAGAAAAAATAAAAACGAGATCAACTTACCAAAACAGAAATGGCAATAGATGTATAGAATTGCCTGACATAAAGAGGCAATAGGGACAAAATCAGCATCGGAATTCAAGAAATACATTAAAAAAGACATATTCCAGTTAATAAATTCAAAATAAAAAGTATTTTTCTACCTTCTGTTTGGGCATTTTTTCAGTTGCAATTGCTCCAGTCACTTTCTTCTGGTTTCTTCGTGTCTTCTGCTAGCTATCCATTTGTCCTTTCTTCTCTTTTAGATGTTTTCCATTCTCTCTCTATTTCTGCTTTAACATACTGATTGTTTCCCTTTTGCTCTTTCCCCCAATTCTTTCCTTATTCCTTTATCATCCATTTAAATTTCACCCTTCCATTCTCAAGCCCTCTTACTCTCCCAATACCCAGCCCATCATAGACTTTTCTTCCACACAAAATATTTTTCCCCTCTCCATTCTCATTCCCCATCCATTCTAGTCCTCCCCCCAAATCAGTTCCCTTATAGTTCTAGACCCACCCAGCATCCACTCCCTTCTAGTCCCATTCTCCCATGCCCCACATCAGCCCATTTCCAGTCCTATTCTAGCTCTTCATCAGCCCATTTCCAGTGCTAGCCCTCACATCACAGGCCATTTCCAGTCCTAGCCCCCACCCCCCAATCACAGCCCATTTACAGTCCAAGTCCCCCATCACAGCCTATTTCCAGTCCTAGCCCCACCCCCCCATCACATCCCATTTGCAGTCCGAGTCCCCCTGCACCATCACAGCCCATTTGCAGTCCTAGTTACCCCCCCCCCACCATCACAGCCCATTTGCAGTCCAAGTTACCCCCCCCCCATAGCCCTTTTCCGGTCCAGGTGCCCCCCCCTTAACAACCCATTTCCAGTCCCTGTCCCCCCCCCCACATAGCCCTTTTCCAGTCCAGGTCCCCCTCCCCATCACAACCCATTTCCAGTCCATTCCCCCCCCATAGCCCTTTTACAGTTCAGGTCCCCCCCATCACAGCCCATTTCTTTCCAGTCCAAGTCCCCCCCCCATAGCCCTTTTCCGGTCCAGGTCCCCCCGCTTCACAACCCATTTCCCGTCCAAGTCACCCCCATAGCCCTTTTACCTTACATGTCCCCCCCCCCCCTCACAGCCCATTTCTGTCCAGTCCAAGTCCCCCCCCCATCGCCCATTTCCGGTCCAGGTCCCCCCCATCACAGCCCATTTCTTTCCAGTCCAAGTCCCCCCCCCCCCCATAGCCCTTTTCCGTTGCTGGTCCCCCCCCCTTCCCAACCCATTTCCCGTCCAAGTCCCCCACCAATAGCCCTTTTACTGTTAAGGTCCCCCCCCCATCACAGCCCATTTCTTTCCAGTCCACGTCCCCCCCCCCTTGCCCTTTTCCGGGGCTGGTTCCCCCCCCCCCCCATCCCAACCCATTTCCAGTCCAAGTCCCCCCCCCCCCCCAAAGCCCTTTTACAGTTCAGGTTCCCCCCCCCATCCCATATCACAGCCCATTTCTTTCCAGTCCAAGTCCCCCCCCCCAGCCCTTTTCCGGTCCAGGACCCCCCCCCCATCACAGCCCATGCAGTCCTTGGCCCCCCCGACCAGCACCGCGGCTGTCTGAGAGGCTTCAGAGGGAGCCGGGTAAGCTCGCGCGAGGCCCCGGCTCCCTCTGTACAGCCGCCAGCGTGAAGAGCCTTTTCCTTCACGCTGGTGGCTGTATCTGTGAAGCCGCAAATGCTGGGAAAGGTTAAAGGGCATTGCCTTTAACCTTTCCCAGCAATTGCGGCTTTACAGATACAGCCGCCAGTGTGAAGGAAAAGGTTCTTCATGCTGGCGGCTGTACAGAGGGAGCCGGGGCCTCGCGCGAGCTTACCCGGCTCCCTCTGAAGCCCTGCGGTGTGTGGGCCGGCCCCGGGTGGGCCCTTGCCAGCTGTGGGCCCTATGCCATGGCGTACATGGCGTATAGGTAAATCCAGCCCTGCCAAAGCCGATGTGTGTCACTGGAGGAGGAGTGGGATGAGAGAGCAGGGTTCTTGTCTGGGAAATGTGCAGTAATTGGGTGGGATGGTGTCCCTGCAAGGAGCCGAGTAGTGATTGGGTGCAATAGAGTTACTGCTGGGGATCCGAGCAGTAATTGGTTAGGATCAAATTCCTGCCAGAGATCTGAGCTATGATTGGGTAGGACAGCATTCGTGTTGGGAATGAGCAGTATTTGGATGGGATGGGATCTTTGCCAGAGATCTGACCAATGATGTCCCTGCTGGGGAGACGAGCCGTGATTGAGTGGGATAGAGTTCTTGCTGGGGATCTGAGCACTGATTGGATAGAATGGGCAGGCCTGATGAGAGAGGAAGCAGGTGGGGGAGGGGGGCGTGATCCCAGAGCCCTGGGTCTCTAAAAAGGCCTGATCTCAGCCTGTCTTGCAGCACCTACACATGCTCTAGGCTGGCTGTGTCCCACCCCCTCCACAGGAAGTGTCAGAGGGGGTGGGACGCAGCTGACTTAGAGTACTCATGGCTGCTGCAAGATCCACTACCACACTGTTTTGTTTTTTGAAGCCTGGGCCCATGAGGAGGCTGGCAGTAATTGGGCCTGGAAAGGTTGTCTGCCCTGGGGCTTATGCTGGCTCTCCGCATCCCTGGGGATGAGAGTCCCTCCCAGCGATCTGATCAGTGATAGGGCAGAATGGCGTCCCTGCTGGAGAGCTGAGCAGTGTTGAATGGGATAGAGTTTCTGCTGGGGATCTGAGCACGGATTGGATGGGATGGGATCCCTGCCAGCGATCTGAACAGTGACTGGGCAGAATGGGTCCCTGCTGGAGAGCTGACCAATGGCTGAGTGGGATAGCGTTCCTGCCGGGGCTCTGGGCAGTAATTGGGTGGGATGTGGTGGGGCAAAGTCCCTGCTGGGACTTTGAACAGTGATTTTGGAGGGAGTGGGCGGGAGCTGTTTCTGTTGTCTGAGATCCTACTGACCTTTGCAAGGAGTTCACGTTACTGGCAGGATTCAGAACTTGAAAGCCCATGTTACTGGCAAATCTGTTGTCTTTTTTTTTTGAGTAATATCACGCTTCTTCCTCCGACTGCAGGTTACAGCTGTTGACTCAGCCTGAAACCTTTTCCCACCTCCTTCATGTTAAGCATGTTTCTTTGGGTTCTTTTCATTTTTTAGCACCTTGCAAAGGCCAGGAAGGTGGGTGGGTGGAAGTGAGTGCAGCAGATCTGCCATAGGGAGAGGTTTGAGCAGAGCCTGTCCGAGAGGAGCTGACGCTGGGCTGCGGCTCAGCTGAGTTACAGGCAGACATGGCAGCGTAGGGTCCCCGGAAGACATGCCACCCTTAGCTGGTTACAATAGCATACGTGTCAATAAAGGACTCTTAGAGCATAGGAGCAGGACCCTCCTCGTAAGATTTAGGAGTGGGTGCAAGCGGGCCCTGGTTTTTTGGTTTATTAGTATTTCATATACCACTTTTCAAAATGAAAGCAGAACAGTTTGCAATAAAATATGATTAAAAGAGAAAAGAACTCCAACGTTAAAGGAGGAAAGAGAAAGAGAAGAAAAGTGGTGTTGACCAGGATTTCTCTCACCAGTTGATTATCTCTTGGGAAAATATTCTAATATCGCACTGACAAGTTTCTGCCAGCAGATAGATGTACCTGGAGGTGAGAGGGAGGACGAGTTTAATCGATGCTTCTCAGGCACACTTGGATCAAGTTCTGGGCTTTCTTCTGTAGCTGACGCTGGCGTTTGAAGCTGGGACTGAGGGAGGAGGCAGAGGGCTGCCCTGTCACATTCTTCTCAATAGCGCTTTGCTTCCTATGGTTTTGGAGCTTTTATTTCTCAAGCATCAAAGGGAAAAGCTCTTAAGTTTCACATTGGAGTAGAAAGAGATGCAGGCCTGTGAGGACAGCTCCCATCTCATTTCCCATCTGGAGAACTGACCCGAATGCCTGTGAGGCTGATGCACTGCAGAAGCTGGGAATTTTTAATTTTTTTCCAGGAAATATGATCACATAGTCTGTAAATAATTCTGCAGGTGATATTGAAAGAGTTTATACTCCTGACTTTCATACGTACGACGCTATATTGCCTTCTTTGAAAACTTACTAGGGCTGAGTTTCTAAACATGCTCCAAATTTCACTAGGTTCCTAAATTAAGGATCCTCAAAAAGGAGTAGCAATAGGGCAGGGGAAAAGCAGGTTAGGAACTGCACACTGATTTTCAGCTCTAGACTTCTAACTAAGGACTTAAATCTAGGCAATGAATGGCATGATATTGAAAGGATTTATCCAGATAGTGCCTGGGCAGAGTGTTGGCACTCCCGGTAATCATAAACGTTGGAAAAGAGTGAGTCACACAGGCCCTAGAAGTACCAAAAATCATGGTAGCAGGCAACAGGCTATCCGCAGGTATCTCATCTCCCACAGGCAGAAGAAGTAGAGAAGCTGCAATCGTGGCAAAGACTCTTCCGGTCTGCCCACAGGAGATTGGATTCCTGTGGGGTCTTTGCTGCAATCTTGGTTTCTCTGCTGCCCGCAGGGAGTGGGATCTCCACGGGCAGCCTGCTGCCTGCTGGCCATGATCATGGCAAAGACCATTCCTGTTCTTCCCGGGGAGATCCAATCAGGAAGGGTCTCTAAGGGGTGCAGCTAGGGGCGGAGTTAGGGCCGAGCTTGGGGGGGTGGGTGCTTGGGCCCCCTCAGAATAAAAGGCCTTCTGCCATCCCTAGCAGTAATTATCCAGATATTGATGATATTCAGTCTGCTCTCCGATAGGTCAGCAAAAAAGACTGTCCTGAAGTTATCCAGATAGTTTATTTATTTTATTTATTTAACAGATTTTTTATATTGCCTTATCCTAAAAGTAAAGTGGTTTACAATATAACAAGAAAATTTTACAGAGAACTTGTGGACTAGGTAAGGGTTTTATGCGGGAAATGCTGGCGAGCATAACTTATTTACATTGTAACATACGAGGGTTGCTCAGAAAGTAATGCCCCACATGTTTTTTCTCAGTCTAGAATGAAGATAGAGGTGTGAAATTGAAAGGGTACTAACTTGGAACTTCAAAGGACACGTGTGTAATTTTACAGTCATCCGACAAATAGCGAGGCGGTAGTGATCCTTCAAATGGCGTCTGTGAGTGACACACGGTACAAACAACGAGCTGTAATTGAATTCTTGGTGGAGGAGAAAGAAAGTGTGAGAAACATTCACAAACGGTTGTGTGCTGTGTATGGACGTTCTGCGGTAGATAGGAGCACCGTTGGACGATGGGTGAAGAGAGTAAAGGCTTCAGGAAGTGGTAAAACGGAACTGGAAGATCGGCTGCGGTCTGGGTGTCCTGCCTCAGCCACCAGTCCAGACAATGTTGCAGCACGCTGCGATAGCTACCAGCAGGCATTAAAATACTGTAAGCTGTTGCGGTGTGCTTTGCACACACCTTTGAATATCCCAAAGAGTCAATAATTGCCATTGCACTACCTCTACTGACGGAAAGCTGTACGGACAATTCCCGACTCGTGATGTGCCGATCCGCACGAATAATGTCATCAGCACGCTGCAACTTGTCTGGACTGGTAGCTGAGGCAGGACGCCAAGACCACAGCCGATCTTCCAGTTCCGTTTTACCACTTCCTGAAACCTTTACTCTCTTCACCCATCGTCCAAAAGTGCTCCTATCTACCGCAGAACTTCCACACACAGCACACAACCGTTTGTGAATGTTTCTCACACTTTCTTTCTCCTCCACCAAGAATTTAATTACAGCTCGTTGTTTGTACCGTGTGTCACTCACAGACGTCATTTGAAGGATCACTACCGCCTCGCTATTTGTCGGATGACTGTAAAATTACACACATGTGTCCTTTGAAGTTCCAAGTTACTACCCTTTCAATTTCCCACCTCTATCTTCATTCTGGACTGAGAAAAAAACATGTGGGGCATTACTTTCTGAGCAACCCTCGTATATACATTTAAAGGACAACATATGACATGAATCTGGAGGGATTAGTTGTGAGGGTAGTCCAGCACATGGATACATAGTGTTGAAGTGTTCCATAAAGAGGAAGGTTTTCAGTTATCGGGAGAGTGGGTTGAATATCACTGCTCTCAGGATAACCCCACTGCTGACTACATTACACTTATATTAAGCAGAGGTCTCTATGCAGAGTGGACAGAACATTGCTCCTATCCGGATAACCCCAGCACTGACTACATTACACATATATCCAGCCCAAGTCGCTATCCAGAGAGTAGACTGAATATGTATTTATTTAAACGCCATGGCTGATGTCTAAAAAACCCCACCAACCGTGGAGCTTAAATACCAGGCCAATAACGTTTAGGTGAATTTTCAGCGGAAACCTTAGGGAGCCTTTTACTAAGGGTGCTAGTTGGCAGTGTGGGTTCTGGCGTACACTAAAGGCGCACTGTGACGCGCGTTGCCAGCTAGTGCCAGGTTATGACAGCGCAAGATGAGTCCTGTGCTACGTATGCAACCCGCGCTAGAAGTGAGCGAGTGGGTGGGTAGGAGCGGAGAGTGGGTGCAGTGAGCTCTGTGCAGTCATTGCTATGTTCCCACTGCACACTAGCTGCATTAGCGTGAGTCCACTTAATGCCTCTTGGTAAGGTGTTGTTAGGCGCAGCTGCATGAATGCTGCACAGGCTATGGGACAGGGCTCCACGTTAGCTGCCGGGTAAATGCTTTCCACGCCCCTGACAGTTAACGCATTGGCATTGCACCTAACATACCGGTATATATGTAAACCGCTCTGATGCACATAGTAAAGGGCAGCATATCAAGTGCCTAAACCATAAACCATAACGTGCCATGCTTTTGCTGTTATTGGTGTTTTAGGGACAACACCGTAGTGCCCATTACTAAAAGACCCCCTCAGGTTCCTAAGTTTGGCTGAAAATAGGGGAAAAATGTAGGAATCTATCTTAGGTACCTAAATTTAGGAGCTCAGCTTTTTTGGGGGGATATTGGGCCCAGAGAGTTTTACTATAATTTTCTCAAATGTCGCCACCGCACACCATGTCGCCCAAACAGGCTGATCCGGTGCTGGTTTTTCTCATTCCATGCATAACCGTGTAATTCAGATTATTTTATCAATTCCCCTACAAAAATTGGAACAATGAATCACTGCATGGTATGAGGCAAAACATCACTGGATCCGCCTGTTCAGTGAACATAAGAACATAAGAACATAAGATATGCCATACTGGGTCAGACCAAGGTCCATCAAGCCCAGTATTCTGTTTCCAACAGTGGCCAATCTAGGTCCTATGTACCTAGCAGTTTCCCCAAGAGACACAAGTTTCACAATGCTTGTACTGGGTCAAGCATTGATATCTTCGGTCACTTCTTAATAATGGTTTATGGACCTTTCCTCCAGGAACTTGTCCAAACCTTTTTTAAACCCAGCTACACTAACAGCCTTTACTACATCCTCCGGTAACAAATTCCAGAGTTTGATTACACGTTGAGTGAAAAAATATTTTCTTTTATTAGTCTTAAATAGTTTACCCTGTAGCTTCATTGCATGTCCCCTAGTCTTTCTATATTCTGATAAGGTAAACAATCGATCTACGTTTACCCGTTCCACTCAGTTCATTAATTTATAGACTTCTATCATATCTCCCCTCAGCCGTCTCTTTTCCAGGTTAAAGAGCCCTAACCTTTTTAGCCTTTCTTCATAGGAGTATCCTTCCATCCCCTTTACCATTTTGGTGGCTCTTCTCTGTACCTTTTCTAAAATCGCTATATCCTTTTTAAGATACGGTGACCAGAATTGCACACAATATTCAAGGTGCGGTCTCACCATGGAGCAATATAGAGGCATTATAATATCTTTTGTTTTATTTTCCATTCCTTTCCTTATCATACCTAGCATTCTATTTGCTCTCTTGGCCGCCGCTGCACACTGGGCCGAGGGTTTTAACATGGTATCCACAATGACGCCTAAATCTTTTTCCTGGGTGGTGGTTCCTAATGTGGAACCTTGCATCGTGTAACCATAGTTTGGGTTGTTCTTCCCTAGGTGCATAACCTTGCACTTGTCCACATTAAATTTCATCTGCCATTTTGATGCCCAGTCTTCCAATTTATCAAGATCCTCTTGCAATTTTTCACAATCCTCTTGGGTTTTAACAACTTTAAATAGTTTTGTGTCATCTGCAAATTTGATCACCTCACTCGTTATTCCACTTTCCTGGTCATTTATGAATATGTCAAAAAGCAGCGGACCCAGCACAGATCCCTGGGGTACACCACTATTCACCTTTCTCCATTGGGAAAATTGGCCATTTAGCCCTACCCTCTGCTTTCTATCTTTTAACCAGCTCCTGATCCACAATAGTACACTGCCTCCTATCCCATGACTCTTTAGTTTTGCCAAAAGTCTCTGATGAGGGACCTTGTCAAAGGCTTTCTGAAAGTCCAGATACACAATATCAACCGACTCACCTTTGTCCACCTGTTTATTCACTCCTTCAAAAAAACATAACAGATTAGTAAGACAAGATCTTCCTTGTCTAAAGCCATGTTGGCTGTCTCCCATTAGGTTGTGACTATCTACATGCTGAGTAATTTTATTCTTTATGATGGTTTCTACCATTTTTCCCGGTACTGACGTCAGGCTCACCGGTCTGTAGTTTCCTGGATCACCCCTGGAACCCTTTTTAAAAATTGGTGTTACATTGGCGATCCTCCAATCTTCAGGTATTAGAGATGATTTTAATGATAGTTCACAGATTACTGATAGCAGTTCTGTAATCTCATATTTCAGTTCTTTCAACACCCTTGGATGTATACCATCCGGCCCAGGTGATTTGCTACTCTTCAGTTTATCTAATAGTTGTAATACATCTTCCCGATGTATCGATATTTCCTTCAATTCTTCCGCACATTTAAATACCACTTCAGTCATGGGTAACATCCCTACATCTTCCTCAGTAAAGACCGAAGCAAAGAATTCATTCAGTCTCTCCGCTATCGCCTTGTCGCCTCTTAGTGCTCCTTTAACCCCTTTATCATCTAATGGACCAACTGACTCTCTCACAGGTTTTTTGCTACGAATGTACTTGAAAAGGTCTTTATTTCACGTTTTTGCTTCCGCAGCAAGCTTCTTTTCAAATTCTCTCTTTGCCTGCCTTATTAATGCCTTGCATTTGACTTGCCAGTGCTTGTGCTGTTTCCAGGTTTCGTCGTTTGGCTCTTTTTTCCATTTCCTGAAAGATGCTTTTTTGGCAACAACAGCCTCTCTGACCTCACCTTTAAACCATGCTGGCAGTTTTTTGGACTTGCTTCCACTTTTCTTAAAGCGTGGAATACAGCTGGTCTGGGCTTCCAAGATAGTATTTTTCAACAACACCCAAGCTTGATGTACGTCTTTAACCTTCGCAACTGCTCCTTTTAGTTTTTTCTTAACAGTTTTCCTCATTTTATCATAGTCTCCCTTTCGAAAGTTAAAAGGTAGTACTGTGGATTTCCTTACTATCCCTCCTCCACTAATTAAATCAAAGGCGATCATGCTATGATCACTATTGCCAAGTGGCCCCAACACCCTTATCTCTTGCACTAGATCTGGTGTTCCACTAAGGACTAGGTCTAATATGGCTTCCTCTCTGGTCGGTTCATGAACCAGCTGCTCCAAGAAGCAGTCATTTATTTCATCTAGGAACTTTATCTCCCTAGCATGTCTTGACGTGACACTGACCCAGTCGATACTGGGGTAATTGAAATCACCCATTATTATTACTGCGCTGTAACTTTTGTTAGCTTCCTTGATTTCTTTGAGCATTTCATCATCCATTTGGTCATTCTGGCCAGGTGCTCGATAGTACACCCCCACTGCCATCGCTTTCCCCCTTTTATATGGAATTTCAATCCATATAGATTCTACAGCAGATTTTGTTTCCTGCAAAACTTTAATCCTTTCTGAGTCAATGCCCTCTCTAACATAGAGCGCAACCCCTCCACCAATTTGATCAGCTCTATCATTATGATATAGTTTGTACCCAGGTATCACAGTGTCCCACTGGTTGTCCTCCTTCCACCATGTCTCTGATATTCCAATCATATCTAACCTTTCATTTAGTGCTATATATTCTAACTCTCCCATCTTATTCTTTAGACTTCTAGCATTTGCATACAAGCATTTTAGAGAATGTATTTTATTCATGTTAATTTGGCTATTGTTAGACATGGGTAAATTGGGATCTTTAAGCTCTGTCTGCTCCATACTTGAGGGCATTTGGGCTACTTTACTCTTTTGTGGAACCTCTCTGCTTTTGGTAGTATCCTTCAAGGATACATTCTTCCGAACCATCCGCTCTTGGGCGACTGTCGGCTTTCCCCTAATATCTAGTTTAAAAGCTGCTCTATCTCCTTTTTAAAGTGGACCTAGGGTGATACAGCGATCCCAAAAGACACCCAAAGTGGGCAAGGACAGCACGTGTAGGATATCTGCAGTGCCGTCCCCGGAAGACATAGAGACAGAAGCCCAATATTTGCATAGGGCCATCATTATCCCAGCCTGGCCCATAGTTAGCGTGAGAGAGAATATGGAAGAGTCGGGGAGTGGGGTGGGGGGAAGACATCTTTCTGTCTGCTGACGTGGAAGCCAGAAAAGCAAAGGTCAGACAGCAAGGACTGACAGTCTCTTAGTGCCACCTGGTGGTAGAAGATGTCTATAACTCTGAGCTTTACTTTCCACAAGGGAGGGAGCTCATGAGACCATCTTGTGTGTGTGTGTGTGTGTGCATGTGTCTCCCTCCCCACCACCAATAATTTTAGTGTCTTAGTAACATCACATTATGGGGCTCTGGGGGTGGAGGGGGGGGGGGCGCATCTGAATGTGCATGGATCTGTGTGTCTGCTCAGAGTACAACATCGGCCAAGAGAGGAAACAGATTAGTAGGAATTATAAGGAAAGGAATGGTGAATAAAATAAGAACATTGTACTTCTGTATCACTCCATGGCATTATTGCATCTTGAGTAATGTGTGCAATTCTGTCTCCGCATCTTAATAAAGATATAGCGACATTAGAAAAGGTCCAGAGAAGGGCAACCAGAATGCTAAAGGGGCTGGAAGGATACCCCTATGAGGAAAGGCTAAAGAGGTTAGGGCTCTTCAACTTGGAGAAGAGGAAATATGAGAGCGGTCTATAAAATTCTGTGGAGTGAGTCTATTTACCCTTTCATATAGTGCAAGAATTAGGGGACACCCATGAAATAGCTAAGTAATCCAATTTAAATCACATAGGAGATAATACTCAACACATAGTTAAGTTCTTGAATTCATTGGCGGAGGATGTATTAAAAGCTGTTAGCATAGCTGGGTTTTAAAAAGGTTTGGACAAGTTGCTGAAGGAAAACTCCATAGATCATTATTAAGGTGGACTTGGGGAAATCCATTGCTATCCCTGAGTGTAAGCAGCATGGAATCCTTCTATCTTTAGGGATCCTGCCAGGTGCTTGTGACCTGGATTAGCCATTGATGGAAACAGAATACTGGACTTGATGGACCTTTGGTCTGACCCACTATGGCAAATCTTATGTTCTTATGAGAGGGCTGGCGGGGGGGGGGGGTAGAAAAGAGAGGGAGTGCTGGAGGACGGGGTGCTGTTTGCGTGTAAGGAGAGGATCTCCTCCTCCCCCTGCACAGAACATGTACCGACTTTGGGCAGCATTGTGCAGGGGGCACAGGCAGCTTCTGTCCTCAGCCTCTTTGTGCCCTTTATTCACCTAGCCCCATAGATACTATTATGATTATTAATAAAATTTTCTATACTGCTCAAGGCTGTGAAGCATCCGAACAGTGTACAATAACTAAAATAGACCAGGTATAGAAAATAATTCCATCTTTTAACAGGAAAGGAAGAGCGAGGAACAGCAGAGAAAGCAAAGAAGAAAGAATGTAGAAAGCCCCCACTCTAGGCCGGGCCGTCCCCAAAAGCCTCCAAAACCACTTCAGTACCCTGGGGTCCAGTGTCAGAGTGCCGATTTATTTGTATTTAATGTGTGTATGATCACTATCTCCAAATGGGTTAATCTTGTGTTTACCATGACAAGAATGGACCACCCTCTCGGGCTTGGCAATGTTCATCAGCTTCTCAGATGTACTACTTATGCTCTTAATGTTTGCATTGTGCCTCACAGCAAAACAAATGTATTTCTGGGGCGCATACCTCTTGGTCCCCACCCGGGATCTGAGCAGTGACTGAGTGGGATGGAACTTAACAAATTTCTTTCCATGTTTCCATTGGTTTGTATGTCTACAAGGAGTAAGGGGGCTGTGCTGTACCCCTGAATCTCTGCACGGCTGGTCTTATTCTTCAACCCCCTTCTCAGCAACTCTGGGAAAGGGGCTCCTCAGCATGTCCCCACTCCCCCCATCTCAGCTGCTCCTCCCCTGATGCCTGCTCCCTTTTACATAGTAGGATGAGGACCTATTGCTCCCCGCCCCAGTCTGCCCAGATTTTCCAAATGGTCAGCTCTAGAAGCTTGATTGTTTGCAGGATTTTGCTCCTTATTCCTCAGGTCAGTTTTCATTGTCGTAATTCTTTGATTTTATTTCTACCATTCTAGGGAGCTGAACAAGCAGATTCCCATTCTCAAACCAACGGCAACGCCTCCTCACCACCTCTGTTGGTGGATATTGCAGGCATCCAGTGTACTCTCAATAAAGACAAATATAATAGTTCTTTTGATCCTTCTTCCCTCTGTTTTAATTTTTATATTATTATATCTGTTCTCTCTCAGCACAAATTGAAGTGATTCCATGTAAGATTTGTGGAGACAAGTCCTCAGGAATTCACTATGGGGTCATCACCTGCGAAGGCTGCAAGGTAGGAAGACAGCATCTACTCCTTTCCGTTATCTTTATCGGTGACCGTACCTCACCCCATTTCCTTGACCCTGCTAGTAACAAGCACTTCACCCCATTCCCTTATCCCTTTCAGTGATTGGCGCCTCAACCTGTTCCTATGTCCCTGCTAATAACGGGCACCTTACCCTGTTCCCTTGTCCCTTTGGGTCACCGGTTCTCACCCTATTCTCTTTCCTTCACACTAGGGCTTTTTTCGGAGGAGCCAGCAGAGTAACCTCACCTACTCCTGCAGTCATCAGCAGAATTGCCAGATTGACAAGCTGAGCCGGAACCGCTGCCAGTATTGCCGCTTACAGAAATGTCTGGCCCTGGGGATGTCTCGAGATGGTAAGCAGCATTACGGAGAGCTGGGCACAGGACCTGCTACCGCCATCCCCAGGATCCACTGGTTAACCAGATCATAAATCCGTCCGATATGCATGCGATGCACGAAACATACTAAGGGATCCATTTTAAAAGTTGGTGGTTGATGCACAGAAATAGCCTTGTTTCACTTATACTTTTCCCTGCAGCAAGCAGGGGTTTTCCTGGGGCTGGATTTAGGACAGAGTTTGGACATGTGTATGGATTTTCAAGACTGCATGTAAAACTTTCCAACTTCTGCATTTATCGGCTGCTTAAGTTAGGTGGCCTGTGACGAATTTACCCTCTAAGGTTTTAGCAGTTGAAGCTACTGCAGAGCCAGCCTTGCTGAGTAAAATGAAGCTGTGTCCTTGCTTTTACACAGACCCCTTAACAGTCCCAGCACTGAGTATTTGCTTTTCTGTATCCTTGAATCTACAGTCTGAGGGCTCGCATGTATAACATGATTTGTTCAATTGGATGAGTCCGTAGATTCTTTAGCTCAGGGTGGACTTGGCCTCTGCCACAACCCTGCCTAAAGATGCCAGAAGATGGTGCTAGGTGAGGGGATGCATGGGAAGGAGCTCAGAGGCAGAGTCTGCTGCACAGATCTGACCACATCGGTCAGAAATGTCACCACGCAAGGTCTGTGTGTGTGTGTGTGTAGATATCTGTTTTGTATGAGCCTGGTTCTTGGTGTGTATGTTTCCTAGGAGGAAGTGATTAAGACACTTTATAGAATGCAATGAAATAGTCTGATGAGGACAGGAAACCCACAGTATGGGCAATAGACACTGTCCTTACTGTACACACAGTGCAATGTTCTAAAGAAAGAGAGGGGGGATTGGATTACACATGTGCACACAGACCCAGAAATACAGGCACACACATATAATGTTCATGCAGACAGCTACATACACAGTTTGATAATACTCTAAAGACAGAGAGGGACTGTATTACACACCCGCACACACAAACTCACAGCCATACAGCCATGCACACATAATATTCATGCACATAGCTACACACTCACACAGACACTTATGTGCATGTTTTACTGCTGATACGCAATCAGTGACTTCCTAGTGGCTGAAATTTCTTCTTTCCCATTTCCTCCTCTGTTGCAGAACCAGGGGCAGCTAATATCTGAAGGGTTAATATTCAAAAGTCCTTATTCAGCCAGCCATGGAGGTTATCTGGTTAAGGACACTGAAAGCGAGATTTAACTGCACTTTCTCGATTGCGCGGGGACAGTCCATGAGCGGAGCAGAGGCGATGCCGGATGCTCTCTGGATAGTGCAGGGATAGTCCGAGCGGAGCAGGGGCAATGCTGACCACTCTCTGGATAGTGCGGGGACAGTGCATGAACACAGCCGTGCCGGCCACTCTGTGGAGAACAGCAATATTTAGCTGTTATCCAGATAAATTCTGCTACTATGCAGACAGCCCATTTGCATATTTTAGGAAAGTAAAGAAGCTGTCCTACATGCTATCTGGATAACCGCTGATTATTGCCACTATCCTCACAGTGGCTGCTGCTTATTGCTGGCAATTATTCAGATATCCGTGCTGAATATCTGGAGGCTGTTTAAACACAGCTGTATCTATGAATGCACAGAGCTGCCAAGTTACCCAGGCTAATCCTAGATTTCTGACAATCCCATACCGACAGATTCTGGCTCCTCATGCACTGATTTCAGTGGAAGAATCGGGGATTCCAAATGCAACCATGCTTTGGGACAGAAGTTGAAAACCAGAACTGGTCAGAAAATTCTTCTCTTGGAACTGGATAAGCTGCATCTGTGAAGTGCAGGGACTCAAATGTATTCTTGCTCCAAAGGAGGGTACTAGGACAGGAGGAGATTGGATGTTCATCACCAGAGTTTAAGATTTCTGAACAGGGCAGAAGTGTTTGTGGTTCTTTGGTTCAGTGCCTTTTCATTTATGTGTTTCAGCTGTGAAATTTGGACGCATGTCAAAGAAACAGCGGGACAGCCTGCATGCAGAGGTACAGAAACATAGGCAACAGCAACAGCAGCAGCAACAGCACGAAGTCGTTCACAATCAGAGACAGCAGCAGCGGCACACAGAACTTCACAATCCCAGACAGCAGCATGAAGAGCTGCAAAATCACAAGCAGCAGCATATAGAGGTGCACAGTCAAAAGCGTCACGATGCAGAACTAGACGGTCACAGGAAGCAGCAGGCAGAGCTGCAGAAACAAAAGCAGCAGCGATGCGCTGAGGTGGAGAGACTCGGTTATTCCCCAGATCAGGCCACTGGATCGCTGAGACTGACCTCCCCCGCAGGGCTGCTGGAGGCCTCCCCTTGCTCTTTGATGCTGCTGAGCAGAGAGGCAAGACTGGGTCGGTCCCTAGGTGAGCCCCATGCTGTGGGTTACTGTAATGGACTCAGCAGAGGTCAGAGCCTGCAGGGCGAGGAGGAGCTAGGAAGCCCCTTTGCTCCTGAATATAGTCTGAGAAGTGAAACTGAGGTGTGGGGAGACAGAGCTTGTATGCTGGAAATACAGCAATCCCCAGAACATCCACAGCAGGACATGGACAGAATTAAGAGACGTTCTGCCGGCAATGTGTCAGAAGTCCAGAACCCATATCCTGAGCTGAACTACTGGCCCTTCCTGCAGTCTGCAGGGCCATCTGTGACGGAGCTTGGTGAGTTCTGAAACCCAGCCTGACTGCTGCTCCCTGAGCTCCCTTACACAGCTTCTGCATCTAGAGTCACCACCTCGTTCCAGGTCCTTCAAACAGGTTGTTTTTAACTCCCACTATATGCATGGATCTGTGCTTGGGATTTTTCACATTGCTTTAAGAGCTACAAATCCCTACAAACAAAGCCAGTACTGGAGCAGCCTGTTTGTGGACCTGAGATGAGCTGGAAATCTTATCGGGGCCAGAAATTGCTTGTCTTCTGGAATCAGTCAACAATGCAATGCTGAGGTAATAATAATTGTCCTCATGCCCCCTCCCCAGACTACCTGACCCAGAACGTGTGGAAGTCGCATCAGGAGACCTGCCAGTTCCATCTTGAGGACCTGCGGCTGCTGAGGGGTCAGACCTTCACTCGGGAGGAGGTGGCCATCTACCACCGGAAAGTGAGTGCAGAATTCTATGACACCACCACGCCATTGTCCCAAGAGTAAACACGGACATTGGGAAGTGCTGGACAGCAGTGGGCATTAAAATAGAAAGGGGGAGGGGAGGATGGCATTACGTTCATATGTCTAACACAAGTAGCATCCCCTGAACATGGGGCTCCTGGTCTGTCAAAGTCTGATTTTCTTGTTCCCCTCTAGTCCATGGAGGAGATGTGGGAGCGATGTGCCTGGAGAATCACTGAAGCTGTTCAGTATGTGGTGGAGTTTGCCAAGAGAATGGACGGGTTCATGACCCTGTGCCAGAATGATCAGATTGTTCTCGTGAAAGCAGGTAAAGTCCCGGGCGTCTCGCCACAGCCATAAGACAGCAGCTTCACCATCATCTTCCATGGAGTAAGGACTCGGGAGGAGATCCCTGAATCTCTCCCCAGGTCTCTGCGGTGGGATTCAGCTTCCAGCCTCACTCTTCCTTTCATTCTCTTTCACTTTTCAGGAGCCATGGAAGTGATTCTGGTGAGAATGTGCCGGGCCTTTAATGCTGACAATAACACTGTGTTCTTTGAGGGGAAATATGCTGGTCCAGAGATCTTCCGGTCCCTAGGTATGGAACTGAACACCCCTCTTGCAGAGCAAAAATGCAATGTGTGCCTTCGAGTCAGGATATTGGAGGGTTACAGGAAGCAGGAATGGAAGGCAGTGGAGAGTTGGGGAAGGGCTCGTAAACACTTCTCAGACACTTTGTGGGTGTCCACCGATCACTGCCTGTCTCTCGTCACTCCTGCTGCTCTCTGATCTCCTGGCTTGGGATATTTTGCCCCCACAGTACTCCCTGATCTTCTGAGTTGGGGTATTTTCTTTCACCAGGTTGCAGTGATCTCATCAGCTCCATCTTCAGCTTTTCACAGGGACTGTCCGAGCTCCGACTCACCGAGCAGGAAATTGCGCTCTTCTCTGCTTCCGTGCTCATGAACGCCAGTAAGACATTGCTCTCATATGGACTCTTGAGGATCCTGAGATGGGGTTGCGGGAAGGCACAGACAGCACTGATAAAAAGAGAGGAGCAGTGCTAGGACATATGCCTGGGTTTGGTGAGGGGATAAACGGGAAGGAGATACGTTCAGTTCTGGAATTGGACACCCTAGAAATACAGACTCTGATGCCCATCCCACCTTGAACCAATTTCACTCCTGATAAAGCACCATAGGCCCAGGTTATCTCTGGCCTTATCTTCACCACTTTGGCACTAGGGGTCCTCTGTACTTATCCCAAGCTTTCCTGAAGTCTTACTGCTTCTGCCTCCACCACCTCCCCCAAGGGTCAAGTTACAGCAGAGCTTTTCAAACTTTTATACCCCTATGAACCCATTTTAACAACTGAAAATTCATGTGACTCCAGATGAAATCAAAATAGCAGGTCTCCAGTCTCATAAGAACATAAGATATGCCATACTGGGTCAGACCGAGGTCCATCAAGCCCAGTATCCTGTTTCCAACAGTGGCCAATCTAGGTCATACGTACCTAGCAGTTTCCCCAAAAGACACAGGTTCCGCAATGCTTGTACTGGGTCAAGCATTGATATCCTGGGTCCCTTCTTAATAATGGTTTATAGACCTTTCCTCCAGGAACTTTTCCAAACCTTTTTTAAACCCAGCTACACTAACAGCCTTTACTACATCCTCCGGTAACAAATTCCAGACTTTGATTACACGTTGAGTGAAAAAATATTTTCTTTTATTAGTCTTAAATAGTTTACCCTGTAGCTTCATTGCATGTCCCCTAGTCTTTCTATATTCTGATAACGTAAACAATCGATCTACGTTTATCCGTTCCACTCCGTTCATTAATTTATAGACTTCTATCATATCTCCCCTCAGCCGTCTCTTTTCCAGGTTAAAGAGCCCTAACCTTTTTAGCCTTTCTTCGTAGGAATATCCTTCCATCCCCTTTACCATTTTGGTGGCTCTTCTCTGAACCTTTTCTAAAGTCGCTATATCCTTTTTAAGATACGGCGACCAGAATTGCACACAATATTCAAGGTGCGGTCTCACCATGGAACGATATAGAGGCATTATAATATCTTTTGTTTTATTTTCCATTCCTTTCCTTATCATACCTAGCATTCTATTTGCTCTCTTTGCCGCCGCTGCTGCACACTGGGCCGAGGGTTTTAACATGGTATCCACAATGACGCCTAAATCTTTTTCCTGGGTGGTGGTTCCTAATGTGGAACCTTGCATCGTGTAACCATAGTTTGGGTTGCTCTTCCCTAGGTGCATAACCTTGCACTTGTCCACATTAAATTTCATCTGCCATCCTTCCCCTACCTCCACTCACTAAAGCAGAAAGCCGTGGCAATAGCAGCAGCAGTCAGCACAGGGTCCCTTGTGTTAGTGTGCAGTGTGTGCTTACTGACCCCAGTACTCAGTCTAACAGGAAGCCTTTCCCAGGAGGGGACAAGGGCTTAAGATGTTCACTGACTGGTGACTGCCACTACTTGGCATAGGTCACTGGCTGTTTCTGTGACCCCATCCACTGATGATGTCACTCCAACTTTGGGAACTACTAATGCCACCCAGCAGTTCTGCTCCCAGTGTGGTGAGGTTTTGGGGCAGACTGGCCATCCTCCCAGCCTGGATGGGGAGGGAGCAAGGGGTGTGTTGTCCACAATACTTCCATTCTGACAACCTAGCACATTCCTCAGAGGGGTAGGGGGCCAGGAGGAAGACAAACTATTGCAGTATATATTCCTTGTATCAGGAGTGTCTCTGGAAACAACTGTCCATGGTACATCTGGAATTAAACGCGTCCATTCATATCTCTCTCTCTCACATCTCCTTTCCTCCTTCTGTCTCCCTCCTTTCCATATCTCACTCCTCCCTTCCTCTCGCTCTCTCTCATCTCCCTTCCTCCTTCTGTCTCCCTCCTTTCCATATCTCACTCCTCCCTTCCCCTCTCTCTCTCTCTCTCTCACATCTCCCTTCCTCCTTCTGTCTCCCTCTTTTCCATTTCTCCCTCCTCTCTTCCCCTCTCTCTCTCATCTCCCTTCCTCCTTCTGTCTCCCTCCTTTCCATATCTCACTCTCCCTTCCTCTCTCTCTCTCATCTCCCTTCCTCCTTCTGTCTCCCTCGTTTCCTTATCCCTGTCCTCCCGTCCCCCTCTCTCTCTCTCTCTCTCATCTCCCTTACTCCTTCTGTCTCCCTCTTTTCCATTCTCACCCTCCCTTCCCCTCTCTCTCTCTCATCTCCCTTCCTCCTTCTGTCTCCCTCCTTTCCATATCTCACTCCTCCCTTCCCCCCTCTCTCTCTCTCTCTCTCTCTCATCTTCCTTACTCCTTCTGTCTCCCTCTTTTCCATTCTCACCCTCCCTACCCCTCTCTCTCTCATCTCCCTTCCTACTTCTGTCTCCCTCCTTTCCATATCTCACTCCTCCCTTCCCCCCCTCTCTCTCTCTCTCTCTCATCATCTCCCTTACCTCCTTCTGTCTCCCTCTTTTCCATTCTCACCCTCCCGTCCCCTCTCTCTCTCTCATCTCCCTTCCTCCTTCTGTCTCCCTCCTTTCCATATCTCACCCTCCCTTCCTCTCTCTCTCTCTCTCTCATCTCCCTTCCTCCTTCTGTCTCCCTCTTTTCCATATCTCACTCCTCCCTTCCTCTCTCTCTCTCTCTCTCTCATCTCCCTTCCTCCTTCTGTCTCCCTCTTTTCCATATCTCACTCCTCCCTTCCCCCCTCTCTCTCTCTCATCTCCCTTCCTCTTTCTGTCTCCCTCTTTTCCATATCTCACTCCTCCCTTCCTCTCTCTCTCTCTCTCTCTCATCTCCCTTCCTCTTTCTGTCTCCCTCTTTTCCATATCTCCCCCTCCCCCTCTCTCTCATCTCCCTCTTTCTGTCTCCCTCTTTTCCATATCTCACCCTCCCTTCCCTTCTCTCTCATCTCCCTTCCTCTTTCTGTCTCCCTCTTTTCCATATCTCACCCTCCCTTCCCCTCTCTCTCTCTCATCTCCCTTCCTCTTTCTGTCTCCCTCTTTTCCATATCTTACTCCTCCCTTCCTCTCTCTCTCTCTCTCTCTCATCTCCCTTCCTCCTTCTGTCTCCCTCTTTTCCATATCTCACTCCTCCCTCCCCCCCCTCTCTCTCTCTCTCTCATCTCCCTTCCTCCTTCTGTCTCCCTCTTTTCCATATCTCACTCCTCCCTTCCCCTCTCTCTCTCGCATCACCCTGCCTCCTTCTGTCTCCCCTTTTCCATATCTCACTTTCCCTTCCTCTCTCTCTCTCTCTCTCATCTCCCTTCCTCCTTCGGTCTCCCTCTTTTCCATATCTCACTCCTCCCTTCCCCCCTCTCTCTCTCTCTCTCATCTCCCTTCCTCCTTCTGTCTCCCTCTTTTCCATATCTCACTCCGCCCTTCCTCTCTCTCTCTCTCTCATCTCCTTTCCTCGTTCTGTCTCCTCCTCTTTCCATATCTCACCCTCCCTTCCCCTCTCTCTCATCTCCCTTCCTCCTTCTCTCTCCCTCCTTTCCATATCTCACTCCTCCCTTCCTCTCTCTCTCTCTCATCTCCCTTCCTCCTTCTGTCTCCCTCCTTTCCATATCTCACCCTCCCTTCCTCTCTCTCTCTCTCATCTCCCTTCCTCCTTCTGTCTCCCTCCTTTCCATATCTCACTCCTCCCTTCCTCTCTCTCTCTCTCTCATCTCCCTTCCTCCTTCTGTCTCCCTTTTCCATATCTCACCCTCCCTTCCCCTCTCTCTCTCTCTCTCTCTCTCATCTCCCTTCCTCCTTCTGTCTCCCTCTTTTCCATATCTCACCCTCCCTTCCCCTCTCTCTCTCTCTCTCTCATCTCCCTTCCTCCTTCTGTCTCCCTCCTTTCCATATCTCACTCCTCCCTTCCTCTCTCTCTCTCTCTCTCTCTCTCTCATCTAACTTCCTCCTTCTGTCTCCCTTTTCCATATCTCACCCTCCCTTCCTCTCTCTCTCTCTCTCTCATCTCCCTTCCTCCTTCTGTCTCCCTCTTTTCCATATCTCACTCCTCCCTTCCCCTCTCTCTCATCTCCCTTCCTCCTTCTGTCTCCCTCTTTTCCATATCTCACCCTCCCTTCCTCTCTCTCTCTCTCTCTCATCTCCCTTCCTCCTTCTGTCTCCCTCTTTTCCATATCTCACTCCTCCCTCCCCCCCCTCTCTCTCTCTCATCTCCCTTCCTCCTTCGGTCTCCCTCTATTTTACATATCTCACCCTCACTTCCTCTCTCTCTCTCTCATCTCCCTTGCTCCTTCTGTCTCCCTCTTTTCCATATCTCACCCTCCCTTCCTCTCTCTCTCTCTCTCATCTCCCTTCCTCTTTCTGTCTCCCTAATTTCCCTATCTCACTCCTCCCTTCCCCCCCTCTCTCTCTCTCTCTCTCATCTCCCTTCCTCCTTCTGTCTCCCTCCTTTCCATATCTCACTCCTCCCTTCCTCTCTCTCTCTCTCTCTCTCATCTCCCTTCCTCCTTCTGTCTCCCTCTTTCCATATCTCACTCCTCCCTTCCTCTCCTCTCTCTCCTCTCTCATCTCCCTTCCTCCTTCTGGTCCTCCCTCTTTTTCCATATCTCACTCCTCCTTCCGCCTCTCGCTCTCTCTCATCTCCCTTCCTCCTTCTGTCTCCCTCTTTTCCATATCTCACCCTCCCTTCCTCTCTCTCTCATCTCCCTTCCTCCTTCTGTCTCCCTCTTTTCCATATCTCACCCTCCTTCCCTTCCCTCTCTCTCTCTCTCTCTCTCATCTCCCTTCCTCCTTCTGTCTCCCTCTTTTCCATATCTCACTCCTCCCTTCCTCTCGCTCTCTCTCATCTCCCTTCCTCCTTCTGTCTCCCTCTTTTCCATATCTCACTCCTCCCTTCCTCTCTCTCTCTCTCATCTCCCTTCCTCCTTCTGTCTCCCTCTTTTCTATATCTCACTCCTCCCTTCCCCCCTCTCTCTCTCTCATCTCCCTTCCTCTTTCTGTCTCCCTCTTTTCCATATCTCACTCCTCCCTTCCTCTCTCTCTCTCTCTCTCTCTCGCTCTCTCTCATCTCCCTTCCTCCTTCTGTCTCCCTCTTTTCCATATCTCACTCCTCCCTTCCCCTCTCTCTCTCTCTCTCTCATCTCCCTTCCTCCTTCTGTCTCCCTCCTTTCCATATCTCACTCCTCCCTTCCCCCCCCCTCTCTCTCTCTCATCTCCTTTACTTTACTCCTTCTGTCTCCCTCTTTTCCATTCTCACCTCCCCTCCTTCCCCCCCCCTCTCTCTCTCTCTCTCATCTCCCTTTCTCCTTCTGTCTCCCTCTTTTCCATATCTCACTCCGCCATTCCTCTCTCTCTCTCTCTCTCTCTCTCTCTCATCTCCTTTCCTCTTTCTGTCTCCCTCTTTTCCATATCTCACCCTCCCTTCCCCTCTCTCTCATCTCCCTTCTCTTCTCTCTCTCCCTCCTTTTCCATATCTCACTCCTCCCTTCCTCTCCTCCTCTCTCTCTCTCATCTCCCTTCCTCCTTCTGTCCTCCCTCCTTTCCATATCTCACCCTCCCTTCCTCTCTCTCTCTCTCATCTCCCTTCCTCCTACTGTCTCCCTTTTCCATATCTCACCTCCCTTCCCGCCTCTCTCTCTCTCTCTCCATCTCCCTTCCTCCTTCTGTCTCCCTCTTTTCCATATCTCACCCTCCCTTCTCCCTCATCTCTCTCTCCTCTCTCATCTCCCGTCTCTCCTCTGTCCTCCTTCTGTCTCCCTCTCTCCATCTCTCACCCTCCTTCCTCCTCTCTCCTCTCATCTCTCTCTTCTGTCTCACCCCTTCCTATCTCCTCCTTCTCTCCTCTCTCTCTCTCTCTCTCTCTCTCTCTCTCTCTCTCTCTCTCTCTCATCTCCCTTCCTCCTTCTGTCTCTCTTTTCCATATCTCACCCTCCCTTCCTCTCTCTCTCTCTCTCTCATCTCCCTTCCTCCTTCTGTCTCCCTCTTTTCCATATTTCACTCCTCCCTTCCCCTCTCTCTCATCCCCCTTCCTCCTTCTGTCTCCCACTTTTCCATATCACACTCCTCACTTCCACTCGCTCTCTCTTCTCTCATCTCTCCCCTTCCTCCTTCTGTCTCCCTCTTTTCCATATCTCACTCCTCCCTTCCCCCCCCTCTCTCTCTCATCTCCCTTCCTCCTTCTGTCTCCCTCTTTTCCATATCTCACCCTCCCTTCCTCTCTCTCTCTCATCTCCCTTCCTCCTTCTGTCTCCCTCTTTTCCATATCTCACCCTCCCTTCCCCTCTCTCTCTCTCTCTCATCTCCCTTCCTCTTTCTGTCTCCCTCTTTTCCATATCTCACTCCTCCCTTCCCCCCTCTCTCTCTCTCTCTCTCGCACATCTCCCTACCTCTATCTGTCTACCACATATCAATATCACATTCCTCCCTACCCCTCTCTCTCTCTCTCTCTCTCATCTCTCGTCATCTCCCTTCCTCCTTCTGTCTCCCTCTTTTCCATATCTCACTCCCTCCTCTCTCCTCTCTCTCTCTCTCTCTCATCTCCCTTCCTCCTTCTGTCTCCCTCTTTTCCATATCTCACTCCTCCCTTCCTCTCGCTCTCTCTCATCTCCCTTCCTCCTTCTGTCTCCCTCTTTTCCATATCTCACCCTCCCTTCCGCTCTCTCTCTCATCTCCCTTCCTCCTTCTGTCTCCCTCTTTTCCATATCTCACTCCTCCCTTCCCCTCTCTCTCTCTCTCTCTCTCATCTCCCTTCCTCCTTCTGTCTCCCTCTTTTCCATATCTCACTCCTCCCTTCCTCTCTCTCTCTCATCTCCCTTCCTCCTTCTGTCTCCCTCTTTTCCATATCTCACTCCTCCCTTCCTCTCTCTCTCTCTCTCTCTCTCATCTCCCTTCCTCCTTCTGTCTCCCTCTTTTCTATATCTCACTCCTCCCTTCCCCCCTCTCTCTCTCTCATCTCCCTTCCTCTTTCTGTCTCCCTCTTTTCCATATCTCACTCCTCCCTTCCTCTCTCTCTCTCTCTCTCTCATCTCCCTTCCTCCTTCTGTCTCCCTCTTTTCCATATCTCACTCCTCCCTTCCCCTCTCTCTCTCTCTCTCATCTCCCTTCCTCCTTCTGTCTCCCTCATTTCCATATCTCACTCCTCCCTCCCCCCCCTCTCTCTCTCTCTCATCTCCCTTACTCCTTCTGTCTCCCTCTTTTCCATTCTCACCCTCCCTTCCCCCCCCTCTCTCTCTCTCTCTCATCTCCCTTCCTCCTTTCTGTCTCCCTCCTTTCCATATCTCACCCTCCCTTCCCTCTCTCTCTCTCTCTCTCATCTCCTTCCTCCTTCTGTCTCCCTCTTTCCATATCTCACTCCTCCTTCCCCCTCTCTCTCTCTCTCATCTCCCTTCCTCTTTTCTGTCCTCCCTCTTTTCCATTCTCATCTCCCCTCCCGTCCTCTCTCTCTCTCATCTCCCTTCCTCTTTCTGTCTCCCTCTTTTCCATATCTCCTCCCTCCCCCTCTTCTCTCTCTCATCTCCCTTCCTCTTTCTGTCTCCCTCTTTTCCATATCTCACTCCTCCCTTCCCCCCTCTCTCTCTCTCATCTCCCTTCCTCTTTCTGTCTCCCTCTTTTCCATATCTCACTCCTCCCTTCCTCTCTCTCTCTCTCATCTCCCTTCCTCTTTCTGTCTCCCTCTTTTCCATATCTCACCCTCCCCCTCTCTCTCTCTCATCTCCCTTCCTCTTTCTGTCTCCCTCTTTTCCATATCTCACCCTCCCTTCCCCTCTCTCTCATCTACCTTCCTCTTTCTGTCTCCCTCTTTTCCATATCTCACTCCTCCCTTCCTCTCTCTCTCTCTCTCTCACATCTCCCTTCCTCCTTCTGTCTCCCTCTTTTCCATATCTCACTCCTCCCTTCCTCTCTCTCTCTCTCTCTCTCATCTCCCTTCCTCTTTGTCTCCGTCTTTTCCATATCTCACCCTCCATTCCTCTCTCTCTCTCGCTCTCTCATCTCCCTTCCTCTTTCTGTCTCCCTCTTTTCCATATCTCACTCCTCCCTTCCCCTCTCTCTCTCATCTCCCTTCCTCCTTCTGTCTCCCTCTTTTCCATATCTCACTCCTCCCCTCCCCTCTCTCTCCTCTCTCATCTCCCTTCCTCCTTCTGTCTCCTCTGTTCCATATCTCACTCTCCTCCTCCCTTCCCTCTCTCTCTCTCTCTCTCTCATCTCCCTTCCTCTTTGTCTCCCTCTTTTCCATATCTCACCCTCCCTTCCCCTCTCTCTCTCTCTCTCATCTCCCTTCCTCCTTCTGTCTCCCTCTTGTCCATATCCTCACTCCTCCCCTCTCTCTCTCTCTCATCTCCCTTCCTCCTTCTGTCTCCCTCTTTTCCATATCTCACTCCTCCCTTCCCCCCTCTCTCTCTCTCATCTCCCTTCCTCCTTCTGTCTCCCTCTTTTCCATATCTCACTCCTCCCTTCCCCTCTCTCTCTCTCTCATCTCCCTTCCTCCTTCTGTCTCCCTCCTTTCCATATCTCACTCCTCCCTTCCTCTCTCTCTCTCTCTCTCTCTCTCTCTCTCTCTCTCATCTCCCTTCCTCCTTCTGTCTCCCTCATTTCCATATCTCACTCCTCCTCCCTTCCCCTCTCTCTCTCTCTCTCTCTCATCTCCCTTCCTCCTTCTGTCTCCCTCTTTTCCATATCTCACTCCTCCCTTCCTCTCTCTCTCTCTCTCTCATCTCCCTTCCTCCTTCTGTCTCCCTCTTTTCCATATCTCACTCCTCCCTTCCCCCCTCTCTCTCTCTCTCTCTCTCTCATCTCCCTTCCTCTTTCTGTCTCCCTCTTTTCCATATCTCATTCCTCCCTTCCCCTCTCTCTCTCTCTCTCTCTCTCTCATCTCCCTTCCTCTTTCTGTCTCCCTCTTATCCATATCTCACTCCCACTGTTCCCTCTAAGCTGTGCGCGTGTGCGCGCGCACACACCTTGCCAAGTGAGCGCACATACTTTACAACAGAGCGCACAAAAATTACGGTTCTGATTCTGATAGAAAACAACACAGACGCTCTTAAAATTGAAAAGTTGTTGTGTATTTATGGTTTTCACAAGTTCTACAATATTTTCTAGTGCAATCAATGTGGTGTACATACTGTATTCTGACGTGTAGTCAAATTTTAAAGTGTATAACCGAGTGTCATTATGTGGCACACAAAAATTTAACTTTCCTTCAAAAGCTGCACAGCTGATATTTTATGCGCACACAGCCTACAGAAAATTAGAGGGAACATTGCTCACTCCTCCCTTCCCCTCTCTCTCTCTCTCATCTCCCTTCCTCCTTCTGTCTCCCTCTTTTCCATATCTCACTCTTCCCTTCCCCTCTCTCTCTCTCTCTCATCTCCCTTCCTCCTTCTGTCTCCCTCCTTTCCATATCTCACTCCTCCCTTCCTCTCTCTCTCTCTCTCTCTCTCATCTCCCTTCCTCCTTCTGTCTCCCTCTTTTCCATATCTCACTCCTCCCTTCCCCTCTCTCTCTCTCTCATCTCCCCTTCCTCCTTCTGTCTCCCTCTTTTTCCATATCTCACTCCTCCCCTTCCTCTCTCTCTCTCTCTCTCTCATCTCCCTTCCTCCTTCTGTCGCCCTCTTTTCCATATCTCACACCTCCCTTCCTCTCTCTCTCTCTCTCTCTCTCTCTCTCTCATCTCCCTTCCTCTTTCTGTCTCCCTCTTTTCCATATCTCATTCCTCCCTTCCCCTCTCTCTCTCTCTCTCATCTCCCTTCCTCTTTCTGTCTCCCTCTTTTCCATATCTCACTCCTCCCTTCCTCTCTCTCTCTCTCTCTCATCTCCCTTCCTCCTTCTGTCTCCCTCTTTTCCATATCTCACTCCTCCCTTCCTCTCTCTCTCTCTCTCATCTCCCTTCCTCCTTCTGTCTCCCTCTTTTCCATATCTCACTCCTCCCTTCCCCTCTCTCTCTCATCTCCCTTCCTCCTTCTGTCTCCCTATTTTCCATATCTCACCCTCCCTTCCTCTCTCTCTCTCTCTCTCATCTCCCTTCCTCCTTCTGTCTCCCTCTTTTCCATATCTCACACTCCCTTCCTCTCTCTCTCTCTCTCTCTCTCTCTCTCATCTCCCTTCCTCCTTCTGTCTCCCTCTTTTCCATATCTCACTCCTCACTTCCTCTCTCTCTCTCTCTCTCTCTCTCCCTCTCATCTCCCTTCCTCCTTCTGTCTCCCTCTTTTCCATATCTCACCCTCCCTTCCTCTCTCTCTCTCTCATCTCCCTTCCTCTTTCTGTCTCCCTCTTTTCCATAACTCACCCTCCCTTCCTCTCTCTCTCTCTCTCTCTCATCTCCCTTCCTCCTTCTGTCTCCCTCTTTTCCATATCTCACCCTCCCTTCCTCTCTCTCTCTCGTCTCCCTTCCTCCTTCTGTCTCCCTCTTTTCCATATCTTACTGCTCCCTACCTCTCTCTCTCTCTCATCTCCCTTCCTCTTTCTGTCTCCCTCTTTTCCATATCTCACCCTCCCTTCCTCTCTCTCTCTCATCTCCCTTCCTCTTTCTTTCTCCCTCCTTTATTTATCTCACCCTCCCTTCCTCTCTCTCTTTCTCTCTCATCTCCCTTCCTCCTTCTGTCTCCCTCCTTTCCATATCTCACCCTCCCTTCCTCTCTCTCTCTCTCATCTCCCTTCCTCCTTCTGTCTCCCTCCTTTCCATATCTCACTCCTCCCTTCCTCTCTCTCTCTCTCATCTCCCTTCCACCTTCTGTCTCCCTCCTTTCCATATCTCACCCTCCCTTCCCCTTTCTCTCTCTCTCTCTGTTTGTTCTCATGCAGCTGCTTGTCCTCTGTTTCCCTACAGGTCACCCCTGGATACAGGAGAAAGGGAAAGTGACCCGTCTGCAGTGGGACCTGGCAGCAGCCTTCAAACAGCTACTTAAGACTCATCGCCGGGAAGGAATCCTTGCTAAGGTGTGTGTGTGTGTGTGTGTGTGTGTGTGTGTGTGTTTGTGTGGACCGGGTGTGTGTGCATATGTGTGTGTCTGTGCAGCACAGATGCATCTGTGGGCTGGATGTAGGGTGTGGGGATGTGTCTGCCTCTGTGTGTGTGTGTGGTTCCATGTCGTATGTATATGTGCATTTGTGTGGACGGGGTGTGTGCTGGGCAGTACCAAGGGCTATGTGAGTGGTGCAGTCGCACAGGGAGCAAGCAAAGAAGGGGCGCCGATGTCCTCACTGGGCTTCGAGAAAGTCCAATAAGAGTGCGTTCCTACCTGCAGCTGGACAGTGTGTGTGGGGGGAGAGGGGGGTCGCCAGGCATACGAGTGCGTTTCTAGCTTGGTACGGTCCTGGGTGTGTGTATGTGTCTGGCTCTGTGTGTGTGTGTGTGTCCACGCATGCATATGTAGGTGTGTGCGGTGTCTATGTGTATGTAAGTCTCACTACATGTGTTTTTATGTCGGTAGGTAGGTCTTGCTGCATATGGAGGGTGGATGTGTGCTCCGGCCTCGCTTTCTGATGTGCCTGCCTCACTGTATGTGTGACTTGGTGGATTTGAAGAGAGTGAAGGGAGAAAGAACGAATCCTTGTGATAAGCTTTGATTAAGTACGCCTAACAAGGAAGTTGCAATGTGAGAGATGGGGAAGGAGATGGGGAAGAGAGAAAGAGAGATGCTTCTGCTCATACAGTCAGAGAAGGGCATTCTGTGGGTCGGTGTGAGAGGTGAAGAGTTCCCGGTACACTGTGTGCACAATGACTAATCCCCAAAGGGAAGACCAAGGCACATCTTTCTTAATGGGGAACGTTCAGAGCATTCAGCACTCCACCGATGCAGCTTCTTTTCCTGATCCAATGCAGAGACTCTTCTCACCAGCTGATATGAGATATTCCAATAGGATCCCCAAACTAGCTATAGGTTGTAGTTCTAATGTCACTAGAGCCTTTCAGCAAACCTTATTCAGCCCTGAGAAACTGATAGCTTCTTCCCCAGCAAATCATACACCTGATTTTCTTTTACAGTAACAATCCACTCACTTTGCAACTTCTTTGTTAGACCTAGTTAATCAAAGCTTATCATAAGGATTAGTTCCCAATATTTGGAAGAAATCACTTATCCATCCAATTTTAAAGAGATCCAGTTTTGTAGACCACTTTAATGACTGCTCCAGCCGAAATGCAGTATATCAAATGTAAAATAAAGAACTAAATCGAACCTTCTATTAGTAGCCAGATTTATATAGAAGTCTGTAGCTCAACATTTGGCAGTATTACAGAACTGAACCAATGTTTTTTACCCTAAACAATCTTGGTTCCAAATGGGACATAGTAAGGAGACTGCCCTGCTCAGTATATTGAACTTGGATAATCTTTTTTTATCCCCTATATCTCAGCTTTTGTAAAGAGAACTTTCCTCTCAGGAGAATCCATACCCTAATAACATCTCTCGATCAGAAATCTCTTAAGACTCTGTTTCAAGTATTGTCTAGTCTCGACTACTGTAATTCATTCCCAGTAGAGGTCCTATGGGTACACCTCAAAAGGCTTCAACTGATGCAAAACATGGCTGTGAAGATGATATATGGGGCCAAACACTGTGACCATGTTACCCCCCTTCTCCCCTTAGGGAACAATATTGGCTTCTGACTGGTAATAGATTAAAGTTTGAAATAATATTTTTGTCACTCTAGGTGATTTGGTCTACTGCTGTATTTATACTCTTTTCCGATCCTTTACATTCCTCCCTGTACTATGAGATCCACCTTCATATAGGGTTGTCTGTCAAACAGTCTTGCTTTGCCTTTGTGGCCCTGACTCTCTGAAATACTCTTCCTGAGTACTTATGCTTTGAACAGTCACTACTGAAATTTAAAACTGGTCTCAAAACTTGGCTCTTTGAACAATCATTTGGGGCAGTTTAGCTCACAGGGTATAGTTCTTGAAGCGAACCTCAGTCACGGCTTTATCCTTTACCCTCATATTGTTTTCAGTATACAGTATTTTTATGTTGTGCAATGACATTCCCCCTCCTCTCAGGTCTCAGTCTTGTCATATTTATTTATTTATTTAGCTGTGCTTATATATCGCTTTTCACCGGGTCAAAGCAGTTTACAGATATATGCTAACAGGCACTTTTTATTCCCTTGTCCCTGAAGGGCTCACAATCTAAGTGTACCTGAGGCAATGGAGGGTTAAGTGGCTTGCCCAAGGCCACAAGGAGTGGCCATGGAACTAGAGACCCCAGTCCCTCCGGCCTGAGATTTCTTGTCCCTACATGGGAATTGAACCCCGGGCCCTCCAGCCTGAGGTAACCTGTCGCAACCACTGAGTCCCTCATTTATTTTTATTTTGTTCTACTATTTGTTTTATCTGCTTTTAATGTTTGGGTTCTGAAAACCATTTTACTACACACCCTGTCCAAGGTGATATATCAAATAATTTCATAAATAAAGGTATCACCCTGTGTGTATGTGTGGATAGATCCTGCTGTGTAATGAGGGGAGGGGGGTGGGATATATGTGTCTGAGTTTATGTGCACAGCTCATTGTGTGCATGTGTATGTGTGTGTGTTGTGTGTGTGAGTGGAGTGTGTGTGCCTACCTTGCTATGTTTGTGGAGAGGGGGGTATACCTGCCTCACTGTGTGTGTGGGGGGGGGGGCTGTGCTTGAGTGTGTGTTGGGGTGCGCCTTCTTCCCTGTATGTGTGTGTGAGGGTAAGCTTGCGCTTGCCTCGCTCTGCATATGTGGAGGGGAGTTGCGCCTGCCTCACTATGTGAGAGGGGGAGGGGCATGCACCTACTTCGCTGTATGTGGGGTACACCTGCCTTACTATGTGTGTGTGTGGGGGGGGGAATGATTTCCTTACTCTGTGAGTGTAGAGGAGCATTGTGCCTGCCTCACTGTGTGCATGGGGGGTGTGTGTGCTTGAGTGTGTGTTGGGGTGCGCTTGCCTCCCTGTATGTGTGTGTGAGGGTGTGCTTGCCTTGCTCTGTGTGTGTGGAGGGGGAGGGGTTGCGCTTGCCTTGCTCTGTGTGGGGAGGATGCACCTACCTCGCTCTGTGTGCATGTGTGTGGAGGGGGTGCACCTGCCTCACTGGGTGGGGAGGGGGAGGAGATGTGCCTGCCTTGCTGTGTATGTGCATGGAGGGGGGTGCACCTGCCTCATTGTGTGTGTGCATGAAAGGGGATTGCATCTGCTTCAGTGTGTGTGTGTGGGGGGGGGGGGTGTACTTGCCTCCCTGTCTGTGTCTGAGGGGGCTGCGCCTGCCTTGCTCTGTGTGTGTTTTGTGTGTGTGTGAGGGGGGGGGTGTACTTGCCTCCCTCTGTATATCTGAGGGGGCTGCGCCTGCCTTGCTCTGTGTGTGTGTATGTGGAGGGGGAGTTCACCTGCCTCACTGCGTGTTTGTGGGGAGGGTGGGCCTGTCTCACTAAGTGTATGTGTGCATCAGAACATTTTCCTTGTATCAGATGAGTTGTTTATCTTTTCTCTGGCAGCTGCCCCCAAAGGGAAGACTGCGGAGTTTATGTCAGGAGCACATGGAGAGACTCCGACTCTTCCGAGATTCACATGCAGTCATCGTGCACACGCTATTCCCTCCGCTATACCAGGAACTCTTCACTTCTGACACTGACCCCCAGAATGCTGTTCAGTGACTGTATGAGCAGGAGTGCCTCTTTCTCCCCCTTCTCTATTTCTTGTCCCTTCCTTCCTTTACTTATCTCAGGCTTTTTCCCCCCTTCACCTCTCTTCTCTTTTCTTCTCCCTCTGTACAAATGCCTCCTTGTTGCTCGATGGCCACATCTGCACAAGAGACTTGGGTGACCTCTAAAGTTCCCGGATTACATCTTTACAAGCTCTCTCCCTAGCAGGACTCCAGGTTGCTCATCCTTCAGAAAGAGCATATGATCTGAAAGTGGACTACAGAAACGGGGAGTGCTGGCTCACTGTGTCTCAGGCTTCAGGACTCATATCAGTGGTGGGCTTGAGCTGAGCTTGGGTCAAGAAGAGAAGCTTAACTCTTGGCATAAGATGGGCTCTCATGTGTGAGGGCAGAAAATCTTCTGTTATATCTGAGAAAAGTCTTGTACCTTAGGGAAAGGGTGTAGAATTATTAAAGCTCTTCTCTTGTCCAAAGTAAATTCTGGTTTCATATATTGTCTGCCAAAGTTTAGAATGAATATTAAACATTTTTACTCTGCAGATGTTGTGTGTTGATCTCTGAAGAGAAATGGGAGAAGGTAGGGGGGAAGGGTCTCTCTGAGCTCCTGTTCATCCATGCCCCCTTGCCTCTTATGCCTTTCTCCCCAATCTCTCTCTCTCTGCCCTTTCCTCAATTTCCCTAGCTGTCTGCTCCATTGTGTAAGCACATAATTGAGGAGCAGTTATATGCATGTGTGTATGATGTGGTGCCAGTGTGTGTGTGTGATGTGGGGCTGGGGTGGGTGTGTGTGTACGCACGTATGGTCTTTGTAGTGCATGTGGTTGGTTGGTTGAGTGTTTGTGTTTGATGTGGGGCTGGAATATGTGTGTATGTTTATGTGTGTGTGTGTGTGTGTTGCAGTGCCTGGGGAGCCTAGGGAGTGTGTGTGCGTGCACAGTGCCTGGGAAGCAGTTGTGTGTGTATGTGATGCAGTGCCTGGGAAGCGGTTATTTGTGTGTGTGTGTGTGTGTGTGTGTGTGATGGGAGGCTATGTGTGTGTGTGTGGTCTGTGTAGTGTATGTCTTTGATTGTGTGTGTGATGTGGGGCTGGGATGTGTGTGTGTGTGATGCAGTGCCTGTGGAGTGGTTATGTGCATCTGTTTGTGTGTGTATGATGCGGGGCTGGGCTGTGTGTTATATGTGTGTGTGTGTACATGCAAATGGTCAGTGTAGTGCATGTGGTTGGTTAGTTGTGTATGTGTGTGTGTATATGATGTGGGGCTGGGATGTGTGTGTATGTTTGATGTATGTGTGATGCAGTGCCTGGGGAGTGCTTATTTGCATCTGTGTGTGTGTGTGTGTGGTCTGTGTAGTGCATGTCTTTGATTGTATGTGTGATGCAGTGCCTGGGGAGTGGTTATGTGCATCTGTTTGTGTGTGTAGGATGGAAGTCTGGTGTGTGTGTGTGTGTATAGTCTGTATAGTGCTTGTGTTTGTGTGTGTGAGGCAGGGCTAGGATGTGTGTGTGTGCACGTGCAGTGCCTGGAAAGCAGTTGTGTGTGTCTGTGTGTGTGATGCAATGCCTGGGGAGTGGTTATTTGCATCTGTGTGTATGTGATCTGTGTAGTGCTGGGGTGTGTGTGTGTGATGCGGGGCTAGGGTGTGCACGCACGCGTATGCAGTGCCTGGGAAGCAGTCGTGAGTGTGTGTGTGTGTGTGTGTGATGGAATGCCTGGGGAGTGGTTATGTGCATCTGTGTGTCGTATATGCAGTGTCTGAGGAGTGGTTATTTTTCTCTCTGTGTGTGTGCTACATATCTAACAAGGTAACAATAGTAGTTAATAGCAGAAAAAGACTGACTGACTGCTTCATCCAGTCTCCCAATTATTCTTTTCCACCCGGCCCACATACAGGCATCAGCAACATAGGCAATTGCCTAGGGCACCGAATCATAGAGGGGCCAAATACCCAGGCCAAAGAGGAGCCTGCTCTATTTCCTTTATGGCCATATGCATGGGCTGCTTCAAAGGGGCACCACTGTGGCCTTCCTCTGGCTCCCCCCACCTTCAATCTCTGGAATCTAATCAGTTTCCCATACAGGTCTTGCCAAAATCTTAAATCCAACCCTGCTTGCCACACTGCAAAGTCCTATGCTACTGTTTGTCAGGCACAGAGCGTGAGCACCTGGAGACTCTTTCGCCTTATTCGAGACAGTAGCATCTGTATTCCCCATAGTCGGCACTCAGCACCCTCCTTGCTAGCAGAACATTCAAGATCCCCCTCAGTTGCCTCACTGCCATCCTCAAGATCCCACAGTAATTCAAATGCTCACCAAGATCAGTGAAGTCATTACCTGACCATCTGGCCTTTCAGGTCCTCGTGGCTTCTCGAGACAGTCCCCTGCTGTCACCACCAACCATCCGGTCAATGCAAAAAGCATGCAGCCCGCAAGTCAGACCTGACTCCTTGAGCGCAGGAATTTGAATTATTATTATTTTACAGATGCTGAGGCTTGCCAGAAACACCCAGCTACAGAATACCTGCATTTCCAGTAGGTCTCCTGGGGTCTGATAGTCAAAAGCACTTGTCCAATTAGCAGCACCTGCTCACAGGATAAGTCCCAGTGAATGGGATTTTCAGTAGCACTATCCGGATAATGCCCTGTTACTTCCTCTGGTCGCTGTGGTGCTTGGTTGATCGCTGTGGTGCTTGGTCGATCCGTGGACGGAGCGAGGGCAATTCCTGGCGTTCTCTGATTAACAGCAGTATTCGGTCCATTTTGACTGGATAACAAATCACATAAAGTTTGGCCACAAATAAAGACAGTCCTAACTTTATGCGGTTTGCTATCTGTCTAGCGACTGAATATCGCCGCTATCCAGATAACGCCAGGGTTCACTGCTGACACCGGATATTCCGTGCCTGTGGATATCAGGGTTCCAGCACTGCCTATCCTCTTTCTGCTTAAATACCATAGCCAGCACTTTAAAAAAAAAACATTGATCACAGAGTTTAAATATTGATCTGCTAGCTAATAGAAGAATAACTATGAAGGACCTGGACAAGATTCTCAAATACAAAGATGTATCTCTCTGCCCAAAGATTAGATTTGTCCAAATCATGGTATTTTCAATAATATCTTATGGATGCAAAAGTTGGGCAGTGAAGCAGCAAGCGAGACAGGAAGAAAGTCAATGCCTTCAACGTACGGTGCTGGTGTATACCGTGGCGGTGGTTAGAGCTTTTAAAGCGCATAGCCGTCGCCGCTGAGCCTTCGTGCTGGATATTCAATGCCGGCACCGTATCCGGCTGCCAGCGGGTCTGACGCATGGCGCCGCACAGCATGGAGGTTAACTGGGCAGTTGTGATATTGAGCCACTGCCTGGTTAGCTCCCACAGGTAAAGATAGGCGCAGGAAAAGCTGGCCTACTGTATCTTTACCCACGGGTCGCTAACCGAGCAGCGGTTCAATATCGCCGCTGCCTGGTTAGCGATGGGTGCCTCCTCCGCTCTATCCTGGAACGTCCATGACACGCCCTGAGGTTCATGGTTAGCATTGGGGCGCGCAGCAGCGGAACCTGCAGATATTCAGCGGCATGAACCATGTTAGTGCGTCTGAATATCCCTCTAAGTAGCATTTACAAGGCTTACAGATCTGTAAACCGTGTAAACGCCTTTGAATATCGGGCCCATCATGCTTGGCAAGGTTGAAGGTCAGCGCGAAAGAGGAAGGCCAGCAATGCGATGGATCAATGCAATAACAGCAGCTACAGATGCCACTCTGTCAACAATTAGCCACCTGGCTGAAGACTGAACACAGTTTAGGACAGGTATCCGGAGGGCGCCATGAGACGCATCGACTCGACAGCACTCAATATCAACAACAGCTATTACTAAACTTGCAGCCTGACAGAGAAAGAGAGAGAGAGTCGCATCTTTCATGTTATCATTGCAACCTAATCTAAACAGCTACTGTTACCAACAGGTAGTTTCAAAGATTGTATATAGTTCCCCTGGTTTACCTCCATGTTAATTCCCCTGTTATCTGTAAACAAAGACCAATTTAGCTGGCCAATGTGTTTTATTGTTACAATGTAAACCGCACTGATGACAAATAGCGCAGTATATAAGAAATGTTAAATAAATAAATAAAATTACTATGGAGCCTGAAAGATAGCCTTAGATGTCATTGGACCATGAGCGGTATATTAAATGTTATAAATAAATAAACAAATAGCTTAGCACGCAGGGCCAGACGGGTGTGTGCGCATATGCGTGTCTCTGCTGTATATCTGTGTGCATCAGTTCTGAAGAGGATTTGGCAATCTATGTACCGAGTGTATGCCTTCAAGCTGTGTGATCCACTAAGATTTTAATAATTGAATACGAAATAATGGGGTTCCGATTAGCAATGTGTCTTGTGATGACAGCAGCAGTTGCCTAGCAGTTTTAAGTACGTGCCATGTGAAATCGTCTTATTTATATAAGAAAACCTTGCTGCCAAGGACAATAAAAATCTTCGAAAAGTGAGTCCTGCTGTCTGAAAACTCATGACAGGACAGTTGAAGATCTTCCATCAATGATCTCACAGACTGTGATGGAGTCTCACTTATTCCCCCTATCACTGACCCCACAAACTGCGATTGGGTCTCTCACCCCATTATCTTACAGTGTCTTCTTCTTTGATAGATTTGTCCTTTAGATCACTAATCTCTGACAGCTGTGATTTGATGCTGATTGGTAAGAAGACAAAGACCTGAGACTTCCTGATCCTAACTACAGTATCTTTCTATGCAACTTCCTTTTATTTTTGACAACAAACCACAGCCAAACCCTAGAATGTCAGGTCTATATTTGTTCTATTGTAACAGTGGCCTGAACATCTCAAATATCAGCCACACCGGCCCTGTGAAATCCTTCCTCAGAATCAATCCTAATCAATGAAACCTGACCCTGGGTGTTTGCCAGGCTTGCAGTTGAGGCTTTATCAGGAAATTAATGCTTTCAAAGGTGAAACCACCAGCCCAGAATGAATCCTTCTGAAAACAATCCACGTAGGTCCTGACATAGACAGCGCAGTACAAGGTTCTCCAGAAAATGTTTTTTTATTTCCCAACCAGAGACCTGTCAGCAGTGGTTTGTGCTTTCATCGGTTTCAGTCTGATTTCTGCTCTGATCGCTGGCAGGTCTTAGATGGAGAGAGGGGAGTAGCATCTATCCTGGCCTCCACCTCCATTTTAGTTTCACAGAGTCCTTCCCTGCAGTTTACCCTTTATCTGCTTTAATAAAGAAGCCTGAGGAGGGGATCTCAGAGCTCCCTGCCCTCCCACCCCAGCTTCCATGCCGTGAGCTTTGCACACAGGTAACCGGAGAGGGATATTCATATTTTTCCCTCCTGGTCCAGGCTGTCACTTGAGCTGGTTGGGGCGGCTCCTCTTTGTCATCCTGAAACTGAAAAATGAACAGCTGAAATAGTCCGAAGGGAAGGACGAGCGGAAGCGCCTGCAGATCACTGCAGCAGGTAGAGGGGCTCATCTTCTCTAGGGGCAAAAAGCATATTATTTTTCCTCCTCAGCCAGGGAATGTCTTTAAGTGAGGGTGGAAGCCTGGGCCAGGAGGGGAGGGAGAGATGGTATGCACTGGGGCAAGAGCAGGGAGAGGAGAGGGGTGCACCAGGGCAGAAGGAGGGACAGGTGCAGGGAGGGATCTTCCTGGGGAAGCCTGCGAAACTGAGCCACCCCAGGTAGGGGTAAAGGAAAGATCCACCACTCCAGCTCCGTGGGCTCATTTGTAGTGGAACGTGGCAAGCTGATTCTGTGAAATAGGAGCGATCCTTATCAGTCCCCTGCATGCAGAGACTACTAGAGGCAAAACTCCTGAGAGAACTGACAGAGGGTTATAGTATGACTCATAAATAGAGTCTCTCTCTCCTCCTCCGCCCAGTTCACTGATGTTCCCTGTGACCTTGGTCAAGTCACTTCACCCTCTGCTGCCTTGGGCAGGGAAGAACTTGTGCCTCTGAAGTTCAGCTTTGGATAGGTGAGGAATTAAATCTATGATCCGTGGAAGACACTCTGTCTCTCCCAGGTTCTGGTACAGATCCATTTTGCCTGGGCAGGAAACAACACATTTTGTTGTTACAGCTGCTGTTTCTCCTCTTTCCTGCAGAATTATCCAGAGTTTTTCCTCCTCAGTCTTTGCTCTTCTCTCTTCGTTTTGGGAAATGTGTATCTCTGATGTTTTGCACTTTGCACAGTAGAGGAGGAAATGCGTTTCTCTTTTTTTTCTCTGTATGGCATTGCAGGCAGACTTAGGCCTCTGGGAGTTTTCATTTCAGTTGTGTGCTGTGTTTATATTTCTAATTGATGATCCTTTTTCCGTTTTTGGTGAGGCTCTGTCTGCATGTGTGACTGAGGTGGGGAATTCTGCTATTATTGTGCAGCCAGTGGCGGCCCGAGGGTTTCTGCCGCCCTAGGCAAACCCTCCATGTCGCTGCTCCCCCTAAAAGACTGCGTCTCCGTCCAGCCCACCTTAGGCTGAAACGGCGGCAACTGAACTGCCGCTTCAGCGCTGCGTCTCATGCATGCTCATGGCCTGCTGCTCATGCCCCCCCCCCCCTCCAATGCAGGCCGGAACTGCGCTCATGTGTATGGACATTTTAAAGCCCATCACAGCACTGAAGTTGCAGTTCAGCTGCCACTTCCAGGGGGTTGGGGTAGCAATGCCACTGACCAGGGTTTGCCACCCTAAGTGACTGGACAGACCAGCTCTGAGTGCAGCTTCTTCTCTTTTCTAATCTGCACCTCCGCATATCTGGTGCACTGGTGGTCTAGTGCTCCTTGCAAAAAGCATTGGGGCGCGTCGAATATTCCTGCCATTGAATATGCCTGGTTAAGGCATTTACACGGTTTACTGGGCTGTAAATTGTGTAAATGCCTTTCGAATATCAGGCCTGGAGTGTTTAGTTGCAGAGCTGGGCTTACAGGATTTCTGTGGGGCTTCTGTTCCTATCCGAACAGTTTTGAGTTTATGATGGACTCCAGACCTCACCCCCATACTGCAGAAGTGGTTGAATTACGATGGTAAGTAACTTTTATAGTTTTATTTTTAAGGGGGAGGGGGGAGACTACACCATGGCCCTTACTTTCCCAAACTTTGACCCTGCTGTTCAGTTATCATCCACTATATTGGACATTAACAAATAGCAAAATGTGCTTTTCTGTCTTGGGCAGTGAAAGGCCAGGCCTTATACCTACCTCTAAATCATTCCTAGCTCCTAGACACTCTCAGAAGTTAATGCATGCTTTGGAGGTGTGCCAGGGAAAGACTTAGGATGCGTGGTTTTTGGTCTGGGTTCTCAGTAGTGAATAGACTCTTTCCAGCTCGGGAAATACCTCAGATGTGACCTTGGCTGTTGACACAGGTGGTGCTGTCCTGTAATCACAGTCAGGGCTGGACTATAGGACAGAAAAAAGGGGCAAAATCCAGTGTCGCCCAGGATCGACCAGGTACCCCCCTAATTCACTTAAAGAAATTTGTTCCTTATGTCGAGTTGCCTGAGGAGCTGTGGACGCTGTCAAGTTTGCTGAGTTTTCGTAAGACCTTGAAGACGTTTTTATTTTTGGATGAGTGAGGGGAAGGGGGAGGAGGTTGCTGGGTTTATTGTGTTGTTGTAGAAGAACTTGTAATTTGTAATGTATACCCTTTTGATTGACTTTATCCAAAAAGTGGTATAATTTTTTATAAATAAATACATATATACATTTTTCCTTTATGTCAAGTAGCAGGAAGTGTGTCCCGCTCATGAGTGGGTTGTGTTAATAGGTGGAGGAGCATAGGGTCTGTCCTGTCCTTTCCTTTCTGCTTCTTGAAATGCTGGATCCTGGATCTTGGATTTTCCATCCCTCAGATCTTTATAATCTCAGTATAAAGGATTCTCAAAAATGAAATGGCCACCAAGACAACATCAGAAACTCCACTGAAGTCTCTAACTTCAGAAAAATACTAAAACCCCACCTGTTTGTAAAGAACTTTGCAAATGTTACATACCCCCCCCCCCCCCACCACACCAACCCTCTATGTAAGAAATACGCTATCACCTGTATATAAATAGTTTTCAGGGAATCAAAGCAGTTTACAGTACAACAAAAACAATACATTATAACAATAATGTTACATTATAACAGAATGAATCGATACATTATATCATTATATCATTCCTATATGTGGAATATTGATTAAGGAGGGGTGAGGCTAGTATAACTGTTACATAGATTGCAAGACAACTTATATACAGGATAAATTGTCTACAAAGTAACTTATATACAAACATATATACATATAACTGACGACCGATCTAACAGGTGTAAGCGGTTATTAGGTTGTGTGGCTAATGAGTTCAGATATTGTTTAGGCAAAGTTAGTGAGTCTAGGTCGGATAAACCTTTTCTGGTTCATTAGGGTTCCCATAATGTTCAAGAAATAGATGGGTTTTCAGGTCTTTCCGAAATGTGGATAGATCAGTGGAAGATCTTAGTTTATCTGGAAGTGTGTTCTAAAACATCGGGACAATAAATGAGACTGTCCTATTATGAGTGGCATGGCTTGTTTCGTTGTGCTCTGGTGGGACTATCAGGATATTTTGAGTTCTATGTAACCCCAGTTATAAATTGTTCCTTGTACACCACTTTGACCCAGTGAAAAGCAGTATAGAAGTCTAGCGAAATAAATAAATAAAATGCTCTTCAGATGGACGAGGTGCTTCAGATAATTCCAGCTCTTTGGGATATTCTTTGTGTTCTGCATAGCCAAGAACTAGGAGGGGAAAATCCCAACTTCCCATTTAGGCTTCTTCTCGCCAAAGGACCTTTGCTAACACTGTAATGTCACTCTAGGCTACCCATCTTCCCCATGATATCCCCAGTAGGGTACTTTATAACCAAAATGAAGAGCTTCCTTAACATATAGCTAATGGTAGTATCCTTTTACCATTCAGTTTTCATCAACAGCCAGGATCAGGCAGAATAAAATGTGAATTTATTGAAGACTAATGGTAGCATTTAGCATTCCACCACTGGATAAAAAGACTTAGGAGCAGTGCTGGAGCCAGTCACGGTGGGGGGGGGGGGGAGGGGAGAGGTAGGGGGCAGGGGCTCAGAGAGAGTACGAGGGCCAGCTCGGGGTTAGATTCTCAGCTCAGGTTTTTCACTCTCTTGGTTGGCCGAATCAGCTTTCACAGACCCTGAAGAGGATCGTCAGTCATCACACAATGGTGACACCTAGTGGTCAGATGTAAGGCTTATAATTGTAGGATTTGTTCCAGAAGGGTCTTTGGTATATGGTTCCAAGCCGAGGACAGTGACTGAAATGAATGAGCTAAGTAACTAAGGGGGATAGATTAGGAGAAAAATCCATGCACTGTTGCAAATGAAGGCTCTAGCTACTAGATCCCAGTCCTGGAAGCCCAAAAAAGCAGGAAACTGATGGACCAAAATAAAATGTTATAATATATGTGAATGCACTGGGAGCAAAGCTAGTACCTTTATTTAAGAGAATTAGCTCTTAATACAAACTAAACCTCTTTTCCAAAATGTAGGGGTTATTACTCTTCCAGACAGTTTCAGAGGGCCGTACTTGCCAAGATCCAAGGAGAACATGACCACTGAAGACAAAGTTCATCTCTTCTACTGTAGATCACACTTTTTGAATAGACGCAGGTGATTCATGCCTGACCCTTTTCCTATTTCATCTCTCTGCAGTTGCGCTGATCTTGGGGGGTGTCAGCTCTAAATAGATGAACATCTAGGACAGACAGAAATCCAAGGAGATGATAGCAGGTGAGATTTACATCCCTTTCAAACCCTGTCATTTGCAGCATCTCACCACCTTCTGATCACTACATCCACCCCACCACCCATCATCTCTAATATTGGCTTTGCCCCTCCACATCCTATACAATTTGTACCTGATGGGAGACTCTCTGCTCCCCTTCCCCAGACTTCAACCCCTCAGTTCTTGACTAAATCAGTACCTGAAGAACAGTAAAGGAAAGGAAGTCAGGATAGCTGGAGACTGAACATCATTCTACATAATCATGGGTTAATGGGACAAAGCCAACATGGATTTAGCCAAGGAGAGTCTTGTCTTGCTAATCTGTTATATTTTTTGAAGGTGTGAATAAACAGGTAGATAAGGGTGAGTCAATTGATATAGTGTATCTAGATTTTCAGAAAGCTTTTGACAAGGTCTCTCATGAGAGACTCTCAAGGAAACTAAAAAGTCATGGGATAGGAGGCTATGTACTATTGTGGATTGGGAAATGATTAAAAGATTGAAAATAGAGAATAGGGCTAAATAACAAATGTTCTCATTTAAGAAAGAACAGTGGTGTACAGAGTCTGGGAACTGGGATCACTACTTTATAACATATTTATAACATATTTATAAATGACCTGGAACTACTTTATAACATATTTATAACATATTTATAAATGACCTGGAAATGGGAACAAGTGAAGTGATCAAATTTGCAGATGACACAAAATTATTCAAAGTTGTTAAAACATAAGAAGATTGTGAAAAATTGCAAAAGGATCTTGAAAAATATGGAGACTGGGGGTCCATCTGGCAGATGAAAATTAATGTGGACAAATGCAAAATTATGCACTTAGGGAAATACAGCTCACAACGCAAGGTTCCTCATTAGGAACCACCACCCAAGAAAAGGACCTGGGCATCATTAAGGATAGTATGATGAAATCCTCTGCCCAGTGAGCAGTGGTGGCCAAGAAAGCAAATAGAAAACTAGAAATCATAAGGAAAGGAATGGCAAATAAAACCAAGGATATTATATGCCTCTATTGCTCCATGATGCGACTGCACCTTGAATATTGTGTGCAGTTCTGGTCAGCATATCTAATAAAGGATATAGCGGAATTAGTAAAGGAGAAAGAGAAGAGCCACCAAAATGATAAAGGCTGTCTATGAAAGGCTTAAAAATTTAGGATCTTCAACTTGGAAAAGAGATAGCTGAGGGGAGATATGATAAAGGTCTATAAAATAATGGAACGGGTAAATGTAGATCGGTTGTTTATTCCTTCACAAAGTAGAATGACTAGGGGACACGCAATGAAGCTACAATATAGCACATTTAAGACTAATCGGAGAAAATATTTGTTTTAACTCAATGCATGATCAGACTCTGGAATTTGTTGCTGGAGGATGTAATCAAAGTTGTTAGTGTAGCTGGGTTTAAAAGAGGTTTGGACAAGTAGCATTAACTACTCGCAGGAAGTAAATCTTCTTCAGAGAAATGAGTACTCCAGAAGAAAAGGTTCGCGGTATGAGACTCTAATAGAGTAGACTCAGAAGCAACTCCGGGGAATATTTCTTCATGAAAGGGTGGTGGGTGCATGGAACAGCTTTCCAGGGCAGCAGGTGAAAAAAGAAACTGATATAATTCAGGAAAATGAAAAGTGAGGGGAAAGGCACAGATCTGCTGAGGTCTATGGTCCTGCCTCAGGACTGAAACTGGGCAGGCTGAACAGACTTTTGGGTCCATGTCTGTTCTCACATTCTTTTTTCTATATTTTTTTCTCTGCAGGACTGACTTTGAATGTTGCCGAATGTCGGCCACTATTGGGCCCTGAGAGACAGACCTGATGAATGTGCTTTCCAAGTAAGTAGTTTTACACCTTTACCATTCCCCTTCCTGGAGCTCTTAGGCAGCAAGGATTAGTTGTGTATATCACAATACCACTGAACATCCCTTCTTGTGCACTGTGCCAGAGAGTCTTCTTCTGGAGTTCATGGGATGTAGCATATATAGGACAACTTTATTAAGGTATGATTGGAAATTCCTCTTAATCAGGCCTGTGGCTCCCAATACGATGGGAAATATTTCTGTATCTTTCTGGTTTTCTCCTTTATCCCTATATTTAGTGCCTTTGTATCCAGCTTTTTCTTGGTCAGAATGGGAATGACTCAGGTAACATATAGTAACATAGTAAATGACTGCAGATAAAGACCAGTGTGGTCCATCTAGTCTGCCCAACAATATGGCAGGAGTAGGTGCACCCCTTCCCATGTCTTTTAGGGAGTAGGTGCACCCCTACCCATGTCTTCACCCCTCCCCATATCTTTGTTTCTTTGTTTAGGGGTGAACCCACTGCTCCTCCCCCCATCGCTCGATGTAGGACACCCCTATTTGTTGAGAAATTAGATGGTTCAGTTTATTTAGATTTAATCTTGTTGCTATAGAAGTGATCCACTGTGTCTGTCCCAGGCCACCTTGAATTCCATCACTGTGTTTGCCCCCACCACCTCCATCGGGGGGCATTCCAAGCATCCACTACCATTTCAGTAAAAAAGTATTTCCTGACATTGCCTTTCAATTTACCACCTTATGGCTTCATGTCATGCCCTCTAGTTTTACAGCTTCCCCGTCTCTGGAAGAGGTTTGTTTGTTCATTATTTCTCTGTAAGTATTTAAAGGTCTGAATCATATCTCCTCTATCCCTCCTCTCCTCCAAAGTGTACATATTTAGGTCTTCTCCTCATAAGGCTTCTGACACAGGCTCCAAATCATTTTGGTCGCCTTCCTCTGAACAGCTTCCAGTCTTTTTACATCCTTTGCAAGATACGGTCTCCAAAACTGAACACAGTATTCCAAGTGAGGCCTCACCAGAGACTTATACAGTGGCACTAGTACCCCTTCCTTTCTACTGGTAATTCCTCTTCGAATGCAGCCCAACATTCTCCTGGCTTTTGCCACCGCCTTGTCGCACTGTTTTGCCACCTTGAGATCTACAGAAATAATCACACCGAGGTCTTTCTCCTGCTCCGTGCACACCAACCTCTCACCCCGTATCGCGTACATTTCCTTTGGATTTCTGCTACCCAAGTGCATGACACTGCACTTCTTCACATTAAATCTCAATTGCCAAGCATCAGACCATTCCTCCAGCTTTTGCAGATCCCTCCTCATGTTAAGCACTCCCTCGGGGGAGTCCACTCTGTTGCAAATTTTCGTGTCATCTGCAAAAAGACAGACTTTTCCATTCAGTCCTTCAGCAATATCACTCACAAGTACATTGAACAGTGCCGGGCCCAGGACCGAACCCTGAGGCACCCCGCTAATCACCTTCCTTTCATCCGAGTGAGCTCCATTTACCATCACCTGTTGTCTTCAGTCAACCAATTTCTGATCCATTTTACCACCTTGGGACCCATCCCCAAACTACTGAGTTTATTGATAAGCCTCTTATGGAAGGACAGTATCAAAGGCTTTGTTGAAATCCAGGTAGATGGCATCCATCGCGTGTCCTTGATCCAGTTCTCTGGTCACCCAGTCAAAGAACTCAATCAGATTTGTCTGGCAAGATCATCCCTTGGTAAAACCATGTTGCCTCGGATCCTGTAACCCGCTGGCTTTGAGAAAGTTCACTATTCGCTGTTTCAGGAGTGTCTCCATTACTTTTCCTGCCACTGAGGTAAGGCTCACGGGCCTGTAGTTTGACACTTCTTCCCTGTCACCACTTTTGTGTGGAGGTACGACATCAGCCATTCTCCAGTCCTGAGGAACCTCTCCTGTTTCCAATGATCATAACCTTTTCATTTTCTGTAATTCTCTTAGGATCATGACTGATCTTTACTGATTTTTTTCTCTCAGTAATTAATGCTGAATTGTTGCTCCTTTCTCTGTTCTAGATATTTATATACACCTTCCTGTTCAAGTTCTTCAATGTCATAGCCATCAGTCAGAGAGACGTTCTCAGTTTTGCTCAATTTTCCTCTAAACAGGGTTGCCTTAGTACATTTGTTCAGGCTAAAAGTCATCTTGTCATGATATTTCAGGAATCAATATGATCATATATTCTATCTGCAACTATTGCAGTGAACAGCTTGTAGATTGTAGGAACAGAAGCTATCAGCCTGTAATTTTTGGGAACGTTACTTGGATGCCCCTTTAGAAGGAGAAGGGCCTTTACGCAATCTTCATCTTTCTTACCTTTCTGCTGCTTTTGACAGTGTTGAGCACCACCTTCTCCTTGAAACCTTGTCCTCGCTTAGTTTTAAGGGCTCTGTACTTCTTAGCCCTCCCACCGCTTTTTCAGTGTTTGTTCTGGTGGATCCTCCTCTACTGCTATCTCACTCTCAATTGCTGTACCCCAAGAATCTGTCTTGGGCCCACTCCTTTTCTCTATCTATACCCAGCCCCTTGGTGCACTCATCTTCTTCCAAGGCTTTCAGTACCACTTTTACGCTGGTGACTCTCAGCTCTACACTTGGATCTCTGCCTGCCTGTCTGATATCGCTGCCTGTATGTCTCACCGTCATTTGAAATTGAATATGGCCAAAACCGAACTTCTTATTTTTCCCCCTAAACACACCTCCCCCCTTCCTCCTTTCTCAGTCTCTGTGGATAACACTCTTCTTCTTCCTCAGCCTGCAACCTTGGGGTTGTTTTTTGACTCCTCCCTCTCCTTCTCCACACACATCCAACTAATAGCTAAAACCTGTCATTTCTTTCTCTGTAACATCAGCAAAATTCACCCCTTCCTTTCTGAACACACTAAGACACTTATCCACTCTTTAGTCACCTCCCGTCTAGACTATTGCAACCTCCTCCTTGCCAGTCTCCCCCTGAGTTGTCTCTCTCCCCTTCAATCTGTTCAAAACTTAGCTGCATGGCTAATCTTCTGCCAGCCCCGATATGCTCATATAACCCCTCTTTTCAAGTCACTTCATTGGCTCCCCTTCCGTTTCCAAATCCAGTTCAAACTTCTCCTTCTGACCTATAAATGCATTCATTCTGCTGCTCCTCACTGCCTTTCCTCTCTCATTTCTCCCTACACCCCTCCTTGGAAACTCCGCTCTTCTGGTGGATCGCTTCTCTCTGTCACCTTTTCTTCCACTGTCAGCTCCAGACTGATTCTTTCACCTTGCTGCTCCTTATGCCCAGAACAAACTACCTGAGTCTGTACTTCAGGCTTCATCTCTGGTCCTTTTCAAATCCATGCTGAAGATTCATCTCATTGAGGCCGCTTTTGGATCCTGATCCGCTTAGTCTCCTATGTGTCTCCTTACCTTTCCCCAGTTGTTTCCTTGTCCTCAGCTGCTGTATTTTCTGACTTAACTAGATTGTGAGCTCTGATAAGCAAGGATCGTCTGTATCTGAACAGCGTTCACCTTGTAGTGCCATATAAATGTTCAATAGTAATAGTAGTAGAAGTGTTCTTCCTCTCATAGGCCATGTTAAGTCTGACTGCTTGACTAATTGATTTTTACATTTAGCCAGGTCTTGATGGAGGAATGTTAACTGTTTGAGCCAAAAATTAGTCACTCCATCTGGGCCAGGATTCATCCAAATTGAGGCTGTTTTTAACCTGTTTTCCAACACTTGTGTTATTACTTTGTGTTGTTCCATAAATTTGATGGTTGCCTTTACCAGATTCTCCCGCTCTGCTTCTCAATTGTGCTCTGTAGGGTTCTCGAATTTGTTTGTTTCAGCTTCTGTTTCAACTAACGTTGTTCTCCATTTCCCTGTAGAACCTTTTTCGGGTTCTCTCTAGATAGTTTATTTTGATCTCTCTCTTTTCTGCTTCCTTCATATCTCCACAGCTTTCGTGCTTCTGCTGCTATTTCCAATTTGTTATTTGAGCATATGAATTTAGGGCCTTGTTCTGTTAATGCAGCATGTTTCAGTTTAATGTTTTGGATCTTCCTTGAAGGACAGACTAGATGGGCCTTGTGGTCTTTTTCTGTCATCATGTTTCTATGTTTCTATGTTTCTATCTATCAAGGGCACTTCTACACACAGTGCATCTTCCAAAGCCCTGCAGTTTCATTGGTAGGATTCTCTCAGTAATAATATTTGCTGCCCAATATTGTATTTGCCTTATTTCCGTGATGTCAATACATGATCCCTTTGTACGGGTTATGGCCTTATTCTTCTTCTTTAGTACACTCCTAACTTCAGATGTTAATCCAGCATACTCTTCTCTTTCCACATAGGCTAGGAGCTCAACCTTCAATTCCAGGTCGTTCTCCACCTTTTCTTCTTCCTCTTTGATTGACTTCTTGGCTTGTCCTTCATTTCCAGCATTTCCAGATTTCCTAATTCCATCTCTACCTCTTCCTTCTAGTACTCAATTCTGAGCCTCGTGTTTCTCTCTCTCATGCCTCACCAACCTTTTTACTGGTCTTCCTGTTCAGATCCCTTCTTTTTCTCTCTTGAGCTCCTTTCCAGACCTCATCTTTCTCTTTCTACACCAACTTTCCTTCTGTTGTTCTTTTCTGAGACCCTTCTTTCTTTTTCGACGTGCATCTTTCTTCTGGTGCTCCTGCCTAGGTATCGTCATTTTCCATTTCTTTTTCTACTGAAGCCATCCATTGTTTTAAGATGTTTTATCCTTTATTTTGATCTGTGACATTAGAGATCTTATTGTATTAGTTGGTTTTCCTGTGGAAATATTCCTCTTTCTTCCAGTTTTCAGTGGACTCCATTTGTATACCTTTTTGAATTAAATAGAGGCTCGGATAGTCAGCCTGTGACGGCCAACATTTTTAGTGCATCTGGCCACCACCGGAAAAACTGAAACTGGATATTCAGCACCGGATCCAAATATCCTCCAGCCCTGAATATCTGGTTTCAGCGCTGCCTGGCGTGGCTGTCCAGACAGCGGCGATATTACACCAGTTTTCAAATGGCCGAACTGCATAAAGTTAAGATACTGTTTTGCTGACCTAACGTTATGTGGCCATTTATCTGGTTAGTGGACTGAAAATTGCCACTGGGACTGCCCCGGTGTTCTCCGGTCAGTGCCGGGATGGTCAGCAGCACTGTCTGGCTAGGGTTGCCGACTATTGCTCTTAGTGGGGTAACTGCATAAACCCTTTTGAATATCGGGCCTAGAGTTTGTAGCATCAAGGTATCAGTACGTCAACTCTTCTTTTTCTGCAGTGGTCCACATAATTGCAGTTCATTTTCTTACCTTCTGTTGTTTATCTCCTGTTGCAGTGGATCTATGAATAAATTCATCTGCAGTGTGTGCGCTATCACGACCATCATCTCTAGCCCTCATGCGTAGGAGGCTGTGGATGGGCACCGTTTTATCTTGGCAGTGTTTGGCTAATATGTAGTCTTCCTTTTCTTTCCTATCATACTTCCATTGTATTTAGGTTCTGTAGCATAACCTCGCTAAGTACCCCTCTTCCCTATTGTTTCAGTTTTATTCTGAAAATATTTATCTCAGGCCTTTCCAGTAGCAGTCAAGGCGACTTCAAATCAGGTAGAGTAAGTATTTCCCTGTCCCCAAAGGGCTCACTATCTAAGTTTGGACTCGAGGCAGTGGAGGGTTAAGTGACTCACCCAAGGCCACAAGGAGAGGCAATGGGCTTTGAACCCTGGACTCTTTGGTCACAAACCACTGTTCTATTAGTCTTGTCCTCCATTGTTGTAAAAGGTATCAATTGTTGCTCTGTTCAATTTCCTCTCCCTTAATGGTACCCAATGAATCGATGTTATATGCGATGCATTTGAAAATGATCAGTGTGTGTGTTTAAGTTCTTCTGCTCAGATCAGAATGATGTAAGCCGCCGTGATATTCAACCTGTTTGTTCGAATGGCGGTATATCAGATTTTGACAGTGTCACTCTGTTGAGATTTCATGCAAATTTTATGAAATGGGGTCATCACATGAAGGTGCTCAGCAAGAGCTGAGGAGAAAACTTTATTCTCTCCCCCTAAAAGATGCACAGCCATTCACCAGCGGATGCTGCTGAAGTTTATGTTGCATCCCTTTGACTACCACCATCCCCTTCCATGAGGCGTTTACTGTGGGAGGGGGGGGGTCATCGGGGGCCCATTACTGACCCTTTTCTCTTTTCCTTCCTTCACTATTCCTATGGCACAGATTTGTTTCACCTTCGTTTGGCTCTCCTCTCTGTTCTGCTTTCTGTTGCTGCCTGGCAGCTCCTGCTAAACTCAGTTATTCCGTCAAACTCTCCAATTCTAGTCCCTAACCCTCCTCCCCCCCCCCCCCCCATCTTCTCGTCTTACTTCCTCTAAGGACCATCTCTTTGCTAGGAACCTTGAAATTCTCACTGATTTAATTGCTAGCCCTCTCTCTTCCCCCCTGCCTTATGTTCGTTACTTGTTTTAAATTGTACAGTATTCATGACATCTCTCTTCCTGTCCTTTGACCCTTGCTGTCCTCTCATTCAAGTGGTATTTACCTCTGGATGAGACTATGGGGACAGACTGCTGAGCTTTTCCAGCCTTTACTGTTGCCCCTCCGAGCCACGTAGAGCCCTGCGCTCCTCTGCCATTTTTCCAATGCTGTATCTTCTCTCTCTTCACTGGCTTCCAGCAAGTGTCTTTGTCTCTCATTCATCTTCATGTATTCATAGACTCCCACCACCATCTACTGCTCTTCTCTCTTCCCTCATCTCTGCCTCCCCCATCTCTGGCACTCACCATTCAGCAAACCCAACCTTGCCACAGACAAAGTAAAGACAATTTCTTTGGACTCATCTTCCCTCCTCTCCTCTCCCTTCTCTACACAAAACTGGCTTTTCCCTGGGGTAACCTCATGGCGCTAGGTCATCACAAACAGGCTGAGCCAAACCTGGGGTTGTCCCCATTGCATGCACTTGCGTTTCCCATTGATGTTCCTATGGAAATCAGACCTACAATTCCCTGCATACAGTGGGGTCACTCAAGACTGACTCAACCTGTCCTTGGTGATCTGGAGCCAGCAGGTGACACTCTTTTCCCTGAACTGCCACCATAACTCTCCTCGTTGTACCTTGAAGGGGTTGATGGTGTTAGAAAGCACAGGCACTTTGTAGCTGGCTCTGGATGGGGACTGAGTGACACCTTCCTTGAGGTGCAAGATGTCTCTTACATAGCCTAAAGATATCACCCCGATTTTTTTTTTCAAATGTCCCCATTAGCCTTTTCCTGTTGCCCCCAAGTGCAGGTTTGGAGAGGCTAGTATGAGGTTTTATGTATGTAAATGGCTTATTTCCAGAGCCAAGGGACCTCTCTGGTCCTTCACCTACTAACCCCAAATTCTAAAACAACAAGAGAACCAAAGAATGTTTATAAGGAAAGCCAAGGGACCTGCCTGAAACATCTGTTTGTATAATGAGGACACTAATAGGCATGTAGAAGAGGCAGAAATGTGTTCCAAAAATACAGCATTTGAAAACTACAAGAGATGACTTGTTGGCCTTCCCTAAAACTGTTTTCCATAGATGACAGGAAAGGGAAGAAATTCTTGGATACTAGTAATAAATTCCTGCTGCTCCCTGACCTGTGCTTTGTCTCTTTTGCAGGGCAAAGGTCCAGAAATGGCTACAGAGATCCTCTGGCCTCATCCGCTTCTCCTGGCCCTAGCAGCTGCCCTGGCTGGACTAGGTGGCAGCTGCCCTCCTAGGTGTGAGTGTTCGACGCTGGATCGCTCAGTGCTGTGCAGTCATCAGCGCCTAAGCACAGTGCCAGCTGGGCTGCCCCCAGACTGCCAAATCCTGGACCTCAGCCAGAACCGGCTCCGTAGCCTGAGCCGGACCATGTTTCTGCAGTCGCAGGCTCTACAGGAGCTGGATCTGAGCCAGAATCTCATTGCTAGGATTGAGCCTGGCACTTTCAGCCTCTTGCTGCAGCTGCGGATACTGCGCCTAGGCAAGAACCAGTTGAAGACAGTGGCCCCTGGCACTTTCTCTGGCCTGCAGGCTTTAGTTGAGCTGGATATCAGCCATAATGGTATTGCATTGTTGTTGGAGCACTCCCTACAGGATCTGTCTGAACTTCGGAGCTTGGACGCAAGTCACAACCAGCTGCTCTTTGTGGCCCCACAGGCCATGAACAGCCTGCAGCAGCTGCACTGGCTCAGCCTGGAGCAAAGCAGTCTGGCTACGGTGCCTTCAGCAGCTCTGGCACGACTGCCTCGGCTGTATGAGCTGAGGCTGGGTGGCCTGAGCACCCGCAGCTTGCGCCCTGGCTCCTTTCCAGCACTTCCACAGCTGCGACTACTACAGTTGGACTGGTGGCCAGCTCTGGGCTGGTTGGCGCCCACCAGTCTGCAGGGGCTGAACCTGAGCTCACTCAGCCTGACCCGCTGTAACCTGAGCCATCTTCCCTGGAGTGCTCTGAACCCGCTGCGGCACCTGTACTACCTTGATCTCTCATATAACCCCCTGGCTGAGCTGGCAGCCTTGCCACCCCGACTGCCACTGCGCCTGAGTCTCCACCAGCTTCACCTGGCCAGCTGCCGCCTACGGACCCTGCCAGCTGTAGTCCTAAAAGGTCTGGTCCGCCTGCAATTACTCAATGTCTCCAACAATGAGCTGCAAACTCTGGATGAGGCTGCTCTACCAGCCACCCTGCAAACGCTGGTGCTTGCCGGTAACCCATTGGCCTGTGACTGCCGCCTCCTTTGGCTCTTCAGCCGCCAGCACCAACTACACCTGGGGCCTCACCAGCCCTTCTGCGCCAACCCAGCTACCCTGCGGGGAACACCTCTCCTAGACATCACTGAAGCAGAGAAGCTGACATGTGGGGAGGTGATCACAGACTGTCCCTCCTCATGCATTACCAACAGTTCTGGACATTCTCCATTACAACGGCGCCTGGACACCAGAGCATTGGCCATAGTGCTGGCTGTAGGCTTCCTGCCCTTCCTCAGCTCGGTTAGCATCTGCTTCATCTTCATTTTTTTCTGGAGCCGCGGCAAGGGTAACATCAAGTATAGCGCTCAAATCGCCTATGTTCCCCCACAGCAAAGGAACATTGGACCAATCACTGATGAAGAGAACAAATTCACCATGAAGCTGATGTGACGTGCTGCAAGCCAAGGCTGAAAGGCTCAATGCCCTCTTCCAGAGAAACTGACTGGCATTAGCCATGGCACTACTGGATCATATCCCACCCCTGGACACTCCCAGACCACAAGGGAAACTTCATTTTGAATTGACATCAAACAGTTCTTGGCACTGAAAAATAAACTTAGTTAATTCAGAAAGTAGAAAATTGCAGAGTGTTCAGTCTTCTTGCATCTTAGCTTAAAGTAAATGTTTCCGAATTGTAATATTAGTAGAACGTGTGTGGGCTTGCAGGCTATCTGATAGGCATTAAGACTGGCTTCCATTCTGTGCAAATGGCTTATACCTTCTGCCTCTTTATTTTAAAAATGGCTTTGTTCAAACCTTAACAAGCTCCTGAAGCTGTCTCAGCTTTGTATTTAACAGTCCCAGTATAAGCTTCACTTGGATGGTGTCCCTTCTCCTGCCTCACAACTTAGGGGTGGAGACAATGCTCCCAGACTTTAGATCTAGTTCTGTCACAAGCTCTTGGCTGGCCTAGAGATGGCTGGGGAAGTTTGGGATGCTGGGCACTCCATGGTATCTTTGCATCATGTTGCATCTTGTCACTTTGTTCAGCTATGCCATACTGTCCACCCCCACTGTCTCCCTCTCCCTCCTCACCTCTGCCTCTCTCATCAACAGTGCCACTCTTTCCCCACACCTGGTCTATTTCTTCTGCTCGGAAGACTAGCTGTTCACTCGACCCGATCCCTTCCAAGTGGCTTCCTGAACCTTTCCTTGCTCTTCTTCCTTCTCCTGATGCTAAATTCTAGACTTTCCACTGGCTGTTTTCCCTCCTCCTGGAAGCATACCCTTGTCCGCCCAGTTCTTATAAAACCTTCTCTTGACCCTTCCGTTCCTGGTAACTGGAGCCCTATCTCTAATCTTTCCTTTTTCTCTAAGCTCCTAAAGAAATTTGTCTTTGTACAGCTGTTCTCCCATCTCACTTCCATCAATGCTCTACATCCATAGCAATCTGGCTTTCGGGCGAGCCACAGCATGTAGTCTATTCTACTCTCCCTCTTGAATGAGCTTCTCACTACACACAATCACGGGTCTTTGGACCTTTCTTCCGCATTTGATCTGGTAGATCATTGTATCCTTCTTACTCATCTATCTGATCTCGGTATCTATGGCACACCATGGAAATGGTTTCAGTCTTTCTTCACTGGCCGCTCCTTTTCTGTCCAGACTGCCTCCTCCATTTCACCCTCTCGGCCTCTGACCTGTGGTGTCCCTCAAGGGTCTGCCTTATCTCCTCTTCCCTTTAATGTCTTTTTAGTCCCACTTGCTCTTCTCATACAGCAATCAACCATTTCTGCATATTATTATGCAGACAATACTGTACTAGCTTCTCCACCCTCGACATTGCCCCACTCAATGCCTGCCTGGCCCGTATCCACAACTGGTAGACCGATAATGTTCCCTCCAAATCTACTGCAACCTGGATCACCTTCGGGGCCCCAACTCCCTCTCTGTCCCCTGTACTCTTTTCAGCTCCTCTCCCTCTGGTCCCCTCATTTAGGTACCTCAGTGTCATTTTTGATTCCTCCCTCTCTTTCACTGAGAACATCTCTTCTATTTCCCGTCGGTCCTTCTACCACCTTCATCAGATTTGTGCCATTTGCTCTTTCCTCTCACCTGCCTCATTGATCACTCTCCTTCTTTCACTTGTTGTCTCTAGGATCGACTATTGCAACATCATCTTTGCTGGCCTTCCTCAGTACAGTCTCCACAGGCTTCAGTTGCTCCACAATACAGCTGCTTGTATCCTCACATTCTCTTCCCGTTTCGATCACATTTCTCCTTTACCTGCCCGCCTACACTGGCTCCCAGTGCCTTACAGAATCCGATACCAAATTCTCACCTTTGTTCACAGGACTATCCACATTTCCACTCCTCAGTATCTTGCAGACCTTCTTCACCATCATGCCCCACCCCATTTGCTAGGCTCACTCCACAACCATCGGCGGGCCCTTCCCTCTGTTTCGTCGGTTCGCCTTGAACACACTCGTAGTTCCGCTTTCTTTTTCCTGGGTCCCGCACTCTGGAACTCCCTTCCCCTCACCCTTCGCTCCGAATCCTCTTTTCCCAGATTCAAAGCCGCACTGAAAACCCACTTATACCAACTGGCTTCAAACCTGCCTGCCTCACTTCCATAATGACGCCTTTCTCTTTCCTTCTCTTCGTCTGTCTATCTTCTCCATTCTGCTCTTTGCTACCACTGTTCTTTTCTTTCCTTTTCCTGTTTCTGTTTCCTGTCCTGTCAAAATATGGCGTTCTTTTCCTTTTTCTTCTTCAGTAGTCATAGCTTCCATGCTCTAGTCTAGCCTAAGCGGTTTATCAAAAGCTAAAAGAAAGATAAAGCTGAGTTGATGGGGAAGGAGCTGCCTGCTGGGGGCACAGGCACCTTAGTGTCATGGTAAAAATATAACCCAAAACTTAAAAAACAAAGCTGTAGCTACAAGAAATGCAGTGTGTTTCTAAATTACTTTTTTTAAAACGCTGCAGGAATTTCCTCCTGCAAGACTACAAGCTAGGAATGTTAAACCTCTTAAACGAACAGGGCGGCCAGGGATCTTTCTTATGGTGTAAGTGATGTATCCAGGACTGTATGCCAGCCTGGGGATTTGCTCCCCCCCCCCCCCCTCCTGAGCTGCAGAGAATAAGGTAGCTCCTTGCTGTAATGCTCTCCCCCGAAAAGTCATTGGGTTACATGTAAGCAGGGCCCGTAACCCTCAGTCCTTTCATGGCGTTATAAATCATGCATGCGAAGTGTACATCGCTGCTGACAGACAAAAGCAAGCGTGGATAGCTCCACCCTGCCGTTAAGGCCCTGCCTGGTGCAGCAGGTTTGTACACATCTCCCTTACAACTGCCCTCTCAACTCAATCCTGTGGGCTACATGCTAAAGCTTGCAGACGGAAGGCTTCCCTGATTTCCTTTCTCAGGAAGTGCTGTTTCACTGATGAACTCTTAGAGCACTGCTTGCAAAGCTTAATTGCATGGAAGTGAGTGTCTTAGAATCATACAGCAGCAATCCTCTGCCCTGGGCAATTAAAAAAGAAAAAGAAAAGGGGGGGGGCTAAAATTCCAAAGGTATTTATTGTTCAACTGGGTGAGAGTGACTTTCTGTGATAACAAATTACACAGCAAGCAACTTGTGAGTGACCCTCAGGAGGTCTCCCTTCCACAGGGGCGGCCCGAGAGTGATCCGGGGCCATGTGGGGCCTCATTTGCATAGCCATCGAACCTCATTTGCATAACTGTAATTTATTTTATTTTTAAATGTATATGTTGCCCATCTAAAATTTTAGGTGGCTTTCCTTTTAAAGGAGCTCTTCACAAGCCTCTTTTTTGTCCTGGCAATGACTTAGGGGCATATATTATTATGCGTTAAGTGCCACTGCGCCAATAGGGCATTGCTGCACTTAATGCGCATTCACAAATGTTAATGTGCGCTAACCTTTAGTAGACATGCCTCTTAATGAGCTTCTCAATACCATTTGCATGGGCAGTGAGGATAGAAACTACCACATTTCTACATTACTATAATCCATAACAAACCCGCCGTATCATAACAGCACTACCAGGACTCACAAAGCACCAAACCCTACCCATCAAAAGGCAAAAACCAATACATCTCCCACTGGGGAAAGAGAACAAGTGGGACTGTCACATAGAAACTACCTGAACAGAATACCGCAGCTCATTTACATATGCAAATCATAGTCCGTCACCAAACATGGAACAAGGGATCACAATTTAGAAATAGGAAGACAATAATTAAACCGGGAACCACGAAAGCCAAACTTGGAATGAACCACAAAACTGGAGAGGTCAAACAGGGGCACTTAGCGCACCGGCAGGCTCTTTTTTATCACAGTCGCAGAAGAGAAGGCAAACACCACTCTATACTCCCTCAGCTGTTCAGAGGTCAGCCAGGGCTTCGGGCCTCCACAGCTCCCTCTGCAACTGGTCAGGCGCGGGGGCCCCTTGAGTTGCGGGGCCATTTGCGAGCAACATTCCCGCACAATGGATGGGCTGGCCTTGCCCTTCCAGCGCTAGCAGGGGCTGAGTAGTACATCCAGGACATAGGAGGCTGCTCTCTCCCTGACATTAAGGGAAAATGCCTTTCAGTGGTATGGTATTCCTCCTGGTCTATCACAAATGTAACCAGCAAAGGGCTCTCTCCACCTCCCAGAAAACAACCTGTTCATTGGATCCCATCCCCTCTCATTGGTTATCTGAGTCTTCTCTTGCCCTCCTTCCACTTATCCTGACTATATTTAACTCTAGTTTATCCTCCGGTACCTTCCCTGCCCTTTGGAAGTCTGCTGTTATTCATCCAATCCTTAAAAAACCAACACTGGATCCCACGGTACCTGCACATTGGTGTCCCATTTCAAATCTCCCTTTTCTTTCAAAGGTCTTAGAAAAACTAATCTTCACCCAGCTGTCATCACATATTGATTCTGTTCACACTCTCCACCCTCGACAATCTGGGTTTCGGTCAGGTCACAGTACCAAAACCAATTCTTCTTTCCTTCTTAAATGAACTTCAGGTCTCCCATGATCGATCGTGGTGATATTTCCCTGGCTGTTTCTCTAGACCTTTCTTCAGCCTTTGATTCAGTCGATCGCTTTACCCTCCTTTCACGCCTTCATGATTCTGGGATCCAAGGGTGCTCTCTTGCGTTGGTTTCCTTACTGCTCGTTCCTTCTCTGGGCACTTAAATTCTGCCACCTCAGCTGCAGTATCTCTTGCATGTACCTCTCCTCTTCATTGTCTTCCTGGCTCCTCTTTCTCTCATTATACAGCAGTGCGCCGTGTCAGCATGCTATTATACTGACAACATTATTCTCCTTTATCATGTCAGTCCCGCTGCACTTGATTTGACACTGCTCAACACCTGCCTCTCACATATCTCTACTTGGATTTCAAGTAATTATTTACATCTCAACTCCTCCAAATCCACAGCTATGTGGTTCTCATTTGGTGCTTCCTGCCCCTCCATCGCTCCTCTGCCCTATTCCACTCCCACCCCTATGGTGTCCTCCCTTCGTTACCTAAGCGGACTCTGTACTCTCATTCCAGGAACATCTATCCTCCCTCATCCGCCGCTCCTTCTTTTCACTGCTTCAGATTTGAGCGGTTCGATCATTCCTGACCCCCTCCTCTGTCACTACTCTCCTTCTGTCCTTACTGATAAGCAAGTTGGACTACTGCAACGTCGCATTGGCAGGTCTACCACAGTACCAGCTGCAGCGCCTGCAACTGCTACAAAACACTGCAGCATCTCTTCTTATCCATCTCCATTGGCTCCCTCTCCATTATAGAACAATACAAATTCCTGATCATGACCCACAAGGCCCTCTACACGTCTACCCCCCCCCCCGATACCTGGCTAATCTTATACGTCTACACACCCCTTATCGCCAGCTCTGGTCCATTCACGTAAATCGTCTCTCTCTTCCCCCGCCATCACAAGCTCACTTAGAACTCACTCATCACTCTGCTCACTTAGAACTCACTCATCACTCTGCTCACTTAGAACTCACTCATCACTCTGCTCACTTAGAACTCACTCATCGCTCTGCTCTCTTAGAACTCACTCATCACTCTGCTCACTTAGAACTCACTCATCACTCTGCTTTCTTAGAACTCACTCATCACTCTGCTTTCTTAGAACTCACTCATCACTCTGCTTTCTTAGAACTCACTCATCGCTCTGCTTTCTTAGAACTCACTCATCGCTCTGCTTTCTTTGAACTCACTCATCACTCTGCTTTCTTAGAACTCACTCATCACTCTGCTCACTTAGAACTCACTCATCGCTCTGCTTTCTTAGAACTCACTCATCGCTCTGCTCTCTTAGAACTCACTCATCGCTCTGCTCACTTAGAACTCACTCATCACTCTGCTTTCTTAGAACTCACTCATCGCTCTGCTTTCTTAGAACTCACTCATCGCTCTGCTTTCTTTGAACTCACTCATCACTCTGCTTTCTTAGAACTCACTCATCACTCTGCTTTCTTAGAACTCACTCATCACTCTGCTTTCTTTGAACTCACTCATCACTCTGCTCACTTAGAACTCACTCATCACTCTGCTTTCTTAGAACTCACTCATCGCTCTGCTTTCTTAGAACTCACTCATCACTCTGCTTTCTTAGAACTCACTCATCACTCTGCTTTCTTTGAACTCACTCATCACTCTGCTTTCTTAGAACTCACTCATCACTCTGCTCACTTAGAACTCACTCATCACTCTGCTTTCTTAGAACTCACTCATCACTCTGCTTTCTTAGAACTCACTCATCGCTCTGCTTTCTTAGAACTCACTCATCGCTCTGCTCTCTTAGAACTCACTCATCACTCTGCTCACTTAGAACTCACTCATCACTCTGCTTTCTTAGAACTCACTCATCACTCTGCTTTCTTAGAACTCACTCATCACTCTGCTTTCTTAGAACTCACTCATCGCTCTGCTTTCTTAGAACTCACTCATCGCTCTGCTTTCTTTGAACTCACTCATCACTCTGCTTTCTTAGAACTCACTCATCACTCTGCTCACTTAGAACTCACTCATCGCTCTGCTTTCTTAGAACTCACTCATCGCTCTGCTCTCTTAGAACTCACTCATCGCTCTGCTCACTTAGAACTCACTCATCACTCTGCTTTCTTAGAACTCACTCATCGCTCTGCTTTCTTAGAACTCACTCATCGCTCTGCTTTCTTTGAACTCACTCATCACTCTGCTTTCTTAGAACTCACTCATCACTCTGCTTTCTTAGAACTCACTCATCACTCTGCTTTCTTTGAACTCACTCATCACTCTGCTCACTTAGAACTCACTCATCACTCTGCTTTCTTAGAACTCACTCATCGCTCTGCTTTCTTAGAACTCACTCATCACTCTGCTTTCTTAGAACTCACTCATCACTCTGCTTTCTTTGAACTCACTCATCACTCTGCTTTCTTTGAACTCACTCATCACTCTGCTCACTTAGAACTCACTCATCACTCTGCTTTCTTTGAACTCACTCATCGCTCTGCTTTCTTTGAACTCACTCATCGCTCTGCTTTCTTAGAACTCACTCATCACTCTGCTTTCTTAGAACTCACTCACCACTCTGCTTTCTTAGAACTCACTCACCACTCTGCTTTCTTTGAACTCACTCATCACTCTGCTCACTTAGAACTCACTCATCGCTCTGCTCTCTTAGAACTCACTCATCACTCTGCTCACTTAGAACTCACTCATCACTCTGCTTTCTTAGAACTCACTCATCGCTCTGCTTTCTTAGAACTCACTCATCGCTCTGCTCTCTTAGAACTCACTCATCACTCTGCTCACTTAGAACTCACTCATCACTCTGCTTTCTTAGAACTCACTCATCACTCTGCTTTCTTTGAACTCACTCATCACTCTGCTTTCTTAGAACTCACTCATCACTCTGCTTTCTTTGAACTCACTCACCACTCTGCTTTCTTAGAACTCACTCATCACTCTGCTTTCTTAGAACTCACTCATCACTCTGCTCACTTAGAACTCACTCATCACTCTGCTTTCTTAGAACTCACTCACCACTCTGCTTTCTTAGAACTCACTCATCACTCTGCTTTCTTAGAACTCACTCATCACTCTGCTCACTTAGAACTCACTCATCGCTCTGCTTTCTTAGAACTCACTCATCACTCTGCTTTCTTAGAACTCACTCATCACTCTGCTTTCTTAGAACTCACTCATCACTCTGCTCACTTAGAACTCACTCATCACTCTGCTTTCTTAGAACTCACTCATCGCTCTGCTTTCTTAGAACTCACTCATCACTCTGCTTTCTTTGAACTCACTCATCACTCTGCTTTCTTTGAACTCACTCATCACTCTGCTCACTTAGAACTCACTCATCACTCTGCTTTCTTTGAACTCACTCATCACTCTGCTTTCTTTGAACTCACTCATCACTCTGCTTTCTTAGAACTCACTCACCACTCTGCTTTCTTAGAACTCACTCACCACTCTGCTTTCTTTGAACTCACTCATCACTCTGCTCACTTAGAACTCACTCATCGCTCTGCTCACTTAGAACTCACTCATCGCTCTGCTCTCTTAGAACTCACTCATCACTCTGCTCACTTAGAACTCACTCATCGCTCTGCTTTCTTAGAACTCACTCATCGCTCTGCTCTCTTAGAACTCACTCATCGCTCTGCTCACTTAGAACTCACTCATCACTCTGCTTTCTTAGAACTCACTCATCACTCTGCTTTCTTTGAACTCACTCATCACTCTGCTTTCTTAGAACTCACTCATCACTCTGCTTTCTTTGAACTCACTCATCACTCTGCTTTCTTAGAACTCACTCATCACTCTGCTTTCTTTGAACTCACTCACCACTCTGCTTTCTTAGAACTCACTCATCACTCTGCTTTCTTAGAACTCACTCATCACTCTGCTCACTTAGAACTCACTCATCACTCTGCTTTCTTAGAACTCACTCACCACTCTGCTTTCTTAGAACTCACTCACCACTCTGCTTTCTTAGAACTCACTCATCACTCTGCTTTCTTTGAACTCACTCATCACTCTGCTTTCTTAGAACTCACTCATCACTCTGCTTTCTTAGAACTCACTCATCACTCTGCTTTCTTAGAACTCACTCATCACTCTGCTTTCTTTGAACTCACTCATCACTCTGCTTTCTTAGAACTCACTCATCACTCTGCTTTCTTTTTTGTTGGCCCCGCACTCTGGAACTCCCTGCTGTCTACACTCTGCCTTGAAGCATCCTATCAAAAATTCAAAGCACACTTGAAAACCCAACTGTTTCATCAGGCCTTTGACATCCCACATGCTAGCCCTCATTAGCCCTCTTGACTATCTGAACTGTCTCGCTGTTGCTCTTTAGATTACTGTCTTGACTGTCTTTCCTCTGTCCTACTGATATTTGGCGTTCCTTTCCTCTTTCTAGCCTTGCGGTATTGTTATTGCCATCGTAAACCAACCTGATGCTACAGCCTGGGTGGTATATCAGATGTGCAAATAAAGATAAAGGGCATCAATGCAAGGATATGAGGTGCTGTAGGTGAGCCCTCAATCCTCCCATCCTCCTGCTTCCACACCTACCCCCACCCCATTACTGCCACCGCCGCCCCTCTCCAGGACCTGCATCAGAGGGGGCAAAAGCAGCAAGTCACAAAGAGCAGGGAGAGCAGCGCAATGTCAGAGGGTTTGGGTAAGTGCTGTGTTGTCATTTAAATGGCGTTGCAGCCGCTGCAGACCCTGGGCACTTCGGTGCTCTAGGTAAAGGCTTAGTTTGCCTATTGAGTCACACCAGCCTTGAAGGACAGGGTGATATGAAAGGCGGAAATCCAGGGGGTCAATATTCAAAGGCACATTTCTGGTTAGTAACACCTGCCAGCCCGAGCTGCATTAAGCAACAGTAAGTGAATAGCGCCACTGATTGCTTTGGCACTGTCTAGACGGAGCTGGGGCACAGCACTACCTTATCCATATAGTGGTGATTTTCAGCTTAAGACAGAAACAGGCTGTCCAGAATTACTATTCATGCAACATTGCTGAAAATCACCACTATACACATACAGGCTGGCTCTGACCACTCTATATGGATAGTCAATGTTGGCCACTACCTGGATTCTGGCACGGTGTGATAGTGTGGCGTGCGGTGGGAAGGGGGTTTCTGTTAAACCACCAAACAGAAAACAGTTCAGGGAAAGCAAAACATGTATTTTCTTCAGACCCAGTTTGTTAAACCTTCACAAAGCTGGTCACCCGGCCTTTCCTCCAGCCCAATTAAAATTCCTACCTTTGTACGGCTTGCCTTGAAAGAACTCCTGACTCATGGGGCCTCTCTCTCTCTCCTGCAGCCTGCTGGGTTTTTAACCTCTTCCTGTGGGCTACGCCCTCCCATCCCTGAACTCTGGGCTGCAGGCTCTCTTAAAGGGGCCTGTTGATAATCCCTCTGGAGAGCGATGGGCAACACTCTATAGACCCCATCACATACTGAATATCCGATTTTTTTGTATAACAGTGGCAACCACTGACCCTCTAATTTTTTAATTCTATGTCAAGACTAAGGACATTTCATGAACCTAATGGTAGCACATTGGAATTCTGCAAAGTGTGTTCTTCAGGTGGCAATAATTAAAATATGAAATTTGCCACAGAGAATGTGATCAAGGTTAGTCATTTATATGTCTTTAAAGAAAGTTTGAATAAGTCTCTAGATAGAAAGCCCATTAACCATTATTTAGCTAGATAACCTTAAGTGTCTGCACCTGCCCCTTCCCTCCCCGCTCCCCCCTTTCCCCTGCCTTTCTGGGAGTGAACTGGCCACTTGTAGACAGGATACTGAATTTAGTGCCAATTCTTGTGTTCTTAAATGTTTTATGAGATGTGACTTAAAGACCTAAATCTGTAGGTCCTAGAAGAGAGAAGAGACAAGGGAGTATTACATTGTCATTCAGATTCCTGAAAGGTATAAATCAGACCAAAGAATTCTCTAGAGTAAAAGGCTCGGGGGGGGGTGGGGATAGGTTCCGAAGCAACCTCAGAACTTATTTCTTCACAGAAATAGTGGTGTTCCTCTAGAAGAGGGGGAGGGGGGCTCCTTCTGTGCTTTCCTATCCTATGGCAGTGTTCTGAAGCCCATTGCAGGCATGCCTCCAAGTCTGTCCACTTTTCAGGATAGCCCCATTGAATGCCAATTCACCACGGATCGCCTGAACACCAGACTGGCTAGAGGGTACTCCAGCGATGGTCTTGAGAAATACTGTTCTGAGATCCCCACACACAGCTCTGCCAGTGCTCCTCACTCTCCCCCTCCCCGTTATTCCAGTACCAAGACCCTTACACGCAGCTCTGCAGTGCCCCTCATTCTTGTCGTGCAGCACCCCCTGCTAAAGCTCTGCCATGAGCCCTCCGTCTTCATCATTCCCTGCTTCATTTTTGTTTCTCACGCATTACCTTCATGTTCTGATAATGAATCATTGATAAGACACTGCTCTCAGCCCTACGGTGTGTCCATGGAAAATTCCTCTCAGGCGCTGCAGTTCTGCGAACAAACATCAAAAGTCTGGAGTAAAGTTATGACTAGTGGATTTTACTGACCCAGTATCCCAACATGGTTCTAGTGGACACTCTCCCCTCTGAGTCAGCACTGACTAGTGTCCCAGCATGGTATAATGCCCTAACTGTAATGCCTTAGTATTATCGATCAGATCATAGCCAAACAGTCCTGTACATCAACAGATCAAAGAAATACCATGCAGTGCCCCACAAGACTCGAAATCTCAATCAGCCCGAACTTCCTCCACAGCATGGCTGAAGTATACACACAGCTGATTGCGGCGGTGGAAGTATTAGACACCCGCATCTGCAAGCTACCTCCAAACTAACCCTAAAATAGTTTCTTTTAAATTTCATGTATTCATTTTTTTCCATCTGATATCGAAGAAGCCATAAATATCAATTCTTTCTGGAAGATGTGGAAGGGACTTAGCTGCAAAACACAATCAGATTTAACAATCCAAAGGAGCAAAATTTGGATTGAACACTTCTCCATGGACCAGCAGGATTGCGTCAGCCACACCTGGTGACATCCTCCGGATGGCGCCATAGATACGGAAGTGCTCTCCAGAGCTCAGAAAGGTGAACCTTTCTGAGCATGCGCAGGTAGCCCCACCTCACCGGCCCGCCCCTAGCCCAGCCAGTCTTTCTTCTTCTGCCTTTCCAGCAAGACAGATCCTGCTCTCCTCTACATTATCCACAACCTGCAAAAAAATTAAAAAAAAGAAGAAGCAACATGCCCAAATCGGGCTTTAAGAAGTGCCCCCGCTGCAACAGGAAGATGAACAGTACGGACACCCACAATATCTGTGTTCGCTGCTTGGGAGTCGGCCACAACATGGAGGACTGCTCACACTGCAGCAGAATGTCTCCAAGGGCCAGAAAATCCAGGGGCCATGCGTTGAAAGATTACCTGGCGTCCTCTGAGCCTCACGCAGGTAAAGCAATGCCTTTAAAGGACCTCTCTCCCTCTCCTGCTGCCTCCATTCTGGCTCGGGATATGCCTGACAGGGCCTCCATTCCCAGCCATGAGGCTGAAGCGATCTTGGCACCTCCGGTGGACCCCGCAATGGTTCGGACTTCCTCCCGGGGCACAGCCAACATCCTCCAGTCCCCGGCTGATCTTGCTTCTGCTATCTGTGGCCCCGCAGCTTCCCCACAGCGTGATCATGCTGCTTCTCATCATGGCACTGCCGAGAAGATCTCCAGCTCCGCCCACCGTCGCCTGATTGGCCGCAGCTGTGGCAGCCCGGGAAACAGCTCATGCAGCCCCAGATGTCACCGTGCCAATCCAGGAAGCTCCTCCCAGGCTCCTGCTCCATCCCACGGCATCCCACAGCTCCATCCCACAGCCTAACTCTGGGAGCTTGCACGGCGCCAACAGTGAAGCACCATACCACCATCGGCGCCATGCACACAAACACACGAAGAGGAAGCACAATCGAGGGGGCAGCAATGGGAGCGCCAGCAATCGCAGCTACGGCAATAAAAGATACAGGACCGGCAGAGGCTCCACCAGTGACAGCGCCTCCAGCCCCAAGTCTTTAGAACACAGGGGACACAGCGCTAAATGCCATCACACCTCCTGATGTCGCAAGAGGTACAGGAGGCGATCCAACTCCTCCAGCTCCAGCAGCGGCCAATGGGGGAGGTCTGTCAGCCGGGGCATAGACGCTGCCAACTCCTCTGCCATTCTGAAGCTACTTACCTAGCTTATACAGCAGACTGCTTCCTCTGCCTCAGCGGCTCCACCATCTTCAGCGATCTCGGCCTGCATTTCACACTCTGAATCCCCGACACGAAGCATGCCAGACTGCGCGCAGCCTTCCTCGCCGGTCCCGCTATCCCCAGACATTCAGTCCCTGGATAGCACCACAGAGGAACAGGACATTGAGGCTATGATCGTAGGTTCAGTGTCCAATGAACATACCACCTCAGAGAACAGACCCTCCCCAGAGCCTGAAGGTCCTCCACCCCCCTCCCCCCCCGGAAGACCTTACTTACCCCAAGTTCTTGAGGAAAGTAGCGACCACTTTGGCCCTGATGCTACTGGACATGACAGATGAACCGGAACCAGAGGTCCTGAAGTACCTCAGCGCCCCTAAGCCCTCCTTCGCGCTGCCAATACATCAGAAACTGCGGGACAACCATCTGAGAATATGGCAGACCTCTGCTTCAGGCAGCCCCTTCTCCAGAAGGCTGGACTCCAAGTATCAAGTCCAGCCCATACCAGGGTTCTCAAAACCCCAGCTGGCCCACCAATCCATCATCATATCCTCAGCTCTGAAAAAGATCAAGTCCTTGCGCACTCACTCCAACAACCCGCCTGGCCGGGACCACAAGCTCCTCGATGACATCGGGAAGAAAGTCTTCCAAGGGGCCATGCTCAGGGCAAGGATCACGGTGCACCAGTTCCAGCACATTCTCTTCCAAGACGCCCTTATGGCAAACATCAAGAACACCATCACAACCCTCCCTAAAGAGACACAGGCGTCAATCTCCAGCACACTCACTGATATAGCGAATGCAACAAGCATCTGGCAAGCACAGCCTTCAACGCCTTCAACACGTCAGTGAGGACTGCAGGCACTGCGATTTCCGCCAGTTGGTGGGCATGGCTAAGAGTATCCGGTCTGTGCGACAACGCCCATGATAGGATTGCTGATGCACCCTGCAAGGATGAGTCGCTTTTTGGAGATAAGGTGACAGACGCAGTAAATGACATGAAAGAACACTGCACTAACCTGCAGACCTTAGCAGAGGACGTCTTTGATCGCCACAGCAGCACCCAGAAGGGCAGCTATCAGCGTAAACCCTACTACAATTCCAACAAATGGTCCCCTTCCAACCGGAAGTGGCAAGGTCCTAGATACAAAACCATCTCTTACCACGGGTCCTCTCACCAGCGCCAATCCCAGAGGGACCGTAAGCAAAAGAAGAATACCAACACACAAGCGGGCAAAGGTGGATCCTCCTTTTGACAGACAATTGCAGGCATCCATCCAGGTCGGGGGGCACCTGTCGCAATTTCTGCAGGACCGGCAGAAGATCACCACCGACAACTGGGTCCTGAAAGTCATCCGGGAGGGATACCGCTTATGGTTCTTTGCTCCATCATGCCAGCGCACCAAGCCAGTCAGCGAGACACCTCCCCATCTGCAAGCCCAGACAGAGCTGATGCACCTCCTGACCTCCTGTGCTACAGAAGAGGTGCCAGCAACCAACATCAACACTGGATTCTACTCCAGATACTTCCTCATTCCCAAAAGGTCAGGCGGAGTGAGCCCCATCCTGGACCAACGCAGACTAAACAAGTTTATCACCAAGGAAAGATTCTGGATGTACTCCCTCAACTCCATCCTGCCCCTGATACAAACTGGCGACTGGATGGCATCCCTGGATCTGCAGGAAGCCTACACCCACATCCGCATTCACAAATCCCACAGGAAGTATCTCCATTTCCACGTACTGGCAGCACTACCAATACAGAGTTCTTCCCTTTGGACTGTCTCCAGCACCACGCGTCTTCACACAGTGCGTGGCCATAGCAGCAGCACACCTCCACAAACAAGGCATCACCATCTTTCCCTACCTGGATGACTGGCTCCTCACATCACCTTTGGCTCAGGAGCTACAGGAGTCCCTGCGGAGGACCCCTACCCTGATTTCCACCTTGGGCTTCGTCATCAACTACGACAAGTCACAACTGCAGCCCTCCCAGCGGCTGGAATTCATAGGATCAGTCATCAACACCCGGGCTTCAAGGGCCTACCTCCCAGAACGCAGACTGCTTGCCATCACCTCACTGGCGGGGAGCTTGTCCACAGCAGGGAAAACCTCCGTGCGCTCCATCTTACGCCTCTTGGGGTACATGGCGGCCACGACATCAGTCCTCCCTCTCGCAAGAATGCAAATGCGCAAGCTCCAGTGGCATCTGCGCACTCATTGGAACCAGCACTCTCAGCCCCTCTCCACCCGCATCCCTATGACACTCCAGGTCAAGGCACAGCTGCGCTGGTGGACAATACCAACGAACCTCTCAGGAGGAAAGGACATCCACCAACACAAGCACCAGGTAGTTCTCACCACGGACATGTCCAACACCGGTTGGGGTGCACACGTCCTGCAATTCAGCACCCAAGGGGTATGGACTCCACAAGAACGGTGATTGCACATCAGTCTCCTCTAGCTGAGGGCAATCAGATACGCTCTTCGGACTTTTCTGCCACACCTATGAGAGAAATCTGTCTTCATCCAGACGGACAACCAGGTGGCCATGTTCTACATCAACAAACAAGGGGGAACCGGGTCACGTTCCCTCTGCAAGGAAGCGCTGGCGATATGGTCCCTGGCCCTCACAAACAAGTGCAGGTTACAGGCCTCCAATCTCCTGGGAGATCAGAAGACCCTAGCGGACAAACTGAGCAGACAGTTGCAGCCTCACGAATGGGCTCTCCTCCTGGAAATTACCGGCAACATCTTCAGGCGGTGGGGGACACCATCAATCAACCTCTTTGCCATGGAACAAAACACCAAGTGCCCCCTGTTCTGTTCAAAACGCCCGTCAGCCAAGAGATTAGCAGCAGATGCATTCGACATGTGCTGGGGGGAGTGGTCACTGGTGTACGCCTTCCCACTGACCCCCCTTAACACTTCAGCAAATCGTCCAAGACAAGGTGCATGCCATCCCAGTGGTGCCCCACTGGCCGCATCAGATGTGGTTAGCGCTCCTGCTACGCCTTGCCCGAGGGGCCCCGATACAATTTCCCCTCAGGCCGGACCTAATTACACGGAACGCAGGCAATATGAGGCACCCCATCCTCAAAGCCTCTCACTGTCACTGCCTGGAGGTTGAGAGGCTGAACCTCTCAGTACTCCACCTGCTATTAGAGGTACAGGACGCGGTCCTGGTGGTCAGGAGGCCATCCACAAGGAAGTCTTATGGCCTCAAATGGAAGAAGTTCAGCATCTGGTGCGCAACATGTGGACTCAATCCAACCACATGTCCAGTCGCCAATGTCCTACAGTACCTTAGCTCTCTCTCCGACCTCAGCCTTAAGACCCAATCCATCCAGGTCCACCTCTCTGCGATAGCAGCCTTCCTTACCCTGGTACACGGAACCACCAGTAGTTCCATTGCGATGCTGTCCCTGATCGCACACTTTATGAAGGGGCTAGCAAACCTCAAACTCCCGGTCAGGTCACCGGTTCCACCCTGGGACCTCAACACTGTCCTCCAGCGACTAACCCAGGAAGCCTTTGAACCACTCCAGTCAGCAGACATGAAGTTCGCATCCTGGAAAACGTAATAGCCATAACATCCGCCAGGAGGATCAGCAAACTACAAGCGCTTGTGGCACATCCTTCATACACACAACTGCACCAGGACCGCGCATCTCTGTGTACCAACCCTAGGTTCATGCCTAAGGTACCATCCGCTTTCCACGTAAATCAGTCCATTGAGCTCCCCACCTTTTTTCTGGAGCCTCACTCGTCGGCTGAAGAACAATGGCTGCACACCTTGGACAGTCTCCGGGCCCTCCGCATCTACCTCTACAGAACAGAACCCATCCGGAAGGGCGAACAGCTCTTCGTGTCCTTCGACTCAAATAGGCCTAGAAAGCCCGTCACGAAGAGGACCCTCTCTCACTGGGTAACCGCCTGCATCGCCTATTGTCTTAACCTGACCGGCACGCAGACACCTCCAAGAGTGGGGCCACACCAGCTCAGGGTGCTGTCCACCTCCCTAGCCAACCTGCACTTGGTCCCACTGAGCGACATCTGCAAAGCAGCTACATGGTCTTCACTGCACACCTTCCAGAAACACTACTGCCTCGACCTCAGGTCACAGAAGGACTGCGCCCTGGGCAGAGCCGTACTCACCACTGCGGTGGAGGGTACCCTGGGGCCGCCTTGACCTGCCACTTCATCGTCTGTTGCCTCACCTCACGGAATTTAGGCACCCTGATTCTATGCCATGAACTGGACATTACCACGACAGTTCCTTTGCACTGTCGCACCTTGCCTTCACTGCACCATTGGGTGTATGTTGCACTGTTGTTATTGTGTTATTGCACTATCGGATGTTGCACTTTGTTATTGCACTATTTTGCACATTGTACTATTGCTGTATTGCACGATTGCCATTGCCTTGCACTACTGCACTCGAACCATTGTTAACTGTTGCACTAACTGTACACTGTCACTCTGCTTGATTTGTCATTAAATATCTTGCCCAGGCTCGACAACTCCATAGCCTTCTGTTGTCACGCCTCCCTCCTCCACCTCAGCGCACACCTGTGCAGCTAAGGAGGTACCAGGTGTGGCTGACGCAATCTTACTGGTCCATGGAGAAAGTGAGGTTACTTACCTGTAACGGGGGTTCTCTGTGGACAGCAGGATAAGTCAGCCACACAATCCCACCCGCCTCCCCTGGAGGAGGTCAGCCTGAATGGGCTCGCACCCTAGCCGGAAAAGCCTAGCTAGTAACACACTGGCTGGGCTAGGGGCAGGCCGGTGAGGTGGGGCTACCTGAGCATGCTCAGAAAGGTTCACCTTTCTGAGCTCTGGAGAGCACTTCCGTATCTATGGCACTGCCTGGAGGACATCACCAGGTGTGGCTGACTTATCCTGCTGTCCACAGAGAACCCCCATTACAGGTAAGTAACCTCGCTTTCCAGGAACTCTATAAAGAGATAAAATCTGAAAATCTCACATAAGAGCAAAAACACGCTCAAGAGAAATTAAATCTGCTGGAAAGAATTATCAAAGATGATCAAACATCCCTAAATACCCCTATAAGAAAACAGGAAATCAAAGAATGCCGTAAGGCAATTAAACCCAGGAAAGCATGTGGCCCTGATAGAATATTAAACAAAATGCTCAAATCCAGCAAATTACAAATGCAGGAAGCACTGACAAAACTGTTTAACCCGATTTTATTTTCTGGTCACTTCCTTAAGATGTGGTCAGAGGGGCTAATCACCCCATTGCACAAACATGGAAATAACATTAACCCAAACAACTCCAGAGGGATCTGTGTCAATAGAAACATTAGTAAATTGTTCTATAATGTGCTAAACCAATGAATACAAAGATTCATAATGAACAACAAAAGTCTGCACAGAAGCCAGATTGGTTTCTTTCCTAGGCATCAGACCCCTGACCACATTTTTACCTTATAGACACTAAACAACACCACTCGGGGAGAATATTTGCATGTTTCATTGACTCTACAAAAGCCTTCATCCATCAGCTGTAAGGTAAAAACAAACAATATGCAGACGGAGGAGTGAGACAGGGATGCAGACTGAGCCCCACCCTAATCAATATCTACATCAAGGATCTTCCCACAGTGCTGCAGAAATCATCAACTCCAGGACTAAAGGTAAATGACTGAAAAATCAAATGCCTGTGATATGCAGATGATCTTGTCATTCTGTCCCAGAAGGTCCAAAAGAGAATCTAAACCCACTAGAGATCTCCTGCAAATCATGGGCTCTACAAGTAGACCTAGAAAAGACTAAAAAACCTTCAAAACAATTTCAAGTTCTTTATAAACGAGCAGGAACTAGAACACAGTTTAGAGTACACATGCCTTGGCCTGAGATTAAAACAATAATCGGTCGTTTTTCAGAGTGCAATATTCAAATGTAAAATAACTCACTCCATAGAATTCCACAAAATTCGTTTCTCCAAAACTGCTTCAATGGGGATTGGGGTGGTCGCTTTGAGCAACAACATTCTTTTGAAAGTTAAGTAAATTCGCCAATTTGGGTGTATGGTGGTCAGCCCAGGCTTACACGGAGGGTCATTGATGTTAAGAGGGCTGGTGTTTGATAGGTGTTATCATCCACGTTTTGTTCTGAGCCCGTGGTTACTGAGACTCTCCGTGTAGGTTTTCTTTTGTTTGTTTAAAGAAAATGAACATTGAAGCAGTTTTGGAGAAACGAATTTTGTGGAATTCTATGGAGTAAGTTTTTTTACATTTGGCCTGAGATTAAGCACATCTGCAAATTTTAAATTGGCTGTAAAGACACTACAAGAAAAAGCCCTTATGGCCCTAGAGTATATACAACAAAGAAACCTGTGGACAGGTGCATTCACAAGTACAACCATAATTCCCCTTACTACTCACAATATAAAAGAGAATATACAGATTTTGGTGTCAATGACTGCGACAGAAACTCCCTCCACTACCAGGCACTCTGTGAAGTAACCCAAAATCCTGAAAAGAATACTCTGAAATCATATATAGCAAACCTGGCCTGCCAAACAAATATTAACACCCCAGCACCCCAATCACAACAAACAAGCAATCCAAACACTGCAACAGACTCTAGAATACCAATACACCTCCTACAGGGAGGCACAAATTGAAAAACAGAACAAGCTGAAATGCTACAGATCCCTACGCAGAAACTACACATTAGCAGAATTCTTGATCTTGTTCACAAGTGCAAAACACAGACAGACCCTCGCTAAATACAGAAGTGACCACAGATCAGAAATAGAAAGATGCAGACAAAAACTAACCCCAAGACAGACTCTAAATGCTGTGCAAAACTAGGGAAATAGAATCAGAAATGCATTCCCTCGAAAGCTGTGTAAAAGACATCAGCTATACACATTTCCCAAAGCTGAGAGAGAAAATTAAAGGCTTCCATCAAAAGAATGAACAAGAAAAACAGTATAATCCTAGGAAAAACAGGAGAAACAGCAGCTATATCAACAAAATATGGTGTATTCTGCCACAAGGCAAGAAATGCAACCTGACTAGAGACAATACAGACCAGAACCAAAACCTGGGAACTGCCTTGCTAGCATTCTCTCCATCCACTGTGATTCTCTTCTACTCCATCCACTGTGATTTTATTCTACTCCATATACTGTGATACTCCATCCACTGTGATTCTCTTCTACTCCATCCACTGTGATTCTATTCTACTTCATACACTGTGATACTCCATCCACTGTGATTCTGTTCTACTCCATATACTGTGGTTCTACTTCATACACTGTGATTCTCTTCTACTCCATCCACTGTGATTTTGTTCTACTCCATCCACTGTGATTCTGTTCTACTCCATATACTGTGGTTCTACTTCATACACTGTGATTCTCTTCTACTCCATCCACTGTGATTTTGTTCTACTCCATCCACTGTGATTCTGTTCTACTCCATATACTGTGGTTCTACTTCATACACTGTGATTCTCTTCTACTCCCTCCACTGTGATTTTATTCTACTCCATCCACTGTGATTTTATTCTATTCTATTCTACTCCATACCTTGTGATTCTATTCTCTCCATCCACTGTGATTCTATTCTATGCCATCCACTGTGATTCTATTCTACTCCATACCTTGTGATTCTATTCTCTCCATCCACTGTGATTTTATTCTATTCTATTCTATTCTACTCCATACATTGAGATTCTCTTCTACTCCATCCACTGTGATTCTATTCTACTCCATCCACTGTGATTCTATTCTACTTCATACACTGTGATTTTATTCTACTCCATCCACTGTGATTCTATTCTACTCCATCCACTGTGATTTTATTCTACTCCATCCACTGTGATTTTATTCTATTCTATTCTATTCTACTCCATACCTTGTGATTCTATTCTCTCCATACACTGTGATTCTATTCTATGCCATCCACTGTGATTCTATTCTACTCCATCCACTGTGATTCTATTCTACTTCATACACTGTGATTTTATTCTACTCCATCCACTGTGATTCTATTCTACTCCATCCACTGTGATTTTATTCTACTCCATCCACTGTGATTTTATTCTATTCTATTCTATTCTACTCCATACCTTGTGATTCTATTCTACTCCATCCACTGTGATTCTATTCTACTTCATACACTGTGATTTTATTCTACTCCATCCACTGTGATTCTATTCTACTCCATCCACTGTGATTTTATTCTACTCCATCCACTGTGATTTTATTCTATTCTATTCTATTCTACTCCATACCTTGTGATTCTATTCTCTCCATACACTGTGATTCTATTCTATGCCATCCACTGTGATTCTATTCTACTCCATCCACTGTGATTCTATTCTACTCCATACACTGTGATTTTATTCTATTCTATTCTATTCTATTCTATTCTACTCCATACCTTGTGATTCTATTCTCTCCATACACTGATTCTATTCTACTCCATACACTGTGATTTTATTCTATTCTATTCTATTCTATTCTATTCTACTCCATACCTTGTGATTCTATTCTCTCCATACACTGTGATTCTATTCTACTCCATACATTGAGATTCTCTTCTACTCCCTCCACTGTGATTTTATTCTACTGCAGCTGTCACAACCTTGTAAATCATCTCCCTCTTTTTTTCTCAGTTGCCAAGTCACCCAGTTCCATGAGTGCGATTTTTTTGCCAGTTCTGATTTTAAATTTGCAATGCATTTCAGTAGGGTATTTGTAGTTCTTGATTTTGCCTATAGATATCAGTGCTACGGGTCTCATAATGCATCAGAATGAGACGGTCAGAAATCTAGGGCTGGCTTAAAATCTCACTCCTGGAACTGGGTAACTTGGCAACTGTACTTTGGCAACAAATGTAAAATTGTCATGCCAACAGGGCTGCCCACTCATTAGGCAAACCAGATGGTTGCCTAGGGCAGCAGGCTTGGGGGGGATAGGTGTAAGAAGTGGGGGCAGGAAGCAATAGTTAATCAGATTGTTTGATTGGACGTCACATTACCCCTCTTATCCTTTGTTCTTTTCCTGGGGCATCTGTGCTACAGCAAAGTCATGCTTTTTGGGTGCCGAAATCTAAGGGAGTGGTACCCAATGGGGGGGGGGGGGGAAGGGAAGGAGGTGAGAGGTTGATGTGCTCTTATCTAATGTCCTCAAGGTATTGAAAGAGCAATCGGAGAGGCATAACCAGTGGGAAATTGGAAGTGATAATATTCCTGCACAGGTTACTGGTGAGGCCTCACCTTGAATATTATGTTCAGGATAGGAGCAGGCTAAAAACTGTCCAGGCAGCAACAACCACAATGTCATGGGATCTTTACATAAGCCGCATGAGATGGGACTTAAGGACCTTGATTTTCATCCGTTATCAGAGAGAAGATACAGGCGATTATGATACAGATATTCAAGTACCTGAAAGGTGCAATCCTGTTTCAATAGAAAAAACATCTCTGGAACTAGGAGTCCTGAAAGGAAAGAAAAAGGTAGACTCAGGAGCAAGGCTGAGAAATATTTTCTCATGCTGAAGACAGTGGACCTCTGCAATGCTCTCTCAGAATGGGTTGTAAAAGCTAAAATGATAACAGACTTCAAAAAGATAGGGGATACATTAAACATAGAGGTCCCTTACTTGCAAAACGTGGGATGCAGAAGGATGGCATGCTGACATCACAGCCCACGAAATAATCTACACAAAGCAGTGGGTGAAATTGGGAGGGCGATGATATGACTTGTACAAGAATGAGCTACTCATTTTTACAAATGCAAGCTCAAAGCCTTGATATTTTAGCAGCAGCTGCAACAGTGAAGGGCGGTGGTTGGTCTCTGTCCTAGAAGGCTTACAGTCTAAGAGCTAAGATTATTGTCAATGGGGCCTATTTACTCACAATGCAGGTTAATAAATCTTGTCCTATGATGGCACAAGAGGCAATGGAGGGTGAAGTGACTTACCCAATGTCAGAAGAAGGGCCGGTATTTCCATTTTTTCTTTTATTCCAACCTGAGGAATGGAGCGTTAAGCTTCTGAAAGATAGAGGAGAAATATATTAAGTTGACCCAATAAAAACATCCCTCTCCATCTATTTTCTGTGTGGTTTTATTTTTACATCTTTATTTATAGCCGTGTATTATATCACTGTGCTCAGGACCCATGATGTCAGAAAGCAAAGGAGCAAAGCTAAAAAGCAAGACGCAGGCAGCAGTGAAAAGCAGGGGGGGGTGGGGAGTGGCGTATGAGAGGCAAAGAGGTGGGGGGAGGGGTGGGAGCAGAAATAGAGAGTCAGAGGGGAAAGAGGGGAGAGCAGGAACTATCAGACGTAGGGGAAATGGTCCTTGGTAAGAAGCAGATAGAGAGAGGTCCTGCCATTTGTTTCTGAACATAAATGTGTCCTAAGCCTGTGTGGAGCTTCACCATCCCTATCTAGCAGAGAGACTGCTGTTCTGAAGAAATGGAGAGACTCCTTTTCCTGCTTTCTGCTCTCACTTTGGTCTCTGCACAGAAGATTCCCAGGCTGAAGATTCTGCATACAGGTGAGGATGTGTTCCAGCCTTCCTGGGATCCTTGGCTTGACTTCTACTCACTAGAATGCTGATTAGAACTCGGAGCTCAGTTCTTTTCCATATCTGCTGGCTTGCAGTGATTGCTTCTTGCTATACTACCTCTGCTATCTATAGCCTTCCTCATATAGTATTTTTAGCCTTATAACCTTGAGCTGTAAACAATTTTGTAGATTTTTGCTTTCAGGAAAGATCATTGGTAGTCACCGAGTATGAAGCTACCATACCCCAGACCTATTGGAGAGAGAGGCAGTCAGATTTTCTCCGAGATGGTAAAACTGCGCTGAAAGGTTCAGCAGTCTTTGCTCTCTGTGTCCCTGCGTCCTCTGCATTGCAGGTAGAGGAGAGAGCTCCAAGCACACAGAGGGAGTCCGCAGGATGCTCGGAGTGGCAGACAGACAGATAGATTTACAGCACGTTCAAGCTGAAAATCCTTCACAGACTGATCTCCTTGCAGAAAATGCACCACGGAACCAGATTCTGCCTGTTCTGCTGCTGCAGAGAGAGCACATTTTGTGTGGCGACCACAGAAAAATCATGAATGAGACAGGCAGAGAACAGGCTCCAGGGTATAAGTATAAAAAGGGGGAGGGTCATCTGTAATATTAGAGGGCTGCAGTCCTAAGGGGTTTGAAGGAAAATATTCTTAATGTATCATCTCCCCTGTCTGAGAGACTGACTGGCTGATGGAGAGAGGGTGATTCATTTGCCCTGCTGCAGCTGGTAGGAGAAACCCTATTATTAGTGACCCTTTAAAAGACCCCCAGTGTTGTGTCTACTGGTTAGAGCAGCAGGATACAAATCTGGCTTCTCTTACTGGATGCTCCTTGTGACCTTGGGCAAATCATGGATACAAAACATAGGTTGTAAGCCTTCTGGGGCAGGGAAGCGCCTACTGTACTTCAAAATGATTGGTCTTGAGGTATCATGTGTTGTTAATGTCCCAGCTCTCTGTCCTAGTTCCCTATATCATTGCTCACCTCCCTTTGCCCCCACAGATTTTCCAGGGCTGACGTTTGACCGACCAGATAACCGTTCTGTCCTCTTCCATGAGGAGGGATGCACCAAAGCGTACATCGGAGGGCGAGGGGTCCTGTACATTCTGACCATCAGTGACAGCAACATAAGCCACAATAAGGTATCAGTCCCCTTCCCATTATGTTCTTCAGCATGGGAGCTATGCTGGTAGAGGGTAGGAGGATGGCAGTGGAATATCTTAAGAGCTTTGTGGACCAAAAAGCTCCTGTTTGCTGACCACCAACAGGAAAATAACTGTACCTGAAAACCCAGAGAAACCTACAACATGGGCTGCAAATCTAGTGTGCGCCATTCACTGAATAAACAGATTGCTTTTAGTACTGCCTGGATGTTTTCCTAATGGGATGCTTCCAAAAGGTACCTACTGGGTCCACTCATGCATCATCAGGAACGTGGTAGAGGTGCTGAGTGTCAGTGCTGTGCAGTAAGAAATGAAGAGGGGGTGCCAAGTGAATAATGGAAAGGGGGTTGTGTTGTGGTAGATGCACAGTACATAATGGGAAGGGGCTGTGTTTTTCTTTCCTTTAGATTTTGCTCAACGCAGATGAGAAGGCAGTGAAGACTTGTAAGGCCAGGTACCCAGCAGCTCAGGTAAGAAGGTGGAGCTCATGCATCAGTCGGGAACAACCAATCTTCCCTTACAGTAGTTTTAGCTGCATAAAGCAAACTTTCTCCCAGCTCCACTCTGTCTCTTCTCCCATGTAGGTCTACGAATTTAGCAACTTCATTCAACAAGAGTCAGCCTGTGGTTCAGTGAAGGACCTGGATTTGATTCTCTGGCTATGTCTTCTCTTTGCTAGGTTGACTGAGGCTGGGATGTTGTGGAGGGAGGGGCCCCTGTCATTGTGTTTACAAGGTTCATGTAGGAGCACTAGTGCCCAGCTCTGATCAAGGATTGGTGGCACAAAGACTGGGATAAATGAGTTAGGAGGGTTTACAAAACAAGGGAAAGTCCACAAGTGGTAACAAATGAAGGCTCATGGTGCTGTAATAGAAAATCTGAAACATAGAACATGACAGTATATAAAGGCCATTCGGTCCATCCAGTGTGCCCACATACAGCATCTACTCAACTCTACAATCCCTTCCTTTCAATCAGAAATCATCTCTGTTTGTCCCAGGCTTTCTTGAATTCAGCTATATAGTCATCCACCACACTTTTTATAAAGAAAGTTTTCCTTCAATCACACCTCAGTCTATCTTCTTTCACCTTCATCCTATGCCCCCTCGTTCCAGAGCTTCCTTTCAATTGAAGGAGAGCCATTTATGCTATGGAGGTATTTAAATGTTTCTATAGTATATCCCCATCTCCTGTCTTTCTTCCAAAATGTACATATTGGGATTTTTTAGTCTGTACCCATATGCCTTATGATGAAGACTTCTGCCCCAACTCTATTATGTTTATACCTCTTTGGAAAGTGCAGGGACCCGGGATATCAGTGCTTGACCCAATACAAGCAATGAGGAACCTGTGTGTCTTTTGGGGATACTGCTAGGTACTTGTGACCTAGATTGGCCACTGTTGGAAACAGGATACTGGGCTTGATGGACCTTGGTCTGACCCAGTATGGCATATCTTATGTTCTTATAGTCAGTCTCCAGAATTGCATGCAATACTCCAAATGACATGCAGAGGCATTATCACCTCCTTTTTCCTGTTGGCTATTCCTCTCCCTATGCACTCAAGCATCCTTCTGGCTTTCGCTATCATCTTTTCTACCTGTCTGGCCACCTTAAGATCTGATACAATCATACCCAGGTCCCTCTCTTCTTTCATGCACAAAATAATTTCACTCTCCACTACCTTAGGTTTTTACAGCTCAAATGCATGAGCCTGTATTTTTAGCTTTAAATCTTAGCTGCCAAACTCTAGACCATTCCTCAAGCTTCATTAGATCCCTTCTCATGTTTTCCACATCTTCCATGGTGTCTACTCTGTTGCAGATTTCTAAGTACACCATATCTAGCACTCTCCCTCAATCCAACTCTCTAGTCACTCAGTCAAAGATATTGATCAGATCAGTCTGGCAAGAGCTGCCTCTGATGAAACCTGCTGCCTAAGATCCTAGATTCCAGAAACTGCACAATTCTCTGCTTTGTCAGTAATTACTTTTATCTACTCAAGCTGAGATCTGATGAATGTTTCAGCCTCCTCCCTACTTCCACTTTTATGAAGGGGAACCACATCCACCCTTCTCAGTTCTCTGGGATCACTCCTGGCTCTACCACAGCTTCCCTGTGTTCCTTTAATACCCTCGCTCCGCCACAGTGTTTGCTTTTAGTTTAACAAGCTTCTCACCTGGCAAACTACTTCTGTATCTTGCCATGAAAACCCAGTGGATAGTCACAACAAAACAAATTGTGCTATAGTGCTTGAAGATGAGATCCCCAGGTCAGAAGACACTCAGTGGGCTACTGAAGGCTCTTCAGAGTAAAGTGAGCATTTATGATGTGGTTGGAACAAAGCCCTCGGGATGTCTGATTGCTGAAGCTGCGCATAAAATGAGAGTCACAAGCTGCAAAGGTGTCTTACATACTGGGACATGGAACCTATGAAGCATGAACCAAGGGAAGCAAGAGGGGCCTGATAGTTATTTGCGATGGTTATGTGCCTCTACATTGCATAGCCATCACTGCTGAACTTTAACCCTGGATATTCAGTGCTGGGTCATATGCGGCCCCGGCATTGAATATCTGGGGTTGTTGCACAGCCAAAGATGCCGCAGAAGCTAACCGAACAGCAGTGATATTGCGCCACTGTCCAGTTAGCTCCCATGGGTAAAGGTAGGCCAGCTTTTGCTGCGCCTATCTTTACCCGTGGATTGCTAACCAGGCAGCAGTACAATATCTCAACTGCCCAGTTAGCGACTGGTGTCGCCTCTGCTATATTTGGAACATTCCCAACACACCCGATGCTAAGCGGCTAGCACTAGGGTATGTAGCGGCGTTAATCAGGGATATTCAGAGGCACTAACCATGTTAGTACCACTGAATATCCCTTAAGTGACATTTACATGGTTTACAGGTCTGTGAACTGTGTAAATGCCTTTGAATATTGGGCCAGAGGTGCTCAAGAATGAAATGGAACGGGTACAATTCGATCTGTTGGGTATCAGCCAACTGAACTGGACTGGCATTGGGTGATTTGAATCTGATGATCACATGTTATACTATACCAGAAATGAAAGAAAGAAGAAATGGTGTTTCATTATAATTCAGAAGAAACTTGTAAGAATTGTAATGAAATACAATGCTATCAGTGAACATTTAAATTCTATTCATCTATGAGGAATGCCCATCAAGGCAACTATTATTCGGGTATCTGTGCCAACAACAGCTGCAGAAGAGGAAAAGGTTTATCAGTTCTACGAACAAGCTGATGACAGAACACACAAACAAGATAGGCTGATAGTCATGAATGTTTGGAATGCAAAAGTTGGGAACAAGGGAGAAGGTAAAATGATTGGACAATACAGCAGAAAATAAGCTGGAGAAAGTGATAGAATTCTGCAAGACCAACGATCTATTCATCACAAACACCTTCTTCCAGCAACACAAGCGGCGACTGTACACACGGACTTTGCCCAGTGGATTGTACAAAAATCAAGTTGACTACATCTGTGGAAGTCAACGATGGAAAAACTCTATAACATCAACAAAGACAAAACCTGGAGCTGACTGTGGTACAGATCACCAACTACTAGTATATAAACTCAAGCTAAAGTTGAAAAAGAGCAAGCCACTCATGAATGTAGCAAAATATGATCTTGAGAATATACCACCAGAATTTAAAGACTGTCTGTGAAATCAGTTTGCTGCTTTAGAAACAAATGACAGAGCACCAGAAGAGTTATGGGATGACATCAAGAAAGTTGTGTTAAAACAAACACGTCTCTGCAAAGGTGTAAAAGCAAAAATGGCCAAAATGGATGACAGAAGAAATTCTAAAGCCTGCTCAGAAATGCAGAGAAGCTAAAGCCAGAGGAGAAAGAGAGGCAATTATGGAACGTAACAGAAATTTCCAACATGCAGCAAGCGAGACAAAGAAGTACTACAGTGATGCATCAAAGAAACAGAATAAGAAACTATGAGAGGAAGAAGAAGAATCGGCTTTTTCTAAAGCTATGAGAGTTAAAGAGAAAATTCCAGCCTCTGACTGGAATGCTACAAGATGCTCAAGGATCCATGTTGAATGATGCTGAGAAGATCAAGAAAGGGTGGAAAGAATATACAGAGTCATTATACCATAAAGATTAAGTCCTGGCTTTCTCCATCCTGGCTCCACAATTGTGGCATTGTCTTCCGTTATATCTTTGAGAAGAATCATCTCTTAAGAAGTTTAAGAAAGGGCTGAAAACTTACTCTTTTGAACTTGCTTATAAGCAGTTGCCTGACCCCTAGCTCTCCAGCACAACCAGAGTATGAAGCAGTAGTTATACCTCCTTGTCCTGTTTTCCTGTTGCTCTGTTATTGCAACCTCCCCTTTTCTAATCCCACTGTTCTCTTCTCCTCTTTATGGTCTCTTTTTTATGTTATATTAAGAATCCCTCTTATTTTATTTGTAAACCACTCTGATACAATGTGATAGGACGGTATATCAAGTTTAAATAAACTATAAGCCACTCCCTCTCCAGTTCTCTACCAGGTTAATGTCATTCTCTATCATCCTAGTTCAAAGAGCTCCTCAATAGGTTTGTCCATCTGTTCTGGAAAAAGCTTCACCACCTCTTTGACAGAGAAAGGTTCCAGGTGAACTGAAAGTGAGCAAAAAGGAATTGCCCCCACTGTGACAAGCAAAAGAAGTTAGAATAGAGGTTAAGGCAAAAATCTTCAGCCCCTAGCAGAGATCTGACTTCTGTGGCCTCTTCCTGCTCAATACTCCGTGCATTGCTCTAAAAGCCAGAACACTTATGCTCACATAAATTGACTTTCTGAAGATTTTTCCCACCCTGTATGTTGAGAAAAGTAAGGGCATAGTCCCACAATGTGTGTATGGGATTCCCAGTTGTGGGTTTAGCCCATTGCTGCTGGGACTTGTAGTCTTGCTTATCTTAGGGAATGCAATAGAGCTAGCAGAACTAAAATTCTCTGCATGCAATGGGCTAAACCTAGGACTGGATCAACCCTGTTGGGTGAATCTGGAGCCAGTTGGCCAACCTATGCATGTCCTTTTAATTGCATTTGGGGATGGTATTTCCAGGGGCAGAGTTAGTGTGGAAATAACTAAAACATATACATTTTATTGTAATTTGAAAGGTTTGCATGCTATTTGGGGTGAAAAAGTACATCTAACAAAGGAGGCGCAGATCTCGGGAGAGGGGGAGGGGATTCCTTTGGGTAATTATCCAACTAGGCATATGCAGATATTTTTACTTTAAAAACTCCATGGATAAAATGCCTGCTGTGGACTTTGCTACAATGTGCACACTGTGCAGATTGCCCTCTGAATACTGTAACAAAATGCACTTGACTATAAATCAAATATTTTTTATTATAAAAAGCTCTACATACACACCTTCACATACATGCACACACACATTCTGTATACACAGACAAGCTCACTGCCAAAGTCCTCTATTTTTGCACTGCAGCACTCCTGTTATACCAGTATTGAGGACCCCCCTGCAGCTCAAGGACCCAGTACAAGCATTGTGGAACCTGTGTCTCTTGGGGAAACTGCTAGGTACATATGACCTAGATTGGCCACTGTTGGAAACAGGATACTGGGCTTGATGGACCTTGGTCTGACCCAGTATGGCATATCTTATGTTCTTATGTTCTTATGCCAGTACACCTCACTCCTACCCTGCAGCACTCCCTGCTATTCCAGTACTGAGACCCCCTCTCCCCCCCCCCCACAGCTCTACCAACGCCCCTCACTCCTGCCCTGCGGCACCTCCTGCTATTCCAGTACTGAGACACCCCACACACACACAGCTCTGCCAATGCCCCTCACTCCTGCCCTGCGGCACCTCCTGCTATTCCAGTACTGAGACACCCCACCTACACACACACACACACAGCTCTGCCAATGCCCCTCACTCCTGCCCTGAAACATTTCCTGCTGCTATTTCAGTAGTGAAACACCCACCCACACCCACACAGAGCTCGGTCAGTACCTCTCACTCCTGTCCTGCAGTACCCCCTGCTATTGCAGTGCTGAGACACCCACACACACACATACCAATGCATCTAAATGTATGGAAAGGCTGAGGGGAGATAAGGTGGGCAATAAAAGGCAGAATCACCAAAAGTAGCCTGGGTTTTTTTTCTTTTCTCTTCTCTTCCTGCAGGATGAATGTGATAACTATATCCGCGTGATCCAGAGGATAAACAGTTCTACAATCATCATTTGTGGCACCAACGCTGAGTCTCCCAAATGCTGGTTCATGGTAAGCAGCAAATGTTCCCAGGAAGTATCTTATCTTATAAGAGGTCTACTAGTTGACAGGAGGGCCGGAATCATCAGCACGTGCACTCAAGTGTGGCTTAGGCATGTGTTTTGTCCGTTTCTCTGTTTTTTTTAAATTGCATTTTTATAAGTTTGTAACATGTTATATAATATGAAGTCCATAAATGCAATCAAAGATAAACTCACCCAAAAGTAAAACTTCTCTATCTCCACAAATTAAGAGTCCAAGAGTAACCATGAAATAAGAACAGAGGAGCCAGAGTCTCCACTTAAAGTTCCCCTGTCCTGCCAGTCCTTAGGAGCTTACCCCCTCCCTACCAACCCCCCCCCCCCCACCTCCTCTTCCTTATTATTCAGAATTGATCTCAAATTCATTCTTTTCTGTTTACAACGAGATTCTCAGCTGTACCAGTTTCAGAGTAAGCACCAGACTCAAGGCGTTATTCCTGATACTCAGATACCCGGCTCCACTCCAGGGCTTCCCAAATCTGGAGACCCCACAGCCAACTGGGTTTTCAGGCTATCCACAATTAATATGCATGAGATGTGTTTGCATATACTGGGTCTCCAATGGAAACAAAGTGATCTGATACATAGCTTGAAAACCCGTTTGCTGTGGGGTCACTGGGACCAGTCTGGAGACTGTGCTCTTATTTCTGCTTTAAAAATCGTAGTCAGGGAATCTTTTAGCTAGGTAAAAACTGCAGGGTTTGCCTCTGGACAGGAAGCTGCTGCTGTAATATGACGATTTTTCTTCTGCATTCTAAGAATACAGAGTCCAAAGTTCTGCAGAGCAGCTTGGGACAGCCAGTGAGTGGTGAAAGGATATCCCCGGCCTTGCCTTCCCAGCCAGCAGTAATCATTGCAGTAGGTATGTAGCCCCCTCTTATACTGTTCAAAACAGACCAGGTCTTTCATGGGTGGTTGTGGCAGGGGAAAAGCAGTGAGAGAGGAGAAGGAGGAGAGTATTTGGATCATTTTAATTTCTGATTTACTCAAATTGTAGCAATAAGGGAAAACAGACAGGTTATAAGTGAAACCTTGTAAATTGTGTGCCATAAGAACATAAGATATGCCATACTGGGTCAGACCAAGGTCCATCAAGCCCAGTATTCTGTTTCCAACAGTGGCCAATCTAGGTCATACATACCTAGCAGTTTCCCCAAAAGACACAGGTTCTGCAATGCTTGTACTGGGTCCAGCATTGATATCCTGGGTCCCTTCTTAATAATGGCTTATGGACCTTTCCTCCAGGAACTTGTCCAAACCTTTTTTAAACCCAGCTACACTAACAGCCTTTACTACATCCTCCGGTAACAAATTCCAGAGTTTGATTACACGTTGAGTGAAGAAATATTTTCTCATATTAGTCTTAAATAGTTTACCCTGTAGCTTCATTGCATGTCCCCTAGTCTTTCTATATTCTGATAAGGTAAACAATCGATCTACGTTTACCCGTTCCACTCCGTTCATTAATTTATAGACTTCTATCATATCTCCCCTCAGCCGTCTCTTTTCCAGGTTAAAGAGCCCTAACCTTTTCAGCATCTCTTCATAGGAGTATCCTTCTATCCCCTTTAGCATTTTGGTGGCTTTTCTTTGTACCTTTTCTAATAACGCTATATCCTTTGTAAGATACGGAGACCAGAATTGCACACAATATTCAAGGTGCGGTCTCACCATGGAACGATACAGAGGCATTATAATATCCTTTGCTTTCCAAAGCTCTGCTCCCTTCATCAGGACCATGAAGGAAAATTATTGTGACCCCACATACCCCTGGTGCTACACAGAACCAGCCTTAACAAAAGCCAAGCTAGCTCTCTCAGCTGAGCATTTGCAAGGAAAGTGAGTAGACAGAGACCCCTCTCTGTCACCATGGGCAAGTAGCTTCCTATAACGCTGCACTCTCCTGTGCTCTGGATGCTCTCGCTCCGCCCATACCACGTTCTGTGAGACGTTCTGCACCCCAGCCCTGGCTTTCATCCACTACCTGCTATCTACATTCCTGTGCCCATTCAGCTGAGCGTGCTTGGCTCAAATCCCACTCCCTTGCGGACTTTCTACACTTCAAATTCATGCTTGAGTCTTTTCAGTCAGTCATAGCACTTGCCAAACAAGATTATTATGTCCATCTGACTAACTCTCTTGCCTCTGACCCTCACGCTGTCTCTTTTCTACTCTCAGCTCTCTCCTCAAAGTGCCTCCGCCTCTGACACCTCCCTCCCTTTCTGCCCAAACCCTGGCTGACTATTTTCATGAAAAAATCCACAAGATCACTCTCCAATTCCCCACAAAGACAGCTACTTCCCCTCCTCCCCCTCTTCACTCCCAGCTTTCCCCCTCTACCTCTGCTACCCTCTCTTCCTTTTCTGTGATCTCTGAAAAGGAAACTGCACACCTTCTTTCTTCCTCCAAACTCACTACCTGCTCCTCTGATCCTTTCCCCACCCGTCTCCTAAGCCCCATCTCCTCCACCATTGCCCCTTCCATCTCTCATATTCTCAACCTATCGCTCTCCACTGCAACTGTCCCTGCAGCCTTCAAGCATGCTGTGGCTACACCTCTCCTCAAGAAACCCTCACTTGATTCTACCTGCCCTTCAAATTATCGACCCATCTCCCTCCTCCCCTTCATTCCTAAACTACTTCCATGCGCAGTTCACCACCGCTACCTTGACTTCCTCACCTCTCATGCCCTCCTGGATCCTTTACAATCTGGCTTTCGTCCTTTACAATCTACTGAAATGGCTCTTGCCAAAGTCTCCAGTGACTTGTTCCTGGCAAAATCCAAGGGCCTTGACTCCGTTCTCATCCTTCTTGACCTTTCTGCTGCTTTTGACACTGTTGACCATCACCTTCTCCTTGATACCTTGTCCTCGCTTGGTTTTAAGGGCTCTGTACTATCCTGGTTCTCTTCTTATCTCTTCCATCGCTCTTTCAGTGTTTGTTCTTGTGGCTCCTCCTCTGCTGCTATCCCTCTCTCAGTTGGTGTACCCCAACTTCTCTATGCTTGAAATCTCTGGCAATCCAGACCTGAATCTCTGCCTGCCTTTCTGACATTGCTGCTTGGATGTCTCACTGCTGCTTGAAATTGAACATGGCCAAAACTGAGTTTCTTATTTTTCCCCCTAAAACCTCCTCTCCTCTTCCTCCTTTCTCAGTCTCTATGGATAACTCTACTCCTCCCTGTTTCATAAGAACATAAGATATGCCATACTGGGTCAGACCAAGGTCCATCAATCCCAGTATCCTGTTTCCAACAGTGGCCAATCTAAGTCATATGTACCTAGCAGTTTCCCCAAAAGACACAGGTTCCACAATGCTTGTACTGGGTCAAGCATTAATATCCTGGGTCCCTTCTTAATAATGGTATATGGACCTTTCCTCCAGGAACTTATCCAAACCTTTTTTAAACCCAGCTACACTAACAGCCTTTAGTACATTCTCCGGTAACAAATTCCAGAGTTTGATTACACATTGAGTGAAAAAATATTTTCTTTTATTAGTCTTAAATAGTTTACCCTGTAGCTTCATTGCATGTCCCCTAGTCTTTCTATATTCTGATAAGGTAAACAATCGATCTACGTTTACCCGTTCCACTCCGTTCATTAATTTATAGACTTCTATCATATCTCCCCTCAGCCGTCTCTTTTCCAGGTTAAAGAGCCCTAACCTTTTTAGCCTCTCTTCATAGGGGTATCCTTCCATCCCCTTTACCATTTTGGTGGCTCTTCTCTGAACCTTTTCTAATAACACTATATCCTTTTTATCGGCTTGCAACCTTGGGATTGTCTTTGACTCCTCTCTTTCCTTCTCCGCACACATCTATCTGATAGCTAAGACCAGCTGTTTCTTTCTCTATAACATCAACAAAATCCGCCCATTCCTTTCTGAACACACAACCAATACACTTATCCACTCCTTAATCACTTTCCTTCTTGACTACTGTAACCTACACCTTGCTGGTCTCCCTTTGAATCATCTCTTTCCCCTTCAATCTGTTCAACACTCTGCTGCGCGGCTAATCTTCCGCCAGCCTCATCATGCCCACATTACTCCTCTTCTCAAGTCACTTCACTGGCTCCCTATCCGTTTCTGCATCCAGTTCAAACCTCTCCTGCTGACCTATAAGTGCATTCACTCTGCAGCTCCTCACTAGCTTTCTTCTACCCCCCTCCCCCCTCAGGAACTCCGCTCTTCTGGCAAATTGCTTCTATCTGTGCCCTTTTCTTCTATTGCTAACTCCAGACTTCGCTCCTTTCACCTTGCTGCACCTTACACTTGGAACAAACTGCCTGTGTCTAAATGGCAGGGGCCTTCTCTGACCCTTTTCAGATCCAGGCTGAAAACTCACCTCTTTGCTGTTGCTTTTGGATCTTGACTCACCTGATCATCTTGTTTCTTTACCGTTCCCCCTAGATGTATCCCTGTCTACACCTTCTGTGTTGTCTCTCTTGACTAGATTGTAAGCTCTGAGGAGCAGGGACTGTCTCTTACATGTCTGTGCAGCGCTGCATACATCTTGTAGCGCTAGACAAATACTCAGCAGTAATAGTAGTAGTAGTATTAACAAAGGGAAGGAGCAGAATTCTGGAAAGCTTGTCACATATGTATTGCGTTATACAGTCAAAAGATCTCAGTTACACAGCCTGTTTGTTGACTTTTATGTCAATGTATTAAACAAACTAGCACAACAGCCACATGACTTCACTCAAGAGGATTTACTAGAGAAAAGGTAAAAAATCATGGTTTTTACAAGTTGAGATAGCTGAGGGAATATTATATGAGCTGATGTATAATACAGGAAATAAAGAACCTCATAGAAAATACAGTTGGTTCCCACCCCTATCTTTCTCGACTTCGCTTCCTCTCTTTTCCCCGTCCCCAACCCCTTTTCTCTTTTAGCCCTGCCCCTTGAGGTCTCTCGCTCTAAACTCCCCCAGCCCTCCTGCCCCTGATCCAGGCAAGCTTTTATGCTCCTGACCTGCACATCTTCATCATGCAGCATACTTAGGCTCATGTTTCCTGTAGTTACACCATCCAAACGATCTGCATAGACATGTCCATGTCCATGAGTTTAGTCATACATGTTTATGTAAAGCCCGTCCAGTCCCCATTTCATATTCCATCTGTTAGCAGATGGAAATATTGTAAGAAACATAAAAAAATCCACATGAATGCAATGAAACACTCAGTTGGCATTCAAGAGGATGCATGACTCTCTGCCTCCGCTTCCATCATGATACTAGCATGGTAGCAGAGGGAGCACACCTCATAGTCTGAACTTTATTCAAACCCAGCTCAGGCAATACTGTATGCAATGGCTTACTAACAACGCCTGCACAGTTGATATGATGGGCAACTTTCCAAAAGGCTTCCTTCCCCTGCTCTAACCCTCCTGACATGGCCTGGGCACACTTTCTTTTCATGTTGGCCATGATGATACGATAGTCGGTGAAAGGTGTGGACTTGAATAGATATGAACCAAGCTGTTTCCATTTCAGATGTAATAACACTCCTTCATATTACAGAGGGAGACCTGTACTCGGCGTTATCTCAGGAGAGAAGTGTGATCCAGCGCAGCTTTGGACAAAGGAGGCTGGTGAAGACGGAAGAGAGGTGGCTTGGAAGTAAGAGAAATTTCTAGAGCTGCAGACTTTTCCTTCTTAGTGTACCAGTAATCCCACTGCATGCCTTTGATCCACCAACACAACCCACAGGTGCTGTGACTGGCCCTCTTCCAACAATACTCATTAGAAAGACCTACAGAGTGTATTTATATTGCTCGTAGCCCAAAGAACTTAAGTTCTCAACCTGAGCACAAGGAAGTTACCTGACGTTTTTAAGGCCACACAGCCAGTGATGGAGTGGGTGAGGGGATGATCTTGGTCTCCTGCTGCCACCTTTTTGCTACAGGGCTAATCTAGCTAATTGTGGGAGCCCTCTTCCCTACTCCGCTTCCTCTCATCCATCTCTCCCTTACTCTTTGCCTCCTTTTCTGGCAGGGGAGGCCATCTGACACCTTGTCTCTGTCCCTCACATCTGTCATTTCAGCCAGGCTGATGTTGAATTTATGCTTGTTTCAGGAGCAGAATTCGTCAGCATGGCTTTGCTTCCTGAGAAGGACAAATCGATAGAAGAAATTTATGTCTTTTACAATGAAGTCAACAGGACAGTCGATCTAGACAAGGAACCCATTAAAGCCAAGCTGGGCCGGGTGTGCAAGGTATGCAGAAGGGGCAGTGAGGGTCAGAGTGCTAGAGTGCTGTTAGAGCCCTATAACAACTGCAGGATAGAGCACAGAGATGCAAGGAGACATTATTGAACCAAAACTGTTCCACTCAATATCTCTACTTCACATGCCTTTGAGTCCATGCTGACTCCTAGCAACCCAGCAGCTCCTGGGGTTTCTTGGCAAGTTGACCAGAAGTAGATTGCCAGGCCTTTCTTCCAAGGCAATGGAAGGTTAAGTGACTTGCCCAAGGCCACAAGGAGTTCTAGTAGGAATCAAACCCTGGTCTCTTGGCTACCAAGCCAGTGCTCTAAGCATGTGGCTACTGTTCTGTTGCATAACAGTAGAAAATGGGCAACTGGGATAGGAGGCAGCTCCTGTGTGTTACTGTGTTGGATAAAGTGACCAGATACCTCCATGACCAGCAGGGATACAAGCTGAGGCAGCCCTGGTTTTATCCCAGTGTATAAATGGAGATCTAGTCCTGGCTTTTCTTTGCCAACTCATTAGGGTAATCAGAACTACATCCTAAAAGCAAATGGGAATCAAACCAGGACTGGCTCAGCCTAGACCCTGGCTGTGGAGACCACGCCAGCTCTGGTTTTAAGGATACCCCAAATAAATATGCATGAGGCAAATTTGCATATGTTTGAAACTCAATATGTGCTCATTTATCCCATGCATATTTATTATAGATATCCTGAAATCCCAATGGATGTGTGGTTCCCAGGACAGATTTGGAAAGCCCTGTCCTAAAGAGTGCTGTCTGATTCATGTTGCAATACCTACCTACTATGCCCTGCTCTTATCTGAATTTCTGTCCACTAGAGTTTCAGCGGAAACTCAGCAGGCTCATGCCATAAGTGCCTGCACTCTAATCTCAGCCTGCTGCTATCCTGTCGCACTAGAAGAGACACTCAGCATCTAACGAACCTTTGTCTCTGCTAGGAGGGGAGCTAATCCTATTCCTTAATCGTTTGCAGGTTGATGAGGGAGGGAAGAACTTCCTGGTGGATTTCTGGACCACGTTTCTCAAAGCTCGGTTGATCTGTGGCAGTCCCTCGGACTTTCAGTATTTCAACAAACTGGTTGATGCATTCGTGCTGGCAGGGGACAGTGAGAGCAAAGGGACAATGCTCGGCATTTTCACAAACATTTGGTCAGTGGGCAGCGAGCTCTGAGCTTCAGAAAGCTGTAGAGAGGGCCAAGCCTCACTCACCTCACCTCTTATTCCATTCTGCCTTGTAGGGGTTCCACTGCTGTCTGTGCTTTCTCCATGGATAAGATTAAGCAGGCTTTTGCCACTTCCAAATTGAAGGACTACCCGAACCCCCTGTCAGGAAGCAGGCCTGGAAAGGTAAGAGCTGTGAGCTCCTGCACACTTCAGCCTTTTCTTCCCTTCCATTTCCTTGCACTGACGCCTCTTCTCTCTGCTTCACTCCTCACAGTGCATCCCTCAGGCTACTACCAATACACTCTCTAAGAATGTTCTGAATGTGATTAAAGAACACCCTGAAATTGAGGAGAATATTTATCCAGAAGGGAACCTTCCACTCTATGTGCTGCCTCCTGCTCAGACTTATACCAGAGTCCTTGCAGACCGAGTCTGGGACTTCAATAATAATCCTCACACTGTCCTCTTTCTAGGAACAGGTGTGTTCAGCATTCTCTGGCAAGGGACTGCCAACTCCAAACTCACTTGGGAGATGTGTGCGGGGCTCTTGGTTCTGGAATAGTAGAGGGTGCTGCTGGGCAGGAGTGAAGTGTACTCGCAGAGCTGTGTGTGAAATGGGGGGGGGGGTTCTCAGTACTGGAATAACAGAGGGACAGGAATGAGGAGCACTAGCAGGAGGGGGGTATTTCAGTACTGGAACAGCAGGGGGTGTCGCAGGGTAGAATTGATGTGCATTGGCAGAGTTGTGTGTAAGGAGGGTCTCAGTACTGGAATAGCAGCAGGATGTGCTACAGGGTGGGAGTGAGGGGCTCCAACGGAGCTGTGTGCAAGGGTCTCAGTACTAGACGGCGCTGCAGGGCAGGATTGCGATGCATCGGTAGAGTTACTACTATTTATCATTTATATAGTGTGGCAAACAGTGCATATATGTAAAAGATAGTCCCTGCACATCAGAGCTTACAATCTAATCAAGACAGAAAACACAACAAACTGTGGACCAGGGTAAATCTAAGCTCTGTGTAAAGTGTGTGTGTGTGTGTGTGGGGGGATTTCTTATTACAGGAATTACATCTAGGGGGAGGGGAGAGGTCATAGTCCTTGAATAACAGGAGGAGATTCTGCAGAGCAGGGATGAGGAGCACATGGGAGAATCTCAGTTCTGGAATAACATGTATTTCTGCAGGACAGGAATAAAGTGTGTGTGGGAGGGGGACTCAGCCCTGGAATAATAGCGGTGATGCTAGATAAGAGTGAAGTGCATGTGAACGGGAGTTATGCTGAAATGACAGGGGGAGCTTTGGGTCAGGAATGAGATGCATGGCGGGGGGGGGGGGGAGGGGGGGTCTCAGTTCAGGAATGGCAGGTAGTGCTGCAGGGGAGGAGTGAGGAACCTGTGGGGAGTCTCAGTTGTGGAATAGCAGAGGGTGCTGCAGCGTAGATACAAGGGATAGAGCTCTGTATGTGTGGGGCTCTCAGTACTGCAATAGCAGAGGATGCTACAGAAGTGAGGTCTGTGTGTGTGGGGCTCTCAGTGCTGCAATAGCAGAGGATGCTACAGGAGTGAGGTCTGTGTGTGTGGGGCTCTCAGTACTGCAATAGCAGAGGATGCTACAGGAGTGAGGTCTGTGTGTGTGGGGCTCTCAGTACTGCAATAGCAGAGGATGCTACAGGAGTGAGGTCTGTGTGTGTGGGGCTCTCAGTACTGCAATAGCAGAGGATGCTACAGGAGTGAGGTCTGTGTGTGTGGGGCTCTCAGTACTGCAATAGCAGAGGATGCTACAGGAGTGAGGTGTGTGTGTGTGGGGCTCTCAGTACTGCAAAGGCAGAGGATGCTACAGGAGTGAGGTCTGTGTGTGTGGGTGGAGGCAGAAACTTGGCTTTGCTGTCCCCCCCCCCTGCATCTGCTGCTGCCATCACCTCTGCCCCCCTCCCCAGCTGCCACTGATTCCATTTGAAGGGTAGGCGGGCAATGGCAGTATTTTCAAAAGCGGCGTCAAAAAGCCGCCACTTTTGGAAATACTGCCGCTGCCTGCCTGCCCCCAAATGGAATAGGAGACAGCTGGGGGGTGGAGGTCGTACAGCTGCCCAAGGCAGTTGCCTAATGGACAGGCCAGCCCTGGGTGGAGGGTTAGTACAGGAATAGCAGGGGGTGGTGCAGGACACAATTTGTTGTTCTCTGCTGATTTCATGCTCTGAATGTTTCTTCCTTTCCCTTGGTTTAGATAAAGGGACAATTCACAAAGTGCTCTACAGTAATGGACAGGCAACTATCCTGGCTGAGATCAGCCCCTTCCACAAAGCAGCTCCTGTTTCTACAATGGCTCTGGACAGCAGCACGGTAAACTCTTTCTTTCACCCTGGTGCTCTTAGGCATCTCAGCTCTACTCACTGTCTCTTTTCTTGTCACCTTCTCACAGGAAGGGGTGTAAGAGACGTGGGTGGTTTACACACCTATATATGAAGTTAGACTCCTTTTCTCCTTCTCACAGTGGAATAATTAATGGCACTTCTCATCAGTTTGCTCCCAGATTCGGCACAGCCACGACACACCACCATTTGCGTGTGGCAGAGATCATTCCAGGTGGAAGTTTGCAAGTTAACACCTATTCCCTGTGTGCGGGAATATTTTCTGCCTTCTAGTTACAGCTCTAAATCTCACAGTCCATTGCCTTTCTACGATACGTACAGCACACCCTTTAAGCCTCTCTTATTATAGTAAGAGTCTTTCTACATAGCATTGGTGTCCCTTCTTGGATATGTTTTTGAAATTGTATTTTATTATAAACCGCTCTGATGCCCCATGAAGGGTGGTATATCAACTTTTAATAAACATAAACATGGGGTGGTTCCCACTCTATGAGATTCTGCTGGAGACTGGCAAGAACAGCTGGACACTCTTATACCTTGGGACTGACTCAGTATCTCTGCCTCAGGGACATCTTTATGTGGGCTCCACACTCCAGATCATACGTATGCCACTGGCAGACTGTGAGCAATATGGAGGCACCTGCAGGAAGTGTGTCCTGGCCAGGGATCCATACTGTGGCTGGGACTCAAACAACAGGCGATGCTCAGCCATCTCCCAAGGAGGGAATGATACGGTCAGGTCTGTTGTGAATCATCTTCCAATCTCACTCCCCCCACCCCACCCAGGCTCACGTCCTTCCTGCAACACTATGACTTAACCTTCCCTCCCCCCCCCCAAGCGCCCCACCTCCTCCCTGTACCATTATAACTGGCTTTTCCGGCGCAGCCACTGCCAGGCTCATTTCTTCTCTGTAACGCTATAACTGACCTTTACTCTGAAGCCACTGCCAGTTTCAGCTCCTTCTTCCTTTCTTACAGTAATCTACTGCAGAACCTCGGCCCTCCGAATGTGACAGTGTGTGAAAAAGCAGCAGGTATGTCTGTACAAGAGTGTAACCTCTCCATCTTGGAGACCTGCTATTCTCCATTCCCCTTTGGTCCTCGCCTAACATGATGCAATAAAAACAGTAAATTCCTTCAGTCAACTTAAAGGTGCTTGGGCAGAATTTGCACAACATAAAAAATATGAAATGACCACAAACCAATGTAATTATCAACGGAAGGAAAAAAGACCTCAGTGAAACCAGTTGTAATTCGGCTCGCCAGTTTTCAAAACCTTCCATACTTGTGCCATGTTTTTCGTCATCGATATAAATGTTATCACCAGTAAAAATATAAACAAACATCCTTATCTGATATGATGTGCTCTTCCTATATGTATTTTAGCCACATGTACTCAGCTGCACCAGGGAGCATTGGTCTGGAGCATTAGTGCTGGGTGAGATGCAGACAGCAAGGCGATTCCACAGACCAGTGCTCCCTGATGCAGTCACAGCGAAACGCCGACAGTGGCTGAGTACACATTGATACAATGCATATAGGACGAGTGCATCATATCAGGTAAGGATGTTTATTCATATTTTCACTGGTGATAAAATATATATTGAGGATGAAAATCATGGCACTGGTATGGAAGGTTTTGAAGATTGGTAAGCTGTAACACAGCTGGTTTGTTCACCCGAAGTCTTTTTCCTTTCAGTGATTACATTGGCTTGTGGTCATTTGATATTTTTTATGTTGTGCAAGTGCCGCCTAAACAGGTTTTCTGTTGACAGAAGGAATTTATTATTTTGAATGGTGTGTGGTCATACCATCTTACTCTTTGTACTGAGTGGCTTGTCTCTTTAATGTGAGACTTTTAAACTGCTTCCCTCCTTTCTGTTCTTTTTTTCTGGACCTATGCAGCTCGCCTTTCTCAGGACAACATGAAAGTGGTGTCTGTGGGCCCAACCGGTTACATCTACCTGCCATGCCCAGTGCACTCCAACAATGCCTCTTACACATGGTGGAGGGACGGCTCCAAGCAGTACCCCTGTGTGGTGGAGGGTGATTCTTGCACTCTGCGCTTTAATGAGAAAACGCCCATGCATAATGGTGTCTTCCGATGCAGCGCCACAGAAGAAGGCACAGAGGAGGAAATCACTGCATACAAACTGGTGGTGGACAGCAGCACTGGCATCCTAAATCTGCCCTTGAGAACCATGGCCGCCACCTCCCTTCTTGCCATCACCTTTGGGTTCATGTAGGATCAATCACCAGAATCTTGGAAGGGCTCTAAAACACTGCCATTTCATCCACCTTCCAGTGCTGTTCCCAAGAACTATCCCCAGGAGCAGTAGAGCACCTTTTCCCGATTGGAGGGGCCAAACAAACCAATCTCCAGCCCTACCTCCAAGCTCTCTGTTTGCTAATGCTGTGGGCCAAAATACTGGTTGGGCTATGGCCCCAGTGATCCACCCTATTTCACTGTTTATGACCACCCCCAAGCCAACTCCCTGTATTATAGCACTAGCACTGGAAAATGTATGCACTGCCTAAAAATGGAAAGTTATAAAAAAGCTGTTGCTCATTAGAGCCTCCATCCCTTTGGTCCATTTGCAGCACCGTCCCTCCATCCCCTTCCAGAGAAAAGCCTCATTTAAAAGGTCTCAAGTAGCAGTGGAGATAGAAGTAGTTTTGCCATCCCCATCCTCCCCCCCCCCCCTCCACACACACACTCAGCCCAGAAAGTTCATGGAAGCGCCTTTGGGATCCATGCGGAGCGCAAGAGTCCCTCACTGGGCATAGTTTCAGGTGCACGCCTGTCCTTTCAGCACCCTGGACAGGGATTGCAGGCTCCAGCAGAAATGCATTCGGACTCACAGTCTGGAAATAAGGGGAGCAAGGATGAGCCCAAGAAAGTCTTCCCTGGAGCATGTGTTCCACCCATTCCCCTGCTACTACATCTGCTGCCTGCCACCTCCGACCCTGCTTTTATGTAAAAATTGCAAAGAACATTTGTGTCAGACTATTATACATTTGCACACATACCATGGCTTTGTACAAATTATTCTTAAGCCAAACAATATCAGGTTCTCTTCTCGGTCCAAGAAAAATGTTCTGAGTATGCTTGGAAAGGGATTAAAACTGAGAAAATGCCAATATTGTCATTGCTTCTTTGTTGTGGGGCCCAGGGGACATTAGCGCCTGTGACGCAGCAGAGAGATATCCCACCAGTGCCAATTTACTACTACTACTATTTAGCACTTGTATAGCACCACGCTTGCGGCGCTATACAACTACCTACAAGAGGCAGCCAAAATACAGACAGTCCCTGCCCGTCAGAGTCATGCTCGTCGGAGCTTACAATTTAATTTCTTTCCTTTATTTCCTCCTTCCTCCAAGACCAGTAGATCCTTGGGAAAAGGCGCTAGAGTCTTGGATTTGGGACTTAGGTGTGGAACTGGAGGAGCTCCTAAGGCACCATCATGTCTGGCTCCACCCAGAGCTCAAGTAGAGATCTAACAGAGATCTAATTATCTGTTTAGCATACAGAGCACTGAATTCTAAAGCAGATGACTTATCTAAACTCATAGAAGAGGCATGCTCATGCTCTGCGTTAAACAAACCCTTTATTTTAATAGGAGATTAAAACCTTACATCCACCTCCCCCCAAACAAGCTCTCTCATTCCTAAATGCAATGGATGCCCTCCATCTAAACCAATTTATAAAAGAACCCACCCATGTAAAAGGAGCAACTCTAGACCTTATCTTTGTCCCTAAATACTTATCTGGCACCCAGCTCCAACTGACAACTCACATATCCCGTTCCCTGGTCGCATCATGCAATGATCTCCTTCATATTACCCTAGTATCTCAGAGCCTCAAAGACTCTAACCAACAAACCAACAGATGCTGAGTCAAGCCTTTTGAAAAGCAGTCCTTCATAAACGAAGTTCTCTCACGCATTGATATCAACTTGTCAGATTTAGATAAAATGATACAAAGCTGGAACACCACCATAGCCTCTGCTGCCACCATCCCCACACCAAAATACAAATCATAACCACCAACAGAAGATGTATACTCTGGAATTCTCATGAAGCCAAGGAACTCAAGTGTAAGCTCAGGCAACTAGAAAGGAGATGGAAAACGAAAGATGACACCCTCAGAGACGAATATCAAGCTAAACAGAAGGAATACACTATCCATATAAATAAAAGCAAATGAGAATACTACTCAAACATACTATTGGCCTTAATCGACCCAGGGAACTGTTCTCAATTGTATCCCCCCTCATGAAGGATCCCACTTAAGTGTCTACACCTGACTCCAAACTAAGCCTTCATCCACAAGCAATGGCTGCCTATCTTTATTACAAAACAACAATACCTCTTGTAGCCCACCTACCCTAACTACCCATGCCCATAGATGGGAATCCTTCAAAATGATATCACCGGAAGAACTCAGCAACATCAGTAGCTATGAGATCAAAATACAAAATAATCACCACAGTTCACAAGATTCTCCAAATCCTGTTGGCTACCTACCTAACATCTCTAATAAATAAAGTGCCTGAATCAAGATTAAGGAGAAGTAACAACCAGAACCTACTATCTAGTCCGCTGCTCAAGACAAGGTGTAAACCACAGACCTGCAATAGAGTCTTCACCCTCTTTGCTCCCACAATCTGGAACTCACTCACTGAACCTATAAGATCTGCACAATCAATTCAGAATCTGCGGGAAAAAACCTCAAAACACACCTCTTCATCGAATACTATGGACCTGACACAAATGTCTAGTACCCAAATTCATGAGTGTCCTACGGCCACATATGTACCAACTGTTCCTCCCCTTTAATTCCGAGTTGCATGCTCCCCTCCTAAGTTCATTGTAAAACCCCAACTCAACTGAGTTTGGTTCTTTTGTTCTCTGTAAACTGCTTTGATTATAGATAAAGCAGAGTATTAAAAAAAATGTTAAATAAATAAATAAGTAGAAGTACTGCAATAATTATCCCATGCATAGGACCCTACATTTCAGCAGGACTGGCCAGCACATGAAATACTTATTATGACAGCCTTCAGTCTTCCAGATTTTTAGGGACAAACTCTCTTTTTTCACAGATAGATATTTGGTGTAGAGCTGAATTTATTATGCTGAGATTCCAATGCAGGGATGGGGTGAGGGAAAAGAGACTGTGAGGGGGGCACGTGCCTCTGAGTATCAAGCCAAAAGGGGCTTGCTGTCAGCAGGGCTTTTACTAATGCACAGCCTGGCTGGAAATCTGCATAAGGTAATGTAGCTAGAGCACTGGCTTGGGAACCAAGAGACCAGGGTTCAATTCCCATTAGCACTCCTTGTGGCCTTGGGCAAGTCACTTAACCCTCCATTGCCTCAGACAAATCCAAGCTATCAGTGTCCCTGTTTAATGTAAGTTATAATGTAAACCGCTTTGACTGAAATGATAAAGCGGTATAAAAAAATGTAAAACAAGTAAATAACCTCATTTATTCCTAAGAATTTCTATCTCCCCTTAGGATCATAAGATCAGCAGAGTGTTTTATAATAAAATTAAGAAGCAGAAATATGGAAGGTCCCCATTCCAAATTGGGAGTAATAGTGGGCCCAGACACATCCCCTCAATGCCATGTCAGCCAGATGGCCTATAATAAGGGCAGGGCCATGCATGATCGTCACTTCCAAATATAGGAACCAACGCTTCAAAATGATTGGGGTACCAAAGACCACACAAATTACCCCTCCCGCACACAGTGCTTGATAGTGAGGGTGCTCTTACAGAGTTGGAAATTATGCTTTCAATGATAGAGCAGACTTCTGATGGTGGAGCGGATAACCCCCCTAGCCAGCTGCCTACTCTGCCAATTGGGACATCCACTCCTGTGTAGAAAAAAACTGACCTTGGCACAGTCATTTAAATCCCTATTACATATTAATAATGCTGCAAATTGTTTTCTATGTAAATGTTTTTTCAATGAATAGGACCTGCTAGAACAAATAGTATGAAGCTCCAAGGAGCGTAGACTCCGGAACAATACAGAAAATGAAAGAGCCAATCGCGGAATACATTACTCCCTTGTAAATTGGGCAAGCCACTTAACCCTCCATTGCCCATGTTCCCTGTAAAATAGTTATCTCCAAGTTATAATGCCCTGTTCAATGTAATTTCAGTTTGTTCAATGTAAACCGCCTCGGTATATAAGAAATGTTAAATAAATAAATAAATAGGTTCATTGTACCATTGATTACACAGGTACACTACCAAAAAACTGCCTCCAGTTTTGCAACTGATTCCTATAGATTTTGGGGTGCTGAATCCAGGAAAAATAGCCAAAATGTTCCATCACGTCACGTTTTCTTGCAAAATTAGATTTCTTACCCATATAAGGAATGTTCACATAATTTCTTTTTAGCCGACTGCAGTTTATTTTCTTGGCCCAAAATAGAGGTTGTAATGGTTAACTAACTAGAAACACTCCCTCATGATATTTTAGAGTGTTTTGTATTCATTTTATACATTAACAGGACAATTGGGAGGCGGGGGGCTAAATCCAGTACTCGCGCTGGCGCATGTTCTTTCCTGTTCGCCTCGCCTCGTTCGCTCGCTCAAACACGGTGGTTGCGACATGAACGTTCCTGTCAAATTTCAGTTTCTTGCAAGTTCATTATTACCTTTTGTTTGCTCAGACGTAATCCAGCTTTATTCCGAAGTGGTTCACTACAGTTGTAGTTTGCAGTGCTGTGTATTTGTGATGGCTCACAGAGCCAGAGGTTGCGTCAACTCTCCGGACAGTTTTTGTTTTATTTGTGGGGAATATACCGTGAAAAAGCGGCAGAGGAACATTTCTTCATTTATTAAAAAAGTATATTTCGCCTATTTCGGTTTGAAGTTAGGCGATCAAGACAAACCGTGGGCTCCTCACAAAGTGTGCAAGACATGTGAGGAAGATCTACGCTTATGGATGAAAGGTAAAAAACAAGCATTTCGTTTCGGAATACCTATGATGTGGCGTGAACAAAGAGACCACAGCAGTGACTGCTATTTTTGCTCTTGCATTGTGAAGGGATACAACTTAAAAAATAAGAACGTAATAAGTTACCCCAACCTTCCCTCAGCAATTAGGCCTATGTCTCATAGCAACGAAGTACCTGTGCCTGAACCACCAAAATCTTTGGATCGTATTTGTGTGGACGGTTCTGATCATGATGAGACTCATCAGATGGCTTTTCCCGATGAGTCCAGTACTTCCGAGTTTGAAACTGAACCAGATCCGAAACCTGAACTTTTCTCTCAAGCTGAATTGAATGATTTAGTCCGGGATTTAGGACTCCCAAAAGATGCTGCCCAACTGCTAGGTTCTCGGCTTAAACAGAAAAATCTATTGTCACCACGAACAACTTTTTATTGGTACCGCAACCGCGAGACACAATTTTTGAAGTATTTCAGCAAAGAGGAAGATTTGGTATTTTGCAACGATATATACGGAGTGATGGAAAAGTTTAAACTCAAGTATGATCCTGCTGAATGGCGGCTGTTCATTGATTCGTCAAAAGACAGCATAAAAGGTGTTCTTCTTCATAATGGCAACACATTCGCTTCAGTTCCTATTGCTCACTCTCTGTTATTCTCCAAGAAAAATACGAGAATTTGGCCCTGATTCTTCAGAAGATTCGTTATGATGAGCATAAGTGGATGATTTGTGGAGACTTTAAAATTCTATCCATGCTATTAGGGCAGCAATCCGGTTTCACCAAATATCCCTGCTTCCTTTGCTTGTGGGATAGCCGGGCCTGCGACCTACACTGGGGGAAAAAAGACTGGCCAATTTGGGAGTATTTGAGACCCGGTGAGAAAAATGTTCTTCGTGAGAGCTTGGTACCTCGTGATAAAATTCTATTACCACCTCTCCACATTAAGTTGGGTCTCATTAAGCAATTCATCAAGTCCCTTCCAAAAGATGGTGAGTGCTTTCGGTACCTTTGCTCAAAGTTCCCCCGACTTTCTGAAGCAAAGCTAAAGGAAGGAGTGTTTGTTGGCCCTGATATAAGGAAACTCATTTCAGATGGAGCATTCGCTGAAACGATGTCTGAGAAGGAAAAAGAAGCCTGGGATTCCTTCAAGGATGTTGTTCTCAAATTCTTGGGGAACAGGCGGGATGAGAACTATAAGGATATTGTTGCCAGGATGCTCAATGCCTTCAAAGAACAAGGCTGTAACATGAGCCTGAAAGTCCATTTCTTGCACTCCCATGTGAACTACTTTCCCGAAAACTTGGGGGCGTACAGTGAAGAACAAGGTGAAAGGTTTCACCAGGACATCAAGGACGCAGAGAGAAGGTACCAAGGAAGATGGAACACCACTATGATGGCTGATTTCTGCTGGTTGCTGCTGCGGGAAAAATACGCCAAGCAGCGCACCAAGAGAAGCATTCGGGGGAAGAAGAAACGGGCCCACCAAGAGATTGATTGACCCAAGAATGACTTTAAAATCTAAACTGTGTTGACAAATATCGTGTTTTTACTAGTTATTACCACAGTGTCGGATCTCATTTATTAGAATTTTATTTTCACACCATCGGGTGTTTGTCTTCATGTATTGCAATGGTGCGGTTTGCGTTTTCTATTCTTACATACATACCTGTACAACATTTTTTGCACATTTCTTTGCTTTGCGTCTAACCTCACTCTTATATGCTCAATGTGGCTGTTTTAAGTGCAGACAATTTTGCTACCATCACAGTGTGTTTTGTTGACATTACTCTATTCTTATGTGCTGCCTTGTTACAATTTTCTTTATTCTTATTTGAATAACTACTAAACAATTAGTATAAAGAATTCATACAAGAAACTTTTATCTCGATCGCACTCAATCTGAAACGTTCACCTCAAACTGCTAACCCAATGTAGCAAAAAATCTGTACGTGATGGAGCAAATTGGTTACCAGATTTGGATTCAGCACACCAAAAAACGTAAAAATCAATCGAAACATTAGAGGCAGTTTAAAAAAATTTTTTTTAGTGTACCTGTGTTATCTATTGTAATATCTGTTACCTATACATAATCCACTAGTTATTCATTGTAACATCATTGTTTTGAAGTTTTAAGTTTAATGTATCTGGTTTATTAATTGTAAACCGCCCTTGATCTCTGGAAGCGGCAGTATAGAAAAACTTATAAACAAAATAAATAAATTTAACATTGCCGCGGGGTCAGGTCGGTGGTGCATATAAGAGACCAAACCAATCACAGAAAGGGTGATGGATATCCAGTTCCTCCCGATCTCGGAGGAACAGAGTCAATGCATCTGCAGCAGGACGAGCCTCCAGTGATGCCAGTGTGCAGCGCCGGCAACTTTCGTAGCAACCGAGGGGTGAATTCAGTTCTGGGAGTCCAGGGGGTGCAGGTGACTGACTGCAGAAGTTTAAATCCCCATCACTCTGCGCCGGGGCACAAGTTTAAATCGTACCAACCCCCTCCCAAATTGGTAAAAGGCAAAGCCCCAGTGGATTTGACCTATTTTCGATTTTGCTTCAAATTGCAGCTGGACAGGCTGGATGGACCAATTTCATTTTTATCTGCCCCCATAGTTATTATTTCAATGTAGTCCACAATCGATGTCCCGGGTATTTTACAATACACATAATCAAACCTTACAATACCAAAACGTATATCACAATCATAAATGCAGCACAATCAAATGAAATGTGCAAAATACAAGAAAATGACGGTTGTGCACTCAGAAGCAGTCCCAAGCCTGAGCCCAGAAGCTTAAAATGCCTTAACTCGCAGGACATTAGTTATTTCAGCACAATCACAGGGCTCCCGACGAATCTATCACAGACACAGAGCACGAAGCCCGTTTCCGTCTACCAACAGCGCAACTGAGCCTTTCGGTCCCGCCTTTTTTATGTCGTGATTGGTTTGCCCGCTCACGTGCTCCGCCATTCTGACCTGCAGCGTGGTTCAATCCCTCCTCGAGCGGCGATTGGCTCTTTAATTGTCGGGCGGGAGGTGACGTTTCTTGCGCTTTAATTAACGATTGGCTCTGAGAGGAAATCGAGGCCTGGGATTCGCCAAAGGCTACCCTGCCCTGGCCAGTGATTGGACAGTGCTGCCTGCCGGGGGCCTTGGTCTTGAGCAGGTGCCGCGGGGGCGGCGGTCGTTGGTTGAGGATTTCCGAGAGTAGCGGAGGACGGTGCAGGGCTTTAGGTGGGGAGGACGGTGCAAGGCTCTGAAGCGGGAGGTTGGGGAGGGGGAAATGAGCGTGGCCTTGGCTTGTGCTGCTGACCGGGCGTGTAAAGCCCCTTCTGCTGTGTCCTGCACAGCCTTTGGCCTTAGTGTCCGTAGCCTTACTGGAGAGAGGGCTCTTCAAGATTGAGAGCAGGGCCCTTTACCGCCCCCCCCCCCCCACTTCAGTCGTTCTATTGTTCAGGGTAAAGTTGCATGCATCATCTCCGTTATATGCAATTTTTAAAAAAAATATTTTGCATTGTCTATCCGGGGGGCTGTGTTGAGAGCTACTGCTTTAGAGGGGTGCGCTCGTTCCCGGGCTTGATATCCGTTCGTGTTCCTGCAACCACCGTTTCTGTTTCCTGCAGGAGATGTCGACCACACAGAGTTCCTGGAGTAACTTGAGCGCACTGCAGAAAGTGGCTCTGAGCCTCAGTATCCCTGCCAGTGTCACCATCGCCTATATTTTGTACCGACGATACCGGGAGAGTAAAGGTAGAGACATTATTTTATTAAAGATTTTGCACGTGTAAAGCATGATTTGCGTACAGAAACTAGTTAATCTTATATTGTGTGGCTGAATCCATGTTTTACAAGGTCTTTGTACAGGGTCTATGGGTGCGGCTTGTGGGAAGAGCCGCCAGGTGCACACTTGGTAACTTATATACAGAATCCGAAATGGCAATGGACAGACACACTGGATCCCTTTTATAGCAATAGGATAACTTAATTATCTTTTATACATCAACAAATAGAAGGGGTGACCTGCACGGAATAGCGGGTACAACCCTAAATATGGCATAGAGGGGGTGACTTGCACAGAGCGGTGGGTACACCTACTCTAGCCACCTATATTAGGCAAACTGGATGGGCCATACTGGTCTTGATCTGCCATCATATATTATGTTAAGCCTATTGTATGCTGTTAGGAACAGTTCTGGGTGCTTATTCTACAAAGGCATCTAAAAGCAAAGGTTCCTTATCGTTCCTCCAGCTTAGTCCTCTACGTATGGGTAGTGCACCTCCTCTTGCAGCATGAAGACTGGACCAATCAAAATTCAGCATCACTGGATCCAGCATCCTGGCTTTCCCTTGCCCCCCAGTGTGTCCAGACTTCATGCAGCAGGAAGATGTTTGTGAGCCGGGCTGGGCTCACTAGTCAGTTAGTTTAGGTCTTAGTTATAGCTAACCTTTTATTTTTCCTTTCTTTGGTCCCTATTGGGGTTTCTATTTGTTTACTGCAGTACAGGAGTACCTGTCTCTTTAATTTTGGAGAAACCGGCACTCCGGAGGGAGGGGGCGGGGGGCTCAGCAGAGGTTCCTCTCCTGCTCAGCCAAAGCCGCTTGCAGTTACTTTTAATTAGCTTGGATCTCTGTGCCCAAGGCTGTTCGGGACAGAGCTCCGGCGCCGGCTGTCCAGCGCCACAGTTCCTGGAAGGTAGGATTCTGTGCATGGCAAGTGCCGACGGGCGGCTCGGCAGCAGGCACAGTTTGTGCAACGGCCCCTGTCTTTGCCGCTATCGCGGTTTGTTCTTTTCTTTCACTTTCTTTTTTTTTTTTTTAGCGTTTTCTTTGGCCCGAGTTTTTATTTTCAGACGGGAACGGGCTATTTCGACGGGGCCTTGACTGGGCTGCTCTTTTCGGCGCCAAATTTTTCCTGCGCCTCAACTTGGTGGATAACCGCGGCCATTTTGTTTCCTGCGGTCCTCTGCTTCGCGCGGTCCATGTGGCAGCAGTCGGCTGTCCCGGAGCCGCGGCGTCTCTCCGCTGACCCTCTTTTTGGTGCCTTTGTTGTTGTTTTTTTCCCTTTTTTGCTTTATTTCTTTTGTATTTTTTTCGTTTTTTCTGGGCTCTCCCTGCGACGGGAGTGTTGTGGGCTGCTAGGAGTGATTTTCACGAGCTGAGCAGCCTGCCTGCGTTTGGCTCGCTTTCTATTGCTATATAAAAAAAAAAAAAGAAACAAACAATCAACCAAGCAAAGAGTCAGCAGCAGAAGCTCTCCTTGCTGGCAGCCACCCAGTGTCTGGGTAAGGGCTTGATTTTGGCTGGGGGTCAGCGTTCTCATTTTTCTTTTCTGTAGTCTAGGCGCAAAGGGCCTCTTTTTTTCTTCCCTGGGGTACAGGGTGTCCTGGCTTCCATGCCCTCGGGATCCCTGTGTGTCATTTGTGGATCACGGAGGGGCGCTTCAGCAGAGACGGGCATCTATCAGCGCTGTGCCTCCGTGTCCCTCAGTATGGAGCAGCGGCTGGAGACATCGTTGGCTTGTTCCCCGCCCTCTGCCGCGCCTATGGTTATTGACTCGCCCTTAGAAGGGCCCTCGGGGGCGAGCCCTGCTCTTTCTGCAAGCACAGGGGCACCAGTTGATTTCGGAGGAGCTTCCCTCTTGGAAGACTTTTCTCCCGATTTTATTTTACTGATGCATCAAGCGTTTTGTCGGCGGCGTCAAAGGGTTGCGCTGGTTTCCCCTTCGGAGCAGGCCACTACCGCGCAACCTTCGGCGAAGGACGGCGGGTTCTCAGGTGTGCGAGCGGCCAAGAGGCCGCGCCTACAGGAGCCCCTGTTGTCCGAGTCGGATTGGGTAGAAGGAGAAGATCATGAGTTGGACATGGAGGAGGAAGCCTTAGAAGAAGGCAAGCTCCCGGAGCCGGAAGACCAGGCGAAAATCATACGGGTTTTTCGCAGAGAGGAATTGCCTGCGCTCCTGTCTGAGGCGCTTCAGACTCTTGTCCAGCACCGCCGGCTGAGGAGGACGATGGTGTGGACCCCATCATTCAGGCTGTCCGTCAGCCGCAGGCGGTTTTTCCCCTGCACCGGGTCCTTGACCAAATGATACAAACAGAGTGGGATGCCCCAGAATCTGATCTCAAGGGCATAAAGATCATGCGTAAACTGTATCCGTTATCGGACAAGGATCTCGACCGGTTCCGTTTGCCTAAGGTAGATGCAGCAGTCTCGGCAGTTACTAAGAAGACCACGATCCCTGTTGAGGGTAGCGCGGCCTTAAAGGAGCCTCAGGACCGGAAGATGGACGGCTTGTTGAAACAATTGTTTGAGGCGGACGCTGTAGCGTTACAGGCCTCCATTTGTGACGCTTGGGTTGCTCGCGCCTGCCTTCGCTGGGTTCAGCGTCTTCGACAGGCGGCGCCCGCGGAAGCCGAGGACCTTGCCGAGCTTCAGCGCTTGGAGTCTGGGTCGGCGTATCTAGCGGATGTCCATTACGACCTCATCCGGGCACTGTCTAATAGTATGGGTTCTTTGGTAGCCACTCGCAGAGCCCTTTGGTTGAAGAGTTGGGCGGCGGATGCTTCTTCTAAGTCTCGCCTGGGCAAGTTGCCCTTTAAAGGCAAGCTGCTCTTTGGTGAGGATCTTGATAAGTTGGGCGAATCCAAGGGCGGCCGTCTCCCGGAGGATCGCCCGAAGAGAGGGAGGTCCCTCCCTTCCCGTCGGGGTCAGTTTCGGGACTTTCGTCGATTTAGGTCTCCCCGTTTCGTGGGATCGCAGCGAGGCAGGTATCTCTCGAGATCTCCCAGTTTTCGGGGCTTCCGAGGAGCCTCTAGACTAGAGGATTCACTGCTGCGACTCCGTCCGCCGCTCGCAAGTCCCAATGAAGGGCTGTGGGTCCAGGCGGGGGTAACTGCGATTGGGGGTCGCCTTCGGCAGTTTCTCCCTGCTTGGACCCGTATCACATCCGATCGCTGGGTTTTGGAGATTATTCGGGACGGGTACGCCTTGGATCTTGCCAAACCTGTTCTCGATTCCTTCGTGGCATCTCCATGACGGGGCCCGGTAAAGACTGCTCATGTTCGCCAAACCCTGGATCGCTTGCTCCGGTTAGGGGCCGTCGTCCCTGTTCCGCCGGCGGAGTATGGTCTCGGCAGATACTCCATTTATTTTGTGGTGCCAAAGAAGGATGGTGCTCTTCGTCCCATTTTAGATCTCAAAGGCGTGAATCGCTGTCTTCGAGTTCCACATTTTCGCATGGAAACCCTGCGGTCCGTAATTGTAGCGGTCCGCAAAGGCGAGTTTCTTTCCTCTCTCGACCTGTCCGAGGCCTATCTCCATATACCTATCCGGGAGTCCCATCAAAAGTATCTCCGGTTCGCGCTTCCGTGGGGTCACTTTCAGTTCCAGGCGTTACCCTTCGGGCTGGCCACCGCTCCTCGAGTGTTCACCAAAGTCATGGTGGTGGTGGTGGCAGCCTTGCGTCAAGAGGGGGTACTTGTTCATCCCTATCTGGATGATTGGTTGATATGTGGAAAAACTCGCTTGGAGAGCGAGACAGCGACGGTGAGGGTCGTCGGGCTTCTGCAGTCTCTCGGCTGGGTCGTCAACCCGGACAAGAGTCACTTGGTTCCGACTCAGTCGCTCGAGTACCTGGGAGTACGCTTCGATACTTGCAGGAGTGCCTTGTCTCTCCCGGAGCGGAGAGTGCTAGCTCTTCAGTCTCTTGTGCGCTGCTTTCGGAAGGCTGCGGCTCCGTCAGCCTGGCACTATCTGCAACTGTTGGGGACGATGGCGGCATCCTTGGAAGTGGTGCCTTGGGCTCGCTTCCACATGCGATCCCTGCAGAGGGCCTTGCTCCGTCGCTGGTCCAATCAGAACGATTCGTTGAACAAACGTCTTCCCTGCCCGCGGACAGTTTGCCAGGATCTGAAGTGGTGGTTGCGCCTATCCTCGCTCCAAGCGGGGATGCCCTTGGAACAGCCGGACTGGATTCCGCTGTTGACGGATGCCTGTCTCACGGGCTGGGGCGCGCACTGCGGAGACCTAGTGGCGCAGGGCCGTTGGTCCCAGCAGGAGAGCGGTTGGTCGATCAATCGTTTGGAGCTCAGGGCCGTTCGGTTAGCGCTGCAAAGCCTCGAACTACAGGTCACGAACCGGGCGGTTCGAGTTCTCTCAGACAATGCTGCGACCGTGGCTTACATCAATCGGCAGGGAGGTACCGGAAGCGTGGGCTTGGAAACGGAAGCCCAGTTGCTATTTGCGTGATAGAGCCCAGGTTGCAGACGATATCGGCGGCACACATTGCTGGAAAGGACAATGTCACGGCGGATTTTCTCAGTCGAGTTCAAGTGGATGCCGGCGAATGGGAGCTGAATCCTGCGGTATTCCAACAGTTAGTGAGGCGTTGGGGTCCGCCGGTAATGGACCTGATGGCCACCTTTCGCTCCGCAAAGGCGTCTCGTTTTTACAGCCGTCGGCGGGAGCCCATGTCCGAGGGCATCGATGCTCTTTTGCAGACCTGGCCCACCTTCGGCCTTCTTTGTGTTTCCCCCGTGGCCTCTACTGGGGCGGGTGATTCAGCGGATCGAGTCTCACAAGGGACGGGTATTGTTGATAGCGCCGGATTGGCCCCGTTGTCCCTGGTATGCCGACCTGATACGGTTAAGCGATTCTCCGTGGCGGCTTCCGCTTGCTCTGGATCTGTTGTGTCAGGGTCCTCTCCGCATGCCGGAGGTGGAGAGATTCTCTCTTTGGCCTGGCTATTGAAAGGGCACGGCTGAAGAAGAAAGGTTATTCAAAGGCTGTTGTGACGACGTTACTTCAAGCCCGAAAGCGCTCCACTTCGCTGGCTTATGTCCGAATTTGGCGTATATTTGAGGATTGGTGTTCCAGGCGACAGGTTCGGGCGGCTACGGCCCCTCTTCCGGTTGTATTGGATTTTTTGCAGGACGGGTTTGATAAAGGTTTGGCGGCTAGTTCTTTGCGGGTGCAGCTCGCGGCTCTCCTGTTAGAGGTAAAATACAGGGGGTCGCGCTGGGTACCCATGCCGATGTGATCCGTTTCCTAAAGGCAGTTTCTCGACTGTGCCCTCCGTGCCGCGTTTCCGTCCCTCCGTGGGATCTCAACTTGGTTTTGCGGGCGCTCTTCGCCGCGCCGTTTGAGCCTCTCTCTCGAGTTTCGGTGAAGGATTTGACCCTTAAGACGGTGTTTCTTGTAGCGATTTGCTCGGCGCGGCGTATCTCTGAGCTTCAAGCTCTTTCTTGCAGGGAACCTTTCCTGTCTTTCTCGGATCAGAAGGTGGTTGTACGGCCAGTACCTTCCTTTTTACCTAAAGTGTCTTCTCCTTTCCACTTAAATCAGGTGGTGTCGCTCCCAGTGTTGCATGCGTCGGGAGAGCGGGCCTCTGATCGCGGTCTTAGTCGTTTGGACCTTAAGAGAATTTTGCGTCGGTATTTACAGGTCACCGAAGACTTCCGCAAGTCAGATCGTTTGTTTGTCTTGTTCGGCGGTTCTAGGAAAGGTGAGGCGGCAGCGAAAGCCTCTATTTCTAGATGGATTAAAGAGGCGATTGCCTCCGCTTATCTGTTGCAGGGGCGTGTTGTGCCGCTAGGCTTGCGGGCTCATTCTACCAGAGCTCAAGCGACGTCCTGGGCGGAATATAGTTTGGTGTCGCCGGCAGAGATTTGTAAAGCGGCGACGTGGTCGTCCCTCCACACTTTCAGTAAGCACTATCGTCTTGATGTCTTGGCGGCACGTGATGCCTGTTTTTGGTTCCGTGGTCTTGTGTGCCGGTTGGCGGAATCCCTCCCGTTAAGGCTGCTCTGTTACATCCCATACATAGAGGACTAAGCTGGAGGAACGATAAGGAAATAGTAATTACACTTACCTGGTAATTGTAGTTCCTTGAGTGACGACAGCTTAGTCCTCCTTCCCTCCCTTGGGACGCTGTTTTGTCTTGGCACGCATTCAGTACGGGAGTCAGTATTTACAGGTGAGTTCTTCAGAGGTTTCTTCTTTGACCTTTTGCTCTCGCTGACTGCTTCTGGTGCGGCAGGCGCGGGACCCTCGGTTGGCTGTTTTTGGTTTTTTCCTTCCCTTCTTGTGGGGGTGGATGCAGTCTAATATGATTTTTGTAGGTTTCACTTCACGCAAAAAAAACCAAAAAAAAACTGGTTTTGCAATTTACGTGACATACTAAACTCTTACGTTTTTCTTAAAGGTTAGCTATCTCTTTCAGTTTGCTTTGACAGTAGTTCACTGGGGGGGCAAGGGAAAGCCAGGATGCTGGATCCAGTGATGCTGAATTTGAATTGGTCCAGTCTTCATGCTGCAGGAGGAGGTGCACTACCCATACGTAGAGGACTAAGCTGTCGTCACTCAAGGAACTACAATTACCAGGTAAGTGTAATTACTATTTGCTTCTGTACTGTAGGCATAAAATAAACATGTTTTTGGAGATGTTTAGAGATGCCTGTGAAGAAGTGCATAAGAGAACCCCAGGCCACCTTAACCACTTCCCCTCACCAGGCCACTTCAGCAGAGACAGAGCAAGGATTTGTCTAGGAAGTATAAAATCCCAGCTAGGGTAGAGGAAGTGATGCCATTGACCTAGATGGACAGCTGATTTCACAGCTTCATTGGGCAGAGCAATAATGTGGGATTTTATACCCTCTTCAAGTGTGTTCACTGCTACTAGTGATATCCCTGTCTGTGCCAAGGGGTAGCTGTGACTGAAAATGGCGAGCATGTCATGAAAAATAACAAACAAGTGTGCTTATTAGGGCTGAGGAGAATGCACTGAAGAGGTAGTGGCTATGGTGGGAACTGGTCAAGGGGAGGCCCTGCTGGAGGGCTGCCTTGTGGACCTGTTGTCTGGTAAAGCTGCTGTCGTGCAGATCATGAAAGAGGAACTTCAGACCACTCCGATATCATTTTAAGTTCAGCAAACCAGTTCTTAAGTGAGCTGGGCGAGATGGTGAGCGAATTGCGGTCAGAAGTACAGGACCTGGGCATACGTGTAGCAGAGATGAGTACCAGGCTGAGCAGGAGCAGTTCTCTAGGAAGATGCATTCTCTGGAGGAAGGATCCAAGCAGATGATCCTAAAATTAGAGGACCTTGAGAACTGTACACTCGGAAACAATCTGCACATCGTGGGAATGCCTGATCTATCTGAGTATCAGGATAGTGGGGCAGCAGAAGTGTCCATCTTTCAAGTGTTTGCTGGGAGAAAATACTGTGATTAAGCTGGACAGAACTCATCAAGCCCTGGGGCCAGTGAGAGGAGTGGTACCGAGGGATATAATCACATGCCTCCGTGACTTTGCAATGAAGGAGCGGATTGCCGCCAAGATGCGAGTGGCAGGGAAAGTTGAGTGGCAAGGTAAAATAGTGGCTGAATTCAACGATTTGGCCACAGGAACATTACAGAGAAGAAAAGTGTTTTGATTGGTGAAGGAGCGCCTTTGGAGGGAACAGATAAAGTACCATTGGTTGTTTCCTTTCAGACTGGCCTTTACAGTCAATGAAGTGACCCAAAAAGTGACACCGTTGGAGGAGGTGGTGAAAGCGATGAAGGATGGTAAGAGGTCTGATCCTATAGGCACCTGCAGAGGAGATCCATAGGAGGATGTGCAAAGTGGTGTATCCCATCTCTACAGCTACTGTGCTCTGTCTTGACTTGATTGTAAGCTCTGATGAGCAGGGACCGTCTTTTACATGTGTATGTGCAGTGCTGCATAAGTCTTGTAGCGATATACAGTATTGGGCAAAGGTTTAGCATAGGTAGGAAATATCACTGAACTGGCATAATTTTGAAAGGAAAACTCCAGTTTTTACGTAGTTTGCTTACTTATTTTCCTCCAGACACCAGAATATAGTGTTGAAATCAATCTTTGGAGGTGGGCTATTTTATAGTTTGTTTTTGTTTACATAATCGTACGATTTAGTGGATACTGTAAATTTTGCTAATTCCTTATCGGTCCTCCAGTTCAGTCCTCCACCACTTGGTAGTGCACCTCCTCCTGCAGCATGGAGACTGGACCAATCAAAACTCCTGACAGCACTGGTACCTTCTGCTGGTCTTCCCATCAGCCCCCAGTGTGTCCAGTCTCCATGCAGCAGGAGGACGTATTAAGCCTAGGCTGGGCTCACTGGAGGATCATATAAGGAGCTTTAGTCAGGGTTTAGATTTTACATTTGGGTCTTTCATTTGGGTCCCTTTAACTTCTTTTTCTTGTAGGTGACTATCCCTTTAAAAAAAAAAAAAAAAAAAAAAAAGCTTTGTACCTGGGTGAGCCAGATCGCTGCCTGCTTCTTTCCACCTTGCCTCCTTTCTTCTTGCAGGCAGAAAGTACTGCAGATCACTCTCCCTTGGCTGTACCGGGGACAGATCTGTCAGTAGTGTGGCCCCGCACAGCTCGCGTCGGCTGAAACAAATCAAGCAAAATTGAATTACCAGCTGTCTACCTAACTAATATTGCTCCACAAACGTGTTCATAATAAAGCATTTCTCTCCCACACTTCAGCAACCATGACCATACCTGCCATAACGTTAGTCTGCCTACTCTCCAGTGTTTTATATGAAGCTAACTCACTCTCCCAAGATCACTACCATATCACTACACTACACAGTACGAACAAAAAACACTTTCACAGCTTTCACCAACATCCACAAAACCCTTACCACAAGAGACACACTCACCTGCTACATATAGCAATAAACCAAACAACCAACACGAAGCGCAACAGACCTGTTCCTCAACAAGAAGAACTCGGATGTGCCTTCATAAACGCTCGCTCCGCACGCAAGAAATGGCCAGCCATCTCAGACCTAATAATCAAACGCAATCTAGACGTTTTAATGGTCACAGAAACTTGGTTCTCAGAATCCGACTCAGTCCTAATAAACCAGCTCACACCACCTAATTACTCCACCTACACATGTAACAGAGCAAACAAAAGAGGAGGAGGTGTCGCCATTGTAGCAAAGACTGATCTCCAATATCGTACAATCCTAGCCAGGAGCACAAAACAATTAGACACTATTTCAATCTACAACAATTACAATACCATCAACCTTAAATACATGACACCAAACTCAACATCTGAAGAACTATCCAACATTATTGACTTAGCCTGCAACCCCGTATACCCAGATAAACCAAACTGGCTAATGGGCGACTTCAATCTCACATCCATTCAAACTGCCCTTTCTAACTCATTCTTAGACGCAATGAAAAACCTCAACTAAAACCAACTCATAAACCAACCCACCCATCAACGTGGCTATGTGCTCGACCTTGTCTTCGCTCCACCCACCTACGCGTCCACGAAATATGAACTCGACCTCCCCATCACTCCGGTCCCTTGGTCAGATCATAGCCTGATTGTATTCAAAATACCAGCACATCAAGATCCATTCACTGAAACAACAAAACGGTCACCAACGAACTTCACTCGCTTCAAACCTCTCAACGAAGAAGAAATCAAGAAACACATACTTCCAAAACTCAATCAACCTACCTCCAACATCAACGACATGGTTACTACATGGAATGAAACCATCAACCAATACGCCAAACTACCTCCAGCCCACAAAAACCCAACAACGAATAATCATGTAGTGAAAAGACCATCTGCACCATGGTTCTCCCCGGAACTAAGAAGTCTCTTACTCTCTTGAGGAAGCTTGAAAGAAAGTGGCGTAAATCTAATAACCCAACAGATCAAAAAACATACTTGACCCACCTGTGAGCCCACCGTGAAGCAATATGGGACACAAGAAAAACCTACCACTCCGAACTCCTCAACCGCTCCCTAAACAAACCACGGGAGCTCTTCAATCTAGTAAAGTCACTAACCACAGAACCTTCACCACCTCAACAGGAATCCATACACCCTCAAAGGTATGCCAACTTTATACAATCTAAAGCTATCAGAACAACAACTTCTTCCTCCCCAAGTCCCCCCAGCAACATACACAACATTTTCCTCTCCTTCAGCTCTCATCGCCCTCAGCAAAATGCGTTGAAGACATTATCATCAAAATGAATACCACCACAGCACCTAACGACCCTTGCCCAGCACACTGGATAAGAGCTATGCGCTCCGACTTTAGCCCAATCATAGCAGAAATTTATAAACATGTCCTTCTCAACAGGCATCTTCCCATCGGCCCTAAAGCAGACCTCCATAAGACCACTGCTAAAGAACAATCAACTAGACCCAACAAGAGAAGAATCATACTGCCCGATCTCTAGTATACCGCTACTATCCAAAATAATTGAGAAAGTAACCAACAATCAGATCCAACAACACATAGACACCTCCGCACTGCTTGACCCCAGTCAGCATGGATTCAGGGAAGCCCACGGAGTGGAGACACTGCTGACCACCTTAACCAATACACTCATCAGTGGGATGGATGACATCAAAAAGGGCTTTGCACTAATTTTCCTCGACATCTCTGCAGCTTTTGACTCCGTGGACCACGAAATACTACTAACCCGACTATATGACAAGGGAATCCACGGGCTAGCATGGGAATGGTGCAAATCATACCTGGAAGATCGCTTGCAACAAGTCAGGATGGTTGCAGGTACCTCAGAACCTTTCCAGCTAAAACAAGGAGTACCTCAGGGCTCATCCCTATCAGCGCTGCTATTTAATATATACATGCAGCCTCTATGCGATATCACTCGCTCCTTTGGCATATCCTCACTAATCTATGCAGACGATGTGCTAATATTCACACCAATCAATGTCACGCTCCCAGATTACACAACATTAGTAGATTGCTTTAACGCTATAGCAGACTGGCTCCTCTCCCAGAATATGCGAATAAACTACAAAAAAACCGAGGTACTGATCGTCACGAAGAACAGAGAATTTTCACCCCCTGAGACCCTAAAAGTACGAGACGCAGACCTCCCAATCAAGTCCTCCATAAGATACCTTGGAGTAATACTGGACCATCGACTGGACTTTATTTATTTATTTGCAGTCTCTTTTATACCGCGCTATTCGACATCAGTGCGGTTTACAATGAACATAAGAGTTGCACATCTCAATTTCGTGATTTGTGCTTACAGTGAAACAGGTATAATAACTTGGGTATACATTAAACAGGAAAATTAAACTTGGGTATGCATTAAGCAGGTATAACAGGTAAAATGGGGTATAAATAACCAGTCCCTTAACAAGGAGACACGATGAATAAATACAGTCTACTTTATGCAACAGTATAATGAGCTTTGCGGCACTGCATAAGTTTCTCATGGTGGTTGGAGGAGAAGGTGTGATTGGGAGTGATCAGTCTGGGAATGTGACGTGCATGAGTTTGAGGTGCTGCATTGAGATGTGAGAGTGGTGGGTGGGTGTGGGGGGAAGACTGCAACATCGTAGTGATGAAGAAAGAGGTGACGTTTCAGTGCCTTCCTAAATTGGGAGAGTTCACTGATGGTTCTGATAGTTGCTGGTAGTGCGTTCCAGCAGGATGGAGCAAAGAAGGAGAAGGCTCTGGATCTAGTGAATTGAGAACACTTCGTGCTTGCCTTAGGTAATATGAGAATATTTGCGGCATTCGATCTCCTTGCTCGATTGGGAGGTGTGATTGAAATTAGATCAGTAATGGCAGTAGCAGGGTATTTCTTGATGGCTTTATGGGTCATAATTAGGATCTTGAATGAGATCCTGGCTTGTATGGGTAGCCAGTGCAATTGTTTTAGTATTGGGGTAATATGAGAACTTCTTGAGGCTCCATGAAGGATTCTTGCAGCTGAATTCATTGGAAGTTGTAAGGGGTTAGTCTTGCACTTAGGTAGACCATACAAGATCGCATTGGCATAGTCAAAGTGAGGCATTATTAGGGCCTGAAAGACAGTTCGGAAGTCATCAGGCTCTAACAGTTGACGCAGATTGCGGAGGGTCCGGATTTTATGGTAGACCGACTTTGTTATGTTTTTGATATGAGCCTTCATATTAAGTTGCTGATCAAGTGTTATACCTAGGTATCTTACTGTAGTCTTGCATATGATCTCTGCGTCGCGAACCTTGATAGACAGGGGTGGAGTAAAAGCCGGATTCCTGGTGACGAAGAGGGCTTCTGTCTTTTTGAAATTTAACTTAAGCATTTGTGCATTTAGCCAGTCTGTGACAGCGTCAAAGCACCTGATAAGTGGGGATAGTTCAAGATGTTCTGTCGAAATTGGCATGTACATCAAGACGTCGTCAGCATAGACCAGGCAGTTGATATTAAATGATTGGATGAGATCACAAATGGGTTGCATATAGACATTGAATAGCAAGGCAGATAGAGATGAGCCCTGTGGAACACCTTTAGTTTGGGGGAAGGAATCGGAGTTGGAGGGGCCAGAACGGACATGTTGCCAGCGATCAGTGAGGTATGAAGCGCACCATGACAAAGCTGAAGCATGAACTCCCTTCTCTCTGAGGCGTAGCAGGAGAACTTCGTGGTCTACGGTGTCGAATGCAGCGGCAATGTCCATGAAGATTAGTGCAAAGCCTTGTCTGATGTTATCGAGACCTAAGGTTATGGTGTTGAATAAGGTTGTGAGTAGTGTTTCAACACCATGTGCTTCTCGAAATCCATGCTGGCAGGGGTGCATTAGTATCTATGTGATCTTGTAATTGGCGTTGGGTAATCTTTTTCAATGATTTTCGATAGGAGAGGTATGCTGGAGATAGGCCTGTAGGATTCCATCATCGAAGGATCCAACTTACTGTATTTTAGGAGTGGTGTGATAGCCGTCTGTTTCAGGCTTCGAGGGAATGTTCCAGTAGAGAACGATACATTCAATCAATTTGGATAGGAATGGGCTGAGCTCGGCACACAGGGCCTTTATCCAGGGAGCTGGACACGGATCGGAGGATGCTGTTGTAGTGTTTGTTTAGGATAGTGTCTTGAATGACTCTGTCAGATGGAGTAGAAAATGATGTGATAGTGTGTTGGGACCCACTCAAGAAATGACCAAGAGGAGGTTGTGGGATGGAGAAAGGTAGGCTGGCTGGTATGGGGGGCTTAGCAGGTTGGGCAAGCTGATTACTTTTCTTACGCAAGTAATAAGCATATTCTTGTGAGTCTGGGTAGGGTAAGTTCTCTTGAGATGGCTCCTTTGCTAGAGATTTCACAATTTGGAAAAGCTCGTGGGGTTTGTTCAAGGAGCGTTGTAGTCTTTTTGCATGATATTGTTTCTTACTTGATGCTACAGATAACCGATGTTTTCCTAATTGTGCTGTGAATGCCTCATGGCTCTCAGCTGTTCTTGATCGTCGCCAGCGTCTCTCAAGTCGTCTGAGTTGAAGGAGCGAATTACGTAGTTCTTGGGAGTACCATGGGGCGTTCTTTTTCTTATGTGGTGCTTTGTTCGTGGTAGTTGAGTGGATCACGGCATCTAGGCTTGAGTTCCAAGCGGCGACCATGTCATCGAGGCTTTGAAGAGGAGGGTCAAATAGATTCTGTGTCCTCTTTAGAATATCTTCTCTGTTAAAAGGGTGGAAGCGCTTTAAATGTTCTGATATGGGTTTATCTTCAGGTATGGATTTGGAGGAGTTGGTGCAAATTGGAATCTGGAATCTTATCAGGAAGTGATCCGACCAGGGAACCGCACTTACGTTTAGGTGAGACTGGTGCAAATGTGTGAGGGCTGTTTGTGGTGCAAAGATAAGTTCAAGTGAGTTGCCTTTTATATGGGTAGGGGTATCAACAAGTTGAACATAGCCTAGATCACTGAGAGCATCAATAAAGGCATTGGTGTGGCTGTCCTGAATGACTGGGAGGTTGAGGTCACCTAATATCCAGTTTAGAGTATGCAAATTTGTGGTGTTGCAAGCAAGATCAATTATTGTTGCTAAGTCATCTGGAGATGATGATGGAGTTCTATAGAGCAAGTTAATAGTGATTTGTTTATTTGTAATGGTAACAGAGTCAAGGGTAGAGGTGCTGCTTGAGGCGGCAAGGTGAAATTTGAGGTCGGCTTTTGTTAGGATAAGTACTCCTCCGCCACGACGGTCAGCTCTGACAAGAGTGGACTGAGAAATTAGGCGGGACACACTGGTGAAGGATCACGGCATCAGCGGCTGAAAGCCATGTCTCGGTGACACATAGGATATCAAGGTTATGAGCTGAGAGCATATCAGTTAGTGCTGGCCATTTTTTCCTTATTGATCGTGCATTTATTAGTGCACATTTAAGGTCAGGAGGATGGTGGGACTGTAATCGTCGAGAGAGATTTTGCTGCTGAAGGTCCACATAGATAACATGTGGGCCTGGTGTGCGCCAAAGTGTTTCGAATTGATATAAAGAACATGTCAACCGCACGGTAAAAACCATTTATTTCAAGATAAGCACCCTGCGTCGTCTGAAAAATATGCTTGACCCAGACAACTTCAGGACTATATTCCAAGCCATAGTCACACCCCACTTCAACTATGCAAACATAATACTCCATGGTCTCCCAAAAAACACCCTAAATACATTACAACTAGCCATGAATGCTGCAGCCCGGGTCCTATACGGAGCCTCAAAGAGCGACCATATTACACCCATCCTAATGGAACTACACTGGCTCCCCATAAATTGCAGAATTGCGTATAAAGCCCTTCTCATGACCTTTAAAGCGATCAACACGATAGCCCCTTCATCAATCACACTCCCAACATCAGATCCAGGAGGTCAGTAGCTGCAAATACCCTGGCTACACCACCAGAGGCCACAAAATGCACACGTTCAACAACAGACAGGGCTTTCGCGTACTACGCACCCAGATGTTGGAACAACCTACCTCCCACCATTAGAGCTATTACGGACCTCAAGCAATTCAGAAAAGCCATAAAGCACCACCTCTTCCTTCTACACTTCTCCCAGTTCCAATACACATCTACCCTCTAACACATTCCAAGCCCTCATAGTAAAATTGTAAATACCTTATTTACTCAAGATGTTAATAAGAAATTCTCTTCATTGTATATAGGTTTGTAACAAATATGTACAAAGTTTCCCAAAGTTATAATCCCAATTGAATTCTCCTGTTATAGGTAAACTCACAACAGCCTGTTGCTTGCAATGAGTATTCTTGTTTTAATGTAAACCGCGCTGATGAAAAAGAGTGCGGTATAAAAGAACTATAAATAAAATAAATAAATAAGCAGGGAGCTGTTGAGGTGAGCGGGTGCTTGCGCCGACAGCCGGCAGGCCTGCTGTCGCCACAAACATTGCTCTGGTCTGTATTGAGCGACGTCGCGGCTTGCAGGGCTCAGCGGACGAGGTAAGCTGTTGCTGGGGGCTGTATTCCGGTGTCGGGGGAGTTTGGTTTGACGGCGCAGTGCTTTGGAGGCCCTCGTTTTTGGCGCAAATTTCTTCTGTCGGCGGCCATTTTATCTGCTTGCCACCAGCCGCGTGGTTGCTTGTTCTCCAGGTCTTTTCTCTCCCCCCGAGCTGATCGGACCGGCAGCAGCACAGCTCTGCTCAGCCTCGCGGTTTCATTTACCGGCGTTTGAGCTGAAAAGTCTTCTGGACTGCTTTTTTTCTTTCTCAGTCTAGGGGAGTCAAAAAAAAATAAAAAAAATTGAAAAATAATTTACAGAGGTGCCATTGGGAAGCCGCATTAAAGCGCTTCGAAGGCGCTCTCTCTGTTCTTACTTCCCGGGCTTAGCAGGTCCTTTGTAGAAGGACTTGGCCCATGTCAGTGCGCCCGCAGTGTGTGGTCTGTGGTACACACAGAGGCACAGTGTCAGAGACAGGGATTTGCCGTGGCTGTGTCTCTGTATCTACCTGCGTGGAACAGCAAATGTAAGGTAAGGTGTCTCAGGGGGGTTTCTGGTTCTCCCTGGAGGGAGAGTCTTCAGTTGTCTCCCCAGCAGGACCTCTTCCAGAGGTTCCTACGGGGCTTTCGGCGACACCTTTGTCAGTAGGGCTGGAACAGTCTCTGGGAGATTTTTCGCCAGACCTCGTCCTGATCATGCATCAAGCTTTCTGCTTGGGATGTCTGGGTAAGTTGCCAGATGCCCTTTCCCCAGGCTTGGCGTTGCTGCTGTCCAGACCGGACACTGTCAGTGCCGCCGCCTCGAGACCGGCCAAGAGGACGCGCTATTCCGACCCCGATCCCGCCAAATTGGAATGGCGGGAGTCGGAGGACGTGGATCTTGACCTGGAAGTCAGGTCAAGAGGAGCTTGAAGAAGGTGAAATACAGAAGCCAGAGGATCAAGCACGAATTATACAGGTATTTTGTAAAGAACTTCTTCCGCTCATCACGGAGGCTCTTCAGACCCTCAATCTCGCTACAATGCAACCGACGGAGGAAGAGGGGTTGGAGGATCCCCTCATTCAGGCGGTCAGGGAATCAGACGGTGTTCCCCGTCCACTGGGTGGTGGACCGGATGATTCAGAATGAGTGGGACCAGCCTGAAGCGGGCTTCAAGGGGATCAAGACAATGAACAGACTTTACCCCTTAGCTGACAAGGACAAAGAAGTTTCGGTCCCCGTGCGTTGACATGGCAGTTTCAGCGGTTACAAAGAAGACCACGATCCCAGTGGAAGGGAGCGCGGCCTTGAAGGATACGCAAGACAGGAAAGTGGATGGCTTACTAAAGCAAGCATTTGAAGCGAATGCCCTGTCGTTGCAGGCTTCTATCTGTGGGGCCTGGATAGCGAGAGCTTGCCTTCGTTGGTCCCTACAGTTGCGGCAGGCTGAGCATCTCGATCAGCAGAGCATGATGGAGGTGACCCGCCTCGAATCTAGTTCAGAATATTTGGTGGACGTTCACTACGATCTGATTAGAGCCCCAGCTAATAGTACGGCTTCCTTGGTTGCCGCCAGATGTTCCATTTTGGTTGAGGAATTGGGCGGCCAACAGTTCCTCCAAGTCACGTCTCAGTAAGCTCCCGTTCAAGGGTAAGTTGTTGTTTGGAGAAGATCTGGATAAGCTGGTTAGAGACTTGGAGTCCAAGGGTGGCAGACTCCCGGAAGATAAGCCTAAGCAGGGGACGTCTGGCCTGTCTTCCCGGGGGCAGTTTAGAGACTTTAGACGATTTTGTACATCTCGCCTAGGTGGTTTCTCCCGGGGAAGGTTTAGTTCTAGAGCCCAGGGAGTTCGTGGGTTTCGGGGGGGGGGGGGGCAGGCAGAGGTTTCGCTGCAGCCTCCGCTTCGTCTTCGCGCAAACCTCAATGAAGCAAGGCGGGCCTCGGCAGGAAGTCTCTCGATTGGGGGGCTGCTTCGGGAGTTTCTTCCTGCCTGGGTCCGTATAACATCAAATCAATGAGTGCTGGAGATCTTGCGTGAGGGCTATGCTCTAGAGTTGGCACATCCGGTTCGAGACTCCTTTGTAATGTCCCCCAGCAAGGGGCTTCGAAAGGCTATGGCGATTTGTCTTACGGTGGAGCATCTCTTGAGGTTGGGAGCAGTAGTGCCCGTTCCATTCTCAGATTACAGGGTGGGCTGCTACTCTTATTTATTTTGTGGTGCCAAAGAAAGACGGGTCCCTCCGGCCTATCCTGGAACTCAAGGGCGTAAATCGTTGCCTTCGTATTCCCCATTTCCGCATGGAGACGTTACGGTCCGTCATGGTGGCAGTTTGTCAGGGGGAATTTTTGACATCCCTCGATCTCTCCAAAGCATATCTGCACGTTCCCATCAGGGCAGCTCATCAAAAGTTCCTGCGGTTCGCTTTTCCCTGGGGACATTATCCATTTCAGGCGTTACCCTTCGGGTTAGCGATGGTTCCGCACTTTCACCAAAATCATGGTGGTGGTGGTGGCAGCAGCAGTGTTGTGCAAGGAAGGCATTCTTGTTCATCCTTACCTCGATGATTGGTTGATTCGCACCAAATCCTGGGACGAGAGTCTGCAGGCAACGAACAGAGTAGTAGAGCTGCTTCAGAGCCTCGGCTGGGTGGTCAACGAGGTCAAAAGCCACCTTGACCCATCCCAGGGTCTTGAGTTTCAACACTTCAGTAGGAGCAGTTTTTCTCCCAGAGCGCCGGGCGCTCATGCTGCGTCATCTGATATGCCGCTTCCTGCGCACTCCGGCGCTGTCAGCTTGGTGGTACTTATGGTTACTGGGCACCATGGCGGCAACCTTGGAAGTGGTGCCGTGGGCCAGATTTCACATGCGGCCCTTGCAGAGGGCGCTATTGCGTCGCTGGTCTCAGTAGTCGGATTCTCTGAACAAGCGTCTTCCCTGCCCTCTCCGGGTGTGACGGGGTCCCTGGAAGCCGGCATGCCTCTGGAGCAGCCGGCCTGGCTCTCCTTGCTAACCGACGCCAGTCTCACGGGGTGGGGAGCTCATTGCTAGGGGCTGTTCGCGCAAGGAGTGTGGTCCAGCCAGGAGAAGGCTTGGTCAATCAATCGCCTCGAGCTTCGAGTGGTGTTGCTGGCGCTTCAAGTGTTCGAAAGCAAGGTGAAGGGCCGAGCAGTGAGAGTGCTTTCAGACAATTCGGCAACAGTGGCCTACATCAATCGGCAGGGCAGAACGGGAAGTACGGCCATGGAAGAAGAGACAGACGTTCTGTTCACTTGGATAGAACCGTGATTGCAGGCCATATCGGCAGTGCACATCGCGGGAAAGGACCATGTGATGGCGGAATTTCTCAGCAGAGTTCAGGTGGATGTCTGCGAATGGGAGCTTCATCCGGCGGTGTTCGCCCAGATAGTACGCAGATAGGGAGCGCCAGTGATGGATCTCATGGCGAAGGTGAGTCGATTCTTCAGCAGTCAACGGGAGAGGATGTCCGAAGGAATCAACGCTCTGATTCTGCTTTGGCCGGCGTCGGGCCTGCTGTATGTCTTCCCTCCGTGGGCTCTCATAGGGCGAGTGGTCCAGCGCATCGAGGCACACCGCGGAAGAGTGCTATTGGTGACGCCAGACTGGCCAAGACGCCCATGGTATGCTGACCTGGTTTGTCTCCTAGACGGGGAGACTTGGAGACTGCCGGTGAGGGAAGACCTGTTGCTGCAAGGACCCCTACCCATGCCTCAAGCGGATCGATTCTCGCTTACAGCCTGGCCATTGAAAGGGTGCGGTTAAGGAAGAAGGGTTATTCTTCTTAAGTGATTTCCATGTTGCTGCGGGCCAGGAAGAAGTCCACTTCCCTTGCGTATGTTCGGATTTAGCGTATTTTTGAGGACTGGTGTTTGGGCATCGAATCCGTGCTGCGATGGTGGCCGTGCCCGTGGTGCTCAGTTTCTTACAGAACAGATTCGATAAGGGGTTGGCGGCCAGCTCTCTGAAGGTTCAGCTGGCGGCTATAGCCTGTTATAGGGGCAGGATACAGGGTGTGGCCCTGGGATCTCATGTGGATGTACAGCGTTTCTTTCGGGTGGTGTCTTGGCTTTGGCCGTCTCGCAGAATTATGGTTCCACCCTGGGACCTCAACCTGGTGTGGGGAGCCTTATCCAGGGAGCCGTTAAATCCTTAACCGTCACCTTGCCCAAAGGCTCAAACACTAAAGACGGTGTTCCTGGTGGCCATTAGCTCAGCAAGACGGATTTCGGAGTTGCAGGCGCTGTCGTGCAGAGAGCCGTCCTTGTCTTTTTCCAGAGAGAAAGTGGTCTTGCGACCGGTTCCTTCGTTTCTTACGAAGGTGGTTACTCCGTTCCATTTAAATCAGTCAGTGTCACTGCCAGCGGTTTCCTTGACAGACGGGACGGCTTCCAACCGTAGTTTGCATTGCCTAGACGTCAACAGAGTCTTGTGGCGCTATTTAAAGGTCTCGAGCTCCTTCCGCAAGTCGGACTGTCTTTTCATTCTGTTTGGAGGCCCTCGTAGGGGAGAAGCGGCGGCGAAAGCCTCCATTTCCAGATGGATAAGGGAGGCGATTGCATTGGCTTATATTTTGCATGGGCGTCCGGTTCCGGTGGGCTTACGTGCTCACTCTACTAGAGCGCAGGCGACATCCTGGGCGGAACACGGTTTGGTTCCTCCAGAGGAAATCTGAAGGGCGGCTACCTAGTCGTCGCTGCATACTTTCAGTAGACACTACCGTCTCGATGTTCTGGCAGCTTATGATGCCTGCTTCAGGTCGTCTGTATTACGGTCAGGCTGCAAGGGTCCCTCCCAATGAGTACTGCTGTGTTACATCTCAGTGGTGGAGGACTGAACTGGAGGACCGATAAGGAAATTGAAATTACACTTACCTGGTAATTGTTCCTTGAGGGACTCCAGTTCAGTCCTCATTCCCGCCTGGGGTGTCTGGAGCAGACAGGGGCTTGCAGGTAAGAGTACAGTGTTATGTTTGCAGCCTTCTTGCCTTTGGTTGCAGAATTGTTCTATGCTTTCTCTCTCTCTATCGCTGCTCTCCCTCCTTTTTTCCTTGGTAGCGATTTGGAGGATGAGGGGGCGGAGTCGAGGGAGTTATGGTGGTTTTTCTCTTAGGTTTTATGGCTAGTTTGGGCTTTTTATTTGTTGCTCCTTGGAGTATGCTTTGTCAATAGTTCACTGGGGGCTGATAGGAAGACCAGCAGAAGGTACCAGTGCTGTCAGGAGTTTTCATTGGTCCAGTCTCCATGCTGCAGGAGGAGGTGTACTATCCAGTGGTGGAGGACTGAACTGGAGTCCCTCAAGGAACAACAATTACCAGGTAAGTGTAATTTCAATTTTTTTGCTATTTTACGTCATACCAGCTCTGTGAAGTTACGACTCAATTACAGCTTATTCTGGCATTTATTTCAACAGGTAAGAGTTGTAGATCATATATTTGTATCTGCTGAACCCGACTGATCTGTTTTGTGTGTTTCTACCCCCAGATTTCAAATCTGTGTGGGGTTTGAGGATTAGGGCTGGGTAAGAACAAATGGGTTTGGTAAGTTGGTGACTACAAGTAGAATTTTCCACCTCGGTGAGATAAAATAAAAGTAAAGAGCATAAATGAAGGAAACGCATGTTGATAGCATTTTTGTAAGGTTTATTTTATTTCCTCAGGCCAAAATTTGGTCAAGGGAACCTTAAGACCTTATTATACCATGGTTCATACATTGTTCTTTCCCTGCAAAAATACACAAAATAATCCTGTTAAAGATGGGAAAAGCATGTGAATTGTCACCAAAGAAGAGAGGCATTGCCCTGGCCTTGATCAAGGAAGGCATCTCGCAGACAGAGGTTGCAAAGAAGCTTGGTGTTTCACAGTCCATAATTTCACGTACAAAGAAGCATGCAGAAGAAACAGGATCTCTGAGTTCCAGAAAAAGATCTGGATGTCCAAGAGTTACTACTCCCATAACTGACCACAAGATTCATATTTTGGTCAGAAAAAATCCATTTATTTCATCTGCTAAAGTGAAACAAAGCCTGCCACCCCTGTGCTCTGACATCAGCACGAGAAAAATTTGTCGACGCCTGAAGGATGATTTTAATCTCCCAGCTCGAAAACCAGTCAAGAAGCCATTGTTGACCACATTTCAGATGAAAAGGCGGTACAACTTTGCTAAAAAATGTCAACTGGACCAAAGAACAATGGGGAAAAAGTCCTGTTCAGTGATGAGACAACAATAATACAGTTTGACTGCCCAAGGGTCCTCGTTCGTCATCCATCCAACCAACGAAACAATCCTCTGTATATGGTACCAACTGTGAAACACAGTCCAAAACTGATGGTATGAGGTTGTTTTGGCAGCAGGAGCCGTGGGGGTTTGTTTTTTTTTTTGCCACAAAATATCACCATGAATGCTGATGCCTATATTGGATTGCTGGAGTTGAAGCTGCCACAGTTCCTGACCATTGGTTCTTATGAAGTGTTCCAGCAAGATGGGGCTCCATGTCACACTGCAAAAAAAGTCACAAAATGGTTCGAGGACAACAACATTACTGTTCTGGAGTGGCCTGGACAGTCACCTGATTTGAACCTCATTGAAAACATGTGGAGGATCGTGAAGCTGAAAATTGCAGAAAAATGCCCAAAAAGTCTCTATCATCTTCAAGACATTATTAAGACTGTATGGTGCCGAGAAATTACAAATGAACTGTCTAAACCTTGTTCACAGCATGCCTACTTGTTTGCAAGCAGTTATAAAATCTAAAGGTGCACCTACCAAGTATTAAATAACATTAAACTGCATATTTTGTGTTGCTTCTGTGTATATGCTAAACGTTTGGCCAATACTGTACAAATGATCAGTAGTAGTAGTAATAGTAGTAGAGGAGGGGGAGGAAAGAAGAAGCAAGGGGTCAAACGCATGGAGAACACTTGAATGGACAAAGGGACTAGACTGGTCTTGTTCATGCTCGGATGGGAGGCTGGTGCTGGGGCCCCTGAGTAAGGGACACTTGTCCTAAGATTCTGTTGAATTGCTTCTTTGTGAGGGGTTGGTTCCTAGCTATGGGAAGTTGAACTGTTTTTAAGGGGGAGTGAAATGTGATTCCCCCCCCTGGGGGTTGGGACATGGAGAGGGGGGGTGAATGGTAGGGGGGGGTGTGAGAGGGGATGTGTGATCTAAGGGGGGGTGCGAAAAAGGGGGAGGGGAGGGGAGGAGTGGAGGGGGAAGTTCTGGGTTTGGGAGGTTTGTTCTGGGGTCTGAATCTTTGAAATCACTATTCCAAGGAGGGTCTGTTGGGGAGGGAGGAGAGTGGGCTGGGGGTGGGAGATATAGGGTGGATCTGGAGGATGGGATTGAGAGTGGGCTGGGGGGTGGGATTAAGGGGTCTGTAAATTGGATGATGGATTCTGAGAACTGTGGTGGTGGAGGGATGAGTAAGAAAGGGGGAGAAGTAGTGGAGGTGGTAACTTAGAACGTGAATGGGCTGAATTTCTGGCAGAAGAGGTCTGTTACTAAGGGGAAGAGGCTAAGAGCCAGTATCTTAATGGTCCAAGAAACACAGTTGAAGTAGGTTTGTGTGTGTGTGTGTGTGGGGGGGGGGGGGGTGTGTAGGAGGGTTTTCCCACATGCATATCTGGCTGCCAATAGGGAAAATCTGAAATGAAGGGAGGTAGGTATTCTGATCTCGGGGAGATTGTGGATAGACATGTGGGCAGTGAAGCGGGACTTGGCAGGGATATTTATCATAGTAAGAGTGGCTTTGAATAGGAAGGAAGTGAATATAAGTAATATTTATGCTCCTAATAGTGGTCAGAAGTCGAGGCAGTAGGGTGGGTGGTGAAAGAGTTGGGAGGGGGGATTTTAATTTAGCAGTTATCCCCAGGGTTGATAATTCTAGTGGGGGAGGCAGGGGACCTAAGAAGATGAGGCAGAAGATGGTGGGAGTTCTTAGGAACTTGGGGCTGGTAGATGACTGGCCGACAGCATTATGGATTGGGGGGGGGGGGGGTGTTAGTGCTGTCAAATGACTTTAGGTGACCCAGCTGCCTCTGGGTTTTCTTGGCAATGTATCACTGGAAGTAGATTGCCAGGCCTTTTCTTCTGAGACAATGGAGGGTAAAGTGACTTGCCCAAGGTCACAAGGAGTGTCAGTGGGAATCCAACCCTTGATCTTCTGAGTACTAGGCAATTGCTCTAACCACTAGGCGGCTACTCCACTCCAACAGTATACCTTTTTCTCTTAATCCCATGGGACCTATAGTAGGATTGACATACTATGAGTAGACACGGAGTTACTAACACATGTACAGGATGTGACGATTGAACCGATGTGGTCTGACCATGCCCCCAGTAAGAATGGCATTTGCGGTGAGGAAGGCAGGCAGTGGATTGAAATTCTAGAGGCTTAATGAGGGTTTGCTGGACATGGGGGGGGGGGGGGTATGCAAAAAACTGAGGAAGAGCCTACAGGAATATGACACAAAATATGGGAGAAGGAATCTCTCTCTAGGTACAGAATGAAATAGGTTAAAGTTGGTTATGAGGGGTTACTTCATAGCTCTGGCAACGCACCAGAAGCATCAGAGGGTGAGATGGGAGGGTAGCCTCTTGCAATGGTTAGAAGACCTATGACAGGAGCAGTTCCAGACTTGTCCTGGCTGAGATGGAATTGGTAAGGGAGGAACTGAATAAATTGCAAATGCAGGAGATAGCATATAATTTGGAGAGGGTTCAGCAAAGGTATTATGGATGGGATAACAAAGCAGATAGGGTGCTTGCACATAAGCTGTGCGCATGCTCAACAACAGGTGAGTAAAATACAGAATACAAAAGGAAAGCTACTTTTTGGGTCAGAATAGATCCGGGACACTTTTTTAAGCAGTTCTATGCACAGCTTTATATGCCAGAAGTGGTGATGGTGATGGGGGCGTTTGAGGCGATTAAGTGTTATTTGGAGGGTTGCATGGGAAGGGTTAGATGGGGATATAACTAGGGGAGATGTCTTGGAAGCCATTAAGGGTCTGAAGGAAGGCAAAGCTCCAGGACTGGATGGTCTTACTGCAAAATTCTATAAGACCTTCCAGGAGGAAGTGGTGGATGTTCTGGTGGACCTCTTCAATGGAGCGGGAACTTCCCAAATCAGTGGCGGTAGCAGGTAACATGGTGCTCCCAAAACCGGATAAAGATGAGACGGTATAGGGTTTATATAGACCCATCTCTCTCAGTAATGTAGATGCAAAGATCTTTGCCAAAATCTTGGTAAATAGATTACAATGCTTCCTACTGTTTCTGATACAAGACCAGTCAGGCTTTGTCCCATGCAGCAAGCCAGTGATAACATTTGATGAATACTGAATTTTATATGGTATGTGAAGCAGGAATAGCAGGATACTCTGTTAATTGCGGTAGATGTTGAAAAAGCATTTGACAAGGTAGAATGGGGTTTTATGTTTCAGGTATTGAAGAAAATGGGGCTAGACCCCCAAATTTATAGAGTGGGTTGGGGGCTTTGTACAAAGGGCCCGAAGCAAGGATTCTGGTGAATGGAGGGTATTTGGAGGAGTTTGCTCTGGGGAGAGGAACAGGGTTGCCCATTATCCCCCCTTCTATTTGTAATGGTTTTAGAGCCTCTGGTGGAAAGAATTAGGGTAAACCCAGATGTGAGAGGGGTGGTTATAGGCGAGAGGGAGCACAAAATATCCCTCTTTACAGATGATGTTAGTTATTCGCTGAGGAACCCTTTGGTTTCATTGCCAGTCCTGTTGAGAAAAATGGGGAGCAATATTGAAGGGTTTCAGGATACAAAGTTAACATCACAAAAACAGAAATGTGGGGCTGGATCAGAGATTAAGGACAGCCTTCCCTTTAAAGTGAATAAGAACGTCAATTAGGTATTCATGGGTGCAGGTGGGTGGTGATTGGAGAGACTTGTACAGCCTCAATTTTGGATCACTAATGGAGAATTTAAATGGATTTGGAAGAGTGCAGGAGGGAGGGAGATTCTCCTGTTTGGGGAGGATAGCTATTAAAAATGAATGTGCTGCCCCACATATTATTTTTTGTTTTATCTCTACTGGTGGAAGTACTGGAGGGAGTATTTCAGAAGCTGCAGAGGAAAATGTTTGTCTTCGTTTGGCGGAAAAGGCCTTCAAGGGTGGCGAGGAGTGTGGTGTACTGAGGTGATGGAGGAGCCAAGGTGTTCCCAACCTGAGGGCTTACTATGAAGTAGCTCAGACAAGAAGTATCTCTGATCGGCAAGGGGGGAAACCTGGGTTCCCTTGGAACAGAACCTGTTGGGGGGGGGGAGGCTGTGGGATATTCTTTGGTTACAGCGAGGATGGGGAGGTAGCCCTTTTACCATCCTGACTCTAAAGAGTTTGGGGGGGGCTGTAGGGGGAAGGATGACCCCCCCCCCCCCTTGTGGGACAATGAGGAGTTCCCTCCAGGAATTGGAAATCTAATTTTGCATAGGTGGGATAGGAAGGGTTTATGGAGAATGAGGCAACTGGTAAGGGAAGGATGGTCAAGTGCTCAGTTTTGAGCAAGCACAGGAGCTATTTGGTCTCGGAGAGACAAACCGGTTCCTGTTCCTGCAAGTGATCCATTATCTTAAGAGTAAAGTACTTTGGGAGGGGATCGCCAGGTTGGAAACGAGACTGGAAAAATTATACCAAACCTGTGGGACGTCTCAGGATTTGCTGTCCAAATTCTTTAAACTGAGGGGGAAGGGGGGAGCATGGGTTTTAAGGAGGTGTGGCAAGAGGAATTTGGGAAGATGGTCTTTGACAGGGTACAGAGAGTATCTGTGTCAGCTATCCTACAGGAGAATGGCTATAAGGTGCTTTATAGAATGTATAGGACACTGGTGAGGATTCACCATGCGTTGAGCACCTACAACCCAGAGTGCTGGAAGGGTTGTGGCAGGAGGGATATTTCTGGCTTGTGTGAGTAGAGAATGTGTGGAAATGGGCAGCTAACCTCTTCAGTGGAAGTGTGGGGTACAGATGGGTTTGGATTCAAAGTATATGCTATTAAATCTGCCATCTGAGGACACAGAGGAGGATTTGGCTAAATTGAGTGGGATAGCAGTGAGAATTAAGGTGGTTGAACTGTGGAGGGATGTGAGAATTCCAAATGGTGAAGAATTGGATTATATTGCATGAATAAGTGAATTAACAGCATATCGGAATTGCAGCCATGCTAAATTTTGAAAAAGTCTGGGCGCCATGGGAGAGGAGATACGGTCCTGCTGGGGAAAGCAAGATCAGCTGCGATCGCTGAGTGAGAGCGTCTGACGTCGTCATCCTGCCCTATAATAGTCTGGGCTGAACCGCGGGACTGTGGAGAGGAGAGACGGTCCTGCTGGGGAAAGCGAGATCAGCTGCGATCGCTGAGTGAGAGCGTCTGACGTCATCATCCTGCCCTATAATAGTCTGGGCTGAACCACGGGACGCGGTCGCGTCTTTGGGTGCGACCGAAGGGGCGTGACCAAAGGGGCTGGTCACGCCCCTTTGGAGAGTTTCGGAGGGGTGTGGACTTTAATATTCTTCAATGGGGAAACGTCGTAAGAAGAGCTTTCCAGCTGTGTCGACCATGAAGGCCCCAAAAAGCGAGGGCCCTATGGATAAACATCTAGTCAGGTGAACCCTAGAAGGTGGGAGTATGGAGTCGTCTGCTGCTGTGAGTACCTCCTCGTTGTCCACCTCTTCTCCGATTGGGGGTGTTACCCTACCCCACTTGCCACAGAATCTCGGCGGGATTGTAGACGGAGGTGAGAAGGGAGTTTCCCCTCAGGCCTCCGACCTGGTGTCTGGCTTAGTTTTGGGGGATACTATCGCTAGTGTTAAATTATTGCCGTTACCTAAAGTTGTTCAGGTACCTTCAGTGAAGGGAGGATCGGAAATTTCCTTGATCCCTCCTTCGGATGTATCGCTTAAAGATATTTGGACTATTGTGACTCGGACTGAAGCAAGTCTGACTGGAACTTTGGGACAAATTGAAGAGTTCACAAAAGATGCTGTTGCTAAGTTTATAGATTATGATGAGCAATTAGGTGTGGTTGGGGAACGCCTGGGGCAATTAGAAACTAAAGTAAATACTGTTAGAGCTGTTTCTGTAGCCTCTGTAACGGATAGCTTGTATGTTCGTAGACAGTTGGAAAATTTTGAGAATTCAATGAGGTTGAAGAACTTGCGGTGTTTAAATTTTCCTATCACGCATTACTTGTCTCCACTTATTCTCTTTTATAAGTATCTGAAAGAGGTGTTGCTTTTTGAGCAACCTGAAATCTTTAAAATTGCAAATATTTACTATATACCTAAATTTAAAAAAAAGATGTCTAGTGAGAGATGATGTGGTAGGAGCTCAGGCGGCCTCTCCCCCTAGTTTAGAACTTTCTGATTTTTTGGAATCCTCTTCGGATAATATAACCACTCGCGCTACGCTGGTGGTTACTTTTTATTCCGAGATGGATAAGAATTCTGTTATGAAAACGTATTTCTCTAAGAAACATGCTATTTTTTGTGGTTTTAGGGTCACTCTTTTCCCGGATGTCTCAAAATCAACCCAGATGCGCCGGAAGGCCCTTCTGGGGTTGAAGGACCGTACACTTGCATTGGGAGCTACTTTTTTCCTTAAGTTCCCATGCAAGTGTATAGTTGGACATGCTGGGAAAAGCTATGGTTTTATGGAATCTGACCAGTTATTGGCCTATCTTAAAGCCCAGGAATCCCAGTCTGAGGTGACAAGTTAGTATTTAGGGTTTAGAATTGATTTATCTCCTTTCCCTGGATAATTATTTTCCTATATTGTTTTTTTATTTGATATGGTCTGTGTCTCTTTTCTCCCATGATGTGGACTTGTAGTTGCAGATATGTGTTATGTTGGGCCTTAGGGTCTCATGTTTTCCTTTTTGTTTTTCTGATATTACCTGTATTGTTCAATTATGTACAATTTAAAAATGTTCAATTAAAAAAAAAAAAAAAAAAAAAAGTCTGGGCGCCATAAGTAACATGGCGGAGGGGAGACAAGAGCTATTACAGTTGAAGTAGTTGAAGATGTGTCTAGACATTATTCCTACTAATAGTTTCCAGGATATGGCGACCAGAATGGGGGGGAGGGGGATATGTTTCATATAGATTCCTTGGAATTGAGAAAAGCTGTTTCAGATTGGGATATAGCTGCTGATGTGTTTAATTGTATGGTACTGTATGTTTGTGACAGGAGTAGTTCATCAAGCTTAATAAAATACAAATACAAAAATAAAATCCCAGCTAGAGAAAGCAGGGGGCCCCAGAACAGGAAGAAGCATCCTGCAGGCTATCCCCCCTCCACCCACCCCCTCCCCTGGGTAAGTGCTACCTTTTTGCTTTTACTAAGGAGAAGTTGATGTGATGGATGCAAGGAAGCACAGGGTTTTACCTGCTGTCAGAAAATAACTTATCTTCCTTGAACTGACTGTGGGACTGTCCAGAAGACAGGGTTTTTGTGTTTAAATTTAAATGTACCTTTTGTGTTTTAGCTTGTGCTATCAACTTGCTAGGAAAGGCAAGCTTCTTGTACTGACCTAATAAAAGTGTTGCTTTTGAACTGGGATTTTGAGGAGTTTGGCAGCATGCCAAAGGCCAGGCTTTGAACCCTTGCCATGTTACCTTTAGTGCTCTGTTATAAAATGACCACCTATTGTGCTCAACACTAATTTCCATAGCACTCCTACAGTCCATTCCAACGCATGGGTTTTGTCCCTTTTCCAGCAGATGGAGACTGAGCATTCTAGCTTTTGGTGGTGTCACTACATAAGGAGTCCATGCTGCTTCCACCAAGCCAGTATACTCGGTCTCCAGCAGATGGGACAGAACCCTTATAGCCTGGGCTATACTGAGCTAAGGATTAGGGGGGAAAAAAAGAAAAGTAGACAGAGCAATATTCCTGTGCCAAGTAGGTTTTGGAGTTTGAGAGCAGTAGCTGTGGTGATTGTCTGTCTGTCCCAGGGGACCAATGCCATTTCATTCGGCAGAAGGGCCCTGGGAGGAATGGGGGATTCATTACCTCTGCTCTGGCAAGATACAGACTTCCTGCCTGGAGCCTCGGTGCCCTTTGGTGGGTTAGAGGCAATTGGGCTTGCTGCTGTGTGGTTGTCAGTGTGTAGGTTAAATTTTTTTTTTGCAAAGGTTCCTGATCAAGCACGGTGAGCTTCCCGTCTTTCTATGCCATCTGGAAAACGGACGTGTGAGGGCTGTGCTGGTAGGAGGAGCCAGCTCTCCGGTGTTGCTCTGTGCAGAGTTTACGAGGTGAAAGATCGCAAAGCGGGGTCAAGCACCGCCAGTGTCTAAGACAATTTTCTACAGGGAGCTTTGAGCTCGTGGGAGCTCCAGAGAGACAGTTGGGTTGGTGCTGGATTGGCGGCCATCTTGGCAATATCGCCGACAGATTTTTTGCCATCACCATGAAGGTCGGTGGGACAGCGGCAGGCAGAACAGAGGCAGTCTGACCAGGGGTCTATCCAGTTATCTGTTTTGGCTACGGGTGGTGTTTTCACCCGATTTTTGTCCTGTTGCTGCATCAGGCTTACTGCATCAAGCAGGGCCTAGTGACGCCACAGGACACTATTAACAGACAGGCAGACCAGTGCAGAGAACAGCAGCATGAGTGGGGGACACAGGCTTCATAGCCGGTGTTAGTTCTGGGGGAGTTGTCAGTCTCTGAAGAATATCGGGGCTCCGTGCAGTCTCTGAGGGAGGACCCCCTGGAAGTCCCCTCAAGCTTGGAACAGGAGGAAGAAACAGCAGGACATCGGGAGGGTTCGCTGCAGATGGGGGAGGATCCCAGTATAGTGAGGGTCTTCCATGGAGAGGAGCTCTTGGTTTTAATTGCAGTGCTAAATCTCACTATGGAAGTTCCAGCGGCAGACCCACCTCTGGAGGATCCATTGCTGCAGGGGATATGTACTTCAGAGAATGCCTTTCTCATGCACAGAGCGCTTAAGCAAATGATTGAGTTGGAGTGGGATGCTCCAGAGGCGGGCTTGTGTGGGGGTAGAGCCACGCAGCACCTCTATCCCATCCCTGCTAGCGAATGAGAGCATTTTCAGCTCCCAAAAGTGGATGCTGTGGTGTCAGCGGTGACCAAGCGTACCACCATCCCCTTGGAAGGGGGTGCAGCTTTGAAGGACCACCAAGATAAGAAGTTGGAGACTCTTCTGAAGCAGACATTTGATGCCAACGTTCTGGCCCTGCAGGCTTCGGTCTGTGGAGCCTTTGTTGCCAGGGCTTGTATGCAGTGGATTCAGATGTTGATGGGGCAGAAACAGCTCTCGTGGTGGCCCTCCCTGAATCGGGGCGCATAGACTCCGGGGTGCAGATGCCTTCTATGACCTTCTGAGAGTGTCAGCCAAGAGTATGGTGTCAATGGTTGCTGCTCGATGCTTGTTGTAGTTGAGGAGTTGATCAGTAGATATCTCCTCCAAGCAGTGTCTCAGCAGACTGCCTTTTCGGGGAAAGCTCTTGAAAAATTGGTAAAGAACTTGAGGGAGTCTGAGCCAGCTCATTTTGCCAGAGGACAAACCCAAATCCCAGAAGCCTACGGCTGTTGCTGGAAGAGGAAGAGCGCAAGATTTCCATAGATTCTGGGTGGTATGGTTTGTGCCTTACCAGAAGCCTTCCTATCCAGCTAGGAGGCATTCCTTTTCATGGTAGAGGAGCTGGTAGGTTCCTTTCCCAGGGCTGGAGCGGCCACTAAGAAATCCAAATGAGATGAGGGGGGCTCAGGTGGGGCTGGTGTCAGTGAGCTGCTGTGGCACAGAGGAATTGGGCCAGTTGCCCTGGTTTGCTCATTCCTGTTCATACCCAAGGATAGCCCTATTTGAAGCATTTTTCCAGCAGAGATTATAGACGCCAAAACTGACAGAACTTTGGCGCAAAGACAGGGAAAAGAGCACAGATGAGTAAGATGCTCAACAGGAGGGACCAAGTGGTTCTCTTCTGCCAATATTTACATTTCCAGTTCAGTAAAGAATTTTGTATAGCGCTGCAAATACATGCTTTGGTCATTTTGAGAGTTTCTCCTGTTTTTTTGTTTAGATGAGAATACTGCATTTGTTGGAGAGGATGATATTGAAATCAAGATGAAGGTCCCTAAGGAGGCTGTGAAATTGATCATTGGACGGCAGGGTGCAATTATAAAACAGGTGAGTATAAGAGAAGCTGGTGTAGGTCACTGTAACATGGGCAGGTGCACAGAATAATGGAGTCCTATTGTGTGCCAAGGGACTCTTCCTAGGAGCCATCCACTGTTCCCTCTAAGCTGTGCGCGTGTGTGCGCGCACACACCTCGCTGAGCGAGCGCACATACTTTACAATAGAGTGCACAAAAATTACAGCTCTGATTCTAGTAGAAAACAACACATACATTTTAAAAGTTATGATTGTAATTACTAGAAATTTCCCGCTTCATTTAGTAATCGTCTATTTTCATTTAATTTGATTAAAATCAATGTGGTGTACATACTGTATTCTGACGTGTAGTCAAATTTTAAAGTATATAACTCTGAGTGTCGTTATGTGGCGCACAAAAATTAACCTTCCTTCAAAAGCTGCACACAGCTGATATTTTATGCGCACACAGCCTACAGAAAATTAGAGGGAACACTGGAGCCATCCCTTTAGAGATGGAAAAGTCTCTATAGCATAGCCCACGGACCATGAGAGAGACCTGCCACTGGATAGAGTGGAGGCTTTTCACTCTTGGATGGCATGTAGATGACTTGAGATCTTGGTGATTTCCTAGTCTAACTGAGGACCTTTGCTGTTTTGCAATCCAAGCGTCCCACCCATGGTATTTGTAGTGTGGAATCTGGTGCATTCCCTCCTGGGGCTCTCTGAACTGCTCTTCTGTCTAGTTTTCACTACAATACTCCCCCTCCCCCCAATTGCTTCATCTCCTTTAATGTTCCCTCCTTTCCTGCTCCACACTTGAGCTTACAGGATTTAAGGAATATCTGCCTCTAACATGTAACTTCCAGCTACCTGTGTACTAGATATTCTGCGCAAACCATTTTTAAACTGTGTGGCAAAAAGCTGCTCATCCACATCCCTCCAGTCCAGATAGATGCAGGGGCGCCTCTATAATGAGGCAAAGTGAGGCGGCAAATGCCACCAAAACAGCCGCTTCACTTTGCCTTCAAGTTTGGGGGGGGGGGGGGGGAAAGCTTACAAGTTGCTGCCAAGTCCGCTTCTTGGCAGTGGCAAACTCGCTGCTTCCCTTCTTCTGCAGCCGCGGTTCCCTGCCTGCCTGGTAAACTTCCTTTGGAGGCGGGACAATGCTGCACGGAGCCCATCGAGACTCGAAGGCTCAGCAACGGCTTCACCAGCACAGCCACGGTTCCCTAAGAGACAGGGAACTGCGGCTGCAGAAGAAGGCACCAGGGCGGTATCAGGCAGACATGGGGAGAAGGGAGGAGGGGGCAGGGAATCGGCAACAGGGCTAACATGGATGGATGGAGGGGGGGGGTGGGGAGGGGGGGGGGCTGGAAGTGAACTGACAAGGGTTCCCTCTCATCCAGCAGGAACAACCGGCATCAAATAAATCAGCCAGCGATCAGGCTAATTTGTGCGGCAGCGGCACTCTGGTGGTTTTAATTTTAGATTTTGCTGCCTCTGCCTTCCCGCCATCTTTTTTGCTGCAAGCATTCTTGAGGAAAAAAACGCAGTGGGAAGGCAGAGACAGGGCAGAGGCGGCAAAATCTAAAATTAAAACAGCCATAGTGCCCCCGCCACCGCCGGATGAGAGGTGCAGGTGGAGGGAGGGGGGACAGGAGGAGGACAAGGAGAGACAAAGTGAGAGATGGGGGACAAAGGGGGAGACAGGGGACAAGTACTAGACAAAGGGGAGAGACAGTGCGGGTTAGGATTATAATGGGCTGATGGGGGGGGGGCTAGCACTGGTAATGGGCAGATCGGGGGGGCTAGGACTGGTAATGGGTTGATTTAGGGAAGGCTGGGACTGGGAATGGACTGATCAAGGGAGGGTTGGGACTGGTAATGGGCTGATTAGGGGGGCTAGCACTGGTAATGGGCCGAGGGGGGACTGGCTATGGAAATAAGCTGATTAGGGAAGGCTAGGACTGGTAATGGACTGATGGGGGGCCAGCATTGGAAATGAGCTGATTGGGGAGGTTAGGACTGGAAGTGGGCTGGTTAGTGGAGGCTAGGACTGGTAATGGGCTGATTAGGGGAGGCTAGCACTGGTAATGGGGTTGAGGGGGGACTAACACTGGAAGTGAGCTGATTGTGGGGGGGGCTTCAACTGGAAATGGGCTGATGGTGGGGAGGGAGAATCCATCAGATCTCCTGGCCTTGAAAGAAAACTGTGTGCTAGGGCTACAAATGGGCTGATGCGAGGGGATGGGAGAATGGGACTGGAAGGGAGTGGATGCTGAGAGGGGCTGCCATGGTATTTGGACTAGAAAGAGCTGGACAGTGGGGAAGGAGGGGGACTGGACCACCAGTGGTAGTCATGGGAATGCAAGTTGACATTGGAAGGTACCAGGAGGGAGGACTGGAAAGGGGCTGATACTGGGAAGGGTTACTGGGACTGGAAATAGGCTGTTCCTTTTCGTCCCTCTAGTCCAGTCCCGGAACCGTAGAGTTTACAACCTCCACCAGCAGCTTTGGAGACTGAAAGATGTCATCGCTTTGATGTCACTGGTATAACTTGGCTAGCACCGCCCCTCTTCCAACAGTACTTTCAGTCTCCAAGCAGCTTGGAGGTTCTGAGCCCGGGACTGGGCTCAGTAGGAACAAATAAGCAGAGCTTTCTTTCAGGTTTTTATTTTTAGTTGGGTTAATTTTTGCTTTTTGGGTTTTATTCTAGGGCAGCGATGGCGAACCTATGGCACGCGTGCCAGCTGTGGCACGCGAAGGCCTTGCAGCTGGCACGCGGGAAGGTCCGCAATTAAGTAAAATTGGAAAAAAAACCAAAAACCTGTCTGCTGCCGCTGTCGGGGCCTCCGCGGCAGAATCGAGCGTGCCGCGGGGCCCCCCTGTACCCGGCAGAGCCTGCCCTCCCCGTAGCAGCTCTCTTTGGAGCTGCAATCAGACGTGCTGGCTTGCAGAGCGCGAAGGGAAGAGTTTCCCTTTCGCGACTCTGTTAAGCCCGCGGGGGCTGACTTCCCATCAGCCTCCGCGGGCTTAACAGAGCAGCAAGGGAGAAACTCTTCCCTCGCGCTCTGCAAGCCGGCGCGTGTGACTGCAGCTCCAAAGAGAGAGCTGCTACGGGGAGGGCAGGCTCTGCCGGATACAGGGGGCCCCGCAGCACGCTCGATTCTGCCGCCGCGGCCCCGACAGCGGCAACAGACAGGTTTTCTTTTTTTTTAAAAATTTCCCTGGGCTGGGCTGGGCTGGGCTGGGGGGGGTTAGGAGTGGTGATGGGCTGGGGGGGGTTAGGAGTGGTGCTGGGCTGGGCTGGGCTGGACTGGGCTGGGCTGGGCTGGGGGAGGGGCGGTGGAGGGCTGGGGGGTTAGGAGTGGTGATGGGCTGGGGGGGGTTAGGAGTGGTGCTGGGCTGGGCTGGGGTTAGGAGTGGTGATGGGCTGGGCTGGGGGGGTTAGGAGTGGTGCTGGGCTGGGCTGGGGTTAGGAGTGGTGATGGGCTGGGCTGGGGGGGGTTAGGAGTGATGAGCACTGGGCTGGGGGGTTAGGAGTGGTGATGGACACTGGGCTGGCTGGGGGGGTTAGGAGTGGTGATGGGCACTGGGCTGGCTGGGGGGGTTAGGAGTGGTGATGGGCGCTGGGGGGGTTAGGAGTGGTGATGGGCGCTGGGGGGGCTTAAACTAAAAATTGGGTGATGGGGGATTAGGACTGGAAATGGGCTGGTGGGATTAGGACTGGAAGTGGGTTGATGGGGGGGTTAGGACTGGTAATGGGCTATGGGAGGGCTTAAACTAAAAATTGAGTGATGGGGGATTAGGACTGGGAGTGGGCTGATGGGGAGGTTAGGACTGGTAATGGGCTATGGGGGGGCTTAAACTGAAAATTGGGTGATGGGGGATTAGGACTGGGAGTGGGCTATGGGGGGCTAGGACTGGTAATGGGTTGGGGGGGGGTTGCTAGGACTGGAAATGGGCTGAGTGGAAGGGGGCTTGAACTGCAAATAGCTGTTGGGGATGGGGCTTGGAATGGAAATGGGCTGAGTGGAAGGGGGCTTGAACTGCAAATAACTGATGGGAAGGGGGGCTTGGAATGGGCTCTTAGGGGAGGGAGCTAGGACAGGAATTGGGCTGATGGATGGGCTAGAATAGAACTGAGAATTGGGTGTTGGGGGAGCTAAGATTGGAAATGGGCTGTGGTGGGGGCTTGGATTGAAATGGACTCATGGAGGGGCTAGAACTGGAAGTAGGCTCATGGGGGGCTTGGATTAGAAATGGGCTGAGTGGAGGGGAGCTAGGATTTAACATGGGCTGATGGTGGGGCTAGGAAAGGACTAGAAATGGGCTGATGGGAGGCTGGTATTGGAAATGAGCTGATGAAGGGACTCGGATAGGACTGGAAATGGATGGGGGAGCTAGGACTGGAAATGGACTGATGAGGGGACTAGAAGGGAGTGGATACTGGTGGGGCTGGAACTAAAAGGGAGCTGATGTTGGGGGAGATTAGAAGGGGATGGGGCTGGGAGAATGAAATGGAGAGGGGAAAAATATTTTGTGTGGGAGGGAAGAAAAATGTACAATTGGCCGGGTATTGGGAGACTAAGTGGGGATTGAGGATGGAGGGGTAAAATTTGAGTGGATGAAATAGGAATGAGGAAAGAGCAAAAGGAGAAAGATTATTATGTTAAAGCAGATGTAGAGAGAGAATCAAATTGATTCTCTGACAATACAAAGATTCCAACCTTTACAAATGATGTTACATAGTTCAGGCAACTTTATAAAGAGTTTTTAGATACTAAAATCTTGTTGTTAAGGTTTAATTGACGTGCTGGCACTTTGAGGAAATTCTTTGGTTTTGTGCGGCAGTTTGGGCACTCGGGCTCAAAAAGGTTAGCCATCACTGTTCTAGGGGCAGACCTGCTGCTGCTGAGAGGGTTCCTGCTGGTTGTGGACCGTTTTTTTCTGTTTCCTCCTCTTCTTCCTCTTTTCTCTCTTTTCCTCTCTTGCTGTCAGTGAGCCCCAACGTGTAAACGAGCATTCTTTGCGTTGCTCAGAGCCTCCCTGATCCCGAACCCGCTTAAAGGGGTGAGGATCAGGTAGCAGGCGGAAAGACGGTGCTGAGGCACTGCGGGGGGTTGTGAGCTGGTGCAGGCTTTTCCCTGCCTGACAGACAACAACAGCTTTCCTCCATTGCCTCCCTGCTCCCGAACCCGCTTAAAAAGGGTGAGGAGCAGGTCGCAGGCGGACCGGCAGAGCAGCGGCAGCACGGGGTCTGAAGGTCAGTGACTTTATTTTTTGTTCCTGCACGCTTCAAGTACCACCGCCGGGGCTGAAGCCGCGACGGCAGTGCCCCGAGGCTGGTTGGTCTCAACTGCGCCCCTTCTTCCTTGGCATCGGATTGTGGCAGCGGTGAAACGGGGCTGAAGACAGTTTGTTTTAACGCGCCCTCGGTTTGTCGGGCGGTTAGGAGCCGCCGCGTGGTTTTAGTGCGAGGTAGGAATTTGAGCGGGAAGCCGGTGCCGGCGGCCATTTTAGGGCCGCATTGTTTTGTGACATGGCATCCATCGGGTGTTTTCAGGCCTGGGGAGCCTCGTTTCGCGTTTAGCAGGGGTACTTCATTTAGATAAGCAGTTTCCTCGCTTGGAAATATTAAAAAAAAAACAAAAAAAGGATAAACGCACCGTTCATTCATTGGGGGGCCCACGGGATAGCTGGGGTTCCTTCCTGCTTTCCACAGTGTTGTCCGCTCCGGTTTTCTGAGGGGGCAGTCATTAAGGCGGTGCATTCTGTGGAAGATGCCGGCTAAACCCCGTTGTATTGTTTGAGGGGTGCGCCGTAGCGAAGTTTTGGAGTCAGGAGTGTGCAGGGGCTGTTCTTTGGAGGCAGCAGTAATGGAGAAGGCGCTCGGGGGACCGGCTGCGGAGCCGGCAGCGGTCCCTTCGGAGGTAGGTGACTCCCAGCCGCCTTCTTTGGATCTCCCGGAGCCGACGGCAGGGCCATCCTCCGGGGCAAGTGCGTCGGTGGCGGCAGGAGGCAGCCAGAGCGCAGGTGTGATGGGTATTCCCCCGGATTTTTTCTTTCTTATGCAGAGGGCGTTGGCCTTGCTGCAGCCCGGGCTGGACACGCAGTCTCCCAGATCAACGGGTCAGAAAAGGCCCGGGGGTCTTCTGGAGGGGGAGACAGGTCCGGGAAAAAGGCCAAAAGAGGTGATGGAGGAGGGCCCGTCTTCAGTGGTGGAAGACGAGGGACCGTTCTCGGATGTCGAGGTGGAAGGTGTCTCCGAGGGAGAACTAGAAGACTGGGAGTTGCCGGACGCGGAAGAGCAGAGTAGAGTGGTCCGGGTGTTCCGTCGTGAGGAGCTGCCGGCGCTGATTGCCGAAACCCTAAAGACGCTCAATATGACCGCGGTGGTGCCGTTGGCAGAGGAAGTGTTAGAAGATTCTCTCTTGCAAGCCGTTCGGAAGTCTCAACGAGTGTTCAACGAGTGTTCCCGGTTCATTAAATAAATAAAATAGGGTATTTAGGGACATGATTCAAGAAGAGTGGGACGCCCCGGAATCGGCGCCAAGGGGCACTAGAGCTTTAGCTAGGTTATATCCACTTTCTGACCAAGATCGAGAGATGTTCCGGTCCCCGAAGGTGGATGTGGCAGTGTCCGTGGTTACGAAAAAGACCACAATTCCAGTGGAGGGCACCGCGGCGTTGAAGGACGTGCAAGACAGAAAATTGGAGACTCTGTTGAAGCAGGTCTTTGATGTGTGTGCCCTTTCCTTGCAGGCCTCGATAGCAGGAGCGTGGGTCGCCAGAGGCTGCTTACGGTGGTTCCAGCGGCTGCAGGAGGGCATCCGGGATACGCAGGCGGATGAGTTGGCGTGGCTGGAATCGGGCACGGCCTATTTGTCAGATATCCACTATGATCTTATTCGAGGTCTAGCCAAGAGTATGGCCTCTGTGGTGGCGGCTCGTCGGTATCTCTGGCTGCGCAACTGATCGGCGGACGGGTCTTCTAAGGCGCGGCTTAGTAAGCTCCCTTTTAGAGGAAAACTTTTATTTGGCGCTGACTTGAAGAAGCTGGTTAAGGACCTGGGAGAGTCCGAGGGCGGTCGGCTCCCGGAGAATAGATTAAAGCAGGGCTGCGGGATGTCTGCTTCCAGGGGACTCTCGAGGCAGCATCAGCGGGGGCGTTTTCCTCAGAGAGGTCAGCCGTTTCGAGGATTCCGAGGGGCGGGTAGAGGTTTTGCCCCCTTCCACTCATCTCGGGCAAAGAAATCACAATGAGATAAGGCGGACCCAGGTGGCGGACGTGCCCGTAGGGGGAAGGTTGTGGGAGTTTTACCCTGCCTGGGTCCAAACTACCACGGATCAGTGGGTGTTGGAGGTCATTCGCGAGGGGTATGCTCTAGAGCTCCATCGACCCGTCTTAGATTCCTTTGTCCTTTCCCCGTGCAGAGCTCCCCGCAAGTTGAGGGCAGTCGCAGAAACGCTTCGGCGGCTCCGTCAACTCCGAGCGGTGGTGCCTGTGCCCCTGGATCAATACGGCTGCGGTCGGTACTCCATCTATTTTGTCGTTCCGAAGAAAGAGGGAACCTTTTGACCAATTCTGGATTTGAAAAGGGTGAATCGTTGCCTTCGGGTGACCCATTTTTGAATGGAGACCTTGCGCTCGGTCATTGTGGCGGTCAGGAAGGGGGGATTCTTGACGTCATTGGACCTCACGGAGGCGTACCTGCATATTCCCATGCGTCCCGAGCATCAAAAGTTCCTGCGCTTTGCAGTGCCCATGGGGCATTTTCAATTTCGGTCGCTGCCCTTCGGGCTGGTGCCGGTGCCGCGGACGTTCACCAAGGTCATGGTGGTAGTGGTGGCGGCGCTCCGCAAGGAAGGGATTCTGGTGCATCCTTATTTGGACGATTGTCTCATTCGGGCGAAGTCCAGGGAGCAGAGTGCTACGGCCACCTCTCGGGTCGTCGAGTTCTTAGAAAGCCTAGGATGGGTGATCAATTTTGCGAAGAGCAAACTGGTTCCGGCTCAAACTCTAGAGTACTTGGGAGCTCGCTTCGAGACGGAGCAAGGAGTAGTGTTTCTACCGAGCACGAGAGCACAAGCCTTAAGGGATCTCTTGCGGAGGTTTTTGACTGACGTACCGGGCTCCGACGGCGTGGCAGTATTTGCAGTTGCTCGGAACGATGGCGGCCATGATCGAGGTGGTTCAGTGGGCCCGGTTTCATATGCGGCCGTTGCAGAGTGCTCTTCTCCGGCGTTGGTCTCATCAACGGAACGCCTTGTCGCAACGACTAGTGTGCCCTCTGCAGTGGAGGCTGCGGCCCGGAAGCCTGGACGGGGGCGTGGCGCTAGAAGCTCAGTCCTGGAGGCTGGTGACTACGGATGCCAGTCTCGTGGGCTGGGGGGCGCATTGCGAAGGGAGTTTTGCCCTGGGGACATGGTCGGCTCCGGAACAGTGTTGGTCTATAAACCGGCTGGAGATGTGTGCTGTGTATCTGGCGCTGCAGCAGTTTCAGAGGACCTTAGGTCGCGTGGCGGTAAGGGTGCTTTCCGACAATGCGACGACGGTGGCTTATATCAGTCGCCAGGGGGCACAGGGAGTGCGTCGCTGGAGGAGGAAGCCGGTCGGCTGTTGGGTTGGGCCGAACGGCATTTAGTGGTGTTGGTGCAGCACGTGGCCGGAGTGGAGAATGTCGAAGCAGATTTTCTAAGCCGCCGCAGAGTGGATCCGGGGGAGTGGAGTCTTCACCCGGCGGTCTTTGCGATGATAGTTCAGCGCTGGGGGACTCCGGTGATGGATCTCATGGCACGCTTCGAGTCCGCAAAGGTGGACAGGTTCTTCAGCAGGCGCAGGGAGCGAATGTCTGAAGGCCTCGATGCCTTGGCGCGGCGGTGGCCCATGGAAGGTTGTCTTTATGTATTTCCCCCTTGGGCGCTCATAGGAAAGGTGATTCAACGCATAGAGCGACACAGGGGAGTAGTCGTTCTGATTTCGCCCGATTGGCCCAGAAGGCCGTGGTATGCGGATCTGGTTCGGCTGCTAATAGACCGGCCGTGGAGACTCCCGGTTCGAGGAGATCTCTTAATGCAGGGGCCGTTGTGCATGCCGCAGGTGGGTCGATTCTCGCTTGCGGCATGGCTCTTGAGAGGGCTAGGCTGAGGTCCTGAGGTTATTCGGCGGCAGTCATTTCCACCTTATTGAAAGCGCGGAGGCGTTCCACGTCGCTTGCGTATGCCCGGGTGTGGCGGGTGTTTGAGGCGTGGTGTCAGTATTGCGGCGGGTGTTTGAGGCGTGGTGTCAGTATTGCGGTCTTCAGCCTTTGCGGGCTTCGGTGACTCATATTCTGTCATTTTTGCAGGATGGTTTGGAGAAAGGTCTTGCGGCTAGTTCGTTGCGGGTGCAGTTGGCGGCGATTTCCTGTTTCCGAGGAAAGATTCAGGGACAATTGGTAGGAGCGCACAGCGATATTCGGCAGTTTTTGCGAGTGGTGCTGCTGCTGCGGCCGCCGCGCCGCCCGTCCATTCCTCCTTGGGATCTCAATGTGGTACTAGAAGCGTTGATTGGAGCGCCGTTCGAGCCGTTAGGTGAGGCCTCTCTTAAGGACTTGACGTTGAAGACAGTGTTTCTAGTGGCTATTTGCTCCGCGTGGAGGATCTCGGAGTTGCAGGCGCTGTCTTGTAGAGAACCGTTTTTGTCTTTTTTCGCTCACAAAGTGGTTCTGCGCACGGTTCCGTCCTTTTTGCCTAAGGTGGTCTTGGGGTTTCACGTTAATCAAGTGGTGTCACTCCCGGCTTTTTCTCTGGAACAGAAGTCTCAGTCGGGCGGTCGGTTGCATCGTTTGGACGTTCGGCGGGTGCTTAAAAAGTATCTCCGTAGAACGGAATCTTTCAGAAAGTCGGACCGGCTGTTTGTTGCTTTCGGCAGGCCGCGGAAGGGTGAAGCAGCAGCGACATCTTTGATTTCTCGGTGGTTAAAGGAGGCTATTGCCTCAGCCTATCTGTTGAAAGGTAAAGTGGTTCCTGTGGGTCTGCGTGCGCATTCGACCAGGGCGCAGGCGGCATCTTGGGCGGAATTCAGTTTGGTGCCGGTGGAGGACATTTGTAAGGCGACGACCTGGTCCTCGTTGCGTTCTTTTGTGAGACACTATCGGCTGGATGTTCAGGCGAAGGGGGATGTGCGTTTTGGTTCTGCGGTACTTCAGGCTGGGCTTGTGGGTCCCTCCCGTTGATTTTAACTGCTCTGTTACATCCTCTATGGTTCCGGGACTGGACTAGAGGCACGAAAAGGAAATGAGAATTAGACTTACCTGCTAATTGTTGTTCCTTGAGGAACTCTAGTCCAGTCCCGGACCCCTCCCAGGGTATTCCACTGTATGCAGCCTGAAGATTGGAAACGAGAAAATAAAGAGACAGAAGAAGAAGTTAGAGGAGCCTTTCTTTGTTAGGGCGGTGCACAACCGAGTCGCAGTGCGGTCTTTCTGGAGCAGCAGGACCCGGTGGGCTCGGGGGCACCAGGGAGAAGGCGACCGGAGCCTGTTGGTTTTTCCATATTTTTCTTCCATAGTTTTTCAATGCTGATTATGGTTATGACCTGTTTAAGATGTTTGTTTTTTCTGGTTCCTGCTTATTTGTTGCTCTGCTTAGTCTGCTTTGTCAATAGGTACTGGTGGAAGAGGGGCGGTGCTAGCCAAGTTATACCAGTGACATCAAAGCGATGGCATCTTTCAGTCTCCAAAACTGCTGGTGGAGGTTGTAAACTCTATGGTTCCGGGACTGGCCTAGAGTTCCTTAAGGAACAACAGTTAGCAGGTAAGTCTAATTCTCATATGGAAAGAAATGAAGAAAACAAAAGAAGAGATAAGAAATGACAGATGGACCATAGACCATAGAAAGAGAGGAAAGCAGAAGCTTCAGATCGGGACCAACATGATCAGAGAATAAAATGGTCAGACAGCAAAGGTAGAAAAAATAATTTTGTTTCATTTTAATGATTGGATTTTGTGCTATCTTTATATTTTATACAGTATTGGGGAACTGCATCTCTTATTTATCTGATGTTGCACTGCATGTGGACTCTGGCTTCTTGGGGTTTCAGTTTAAATTTTGTCTACATATTTTTATTTTTACTTTACATTATGGTTATTTATTCTGTACTTGGTGAGGGTCGATGTTGTGAGTGTGTGACTGAGGCCAGGTGTTCTGTTAACATGGAGTTTGTACATAAAGATCTATACTGTACTGTAGTTGACTGTTTCAGCTTTTCAAATAGGTTTATGGATGTTCCAGGGCCCACTGTAGTATTTAGTGATGCCTTTTTGGATGGGCTCCTTATGTGAGTTTTGTAAGTTTGTGCTGATATGGTAGGTTTGCTCTTTGTTGTAGGGTTTTGTATTAGTTCACAATATGCCTGGTACTGGAGAATAGTGATGGTGGTGGTGGTTAGTGAGATGATCAGAATCAGATTTTCTTTTTTTTTTTGTTAAATATTGAGTTCTGTGGGTGAATGTCCTGCTTCTGCTCTGTACCCACTGTGAATGCAAAATATGTTGAAAAAGCAAGAACCATAACGCAGTTCATAACAAAATAAAAATGAGTCGTCATTTTAGAGTTATAAACTGTGCTGTTGATTCTTGCTCTCTTAGCTCCTTGGTGTGCAAACGGGACCGTACCTAGCACTTTGCAAGCGGTGCAGCCGCACAGGGCGCAAAGGCTTGGGGGGGGCGCATTTCAGCTGTCTGCTGTTGCCCTGCTGCTGCTGGCAGGACAATAGCAGGAAGTCAGAATGTGCCCCCAAGCCTTTCCGCAGCATTTTTAGGAAGTCTGGTCCCTCCTTCCTCCAACGCGATGTCAGAGAAGGGAGGGGCAGATCTGCTTAAAGTGCCAGCGACTTTCAGATTGGGCATATGCCCCCCCCCTCCTCCTCCCCATACCTCCGTCCAGCGCTGCCTGCTCTTTCCCTGCTGCTGGCGCTGCCGTGAAAAAAAACAGGGCATGATTACAGCTCGATACGGCCCTGTGTGCAAACATCTTGCATTTCCTCCATATAATCTAATTGGCTTTTTGATTTGGTTCGGTCCCCATTTGGAGTTCTGAAAAAGCCCTGCCCCCCTCTAAGGTGGGGTGGTGCCATCTCATTCTTCGCCTCAGGCAGCAGATTGCCTTGAGCCGCCCCTGGATAGATGTATTGTACCCGCCCACCAGCAGCTGGAGACCGACCATGTAAATTTTGTTACTGATGTAATCTCATACAAGTTGAAGCTGTTCCTACTCCCTGTAGTCTTTTTCAGTCTCCCAGCAGCTGGGGGACAGCCAGATCCATATCTGTCTGGATTGGTTGAGGCCTGGATCACCCTACACATAGAATTTTTTTGTTTTATCTAGTGAAACTGTATCTGACCCAAAGCAGAGGCTAGACTGCAAGAAAGTTGGGAATGGAATGATTACAGTTGAAGAAAAAAAAAAGTAGTTAGCAGTCTCATCCGGAGCCCTTCGGTGGGTGGGGGAGGTCTCTGTGGCACCACTGCAAATTGTTAAATTGATGATGGTGGTTTCCGCCAGCAGCCGCAGCCTCTTGGGAAGTCAGTGAGGATTGCCACCATACAGGATCTTACGTCGGTGAGTGGAACACTTTTTACATGATGGCTCTTGCGCGTCGCTGCTTTTAGCCTCTGCATCAAATTGGTATAGAGACATTGTTGGGTTTACTGTTTCATAGGTAGCGCTTTCCCGGTCCAGCGCTTTGGGCGGTGCGATGGCTGTTATGCTGAGTACTAAATCTGCATATGGCACATGCCGCAGTTTGCTCTCACAGGCAGGCTGTTGCAAATCCTGTGAGAAGGAAAGTCAGCAGATTGAGGAACATGCAGAACAGATTCTTGCATAGCAGCTTTTCCGGTCTTGCTCGAGGGGCAGGCATGGGCCACAGGGCCTCCCTTTCTTCAGTGGGAAGTTTCTCATGCTGCTTCCTCGGTGGTCATTTTGGCCCCAGAGGGGCATGCTGCTGCAGGCATTTCAGGTGAGTGGCAGATGTCAGTGGTGGTCAGGGGGAGAAGTGCACAGTTGGGGAAGAGCTCTGCTGAAGAGTTCTCTCTTCACCCCAGAATTTATTCTTCTGCTCAATAGGACAGATTGGAAGAGGGCCAGTGTTTGGAGAAGGCCTTGGCTACAGCAAAGTCCTCCATGGCCAAGTGTGGATCCCAGGATCCTGGCCATCAGTCTCCATCTTAGCGGGTAAGGCTTACAGAGGGATATGAGGGCGATGCTTTCTGAACACTCATGCCAAGGATGACCCTGGAGAGGGACTTTCGGGCCTAGTGGACGATTGGGAAGATTTGGATCTCAAGGGGGAGCTGTCTCCAGGTGAAGTCAATGTGCTCAGGAAAGAAGAGCTCTTAGCTGCCATGTCTCAGTCTCTCGCGGCTTTGACTATCCCTTTTTAGGACTATGGCAGAGGATGTGTCATTGGAGGATACTCTCTTGCAAGGTATGCAAACCCCACAGAATTCATCCCTGTTACTCCCATCTAATCCAGACAATTAGGTAGTGTCTGCCCACTAGCAGCTGGAGACTGATATGCAAATTGTTCTCTGTGATGTACCCCCCCCACAAAAAAAAAAAAAAAAACAACCTAGAGGAACTTCTCCTCCTGCCAGTATCTTCAGTCTCCAGCAGCTGGTGAGCAGACTTCCTGATGTCTTTCTGACTGAGTTTGTCACCCCGGGTTAGGTAGTTAGCAGGTGTGTGTATTAAGGCAGAGCTGTCCCTAACGGAGGTCTTACTGCACTAATTTAGCTTCAGCGATAGTGTTGTAAAAAAAAACCAAAAAAAAAAACCCAAGCATTACATGCAGTACAACTGGAGTCCATCGGTGGGTGAGGAAGGACCTTTGTGGAGAGTCCGTGAGCCGTTCAGTCGACATCGAGTCTCCAGATGGGAGCGCACAGCCCTGTATGCTCCTCAGGTTCCTGAGCACCCATCTGCAATTGCGGCAAGTGTTGATTTTTTCCTGCCGACGAAAACTGCGTGGTCAGCTAGAGTGAGTAGAGCATAGGCAGGCCGTGCAAGGAGCATGTGCTAGGAAAGCGAAAGAGAGCTGCGCCTCTGACAGTAGATGGTGATGATCCATCTCAAAGAATACTCTACAGACTTCGCTGATGTTCACAAGATGCCACTACATCTAAAAGAGCATTCTCTCTCTGTGCACTGCTACTATGAAACTCTGTTCCAGAAAGCCTAAGATCTACAACCAATGCAGCTTCCTTAAGGAAAGCCCGTAAAATCCATATTTTCAGAGAATGCTACTCTCTAACATAACCCTGATCTGTTCCCTCCTCTCCCCCCATAAACACTCTCAATCTCCCCTGCCTCATATTCCCCTTATATATTTATTGTACATAGTTACCCCCAATTATATATATTAAAGTTTAACCCAAGTTGACTTCCCTATTCATTGTGAATGTTCTGTTCCAGTGTAAACTGCTTTGACCGACGGATAAAGCGGTATAAAGCTGTTAAATAAAATACATTTTTGTTGGTTATGCCCAGACTTCAGGCAATTTATGCTGCGTGAGGAGTACGCCACAGCTCGCTTTCACAGGTGGGCTGTTGCCGTGCTTGTGAAAGGGAGAGTCGCAACAGGAGGAGCTGAGATCTAGGCCTGGAGGGTCCAGAAGACCTACGGTGAACCAAGAGCAGGACAGAGAGCCCTCAGTCTCCCCATGGGGCAGGCAGGAACCTTCCCGTTCTGGATCTCCAGCGGCCACTTTGGAAGCAACTGCCTCCATCTTACAGCTGGCATTCCAGCCTCAGGGTTGGGGGCGGACATCTGGGATTTACAGGGAGCCAGGCACAGAACTTTGGGGGGGGGGGAGTCTCTTTTCCCATGAGTTTGTGCTGCTCCTTCATAGGGCCTATTGCTTGGAGTAGGGCCAGGTGGTGGATTATAGACTTTCTGCAGGAAATGGGGTGCCTGCTAAGCACCAACTGAGCCCAGTCGGGGAGTTAGGCACAGAAAAATGCTTGCGTCTTGTGGATCGGTGCGAGAGGGACGAGTTGGGGGGCACTAGTGCCCCAGAGGTGGACCCCGGAGAGAGAAAGTCCATCCATCTCTGAGGAAGATCTGGGAGGTCCAGGACTGGGGGAGGAGGACCTTGTGCCAGGGGAGGACCCCACGGCTGTGCAGGTCTTTTGTAAGGAGGAGTTGGTGTCGCTGATCTTAGTCACTGGCAGTGCTTAACCACCTCATTTGGGCTCCGCAGGATGAGGCAAAAGGCAATCAACCTCTGTCACGGGGGGAGGAACCTGGGACTTCAATCACCTTCGGTCCACAAGTCCCTGCTGGGAAGGAGGGAACAGTTTCTCATTCCCGGGGCAGTCATTTCAGACACAAGGCAAGTCGTGGCTATTACACAGATGCTTCCGGAGTGGCCAGAAAGCCACAGTGAAGCCAGGCGGACCAAGGAGGTGGTAAAATGCATTGGGATCACCTACAACAGTTCTACCACTCCTGTGTCCAGATAACCTCAAATCAGTGGATCCTGAGGTTATCCGCTACAGTTACGCGTTAGTTCCAGCATTTCCTGCAGAAGGCCTTCATGTTTTCTCCAAGTATGGCTCCCAGCAAGTGTCATGTAATCTGTGTGATACTGGTGACTCCTGACCCTAGAGGCTGTGGTTCTGGTACCATCTGACCAGTGCGACTTAGGTTGATACTCTATTTTCTTCGTTGTCTCCAAAAAGGGAGGCACATTTTGTTCCATCCTCAACGCCAAGCACGCAAATGCAGTGTTGAGGGTACCCTGGTTCCACATGGAAACCTTGAGGTCGGTCATGGTGGCCATACAGCGCAGCAACTTTCTCACGGCACTAGACTTAACCGAGGCGTATCTCCATATTCAAATACTCCCAGAACACCGTTTTCTCAGGTTTGCAATGTTTTTGGGTCATTTGCAGTTCTAGGCGCAACGGCTCCGTGGACTTTCCCCAAGGTGATGTTGGTGGCAGCAGCAGCTCTACGGAAGCAGGTGGTCTTGGTGCACTCCTAGCTGGATGATTGGCTCATCTGGGCAAAATCAAGGGATGAAAGTCGACAGGTGACACGAACAGTGATGGCATTTCTACAGAATTTGGGTGTCAACTCTGCAAAAAGCAGCTGGCTCAGTCTCAAGAGTTCATCTATTTGGGTGCCTGGTTTGACAAGGAGGTCAGACTGGTCTCGTTGATGGAGGAGCATGTGCTCAAGCTCCAGTTCTTGTGCCAGTTTCTATGGATGTCATGGTCATCAGTATGGCATTATCTGCAGATGCTAGGTTTGATGGCGATGGCGCTGGACTTAGTATCGTGGGCCAGGTTTTACATGTAGCTGCTGCAGAGAGCATTGCTCCTCGAGGTGGTCACCTCAGCACCAATCTTTGTCTCAAAGGCTTCAGTGCCGAGAGAGTACAAAGAGAGCTGAACTAGTGGCTGCAGAAGGGCATTTTAGCAAAGGGAGACTCGCTGGAGCAGCCCCAGTAGATAGTGATAACTATGGATACCAGTCTGAGCGGCTGGGGGGCACATTGTTTGCAAGTGGCCCAGGGGACGTAGTCGGCAGAGGAGAGCTCCTCGTCCATCAGTTGGCTGGAGATTGGAGTGGTCTGGATGGCACTACAATGCTTCAAGCGGATATTGGCGGCCCAAGTGGTCAGAGTGTTCTCGGACAATGCCTCGATGGTAGCATATATCAACAGGCAAGGTGGTGCTGGCAGCAGAGGTAGCACCTCGGCTGAGCTGGGCCAAGTGGCACCTCAGCATGCTGTCAGCAGCACATGTGGCAGGAAAGGACAACATCCAGGCCGAATATCTGTCAGCATTGGATAGGACAGAGTAGGCCCTAGAGGACGCTGGGGGCAACCAGTAATAGATCTTATGTTGACTGCAGTCCATGCCAAAGTGGTTAAGTTCTACAGCCGAAGAAGAGAGCGGATGTCTGAAGGCTTGGATGCACTGGCTCATCCCTCCCTGGGTTCTAATCAGCAGGGTGCTGCATCGGATTGCATGATATCAGTTGAGTGGTCCTTGTGGTGCCAGATTGGCTGCGGAGGCCATGGTACGCAGACTTAATCAGACTGTTCATGGACAGGCTATGGTTGCTTCTGCAAGATCCGACCTGATTTCGCAGGGGCCAGTAACAATGCCTCTGGGTGGATAGATTCTCGCTTATGGCTTGGCTCTTGAGTGGGTGTGACTCTTGTGGCGTGGGTATTCCCCTAGGGTGATTGCCACATTGTTGAAGACCAGAAAGACAGCCATCTCACTGTCCTATGTTTGAGTTTGGCGAGTGTTTGAAGCCTGGTGTGCACAGCGTGACCAGCGGCCCCTAGGGACATCGGTGGTGGACATTCTGGCTTTTCTTAAGGGCAACCTGCTGAACTCCCTGAAGGTGCAAGTAGCAGCCTTGGCCTGCTACAGGGGGAAGGTTCAGGGAGCTCCTTTGGCATGTCACCCAGATGTATTCGGGTTCTTGTGTGCAGTAAAGCAGGTTAGGCCACTGATTTGGGCCATGGTTCCTCCCTGGGACTTGAATGTGGTATTGGCTTTGGTCATGGCTTAGTTGAGCCCTTGAGTTGGGCCTCTTTGAAAGATTTGACCTTGAAGGTGATTTTTCTTGGTGGCTATCTGCTCTGCTTGCTGTATTCCTGAGTTACAGGCCTTGTCCTGTAGGGAACTGTTTCTGCTAATTTATTTATTTATTTATTTATTTATTTATTTAACAGTTATTTATATACCGCTCTTTCCCTAGTATCAAGTGCGGTTTACATGGAACAGTAAGTTAATTGGTATGTAATATACCAAGTCAGTTTACATAGAACAGATAATTATAATTTACAAGGAATGTTGTAACATTAAAGGTATAACATATTAGAAACATATATACATTGTTAGTTTACATCTATAAACATCATGTGAATGAGAGTGTGGTATGGTTAATAGTGTATTAGTGATATTTATTTTGAAAATAGAGTATGTAATAATAATAATGTATAATTGTTAGCCTGTATCTATTTGTGTATTCTGTTCTGTGGGTGTATTGTTGTGTAATATGAATAAGTTAGTTTTTAATTTTTTTTCTAAATTCCTTTATATCAGATAGCAGGCGAATGTTGTCAGGTAGATTGTTCCAAAGAATTGGAGCAGAGTGTGAGAAAGCTCTCTTATTTGTTTGTTTTCTGGCTTTTGTGAAATCTTTTGGTATTGTTAAGGTATTTAAGTATTTAAGTATTTAATGTCTAAAGAATGGGTGGTTTTGGGACGGTTCCTTCCTTTTTTGCCCAAAGTAGTCTTGCCGTTTCATGTCAACCAGATGGTGACTCCTGGTGTTTGCGGGATCAAGGAATGAGAAGGAAGACTCTTGATTGCACTGTTTGGATGTTTGGAGAGCGTTGTGCTGTTGTTTGAAGTGCATGCAGCCTTTCCAGAAGTCTCATCGTCCGTCTTGTTTGGCAGCCCGTGCCGTGGAGAGGCCACATCCAAGGCTTTGATTTCCCAGCGGGTAAAGGAAGCCATTACATTGCCTTATCTCCTTAAGTGAAAGACTGTGCCGGAGAGGCTGTGAGCTCATTGTATGCATGCCCAGGCAGTTTCCTGAGCAGAAGTCAGTTTGGTGCTGCTGGCGGACATCTGTCGAGCAGCGACATGGGCTTCTTTGTATAAATTTGCGAAGCATTATTGTTTGGATGTGCAGGTGGGGATGGAGGTGCGGTTTGGTGCTAGGGTGTTGCAGGCGGGGCTCGCTGGTTGCTCCCATTGTTAGGCACTGTTAGGCACATCCTGATTGTCTGGACTGGATTGAAGGAACATGGACAAAGGACAAATTAGAGCTTACCTGCTAATTTTCTTTTGTGTAGTCCCTCCAGTCCAGGACCAGCCCTGGTTTTTCTGGATTTTGGGTGTAGCGAGCCACCTATGTCTGTCAAGAGTTCAGCCAGAGGGATCCTGTTCAGGAGCACGCAGTTCGTTGTGGTGTGGACTGCTCTTGGATTTGCAGTGGGGCTCAGTAATATGACTGCACAACATAAACAAAAAAACAAGAGAACGCAAAGGCCCAAGGCCATTAGGAGTGGCCTAGTGGTTGGGACAAATTACCTTGAGCTGGAGGGCCAGGAGTTCAAATCCTGCTAGAGGACAACAATCTTGAGCTGGAAGGATTGGGGTCTCTAGTCCCACAGGTGTTCCTTGTGGCCCTGGACAAGTCATTTAACTGTCTGTTGCCTCAGGTACAAAAACATAGATTGTGAGCCCTTTAGGAACAAGGGAAAAATTATATATATATATAGTACCTGAATGTACACAGTTTTTGACTGGTAGAAAAGCGGCATATAATCCTAATTAAATAAAATTGTGGAAGTGCTTCAAGGGAAGCAATGGGACATGCTCTCTTGTATTTTGAGCTGTGTAGTTATGAGTTGGTTTGGATTAGTGTGTAGTTGTACCTTCATTGGGGACAGTAAGTCAGTAGTAAAAGCTGTTAGTGTAGCTGGGTTTAAAAAAGGATTGGACAAGTTCCTGGAGGAAAGGTCCATAAACCATTATTGAAGGGGACCTGGGAAATCCACTGCTTGCCCCAGTACAAGCATTGTGGAACCTATGTCTTTCAGGGAAACTGCTAGGTACATGTGACCTAGACTGGCCACTGCTGGAAACAGGATACTGAGTTCTATGGACCTTGGTCTGACCCAATATAACATTTCTTATGCTGTTAAGAACATATGTTGTTGGGCCAACCAGTGATGGATTGCATGGCATCTGCAATCAACGCCAAGGCTCTCCGTGGGCTCTCATAGGGCAGCTCCTGCACAGGATAGCTCATCACAAGGGCGCATGATCTTGGTGGCTCTGAACTGGCCCAGAAGGCCCTGGTATGCAGACATAGTCTGCCTAGTAGTGGACCTGCCCTGGTGGTTTCTGGTGAGGGGAAACCTATTGTCCCAAGGACTGGTGCTCATGCCTCAAGTGGATCGATTTCTCTTATGGCCTGGCTATTGCGCAGGTGCACCTGAGAAGGGCTAGATATTTGCCCGGGGTGATTGCCACTCTCCCAGAAAAGATAGACAGACATCCTTATCTTATATTTGCATTTGGCAGGTGTTTGAAGAGCGGTGTGCAGAGCATGGCCTTCGGCTGTTAGGGGCATCTGGGGGGGGATGTTCTGGCTTTCTTGTAGGAGGGGTTGGAGAAGGACCTGACCTTGAACTCTCTGAAAGTTCAGGTCGCTTCTCTGGCCTGTTACTGCAGTAAGGTAATCGGGGACCCCCTTGGCAGCTCACCTGAATGTTTCCTGTTTTTTTGCGAGCGGTGAAATGGGTCAGGCCGCCGGTGAGGATAATGGCTAATGGCTCTCTTTTGGGATCTTAATCTTGTTCTCTGTGTTCGTGGCTTCACCCTTTAAAACTTTGAGGAGCGCATCACTGAAGGATTTAACCCTGAAAGTAGTCTTTCTCGTAGCGATCTGTTCTGCCTGGTGTGTTTGTGTTGCAGGCCCTTTCCTGTAGGGAACCCATTTTTGGTTCTCTCCAAGGAGCAAGTGGTGCTACAAATGGTGCCATCTTTCCTGCTATAGGTTGGTGACTCCTTTTCATGTCAGCCAGGTGGGGGGGTCTCCTGTTTTTTGGAGGGGAGGATGCTAATGGCGCCGACTGGTATTTGCATAAGCTGGATGTTCACAGGGCGCTAAGGTGTTATCTCAAACGTTTGCAGTCTTTCAGGAAGTAGTTTGTGCTGTTTATCGGGCCATGAAAAAGGGAGGCAGCCTCGTAGATGGGTGAAAGAGACTATCGCTTCAGCGTACCTCCTCAAGCATCGACTGGTCCCGGAGGGGCTGCGAGCACATTCCACAAGGGCCCAGATGGGCCGAGTTCAATTTGGTGCCTCTGGTGGATATTTGCAGGGCGGTGATATGGTTGTTGCTGCATACCTTTGCCAGACACTACTGCTTGGATGAGGAGGTGAGATTTGGAGAACACGTCTTATGGGTGGGGCAGGTCCCTCCCATCGATAGCTACTGCTGCGGTACATCCTGTCTGAACTGGACTGTAGTGACGTGGATGAAGGTGAAATTTAGATCTTGCCTAATTTTCTTTCATGGATTTCTTCCAGTCCAGAACCCTCCCATTAGAGTATCTGGTCTGTTTTTTGGTTGCGAGCCTGAATTGGTTGCAGTGACTGGAGGGATAGATGTTTGCTTCTGAGTGTCTGTCCAGTTTCACTTATGGGGATTCGGCACCCAGTAGCTTCAGAAGAAAAAGAGAATGAGAAAAAGAGGTCAGGCACAGGCAGGTTCTTGGCTATGAAGTCGAGATCAACTGCTGAGATGAGTGGTGTTCAAGGTTTGTTCTGGTTCTCAAGCCACAGGGTCAGTGTGGCGATCGATTCCAGGAGGTTTTTTAATTTAGTTTATAGTCTGGCCTCTCTTGGGGGAGAGGCGTGTAGTGTCTTTGTCAATGGTATACTGCCTTATCTTATATGAGATTTATTTATTTAGACAGATTTGTATGCCACCTTTTCCTTCAATCAAGGTGGTCACATCACATCACAAGTGGAGGGTTACATTTAACATTAGGGTACGTGTAATCATTTAGACAGCACAGTTACGTAACAGTATTTAGACATTTAGACAATGTTTAGACATTACAATATAAGTAACATTTAACATAAAGGTATTTACTAATGAGGTGTATTGAATTTGTGTGTGTGGATGGAATGAGTGTGTGTTTAGTTGGCGGAGGTAGTAGTGTTGCTGCTTGGGTAAGAGATGTTGCTTGAATGCTCATAAGTTTCTATAAATAACCATGTTTTGAGGTGTTTGTGGAAGTCTGTGAGGTCTTCTAAAGCTCTCAGGCTCAATGGTAGGGAGTTCCATATTGTGGATGCCAGTAGTGATGGTGCTCTTTTTGAGGTTGGTGGTTTGGTTTTGTGGTAACCTGCAGGTGTGCCGATCATGTTGTTGCTTCTTCTTGGTCTATTGCTGATGTGTCTTGTTGTAACGTTTTGGAGTACGTCTGCTGAGAGATGGTGAATGACTTTGAAGATTATCATGATTGTTTTGTATTTAGCTCTTGCCACCACTGGAAGCCAGTGTAGTTGTAGGATGGGAGTGATGTGCTCGGTTCTTGGGGTGTCTGTGATGATGCGTGCTGTGGTGTGTTGTACCATTTGTAGTGGGTGTAGTGTCTGATGAGGAAGGCCTTGATATAGTGAGTTTCCATAATCAAGCAATGGTGTAATGAGTGCTTGGCACACTGCGGAAGTGGTCTTGGCGGAGCATTGGTTTGATTTTGTCTGACTATTTTCAATCGATGATATGCCTTGTTTGCAGTTTTGGTGATGTGGGATTTTAGGTTCAGAGCTCTGTCTAGTGTTATGCCCAGGTACTTAACTTCTTCTTTGACTATTATGTGTTTGTCCAGGATGCTGATATTTTGTGCAGGCATAAAGGTGGGGTTCCTGGTGACTAACATTGCCTCAGTTTTTTCGAAGTTGACCGTTAAGTTGTTGGCTATGAGCCATTCGTTCATGTCTTCAGGGCATTTTGTTATTGTTGTAGTGTTTAGGGCTAGTAAGTTGATTGTGTTCTACGGTGGCTGAATACAAACAACATGCTCGTGATTTAAGTACCAGATTACAAGTTCGGGGTTATCCTGTTCGATTGATAAACACAGCATACAAACGAGCGCTCCACAACCACCCTGAGTGGTGGGATACTCCTTTGTCACAGCAAAATACAACGACTCAAAATTTTACAGGGGTCCTTCCATACATGCCTCACACGATGGAGATCTCGCAGATTTTGAGGTCCCACTGGCATATATTGGCAACACATCAGGTTTTTCAGTTGCCTTTGAGGTTAGCATATCAGAGGAGTACCAATATTGCTGACAGAGTAATCAACACCAGTGCTCGTACACGTTCTTTCCCGGAGGGAGGGGGCCATCGAGCTTGTGGGTCGTGTGATTTTTGTTTGAATACAATAGCAGGGGTTGATTGGGTGGATCCACATACTCGCCAAAAATATTCTTTACGACACACAACGGATTGCACCTCTACCCATGTCGTTTGTTTAATTATCTGTCCATGCACATTGTTTTATGTGGGAATGACAAGAATGATTAGAAAGCGTTTACAGGAACATAGATCTCAGATTAACACTAGGGTGCTAGCGGCCCCGCTGGTTCAGCATTGTGTGCAACATCTCCACACGTTCGATCAGTTACAGTGGTTGATCCTGGATATGGTCCCCCCGCTGTCACGTGGGGGTGATTGTCAAGGTCTACTTCGATATAAAGAACAGCGGTGGATATTTAAGCTTCAATCTGTAGCTCCTAGTGGATTAAACGCCGAGATTGAATGGTGGTCTCTTGGTTAAGTTCAGTACTGGAAATATAAACAACATAAAAGGCAATATTAAGCATTGCAAGACAGATGGATACAATAAAGAATAATAGAGCGATGGTTTCTTGTTCTATTAATTAGAAGGGTCAGACGTCATTTTCTATCCCCATTGTTGTCTTTGAGTCTGGATGACGTCAGTACGTTTCAGCGGAACAGGAAGTTGGGTAAACGTTGCTTGATAAAGGGCCGTTAAATTTTTGGCTTGAAACACAGCGTTTTGTGTTGCGGTTACCCAACTACGGGTGTGAGTCAACAGGAAGATCCACAGCAGAGGGAGTTGGAGTATTTTGGAGGGTTTCACCATGGACAGTGGGAGAAAAGGAGCTGAGAAATACGGCGTACTCTCCATTATATTGAAAGACCAATTCTCTGCTCAGATGAGTATTTTGGATCCCAATATTTGACTGTGGTACAGCTTTACTTAAAGCGAAGTTTTGAAGTTGAACATTTTCTAATTGTTTGCGGAGGCTGGTCTGTAGGGCCCTATAGCCCCATGCAAATTTTGGTCATTAGACCTTTTAAATACATTGAATAAAGTGGAGGGTCTGTTATTTGAGTATGTTTTGCATCCTCACGACAGACGATCCGACAATAAATAATTTGGGACTTTGTGCTCTGTCCGTTATACAAGGGAATATAGGCAAGGCACTTTTTGGGATAGTTGTGGGTGAGCCTTTTTTTGGGGAATATATTGGTGGCTTTCCTGTTGGGTTTTATATATTTATAGTAAGTTGATTGGAGCATACACCATGATGTCGTCAGCATAAATGTGGTAGTGTAATTTGTGGTGCTTGATGTTGCATATGGGCTGTATGTAGATGTTGAAGAGCATTGAGGATAGGGCTGAACTTTGAGGTATTCCCTGCGTGACGGGGAATTGTAGGGATTTCTTTTGATCGCATTTGACTTCTTGTGTTTGCCCTTCCAGGTATGATGTGAACCATTTTAGGGTATTCTTGCAAAGTCCTATCTGTTGTAATCGTTGCAATAGCTTAGGGTGTGACACAGTGTTGAAGGCCGCAGAGATGTCCATGAACACTAGCAGGAAGCCGTTTTTTATGTTATCTATGCCTCTTAGGAGATTGTCAAAGAGGGAGGTGAGTAGTGTTTCCACTCCGTGTTGGGGCTTGAATCCATGCTGATGTATGTCCGTTGGGGCTTGAATCCATGCTGATGTATGTCCAGTGGGGCATTGATATCTATGTGGTCTTGAAGTTGCCTTTGGACTGCTTTTTCCACGACTTTAGCAAGGAATGGCAGTCTGGAGATAGGACGGTATGACTTTGGTTCACATGGGCTCAGATTGCTACTTTTAAGTATTGGTCGTATCATTGCGTGCTTTAGGGGTTGTGGCATGTATCCTTGTTGGAGTGAATCTTTGACGATTTTTTGAATGTGATGAGAGCTGACTTTTTGTGGCTTTGATCCATGATACTGGGCATGGGTCTGATGGTGAAGTTGTTGTGTTTAGTCCAGATATGATGTCTTCTACTTGCTGTTTTGTTGGTATATTGAAGCTTTCCCATACTTAGTGTTGCTTTTTTATTGTGTGGTCATTTGTTTGTGGTGAAGCAGAGTATGTTTGGTTGGTGTTTTTTGACTTCATGTAGTCTGCATATTTTTGTGGGTCAAGATGGTTGGCGCTTTGTTGCGTGTCATCCTTGGTGAACTTTTGTACAAAGCTGAAAAGCTCTCTTGGTCTATTGGTAGATTTCATGATTAGGTTGGTATGGTTTTGCTGTTTACGCTCATTTATTAGATTGTTGTATTCCTGTTTGTCTCTGTATTGTGTTAGGAGGTTGTGTGATTTGTTCCGTCTCCATTTTCTTTCTATTCTTCTTAGTGTGCGCTTTGCGACTCTGACTTCGTGTGAGTACCATGGGGCGTTGGATCTTTTGCTGGTTTGTAGTTCTTTAATGGCTGGGGCAGATGCTGCATTGGATATTATTGTGTTCCATTCTTCTATGTTTAAGTCCAGGGTGTCGTGATCCTGTTGAAGTTGTGGGGTGATGTCGTTTATGAATGAGTCTGTTAAATGTTTTAAACCATCTGGTTATTCATTCTTCTTTTTTGCGTTGGGTAGGGCTGTTCAGGGTCATGGTGAATTCAATTACATGGTGGTCCGACCAAGGGACTAGGGTGATTGTTGGTTTTGTTCTGTTCCACTAGTTGTGTTGGCATGAATACCATGTCTGGAGTTGAACCATGTTGGGGCGTTAATTGTCTGGCAGTATTTTAATGACTCCATGGCTTTTAGGAACGTTGCATATTCTCTGGTGGATGCGGATGTTAAGTTGTAGTCTCCTAGTGCAATGAGGGGTTTGTGCTTTGTGTTATGTGTGCATATTGTTTCAATTACTGTAGATAAATATTCAGTTGTGGTTCCAGGTGGTCTGCATGTGAGGGAGATGGTCAGATACTTGTTGGTTATAGTTAGTGTGTTGGCTTCGCTTGTGTTAGTGGTGGCGATTGTTTTGAATCTGAATTCCTTTCTGGTAAATATTAGTACTCCTCCCCCCCTCTTTTGTGCTCTGATGCAGTTAAATGCTGAGTATCCTGTTGGGGTTACTTGATTTAATATGACTTGGTCTGCGTCGTCTAGCCAGGTCTCAGTGATGCATATTATATTGAGCTTCTTGTCGTGGATTAGGTCACGGATAGTATTTGGTTTGTTCCTGATAGATCTGGCGTTTAGTAGAGCACACCTGATGTTTGTTGAGATGATTGGGTTTGTGTGTTCATTATTTGTGTAGTGAGAGGGGATGTCATGTGTGGTATTGTATGGTTCCTTTTCGTTCCTACAGTTCAGTCCTCCACCCCTGGGTTGTGCACCTCCTGGAGACTGGACTTGTCAAAACTCCTGACGCCACTGGATGTAGTCTGGTGCACACCCCCATCTTCTCCAGTGTGTCCAGTCTCCATGCAGCAGGAGGACTTAGTAAGCCTAGGTGCTGGGCTCACTTGAGGAACTCATAAGGAGCCTTAGAGTAGTTAGCTGTTAACATTTTCCCTTTCATTTCGTCTAAATTTGTATTTATTTTTGGGGGTACTGTCTCTTTAACAAATAAAATACAATAAAAGCAAGGATCAAGCTGTGCCTATAGTACCGGTCCTGCCTGCCTCTGATTTCCGGGGCTGTGGGCTCAAACTTTGGTCTCTCCTCCCTGGACTGGACGGGGGAGAGCCCTTGTGCAGGACTGTGGCGTTATCCTCTGCTGCGGTGAGGAGACGCGTTGCCCTAAGCAGTAGCAGCAGTCAGATGGGAGGCTCGCCGGCGGTAGACTGCTCAGCTGAGAAAGCAGTCCCGCGGGCTTGAGCCCCGTCGAAGGCACGTAAGTCGGGGGACATTGGACACGCTAAGCGTGGTCTGGGAGCAGTTTCCTTTGCCTCAACAGCCGCAGGGGAAGCCTCCGACATTTCGGGGCTCATGCGGTAGATTTTGGCGCGCTTTTTAGCCGCGCGCCGGCAACGGCGGCCATTTTAAGGTCCGGGGCATAGTGCAGCACAGCTTTAGACGGCGTTTTTCGAGTAAAGCCAGACTTTGGTGGCTTGGGGCGCCGTGTCTTAGGGTGCAGCGCTGAAGTGTTTTTTTCTTCGGGAATCAGCCCCAGGGCAGTAGTTTAGTTTTAAAAAAAAAAAAAAAAAAAAAAGGAAAAGATAAGACAGTCCCATTCATAAGGATTCTGCAGGTTTCCAGTTTTATTGGGGTGGAGTAAGGGGTACCAGAGTTTCCCTAATTGGGTGGAAGGTCGCAGATGGCGTCCCGGCCCCAGTGTGTCCTCTGCGGTTCCCGCAGGGGTACGATAGCAGAATCAAGGGTCTGCAGGGCTTGCGCTTCGGGTTCTGCCAGCATGGAACGGCAAATGGAAGCGAAGCCCGGTCAGGACCCGCAGATGGGGGCAGCGGACCCTGAGGAGGGGGTAGTTGTGGCTCCCACCCCGGGGGGTTTCCCATGAGGCGGTAGCTGCCCTTCCGGCCTACTCTCCGGGCAGGGAGGTCGCTGCCCAGTTTGGAGATTTCTGCCCAGATTTTGTGTTACTTATGCATCAAGCTTTCTGTAGGCAGCGCCAAGGATTATTACCGGAGGCCCTACCTAGGGCTACGGCCTCTCCACGTGCCGGGGTGGCAAGCGGCGGGGCTATTTCTCCTAGGTCTTCAAAGAGGGCCCGGCCTCGCGAGTGTTCGCCCTCCGTCGAGGGGAATGACTCCGAGGAGGCTGACCTAGATTTGGAAGTAGATATGGAGGATTTGGAAGAGGGGGAGATTCAGGAACCGGAGGATCAGGCTAAGATCATGCAGGTGTTCTGGAGAGAGGAGCTCTCTGCGCTCATCACGAAATCCCTCCTAATGTTGAACCTGGCGGCGGCCTCTCCGGCTGAGGAGGTGGGGGTTGAGGATTCCATCATCCAGGCGGAGAGGCAGCCGCAAGTGGTGTTCCCAGTCCACCGGGTGGTGGATAAGATGATACAGGATGAATGGGACCAGCCAGAAGCGGGCCTCCGGGGGGTGAGAACAATGAACAGGCTCTATCCTCTAGCGGATAAGGACAAGGAACGCTTTAAGTCCCCCCGCATTGATGCGGCAGTCTCGGCGGTTACCAAGAAGACCACTATCCCAGTGGAAGGTAGCGCCGCATTAAAGGATGCACAGGATAGGAAAGTGGATGGTCTTTTGAAGCAGTCCTTTGAGGCTGACGCCTTGTCCTTGCAAGCTTCTATTTGTGGAGCTTGGGTGGCAAGGGCGTGTCTTTGGTGGTCTCAGCATCTCCGGCAGTCTGCACAGCTGGATCAAGAGGGGACTGTGGAGCTGGATCGGTTGGAGTCCGGTACCGCGTACTTGGCGGATCTCCATTATGATTTGATCAGAGCACTTTCTAACAGCATAGCTTCCTTGGTGGCGGCTCGCCGTTCCTTGTGGTTGCGGAATTGGGCGGCGGATGGATCGTCGAAATCGCGCCTCAGCAAACTGCCCTTTAAGGGTAAGCTGCTGTTTGGCGAGGATCTCGATAAGTTGGTCAAGGATTTGGGGGAGTCTAAGGGAGACAGGCTTCCGGAAGACAAGCCCAAACAGGGGAAATCCGCACCAGCCTTTTGGGGCCAGTCCCGGGACTTTTGTAGATTCAGTACGTCTCGGTTGGGCGGGCCTCAGAGAGGCAGGTTTCCCTACAAAAGTCAGGGGTTTCGTGGCTTCAGGGGAGCAGGTAAAGGTTTCTCAGGGGTCACTCCCTCGGCCGGTAGAAAGCCACAATGAAGGTTTGCGGGTCCCGGTGGAAGGCACTCTGGTAGGGGGGAGGCTGCGTGAGTTTCTTTCTGCTTGGACCCAGATAACCACAGATCAGTGGGTGTTAGAGGTCATTCGGGGGGGGGTACGCCCTGGAATTCGCGACCCCGGTTCGAGATTCCTTTGTGATGTCGCCCTGCAGAAATCCACAAAAGGCCCTGGCGATTCGCAGGACCCTCGAGCGCCTACTGCTTTTGCACGCTATTCGCCCGGTACCTTTAGAGGATTGCAGGTTGGGTCGATACTCAATCTATTTTGTGGTGCCCAAGAAGGAAGGTTCTTTTCGCCCCATTTTGGATTTGAAGGGGTAAATCGGTGCCTGTAGGTACCTCACTTCAGGATGGAGACCTTGCGCTCCGTTATTGTGGCGGTGCGCAAAGGAGAGTACTTGACCGCTCTGGATCTCACGGAGGCCTATCTTCATATTCCAATCAGAGAGGCCCACCAAAGGTTTCTTCGCTTCGCCCTTCCCTGGAGACACTTTCAGTTCCAAGCCTTACCTTTCGGGCTGGCCACAGCACCGCGCACATTTACCAAAATCATGGTGGTGGTGGTGGTGGTGGTGGCGGTGGCGTTACGCAAAGAAGGAATATTGGTCCATACCTCTCTCGACGACTGGCTGATTCGGGCGAAGTCCGAGGAGGAGAGTGCGCGCGTGACGAGCAGGGTGGTACAGTTCTTGCAGTGTCTCGGTTGGGTGGTCAACCCGGCCAAAAGCCGGCTGGTGCCCACCCAGGAGCTCAAATATCTTGGGGTGTGGTTCGACACTCGGGAGGTGTTTCTGCCGCATCATCGGGCTCTCGGTTTGCGACGCCTGCTCAACCGGTTCCGAGCGACGCCGGCACCATTGGCATGGGAGTATCTGCGCGTGCTTGGGACTATGGCAGTGACTCTGGAGGTGGTGCCTTGGGCCAGGTTTCATATGCGGCCCTTACAGCGTGCGCTTCTTCGCCACTGGTCTCACCAGTCCGACCTGTTAAGTAAGCGTCTCCCTTGCCCTCCGCGCGTCCAGAAGGCGTTACGGTGGTGGCTGCTGCCCGGTTCCCTGCAAGTGGGCATACCCCTGGAACAGCCGGCCTGGATCCCGCTGATGACGGATGCAAGTCTTGCAGGATAGGGGCACACTGCGGGGACCGGTATGCACAGGGCGTGTGGTCCACCCAGCAGTGCAGTTGGTCCACTCAGCAGTGCAGTTAGTCCATCATCCGGCTGGAGCTGAGAGCTGTATGGCTGGCCCTCCAGTCCTTTGAGGAGACAGTGTCCGGTCGGGCGGTCAGGGTGCTGTCGGACAACTCGGCGACGGTGGCCTACATCAACGGGCAGGGGGGCACAGGCAGCGCAGCCATGGAAGAGGAGGCGGACCTCCTGTTCTCCTGGGTGGAGAAGCGACTGACAGCGCTCTCGGCGGCACACATTGCAGGGAAGGACAATGTGATGGCGGATTATCTCAGCAGGGTACAGGTGGATGCAGGAGAGTGGGAGCTCCATCCACAGGTGTTCGCTCAGATAGTTCGCAGATGGGGCCGCCGATTATGGATCTCATGGCGACCTTCCAGTCCGCAAAGACGGCTCATTTCTTCAGCAGAAGGCGAGAGAGGATGTCGGAGGGTCTCGACGCCTTGATGCAACCGTGGCCGAGGGGCGGTCTGCTGTACGTGTTTCCGCCGTGGGCGTTGATCGGGCACGTGGTGCAGAGGATCGAGTGTCATCAGGGCAGAGTGTTATTGGTGGCTCCGGACTGGCCGAGGCGTCCGTGGTACGCAGATCTGGTTCGTCTGCTCGACGGGGAACCTTGGCGGCTGCCGGACTCGATAGATCTGCTCGTTCAAGGTCCGCTGCGAATGGCTCAGGTGGATCGATTCTCGCTTACGGTGTGGCCATTGAAAGGGCTAGGTTGAGGAAGAAAGGATATTCTGGTTCAGTGGTTTCGACACTGTTACAAGCTAGGAAGCGGTCCACTTCTCTGGCCTATGTGTGCGTTTGGCGCCTTTTCGAGGACTGGTGCTCGCGACGTTGGGTGCGAGCGGCTACGGCTTCGGTGCCAGTGGTGCTGAGTTTTCTTCAGGATGGTTTCGACAAGGATTTGGCAGCCAGTTCATTGAGAGTGCAACTGGCAGCCTTGGCCTGCTATAGGGGCAAGGTGAATAATGTGTCGTTAGGTGCTCACGCAGATGTGGTCCGCTTTCTTAAGGCCGTATCGAGGCTGAGGCCCTGCCGTCGGGTCGTCGTCCTGCCATGGGATCTCAACCTGGTTTTGGGGGCATTGGTTAGGGAGCTCTTTGAACCCCTGCATAAGGCTACGGTAAAAGATTTGACGTTGAAGACTGTATTTTTAGTGGCTATTTGTTCAGCACGGAGGATCTCGGAGTTGCAGGCGCTGTCGTGCAGAGAACCGTTCCTAGTCTTTTCTAAGGAAAAGGTGGTTTTGTGCCCGGTGCCGTCCTTTTTGCCAAAGGTCGTCTCTCCGTTTCATCTGAAACAGTCGGTCTCTCTCCCGGTTCTTTCTTCAGGGAGGGACTCGGCGGAGGAGGGCACTCTTAGACTGATATTAAGAGGGCGTTGCGGCGTTATTTACAGGTTTCTGAAGCCTTTCGGAAATCAGATCGGCTTTTCGTGGTGTTCGGGGGGCCTCGCAAGGGTGAAGCGGCCGCGAAGGCCTCCATCGCTAGGTGAATTCGGGAGGCGATAGCGTCGGCGTACCTTCTACAGGGTTGTGCGGTGCCTCCAGGATTGCGTGCGCACTCTACTAGAGCGCAGGCTGCCTCTTGGGCTGAGCACGGCTTGGTTCCACCGGGGGACATCTGCAGGGCAGCGACTTGGTCGTCTCTGCACACGTTCAGCAGGCATTATCGTCTGGACGTGCTGGCGGCGAGAGACGCTTCCTTCGGTTCTGCGGTTTTGCGAGCCGGATTGGGGGGTCCCGCCCACTGAACACTGCTGTTACATCCCAGAGGTGGAGGACTGAACTGTAGGAACGATACGGAAATGATAATTACACTTACCTGGTAATTGTAATTCCTTGAGTGATGACAGTTCAGTCCTCAATCCCGCCCGGTGCTGAAAGAGTAGGAGCGTTTCTTGGAAGAGTTGATGAAGTAACAGGTAGGTGCGCTCCTTAGAGGCTCTGCTGGTCTCTCTGATGGCCTTTCTTGCCATTGATTCTTTCTTCTCTGGTCTCTCTTGCTTGGGGGATCAGGGGGGAGCGGTACTAAGCAAAGTTTGGTTCTTTGGTTTAATGGTTTACATATTTAGTTAGTTGAGGTAGCAGAAGCTACATTTGTCTGATTGGCTACTTATTTGTTACTCCTTTGAGTCTGCTTTGTCAATAGTTCACTGGAGAAGATGGAGGTGTGCACCAGACTACATCCAGTGGCGTCAGGAGTTTTGACAAGTCCAGGCTGCAGGAGGAGGTGCACAACCCAGAGGTGGAGGACTGAACTGTCATCACTCAAGGAACTACAATTACCGGGTAAGTGTAATTATCATTTTGTGTGCTGTATTCTTTGATTGTTGGCGTTCTTTGGATATGTGTGATGCTGATGTAGATATGGGTTGGGTGGTATATAGGTTTATCAATGGGATTTGTTGTTTGAGTCTGATGCTGTGTGTGCAAAGTGCAAACGTGTAGGAATGTGAGGTAGGCCATGAAGTAGTGATTAGTGGAGTTCATTTTATAACTTGTGTTTACTGACTTGGTATAGGGTTTGTAGTTTTCTGATCAGGGCTCGACTTGATTTGTGTCCTATAGATATAATTTTGCGTTAGTGATAATGGAATCTTTACTGTGTCTTGTGTTGCATATGGTTAGTTTGCAGATTAGCTATGAGGTGGTAGTTGAATTGATGTAGGGTTTTGCAGACTGAGTTATGCAGACATGGGTAGTAGGTTTTATGCGATTAGTCCTACAAGCAATAGGTTGTCCAGGCAGTATTACAGCATTAACGTAGGCATGCAGTGGATTGTCCAGGCAGGATTACAGCATTAATGTAGGCATGCAATGGATTGTCCAGGCAGGATTATAGCATTAACTTAAGCAAGCAATGACTTGTTCAGGCAATTAATCTACAAGCAGTGGCTTGTCCAGACAAAGTAGGAGGATTAACTTACAAGTAGTAGATGGTGATATCGGTCTCGTCACGGTACCCTCGCATAAGGGTCGCTCCCGATCGAGTTCTCCTCTTTATTGCCTGCAACCTTCTGATTGGGTGTCTGCTGGGGCTGTGTAGAGCTGCCGGGCTCGACACTGATCAATCAGGGGAGCCCGTTGAATCGTCCGGCGTTTGTCTGCGGCCATTGTGCAGACGACTCTTGTGTCTATTGTTGATTTCTCTTTAGTTGCTGGGTTTTTTCTTTTTCTGAGTTGTTTTTGATGGTTTGATGTCTGGTTAGTTGTGTAGTTGATGTTGTTGGGTTCGACGTGCTTGCTTCCGTGCCTCGCCTAAGGGCCCTTTGGCAAGGCCCTTAGGCGCTGGCGCGCCTTGGATCGCTTCCAACTTTAAAGGTGCTTGCGGTGTTCCTGTGCAGCCCGATTGGCCTTGGCGGTGGCAGAGATGACATCACTAACAATTTACATGATCGGTCTCCAGCTGCTGGTGGGCGGGCATAACCCGTCTGACTGGACTGGAGGGACTCCATGAAAGAAAATTAGCAGGTAAGGTTTAATTTCATGGTAAAAGCCCCACATTAAGAAATCTACCCAGAATGTTGCAAAGAGCAATACATATGAAGTGCAAATGTGCAATCGCGCTCCACCGTTCTCCTTTCAGCTAAGAAGAGAGACCGGTGCTCACATTGATGTGGAAGATGCAGAAAATCTGCAGAGTGACAGAGTCCTACTTATTCGTGGGATCCCAGTACAGGTCTGTAGAGCGAAGGCAGCCATTCATCACATCCTGAGCGAGAACATGCCCGTGTCAGAGGAGATCCAGGTTCCCCAGCGTGCTGTGGGACGCATTATAGGTAAACGTGCCTGTGGCAAAACAAGTATGTCTATGCCTGCTGCAATCCCTCATTTTTCCCCAAGAATTCCTTTTTCCTCTAAACCAGTGGTTCCCAAATCTGTCCTAGGGGCTCCCAGCCAGTTGGGGTTTCAGGATAGTCACAATGAATATGCATATGAGAGTTGCATACGCTGCCTCCATTGTATGCATATCTTGCTCATGCTTATGCTTATTAATTATGGCTATTGTGAAAACTTGACAGGTTTGGGAATCGCTGCTCTAAACTCTTAAATTTAACACTGAATTGGGACACCTCTGGGTAGAGCACCTTTTCCATACTCGAGCACAAGGCAAAGTATATTCCAGTAAGGTAGATATCTATCTCCAGGAGGCTTACAATCTAGTTTGGTACATGCTAGAATGATAGGTGAAGTGGGATTTGAACCCTGTTTTCAGGCTGTACTCTTTATCTGTCTTCTCTGGCTCCCCGTGGCTTCCAGAATCCAATACAAAATCCTCACCTTCGTTCACAAAGCAATTCATACTGGAGTACTACAATACCTTTCTAACCTCGTCCGCCTCCACGTCTCCCAACGCTCACTCGGGTCCATTCACTCCAACCACATGTCCCTCTCTTCTCCCTCCCAGGCCTATCTGGAGTCCACCTGTTCCTCTGCTTGCTTCTTTCTTGGCCCCAAACTCTGGAATTCACTCCCGCTGTCCCTCGGTATGGAACCCTCCTTTACCAGTTTTAAGGCGATGTTAAAGACTCATCTTTTCCACACTGCCTTTGATCTCACCCCTCCAGCCTCCCCTCCTGCCTCCCTTCCACAGGGATATCCTGTCTCTCTTTCACCTAAGGCCCCTCCCTTACCTCTTCTTTTATCTTTGTTCTGTGTCTTTCCTGTCTGACCATTGGTGTTGTGTTTCCTTTCCTAGCAGCATTTAACCTTATTTTGTAAACCACCCTGATACTCATCATGTGGGCGGTATATTAAAAGCCAAATAAAGATAAAGAACTACCAGGCTATTCCAGACCCCTACAGTGTTCTGCATGATTTGGCATCCAGGACTGAAAGGGTTAAATTCTGCTGCTTTGCTGCAAATCCTATCCAGAAGACTATGGAGGTCCCAATTAATCAAGTAAGACCCAACTATACCCAATGGTATGATTCAAAACTCACAATGTTGGATTGTTTGCCTTGAAGGGGAAACTCTCTCGTGGCAAACCTTCCTGTTTTTCTTTATTTTAAAAGGCATGCCATGCCCATATAGTTATAAATCATCTGAGGGATAACGCACCCTGTGTACCCCCAGTATCACTTATGTTTTTCGACGAGTTTCCATTGGAGAATTAAGAACACTACTGCAGCTGCTGTGCCTATCCAATGATGTCATAGCATTTTGAAGCTCTTACAAAGAGAACAACCTGTCAGTTTTTTCTTATGTCTGTTAATAGATCCTGGCAAATCCTTACAAAATGCTGTAAATCCAAGCACAGCACAGCGCTGTGTTTCGAGCCTCTCAATTCTAGGCCCTTCATCAAATGAATACACTGTCCCGTGATTGTTCCCAGAATGTATAAAGACTGTGGAAAATCAAAGAATGAGCAAGCACTATTATAGCATTAGGAATTATCACATACCTAGTGAAAGAAAAAAAAATACAGGTCTTTTAATTGATGGGCGTATAACTTAGTTATGATTGACAACATCTGATGCTACAGTGCTTCCTTATTGTCCCTCCAGTCCAGCGGCTTGGAGACCGAGCATGTCATCTTTTTGACACCTGGTACATATAGAGCTGGCACCGCCTACCAGCCCCCAGTAAGCTTAGTCTCCAAGCATTTGGAGGAGGTAGTGAGCCAGGGTGCTGGACTCGCTAAAGGAACAAATAAGGAGCAGTAGGATAGGTTTTTCTTTTGGGCTTTGCTTTGCGTTTTCCTTGTCTCTACACTATAGGCTTAATTTTTGTTTTGTTTAAGTTTATTGGGGAAAAAATAAATAATGAAGAGCAGATAACGGCATCGGCAGGACCTCCCTCCAGGAACCAGGGGTGTGTAAAGGAAGACTCCTTAGGTCCTCAGGTGGCTCCCAATCCCATTAGCGGGTGAGGAGCTGCCGCGGGTCATCGTGGTCATACTGACAGCCCAGGTCAGCCCCCTTCCAGCGCCGAAGCCCTGAGTGTAGGGCTGAGTGCAGGGGAAGGGAGAACTAACGAAGGTAAGGACGACTAGTAGGGGAGACAAAGGTGCAGAGCGGAGAGCCCAGGAATCGTGTGCAGGCCGGTCAGAGGCGGCGGCTACTGGAGTCACACGGTACACCACGGTGTCGTTTGGAGGCCTGGTTCACGTGATGGCTGGTTCCCGCCAGCAGTTTTGGTGTGTGGGGGAGCTCGTGGCCTGTCTTCCCTCTCAGGAAGTTTATAGGGGATAGGCAGGCCGTTTGCCTTGTAAATCCCTAATTGCTTCTGAGACAGCTGGGGTTTTTTGGCTGTTTTTTTACAGTAGCGTTTAGTTTAATTTTAGTTACCTTTTAGTTTCTTTGTACTAAACTACCCTTTAAGGGGAAGCTTCTCTTCGGAGAGGACCTGGAGAAGTTAGTCAAGGACTTTGGGGAGTCCAAGGGGGGTCGGTTACCCGAGGACAAGCAAAAGCAGGCCCGTAGTGCTTCCTCGGCTCGGAGCCAGCCGAGGGCGTTCAAGCATTTTCAATCCCCTTGTTTCAGCCAGGCCCAGAGGACAGGGCTTTCGTGGTTTCTAAGGAGCAGGCAGGGGCTTTGGAGCCGCCTCTACCTCGGGACACATAAAAGGACAATGAAGTGAGGGGGGCTCAGGCAGAGGTGTTGCCCGTGGGAGGTCAGCTACGGGGGTTTTACCCTGCCTGGGCCCAGATCACATCCGACCAATGGGTCCTGGATGTTGTCAGAGGGCCACGCTCTCGTGGATTCACCCAGTAAACAATATTTCATCCAGCCCCCCTGCAAGGCACAGGGCAAAGTGGCAGCAGTAGAAGAAGCTTTATCGTGTCTTCTGCAGCTATGAGCTGTGAAACCAGTACGGCTGCGGTCGATACTCCATTTATTTTGTGGTGCCCAAGAAAGAAGGCTCCTTTTGCCCGATCCTTGACCTCAAGGCAGTTAACTGCTGTCTGCGGGTCCCACATTTCCACATAAAGATGCTGAGGTCAGTGATAGTGGCGGTAAGGAGCGGTGAGTGTTTGACATCGCTCTAACTCACTGAGGCGTATCTGCACATTCCCATAAGGCCAGATCATTAATGGTTTCTCCGCTTTGCAGTGCCGATAAGTCATTTTCAGTTCCAGGCATTGCCCTTTGGTCTGGCGATTGCTCCGTGCATCTTCATCAAGGTCATGGTGGTGGTGGTAGCGGTGGCGGCACTTCGCAAGGAGGGAATTCTCATGCACTCGTACCTCGACGATTGGCTGATTTGGGCCAAGTCCAGGGATGAAAGCAAGAAAGTAACAGAGTGGTGGATTTCCTCCAAAGTTTCGGTTGGGTAGTCAAACTGGCCAAGAGCCGTCTAAGTCCGACGCAGGAACTGGAGTACCTAAGAGTGCACTTTGATACCCTGGTTGGCAGGGTTTTCCTGTTGGGGGCACGAGCGCATGCCCTACAGCACTTGATGCGACACTTCCTGGGGATGGCAAAAACGTTGGCCTGGCATTACTTGCAGGTTCTAGAAACCATGGTGGCCACAATCGAGCTAGTTCCATGGGCAAGGATGCACATGCGACCATTGCAGAGGGCCCTGCTCCATCAGTGGTCTCACCAGAGCCAGCCTCTATCCCAGGTACTCCCTGCCCGTGGGGCGCCAAGAAATCACTCAGGTGGTGGCTGCGCCTGGGGAACCTAGAGAGGGGCATGCCCCTCGAGGTCCTGGAGTGGATCCTGTGGATTGCAGATGCCAGTCTGTCTGGGTGGGGGGCCCATTGCGAAAGACACTTTGCCCAAGGACAGTGGAGCCCTCAGGGAGCTCGTTGGTCGATCAACAGACTCGATGTGAGTGAGTGGCCCTGGCGCTGCGCTGCTTTGAAGAGAGATTACAAGGAAAGGCAGTACATGTTTTCTTGGACAATGTGACCACGGTAGTGTACATAAATTGTCAGTGGGGCATGGGCAGCCCATCTCTGGAGGAGGAGGCCGAAAGCCTGATCGGCTGGGCGGAGTCCCAACTGCAGGCGTTGTCAACTTCCACTACATGCGCTGCCGACAAGATGATGGTGGATTATCTCAACCGGGTACGTGTGGACCCTGGGGAGTGGCACCTCAACCAGGAGGTGTTCGAGCAGGTGGTGCAGCAATGGGGCAAACTGATCATGGACCTGATGGCAATGTTCAAATCAACCAAGGCCGGATGGATTTTCAGCAGAAGAAGAGAACGAATGTCCGAAGGCCTGGATGCCCTAGTTCAGAGGTGGCCCGAGGAGGGGCTTCTCTGTTTTTCCCCCCATGGGCGCTCATAGGCGGAGTTCTGCAATGGATAGAGGCACACCAGGGATTAGTAGTGCTGGTCGCCCCAGATTGGCCTCAGCATCCTTGGTATGCCGACCTGGTCTGGCTGCTGGCAGACCGGCCGTGGCAAATCCCGATGCACAAGGACCATCTGATGCAGAAACTAATCTGCATGCCCCAGGTGAATCTATTCTCACTTACGGCATGGCTTTTGAATGGGCAAGGTTGAGGAAGGAAGGATACTAGGGAGCAGTGATAGCAACCTTGCTGCAAGCCTGAAGGAGGTCTACTTGTCTGGCCTACATCTGCATCTGGTGTATCTTTGAGGCTTGCTGTGGAGACAGGCAGATGTGCCCGTCCGCTGCCTCAGTCCCAGACATCCTGGCGTGTCTTCAGGCCGGCTTTGACAAGGGACTAGTTGCTAGCTCCTTATGCATGCAGCCGGCGACAATTGCACGTTATTGAGGAAGGATCCACGGAGTGGCTCAGGGTTGCACCCTGATGTGCTCAGATTTCTGAGGGCAGTAACACGCCTGCAGCTACCATGGAGAGTGGTGGTGCTGCCTTAGGATCTAAACCTCGTGCTGACGACCCTGTCAGAGGAGCCCTTTTGAGCCTCTGGGTTGAGCTTCCCTGAAGGACCTGACACTGAAGACTGTTTGTTTTTCTGGTGGCTATTTGTTCGGTGCATAGGATTTTGGAGCTTCAGGCCTTATCCTGCCAGGAACCTTTCCTTTCTTTTTCCAGGGGAAAGGTAGTGTTGTGTCCGGTGCCTTCCTTTTTGCCCAAGGTAGTGTCTGCCTTTCATGTGAACCAAGTAGTTTCCTTGCCGACACTAACAGAGGTGGAGGATAGTCCGGCCTCTCAGCAGTTACACTCTGGATGTAAAGAGGGTCCTCAGGAAGTATTTGAAAAGAACAGTGCCCTTTCCTAAGTCTGATTGGCTATTTGTGTTTGGAGGACTGTGCAGAGGGTAAGATTCTGCAAAGGCCTCCATTTCTAGGTTGATCCGGGAGGCAATCGCGTCGGCGCATATCCTGAAGGGTAAGCCAGTGCCGATGGGCTTGAGGGTGCATTCCACAAGAGCGCAGTCGGCCTCATGGGCAGAGTATAGTTTAGTTCCACCAGTAGGTATCTGCAAGTCAGCGATTTGGTCGTCGCTCCATACCTTCACTAAGCATTACCGCCTGGATATCCAGACAGCAGGGGATACTCGCTTTGGATTGGCAGTGCTTCAGACTGGTTGTGCAGGTCCCTCCCATTAGTTAACTGCTCTGATACATCCCAGAGGTGCAGGACTGGACTGGAGGGACGATAAGGAAAGAGATTTATCTACTAATTGTGATTCCTTGAGGAACTGAAGTCTAGTCCTGATTCCCCTCCCTGTTTCCTTATTGGTTAGACGATGTACTCCATGGTCCTGAAGCTGGTTTCCTTAAGAGGAAGAAATAGATGGAAGGGGTGGGACTCTGGAGTGCATCAACACTGTTGGGGGGGGAGGGGTGGTCTGAAAGAGCTAACAGTTTCTAGCCCCCCGCTGGTGGTACTTTTGAGGTGAACTACAGGTATGTCTCCCCTTCCTGGGGGAGGAGGGAATGGGATACCCTTCCTGGGGGAGGAGGGAATGGGATATCCTTCCTGGGGGAGGAGGGATAGTTGTTGAAGTGTAGAACTGTTTTTGTTTGTATTCGTGACTACTTAATAGTTGCTCCTGTGAGTCTGCTTTGTCAGTAAGTTACTGGGGGATAGTAGGCGGTGCCAGCTGTATATGTACCGGGTGTCATCAAAGGATGACATGCTCAGTCTCCAAACTGCTGAAAAGTGCACTACCCAGAGGTACGGGACTGGACTGGAGTTCCTCAAGGAACTACAATTAGCAGGTAAGTCTAATTTCTCTTTGCTCATTCTGACTTTCCACAGTCTTATACATTTTAGGAACGATCACGGGACTGTGAATTTGCTTGATGAAGGGCCTAGAATTGACAGAGGCTCGAAAGACGGTGCTGTGTTGCTCTTGGATTTATAGTATTTTGTAAGGGTGCAGTGATCTTTCAGGATCTATCAACAGCCATAAGAAAAAAACTGGTGGGCTGTTCTTTGTACGAACTTCAAAATGCTATGACATCATTGGAATGGCAGCAGACACAGTGGTGCTCTTAACGGATCTTCTTATTCTCCATTGGAAACTCATCGAAAAAGATAAGTGATACTGGGAGTACGCAGGGTGCGTTATCCTTCAGATTATTTATAAAAGGCATGCCTTTTAAAATAAAAAAAAGAAAACAGGAAAGTTTGCCACGAGAGAGGGTTTCCTTTTCAAGGCAAACAAGCCAACATATTTTTTTTGGGGGGGGGGGGGGGGAGACAACGTTTGTGAGTTTTGAGTCATACCATTGGGTGTAGCTGGGTCTGTCTTAATTAATTGGGATTTTGTTTCAAAATCTGGCTTGAACGGTTTCAGAAAGCTGTAAGATGATGTTACTGCAGAAAGTGCTGTGAGTCATAAATTGCTTATGTAGGTCCAACATGAGAAAAGCTGACCAGGAACTTAATCGAAGTCCCCAACCTTGGCTGGGAAGTGACTATGCAGATGTAGCCCAGATCCAGTTCCAGCTCCATACAGCCTGTTACCATAGCTTTTCTGAGCATGGGCTAAATGTTAGTATAATTCCTTGCTTGAATCTTTTTATGTTCACTGTTCCTCCTCTCTCTTTAAACTGTTTTGTTAGCTACATGTGTGACTGATCAGTGATCCATAGAAGTGTCATTGGGTTTGCCCAGTCAAGTTTTCTTGGCCTATAGGTATCCTTTCTGGGTATTGTCGCTCCAGGGTTTTGTGGGGTCATAGTATTCCTAAAGACCACCAAGAGAGTTTGTGGGGCAGAGTAGCTTATTCATTCCAAGGTAACGGCCAGCCTGAAAGCAATTGATGCTTACCACCATCTTTGATATCCTGGCCATCCTGTTACGGTGGTGCAGCTGCTGGAGCTGCCTTCAGTGACAGAGTAGTTGCCCTAGATCCTTGAAGTTCACTCCAGGGAGTGGGGTGCTTGCCTAGAGGTAAGGAGGAACCCAGGTGACCAGTCTAGGAGCACGTATAAAGGCAGGGCTTAAGCAGTGCTTGGCAAATTCTTTCATGAAATTGAGGGGTTCCTAAGTGGGTTTTAGAGGTTGTGTTAAAAATGTAACCTGACACATCCCTAGTCGCTATATATTAAGTGCTTCTGTGAGCCCCCATTTCTGGGTTTCCTGAAACTTTTTTTTTCTTTTATTGTATAAATAAAAGTTCTGTGCAGATTTGAATTGCCACACAGGTGCTGCTAATATTAATGGTATTTCCTAGCTGGGGCTGTGGTAATGTTACTGGCCCATGTAAAAATTATGTATGGGCTTCCAGCACACGCTGCTCACTTCTTTACATGCAACTGTGATGCCATTTGATTTGACTCCTGCTTGAGCACTGTCCCCCCCCCCTTTTTTTTTTTTTTTTTGTTTAAATCTGGTGAAGGCAGGGGTGGAGAAACTGTCAGAGTGATCTCCAAGAGCTCTGGAGCCAAAGTGGTCTGTGCACGCGAGCCGGATGACAGCCTGGCACTGACAAGGACCATCACCTTGACTGGCACGCAGAAGGAGGTGGAGGCAGCAAAGGTGGCTATGCAGGGGTGTGGGACGTACAGACTGGCATCAGCTGAGTTTCTGCAGCTGGGATTGGGCAACTTTTTATAATGTGCAATAGTTGAAACCTTCACGGAGGCGTGAATGATGTGCATAGCAGATCCCGGGTCTGTGCTCGGTCTGCACAGTCTGTGAAGTTGCAGTTGCTGGTTGGATCCTGATGTGAGTGACATTTGTTCCAGGATGGCTGCAGTGGTGGTGTTTGGAGAAGAGGTGCTTGAGCAGGAAATGGAGAGAAGGCTGCTTATGATACAAGCTGGCAGTACCTGACCGCCTCTTTTTTTTTTTTCTGTTTTTTTGAGATTCTGTACTCTTGAACACAGGTGACGTGTAACCTCCCCACTCCTGCTCCTTTCTCCTAGCAACTCATCCAGGCAAAGGTGTTGGAGGATGAAGCTCTGAAAAAGAAGGTGCTGCAATCTGTTTCCTCCCGCTGTCAGCGCAAACAGCCTATCGGTGTGCGGAGGGTGGATGAGGGCCCCAGAGGCATGGATGGGCAGTCTTTATCCCACCAAAGTGGTGGTTTTGGCGAGGGCTTTCAGGATGTTCCAGACCATTATAAGAGACCAAAGGAGTACATCGTGCCGGATAACCAGAAGGTACCAAATCTGGAGGATGACGACCTGATGTCCATGACCACGCAGTCTGAAGAAGAATTGTCTAAGTTTGAAAGTAAGTGTGTTTTAAACATAGCAGCTAAGGGACGTGCCCAGAGAATTTCAGTGTAATACTCATGCAGACAGCACTAGAGTAAAACAGCCTTAGCTGATGCCAGTGAATATGCACCGCATGATGGTCTTGAAGGGGACTGGTGGAAGGTAAATCATGAGCCTCTCCTGCCCTCCGAGAGCAGAGTGTCCCATGTTGAATGAGAGCCCTGGAGTTATTGGGTGAACTGCTGATTGGCATTTAGAAGGGCAGAATTTGAAGCTGGAACCTTCCTTTTCCCACTCTCTTGTCTTTCAGTCCCCAGCCCAGACTTCAGTTTTAAGGCAGATGAACATCTGGATGTTTATGTAAGCGCCAGCGAGAACCCCAACCACTTCTGGATCCAGATCCTGGGATCTCGCTCTTTGCAGCTGGATAAATTGACTGTAGAGATGTCTCAGTACTATGAGTCCTTCAGCCAATCTGTAAGTATGGGGTGGGAAAGAAGGGGCAGCCAATCACGCCCCTCCCTTTCCCATCGACTGGGGGATGGGGTGGGGAGTGAGAGGATGTCAGTAACTCTTCCTGTCTTTTCTCTCTAGCCAGAGCTGCTGACCATTGGTGTGGGTGATATAGTAGCTGCCCCATATGTACATGACAAACTTTGGTACCGAGCTAAAGTTCTGGGGGTCTTGGACAATGGAAATTTAGATCTTTATTATGTGGATTTTGGGGATAACGGTGAAGCTGCACTGGAGGAACTGCGTGTGCTCAGGTAAAGCTCTAGGCCATGACTTACTGTAGAGCGTTCATTGTACTAAGGTGCTTGAGATTTGAAAGGGGCCCAAAAGGTTTCTGCCACCCCCCTTCTTTTCTGCAGTAGGTTGATCACTGTGCTTAAAACCATCCTTTGTCAGTATCTTGCTTCCTTACTTACATAGGCCTTCCCTTGCTTTTCTGAAACATGAAGGCTCTTGACTGGGGTTTGCTTTTTGTCTTGTAGGAGTGACTTCCTGAGCCTGCCTTTTCAGGCCATTGAATGCAGCCTGGCAAGGACTGGGCCAGCTGGTGAGCCTTTCTGAAGATGGAAGGGGTGGGTTTAGGGTGGTTAATGATATTGGGAACATACAGTAACTTTTAGCTATTTCCATATCGTCCTGCTAGACCAGTCCAGACAAGTGGGTTGTGTTCCCCTATCAATAGATTGGTGGAGACAAAAACCATTGAAATGTCCAGGTTTCAATGGCATCACTATCATGCCTCTATCTGCCTCAGCCACCAGAGGTCTCTTCAGTATTTCTGTCTCCAGCAGATGGTGGATGTATTTTCTATGCTCTGAAGACAATCTGAGTAATTGAGAGGAAAAGATTGATTTAAATGCTCAAGAACAACTACTTTGAGGGTGACACTCGCTCACTTGAGTGCTACACGAGAGGCTTCACTAGACTGCAGTCTTTTCAGTAGCCATATGAGGAGGGAAAATTGGTTCATCTCCACGCTCTTATCCTGGTAGGGGACTGTTGAGCAGCCAGAAAATTTGCCAGCATCACAAAACTTCAGTGCCCCCTCTCTCCTCCTCTGTCCCCACTGCTCTCTCCCGAAGATTGCAGAAGGCTCTCAGAGGAATCTTGCCTTTGGAAAATCCCAGATAAGTCCCTAACATGCCCAGATGCTATACAGTTAGCATTGGGGCATGTTGGGGGCATTCCAGGCTGGAGCGTGGTGGCGGAAAGGGCTAAACGGGTAGCAGCAATTTTTCAATGCTACCCGCTTAGCCCTCTATGCAGAGGACTAAGCAGGTAGCATGGAAAATCGCTGCTACCCGTTTAGCTTTGGTGGCTCCCAGCGCGTCCAGCCAAACCCGGATTTCCACTTCCATTGCAGTGGAAGTGAAAATCCATTTTAAGGGGATTGACAGACAGGCTATGCGTCAACACGGCGCATAGCCTGCCTAGATAAAAATCGGGCCCAGTGTCTGCAAAGCAGAGCAACAGTTTCAGGGGAGTAGAGCTGATCTCGGCATGGATTTCTGCTTGGGACTCTCAGGGGGTGAGTACCAAGGCTTGACCTCATTATTCTCCGGGAACAAGCAGGAAGTCAGTCCTCACATATGGGTGACGTCGGCACCGACGGAGCCCTCGTGCAGAGCAATTCCCCAACTTTCAAAGAAAGCCTTTGGGATTGCATCGCGCATGTGCGGTCCCCTTCCTGCCCAAGGGTGCCATCTTGCTCAGTCTCCCTTTTTCCATTGTCCTCTCGGAAAAATTGCATCAAAACTTGGAAGAATTTTTGGATCTTCGATCGGTTTGACACCGGTTCTCCTTCCCGCCTTCGGCTCAGTACACCGGTATCCAGTCAATTTTTTGCGTTTTTGTCCTTAGAGATTAGCGTTCGCGCTCTTTTTATTTATTTTTATTTTTTTTATTTTCACTGGCAGCCCGGTCCTTCGACCTTGCAGGGGCCCTTTTTCCCCCGATGGCTGCCAGCGGTTTAAAAAGTGTGATCGGTGTAAGAAGTTAATGTCCCTCACTGACACACATGACTGCTGTCTCCGATGCCTCGGACCTGACCATGACCCGAAGGTCTGTGGCCCGTGTGGGACGATGTCCTCTAAGGCATTTCGAAGTAGGCAGTAGCAGCGTGAAAGGATTTTCTCCGAGTCCGCATCCCCACCCCCCCCCCTGGATCCGGACCTCATCAGAACATCTCGGGAGCTGTCTGAACCCGAGCAGCATTGGGGGTCTCCCGAACGGGGTTCTCCCTCCCAGGAACACCGGAGGCAGAAGAAGCCCGTGAGGGCAGCGTCGTTGGATGCCTCCGATCACCCTGGGCCCTTGAAAGCCAGGTCGCGGAGTCCTGACCGCTGCCCTAGGTCCATGGAGCCGGAGACGCCGAGGCAGGTAAGTGCTTTTTGTCCTCGTGGACTCCCCTCCGGGGGAGCCGACGTTGGGGCCCGAGCCAGAGGCTGCGGAGTCTTCTGAGCTCGGTGTCAGGATGACGGCCCTGAAGTGCAGCATGTCTGCCGGCCCTGAAGCGCAGCATGTCTGTCTTCATGGAGCAGCAGCAGGTGCTGAGAGCCAGTCTCACCGGTCCATCCGCCCCGACCATCAGGACCTTGACATCCAAGTTGACCCCGGAGGCCGAGCCGATCCTCGAGACTCTTTGGACTCGAGTCGATCCTCGGCCAAGGTCTCCCTTGACCTTGCGCTCGGGACTGAGGTCGTTGACGCCGGTGCTCTCGGTGTCAGGGCAGTCGGGCTGAAGTCCTCGCAGCTGGAGCCCCTCAATTCCTCCTCGGAGGGATCGGCATGGGAGACGGAAGATGAGGACTCCCCAGACACCCATCGGACCCGGTATGTCCCATTGGACTCAACAGGTTCGGAGCCTCGGAGAAGGTCCCCTCTGGAGGATATCAGTTTTGCGGATTTTGTCAGGGACATGGCCAAGGCTTTGGCATTCCCAGTGGATAGCGAGGAGGAGCCTCGAGCTGAAGAGCTCTATGCCCTCCAGTATGACTTTTCCCCGAGGGAAGCCCTTACTGTGCTGGTTCCTCATATGCTGGAATGGCTGATGCTCCACATGTGGGAGTCACCGGCCTCGATGCCGGATCTCGGCAAGCAGGTCGATTCCATCTATCGAGTCCGCAAGAGCCTTGGGTTCCAAAAGGTAGAGCTGCCACACAGCTCCATGGTTGTGGAATCGGCCATGCATAGGCACAAGAGCCAGAAAACGCACTCCTCGGTGCCTCTTGGCCGGGAGGCCTGGAACCTTGATGCCCTCAGCAGAAAATGCTTCCAGGGCTCGATGCTTTAATGCCGTGTCCAAACCTACCAGCTGTACATGAGCATGTACTTGAGGGACCTAGCAAAGGAGATTGCTGGGTTCTCAACTGGCCTCTCTGAGGCACCCTTGCAGCGCTTCAATGCCTTGTCCACTGGGATTCGGGAGTGCTCAACGTTCACATTTCAAGTGGCCTGTGATGGCTTTGAGGTTTCGGCCCGAGTAACCGTGGCCGGCATTGGTGCACGCCGCCAGGCCTGGCTAATGTCATCGAATCTGGAGCCATGGATTCAGCACAAGTTGGTCTATGTCCCTTGCCAAGGTGACAACCTCTTTGGCAAATCCATGACTGAGAACGCTGCTGAGCTCGAGTCCGAGTACTTGACCCAGACAAGACTCTCAAAGAAGACTCCTGCCCCTTCTAAGAAGGGCTCGGGAGTGAAGAAGGGCCCGGGAGTGGAGTGGAGGAGTGGCCTAGTGGTTGGGGCAAGGTACTTCAGGCCGGAAGGTCGGGGGTTCAAATCCCACTAGAGGACAGCAACCTTGGGCCGGAAGGACTGGGGTTTCTAGTCCTACAGGTGCTCCTTGTGGTCTTGGGCAAGCCACTTAACCCTCCATAGCCCATGTTCCCTGTAAAATAGTTATCTCCAAGTTATAATGCCCTGTTCAATGTAATTTCAGTTTGTTCAATGTAAACCGCACTGATGCAGAATAGCGCGGTATATAAGAGAATGTAAATAAATAAAAATAAATAAATAAAAAGCCCTTTTTCCCGAGGAAGGGTACTGCTTACCACAACTACCCCACTTACCAGGCCACCCCACCTCTCCAACATGGGCAGCAGGCCAAGGGACAGGGGCATGGCACACATAAGCAGAAGGCCCCCAGGCTCCGGCTCCTATCCAGCCGGGTGGGGCTTTTTGACTCCCAATGCATAGTCTCTATTCCGCCAGTGGTAAGGTCATGCACAGGGGGCAGGCTAACCCTCACAGGTGGCCAGCCATCACCTTGGATATCTGGGCCCTGCAAATAGTCCAGAGGGGCTATTTGCTTCACTTCAGCCAGTTACCACCCTCCTTTCCAGGGGAGCCTCTCAGACCCCCTCTTCACAGGGACCTCCTCTTGCAGGAGCTGGCAGGTCTTCTAGAGGATCAGGCAGTGGAACCGGTGACCCACCACCTGCAGGGCAAGGGCTTCTACTCCAGGTCTTTTCTCATACCAAAGAGAACAGGAGGCCTCAGACCCATCCTTGACCTAAGAAACTTAAACAAATTCCTGGTGAGGGAGAAGTTCAAGATGTTCTCACTTGGAATATTGCTGCCTTACCTCCACCAGGGAGATTGGCTATGCTCCTTAGACCTGAAGGATGCCTATACACACATCCTCATACAGCCAGACCACAGACAATATCTGAGATTTGTAGTGGGAGGAAAACATTTCCAATACAGAGTTCTACCCTTTGGTCTAGCCTCTGCTCCCAGAGTGTTTAGAAAATGCCTGGCTATAGTGGCGGCCTTCCTCAGGGAATTTTTGTCTTCCCTTACCTGGACGACTGGCTCGTCAGGGGCCAGTCGCCTCGGGAGGCCCAACAGGCCACTTCTCGCGCAATCAACCTGTTGCAATGTCTAGGCTTTGTCATAAACCACGCAAAGTCTACTTTGCTCCCCACTCAATACTTAAGTTCATAGGAGTAAGATTGGATACCCTTCAGGCGAAGACTTACCTGCCGGAGGACAGGGCACAGAGGCTGCTAGCACTGACACATCAGTTCAGGCACAGGTCTCGGGTCTCAATGAGACGCTTCTTACGCCTCCTGGGCCACAAGGCCTCCACGGTGCATGTGACACCAAATGCCCGTCTCCACATGAGAACAGCTCAGTTGTGCCTCAGGGATCAGTGGACACAAGCCACCGGCAGCCTCAGAGACAGGATAACGGTATCCAGATGACTGGTGAAGTCATTGCAGTGGTGGAGTCAACCACCCAATCTGCTCAAGGGGGTGTCTTTTCAGATTCCCTCGCACACATGAGTGCTAACGACAGATGCCTCCTTTCTGGGCTGTGGAGCCCATTGCCAAGGATCATGCACTCAAGGATTATGGTCTCCTCAGGAGTCTGCACACCAAATCAACCTCTTAGAGCTGCAGGCGATTCGCCTAGCTCTTCAAGCCTTTTGTCATGTCCTCTCACATCAGTCTGTATTAATACAGACGGACAACCAGGTAGCAATGTTCTATGTGAACAAGCAGGGGGGTACGGGGTCTCATATCCTATGTCAGGAGACACTGGACCTTTGCTCATTTGCCATCAGGCAGGGTATGTCTCTCAAAGCAGTGTACCTGCCTGGTCAGGAGAACTGCCTAGCAGACAAACTAAGCTGGATTCTCCAACCTCATGAATGGCAACTGGATCTGGTGGTGACCCAGTGGATTTTCGACTACTGGGGACATCTGTTCATAGATCTATTTGCCAGTCTGCAAAATCACCAGCTGCCCAGATTTTGCTCCAGACAGCCACATCCCCTGAGGGTGGCTACAGATGTTTTTCTGATCTCCTGGTCAGGGGGCCTCATGTATGCATTTCCTCCCATGCCTCCGGTGGCCTGAACTCTGTTCAAAATCCTTCGGGACAAGGCCTCGGTCACCCTGGTAGCCCCCAGATGGCCTTCTCTAGCTGGCAATGGAAACCCCACTTCCACTGGGGATGCAGCCCGACCTCCTTTCACAGGAGCAGGGCTCTCTTGCACCCCCCAACCTCAGGGCCCTTAACCTGATGGCATGGCTGCTGAGGGTAGTGCTGGCTCCTCTCCTTCTACCTCGGCATGTAGAAGAAGTGTTACTGGCCTCCAGGAGGCAGTCCACCAGGAAATCCTATGCTTTCAAGTGGCGTAGATTTGAGGTGTGGTGTAACCAGCACAATGAAAACCATTTCTTTTGCCTTGTACCAGTGGTGCTGCAGTACCTGCTTCACCCCTGATTTAGGTCTCAAGTCTAACTTTGTCAGGGTCCACCTGAGTGCTTTGTCAGCAGACCACTCGCCCGTGGAGGGGCAACCTCTTTCGGCTCACACCCTGGTGTCCAGATTCTTCAGAGGTCTGCTTCTGCTGAAACCCCAAATGAGTGGGATTTGAATGTGCTCTCGCAGCAGCTTACTCACCCACCTTTTGAGCCGATGTCCTCTTGCCATCTGCACTTCCTCTCCTGGAAGGTGCTCTTCCTGGTGGCACTCACATCAGCCAGATGTGTGAGTGAGCTGCAAGCTCTCGTAACTGATAAACCATACACAAGGTTTTATAGGAATAGGGTAGTCCTCTGCACTCCCCCTAAGTTCCTTCCAAAGGTGGTCTCTCCTTTCCACCTCAAACAGGAGGTGGTTCTTCCGACCTTCTTTCCCAGGCCGCATTCCAGTCGGGCAGAGGCAGTCCTGCATACCCTGGATTGTAAGAGGGCATTGTCCTTCTACCTGGAGCGTACGAAGGGACATCGAAGGGCTACTCAGCTCTTCGTCTCATATGGTCCCAGTAAGCTGGGGTTACCTGTTTCCAAGCGTATGCTGTCCACCTGGGTGGCAGACCCTATTGCCTGGGCGTTCAGGGCGGCTGACCACCTGTTACAGGATCGAGTTACAGCCCACCACGTCAGGGCTGAGGCCGCATCAGTGGCTCACTTCTGCTCTGTTCCGTTAGCAGACATCTGCCTGGCCGCAACTTGGTCTTCAAGCCAGACTTTTGCATCCCATTACTGCCTGGATAGGGAGTCCCGATGAGACAGTGCTTTCGGTCAGGTGATTCTCTGGAACCTATTTGAGGTTTAGGCAACTCAGACCCTTTGGTGTCAGGCTACCGGGGTGGTGTTGCTTTCTTGGCTGATTTCCTATTGCAGCTGCTGCGGCTCTTCTAGAGGGAGCCATTTTTCAGCTATGGGTTCTCGGTAGCCTACAGCTAGGGAGTCGCATATGTGAGGACTGACTTCCTGCTTGTTCCTGGAGAAAGCGTAGTTACTCACCTGTAACAGGTGTTCTCCAGGGACAGCAGGAATCAGTCCTCATGACCCTCCCTCCTCCCCTGAAGTTGCAGTCCTATTATTGGTTTTTATTCATTTTGCCGTCTTTTTAGCTATGTCATTTGACTGAGCAAGATGGCACCCTTGGGCGGGAAGGGGACCACGCATGTACGAAGCAATCCCAAAGGCTTTCTTTGAAAGCTGGGGAATTGCTCCGCACGAGGGCTCCATCGGCGCTGACGTCACCCATATGTGAGGACTGATTCCTGCTGTCCCTGGAGAACACCTGTTACAGGTGAGTAACTACACTTTCTCCGGGAACAAGCAGGAAGTCCGTCCTCACATATGGGTGATGTTGGCACCGATGGAGCCCTCGTGAGGAGCAAATCCCCAGCTTTCAGAGAGAGCTTTTGGGAATTGCATCACGCATGCGTGGTCCCCTTCCCGCCCAAGGGTGCCATCTTGCTCAGTCTCCTTTTTTCCGTGGAGCCCTTTGGACGTAGTCCAATAGTCGCAGTGAAAAAAGTGTTTAAAAATAGTTTCTTTCCTTCCAGATCGGCACTGGTTTGGCACCGGTTCCCCTTCCTGCCTTTGGTTTGGGGTACACCGGTATCAAGTCCGGGGTGTGTGGTGTGTTTGTGTTGTGGTGTGTGGGGTGTGGGTTTTTTTTTAGTTTTTGTCCTTAGTGACTAGCGTTTGCTTTTTTTTTTTTTTTTTTTTTCTTTTTCACTGGCAGCCCGGGTCTTCGACCTTGCAGGGGCTCTTTTTTCCCCCAATGGCTGCCAGCGGGTTTAAGAAATGTGATCGGTGTACAAAATTAATGTCTCTCACCAATACACATGACTGCTGCCTCCAGTGCCTCGGGCCTGACCATGACCCGAAGGTCTGTGCATGCAGGAAGATGTCCTCGAAGGCCCTGAGAAGCCGCCAGCAGCAGCATAAGAGTTTTGCTGAGTCCGTACCTTCACAGGCCCAGACCTATTTTGAGGCCTCTACGTTTTGGGGGGAGCCCGAGCGTCATAGAGGTTCCTTGGAGAGGGGGGTCTCCCTCGCGGGAACATCGAAGGAAGGAAAATCCTCAAAGGCGGCATTGGATGACTGTGAATGGCCAGGCCCTGCCCGGGATCAGTTGTGAAGCACCGGCCCGGATCCTTGGAGATGGAGTGTCCAGCGAAGTTTCCTTGACAGGATACGGAGCAGCCGAGGCAGGTAACGGTGCTTGTCGAGGACTCCCTCCTGGGGGAACTGGCATCGGGACCCGACCCGGTGGCTGCAGCACCTTCTGAGCTTGGTCTCAGAATGGTGGTCCTGAAGCACAGTATGTCTGCCTTCATGGATCAGCAGCGGGCACTGATTGCCGGTCTGACCAGTCCTTCGGCCCGGGCCACCGACGTCCAAGTCAACCCCGGAGGCTGAGCCAATCTTAGAGTCAATCCTCGGCTGATGTCATCGCCACCGGAGCCCCTCGATTCCTCCTCAGAGGCATCGGGATGGGAGACGGAGGAGGAAGAGTACCCGGACACCTGCCGGCATAGGGATGTCCCATCTCATTCCCCGGTGTCCGAGCCTTGGAGAAGGTCCCCCCCAGAGGACACTAGGCTCTTGGACTTCGTGAGGGATATTTATTTATTTATTTAACAGTTATTTCTATACCGCTCTTTCCCAAGTATCAAGTGCGGTTTACAGGGAACAATAAATTATATGGTATGTGGTGTAGCATACCTAGTCGTTTTACATAGAACAGTTGAAACTATTTATAAGTAACAATATAACATTTAAACAGGAATTTTGGAACCTATATACATTGTAGATACTTGCAATTATATCATGTCAAAGGCTTTGGCATTCCCTGTGGAGTCTGAGGAGGATCCTTGGGCCAAGGAGCTCAAGATCCTCCAGTATGACTCTCCCCCCTCGGGAGGCCCTTACTGTACCATTGCCTCTGATCCTGGAATGACTGATGCTCTGTATGTGGGGAAAAAGTGGCATCAGCACCGGTGATCAGACGGATCCACTCGATGTATCGAATCCGTAAGAGCTCTGGGTTTCAGAAAGCACAATTGCCGCACAACTCCATGGTTGTGGAATCGGCCATGCGCAGGTTGAAGTCAGAAGACGCACTTCTCGGTGTTTCCTGGCAGGGAGGCCCGCAACTTGGACGCCCTTGGCAAGAAGTGCTTCAAGGGTTCTATGCTGACATGTTGGATCCAGGCCTATCAGCTGTACATGGGCATGTAGCTGAGGGACCTGGCGAAGGAACTCACCGGGTTCTCTGCTGGTCTCTCTGGGGGACCTTTGCAGCGCTTCAAGAGCCTGTCCACTGGAGTCCATGAGTGCTCGAAGTTCATGACTCAGGCAGCCTATGATGGCTTCGAGTCAGCAGTCCGGGTAGCTGTGGCAGGCATTGGTGAACACCATCAAGCATGGCTACAGTTAGACCTCGAGCAATGGGTTCAGGACAAGTTGGTTGATGTCCCATGCCAGGGAGAGAACCTCTTTGGCAAACCCATGACCGACAAGGCTGCTGAGATCGAGTCTGAGTACATGACCAGGATACAGTTCTTAAAGAAGACCTCTGCCCCTTCTAAGAAGAAGGACTTGGGTAAGAAGCCCTTTTACCTGAGGAAAGGTGCTGCTTACCGAAGCTACCCCCCCCCATTTCAGGCCTCCCTGGCTCCCCAACAGGGGCAGCAGGGACAGGGGCATGGCCCACATAAGCAGAAAGCCCCAGGCTCCAGCTCCGGCCCAGCCTGGGAGCAGCTTTTGACTCTCAAAGCATAGCCCCTCTCACCACAGGAGACAGGCAATGCGCAGGAGGAAGGCTTGCCCTGTATGCCCACAGATGGATAGCCATCACCACCGATGCCTGGGTTCTACAGATAGCGCTGATGGACTATCTCCTTCATTTGACCCAGCTTCCTCCTCCTTATTTTCCAGGAGAGCCCCTCAGGTCTCCCCTTCACCAGGACCTTCTTTTGAAGGAGTTAGCTGGTCTTCTCGAGGATCAGGTGGTAGAACCGGTGCGCCACCACCTATTGGGCAAGGGCTTCTACTCCAGGTACTTTCTGATACCAAAAAGGACAGGAGGCCTCAGACCCATCCTCGACCTGTGCAACTTAAACAAATTCCTGGTGAGGGAGAAGTTCAAGATGTTCTCACTTGGAATATTGCTGCCTTACCTCCGCCAGGGAGACTGGCTATGCTCCTTAGACCTAAAGGATGCATATACACACATCCTGATACACCCAGACCACAGGCAATATCTATGCTTGTGGTGGGAGGCAATCACTACCAGTACAGAGTATTTCCCTTTGGCCTGGCCTCCACCCCCAGGGTATTCACAAAATGCCTGGCGGTGGTGGCCACCTTCCTCAGACTCCAAGGAGTTTGTCTTCCCCTACCTAGACAACTGGCTCATTGGAGCGACTTCAGCCATGGCGGTTCAACAGGCCACATCTCGCACCATCCAGGTGCTCCAGCACCTGGGGTTTGTAATAAATTACCCCAAGACCAGCCTAGTTAGTGCCTGCTCAACAACTAGAGTTCATAGGGGCCAGACTGGATACCCTTCAAGCAAGGGCCTACCTGCCAGCAGACAGGGCAAAAAGGCTTCTGGCCCTGGCAGGCCAAATAAGGCGCAGATCCCAGGTATTAGCAAGACGCTTCTGCACCTCCTCGGGCACATGGCCTCCACCGTCCATATAACACTAGATGCCCGCCTCCACATGCGCACAGCTCAATGGTGCCTCAGAGACTAGTGGACACAGGCTACAGGTGGCCTCCGAGACAGTCAAAGTGTCCAGAAGGCCGGTACAGTCCTTGGAATGGTGGCTTCAACCATTACACTAGGAGGCGGGGATGCCCTTCCAGGCTCCTCGACACACGAGGATCCTGACCATGGATGCATCCTTACTGGGCTGGGGAGCCCATTGCCAGGGTCTGTGTACTCAGTGTGTGTGATCTCCGGATAAGAGCACACAACTAATCAATTTCTTGGAACTTTGTGCCATCCGCCTGGCTCTGCGGGTTTTCTGTCAGACTTTGGCTCATCAGCCTGTTTTGGTACAGACGGACAACCAAGTAGCCATGTTCTGTGTGAACAAACAGGGTGGCACAGGGTCCCACCTACTGTGCCAGGAAACCCTGGATCTGTGCTCCTTTGCAGTCCAACATGGCATGCATCTGAGGGCAGTTTACCTGCCAGGCCGGGACAACTACTTAGCCAACAGACTAAGCAGGATTCTGCAGCCACACAAGTGGCAGCTGGACAAGGGGGTAGTCCATTGGCTTTTTCAGACCTTTGGACGACCAGTAATGGACTTGTTTGCGAGTCCACAAAATCACCAGTTGTCCCGGTTCTGCTCCAGGCAACCACGCCCATACAGGGTGGCTGCTGATGCATTTCTCATATCGTGGTCTGTGGGCTTCCTATATGTGTTTCCCCCAATGCCTCTGGTGGCCAAGACTCTATTCAAGATTCTCCAGGATAAGGCCTTGTTATCCTGATAGCCCCCAGGTGGCCGAGGCAACCCTGGTTTCCACTTCTGCTTCAGCTAGCAGTGGAGGCCCCCATTCCACTGGGGTCCTCTCCAAACCTCCTGTCCCAGGAGGGGGGCAGTCTCCTGCACCCCAATCTCAGCTCCCTCAACCTAATGGCATGGCTGCTGAAAGGGTAGTGCTCACACCACTCCTCCTTCCAAAAAATGTGGAAGACGTCTTGCTGGCCTCAAGGAGGCTCTCAACTAGACGGACCTATGCCTTCAAATGGCATAGGTTTGGTGCGAGAAGCAGAAAGTGAACCCTTTCTACTGCCAGGTTGCAGTGGTACTACAGTATGTTCTCCACCTTTCGGGCCTTAAGTCCAACTCAAGAGTGCACCTCAGTACCCTGGCTGCACACCACTCTCCGGTGGGGAGAGAGCCTCTCTCTGCGCATCCTCTGTCTAGATTCTTGAGAGGCCTACCTCTGCTGAAGCCCCCGGTCCGCCCTCTGGCGATCAAGTGTGATTTGAATGTGGTTTTAGGGTAGCTTATGCGGCTGCCTTTCGAGCCAATGGCAACCTGCCATCTACGCTACCTTTCTTGGAAGATAGTTTTCTTGGTGGCACTCGCATCAGTCAGACGAATGAGTGAGCTTCAGTCCCTTGTGTCCAACAGGCCTTATACAAGGTTCTATAGGAACCGGGTGGTGCTCCGAACACACCCCAAGTTCCTGCCGAAAGTGGTCTCTTCCTTCCACCTCAATCAAGAGGTGGTGCTGCCTACCTTCTTTCCCAGGCCGCATGCCAGTTGGGCAGAGACAGTTCTGCATACCCTGGACTGTAAGAAGGCGTTGGTCCTGCTTACGTTGAATATACAAGGCTATCGAAGGGCTTCTCAGCTCTTTGTATCCTATGACCCCAGTAAGCTGGGGATGGCCGTTTCCAAGCATACGCTGTCCACCTGGGTGGCGGACTGTATTGCCTGGGCGTACAGGGCAGCCGAGCTTCTGTTGGAGGGTCGTGTTACAGCCCACCGGGTCAGGGCCATGGTGGCATCAGTGGCTCATTTCCGCTCTGTTCCGCTGGCAGACATCTGCTGGGCCACCACCTGGTCTTCGGGTCAGACTTTCGCAACCCATTACTGCCTGGATAGGGAGCGCCGAAGGGACAGTGCTTTTGACCAGGCTGTACTCTGTAACCTATTTGAGGTCTAGGCAACTCCTGCCCTCCGACCCTTCTGTGTCAGGCTACCAGAGTACTACTCTCTCTCAGATTCCTATTGTGGCTGCTTGCAGCTCTCGTAGAGGGAGCCTATTTTTCAGCTGTGGGTTCTCGGTAGCCTATAACTTGGGAGTCTCATATGTGAGGACTGACTTCTGCTTGTTCCCGGAGAAAGCGTAGTTACTCACCTGTAACAGGTGTTCTCCAGGGACAGCAGAAATCGGTCCTCATGACCCTCCCTCTTCCCCTTGGAGTTGCAGTCCTATTGTATTTTGTTCTTTTGCTGTCTTTTTAGCTATGTCATTTGACTGAGCAAGATAGAACCTTTGGGTGGGAAGGGGACCGCGCATGCATGATGCAATTCCCAAAAGCTTTCTCTGAAAGCTGGGGATTTGCTCCGCATGAGGGCTCCGTTGGCACCGATGTCACCCATATGTGAGGACTGATTCCTGCTGTCCCCGGAGAACACCTGATCTCCAGGAACAAGCAGGAATGAGTATTCACATATGGGTACGTCGGTACCGACAGAGCCTGCGCGGGAACGCTCCCCAGCGTCCCAAAAAGGAAAGCTTTTGGGAGCATCCCACAGCGCCTGCACGCTACCTTCCCGCCTTTCCTAACCGCCTCTCTCCAGTTCTTCTTTTCCGCGGAGCCAGCAGGTCGTGTTCCTGTCACCGCTGAAAAAGTTCTTTATTTTATTTCTTTGGTCGCGCGTCTGCCGCCTTCGACGTCAGACCGGTACCGCCGGTCTTTTCTTTCTTTTTCTTAAAAAAAAAAAAGAATACTTTCCGTTCCACTTCAGTGTATTTTTTTTTTCTTTGGGCCTTGGGCTTAACAGAAAAATTCCTCATGGAAAAGCCCGCCTCCGGGTTTAAAAAATGCACTAAGTGCAGCGGTACCATTTCTGTTACAGACACCCATGACTGGTGTCTTAAGTGTTTGGGTCCTGACCATTCCATCACGGATTGTGCGTCCTGTTCCATGATGTCTAAAAGAGGTTTACAGAACCGAGCAGCCAAGCTCAATACCCTGTTTCCCTCTGCAGCTTCGGTGGCATCAACGTCTTCCAGGGCTGCTTCTTCCTCCTATGGATCTCAGGTAACCAAACATATGTCCAGCCGGTCCTCGAAGGGTAGATCTCCCTCTTAAGCATCGAGATGCCTCCGGGCTTGCCCTCGAGGATCCTGCACCGGCAAAAGTACCCCGGCGGGAAGCTCCGGCTTCTCCAGGACCAAGCAGGAAGTCAGTCCTCACATATGGGTGACGTCGGCGCCGACGGAGCCCTCGCGGAGCAATTTTCCCCAGCTTTCAAAGAAAGCCTTTGGGAATTGCAGCACGCATGCGCGGTCCCCTTCCCGCCCAAGGGTGCCATCTTAGCCAGTCTTCTTTTTTCCGCGGAGCCCTACAGACGTGGTCTTCTTGTCCCCGCTGAAAAAGTTGATTTTTCGTGATTTATTTCTCTTTTTTCTTCGGTTCGACGCCGGTCTCTTTCCTGCCCGGACTCGCGATGCCGTTGCGAGTCCTTCTCTTATTTTTCGGTTTTTCTGATTTTTCTGTCAGTTTCGTTTTTCGGTTTTTCGCTGGCAGCCCGGTCCTTTGACCTTGCAGGGGCTCTTTTCCCCCCGATGGCTGCCAGTGGTTTCAAAAGGTGTGTTCAGTGTGACAGAAATATGTCACTCACTGACACACACGATAATTGCCTCCGCTGCCTTGGCCCAGATCATGAGGAACTGATCTGTGGGGCCTGCAGCAAAATGTCCTCCAAAGCGTTACGGAGTCGGCGGCATCAGCGGGAAAGAATCTTCGCAGATCCCACCCGTACCCGGACCTCGTCGGAGGCCTCGGCGTCCAGAGGCTCCAGCTCTGAGCATCGCCGGAGTTCCTCCGACAGAGGTTCTCCCTCCGGGGATCATCGTCGGAAGGCGAAACCCGCGAGGGCGGCGTCGGTGGACGCTCCTGGTTCCGCGAGGGCCAGGTCGCATAGCCCCGATAGCCGTCCCGGGTCTTTGGAGAAGGAACATCTCCCGAAGCGACCTCGTTTGGAATCGGAGATGCCTGCTCGGGTAAGTCCTGTAGTCCTCCTGGACTCGCCTCCGAGGGGTCTGACGTCGGGCCCGACGCCGTCGGGGCCCGAGTCGGGGGCTGCTGGGTCACCTGAGGTCGGACTCAGGTTGACGGCCTTGGAGAGCAGACTATCTGCCTTCATGGACCAGCAGCGGGCACTGATCGCTAGCCTCGCTGGCGCCTCTGCCCCGACCGCCGGGACGTCGACGTCTAAGTCGACCCCGGAGACCGAGCCGATCCTCGAGTCCATGCGGGCTCGAGTCGATCCTCGGTCGAGGTCACCCTCGGCCTCCCGTTCGGGACCGAGGTCGTCGACGCCGACTCCCTCGGCGTCGGGGCGGCCGACGCCTCCGCCCGCCCGAACTGACCCCACCGATTCCTCCTCGGAGTCGGCCTGGGAGTCTGAAGTGTAAGAGTCACCTGATTCTTTTCGGACTCGGTGTGTCCCCTCGGACTCCCCTGAGTCCGAACCTCGGAAACAGTCCCCCCCGGAGGATGCCCGGTTCTCGAACTTCGTCAGGGATATGGCCAAGGCTTTGGCCTTCCCTGCGGATCCCGAGGAGGAGCCGAAGAGCTCGACGCCCTTCAGTACGACTCTCCCGCCAGGGAGCACTTTACTGTACCGGTTCCTCCCATGCTGGAACGACTACTCTTCCGCATGTGGGAGAGTCCGGCATCGTCGCCGGTATTAAGCAAGCGGGTCGATTCCATCTATCGAGTCCGCAAGAGCCCTGGCTTCCAAAAAGCACAGCTACCGCACCATTCCATGGTGGTGGAATCGGCCATGCATAGGCTTAAGAGCCAGAAGATGCACTCCTCGGTGCCTCCTGGCAGGGAAGCCCGCAACCTGGATGGCCTCGGTAAGAAGTGTTTCCAGGGCTCTATGCTTGCTTGTCGGGTCCAGACCTACCAGCTCTACATGGGCATGTACCTTAGAGACCTGGCTAAAGAGATAGCCGGATTCTCTGCTGGGCTGTCCGAGGAACCTTTGCGGAGGTTCCTAGCCTTGTCCACTGGTATTCGGGAATGCTCCAAATTCATTTCTCGAGCAGCCTATGATGGCTTTGAAGCATCGGCTCGAGTTGCCGCAGCCGGCATCGATGCCCGCCGACAGGCTTGGCTTCAGTCGTCTGACCTTGAACCCTGGGTGCAGGACAAGTTGGTCGATGTCCCCTGCCGAGGTGAGAACCTCTTTGGCAAGCCCATGGCTGAGAAGGCTGCACAACTCGAGACGGAGACTCTCACCAGAACTAGGCTTTCTAGGAAGACCTCTGCCCCTTCCCAGAAGAAGAAGGGCTCGGGAAAGAAGTCCTTTTACCCGAGAAAGGCGGCTGCCTATAAACACTACCCTCAATATCAGGCCTCCGCAGCTCCCCAACAGGGTCAGCAGGCCAAGGGACGGGGTAACGGGTCCCGTAGGCAGCAAGCCCCCAAGCCTGCACCACCGGCCCCTGCTCAGCAGGGTGGGGGTTTTTGACTTCCTCAGCATAGCCTCTCCCCCTCAGCTGGTTCCTCCCAGCACAGGAGGCCGGCTGGTCCACTTTGCCCACAGGTGGTCCAACATCACATCAGATGCCTGGGTGCTTCATGTTGTGAGAGAAGGCTATCTTCTCCACTTCCACCAGGTCCCTCCCTCCTATTTCCCGGGAGAGCCTCCACGACTCCCTCTACACAGGGACTTACTCCTTCAAGAGTTAGCAAGTCTTCTTCAGGAACAGGCTGTGGAACCGGTGCCCCACCACCTGAGGGGTCAAGGCTTCTATTCCAGGTATTTCCTAATACCAAAAAGAACGGGAGGCCTCCGACCCATCCTGGACTTGCGCAACCTCAACAAGTTCCTCGTGAGGGAGAAGTTCAAGATGCTTACCCTTGGAATCCTTCTGCCCTACCTCCAGCAGGGAGATTGGCTATGCTCCGTGGATCTAAAGGATGCCTACACGCACATCCTCATCCACCCAAGCCACCGCCAATACCTAAGGTTTGTGGTGGCAGGAAATCACTACCAGTACAGAGTACTGCCCTTTGGCCTATCCTCCGCACCACGAGTCTTCACAAAATGTCTCGCGGTGGTGGCGGCTTATCTCCGACTTCACGGCCTCTATGTCGTTCCGTACCTAGACGACTGGCTCATCAGAGCATCGTCCTCTCCAGAAGTCACAAAAGCCACACACCGCACTGTGACTCTTCTCCAGTACTTGGGCTTTGTCATAAACTTCGCAAAGTCCACTTTGCTCCCCTCGCAAGATCTCGAGTTCATCGGCGCAAGATTGCGCACTCTTCAGGCGCGAGCTTTCCTGCCTCTCGACAGGGCTCAACGGCTCATGGACCTAGCCGGCCGTTTTCGCAGCCAGTCCCTGGTCTCGGCCAGGCGCTTCCTGAGACTACTCGGCCATATGGCTTCCACCGTCCACGTGACCCCCAATGCCCGCCTGAATATGCGGCCTGCTCAGTGGTGCCTTCGCAAGCAGTGGCAACAGGCCACGGGTGGCCTAGCCGACTTAGTGCGGATCTCCGGCCCGCTGGCCTCTTCTCTACAGTGGTGGCTTCATCGGCCGAACCTGGTACTCGGAATGCCTTTTCAGTCTCCTCCGCCGGCTCAAGTGCTGACGACCGATGCTTCTCTCCTAGGATGGGGAGCGCATTGCCAAGGGGCATGTACTCAAGGTCTCTGGACCACGTGGGAGTCTGCGCAGCAGATCAACTTCCTGGAGCTCAGAGCGATCCGTCTGGCTCTCAAGGCTTTCTCCCACCTGACTTCTCACCGGTCCGTCCTTGTCCAGACGGACAATCAAGTTGCCATGTTCTACGTGAACAAACAGGGGGGCACGGGCTCCTTCCTTCTCTGTCGAGAAGCACAGAGACTCTGCTCTTGGGCCGTAAGCCACGGCATTCTTCTCAAGGCAGTTTATCTCCCTGGCCAAGAAAATTGCCTGGCGGACAAACTCAGCAGAATCCTCCAGCCGCACGAGTGGCGACTGGATCCCTTGGTAGTTCAGAAACTTTTTCTGAAGTGGGGCCTCCCCACGATGGATCTCTTTGCCAGTCCTCTCAACCGGCAACTTCCTCGCTTCTGCTCTCGGCAGCCGCATCCCCTTCGAGTAGCGGCGGATGCTTTTCTGCTCTCATGGTCGAAAGGCCTTCTCTATGCCTTTCCTCCCATACCGCTAGTCTCTCGAACTCTTTTCAAGGTTCTCCGAGACAAAGCTTCCATGATCCTGATAGCTCCTCGGTGGCCCAGACAGCCGTGGTTTCCACTCCTGCTGCAACTAGTGGTGGAGGATCCGTTCCCTCTGGGGTTTCAACCAGATCTCCTAACACAGGATCAGGGGTCCCTACTGCACCCCAACCTCAGATCTCTACATCTGATGGCCTGGCTGCTGAAAGGGTAGTCCTTGCTCCCCTTCTACTGCCGGCAGAGGTGGAAGAGGTCGTCCTAGCTTCCCGGCGACCTTCTACCCGCAAATGCTACGCCCTTAAATGGCGTCGCTTTTCCGCTTGGTGTGCCCAGCAGTCTCAGGATCCCTTCTCCTGCTCGGTGTCGGTGATCTTGCAGTACTTGCTCTTCCTCTCTAATCTGGGGCTTAAGTCGAACTCCGTTAAAGTTCACCTCAGTGCTCTTTCAGCACATCATGTGCCGGTGGACGGCAGACCTCTTTCCAGCGACCCTCTCGTGGCAAGGTTTCTCCGAGGTCTCCTTCTACTTAAACCACCTCTGCGCCCGCCAGCACCTGACTGGGATCTGAATGTGGTTTTGCAGCGGATCACCTGTCCGCCTTTTGAACCTATGGCTACCTGTTCTCTCCGTTTTCTTTCTTGGAAAACCTTATTCCTGATAGCCCTCACTTCCGCTAGACGCATAAGTGAATTGCAGGCCCTCGTGTCTGATCCCCCTTACACTCGGTTCTACAAAAATAGGGTAGTCCTACGGACTCACCCTAAATTTCTTCCAAAAGTGGTCTCCCCTTTTCACATCAATCAGGAGGTGGTACTTCCGACCTTCTTTCCCAGGCCACACTCCAGCCGAGCTGAAATGGTCCTGCATACCCTGGATTGTAGAAGGGCATTGAACTTCTACCTTGACCGTACGCGGGAGCACCGTAAAGCTGCTCAGCTTTTTGTGTCTTTTAACCCCAATAAATTGTGGCTCCCGGTCTCCAAGCGTACTCTGTCCATCTGGGTTGCTGACTGTATCGCTTGGGCTTATGGGGCAGCCGGACTCTCGTTAGAAAGTCGGGTCACGGCTCATTGTGTTCGGGCGAAGGCTACGTCAGTGGCTTACCTCCGCTCTGTTCCATTGGCAGACATCTGCCGGGCCGCTACTTGGTCTTCGAGCCAGACTTTTGCGGTCCATTACTGCCTCGAGAGGGAGTCCCGCAGGGACAGTGCTTTCGGACAGGCAGTCCTCCGAAATCTCTTCGAGGTTTGAGCAACTCCTACCCTCCATCCCGGATGGGGGCTACCGGTGGGTAATAATTCAGTGAAGATTCCTTCCTTCTGTACTGCTGAGCTAGAGGGAGCTCATTTTTGTGCTTAGGGTCTCCGGTAGCCTTAAGCTTGGGAGTCCCATATGTGAGGACTGACTTCCTGCTTGGTCCTGGAGAAAGCGTAGTTACTCACCTGTAACAGGTGTTCTCCAGGAGCAGCAGGAATCAGTCCTCACAACCCTCCCTCCTCCCCTTGGAGTTGCAATCATCTGCTTTAGTTTCTTTGCAAATGTTTATGCTGTCCTTTAGGTATGTCATCTGACTGGCTAAGATGGCACCCTTGGGCGGGAAGGGGACCGCGCATGCGCGCTGCAATTCCCAAAGGCTTTCTTTGAAAGCTGGGGAAAATTGCTCCGCGAGGGCTCCGTCGGCGCCGACGTCACCCATATGTGAGGACTGATTCCTGCTGCTCCTGGAGAACACCTGTTACAGGTGAGTAACTACGCTTTCCAAAGCTCCTCCTATGGGGTCACAGGTTGACATCGATGGCACGGCCTCGACCGATCACCTGTTGCAATGTTCTGGGGTACCGGTGGAATCCGCCGGTACCGACCTCCAGACATTCATGGCGTCGATGGATCAGAATGTTCTGACCATGCAGCGTGCCATTACGGCATTCATACAAGCTGCGACGCTGCTGGTACCGCAACTAGCTCCGTTGTCGGTACTGGCTCCGATATCGGTTCCGGTGCCGGTACCGATTGCATCGACATCGGCTTCGGTGTCGACTGCAGCGGTACCCTGTCCGATGATGCCTATCGGTACCGAATTGGTACCGATGACTCCTGATGTCGATACCACTCGGTACGCGTATCGGGCTTTACGGGAGCATCCAGAAAGGCGATACTTCGATTCCTCCGAAGACTCTGATGCATCGGAGGCCTCTGTCGAAGCATCGGTACTCCTTCCTCAGGAGCCTTCTTCTCCAAAAAGAAGAATGTCCCCTCCAGAAGACTTGTCTTTTCAAGACTTCATAAGGGAAGTGGCCAAGGGGCTTTCTATCTCAGTAGCCCCTGAGACAGAGCCTAGAGCCAAAAAATTGGATATTTTGCAATATCCCAAGGCTCCTAAAGAGGCAGCCACTTTGCCAGTTCATGAGATCCTTTATGACCACATGATAGGCATATGGGAGACTCCTCTCACCATCTCTTCTCATTCTCGTAGGTTGGATACCATGTATCGTGTCCCTTGTCCTGGATTTCATAAAACTCAGCTTCCTCACCATTCTATTGTGGTGGAGTCTGCTATGAAAATGTTAAGAGTGCAAAGAGGCACTCATCTGCTCCTCCAGGAAGAGAATGTAGAACCTTAGATGCTTTTGGCAGGAAAAATTTCCAGGCCAGTATGCTTGTTGCCAGAATCAACTCCTATAGTCTCTATATGGGGATGTTTCTGAAGGAAGTTACAGATCATCTGCAAACTTTCCTCCCTTTTCTTCCAGAAGATAAAAGGGAAGACTTTCTTACCTGGCTTAAGCATGCCCAGGATGTTTCCAAATTTTCTAACCGTGCAGTCTTTGACTCTTTTGAGGGGGCCAGCAGAGCCTCGGCCATTGCCATAGGTGCACGCAGAATTGCTTGGTTACAAGCTTCTGATTTGGAACCCTGGGTCCAAGATGGATTAGGAAATCTTCCTTGTACAGGTGAAAACCTGTTTGGCAAAGATTGGCAAGCAAGCAAAGATTGGCAAGCAAAATTCTGCTTTGGATAGGCTTTCAAAGTCTACCTCTAATCCTGTCAAGAAGAGGTTATTCAAAAAGGCATATTTTCCCAAGAAGGGAAGATGATATTATCCTGTTTATGGTCAACAGACATCTTCTGCAGGTTGTTTTGCTGTAAAGCGTCAACAACCTAAACAGGCCAAGCCTAAGGCTGCAAGGACTACTGTAGCCCAACAGCCTCAGCCTCCTCAGGGCCTTTGACTTGCAGCTAGAGAACTTAGCCTTTCTGGCTCTAGAAGAACCCAGAGCCTCTCACCATTCCAGGAAGGTTAGCTCACTTTGCTCCCAGATGGGAGCAAATCACAGCAGAGCAGTGGACCCTTTCCATCATAAGGGAAGGGTACAAACTTCATTTCTCAAACCTTCCTCCTTACACCATGGTGAGACAGTTCAATTCTCCAACATCTCTCCTCGACCTTCTGGGTCAGGAGATTTCTACCCTTCTTGCCCAAGGGGCAATAGAAGAAGTACCTCTTCTTCAACAGGGCTCAGGGTTCTACTCCCCCTACTTTCTAATTCCAAAGAAGACAGGGGGCTACAGACCCATATTAGATCTCAGAAAATTGAACAAATTTCTATGCAAGGAGAAATTCAAGATGATTTCTCTAGGTACTCTTCTTCCATTCCTTCAGAGTCAGGATTGGCTTTGTTCTCTAGATCTCAAGGATGCGTATACCCATATACTCATCCATCCAACTCACAGAAGGTTCCTTCGGTTCCTTTATCAAGGAAAGCACTACCAATACAGGGTGCTTCCTTTTGGTCTGGCCTCTGCTTCAAGAGTGTTCACAAAATGCATGGCAGTAGTAGCTGCATTTCTACACACTCTAGGAATATTCGTATTCCCATATCTGGACGACTGGCTCATCCGAGCTCCATCCCAATCAGAGGCCCAGACTTCCCTAACCTGCACAATGCGTGTTCTACAGTATCTGGGACTGGTGATAAACATTCCAAAGTCCCAACTCACCCCTACTTAGTCTCTAGAGTTCATAGGGGCCCTGCTGGATACCACCACGGCAAGGGCCTATCTTCCCCAGGCCCGTTGCGTACGCTTGGTGCAGTTAACCTCCCAGATTCAGTTAAAAACCCATTTAACTGCTCGAGAGATGTTACAACTACTAGGCCACATGGCATCCACTGTGCATGTGGTCCCTTATGCTCGCCTTCACATGAGGGTAGCTCAGTGGACTTTGTCCACCCAGTGGACCCAGGCATCAGGGGGTCTGTCAGACAAAATAGCAACCTCCAGGCGCCTCTTTTGGTCTCTCCAGTGGTGGAAGTCCACTCAAAATCTGTTGCTGGGGTCCCCCTTCCAACAGCTGTTACCCCAAGCAATCCTTACAACAGATGCCTCTCCAAAGGGTTGGGGAGCTCATCTCCAAGACCTCTCCACCCAGGGCACTTGGTCCCCACAGGAGGCCTCTACATATCAACATCTTAGAGCTCAGAGCAATCTTCCTGGCTCTGAGTCTTCCATTCCCTGCTCAGCTACAGGACAGTCCTCATTCACACGGACAACCAAGTAGCCATGTTCTATGTGAACAAGCAGGGAGGGACTGGCTCTCTGTCGCTTTGCAACGAAGCTCTGAGATTGTGGGCCTTCGCCAGAGAGCATCAAATTCATCTTCTGGCAGTATACCTTCCAGGAGTTCAAAACTCTTGTGCAGACAGACTCAGTCGAGTTCTGCTTCCACATGAATGGTCCCTTCATATGGACCAAATAGTCAGAATCTTTCAAATTTGGGGAACCCCGGACATAGACCTCTTTGCAAGTCTGTGGAATGCCAAACTTCCCCGATTCTGTTCCAGAATTCCGTGTCAAGGAGTTCAGGCCAAGGATGCCTTCCTCTTTCACTGGGGTCAAGATTTCCTGTACGCCTGTCCACCCATTCCCCTAATTCCCAAGACCCTTTTCAAGCTTCAGAGAGATCGAGGGACTATGATCCTCATAGCTCCACGTTGGCCATGCCAAGTGTGGTACCCTCTGCTTCTGCATCTCTCTCAAGCTCCCTCTCTGGACTTGGGGTCTGCTCCAGATCTCCTGTCTCGGGAGGGGGGAACGTTGTGGCACCCAAACCCCCAATCTCTCCATCTCAGGGCTTGGTTGCTGAAGGCTTAGACCTTCAAGATTGGCATCTCTCTCAGCAAGTAAGGGATATCCTTCATGCTTCCAGAAAGCCTTCTACTAGACGTTCCTATGCTTTTTACCATTTGGTGTGCTGAGAAGGGTATTAACCCTCTAGCAATACCTTTGAATTCTTAGAGTATCTCCTGCATCTTTCCCATGCAGGCCTCAAAACAAATTCAGTAAGGGTCCATTTGAGTGCTATTGCAGCATCTCTCAAGCCTCTCAATGGACAACCTGTTTCCTCTCATCCTCTTATTGCAAGATTCATGAGAGGCCTTCTTTTAACTAAACCTCCCATTAGACCACCTCCAGTGGCATGGGACTTGAATCTGGTTCTTGGTCAGCTCATGAAGCCACCCTTTGAACCCTTAGCCACTACCTCCTTGAAATTTCTTTCCTGGAAGGTTATCTTTCTTATTGCAGTCACCTCAGCTCGCCGCATCAGTGAACTGCAGGCCTTAGTGGCTAATCCACCTTATACAAGGTTCCATCATGATAAGGTAGTCCTTAGGACCAATCCACACTTTATGCCTAAAGTGGTCTTGCCTTTTCATCTTAACCAAGAGGTATATTTACCTGTCTTTTTTCCAGGTCCTCATGCATCAAGTGCAGAGAGGAATCTTCATACCCTGGATTGTAAGAGGGCTCTTGCCTTTTACTTGCAAAGGACACAGCAACATAGAAAGTCTTCTCAACTCTTTGTTGCCTTTGATCCCTCTCATTTGGGACTTCCAGTCTCTAAGAGGACACTGTCAAATTGGATTGCTCAGTGTATTTCTTTCGCCTACCAGAATAGAAACATAGAAATATGACGACAGAAAAAGACCACATGGCCTATCTAGTCTGTCCTTCCATAACAACTACAACAGTCCACTTTTTGCCTTTAGAGATCCTCTGTGTTGGTCCCTCTGGAGGGCCATGTCACAGCTCACAATGTGAGGGCCATGGCAACCTCTATGGCTCATTTAAATTCTGTGTCCATCGACCAGATCTGTCGAGCGGCCACCTGGGCCTCGGTTCATACCTTCACAGCCCATTACTGCTTGGACAAGGACTCCCGCCGGGATGCCTTGTTTGGTCAGGCTGTTCTCAAACACCTGTTCCATGCTTGGTCAACTCCTACCCTCCATCCCTGGTTGGATGCCTGAGATCCATGGGAGGAGGTAGAGCCCTTCTCAGGGTCTCACAACCTTGGGGATCTCCCGGGCATCTCTAGCTGGGGAGTCCCCATATGTGAAGACTCATTCCTGCTTGTTCCTGGAGATAGCACAGTTACTTACCTGTAACAGGTGATCTCTGGGAACAGCAGGAATAAGTCTTCACAACCCACCCACCACCCCTAGGAGTTGTATCTCTCTATCTTTCCTTTCCTCTCTCTCTTTGTCTCAGCTTTAAAACTCGAACTGGAGAGAGGCGGTTAGGAAAGGCGGGAAGGCAGCGTGCAGGCGCTGTGGGATGCTCCCAAAAGCTTTCCTTTTTGGGACGCTGGGGAGCGTTCCCGCGCAGGCTCCGTCGGTACCGATGTACCCATATGTGAAGACTTATTCCTGCTGTTCCCAGAGATCACCTGTTACAGGTAAGTAACTGTGCTTTACAGGTGAGTAACTGTGCTTTACAGGTGAGTAACTATGCTTTGTCTTTGTTGGGAGCTCCTGATTCTCTCTGGGGTCCAATTCAGGATGGACTGCTGGCGACCGTTGGCGTGGTGTGGTGGTTTCCCACTCTTCTGCACACGTTAGTAGTGTCTTACTGTTGTGCACCTGGTGGTCATGCGGTCTTTACACGCGTTCTGCCCAAGTGGCTCCAACACGTGTGTTCCTTATCCTTCCAATCCAGTCCCGACTTGTGGGTTGTCACGCCTTGCCAGTAGCTTGGAGACTGAACATGTCATGAGAATTGACATCACCACACATAGGCAGCTGGCACCACCCGCCAGCCCCCAGTATCTCAGTCTCCAAGCTGCTGGAGAGGCATGATCCCTTTGGATCTGGACTTGCTTAAGGCACAACTAAGTCTGATTTCCATTCATCCTGCTAGACCAGTCCAAACAAGCAGGTTTATCCCCCCCCCCCCCCCCCCGCCAGCAGATGTTGGAGACAGAAAAAAACGCCAGAAAACTCAGGCCCTCCTAATTGCGAGTATGCCCTCCTCTTTACATCAATGTGTCGGGTGTGATAGGACATGCCAGTTTCTAACAGAAGATCTTTGCTCGGCCTGCAGGGCAGATCAAGGAGGAACAACTGGCACAGATCAGCAGTAACAGCTTCACCTTCCTCGACACCTCTCTGCCCCGCCATCCTCTGGTCCTCCTCTGCTTCCACAGGAGTTCCCTCCCCCAGTGCTCCTTCTGGAACCACAATTCCTTAGGCTTCAACAGTCTCCTCAGCCTTGGGATTCCAGCCTTCAGCAACAACAGCCTCCACAAGTTCCTTCAGCCAATCCTGATTGCAAATTTATGGATTTTTTTTTCAGGCAAGCCTGGGACTTTTGGCACTCGGGAGCCTCTGCAAGTCCAATTGTCTCAGCTCCTCTATCTAAGAAACACTCCAAACAGACCTCAGCTGTTCCCAAAGTTATTCCTGCCTCCTCAGGGGACTGGCACCCTGTTGGGAAGGACACAGAATACCTCTCTGGCGATCGTTCTCTTAATTCAGAATTGGACCAAGAGGAGGGAGAGCTCTCGCTGCCTGAGAAGAAGCCAGAAGTGTGAGGACGGATAGGACATCTGCCTGTTGTAAAGAGGAGCTCCCTGCCCTCATTGCACAAATTACTGAGGCCCTTCACCTTTCTGTTCCACCGGCACAGCAAACTCTGGATCCAGCTAAGCTACAAGCGAACTCCATTGTGGATCCATGGCTTTTCCTTTCCCTCCTGAGTTACAGCAAATGGCTTTCCTGGAGTGGGATTCTCCACATGTCTCCCTGCGTTCTGCTTGTCACCTGGGCTGCCATTATCTCGGGGCTCCTGATGACCTCGATAAGTGGCTGCATTTTCCAAAGGTTTAATGCTTTAGTGACTGCCGTTACTAAACATATAACCATTCCTGTAGAGGGCGGCACTGCTCTCCGGGATCAGACCAATTGTAAGATCGATGGTCTCCTAAAGACAAGTTTCTCCTCATTCTCCCCAGCTCTTCAAGCCTCAGTGTGTAGTGGCATGACTGCATGTGCGTTGCTGCATTGGCTACAGTTATTCCTGGAAGACCCCGCTCTGGCCCATTTAGAATCGGTCACTGCGTTTTTATAGCGGATGCATTCTATGATATACATTGCCTTTCTGCTTGTTCGATAGCAGCGGCCACAATTGCTTGATGATGGTTCTGGCTCCACCATTGGAATGCAGATGCCGCCTCCAAGGCCCGACTTACCAAGCTTCCCTTTAAGGGCAAGCTTTTGTTTGGGAAAGATCTAGACAAGCTGGTAAAGAATTTGTATGAAGTCAAGCCTCAGCATTTGCCAGAGAACAAGCCCAAATTGAGATCTTGCCATCCCATGGCTGCGTCTGCTCCCTCCTCCTCCTACAGGTGGCAGTTCAAGGACACACGCCGCTACCGACTGGGTAGATTTAGCTCTTACTCCGCTAAGACTGGTTCTAAGCCTCAGTCCTTTCGTGGGATCTGTCGCAAAGACAACTTCTCCTCTGCCAACAAGTTTGTGGGCACCACTAGATCCTCCTGCTGATGGGCTCAGAGTCCATTCCAGGCTGCCACCTGTGGGCGGCCGACTAGAGTTTTACTCCCGCGAATGGACCCAGATCACAGACAAGTGTGTCCTTGGGGTGATCACTCAGGGTATATACTCAAACCCATGACTCCGGTTCTGTACTCTGTCCTTATCTCCCCATGCAGGGCACCAGTCAAAAATGAAAATGCTACATCTTCTACAGCTCCAGACGGTATGCCCAGCCCCTCCTACAGAAACGGGCTCTGTTCACTATTCCATCTCTTTTATCGTTCCCAAAAAGGTCAGCTCCTTCAGGCCTATTCTGGATTTGAAAGGCATCAACAAATGTCTACATGTCCCACATTGTCAGATGGAGACGCTCACTTCAGGCAGTCAGGCCTGGAGAGTTCCTGGTGTCTCTCGACCTCGCTGAAGCTTACTTTCACGTTCCCATTCACCCAGCTCATCAGCAATACCTACGCTTCGCAATCTTGGGGTGACATCATCAATTCAAGAGCTGTCCGTTTGGCCTGGCCACTGCACCCCGCACCTTCTCCAAGGTCATGTAGTGTCCACCCTTCATCGCCAAGGCATCAGAATTCATCCCTACTTGGACGACTGGCTCATCAGAGAAAAGTCTCATGACAAAGTGGTTGCAGCAGGGGCTCAGGTGGTCAACTTTCTGAGCCGCCTTAGTTGGGTCATCAATCACATCAAGTGCTGCTTATGACCTTCTCAGTTCTTAAGAGTTTCTGGGGGCTCGATTTGACATACAAGTGGGTCATGTTTTCCTTACACAGAACAGATACAAAAAGCTTTTCATGCAGCTTTGCAACTTTCTTCAGTGCCGACTTCCTCAACCTGGGATTATACTTGGCACCATAGCAGCCACCATGGATGTGGTTCCCTACGCTCAAGCCCACATACGTCCTCTTCAGCGGGCCCTCTTGTCACGAGATCTCCCTGTTACCAAAATTACCAGATACGTATACCCTTCTCAATAGGGGTGCGCACAGCCCTCAAGTGGTGGCTCTGTCATCACAACCTCTTGTGAGGGGTCTGTCTGGAGACTTTGCACTGGGTACCCATCACCACAGATGCCAGTCTGTCTGTCTGGCTGGGGAGCTCACACTCTGAGACAAATGGTACAAGGCTCTTGGATGGCGCAGGAAGCCTCCTGGCTGATCAGTTATCTCTAAGCTTGTGACATTCAACTAGCGCTCCTTGCCTTCCAGTCTCCTTTGGGACCACGCAGTGTGAATCCACTCGGTGTGACCACAGTGGCTTACCTGAATCGGCAAGAAGGCACCAAATGCCCCAGAATAGCCCAGGAAATGGCTCTCTGGCTTCTGCCCAGGAGAATATCTGTGGACCCTCTCAGCATAATACATTGCGGATGTGGAGACTATTTGTGCGGATTTTCTCAATTTCATCTCCTGGACACTAGCAAGTGGGAACTTGCTCCGTAGGCATTCCAAACAATTGTGAACTGGTGGGGCTATCCAACTGTGGACCTTATGGCCATTGCCTCCAACTCCAAGGCTCCTGTCTTTTTCAGTCTGCACAGAGAGGCGAGATCTTGCAGACCCAATGCTCTAGTTCAACCTTGGCCTCTGGATCAGCTCTTATATGCCTTTCCACCGTGGCTGCTGATAGGCAGACTTCTCTGTCGAATCAAAGTCCACTCTGGGCAAATCATCCTAACACCACTGTACTGGCCACAGCGTCCATAGTATGCAGATCTCATTTGCCTCTTGCTGGCACCACTTTTGCCTCTTGGCACATGACAGGGCCTTCTACGGCAAGGACTGATTTTGTCATGGACAATCCAGCTTCTTACTAACTTACGGCTTAGGTCTTGAGCGGTGCCACCTAACATGCAAGGGTTATTCGCCGCAGGTTGTAGCTACCCTTTTGCAGGCATGATATCCCTCTATATCTCAGGCATATGCTAGAATTTGGCTGTTTTACCTTGTGGTGTTCTCACAGAACGCTGGCCCCAGGAAGGGCACACTTTCCTGCTATCCTTTCTTTCCTTCAGGATCGCTTTGATCAGGGCCTCGCCCTAAATTCCTTGAAGGCTCAGATTACTGCACTCACATATTTCCAGGGACCTCTCCAGGGGTGCTCTCTCACCTTGCAGCCAGATCTGGTTCTCTTTTTGGGGGTGCATGCACTGCAACCACTTATTCAACCGGTTGTCCCAGCCTGGGACCTCTCCTTGGTCCTTCCAGATCTCCCTTCGAACCCCTCCACTGTGCGTCTTTTAAAGGCTTGACTCTTAAGACTGTCCTCCTTTTTGCAATCACCTCAGCTCGGCACTTATCAGAGCTTCAGGCAGTCTCTTGCCAAGACCCTTTTCTGTCCTTTCCCCCAGAAGGCATCACTATTTGCCCAGTTCCCTCCTTTTTGCCAAAGGTCCTTTCTGAGTTCCATGTAAATCAGATGGTGGTTCTCCTTTCTTTCCCGAAGGAATAGTGGTGGGGGGACGCTCACGTTCTCTATTCACTCAACGTCAGCAGGGCATTACGCTGCTACCTCCGGGTCACCAATCCCTTTCGCCTCTCTAATCGCCTTTGTTCTGATCTGTGGTTGCTGCAAGGAGATGGCTGCTTCTAAAGCTAGCATTGCATGCTGGATCAAGCAGTCCATTGAGTTTGCCTACATCCTTCAAAACAAGCCTGTGCCCGGTGGCCTCCAGGCTCATTCCACTAGAGCTCAAGCCACCACTTGGGCAGAGAGGGCATGCGTCGCCCTGCTTTGTATATCTGCAGGGCAGCTACCTGGTCTTACCCCCTCTACCTTTGCCAGGCACTATTGCTTGGACCTCCACACTCTGGAAGCAGCTCGGTTTGGGGCCAGCATCTTGGCTACCACCGTTTTCTTCCCGCCCAGAGGGAGCTTAGCTTTGGTACTCCCCACTTGTCTGGACTGGTCTAGCAGGATGAACTGGAAGGAGAAGGTTTTTACTTGCTGTTTTAATTTCCTTTCCTGGATTCCTGCTAGACCAGTCCAGGACCCTCCCTGCTACACTGTCTCTGACTCTGTCTCGGCCATGTTGCGCCTAAAGATGTCATCTCATCAGCGTGCCCAACAGTTCCGGTTGGCCTCTTCCTTGTACATACCTTTTTGGAATCGAGCTTTGTATATAGGTTATTTAGGGCATGCCCTAAGCATGTTTGTGTTTTCATTGCTGCTTGATTTTTTTTTCCTAGCTGGTTTCTTAAGGCCACTTAAAGCCAATCTGCTTGCCACAAATATACTGAAGCTGACCCCTAGGGGTACAAGGTTATCTATCAAGGGTGAATTTTTCTCTGTCTCATCACCCGCTGACAGAGGGACACAACCCACTTGTCTGACTAGTCTAGCAGGAATCCAGGAAAGGAAATTAACAGTAAGTAAAATTTCTCCTTGTTGGTCCGCAGTGGCTCCCAATTCCTTTAGGGGTGATGAGCCGCTAACGAAGCTGAGGCCTGTCATTTCAGCAACTTCGAAGGACTCCCTCCGCTGCCGAAGCTGGTAAGATAGGGCTGAGTGTGTGGGCGGGGATCTTCATGGCTGTACCACCGCTGGGAGAAAGCCAGTATCGGGGTTAGTCTGGTGGGGTTTTGGAGGCTACTTGGTATTTGCTGAGAAGAGGCTGACTTCGCGGAGGAGACTGCGTGGTGGAGTAATAGACCGCCCCGTGGTGCATGGGAAAAGGCACCATTTTGTATTCTCACAGTTCAGGTCAGTAAGAAGGGCTTCCCCTGGAGGATTCGGATGCTGGGGTTTTTCTGTGCCTTTGTTTTCTTTGTTTTTTCACTGGTTCCCTTGCCCAGACTGTCAGAAGGCCATTATAAACAGAAAATTTAAAAAAGACCCCCCCCCCAGGAATCCATTATGCCCTCAAAGTCCAAGTGCCTTGCTTGTGGGTCCCGTCAGGATTCTGTCTCCGCTGAGCAGTTCTGCCATGGCTGTGAGGCGGAGGCCTGTTCTGCGGGGGATGGCTCATGGAGGCAAAGTCGGACAGGACTCAGAGAGGAAGGGCCTTGGGACGGCCCAGTGCCATCTCTCAACCTTTGGAGGGGCACTGCTTGCCTGTGGTGGCTATGAGGGCAGCAGCCCAGGTAGGAGGAAAAAACAGCCCTTCTCTATCTATGCCTGAGGTAGCAGGTAGGGAAGGAATGTCTCTCCAGCCCTATGTCACAGGATTTGGCTGCAGATGGATTCCAGGGGTCTCTTCCCCCCCCAAGTTCGTTGTCCTCATGCATAAGGCTGTTTGTATGAAGCAGTGTAGGGAGGAGGAGTCCTCTGGAGCCTGAGGGGGCAATGAAGAGGAGTGCCTGCAGCAAGAACAGAGGAAGAGCCTGCTATGAGCCACAGGCATGTGGATGAGAACCCTTGGGAGGACACTGGTTCCGTCCACTCGGATTAAGCGGAGGACCTGGAGGCAGAGGCAGACATGGGTGCTTATGCTGAGCTGGAGGAAGGCAAAATCCCTCAGGGGGCAGACTGTCAGATTGTGAGGGTCTTCAGTCAGGAAGATTTGGCTGCACTGATTGCCCAATCTTTGAAAGCACTAAATATGGTGTCAGGGGTTCCAATAGAGGACAAGCCTCTGGAGGATTCCCTGTTTCAGGCGGTCTGGAACACTCTGACCGTGTTTCCTCAACATCAGGTGATCAAGCAGTTGATTCAGGACGATTGGGATGTTCCAGAAGCCGGTCTCAACAGGTTGCATACCATGGCGCAATTCTACCTGCTTCCAGGTCAGGACAAGAAGCTGTTCCCCCCTCTCCTAAGGTGGATGCAGCAATCTCGGTGGTCACGAAGACCACTATTCTTGTGGAAAGCAGTATGGCCCTCAAAGATGTACAGGATAGAAAGTTGGATATCTTGTTGAAGCATGCATTCGATGTCAGTGCCCTGACCTTGCAGGCATCAGTCTACAGTGCCTTCGTGACCTGCTCATTTTTGAGATGGGCGCCAGGAATCTTGGAAGCGGCAGGCAGCTCGAGTCCTTCACTGCCAGAGGCGGCTAAGCTGGAGTCTGGGGTGGCTTATTTGGCAGATGATTTTTATGATCTAATCAGGGGCCTGGCAAAGAATATGACTTCGGTGGTGTCCACTCGATGGTATTTGTGGCTCCAGAACTGGTCAGCGGATATTTCTTCTAATTCCTGGTTGAGCAGGCTCCTGTTCAAGAGTAAGCTCTTGTTCTGGGAGGCGCTGGAGAAGTTGGTGTAATATTTGGCGGAGTCAAAGGGTGGAAGGCTCTGAGAGGATAAACAGAAGCTGGTTTGCTCATCGGCTCCAGCTTGGGGCCTATCTTGGGATTTTCAACTGTTCAGAGTGGTACGTTTTGCACCTTACCAGAGAGGGCGTTTTCTCTCTCAGGGGCAGGCCTTTTGCAGTTTTCACAGAACCCGAAGGGAGTTCTACACGTCTTCCTCCTCTTCTGCAGCAGCAAATAAACCACAATGAAGCGAGGGGGACCTGGGCAGAGGTGGTTTCCGTAGGGGTTCGACTCTAGGATTTTTATCCTACCTGAGCCCAAATAACTTCTGACCAGTGGGTGCTGGAGGTCATCCGTGAGGGGTACATGCTCAGGTTTGCCCTGTGTCTCTCGTAAGGTCTCCCTGCAAGGTCAAGGTGGTGTGGGACACTCTGCTACAGCTTTGCAATTTGAATGCTGTGGAGGAGGGGAGGAGGTACCACAAGATCAGTGCGGTTGGGGTTGATACTCCATATACTTTGGCCTGAAAGAGCCTTCCTTTTTGGATATCAGTTTTAGATCTCGAGCATGTAAATTGTTGTCTGTGGGTGCCCTGTGTTTTTTTTTTCACATGGAAACATTCCAATGGGTCATCATTGCCGTCAGGGAGGGTGCGTTCCTGACCTCATTGGATCTCATGGAGGCTTACTTGCACATTTCCCATTCGACCAGACCATCAGCGGTTCTTGCGGTTCGCAGTATCCACTTTGTTTTGAGTATTACCGTTCGGCCTTGCAACCACTCCCTGCACCTTCACCAAGGTCATGGTTGCGGCCACCCTTTGGCAGAAGGGGATTCCGGTGTATCCCTATCTAGAGGATTGTCTAATATGAGCGAGATACAAAGGCAAGAGCGAACTAGCTACGGTCAGGGTGGTCGAAATTCCTGCAGAGCCCGACTGAGCCATTAATTTGTCCAAAAACATCCTGCAGCCATCGCAGGACTTGTGTCTGGAACCAGGCCCCCAGGTACACTAAGGGCAAGATGTCCTTGCCTGTGGACCCAATGCAAAAACCTCAGCAACAGGTCCAACAGTTTCTCCAGATGAGGACGCCAAAGGCATGGCATTATCTTCAGGTGTTGGAGTCCATGGTGGCATCCATTGAGTTGGTCCACAAAAAGAACGGCGCTAGCCACTCAAACGAGCAGAAACAAAAACAGGAAGCGGCAGATTCAACACCCAATACCTTTATTAGTACCAATTAAGTGGCCTAAGCCCAACACAGGACCGTGTTTCGTATGTCACTTCATCAGGGGCTATCAGGGCACACTAAAAAATAAATTATAAAATCACATTAATATAATCAAAATTAAAAACAATAAATGCGCAAAAAAAAGGGTTAAAACAAAGAAATATAACATAAAAATACCATATACATAAAAGAAAGGCTAAATTGGACTATCTCAGATAGCTTAGGTCTCAAAGAAAACTAGAAACACATTGATAAAACCCAAAGGGAACCATCATACATATCTCAATTAAAATCATAAAAATACATGTATAATTAAAATTAATCCCTGTACATTGAATAAACAACCGCTCTGTAAATAAAATGATATATATGAACTTATATACATACACATATATAAATATATAAATAATTAAATAATTAAAAGTATAAAGATGCAAAATGGAATACAAATAAAAATACAAGAGATCAAAGAAAATAAAATTACTAGATCAAACATTTATAATTATAAGGTACTTGACCAAACATATACAGAGAACCTGTAAACAACTATATAAAACCAAGAAATTGGAAGGGATGAGGAGACCAGAGGAGTAAGTCCGAACAAAACCTAATGCAAAAACACTGGATAGAATATAAAATATAAGGGGGGACATTACCTGAGGGTGTGATGTACATAGACTTCACCAGGCTCAACAGTCAATGGAAGTCGCTATTATCTAAACTTCTAAAAATAAAAATAAAAACATGAAACATATGCAAAATCCGATTATTGCCCAATTAAATAAATTATTAATTGTTCTCCCCTTTTAGAAATAATAATAATATATAAAATTTTAAAATATGGAAGATTTTGAATACTACCCCAATTAAAATCTCATGAACATGAAAAAGGGGAGTAATTAAATACAGAACAATTGAATGAATAAGTTGTAAAACATTCGGAAACATTTTTGGGTTTTACTGTACATTCAAGAGATTTCATCAAAATTGTATATAATTATTTAAAATATGATACCCAAGGGATGGGGGGTGGGGGTGTGAAGGATAAAGAATAAGACTTTCATTCATAAACTGTTGAGCCTGTTGAAGTCTATTCCAATTTCTTGGTTTTATATAGTTGTTTACAGGTTCTCTGTATATGTTTGGTCAAGTACCTTATTATAAATGTTTGATCTAGTAATTTTATTTTCTTTGATCTCTTGTATTTTTATTTGTATTCCATTTTGCATCTTTATACTTTTAATTATTTATATATTTATATATGTGTATGTATATAAGTTCATATATATCATTTTATTTACAGAGCGGTTGTTTATACATGTATTGAGATGTATGATGGTTCCCTTTGGGTTTTATCAATGTGTTTCTAGTTTTCTTTGAGACCTAAGCTATCTGAGAGAGTCCAATTTAGCCTTTCTTTTATGTATATGGTATTTTTATGTCATATTTCTTTGTTTTAACCCTTTTTTTTGCGCATTTATTGTTTTTAATTTTGATTATATTAATGTAATTTTATAATTTATTTTTTAGTGTGCCCTGATAGCCCCTGATGAAGTGACATACGAAACACGGGCCTGTGTTGGGCTTAGGCCACTTAATTGGTACTAATAAAAGTATTGGGTGTTGAATCTGCCGCTTCCTGTTTTTGTTTCTATCCATTGAGTTGGTGCCATGGGCATGTGCCCACATGAGACATTGCAGAGGGTGCTGTGGCGCAGGTGGTTGGCACAAAGTCACCCACTGCTAATGCAGTTGCCCTGTCCAGTGATAAGTCAAGGTAGGTGGCCGTGGCCAGACAAGCTCTTGGCAGGGATGCTCCTGGAGTCTCCCCGTTTTGAGGCCTGTTGATGACAGATGCCAGTCTCTTGGGCTGGGAAGTTCATTGCAAGGCCCTGATAGCGCAGGGCAGCTGGTCTCCAGAGGAGAGCACGTGGCCCATCAAATGGTTGGAAATGAGAGCGGTGTTTCTGGCACTGCAGAGGTTTTGCAGCTTCATACGGAGGAAGACCGTGAGAGTATTCTCTGACAGTGCCACCACAGTAGCTTGCTTCATTCGTCAGGGTGGCACAAACAGTATGCAGTTGGAATGGACGAAGGAACTTGCAGGCCCTGATGGCAGCTCACGTGGCAGCAAGGAGAATATAGTGGCAAACTACCTTAGTTGGGTTTGCGTAGATTCTGGGGAATGGACACTCAACAAGGCGATGTTTGCTAAGTTGGTACGGTGCTGGGCTCTGCCGATCATGGACCTGATGGCAACCTTTGAGTCTGCAAAGGCGGCCCGCTTTTACAGCAAGAAAAAAGAGCAAATGTCTGAAGTGCTCAATGCGTTGGTGCAGAGCTGGCCCATGGATGGGATGCTCTGTGTTCCCCCCACCCCCTCCGTGGGTGCTCATTGGCCGTGTGATGCAGCGGATCAAGGTGCATTGGGGGCCGGTCCTCCTGATTGCTCCCGATTGGCCACGCTGACAGTGGACTCTCCTTGTGGCTGCCAGCTTGGACTGATCTGTCGCAGGCCCCCATTCTGATGCCTCAAGTGGATCAATTCTCACTTATGGCCTGGCTCTTGAGAGGGCTTGGTTGAGGAAGCAGGGCTACTCTGCCTCGGTTATAACGACCTTGTTGAAAGCCCGTAAGTTCTCCACTATGCTTTCCTATGTGCGGGTATGGAGAGTTTTGAAGGCCGGTGTGTGGAGCATGGCTGTCTGCTCCTGTCTGCTTCTGTACCGGATGTTCTGACCTACCTTCAGGCAGGGTTGGAGAAGGGCCTAGCGTGCAGTTTGATTCGTGTGCAGGTGGTGGCCATAACCTGTTACCGCGGTAGGGTCCAGGGAGTATCTCTGGTGGCCAATCCGCATGTTGTGTGTTTTTCTGCAGGCGGTGAGGTAGGTTCAGCTGCTGGTAAGATGTGTTCCACTTTGGGACCTCAATCTGGTGTTTGCCAGTATTAACGGAGGTGCCCTTTTGAGCTGCGGAGTGCTTGTACTCTGAAGGACTTGATGTTAGACTGTCTTTTTGGTGGTTTTGTTCGCCTAAGAGAATTTCGGAGCTTCAGGTGCTGTCATGTCATGAGGCTTTTCTCAATTCAATAACTAAGCACAAGCAGACTCGCATGTCAAGAAGTACTTGTCAGGAGCAAGGTGTATAGCAGAATGGTTTTATTTTCGGTAGATTATAAGAGCCACTACTTGACATGGCTGTGTTTTGGTACTGCTTCAACAGGGCTTTTGGCCGAAAGGATTTAGTTCACCTTGCTTATAGGCAACGTAGTCAAACCGCTATATTGCTAATGTTGTCCATGTTTTCTCTTTCACCATACTGGTTGTCGGCCAGCAACCATCCTTATTTCAATGTGCTAAGAACAGCTGCTTAGGCTGTAGCTTGTTACATCATTGTTCTTTCCTGCAGATAGACTGTTTGCAGCACTCCACAGACCAACTGCAGGCTGTAACTCGAGCAGTCCTATAAGCAAGGTGAACAAAAACCCTTTCGGTTAAAATCCCTGATGAAGGCAGTGCTGAAACACGGCCATGTCGGGTTGTGGCTCTTATCTACCACAAATAAAACCATTCTGCTATACACCCCGTGAGCCTTTTCTTTCCATGTCCAAGGAGAAGGTGGTTCTAAGGCCAGTACTGTCCTTTTTGCCCAAGATAATCTCTGCTTTCCATTTGAATCAGCTGGTAATGCTGCCAGTTGTTTCGGGGGCGGGGGCTATGGAGGATCCCCTACTCTGTCTCCTTGATGTCTGCCGGTTACTTTGGTGTTTATTTACAGAGGACGGAGTTTCGCAAGTCAGATCGTCCGTCTGTCTTATTTGGAGGCCCACATAAAGGGGAGGCAGCTTCCAAGGCTACCATTTCCAGATGGGTGAGGGAAGCCCTCTCCTTGGCCTATTTATTGTAGAGACGCATGTTGCCTATGGGACTGCAGGCTCACTTGACCTGGGCACAAACCACATTGTGGTGGAATCTAGATTGATTCTGTCAGTGAAGATTTGCAGGGCAGCAACCTGGTCATCTTTACATACCTTTGAAACATTATAGATTGGATGTGCAGACAGCAGGGATGCGCATTTTGGTTCGGTGCTGCAGGCTGGGCTCGTGGGCGCCTCCCTTTGCCAGTACTGCTTGTACATCCCACAGATCAGGACTGGACTGGAGGGATGATAAGAGAGGTGAAATTTAGACCTTACCTGCTAATTGACTTTCCTTGAGTACCTCCAGTCCGGTCCCAAGACGCTCCCTGCTTCTAGTGGTTGTGGTGCGTAATGGCGATCCTGGGCCTGAAGAAATCTTTTTTTTGTCAGTGGTCCGCGTTGGGTAGCTACGCCATCGGTGAGGCTGTTTCCTTTCGGGGGGTGCTGAGTTCTTCTCCTTAGTCGAAAAGTGCAGCAATCTTCCCCCCCCCCCCCCCCAAAAAAAGAAGAAACGGAGGACATGGCAGTTTCAGTGGTGGATTGGAGAAGCACCTGGGGAAGACAAATGACTGTGCCTCAATCCATTTCAGAGAAGCAGATTCAGGTGTAATGAGCAAATTTTCTTTTGTTGGTAGGGGGTTTTGATCTGCCTTTTTTGAGGATGTAGTTTCTCAATTGTTTCTCTAGTCTTAATTGTTACTCCCATGAGCCTGCTTTGTTAGGATACTGGGGGTTGGTGGGTGGTGCCAGCTGTCTGTGTGGTGATGTCATGAGAATTGATATGCTCGGTCCAAGCTGCTGGTGAGGCGTGACAACCCACAGGTTGGGACGGGACTGGACCGGACTGGAGGTACTCGAGGAAAGTCAATTAGCAGATAAGGTCTAATTTCGCCTTACTCTGTAAGTGCTGTTAATGCATGCCTTTGGATCACTGCGGCCTTAGTGTGCGTTGTGATATTTGCCTTAACTCTCTGTCTTCTTCCAGGAAATGTTGTTTGACCTGTGGCAAGTGAAGCACCCCCTTGAGATGGGTATCACATGGGATCTGAACAAGATTTGGACTATAACTTGGATTCAGATGGCTCAGTTCTGGACTCTAATGTGGATGAAGAAATAGTCTCGTCTTTGGAGGAATGTGAAGAAGCCGGTGTTAACCGCCTGTTCTGGAAGGAGGAACTGGTGGCCTTGACTGCCTGGGTCTCATTCGCCTTGAGTTTGGCAGATACTCCACATGGAGCAGGAGCCAAAGGTGCATCCTCTCCTGCAAGGGTTGCGAAAATCCACTACTGTCTTCCGGTTTGCAGAGGTAATCCAAGACATGATCTGGTCGGAGTGGGATTCCCTGACTCGCTGCCTAAGGGGTTAAAGGTGTATAAGAAGATGTATGCTCTTCTGGAGGAGGAGTGCATTGTGTGGCTTGCTGTTTCCAAGGTGGATGCGCAGGTCACGGCAGTTGCCAGATGGACCACCGTTCCTGTAGAAGGCAGATGGGCCTTAAAGGATGCTCTTGACCACAAGGTAGATTCCTTGAAGAACCAGTTTGCAATGGCGGCTGCTATTCTTCAGTTGACAGTATATGCAGGACTGGCGTCTCTAGCCCTGCTCCAGTGGATTCACTCTTTTCAGCCAGATAATACTACTCCTCTTTTGGAATCAGCTACTGTCTGTCTTTCTTATGTTTGTTTATTTATTTATCTGTATTTATATCCCGCTTTTCACTGGGTCAAAGCGGTCAATTGGGGGATACATTTAACACGAGGGGATATGAGACACATACAATAATACTTACAGGGAACATGGGCAATGGAGGGTTAAGTGGCTTGCCCAAGACACCAAGGAGTGCCTATAGGACTAGAAATCCCAGTCCTTCCGGCCTGAGATTGCTGTCCCCAGGTGGGACTTGAACCCCCGGCCCTCCGGCCTGAAGTACCTTGTCCTAACCACTAGACCACTCCTCCCTCCCTTATGACCTCATCTGCCTAGCAGCTAGGGAAAGTGACCTGTCAAGTGATGTGGTGTTGGATTTGGCTCCAACACTGGGCAATGGACACCTCTTCCAAAGCCTGATTGTCCCAACCCGGCTTTTAAAGGGAAACTTTTGTTTGGGGCCAATTTTGGAGCAGCCAGTGAAGGATCTGGGTGAGACGAAAATCGTGCCGCCTTCCAGAGGACAGGGCCAAGGGAGCCTGTGAGGCAGGCAGGAACTTCCTTCGCCCATACCTCATGGATGCATTGGATGGATCCCGGGGGGGGGGGGGGGGTCTCTAGATGCCTGTCACTACTAGCCTGGAAAGCCTTTCTTCCCCTCTGCTTCTGGATTCCAAACTTGTTCTCCATCCTTTTGAAGAGCTTGTGGACCCAGGGATTTGGACCTCTCCAGAGGGGGTTCCTCCTAGACTGTACAATGGAAGGGTTTTGTGGCCCATTCCCTGGTACTTTCGGTTGGAGGCAGGCGTTGCCTTTTCTTTCTGGAATGGGGCAAAGTCACCAAGGATCGCTGGGTGCTAGACACCATTCAGTATGGCTATGTCCTGGAATGCAAAGAGCCAATCCAGGATGGCTTCATCTCTCCTTGTGGATCTGCGAACAAAGGGCTGCTGTGCGGATCACATTGGACAAGTTGCTGCTCTTGCAGGCTAATGCCTGTTCCCCTTGACAATTGGGGCAAGGGCAGGTATTCCATCTTTTTTTGGCACCACAAAATAAATGGATCATTCTGGCTCATTCTGGAGGTCAAGGGTGTCAGTGAAACGTGTGTGTGTGTGTCCTGCGCTTCCATATGGAAACTTTGCGATCTGTGATTCAAACATTGCACTGAAGGGAATTCCTGGCATATCCTGGATTTGACCGAGGATTATTTTCACATACCAGTCGTAGAATCAGCAAAGGGGTCTGCGTTTTGCCATGCTTGGCTCTCACTTTCAGTTTGCTGCCCTCTCATTTGGCCTCTTCACTACCCCAAGAACATTCTCCAAGGTCATGGTGGTGGTGGTGGGGACTATGGTGCCAAGGGATTGGTGTGCACCCATTTCTGGCCGACAAGCTCACCTGAGCCCGTTCTCTTTCAGAGGCGTCTCTCGGGTAGCGCCCCAATGGTGTCCTTTATGGAAGGCCTCTCAACTGGGTGATCAATCAAGGAAAAAGCCAGTTGATGCCATCCTAGTCCCTAGAGTTCCTGGGAGCATGCTTAGATACTCATGTGGGCAGAGTCTTCCTGCCAGAGGAAAAAGTCACGAGGTGGTTGGGTTGCCTGGTGCTGTTCATTTCGTAGCAGACTCAGAGTTTGGGATTCTTCAGTTCCTCAGGTTGATGGCATTGACAATTGAGATGGTGCCATAGGCATGTGCCCATATGCAGCCACTCCAAGTTCTCAGGAGTTCAAGCTCAGGTTTCTGCTCCCTGTGATGGTGAAGGCTAGCCTGCAGTAGTGGCAGCAGCCCAGTCATTTAAGGAAGGGTATGCCACTGGACAATTACTCATGGATTCTTCTGACGACAGATGTCAGTCTCTTGGGCTGGGGAGCCCATTGCCAAAACCAAATGGCCCAGGATCGTTGGAACTGCAGGGAGACTGTATAGTCCATCAACCATTTAGAGGTGAGGACCATTAGGTTGGCTCTTCTGTTTCCAGCCTCTGGTCGAATGCTGGGTGGTTCGAGTGTTGTCTCACAACACCATGGCTGTGGCTTATGTCATTTGGGAAGGTGGCATGAGAAGTGCTAGAGTGACTCTGGAGATGGCTCTCCCATTTGCCTGGGTGGAGAAGAACCTCCCAGCCTTGTTCAGCACATTGCCAGGGTGGACAATGTGGAAATAGACTTTCTCATCCGGCACTCTTTGGATCCATCAGAGTGGGAGTTGTCAGAAGGCATTTCAGCTGATTCTGCACTGATGGGGGCCACCTCAGTGGATCTGATGGCAACCCATTCCAATGCTAAAGTGGGCCACTTCTTCAGTTGCTGCACGGAGTCAGAGTTAGTCTTGACTACACCTGCTGTATGTTTTTATTCCATGGCCCCTGATGGAGCATATGATTGGGCATATCTAGCACCCCACAGGAAGGATTGTTCTGGTGGTGCCGGATTGACCAAGGAAAGCATGGTTCAGAGACCCGATGTGGCTCCTGCAAGCATCTCCTCTTAGTTTACCTTCGTCTCGGGGCCTGTTGTGTTAGGGACTGCTCATCCTGGGAGAACCGGCTCACTTACGGCTTGGCTGTTGAAAGGAGATGGCTAGCGCATAAGGGCTACTCTTCGGCAGTGGTTTCTACTCTGCTCCGAACCCGGAGGAGGTTGACAACCTTTTTGAGCGATGGTGCAATGCACAACAGCTGGTCTCTGAGGTGTGTATAGTACTGTTCGTGCTAGCCTTTCTGCAGGAAGGTCTGGAAAGGGGCCTCTTGTATTGGCGCCTTTGTGGACATCGTGAAGGTTCAGGTGGCAGATATGGCCTGTGTCAGAAGTCAGGTGGCTGGTAAGTCGCTAGCCTTACTCCTGGATGTTTCGTGCTTTCTTCAGGGGGTTCGTCATTCCCTCCAATTTGTGGTCCCTTCATGATATCTGGGTCTGGTGCTTAGGGCCCTGATGTCTGAGCACTTTGAGCCATTGAAGCATGCTACTTTTGAAGGATTTGATGCTCAAGACTGTTTGTTTTGTTTTCTTGGACACAATTTGTTCCACAAGGTAGATTTCTGAGCTGCAGGCTCTGTCTTGCTGAGATCCTTATCTGTCTTTTTCAAAGGAGGCCATTTCCATGTGGCCTGTGCCTTCCTTTTCTGCCTAAGGTGATTTCTTCCTTTCATGTGAACAAAGTGGTCTGCCTCCCCCCCCCCCCACCCTTCTCTAAGGAGCAGCATTGGGGGAAGGATAAGGATCTTCACCTTGTGGATGTCAGAAGAGTGCTTCTCTGGTACTTGCAGGTTACAAATTCCTTTCGTAAGTCGGACCATCTTTTTGTGCTGTTTGCTGGTCCATGCAAGGGTGACACATGGCTAAGTCTACTTTGCGGTGCTGGATTAAGGAGCCCATTGCCTCGGCGTATCTGTTGCAAAACCACCCAGTTCTGGGGGGGGGGGTTGCATGCCCATTCTACTCTAGCGCCAGCATCATCGTGGGTGGAACAAGGTCAGTAGCCCTGCAGACATTTATCAGGTGTCAGCTTTCCACTTTTGTCAAGCATTACCACTTGGGTATTCATGCTTGGGCAGACATGGCCTTTGGCTCTAAGGTTTTGTGAGCCCAGTGGAGATGTAGCTTTGGTATGTTCCACTTGTCTGGACTGGTCTAGTAGGACGATAAGTAAAATGTTACCTTCTATATCAGATGATGTCCTTTCCTTGAGTTTGGCTAGACCAGTCCAGGACCTGCCCCTGGAACTGTATTAGCTCTGTTCTGCGGCTGTACCCTGGGGTCTGCTGTGACTTATATACTTAGCTCTCCAGGTCCATCTTCTACTAAAAGCCTTCTGTTTAGGCTTTCCTGTGCATAGTTATCTACTGTTTTGTTACTCATTGTTGCCTATGTTGAGGTTGTGTGAGGCTTGCCATATTCTCCCATATGCTTTGGGACTGATACTGAAGAGATCTCTGGTAGCTGAGCCGGATAGAGGCATGGAAGTGATGTCATTGAAACCTGGACATTTTTATTGATTCTTTGTCTCCACCAATTTGTTGAGTGGGGAACACAACCCACTTGTCTGGACTGGTCTAAAAGGACTCGAGGAGAGGACATTATCTGGGAAGTAAAAGGTCACTTAAGGAAGCTGGACATGTAAAGAAATGGGGATCATATTAGTGGGAAGTTGAATCAATTTGTTATGAATGTATGTAAATATTTGACAAATTAGGAGCATCCCACAAATGCTGAAGAAGTTTCAAGATGGTCACAAAGAAAGTTACCATATTTTCTGTTCCAAAAAAAGTGTAAGATCAAAAGGGGCATGTCTAACGTCTGGGTCTCCAGTCTAATAACCAGCTGTTGGAAAATCTGGCAATGAGGAGAGGTAACCCATCATGGGTAATTTCTTGGAAGCCTGTGCTATAGACTTCTCTCTGGCTGTCTTGGGAGGCAGGAAGTTCAGAAGGAATGCATTGGCAGAGATCCTTCATTATACAACAGCTAGGACTGAGAAGATATCTGTATTACTGGCAGGAGGTAGAACACGTGCCTGTCACAAAGTCTGAGAACTTAACCCTTCTCTCATACCTGTGGCAGGTGATGAGTGGTCAGAGGAGGCTCTGGATGAGTTTGATCGGCTGACATACTGTGCGGAGTGGAAACCTCTGCTGGCGAAGATTTCTAGTTACACACAGACTGGGGTCTGTACCTGGCCACAAGTCCAATTGTATGACTTCTCAAGTGGAAAGGTATGCACTGCTTTTCTCCACATAGTTATTAGCCTTGTAAGTGCTATACAAATGATAAAGGAGGCAGCTACTACTTATCCTGCTAGATCAGGTTTAGGCAGTGGCTTAAATACCACCCAAGCAGCCCCTGCAATGTGAGGGGGGAGGGAGGGGGGTCCTGGCTGGAAGAGAGCCCATTTTGCCCAGCGGTGTGCTGCAATAGCAGAGCCTGACAAACATTATACTTAACTTTAAAAGATGTTTGCCATGCTGCACTGCTCCCCTGCCTGTAAAATTTCTATATACTAATAAATTGAACCAGAAAAAAACTAAACTTAAACAATCAAGCCACAAAAACGTGTTTGTTTGTTTTTTGTCCAAGAGCAAAAAGGATAACAAACTAAATAAAAACAAATAGTGAATTTATTTTTGTTGGAATCTTTGTTGAGAGAGGCTACAATGCCGTTCGAATAACAGTTTCCTTTTTATTTTATATACATGACACTCAAGAAAGTGTCAAGACTGTGTAAACACATAAGTGAAACACAAACTAAAAGAGAAGCAAACACTTAACTTGTTAATGCAAGAAAAATGTGTCCTAAATATTTTTCATCAAAGCATATGACGATCCTGGTAAATTATTAAAGACCCCTGTCACTTGTCACTTATCCATAGAGCAAGACAAACTGTGTTTTTTTTTTGTATCTTAAAGTTTTATTCGGCAAGAACTTCAACCAAACATCACACAGTGGCATAAACAGAAAAATGCACTAAAGCACTAACAGAGAAGCTAAACGTTCATCTCCTCTTGAAACCATGTACAATATCCCTCCAACCATCCCCTAAGAACGCTTCAACTCTGAACCTGTGCGTTCTTGCTTATTTTTTATTTTTCCCCCTCCCCTCCCTCTCTCCCCCGCCTCCCCTCCCCCCCCATCTACCAGCTCTACATGTAAAAAGTTCGTGGGTGACCCTCCACTCTCCCTGCGCCCCCGAGCCTAGGGACCTACCCCCCCCTACGGCCGCCCTACCCCCCCATTTAACCATCTCCACACCCCTTCCCACTGTCTCCTTACTCGCTCCTCTTTCCCCTTTCTCCACCCTGTTAACCGATGCATTTGATACAGCTCTGCCAACCGTTGTGCATATTGAGCTAGGGAGGGCATATGGCCACTCTTCCAGTGCTTAGCTATCTCGCATCTGGCCGCCATAATGCACTGCCACACAACGCTCCAATTCCCCTCTCTCGTACCAGTATTCTTTAGAAGGAGACAAAGTTCCGGGGACAGATCAATCTTTTCCCCTATGATATTCTCTATGGATTCCCCCTATAGCCTCCCAATACGCCTGCACTACTGGGCAGGACCACCACATATGTAACCAAGTCCCTTTCTCACCACACTTCCGCCAACATTCCTCCGTCTCACATACCTTTGCTTTAAACAGTCGCTCTGGTGTTAAGTACCATCTAGATAGCACCTTCCATCCATTCTCTCGCAATGATGTTGCTATGGATGCCCTCGCTATCCCTTGAGCTATTTGCTCCCACTCCTCTACCTCCCACGATGTGCCCAGATCCTTCTCCCAGGCCTTCATGTAACTTAATTTTTCCGGCCCTCGTGCCATGAGCCCTTTGTAAATCCGAGAAATAATTCCCTTTCTCCCCAGCGAGCCGAGGCAGCTCCCTTCAAACCACTCCAAATCTTTCATGAAGTCCTGCCAATGTCTTCTCTGCTTGATATATGAGCTCAACTGCAAGTATGGGAATCTATCAGATTCCCGCAATTGATACAAGTCCCGTATTCCCTCAAAATCCCGCACTCCTCGTCCATCAAGTACCTGGGATATTTGTGTCAGCCCCTGCCGGGCCCACCTTTGCGCCACCACCACCTCTGGGCCCTGCCCTTCCTCACAGCAGGCCAGCACTGACATCACCCTCGTCCACCTCCTCTCCCCCACCAACCTCTTCCTATATTCCTGCCACACCGCAAGCGTATGATTCACCATCGGATTCTCACACTTACCCCCTCTTCTGCTCCACACCCATCTCTCCAAAACCCCTGGTCGCAGACTCTCTGCCTCCATCTGCACCCAATGCTTATGCTGCTCTCTTAGCCACGAGTATACTGCCCTTAACTGAGCCGCCGCATAGTACTTTTTAAAATTTGGCACCCCCATTCCGCCCTCCAACCTTGCCACTTGCAACGTTCTGACCGCCACTCTAGGACTTTTTTTTCCCCATATAAACCTATCCACCAACTTTTGCAACCAGACTAACTCTTTTACCGGAACAACCACTGGCAACACCTGGAAAAAGTACAGGAACTGGGGTAGTAGCATCATTTTGACCACTGCCATTCTCCCCACCTCCGATATAAATCCCCTATTCCATGCTCCCAACTGAGCTTCGACTTCCCGAAACAGTGTCACATAATTCAGCTCGTATAAGTCTCCCAGCTCCCGCCCAAGATATACTCCCAAGTATCGGATAGATCGATTGGCCCACCTAAACTGGAATGTTTGTTGCAAGCCCCTCCGTAGCTCCTCCCCCACTGTCAGATTCAAAATTTCCGACTTGTTCCAGTTAATCTTGAACCCCGCCAAGTCACCATACTCATGCACTTCCTGCATTATTTATGGCAACGACCCTTCCGGCTGCCCCACCAACAACAAGATGTCATCAGCAAACATAGCCATTTTAAACTCCCGCTGTCCAACAGGTATACCCACTATGCGTGGGTCTGCCCTAATCCTCCCTGCCAACGGTTCCAACGATAGGGCAAATAGTATAGGGCAAATAGTAGTGGGGATAGTGGGCACCCCTGCCTCGTCCCCCTCCCTAACGGGAAAAATCCCGAATACCCCCCATTCACCCTCACACATGCCTTGGGCCCCGCATACAATGCCTTCACCCAACCTAGAAAGCCCTTCCCAAACCCCATGTGCTTTAATACCGAAAACAGAAAGCGCCACGACACCTGGTCAAAGGCTTTCTCAGCATCTAACGAAAGCAGCAAAGCAGGTTCCTGCCGGGACTTAGCCGCCCATATACCGTTTAATGCTTTCTGGATGTTGTCCGCCACCTGCCTCCCAGGAATAAACCCTGCTTGATCTTTGTGCACCAATTTCCCCAGAAGGTTATTGAGCCTCTCTGCCAAGACTTTAGCCATCAACTTGGCGTCAAGATTTAACAGGGAGATAGGCCGATATGAGGCACACTCCTGGGGGTCCTTGCCCACTTTATGTATGAGCGTGATCCCTGCCCACCCCATCGTGTCCGCCAGTCCTCCCCCCTCCCTTGGGGTATTAAACAGATCCGTCAGCGGCTGCACCAGTAGATCCCTAAACATCCTATAGAAACTGGCTGACAACCCGTCTAGACCCGGGGCCTTCCCTAATTTCAAACCCTTAATAGCTGCCGCCACTTCTGAAGTTTTTATTGCTGAATCCAGTGCTTCCCGCTCGCCCTCCTCCAAGCGCGGAAGGCTGGCCTCCCTCATATACGCGTCCAACTCCTCCTCAGATCTATCGGGCAGAGCGGTATAGAGCCTCCGATAATCTACAAATTCGTCTCTAATTTCCTTCCCCTCCCTTACCACCCCTTCTCTGCCCCTAATTTGTGTTATTAATGTCCTATTCCGTCTCTGCTTCAACCTCCGCGCTAGAAACTTACCTGCCCTATTCCCTCCCTCAAAAAACTCTTGGCGGAGCAGTTGCAGCCGATACTGAATTTTGTCTGCTTCCAGCGCGTTTAGCTTAGCCCTAGTTTCTAACACTTCCCCTCGTACCTTGCCGCCCCCTCCCCCGGCGTCCACCCCTTCCAATCTTACAAGTTGCTGTCTCAGACTAAGCTCCTTCTCTTCTCTTTCCCTCTTAATTCTGGATCCCCATTTAATCAAGGTTCCTCGCACCACCGCCTTGAACGCATCCCAAACCACCCCCCTAGAAATTTCACCGGTGTCATTGTGGAGAAAATATTCAGGGATCAGATCCTTTAACTCCTGCACTACCCTATCATCCTTTAGCAGAGCTTCGTTCAGTTTCCAAAACTGTACCCCTCGATCTTCTTGCCGACCACGGAGCTTTACCACCACCGGGGCATGATCCGACCAGGTAATGGGTTCTATCACGCTGTCGAGCCTACCCACTATTCCTTTCTCCACCCAGATAGCGTCTATCCTAGAGTACATGCCATGAACTGCTGAGAAGAATGAATACTGACGGCGACTAGGGTTAAGAAGCCGCCACACATCAACTAGGTCATTATCTCGCACAAATTGCTGGTAGCGTTTTCTATCCGCACTTCTCCCCTCTCCCCTCCCCCCTCCCCGTGGAATCACGCCCCACCTCCCAAGTCATATTGAAATCCCCTCCACAGATTCTCACTCCTTCGCCCAGCAAGTTCATTTTCTCATCCACTTCTCTCCAAAAGGACTTTTGCGGCCCTGTGGGTGCATACACATTAATCACGCAGTACCATTCATCCCCTACCTTCAGTCTTGCCATCAAGTACCTGCCCCCCCTGTCCCTGAATACCGTGTGCACCTCTGCTTGAAGAACCCCACTAATCAGCAGCGCCACCCCTCCCTTCTTCCGTTCCTGTTGATTGGAGGCGAAAAGCACCTCCGTGTACCCTTTAGGTCTCACTAGCTGTTCATGACCCCGCAGGAGATGTGTCTCTTGTAGTAAGACCATCGAGGCCTTTTGCCTGGCTATCTCTCTATACAGCCGTTGCCTTTTAAAAGGTGAATTCAGGCCTTTCACATTTAAGGTGAAGATTTTCAAGTCACCCATGAATGTCTCCCCTCACCTCTTGCCCCTCCTCGACCTGCCCCCCCCACCCTCCACCCTCTACCCCCTCCCCCTTCAACCCCCCCCCCATCCTCCCCTTCCCTCCCTTTTGCACACCCCCCCTAGTGGGGTATCCGACTTCCAGAATTGTGACATCTTCCGGGACCTACACCTGCCCGCGCCCTGACTCCCCTACCGCTCACCCCTGCCTCTTCTCCCCCTCCTAACCCCCCACCTTCCCCCTCCCCACTCCCCCCCCTAACTCCTCCACCAACCCCCGCCTCCCGCCCCCACCCACTCAACAGGCAGTTCCTTTTAGTGTCTTTAAGTAGGAGCTCTCTCAATTGTCGTCTTCATGTGCATCCCCGCTTCCACGATGCAGTCTCGCCACTCTCCTCCCTCGGACTGGGACGCGATGCCAGCGTTGGTTCCTCCATTTAGGACTGTGCGCCCCTACAGACTTCTCACTTCCTCGGATCACCTCCACTCCTTCCGGTAGATGATCCGCTCCCAGATATCGCAACGCTTTCCACGCTGCCTCGCTCGACTCCACCCTTCTTGATTTCCCCTTCACAGTGATTAGAAGTCCAAAAGGGAACAGCCATTTATATCGCAGCTCCTCCCTCCGCATAAATGCTGTCACCTCTCGGAGATTTCGTCTACGTTGTAAAGTTCCTGGCGATAAGTCTTGGAAGAACTCTAGCTTATGTTCTTCCCAGGTGAACTGTTTGAGTTTCCTTGCTGCCCCCAGCAATTTCTCTTTGCTTTTGAAGGAACTGAGACTAACTACTATATCTCGAGGCTTATTATCCCTCACGGGGCCTAGGCTTCTGTGTGCTCTCTCGATAAGGAGCAGGTCTTTCGTGGCCTCCCCCTCAACTGAACCCGCAGCCATCAGCGCCTTGAAAATTTGAGAAACCACTTCTTCGGACCTGTTGTATTGTTTGTCTTCCGGGAGGCCCCGGACTCGAATATTGCACCTCCTCGATCGATCTTCTAGGTCCTCTAATTTCAATTGCATTTCTCTCTGTATTCCATAGCGATCTTCAAGCTCTTTGTGGAGCTCCTCCAAGGCCTCGCCCTGCTGCTCCAACTGTGTTTCAGTTTCCTCCACACGGCCCCCTAGGTCAATCAATTCTTGTCTCGGATTGATTCTTTTAGTTCATTCTTTACTCCCCCCAGTTCTGCCTTAAGCTCATCTTTCAACTCAATGAGCCAGTCCTTGATCATGGTGGCCAGCTCTGGACTGCTTACTTTCTCCACCCCTAGCTCCGTCACTGTAGATGTATTGGGGAGAGAGTTGCCCTCTTTGTCCCCCTCCCTACCTCCTCTCGGCGTAGCGTAGGGAGAGCGGAATTCCGCTAGCTTCTTCTTGATGGAGGGACCGCTTTTGCTCTTCTCCATGACTTCCCTCCACCCAATTCCTGGCTTATGGTGGGGTGTAATGCCTATCCCAGATAGTGGCTAGCGTGCTAGATCTTCTTGACACTGCTCTGCTTCTTCCTCACTGATTCACAGTTCTGCGCCTTGATTGTAGAACACTTCCTTGTCCAGGTTCTATGACTGCTTGCAACTCTGTTCCTGCAGTGCTCCTTATCTGCTTCAGTCGGTATACAGGACTTCCACCTGACCTCCCTTAGTCCTTGGCTGGAGGCCCACTGCTGCGCACCCTCTCCGACACTCAGCCCACTCACTGTGCCGCACAAGCACTAGTGTCGATCAATAGGCCCCCGAGCTTCCCTGTTCTTCTTTCCTCCTCACTGCAGGGGCCGTGGACTATGGGGATTATTCTGCCTCTCTGCCCGAGCTCAGCTACAGCGGGGGGCTATTGCAGCTCTTGACACACCCCATGTACAATAGGTTGTCCTTCACATTATTGTCCCCCAGTTCTTTGTGCGCTGTTACTCTCCTCACTTTTCGGGACAAACGGGGCTTCACTGATCTTGCCCTAGAGCACCAGGCTCCCTTCTCCTTCTCCCCTACTTGCAGCCTTCTCGGCCCGGCCCGGCTCACCTTGCCTGGTATCAGGTATCTATAGGCCTCCGTGCCGACCAGCCTTCTCGTCGGGCCGCAGTGCTCTCCGCCGCCTCTTCAGGCCCACGGGTGATGAAACTCTCCCCCAGGGCACCTCTCTTCCCGCACAATAGCTTTGGCTCACTTCTCCTTCCAGCGGTCCTCAGTGAGTTTCAGGCCTTCGCCGCTCCGGCACTGCTCCCCGTCTCCAGCTCCACGTGCTTCTACGCCTCACCAGCACTGCTTCAGTGGGCCCGAACGTCAGCGCGGCTCGTCTCTCGCCACCGCTCACTGCCTCTACTCGTCCTTAACCACTGCCTCTCCACTCTGCCCCGTTCTGCGCTCTCCCCGGCAGGGAATTTCCACCTCGTTGCTGCAGGCTGCGGCGGAGCTCGTTTTCACGCTGCCATGCAGGTCGCTGACATCACCGGAAGTCCAAGACAAACTGTGTTTTGAGCTTCAATCCAAGTTCTGAGCTCTGCATCAGGCTTATTCCTTTTTTTTTGTGTAAACAATTTATACAGATCAAGAACAAAAATTCCACATTTCCTGTGCGGATATCCAGTTTAGTCCTCCACAATCGGGTACTGCCCCTCTCACTGCAGCCTGTAGACTGGACCAATCAAATCTTCTGTAGTACATATCCAGCAGGAGCTCCCAGAAGCCCCCAGTGTGTCCAGTCTCGTTGCAGTGTGTAGACGTAAAGTGTGTCCTCTGGGCACACTTAGTGACCTTTGCAGGAGCAACACTAGTGAGTTGTTTTTAGGGTTTGTTTTGGGGCATTTCTCTATTATTTTTGTTTTTGGTAGCTAGCTGTGCCTTTAAAAATAAGAAAGACAAAGGAAGCCTGTCTCCCTGGAGCTGTGCCACAGGAGACTAGGAGAAAGTCAGACCTGCTGGCTGCTGTTGCCTGCCTAGCACATTTTATCAGCCCTGGGTGAGCTTCCCCTAGACAGGACGGGGAATTGCCATACCTATAAGGCAGTGCCTGGTACTGGGAGATTGTGGCTGAATCTTCTGTTCCTGAGCTGGTAGGAGTTTGCATTTCATTTTTTCTTTCTTGTGTGCAATGCTCTGTCTGGGATGCCAGCGTTTCTGTAGGCTCTCCTGAGCCCATTTGGCAGTTTTTATTCAATCTGCTCGTGTGCCCTGTATTAGAGGGTCGTTTTATTTGTTTTCCATATTATTTGGTGGTTTTTATATTTTCGCGCCGTTTTATACCGCGGGTGAAAAAGTGCGGCGGCCATTTTGGATTTTAAAAGTGCTTTTCCAGGCATTTTTGATCGCTGTGCACAGGTTCCCCTGGCGTTTTTGGGGTTCCTCTTTCTGGCGATTTTGCTCAGGGCCCCCCAGGGATCCTGGGATATATTTTGTTTCTTGTAAAAAAAAAAAAAAGTTAAGTTACTTTTAAATCGGGGCTGATTTGCATAGGATTGCCCAGGTGGTGTGGGCTTTCCTGTGGCTGTCTTATTCTATTCCCCTGGGCAGAGGTGGCCTTGGGATGGCTTCCAAGCCCCAGTGTGTGATTTGTGGGTCCCGCAGGACGGCAGGGACTGACTCTGGCATCTGCAGGGGCTGTGCTGCAGTGCCCTCTGAGTTAGAGCAATCTGTGAATGTTCAGGAACAGGCTACCCCTGGGGATGCTTCTACTTCCGGGGACAGCGTTCTTTCTCCAAGCATCCCTCAGTCTGGCTCGGTTCCTCCGGCCAGCGGTTCAGTGGCTGCGCTCCAGCAGGCGGCTGTTGCTGCCTCAACTATGGACTTCTCCCCTGATTTTGTACTCCTCATGCATCAGGCATTTCGCCTGAGCAGGTCCGGACAGTTGCCGGCTGTCTGGCCCCCCTCCCTCCCCTCGGGGTCCTTGGGGGCGGCTCAGTGTCCCTCACCGCCCGGGGGCAAGCGGCTTCGGTTGGGGGGACAAGAGCAGGACGCCCTGGGTCTCCTGGATTCCGAGGCAGAGGGCGATCCTGAGACTGAAGCGGAGGATTTGGAGGATGGGGAGATCCCTGGGCCGGAAGATCAGGCTCGGGTCATTCGAGTGTTCCGTAGGGACGAGCTGGTTCCTTTGGTCACGGAGTCCCTTCAGGCGCTAAACCTTTCGGCGGTGCGGTCCCTGGAGGAGGAGGGTCTTGAGGATCCTCTGATTCAAGCAGTCAGGGATGCCCAGGTGGTTTTTCCCGTCCACCGCGTGGTGGATCAGATGATCCAGGCGGAGTGGGAGCACCCGGAATCCGGTTTGAAGGGGATTCGGACCATGAATCGGCTTTATCCTCTTGCTGACAAGGACAGGGACTTGTTCAGGTCCCCCCGGGTGGATGCTGCGGTCTCCGCAGTGACCAGAAAACCACCATCCCGGTTGAGGGGCGGCGGCCCTCAAGGACGGGCAGGATAAGAAGGTTGATAACTTGCTCAAGCAAACCTTCGATACGGATGCCGTGTCATTGCAGGCCTCTATCTGTGGGGCTTGGGTGGCTCGGTCGTGTCTGCGGTGGTCACAGCAACTGCGCTCGAGCCCCGGACTAGACCAGCAGGGTCTGGTGGAGGTGACCCGGCTGGAGTCCGGCTCGGCTTACCTGGCGGATCTGTTTATGATTTGATCCGCGCGTTGGCTAACAGTATGGCATCCGCGGTAGCAGCGCGCCGGTCCCTCTGGTTGCGCAGCTGGGCGGCGGACAGTTCTTCTAAGGCCCGCCTCAGTAAGCTGCCGTTTAAGGGCAGATTATTATTTGGGGAGGCTCTCGAGAAATTGGTAAAGGATCTCGGTGAGTCCAAAGGGGGCCGGCTTCCGGAGGATAAACCAAGGTCCAACCGGTCCACCTCGTCGGCGCGGGGATCCTTTCGGGATCAGCGCAGGTTTCGGCCCTCCCGCCAGTGGTCCTCGCAGCGGGGCCGGTTTGGAGCCCGTAGCCAAGGATTTCGGGCTTTCAGGGGAGCCGGCAGAGGCTTCTCCGCAGCCGGCTCTTCATCGGGTTCTTCCTTTGGACGCAAGCCACAATGACGCCAGGCAGGCTCTGGAGGGAGGACCGCTTGTCGGCGGTCGCTTGCGCGACTTTCTTTCCTCTTGGGCCCAAATAACGTCGGATCGCTGGGTGCTACAAATTATAGAGGAGGGTTACGCTCTGGAATTTGCGTTCCCACTTCCAGATTCCTTTGTTCTGTCTCCCAGCAGGGGCGAGCAAAAGACGAGGGACATCCGCGTGACCCTGGCTCAATTGTTAGCGCTGGGAGCGGTGGTTCCAGTGCCTCCCTTGGAAAGAGGCGCTGGCCGCTACTCCATCTATTTTGTGGTACCCAAAAAGGGCGACTCTCTGCGTCCGATTTTGGATCTCAAAGGCGTGAATCGCGCGCTCAGAGTGCCGCATTTCCGCATGGAAACCCTGCGGTCAGTCATTGTAGCGGTGCGAAAGGGGGAGTTTTTGACGTCCCTCGATCTTACCGAGGCCTATCTGCACATTCCGATACACCCAGCCCATCAGCGGTTTCTCCGCTTCGCGTTCCCGTGGGGCCACTTTCAGTTCCGGGCCATGCCGTTCGGCTTGGCTACGGCCCCGCGCACTTTCACAAAGGTGATGGTGGTGGTTGCGGCGGCCTTGCGCAAGGAGGGCATTTTGGTCCATCCTTACCTGGACGACTGGTTGATACGAGCAAAATCCGGTCGAGAGTGCCTGCGGGTCACGAGCAGGGTGGTAGCTCTGCTGCGATCCCTCGGCTGGGTGGTGAACGAAAGAAAGAGTTGTCTGCGGCCCTCGCAGGACCTGGAGTATCTGGGGGTGCGCTTCGACACTGCTCGGGGGCTGGTGTGCCTTCCCGAGCGCCGCGTCCTGACGTTGCGGGCTCTTGTCCGACTATTTCGGGGGATGCCCGCTCCGTCGGCGTGGTGGTACCTACGGCTTCTCGGAACGATGGCGGCGACCTTAGAGGTGGTTCCGTGGGCGCGGTTCCACATGCGCCCGCTACAGAGGGCGCTCCTTCGTCGCTGGTCCAACCAGTGCGATTCCTTGCACAAGAGACTGCCCTGCCCGAAGGCAGTGCGGCGGTCGCTTCGGTGGTGGCTCTCCTCCGAGAACCTGACGCGGGGAATTCCCTTGGAGCCTCCTCGGTGGGTCCCCCTCACTACGGATGCGAGCCTAGTCGGCTGGGGAGCACACTGCGAGACCCGCTTCACGCAGGGGGTGTGGTCCTCGCAGGAAGCGTCTTGGTCGATCAACCGCCTCGAGCTTCGGGCGGTCCGACTAGCCCTGATGGCCCTGGAACCTCTGCTCCTGGCCGGGCGGTCCGAGTCTGGTCGGACAATGCGACCACGGTGGCGTACATCAATCGCCAAGGGGGCACAGGGAGTGTGGCCCTGGAAACCGAAGCGACGGCCTTGTTCAGCTGGGTGCAGACTCGGCTGCCGGCGATCTCGGCGGCGCACATTGCAGGCGCGGACAATGTCCAGGCCGACTTTCTCAGCAGAGTGCGGGTGGACCCCGGAGAGTGGGAGTTAAATCCTCAGGTGTATGCGCAGATAGTTCGGCGGTGGGGTCCGCCCATCATGGATCTCATGGCGACCTTCCAGTCGGCCAAGACAAGTCGCTTCTTCAGCAGACGGCGGGAGCGGATGTCCGAAGGACTCGACGCTCTCATTCAGCCGTGGCCGACGTCCGGGATGCTGTACGTTTTTCCCCCCGTGGGCCCTGATCGGTCGGGTCGTCCAGCGCATCGAGGGCCATCAGGGCCGGGTGCTGCTGGTGGCTCCGGATTGGCCCCGGAGGCCCTGGTATGCCGACCTCGTTCGGCTTCGAGACGGCGTGCTGTGGCGCCTTCCGGCGCTACCGGATCTTCTTCTTCAGGGCCCCTTGCGGATGCCCCAGGTGGCTCGGTTCTCGCTTACGGTTTGGCCATTGAGAGGGCTCGGCTGAAAAAGAAGGGTTATTCGCCCGCGGTGATTTCCACCTTACTGCGGGCAAGAAAGTCGTCCACTTCTCTTACTTATGTTCGAATTTGGAGAATTTTTGAGGACTGGTGCTCCCGGCGTGGAGTTCGGGCGGCGATGGTCTCGGTGCCCGTCGTGCTCAGCTTTCTGCAGGATGGCTTCGAGAAGGGTCTCGCGGCCAGTTCCCTGAAAGTCCAGTTGGCCGCGCTCTCTTGCTATAGAGGCAAGGTTTTGGGCCGCCTTCTTGGCGCTCATGCGGATGTGCGGCGTTTCTTGACCGCCGTGTTTCATTTGCGGCCTTCCCGCAGAGCGGTGATTCCTCCGTGGGATTTGAATTTAGTTCTGCGGGCCCTGGCTCGGGAACCCTTTGAGCCCTTGCGGAGGGCATCCTTGAAGGATCTCACGTTGAAGACGGTTTTTCTGGTAGCCATTTGCTCGGCATGGCGCATCTCGGATCTACAGGCCTTGTCATGCCGAGAACCTTTCTTGTCTTTTTCTGCGGAGCGGGTTGTGCTCCGTCCGGTTCCCTCCTTCCTGCCAAAGGTGGTGTCTCCTTTTCACCTGAATCAGGCAGTATTTCTACCAGTGATTTCGGCGGACTCGGTCGAGTCGGTGGACAAGGGGCTTCACCGGCTTGATGTGGGCCGCACGCTGCGTCGGTATTTACAGTCTACCGAGTCATTTCGGAAGACTGATCGTCTTTTTGTGCTCTTTGGGGGTGCACGGAAAGGGGAGGCGGCGGCTAAGGCCTCCATTGCTCGATGGCTTAAAGAAGCGATCGCCTCCGCGTATCTGTTGCAGCGGCGGCCGGTTCCGGAGGGGCTCCGGGCTCATTCTACTAGGGCTCAGGCGGCCTCTTGGGCGGAGCATGGTCTGGTTCCACCAGCGGAGATCTGTAGAGCGGCCACTTGGTCGTCTCTGCATGCTTTCAGCAGGCACTATCGCTTGGATGTGTCAGCGGCTCGGGATTCCTGTTTTGGTTCGGCGGTTTTGCGCGCCGGCCTACAAGGTCCCGCCCGGTCTTAACTGCTCTGTTACATCCCGATTGTGGAGGACTAAACTGGATATCCGCACAGGAAATGGAAATTACACTAACCTGGTAATTGTAGTTCCTGTAGGATCCAGTTTAGTCCTCCTTCCCTCCCGAATATCTGCATGATCTTGCGGCGCGCTATCCCGAGCGGGAGATTCTAAGATAGTTTTGCGTCCCGTTCGGACCTTAGCGGCAGTCGTGCTTATAGCTATGGCTCTTCCCTTTCTTTGGGGTTCCGTAAGCTCCTTAGTACCTGGGGGGAGCTCTGTGTCAATTTAGGGGCGTCGATTCCGGCGCCGTGCAGTGTTCTGACTTCCTCGTTTGGGGAGGGAGTTGGTTATTCCAGGGGGGGAAGTACAAGGTTTAATGTTAATCTGATAATAATCTGATGTGTTGCTTCGTTCAGTATGCTTTGTTACTAGTACACTGGGGGGCTTCTGGGAGCTCCTGCTGGATATGTACTACAGAAGATTTGATTGGTCCAGTCTACAGGCTGCAGTGAGAGGGGCAGTACCCGATTGTGGAGGACTAAACTGGATCCTACAGGAACTACAATTACCAGGTTAGTGTAATTTCCATTTTATCAAAATACAGATGGGCTGTAAGCAGAGAGGCAAACAAATCAGAGAAACTGTACACAGCTCACCGATAGTACATCCACCCGTTCAAATCTCTTCCTCTCGAGTTGAATACGGTGGTTCTGTTCAATGAAGTAGGAAATGAAATACAGCATCCTTTCCACCGTAGTTTAAACATAGCAAGACAAAAACTATTATAACAGTGTTAACCTGATAAATCTACTCCTCACCCCCCCCCCACATCCTCTAGGAAAAAACTCATTAATAGATCCAAGAAGAAGTGACAGGGGGAGACCCTCAATAGTCTTGGTTGGGAATCTCTGCATAACCGTTATGCATAATCAGATGCGAAACATAAAAAAAGAGCCCATGCAAGTAAATAACCGAATATCGTTCCACAAAGGGAGTCAACCCTCCAATGGGGAGTATAGAAGACCAGAGTTTCCGTACCCTTTCCGGATTACCATGCTGGTCAGCAGTAAGCTTCTCCATGCAGTAGGTATTCCACACCTTGACCATCCATCCATTCATCCATCGAGGGTACATATGCTCTCTTCCAATATCTGCTTACAACAGAGCGAGCCACTTAACAAGCAATTAATCAACGGTGGTCTACCTGAAGGGCATCTGGAGAAAGGTATCCCAAGACACAAGCCTCGGCACAGATGGAGAAGAAGGGGAAGGGGACTCCTATCATCTGAAAGATATGGCTATGCACCAAAAACCAGTAACTCTGAATTTTTGGGCAAGACCACCACATATGGAGAAAGTCTCCACGATGTTCACAAAGGCACCAACACCAAAGGGTCGTCAACATATCCCCACCAGTAAAGGTCCGTGGGTACAATAGACATATGGAAAAGAGTTCGCAATTGGGTGTTAACTAAAGATAAAGAGAGAGAGAATCAATGTGCATAATGAGAGATTTCTGTCCAAAAGTCTTCTGCAAGAGTTGGAAGATCAGGAGTCCATCGAATCTCAGGCTTTGGGGTTAGACGTCTCACTGGATAGTCAGCCCTGATATCGCGGTATAGTCTGATGAGAAGAATGGAAGAGTGAAGTCAAAAAGCATCTCTTCCCATAACTGGCGTGCGCCTATAGTCATGTACCTGCCCTTGGGACGGTAGACAGTGGCGCAACTGATAATACTGGTATGGAATGAGTTTAAAATGTGTCAGTTTCTCAAACTTCATCTCATCTACTACCGTAGGGCCCTCCATAAAGGCATGTCAGTTGAACCGACCCACCCAGGGCCATAGCCTGGGATCCAAGCTGTCAATAAAAGGGGAACACAACTAGTACTGTATAAGGGGGTGTGGTTGGGTGACGACTGTGATTGATGGCATAGGCAAGTCCACCCCCTCCAGAACGTCCTAAAAACACATATGCTAAAGCCCTTTGCCGATCTCCAGGGTCATGTATGAATAGTAAAGCCTTTAGTGGTATCGGATGAAGCCAGTCTGCCTCCAACATGACCCAAGCGGCCGTAGGGTTCACCTTCCAGTGATGCAAGGCACATAAGCAAGAACAGTGGTAGTATAATTCTATGTCTGGGAAACCCATACCTCCGGCTCCACAAGGTCGGATCATAACAGACCATCAAACACGGACGATGGCCCCCCCATATGAATCTTGTTAGCATGCATCATAGCTCCTGAAAAAAAGTTTGGGACCCAGTGGGCAGCTGTGTGAATGGAAAGATCAGCTTCGGCAGCAGTAACATTTTCACTGCATTTATACAGCCCAACCAAGTAACCAATAACGTCTGCCAAGAGCTAGTATCTCGGGCCAAGATACTACACCTCCAGTGTAGTTAAGAGCGTATAGTTTCAAGAGGTCCTGCGGAAACATAACCCCTAGATGGAGTGGCCTAGTGGTTGGGATGAGGTAGGGTTCAAATCCCACTAGAGGACACCAACCTTGGGCCGGAAGGACTGGGGTTTCTAAGTCCCACAGGTGCTCCTTGTGGTCTTGGGCAAGCCACTTAACCCTCCATAGCCCATGTTCCCTGTAAAATAGTTATCTCCAAGTTATAATGCCCTGTTCAATGTAATTTCAGTTTGTTCAATGTAAACCGCACTGATGCAGAATAGCGCGGTATATAAGAGAATGTAAATAAATAAATAGATAGCGGAATTGTGTGACTACTAAAAAATCCTTTACAGAGTCAGGATAGTGCTTACTAGTAGCTGAGAGGCAAGGGAGAAGCATTGACTTCTGCTTATTGACTGAGAACCCTGAGACCAATGAGAATAGTTGGAGGATATTTCCAGTTACTGGCAAGGTTACACTGGGATCACGTAAAAAGATCTGCATAACAGCATGACAAGTTCCACCAAGTGGAATTCCTATTCGTGAGGCTTCTTTCTGCAGACGTGCCCCCAGAGGTTCAATTGCCATTGCAAACAAAAGTGGGGAGAGTAGACAGCCCTGTCTAGTGCCCCTGCCTAGCTCAAAGGATGATGAGAGAAAACCATTTACCAGAACCGAGGCCTTAGGTGCAGCGTACAATGCCTTAATTCAGCCACGAAAGCTAGGACCAAAGCCAACATGCTCAAGAACGATCATCAGGTACCTCCACTCAACTTTATCAAAAGCTTTTTCAGTGTCCAAAGAAAGGACTGCAAAGTCCTCAGGCACACGCTGCAGCACAAACAGCATGTTTACTAGATGTCAGACATTCTCAAAATTGTACCTATGACATATGAAACTCATCTGATCCAGGTGTATAATGTCATGAATGTAGAGTCAAGACGGGATGCTATTGTCTTGGTTAAGATCTTGTAATCAACATTGAGTAATGAAATGGGGTGGTAGCTGCTGCATAGCAGGGGATCCTTGCCTTCCTTTGGGATGACCATAATCATGGCCTGATAAAACAAATCGGGAAGCCTATGCTGCAGTAAGGTCTCATTGAAGACCCGCAACAGAATGGGGGCAAAAAGCTCTGGCTGCCTTAAAGATCTCCGCTGGAAACATATCAGGACCTTCCTTTGGCATTTTTTTTAAGAGTGAATCGCCATCTGAACGTCAAACATCGTAATAGAACCTTCCAATACATCTTGTATCTCTGGCGCAATACGCGGAAGGGATGCCTCACTTAACCGTTGTTGTATAGTCTCCTCATTAACCATCAATTGTGAAGCATAAAGTTCCATATAGAATTGTGCAAATGGTTGTGCCATAGCCACTGAATTCCTGGTCAAATTACCTGTTGTAGAAGAAAGCGCGGGGACTCTGTCTCTGGCGACGGTATTTTAATTGCCATAAAAGTAAGCAGTTAGCCTTATTACCGTGCTCATAATAGGTCTGACACATGTGTTGTAAGAGAGATGCTATGTTCTTGGTTTCCAGCGTCGCAAGATCACCCCAAAGTTGCACCAATCTGCACCACACAGACCTTCCTCCCGCTCTCCGATGTGCTAGTTCCAAATTTTCAAACTCTGTATGCAAACAAGTCTGCTTGGCCACCCGCTGTTAAAGGCTGCCACCAAGGATATTAATTAGCCCCGTAGCACAGCTTTTCCCGCCTCCCATAGGGTACCAGGAATATCATTATGATCCAAATATTCCTTCCATCCAGTTCTAACAGCATCTACAAAGGCTGTAGATATCTGGGTAGGGTCCATGACCATGGAGGCTTTTCCTCTGCTATCACTCCCCAATCTAAGAATAGGCAGCATGCTACCGATGACAACCTGCGATATCCATGGCAGAAGCGATCTGGACGCAAGCCAGTAATCAATACGTGAGTGTGATCCATGAGCAAGGGAGAAGTAAGTATAGTCCCTTTCTCCTGGATGAAGCACACGCCACACATCACATAAGTCTAAATCCACACACAGCACCATCAATGATGCTGGCTGCTAAGAATGGTGCTTTCTCTGCCACTTCTATCAAGCTCTGAGAAAACACAGTTGAAATCGCCTCCTTTGAAGATTTCACCCTATGCATAAAGTTTGATCATTCTCAATAGATCATCAAATGTTTGCAGAATCTCATGTCGGGGTGCATATAGATTGATTGATTGTAATTTGGGATTCCAGAACAGAGCTCACTAGAATGAGGAAGCGACCCTGCGGGTCACAATATTGCATAGAAAGAAGGAAAGGACAGTTTTGAGAGATCATAATAAGCACCATCTTCTTCCCCCTCCCCCCGTCTATGTGATGTGTAATTGGAGGCATATACTTTGCAAACCTATGAGTTACAAACCAAAAATGGTCTTGGGATGCAAGATGCGTCTCCTGAAGAAAGACTGTCTCGGCATGGGACCTATGTATCTGGTCTAAGCCTCTTCTCCACTTAACTGGATTATGCAAGCCCCGGACATTCCAGGTCACAAATTTTAACCATCACTGGAGGTATATGATGCAAATAGAATCCCTCTGTGGAACAAGATGTGGCTCTGACCACTGTGCTATTACAAACTTGCATCTGTGCTCCCTACCCAACATCCCCAGTATCTTCGATAGCAATAACATGAAAGAACCCACTTGGTCCCCTAACCAGCTCTCCCCTCCCCTCCCCTCCCAGAATCCCCCAGTCCTGAATGATCAGGCTTATTCTTGACATGGGGTCGCCATAAACAGATCTGCCAAAGTCTCTCTCTCTCTCTCTCTCTCTCTCCCCCATCACCATGCTCTTAAATGTTTGCACTATATGATGTCATAGCCAGTGGAATGAATGGTCACAATTTAAACACCAACTATCGGGGAAAAGAATGTTCTACAACAAACTCCACCAGTAGGGTAGCCAACTGCCTCCAGATTCGCCTGACAGGCTTGCTCCAGTCCTGGGTTTACCCCATTGCATGTAGTTACTTGTAGTTTTTTCCTTTTCTTATGGAGTGCAATGGAGAAATCAGAACTGTATATTCCTGCATGCAATAAGGTAAAACCAGGACTGGATTGAACATGTCAGGCGCATCTGGAGCCAGTTGGCAACCCTATCCACCAGTCAGTTTCTAAATTGAGACCTGCAGGGTGTACGGATTCCAACATATAAATCCAATGTTGTTCTTGATACTGGTAGAGATCCCCTGTGTGCATTAGGGGGTATGTGGTCAGTCCAGGGCCGGCCCGTCCATTGAGCAAGAATGTTTTTTGCACAGGGCCCCGCGTTTCAGGGGGCCCCGCGCAAAGAACATTCTGCTTCCTTATCGCTTCTCCGGGCCAGTCCAGGGAAAGGTAGGGTTGTCAATCCCCCCATAGCAACTGAGGACTGAAGACTTCAAATTTTTCCTGAGAGGTGAAGCCACTCCCCCTGAGGGTAATCCAGCAGTCTATCAGTCCTCAGCAGCTAAGGAGGATCGAATCCCTCTTTCTCCCTCATTCACAAATTTTTACTTGCATTGCTTTCTTGTTTTTAAGTTTATTAATCTGGCTCTAGCAGGGCTGATTATTTCTATAGTCCAGGTAGTTTTTGGGGACGCTGTGCCTTTAAAGCAATTTGAGACAGACAGACTGCCATACTGAACGGTGTGAGGTAGAGCCTGCCTCGGTCACCGTCTCTGTCTATCGCATCAGAGTGAGCCTGGGGGCCCCGGGTCTATCCTCTGCACTATTCCTTACCGGGCTGTGAAGTCCCGCTAGCAGCAGGACTATTTCCAGCGGCTTTGCCTTTTCTTTCGGCGATTGCGGTGAGTCTTTCTGTGACTTTTATTTTTTAGCGGGTGCCTTCGCGTCGCAGCGCTCGGCTCTAGTTCCGGTTTGCGTTTTTCTCCGTCGGGGGTTTTTTCCTTCCAAACCGGTCGCGGTGTTCTTTTGTACTTATGGCAGACAAGCCGGCACAAAAAGTTGATGAGCCATCTTTGCCCATGGGAAAGGCGGCCATTTTAGCGCCCTCAGCCAATTCTTCGGCAGAGCAGTCCCGGCCTCATAAAAAGCGAACTAAGTCTTCTAAAGACAATATTTCTCTCAAACAACCTTTACCATCAGTTTGTGCAGCTCAGGAGAGCATGGACTCCTTTTTTTCGCCAGAGTTTATCTTGGCGATGCACAAGGCCTTTTTACTTCGCTCTTCTCAGCCTGACCTTCTTTCAGAGGGTCTCCGTGCTGAGCCGGTTTCTTTTAATGTCAATATGAAAAGTCAAAACATAATAAGGCCCAAATCAAACTAAAAAAATCCCAACTTAAACATTTATTTCTTTTATTTTATTGTCGGATTCCACCGGCAAGAGATGGGGAGGGGAAAAACTCCCCACTCAGTGACGGTAGAAACCTTTTTTATTATTAAATCACAACCTCTAAAAGTAAACTGTAATTAAAGCACTTATCTGACTTTGGCGAAAGGGCCACAACAACTTCCAGCAGCTGGAAGTTGTTGTGGCCCTTTCGCCAAAGTCAGATAAGTGCTTTAATTACAGTTTACTTTTAGAGGTTGTGATTTAATAATAAAAAAGGTTTCTACCGTCACTGAGTGGGGAGTTTTTCCCCTCCCCATCTCTTGCCGGTGGAATCCGACAATAAAATAAAAGAAATAAATGTTTAAGTTGGGATTTTTTTAGTTTGATTTGGGCCTTATTATGTTTTGACTTTTCATATTGATATTTGCTTGTCATCACATTTTTGAGGGTTTTTGATTTTTGTTTTGGTTTCTTTTAATGAGCAGTTGCCAGAGGATCCTGGTGAGGGGTCTTCGCAGGCTGCTAATGTGGTTAAGGGACCTGCAGATCCTTTTTTGTCTCTGCCCGCGGTTCTTCTAGGTCCAGAGGACTCTCAAGTATTGGCTGACCCAGGTTGGGATCAGGAGGCAGAGGACTTAGAAGAAGGAGAGATTGCTCCCGGGGAAGATCCCAATATTTTTAGGGTCTTCCGAAAAGAAGAGCTTTCAGCACTTATTTCGCAATCTTTAGCGGCATTGCATTTGATTCTTCCTTCTGCCTCACAGGAGCCTTTGGAGGATCCTTTGTTGCAAGGCTTTAAGGCTGAGCAACGCTGTTTTCCCCTCCACCGAATCATCAAGCAGATGATTGAATCGGAATGGGAATGTCCTGAAGCTACGTTGCGTGGCAGCCGCGCTTTAGCGCGCTTGTATCCCCTTCCGCAAGACGAAAAGGAGTTGTTGCGCATGCCAAAGGTTGATGCCATTATATCGGCTGTGACTAAGAAGACTAACATTCCTGTGGAAGGAGCGGCAGCTCTTAAGGACCTGCAGGATAGGAAGTTAGAAATTCTTCTCAAGCAGGCTTTTGATTCTTCGGCCTTGGCTCTACAAGCTGCTGTTTGTGGAGCGTATGTGTCTCGGGCGTCCATTAGATGGTTGCAGGGAGACTCTTCTGGGGAGTCTTCTTCGGAACCTGCGGATTTGGCTAAATTGGAATCCGCTGCGGCTTATATGGCGGATGCTTTTTATGATTTGTTGCGTATTGCTGCTAAATCTATGGCCTCGCTAGTGGCGGCGAGGCGTTTTCTCTGGTTGCGCAACTGGTCGGCCGATGTATCCTCAAAATTGCGTCTCAGTAAGTTGCCATATAAAGGGAAATTGCTTTTCGGTGAGGCGTTGGAAAAGATTGTGAAGGATTTGGGCGACTCCAAAGGGGGTCGGTTGCCGGAGGATAAGCCTAAGCCGGCAAGAGGTGCGCCGGGTTTTCGGGGTTCCGGTCGCGACTCCCGTAGATTCCGGGGGGCATGCTTTGCTCCCTATTCCAGGGGTCGTTCTAGTTTTCGGGGACATTCCTTTCGAGGTGCCAGAGATTTTGCCAGGTCATACTTTGGTGGTTCCCAACCGTCTGTTAAGAAACCACAATGAAGGTCGGATGGTCCAGGCCGTAGTTCCTGTGGGCGGACGCCTACAGAGTTTTTTGGCGGCCTGGACCACCGTCACATCCGACAAATGGGTGTTAGAGAATACAGAAGGTGTATGCTCTCGACTTCGCCTGTCCCTTGGAACCGGCTTTTGTCATGTCTCCCTATCCGGCCGGTCTCAAGAGACAGGCTATTGCAGACACTCTCTCTCGCCTTCTGCAGCTCAGGGCGATCATTCCCGTGCCTCTAGACCAATACGGTTGCGGTCGATACTCGATCTATTTTGTGGTCCCCAAAAAGGAAGATTCTTTTCGTCCCGTGCTAACCGTACCTTACGGGTACCTCACTTTCGCATGGAGACACTGCGTACAGTAATTCGAGCGGTACGTCCGGAGGAATTTCTCTCCTCCATCGATCTCACCGAAGCCTACCTTCATATTCCAATCAGGCCTTCTCACCAGAAGTATCTCCGTTTTGCGCTTCCGACGGGACATTTCCAGTTTCGGGCGCTGCCCTTCGGTCTCGCTACGGCTCCGCGAACGTTCACGAAGTTAATGGTGGTGGTGGCTGCGGCACTACGAAAAGAAGGTGTCAGAGTGCATCCTTATCTCGACGATTGGTTGATCAGGGCCGAGTCTCGCTCGGCGGCGCTGACAGCCACCGCACGGGTGGTACAGCTTCTCGAGCAGCTCGGTTGGGTAATCAATCGAGCCAAGAGTCACCTAGAGCCGACACAACACCTAACTTATCTGGGGGCGGCCTTCGACACCGAGCGCGGGCAGGTCTCGTTACCCGAGGTTCGAGTCGAGAAGCTTTTACGCCAACTGCAAGCCTTTCTGCGGCTCACAGCTCCGTCGGCGTGGACCTATTTGCAGCTTTTAGGGTCCATGGCGGCAGCGCTCGATCTCATTCCGTGGGCCAAGGCTCACATGCGGCCTTTGCAACAAGCTTTGCTTTCCCGTTGGTCGCCCCAGCTCCACCCACTCTCGCAACGCCTGCCCTGTCCCGACAGGGTGAGGCGCAGTCTCGACTGGTGGTTAATGCGGGATCATCTTACAGCGGGTGTTCCCTTGCAGGAACCAGCATGGGTGTTAGTCACCACGGACGCCAGTCTCTCCGGCTGGGGAGCTCATTGTCAGTCTCACATGACTCAAGGTTCTTGGTCGACAACGGAAGCTTCGTGGTCGATCAACTGCCTCGAACTTCGCGCGGTGCGTCTTGCTCTTCTACACTTTGCACCGTTCGTCAAGGGCACGGCAGTCAAGATTTTCTCCGACAATGCTGTGACGGTCGCATACATCAATCGGCAAGGGGGAACCAAGATTCCTTCTCTTCTCTCCGAAAGTCAGGATTTGATGACTTGGGCAGAGGACAATCTTCTGGCGATTTCGGCGGCACATGTAGCGGGCAAAGAGAATGTGCAGGCCGATTATCTCAGCCGCCATATTCTCGATCCAGGGGAATGGGAATTGAACGCGGCAGTGTTTCACGATCTGACGTTGCGTTGGGGACAACCGATCATGGATCTTATGGCGACCTGCGCAAATGCCAAAGCCAACCGTTTCTTCAGCAGGCGCAGGGAACGCATGTCCGAAGGTCTCGATGCTCTAGTGCAGCCCTGGCCTCAGGACTCTCTACTGTACATTTTCCCGCCTTGGCCTATGTTGAGTCGAGTTATTCAGCGCATATCACGGCACCGGGGAAGGGTGATTCTCATCGCTCCGGATTGGCCGCGACGTCCTTGGTATGCCGATCTGATTCGACTCCTGGCAGCTCAGCCCTGGCCTCTGCCAGTCCGCGTCAATCTGTTACATCAGGGACCGATTCTCATGCCTCGAGTGGATCGCTTCTTGCTTACGGCTTGGCTCTTGAAAGGGCTCGCCTAGAACGCAAGGGCTATACCCGTTCCGTGGTAGATACTTTACTTCAGTCTAAGCGATCGGGAACTTCTTTGGCCTATGTCCGCATCTGGCGTCTTTTTGAAACTTGGTGTAGTCAGCGCAATATTGCTCCCATGTCATCAACCTTACCTCAACTGCTTCTCTTTCTCCAGCATGGCTTGGACAAAGGGTTGGCGCTTAGTACCCTGAAGGTACATCTAGCGGCGCTCGCTAGTTTTCGGGGATCGGTGCAGCGATGCCGTCTTTCGGCGCATCTCGATATACGTCGCTTTCTACGAGCAGCAAAGATTCTCCGCCCTCCGTTGCGGTCCGTTGTACCTCCTTGGGATTTAAATATTGTCTTAGAAGCGTTTTCCCGATCTCCTTTATCTTCCCTGTGCTCTCGGAGCCTCAGGGAGTGTTCCTGGAAAACGGCTTTTCTGGTAGCGTTGTGTTCGGCGCGGCGTATTTCGGATTTGCAGGCCTTGTCTTGCCGGGAACCTTATCTTCAATTTCTTCCAGAGCAAGTTTTACTGCGGACGGTTCTTCTTTTTTGCCAAAGGTCCTTTCGGTTTTTCATATTAACCAATCTGTAGCATTGCCAGTTTTTTCTAATTTATCCAATTCTCCTATGGACCGGGCACTCAAGTATTTGGATCTGGAACGAGTCTTGAAGACATACCTTAGGGTATCGGAACCCTTTCGTAAGACGGACAGGCTCTTTGTTCAGTATGCGGGTCCTCGCAAGGGTCAGGCAGCGTCTAAGTCCACCATTGCTCGTTGGGTTCGTAGCGCTATTACGTCAGCGTACGCTGCTCAAAATATATCGTTGCCCGATGGTTTGCGGGCTCATTCTACTCGAGCTCTGTCGACTTCCTGGGCAGAGTATGCCTTTGTCCCTCCAGTGGATATCTGCAGAGCGGTGACGTGGTCTTCCTTACATACTTTTACGAAACATTACCGGTTGGATGTTCACGCCAGAGACGATGCGAAAGTGGGGGCTTCGGCTCTTATCGCGGGTCTGGCGGGTCCCTCCTGGATTTAGGTACTGCTTTGGTACTGCCCTACCTTTCCCTGGACTGGCCCGGAGAAGCGATAAGGAAGATGAAATTAGACCTTACCTGCTAATTATCTTTCCTTGAGCTTTCTCCGGGCCAGTCCAGGGTCCCACCCATTCGCTTTCTAAGCGGTTTATTTTTTTTTGCATGACCATAAGAATTCCACCTTTTCGGCATGGTCATCTGTGGGAGAATGATTTAGGGCTTTGCAGGTTCACTCAGTGCTCCTCTGTTCTGTATATTGGTATCCATTTGAATTTGTATAATTTTAAAAAAAAAAGAAAAAAAAAGAAAAAAGAACATAATAGTAATGGTAATCACATTTGCTAGTTTTCAAGTTTTGACGGACTATAGAATATATTCAGTGTTCAAGGGTTAATCTGCTATGTGTCAGTTTTTTTCGTTTTAGTTGCTTTGTCAGAAGTAGACTGCTGGATTACCCTCAGGGGGAGTGGCTTCACCTCTCAGTTCCTATGGGGGGATTGACAACCCTACCTTTCCCTGGACTGGCCCGGAGAAAGCTCAAGGAAAGATAATTAGCAGGTAAGGTCTAATTTCATCTTTTTTCAAAATTAAATAAAAAAAAAACAACGCTGGCTGCTACCGCTGCTGCTGCCGCCGTGGCAGCAGCAGAATGGACTGTCCCGCGGGGCCCCCTCTGCCCGGCTGAATCCCTCCCTCCCTCCACGACAGCTGAGCCCCTCCGTGCCGGCTTTGAGAGTCGCGAAGGGAGAGTGTCTCCCTCACGTCTCTGTTAAGCCTGCAGGGGCAGATGGGAAATTTCCCATCAGCCCCTGCGGGCTTAACAGAGACGCGAGGGAGACACTCTCCCTTCGCGACTCTCAAAGCCGGCACGGAGGGGCTCACCCGTCATGGAGGGAGGGATTCAGCCGGGCAGAGGGGGCCCCGCAGGACAGTCCATTCTGCTGCTGCCGCAGCGGCAGCGGTAGCAGCCAGCGTGGTCTTTTTTTTTTTTAATTTAATTTTACTTGAGCCGATGGGGGGGGGAGGGGGTTAGGACTGGTAATGGCCTATGGGGGGGCTAGGACTGGAAATGGGCTGGGGGGTTAAGACTGGAGGTGGGCTGATGGGGTTAGGACTGGTAATGGGCTGTGGGCTGTTGGGGGGTTAGAACTGGTAATGGGCTATGGGGGGGGTTAAGACTTGTAATGGGCAGTGGGCTGATGGGGGCTGTCTGGTAATGGGCTATGGGGGGCTAGGACTGGAAATGAGCTGGGGGGTTAAGACTGGAGGTGGGCTGATGGGGTTAGGACTGGTAATGGGCTATGGGGGGGTAGGACTGATAATGGGCTATGGGGGGCTAGGACAGGAAATGGGCTGATGGGGAGGGGTTAGGACTTGAGGTGGGCTGATGGGGTTAGGACTGGTAATAGGCTGTGGGCTGATGGGGGAGGGGGGTTAGGACTGGCAATGAGCTATGGGGGGCTGACTGGAAATGGGTTGATGGGGTTAGGACTGGAAGTGGGCTGATGGGGGGTTAGGACTGGTAATGGGTTATAGGGGGGGCTTAAACTGAAAATGGGGTGATAGGGGGTTAGGACTGGAAGTGGGTTGATGGGGGGGCTAGGACTGGTATTGGGTTGGGGGGTTGCTAGGACTGGAAATGGGCTGATGCAGGGACTAGAAGGGAATGGATGCTGGGTGAGGCTGGAACTAGAAGGGAGCTGATGTTGGGGGAGGATTAGAATGGGATGGGGCTGGAAGAGTAAAATGGAGAAGGGAAAAATATTTTGTGTGGGAGGGATAAAAACTCTATAATTGGCCGGGTATTGGGAGAGTAAGTGAGGATTGAGGATGGAGGGGTAAAATTTGAGTGGATGAAATAGGAATGAGGAAAGAGCAAAGGAGAAAGATTAGTATGTTAAAGCAGATGTAGAGAGAGAATGGAAAAAAAACTAGAAGAGAGAAGAAAGGACAAATGGACAGCAGACGATGGAGAGTTAGCAGAAGACACAAAGAAACCAGAAGAAAGTGGCTGGAGCAATTGCAGCTGAAAAAAAATGCACAAAAGGTAGAAAAATATCTCTATTTTGAATTTATTAATTGGAATATGTCAGCTCTGGTAAATGTGCATCATTAACGTCTGCGCTTTGTTTAGTACAAGAGCAAATTAATGTATAGTTTTATTTCTACAGTGTTGTACATTCCAAGTTTGGCTTTTGGGATTCCCAGTTTAATTGTCTTCCTGTTTCTAAATTGTGATTACTTGTTTGGTGATGGTCTATGTTCTGCATGTGTAACTGAGCTGAGGTGTTCTGTTTATATAATTCCTATTTGACATTGCCACTTGTTCTCTTTCCCCAGTAGGTCATGTATTGTTGTTCTCTGAAATGTATTGGTTTAATATTTGCAGTGTTGCCTTTTGATAGGTAGGGTATGGTGCTTTGTGAGTCCTGGTAGTGCTGTTAGGATACGGCGGGTTTGCTATGGGTTCTAAATGGTCAGTGTTTGTAGTAGTTCCTAATGTGTCTGGCAGTTGGCACTGGATTATAGTAATGTAGAAATCTTTTAGTCTTTCTTTATCCATACACTCATTAAGAGGCACGTTTACTAAAAGTTAGTATATGGTAACGTTATGCAAATATTTATGCAAATGAGACCTCTTATGCAAATGAGGGCCCGCACCGAGTCTCCGCATATGGCCCCGCACCCCCCTTGGGCCGCCCCTGGGTCAGTCACTCTCTACTTAAACTGATCATAGTTGTGGCCCGTTCCACACAATGGGATACAATAGGCGCTGTAAGGATCTTATTTTTTAATCGTGAACTGTATTCCCCTAACTGATGTTTAATGGGTCTAGTAGTCCTCCCCACATATAACAAAGGACAGGGGTAAATAAGGATGTAAACTACAAAAGACGTATCACAAGTTGTATGTCATTTAGTTAAATATGTCCTAGTGGTGAGTGGATTAGTCAAAGTTTCATCCGTCAAGGTATTTGAACAAAATCTGCCCTGGGAACAAGGAAAATGAACTGGGGTGACCAGATCAGCAATCAGAACTTGGATTGAAGCTTGAAACACAGTTTCTGTGTCGCTATGGATGAATGACAGGGGTCTTTAATAATTTAACGTCTACCAGGATCGTCATATGTTTTGTTGAAAGAAATTTTTGGGACATGTTTTTCTGCATTAACAAGTTAAGTGCTTGCTTCTCTTTTAGTTTGTATTTCACTTACGTGTTTACACAGTCTTGACACTTTGAGTGTCATGTATATAGAATAAAAAGGAAAGTTTGTTATTTGAACGGCATTGTAGCCTTTCTCAACAAAGATTCCAACAAAAAGAAGTTCACTACTTGTTTTTGTGGATTGACTGTAAACTTTCTTTGGCAGCTGGAGGCCCTTAATGCATCTCCCACTTCGGCCTGGAAGGTGGGATCTGCTTCTCCAGCTGCCACGAAACAGTTTTACAGACAGAGGCAGCGCCACAAACATCTGTTTTAAGTTATAATGTTTGCCAGCTGCCACTCTTTTAGTTTTCAGAGGGAGGGGGTGGGATGGGAAGGGAAGGGAAAGGCAAGATTCCCCCCCACCCCCTTCTCTTGATCTCTGCCACGACTGCCATCATCATGAGGGGCCCTCAGCAAAGTTTGCATAGGGGCCCCTTATTTGAACTTGCACCACTGGGTTTAGGTTTATTGTTGTTTTGAATATACTGCCTTTAAGAGGTTGCACATCAAGGCAGTTTACAAATGGAGGATGCAAATAGTTTAAAACAAGTGACAGTTCTGAAATTAGATAATGTCTGAGGACAAAGCTTCACAAAGATTAACTTTAGAAACTTTTGGAAGAGGAGTTAGTCTTTGACTTTCTGACCTACATTTCAGTGTCCTAATGCATTTCATAATTAGACGAACATTTGGGTACAGGTTTTACAGAGAATGAGTTTCTTAACTTTTCTCCTCTGCTTAGCCCTTTTTTAGCACAAAAGGCTAGAACATTTCCAGTGGCGACATCACTAGTATAAGGTTTGTGCAGCTAGGGCATTTGCCAGTATTTCTCCAGTAGATGATGGTGACTGGTGCAACAGGTGTTTAGCTCCTGTAGCCACAGTCTTCAGGCTGTCCTCTAATGGAGCTGGATCTTTTAAGCTCCCAGGCTGCTGGTCTATCGGCTGTTATCCTTGATGAGCCATAACCCTTGGTGCCTACCAGGGCAGTTACCTTTGAGTGGCTGTGGCTGTGGCTGCCTGGTTATAGGTACTCGGCTGCAGATGAGATCACCCCAGTGGATTATCTCTACTTGGGGACAGAGACCAATCCCTTACCCACTTTCTGTGTTTGTCCAGACATTGAAGCTTTTCTCCATGGACAAGCAGGATATTATCAGCCACATAGTTGCATCATCCCTGATGGCACCAGAGAAATTTTATTCGTGCTGCAGATTCCAGCCTTATCCCCAATGGCTAGTACAATGCCTCTCCAGTCAGCCATACGTCCAAAGTCCCTGACAGCAAGAAAGGGACCAGTCTCTTCCCCAAGCTGTCAGTCGAAAGCCCATATCTATCTTTTGACTACCTGTTTGTGGGTGGTCTGCTCTTCCACTTCAGAGAGGCTTGGCAATCTATAACTACCGACCGCTGGGTACTCGACAACACCCAAGCTGGCTATCTACCCAACTTCCTGACCCAGCCTCCCACCTACCTGGGTCCTTGCAATCAGCACCTTCCAGGATATTATGTCAGCCAGCTAATTCAGCAAATACATCAGCTATTGCTCAGTGATGCCATTGAACCAGTCCCCCATGAAGAAATAGGTCTAGGAGTCTATTCCAGATTCTTCGTTATTTCCAAAAAATCTGGTGGTCTCCATCTGATTCTCAATCTGCACCAACTAAAACCTTTTCCTCAAATGAGAAATTCAAGATGCATTCTCTGACCACCATCTTCCCACTGATCAGCTGCAATGATAGATTAGCTTCTCTGGACTTGAAGGATGCCTATAAGCATGTTCCCATACATCCTCAGCACTGGAAATGCCTTTGCTTCCAATTCTTCAACCAACATTACCAATACAAATTCCTTCCGTTTGGCTGCTCCCTGCATATTCACCACTTGTCTGAGACAGGGACACAGTGTTTACCCCTACCTAGACGATTGGCTCATCTCGGCTGCCTCAAGTGGGAGAGCGACCCAGACAGTTCAAACCACTGCCAACCTTCTGCATATGCTAGGCTTCGTGATCAACATCCAGACGTTCGAACTTGTGCTTCAACAGCATCTAGATTTAATCAGAGCCTGTATAAACACCCCCCCCCCTTGGCCAAGGACTTCCTCCCCAAGACCAGAGAACACACCATTCAAAACCTCCGCATCAGGCATAGAAAGCTGGGTCACATGGCTGCTTGTGTTTACGTGGTTCCGCTGGCACACTTACACATGTGTCCGCTACAATGACATCTCTGCCTAAACTGGAATCAGCACTCACGGTCCCTACAGAGCAGGATTTTCATGTCCGGCCACACTACCTTGCTGCTTTACTGCAGCCTTCAGTGGTGGGTCACACCATCACATCTCTTCACCAGATGCCCTTTCCAGGTTCCTCATTTCACCCTTGCAACCGATGCCTACCACTACTACTGCTACTACTGATCATTTAAATAGCTCTACAAGGCATACACAGTGCTGTACAGATACATGTAAAGATGGTCCCTGCTCGTGAGAGCTTACAGTTTAGTCAAGACAGACAATACAAATAAGGAGGCACATAAATTAAGCGGATCAGGATCCAAAAGCAGCCTCAAAGAAGTGAGCTTTTAGCATGGCATTGAAAAGGGCCAGGGATGAAGCCTGACATACAGACTGAGGTAATTTTTGTTCCAGGCATAAGGAGCAGCAAGGTGAAAGGATCTAAGTCTCTGGAGTTGACAGTAGAAAGGGGCACAGGCAAAAGCAATCCACTAGAAGAACAAACGCTGAAAGAACGATGGGAGAGAGAAGAGAACCAGGATAGCACAGAGCCCTTAAAACCAAGCGAGGGCAAGGTGTCAAGGAGAAGGTGGTCAACAGTGTCAAAAGCAGCAGAGAGGTCAAGAAGGGTGAGGATTGAGTAAAGGCCCTTGGATTTTGCTAGGAACAGGTCCCTGGAGACTTTGGCAAGAGCCATTTCAGTAGCATGAAAAGAATGAAAGCTAGATTGCAATGGATCCAGAAGGGCTTGAGAACAGAGAAAGTCAAGGTAACGTTGGTGAGCCGCACCTTCAAGTAGTTTAGAAATGAAGGGGAGGAGGGAGATGAGATTATAGGTCAGGTAGGGTCAAGTGAAGGTTTTTTGAGAAGAGGTGTGACCAAAGCATGTTGAAAGCTGCTGGGACAATTGCAGTGGAGAAGGATTTGAGAATATGAGAGATGGAAGGGATGATGGTGGAGGAGATAGGAGTTGAGTCGAGTGGAGATAGGATCAGAGCAGCAGGTATTGAATTTAGAGGAGGAAAGGAGACGAGTGGTTTCCTCATTGGAGATCTTGAAGAAAGGGTATTAGAGGGTTGGGTTTTTTTTATTTATTTTTATTTGAGGGTTGAGGGAAAGAGCTGGAAGTGAAGAGAGGATGGAGGTAATCTTATGGACTTTGTCATGGAAATAGTCGACCAGGGTTTGGGCAGAAAAGGAAGGTGGGATAGGAGATGGCACCTTCAGGAGAAAGTTGAGAGTAGTAAAGAGACAGCGAGGGTCAGAGGCAAGAGAGTTAGATGAACATAGTAGTGTTGCTTGGCTAGCACAGTAGCAATGCCTCCACCCACGGCTGGGGAGCGGACCTCCTAAATATGTCTACACAAGCAGCATGGTCACCGCAGGAGTGCCTGCTCCATATTAGTGTTTTGGAGCTACGAGCTGTCTTCTACACTCTAACTGCATTCTAACACTGGGCCAGACAGTCAACTTGTTGCACACTGACAACTGAGTCACAATGTTATCTCCAGGAACAAGCAGGAATAAGTCCTCACATATGGGTACGTCGGAACCGACGGAGCCTGCGCGGGAAAGCTCCCCAGCTTCCTAGAATGGAAGCTTTTGGGACCTCCCACTGCACATGCGCGCTGCCTTCCCGCCTTCCTGAACAGCTCTCCTCAGTTTCTCTTTTTCCGCGGAGCCAGCAGGTCGTGTATCCTGTCACCGCTGAAGAAATTGTAGTTTTTTGTTTTGTTTCTTTAGACCGCGTACCTGCCTTCCCATACCGATACCGGTATCGCCGGTCTTCCTTTTTCTTTCTTGAAAAATTATTTTCTTTTCTTTTATTATTTTTCAGCACTTGGTCACTTCAGTTAGGCCTTCAGGCCTACTTGAATTCTCCACATGGAGAAGCCAGCCCCTGGATTTAAGAAGTGTACCAAGTGTACTGCTGTAATATCAGTCACAGACACCCATGAATGGTGTCTTAAATGTTTGGGGCCTGACCACTCCATTCCGGACTGCCCTTCCTGCTCCCAAATGTCTAAGCGTGGGCTGCAGAACCGGGCCAACAAATTCCATGTGCTGTTTGCTTCAGAGAATCCAACATCACAGTCATCCAGGTCATCATCTCCGGATGGATCTCAGGTAACCAAACCTTCTGTGGGCAAGTCCTCAAAGGGCAAATCTCCTTCAAAGCATCGAGAGGCTCTTAGTTTTGAGGACCCTGCCCCAGCCAAACAGCCCCGGCGGGAAGCTCTGCCTTCCAAAACGCCAATTCAGGGGCTACAGGTTGACATCGATGGCACGGCCTCGACAGATCACCTGTTGGACTGCTCTGGGGTACCGGCCCATACCGGTACCGACATCCAGGCAGCCGTGGCGTCTATGGGCAATACTGTCCAATCCATGCAGCAGGCCGTCATGGCTTTCATTAAAGCTGCAACGCCATCGGTACCGCTTCCAGCGGTTCCGGGCCCGGTTCCGGTATCGTCCGCCATGCCGGAACCCAGGCCTTCCTCTTCTAAACGCAAATCGGTACCGTATGGGCTTTCGCTCCATACCGCTTCCATACCCGGTACGCCCGATGTCGATACCGATCGGTATGCGTATCGTGCGTTGGAGGAAACTAGAGAATACACCGATTCCTCTGAGGATTTTGGCTCCTCTGATGAGTCTGCAGAGCTCTCCCTTGACCTTCCTGAGGAACCTTCTTCTCCAAAAAGGAGAATGTCTCCTCCAGAGGATTTGTCCTTTCAGGACTTTATTTTAGAAATGGCTAAAGGCCTTTCTATCACTACCTCCTCTGAAAGGGAACCAAGGTCAAAAAGGTTGGATATTTTAGGATACTCTAAGTCTCCTAAAGAAGCAGTTACCCTGCCTATCCATGAAATCCTTCAGGAACAATTGATGGATTTCTGGGAGAACCCTTTAACTCTGTCTCTCCTTATTCCCGTAGGTTGGACACCATGTATCGGGTCCCTCCTTCTCCTGGTTTTCAGAAGACTCAATTGCCTCACCACTCCATTGTGGTAAAGTCTGCAATGAAAAAGATCAAGAGTACTAAAAGGCACTCTTCTACACCTCCAGGAAGGGAATGTAAGACACTGGACTCTTTTGGTAGGAAAATCTTCCAGGCTAGTATGCTTATAGCCAGGATTAATTCCTACAGCCTCTATATGGGCATGTTCCTAGGGGAACTTGCCAAGAAAGTGCGGCATTTTGCCCCCTTTATCCCTGAGGATAAACAGGAGGACTTCCTTTCTGTAGTGAAACAACTTTCAGATGTTTCTAAGTTCTCCAACAGAGCTGCCTTTGATTCCTTCGAGGGAGCCAGCAGAGCTTCTGGCATTGCTATTGCAGCCAGACGTCTGGCTTGGCTCCAGGCTTCTGATCTGGAACCCTGGGTTCTAGATGGCTTACGGAATCTGCCCTGTACAGGTGAGAACTTATTCGGTGCAGAGTGGCAAGTTAAAGCCACTCAAATGGACGCTGAAAATGCCACCTTAGAGAGACTTTCTAAGTCCACTTCTACTCCCACTAAGAAGAAGTCTTTCAAGAGGCCTTATTATAAGAAGGCCAGATATGCTTCCAATACTGGCCAACAATCTTCTCAACCTCGTTTTGCGGCTAAACGTCAGCAAACGAAACAAGCAAGAGCAAAGCCTGCAGCAGCTACTGCAGCTCAACAGGCTCCACCCCCTCAGGGGTTTTGACTTGCCCCTAGAGAACTTGCCATTCCTGGTTCTGGACCAACCAGAACCTCTCACCATACCTGGAAGGTTAGCTCACTTTGCTCCCAGATGGGAACAAATCACAACAGAGCAATGGACCCTCTCTATCATCCGAGAGGGTTACAAACTTCATTTCTCCAACCTTCCTCCCCATCGCATGGTGAGACCCTTCAATTCTCCATCTCCTCTCCTAGCCCTGTTGGATCGGGAGATCTCTTCTCTGCTTGCCCAAGGGGCCATAGAAGAGGTTCCTCTTCATCAACAAGGGTCAGGTTTCTACTCCCCCTATTTTCTCATTCCAAAGAAGACAGGGGGATTCAGACCAATCCTAGATCTGAGAGAATTGAACAAATTTCTGTACAAGGAGAAATTCAAAATGCTCTCTTTGGGCATTCTCCTTCCATACCTTCAGAGTCAGGACTGGCTTTGTTCTCTAGACCTGCAGGATGCGTATACACATCTACTCATCCATCCATCCCACAGAAAATATCTTCGCTTTCTGTTCAGGGGAAGTCATTACCAATACAGAGTACTTCCCTTCGGTCTCGCCTCTGCCCCAAGAGTCTTTACCAAATGCATGGCAGTCGTAGCCGCATTTCTCAGAAGCATGGGGATTTTCGTATTCCCATATCTGGACGACTGGCTCATTCGAGCTCCAACTCAGTCGCAGGCCCAGATTTCCCTAGACCGCACAAGGAGCCTTCTGCAGTATCTGGGACTGGTGGTAAACCTTCCCAAGTCTCAACTCAGCCCTACTCAGTCTCTAGAATTCATAGGGGCCCAGTTGGACACCACCACTGCAAGAGCCTACCTTCCACTGGTTCGGGGTCAGCGTCTGCTGAGCTTGGCCTCCCAAGCCCAGTCCAGTACTCACTTGACAGCCAGGGAAATGCTACGCCTCCTGGGCCATATGGCCTCCACAGTACATGTGGTGCCCTATGCTCGTCTTCATATGAGAGCAGCTCAATGGACCCTGGCCACCCAGTGGACTCAGGCGTCGGGAGCACTCTCAGACCAAATACAAACCTCAAACCGTCTGTCTTGGTCCCTCCATTGGTGGATATCCACCAAGAATCTGTTGTTGGGGGCTCCCTTTCAGCCCTTGCTACCCCAAGCAACCCTCACAACAGATGCCTCCCAATTGGGGTGGGGAGCCCATCTGCAAACTCTCTCCACTCAGGGCACTTGGTCTCCTCAGGAGGCCACCCTTCATATCAACCTCCTGGAACTGCGAGCAATTTACCTTGCCCTCAAGGTCTTCTATACCCTCCTTGCCAACCTGACTGTCCTGGTTCAGACAGACAATCAGGTGGCCATGTTTTACATAAACAAACAAGGAGGGACGGGCTCTCTGTCGCTTTGCAACGAAGCTCTCAGATTATGGGCCTTCGCCAGAGAGCACCAAATTCATCTGCTAGCAGTGTATCTTCCAGGAGTTCAAAACTCTCGAGCAGACAGGCTCAGTCGAGTTCTGCTGCCACACGAGTGGTCCCTACACGTGGACCAGATAAGCAGAATCTTTCAGGAATGGGGGACCCCGGACATAGACCTCTTTGCAAGTCCGTGGAATGCCAAACTTCCCCGGTTCTGTTCCAGGACTCCGTGTCAGGAAGCTCAGGCCACGGACGCCTTTCTCCTCCATTGGGGTCAGGCGTTCCTATATGCCTTTCCACCCATTCCGCTGATTCCCAAGACTCTATTCAAACTCCAGAGAGATCACGGCTCTATGATCCTCATAGCTCCACGCTGGCCACACCAAGTGTGGTTCCCTCTGCTTCTACAGCTCTCCCAGGGATCCTCCCTGGACTTAGGAGCTGCACCAGACCTTCTGTCTCAGGAGGAGGGGACTTTGTGGCACCCAAACCCCAAATCCCTACATCTCCGAGCTTGGTTACTGAAGGCTTAAGTCTTCAAGACTTTAATCTTTCTCAACCTGTGAAAGATATCCTTCATGCCTCTAGGAAACCTTCCACGAGGCGGTCTTATGCTTTCAAATGGAAACGTTTTTCCATTTGGTGTGCTCAGCAGGGCCTTGACCCTCTGGCACTTCCTTTGAATTCCCTCTTAGACTATCTCCTGCATCTTTCCAATGCAGGCCTTAAGACGAATTCTGTAAGAGTCCATTTAAGTGCTATTTCAGCATCCCTGAAACCTATAAATGGACAACCTCTCTCCTCTCATCCTCTTGTTGCAAGATTCATGAGAGGCCTGACTCTCACTAAACCTCCCATCAGACCCCCCAGGTCGCATGGGATTTGAATCTAGTTCTTGGTCAGCTTATGAAGCCACCTTTTGAGCCGTTATTTTCTACCTCCTTGAAATTTCTTTCCTGGAAGGTACTATTCCTAATTGCAGTCACTTCCGCTCGCCGCATCAGCGAACTGCAGGCTCTAGTGGCTAATCCACCTTATACAAGATTTCATCATGACAAGGTGGTCCTTAGGACGAATCCCCACTTTATGCCCAAAGTGGTCTCGCCTTTTCATCTTAATCAAGAGGTATATCTACCTGTCTTTTTTCCGGGCTCCTCATGCATCCAGTGCAGAGAGGAACCTTCATACTCTGGATTGTAAAAGAGCTCTAGCCTTTTACCTTAATAGGACTCAGCCACATCGAAAGTCTTCTCAACTTTTCGTGGCTTTTGATCCTTCACATTTGGGACTTCCAGTCTCCAAGCGTACACTTTCCAATTGGATTGCTCAGTGTATTTCCTTTGCTTACCAGAGTAAAAACATGTCTCTGGAAGGCCATGTCACAGCTCACAATGTGAGAGCCATGGCAACTTCTATGGCTCATCTGCACTCTGTTTCTATTGATCAGATCTGTCGAGCCGCTACCTGGGCCTCGGTTCATACCTTTACAGCCCATTACTGTTTGGACAAGGACTCCCGCCGGGATGCCTTGTTTGGCCAGGCTGTCCTCAAACACCTGTTCCATTCTTAGACAACTCCTGCCCACCTTCCCAGGATGGATGCCTGAGATCCATACGAAGATGGCGAACCCTTGGAGGGGGATCTCCCAGGCATCTCAGCTAGGGAGTCCCCATATGTGAGGACTTATTCCTGCTTGTTCCTGGAGATAGCACAGTTACTTACCTGTAACAGGTGATCTCTGGGAACAGCAGGAATTAGTCCTCACAACCCACCCACCTCCCCTAGGAGTTGTATCTTCTATCTATCTGTCTTCCTGTCCTCTCTCTATTGTCTCAGCTATAAACTCGAAACTGAGGAGAGCTGTTCAGGAAGGCGGGAAGGCAGCGCGCATGTGCAGTGGGAGGTCCCAAAAGCTTCCATTCTAGGAAGCTGGGGAGCTTTCCCGCGCAGGCTCCGTCGGTTCCGACGTACCCATATGTGAGGACTAATTCCTGCTGTTCCCAGAGATCACCTGTTACAGGTAAGTAACTGTGCTTTACATCAACAAGCAAGGAGGAGCAGGGTCTCTCTGCCTCTGCCACAAGGCCATCCATCTCTGGACCTTTGCTCTCTCTATTGGCACAAGCTCAGGGCAACGTATCTTCCAGGAGCCCTCAATCAATTAGCAGATATGCTGAGCCATCAGCTGGAGCCGCATGAATGAGCTTTCAGTTCTACAACCCTAGACAGCATTTTTGCAGCATGGGGCACACCGGACATAGATCTGTTTGCATCAGTCGAACACCAAGTGTCCTCTCTTCTGTTCCATTCAACCCAGCCGATTTTGCTGGCTGCATGATACATTTGCTATAGACTGGTCAGACACTCCTTTATGCTTTTTCTCTTTTCCCATTCATTACTTGTTTTACTCAAAATCGGACAAGATAAGCCTCCATCATCTTCATAGTACCTCGCTGGCTTTGACAAACCTGGTTCCCGCATTTCCTAACCATGTTCCAGGAGCCACCGATCCATCTGTGACTCCATCTGGCACTTCTAACCCAGGACAGCTGTCTCCTGCTGCAAACTATCCTCAAGAGCCTATCACTCACAGCTTGGAAGCTGCAAGGGACCTAACACAAGAGTCCACTCTGTCAGATGAAGTCCGGGCAGTCATCACGGCCTCTAGGAGACCATCAACTCTATGCTCTTGCCAGTGCAGGCTGGACTCCAGAGCAACTCTGTCTGCCACCATCTCTCAGCCATTGCAGCTTCTCATGCACCCATTGATGGGAAGTCCATTTCCATTCATCCCTTAGTGATAAGATTTATGAAAGGTCTCATGAATACCAAACCTCCAGCATGCCTTCCGGTACCAGTCTGGGACTTAAATATCCTTTCTGAACTCATAAAAGCACCCTTCAAACCTCGGGTGACTGCCTCCTTCAAGCAGCTTCTGTGGAAAACAGTATTTCTAGTGGCCATAAAATCTGCCAGGAGAATTGGAGCACTTCAAGCTCTGGTTCACTACCCACTCTACACAGTTCCTTCATGACAGTCTCCCTTTGACTCCACCCCAAATTTCTTCCGCAAGTAGCAACAGATTTTCATATCAATAAACTCCTTGTGCTGCCTGCCTTCTTCCCAAATCTGTCAACAGGATCCCCAGAAGAAACTCTTCACTCCTTGGACTGTAGAAGAGTTTTCGTGTATTACCTCCATCACACTGCACCCCACCACCGTTCCCCTCAACTCTTGGGCACCTTCAATCCTAATAACCCAGGCTGACCAGCCTCCAAGCAAACCATCGCTGTCTGGATAACAAACTGCATCTTTCCATTACCAACAGGCCTACCTCCGTTCCCCTGGATGTCTCTGCCCAAGACATCCTCAGAGCAGCTACATGGACGTCTCTCCATACCTTCACCAGGCACTACAGTTTGAACCATTACTGGGCATGACACTCCACCTAATTCCTCTTCTCCAGTCTGCCTCCCTTCTCCATGCTCGGGCCACACTTGCAGCATAGACACACAAAAAAGGCAGACCTTAACTCTGGACTCACCAATGTAGTGTGCCTGTATCCCCCTGCTTGTCTCCAGAGAAAGTTTAGTTGCTACCTGTAATGGGGGTTCTCCATAGACAGCAGGGGTATGCAGCCACACTCACCCTCCCTCCATCCCCGCAACTCCAAAAAAAAAAAAAAAGACGACACCCCATTGACGAGCCACCTTACCTTACCTGAAACTGCTCTCTGCTATGTTATAAACTGACGTCACTGGAAGCAAGTAGGTGGGAAAAGCACACGCATGCTCAGAGGTCCAAAGACTTCTCTGAGCTAGGAGAGAGCCTAGGCAACTTGACTCGGTAGGCACTTCGCCAGTGGAGTGTGGCTGCATACTCCTGTCTACGGAGAACCCCTGTTACAGGTATAGAACTATGCATTCTCCGCAGACAAGCAGGGGGCTGCAGCCGCACTGCTAGGTGGTGATGCTGATGTCGCCTACAATGCTGGGCTCTCTAGTTCAGAGAAGTCTTTTAATCTGTCTGAGCATGCATGCATACTCCTTCCCACCCTGTTGTAGCTTAATTCCCTCATTTTTTTTTCACTGACCACGAACAAGGGACATGGCTGTCCTCAGTCTGTAGTCCCACTTCTTTTCTTTCAGCTTTTCCTCCCAGCAATCCTCCCTTTTTCCCCATTCAGTGAACAGATAGCAAGAAAAAAAATGAAGACTGCGTGATCATTGTCGGTAGCCCCTCCCTCCCGTTCCTGGGTAGCGCGCTGCCATCGGGAGACAGAATCCAGTAGCAGACTCTCCATGGCTGCGAATCCAGTCTTCTCTCTCATCCCCTGCCCTCCCCCCATCGGGCCTAGACATGGCATGATTGGGGGGGCCTTTGGGCAGCTGTGTGGCCAGAGGCAGACATCTCACTGGCTCAAAAACAGTATGCCTAGAGCCAGCAGACTCAGGCTTGAGGCTCCACTCCCTACCTTCTTGATTCTGGCTGTTTGTTTTTCTCCGACACCACTAGCCTCAGGGACCTCTGAGGGGGGGGGGGAGTGAAATCAGAATGCAAGCATCAGCTGCCTAAACGTCACTCACAGGAGACCAGGATCCCCAGGGAGAGCCCCCCCTCCCGCTCCATCCATGAGCACACAAATCACCAAGGCTATTTGGGGACTCGGCCATGCCTGCATTATCACTGGAATGGCCTCCCCTGCAGCCCTCAGAACTATGATAAAATGAGGAAAACCCGCAGAGACTATGATAAAATGAGGAAAACAGTTAAGAAAAAACTAAAAGGAGCAGTTGCAAAGGTTAAAGACGTACATCAGGCTTGGCTGTTGTTGAAAAATACTATCTTGGAAGCCCAGACCAGCTGTATTCCACGCTTTAAGAAAAGTGGAAGGAAGTCCAAAAAACTGCCAGCATGGTTTAAATGTGAGGTCAGAGAGGCTGCTGTTGCCAAAAAAGCATCTTTCAGGAAATGGAAAAAAGAGCCAAACGACGAAACCTGGAAACAGCACAAGCACTTGCAAGTCAAATGCAAGGCATTGATAAGGCAGGCAAAGGGAGAATTTGAGAAGAAGCTTGCTGCGGAAGCAAAAACACGAAGTAAAGACTTTTTCAAGTACATTCGTAGCAAAAAAAAACTGAGAGAGTCAGTTGGTCCATTAGATGATAAAGGGGTTAAAGGAGCACTAAGAGGCGACAAGGCGATAGCGGAGAGACTGAATTCTTTGCTTCGGTCTTTACTGAGGAAGATGTAGGGATGTTACCCATGACTGAAGTGGTATTTAAAGGTGCGGAAGAATTGAAGGAAATATCGATACATCAGGAAGATGTATTACAACTATTAGATAAGCTGAAGAGTAGAAAATCACCTGGGCCGGATGGTATACATCCAAGGGTGTTGAAAGAACTGAAATACGAGATTGCAGACCTGCTATTAGTAATCTGTGAACTATCATTAAAATCATCTCTAATACCTGAAGATTGGAGGATCGCCAATGTAGCACCAATTTTTAAAAAGGGTTCCAGGGGTGATCCGGGAAACTACAGACCGGTGAGCCTGACATCAGTAGCAGGAAAAATGGTAGAAACCATCATAAAGAATAAAATTACTCAGCATGTAGATAGTCATGACCTAATGGGAGACAGCCAACATGGCTTTAGACAAGGAAGATCTTGTCTTACTAATCTGTTATGTTTTTTTTGAAGGAGTGAATAATCAGGTGGACAAAAGTGAGTCGGTTGATATTGTGTATCTGGACTTTCAGAAAGCCTTTGACAAGGTCCCTCATGAGAGACCTTTTGGCAAAGCTAAAGAGTCATGGGATAGGAGGCAGTGTACTATTGTGGATCAGGAACTGGTTAAAAGATAGAAAGCAGAGGGTAGGGCTAAATGGCCAATTTTCCCAATGGAGAAAGGTGAATAGTGGTGTACCCCAGGGATCTGTGCTGGGTCCGCTGCTTTTTGACATATTCATAAATGACCTGGAAAGTGGAATAACGAGCGAGGTTATCAAATTTGCAGATGACACAAAACTATTTAAAGTTGTTAAAACCCAAGAGGATTGTGGAAAATTGCAAGAGGATCTTGATAAATTGGAAGACTGGGCATCAAAATGGCAGATGAAATTTAATGTGGACAAGTGCAAGGTTATGCACCTAGGGAAGAACAACCCAAACTATGGTTACACGATGCAAGGTTCCACATTAGGAACCACCACCCAGGAAAAAGATTTAGGCGTCATTGTGGATACCATGTTAAAACCCTCGGCCCAGTGTGCATCAGCGGCCAAGAGAACAAATAGAATGCTAGATATGATAAGGAAAGGAATGGAAAATAAAACAAAAGATATTATAATGCCTCTATATCGTTCCATGGTGAGACCGCACCTTGAATATTGTGTGCAATTCTGGTCGCCGTATCTTATAAAGGATATAGCGATTTTAGAAAAGGTTCAGAGAAGAGCCACCAAAATGGTAAAGGGGATGGAAGGATACTCCTTTGAAGAAAGGCTAAAAAGGTTAGGGCTCTTTAACCTGGAAAAGAGATGGCTGAGGGGAGATATGATAGAAGTCTATAAATTAATGAACGGAGTGGAACAGGTAAACGTAGATTGATTGTTTACCTTATCAGAATATAGAAAGACTAGGGGACATGCAATGAAGCTACAGGGTAAACTATTTAAGACTAATAAAAGAAAATATTTTTTCACTCAACGTGTAATCAAACTCTGGAATTTGTTACCGGAGGATGTAGTAAAGGCTGTTAGTGTAGCTGGGTTTAAAAAAGGTTTGGACAAGTTCCTGGAGGAAAGGTTCATAAATCATTATTAAGAAGGGACCCAGGATATCAATGCTTGAACCAGTACAAGCATTGTGGAACCTGTGTCCCTTGGGAAAACTGCTAGGTACATATGACCTAGATTGGCCACTGTTGGAAACAGAATACTGGGCTTGATGGACCTTGGTCTGACCCAGTATGGCATATCTTATGTTCTTATGTTCTCTCCAGCCCGAACTTGTCCCTGATGTGTTTCCTGTGGAAGTTCATGGCAGACAGGAAGGCCATCCTCCAGGCAACCATGATAGGGGCTTTTGTTTCCAACAGCACAATAAGAGCTCCAGCTTCGCAGAACATCCTTCTTGACAGTCCACGGGACTTGCGTCAAACACATTCCCTGGATTCTTCACCGCTAATCCATTGAAGACCTCTCCCTCTGTAGGAAGATGACACCTGCTCCCTCTTGTGTGCTCCCCAATTCCAAGAAGTAGAATTGCATGTCATAATTCTCACACCTGAGCAAAGTTTGGAAGAGATGCCAGAGGACTATTCATACCCCAAGTTTCTGCAGGAAGGCCTTACGGGCCCTTGCTTTAAATAACTCCCAGATTCCCACCAACAAGAGAATTTCAGTCCATCCTGAAATCATGCAGTGCTCCCAAGGAGGTCATCACCCTGTTAGTCACACCATCCTTCAAGATCTTCAAGCTTCCATGTGGCTAACCCCCATGTCCGTCCTCGTGACATCCAGGCGTTTGGACCTCAAATATAAAGTCCTCCCTGCTCTTGGGTTCCAGCATTAAGAGCTACCCCATCAATCTGTCATCTCACAGGCTGTTATCAACACCGTTTTCAAGAGGTCTGACAGCTAAGTCAATCTTTCAGACACCATCAAGGAGAGAGCAAAGAACACTGGATGCCATCAGTCACAATTCCCTATCAAAGTGGCCGCCCAGCTGTGCGCATCCTTGCACACCAACTACAGATTCTACATTACTACCATGACTGCCTCCTGAAGCTGGACGACCCATGTACCTTGACAGTAGAAGACCAGGCCCAACTGCTCTCTAACCTCCATGAATCCCTCATTCACATAATTTGCATCATGTATGATGCGTTCAACACTCTGGCATGCTCCTTGGCCACTGCCATCTTATTCAGGTGCACAGCCTGGCTATGAGTATCTGAGGTAGTTTCTCCAAATGTTTTGCGCATATCATTGCAGTCATGAACCTCACTTCTAAGCCAGGTTATGCAGAGTATGATCTCGGTCTCTCAGATTTACTGTTAATGCTTGGCATAGTACTTGCATCATACCAAAGAGAGCTTCCTTCTGAAGTTCGTAAAATGTAACAGTTATGGGTAGTTTGTCAAGATGTGCTCGGAGGTTCTTCTTAATCGAGCCTGTGGCTCCCAATACGATGGGGAAATATTTCTGTATCTTTCTGCCACATTTTCTTGGTCTCTGTGCATTTCTTGGTGCTTAAGGATCTTCTGCCTCTCCATGCAATACCTGGGCTCTGGGAGATAGCCTCTTCTGTTTGAAAGACCAAGAGGCTGCTTCAAAGGTTAAAGACTACCCTTCCATGGCCAAGAAGCTGGCAGCCCAACCAGCAGAACCTCCATCACAAGCTCGTAGACACGCAACGTCCACAGTACTGGAGAGCATATCACTACCAGTATTTCCAGCAGTTCTACCCTCACAGCTCTATCTTCCCCAGCAGCCCCAACATTGAGCAGCTCCAAATTACACACAATGCTCTCGGCCATAAGAGAAAGCAACATCCATAAAATCTGGCTACCACCCCTAAAGCAAAGCCTAGTTTTTGACTACTTGCCAGTAGGTGGCAGAATTCGGTACTTCAGGGAGGCCTGGCAATCCCTAACAGCAGATTGCTGGGTTCTCAACATTAGTCCAGTAAGGATACAAACTCAGCTTCACAACCCTTCCACCAGCCCACCCCTTGCCATCTGCAAGGCCACTCCCAGATCAGTATCAAGCCAAGAGCAAGAGATCTCAGCTCTTGTGCAACCAGGCCATAGCGCTAGTACCTTGTGACCAATACGATCAAGGGTTTTGGTCTTGGTTCTTCCTCATTCCGAAGAGGATGAGCCAGAAGCCACAAGTTTTCTATCTCCAAAACCTCAACTTCAAGAAAGTGCTGAGAGTTCATTTTGAATTTTTCCTATCTTCCCACTACTTTGTTGCATGATTGGCTCTCTTCCCTAGATCTGAAGGATGCCTACATGCACATCCCCATTCTTTCATCTCCACTGACAATACCTTTGATTCAAGTTCAAATAAGAGCATTATCAATACCAGGTTCTTACCTTCGGCTTCTCGGCTGCTCCACGTGTTTTCATAAAGTGCCTAGCAGTGGTCCCGATGCTGCAGATGCGCTGTGGATACTGCGTTTTGCCCCTTCCTCAACAACTGTCTCGTCAAGGCAGCATCCAAAGCAGCGGCTCAGCACCCTGTGCAGGCCGCCATAGATGTGCTACAGGCAATGGGGCTCAATAACACCAAAAATTCCAGAGGGCAGGACCTACCTTCCAAGTGACAGAGCCCGATCCCTCCAGCATCTCGGCACTCAACTGCAGCACTGTTGAGCCCCCTCAGCACAAACCCTCTTGCATTTAGTAGACCTCATGGCTGCATTGATGCATGTTGTCCCTCTGGCAGAACTACATGTCTACTTTGCAGTGGCATCTCAGGTTAAACTGGAATCAGCATACATAGTCTCTACACAAGCAAATTCCATTGTCAGGGACCAGTCTCTGTCGTCTGCACCAGAGCTTCCAATGGTGAACCAACCAATCCAACCTTAGCAGCAGTTGCCCCTTCCAAATGCTGGAGCAGCAGCCCATCCTCACAGCCGATGCCTCCATGTACTTCACATACCCAGGCTTAGAAGTGAGGTTCATGACTGTCATGGTATTTGCAAAACTAACCCATTTGGAGAAACTGCCCCGATGTTTCAATGTACGGCTGGGGGTTGCAACTTCTCCACCTGTCCATGCAAGGGGTTTGCTATGTGCAGGAGCATTCCCTGCACATCATCGTCTTGGAGCTCCAAGCTGTCTACTATGCCCTGACTGCTTTTTGTCATTGGGTCTGCTGCAAGATTCTCTTGGTACAGACAGACAACCAGGTCACCATGTTCTATATCAACAAGCAAGGGGGGACAGGGTTCGTCCGACTCTGCCGGGAAGCCTCACGTCTCTGGCTTCTAGCTTGATCTCTCCAAACCTTCCTTAGGGCAATGTACTTAACGGGAGCCCACAACTAGATAGCGGACACCCTCAGCCAACACTTGGATCCACACGAATGGTTCCTGGATTGGGAAATAGTTCGCCTGATCTTCCATAGCTGGTGCACCACGGAAATCAATCTATTTGCAACTGCAGACAATGCAAAATGTCCTCTACGGCACAGTCTGCACCACTGTGACCATGACTTTTTCACCATTAGTTGGAGCTACCATCTGCTGTATGCCTTCCTCTGTTTCCTTTAATCAGCCAAGTCCTACTCAAAGCCCAGGAAGACAAAGCAAATCTCATTCTTGTTTAACAATTCTGATAGTCCCACAGTGGCCATGACAGATCTGGTACCCACACCTTTTTTGGCCTTGACAAAGCAAGATCCACAGTTGCTCGGAAGAGACCTTTTTTCTCTTCACATAGAACCAGGGAACCCTGCTGCACCCCAACCTCAGCAGCCTCTCTCTAGCTGCCTGGAAAAATTTGTGCTGTCTAACAGAAGACGTAGCACTGTCAAAGGACACTGCATAATCTCAGCTTTTCGGAAGCCTACAACGCAGCTCTACTACCAACAGAAGTAGTCCCAGTTTGCCTGCTGGACTAGAGGGAGAAGACTGGATCCAGTCCAGTGCCCCCTAGGCCAGGTACGTTTACCTTCTCCAGCTTTCCCACTTGGGCCTACAAACATCTGATACCACCACTCTGCCATTGCTACTTCCCATGCTCCAATTGATGGCAAGCCCATTTCCATTCATCATGTTTCAAGGTTCATGAAAGGTCTCAATCATACCAAGCCTTCACTTAAACCACCACCTCTGACGTGGGATCTCCACATCATTCTCTCTGAACTCATGAAGCCTCCTTTCAAGCTGATGGCTTTTAGCCTCTCTGAAATACTTCACTTGGAAGACAATCCTTCTTGGTAACTATCACCTCGGCATGGAGATTGAATTAGTGAACTTCAAGTGTTCTACTACCCGCCATACATGCAATTCTTCCCTAACGGAGTCATTCTGCACGCACGTCCAAAATTCCTTCCAAGGTAGTCTTCAATTTTCATCTCAATCAAGCGATTGTCCTGCCATCCTTCTTTCCTAGTCCCTTGGCGAACTCTCTGGAAGCAAGCCTTCACACTCTGGATTGCAGACAGGCCCTCCTGTTTTACTTTCAGGCCACCAAGCAGCTGAGCACCTCATCTCAGCTTTTTCTCACCTTTAATCCAAGCAACTTTGGGCGGCCCATATCAAAAAAACTGTATTTCTTCCTGGATCTCAGACTGCATCTCCTTCTGCTACAGCCACTAGTGTAGCCTACTCTCTCTCTCTGCCCAAGAAATCCACAAAGCAGCAATTTTGGATTTTAATTCATACTTTCACTAAGCACTACAGCTTGGATCAGTCTTCATCTTGGGACCTCACCTTTTGGACAGGCAGTCCTCAGAAACCTCTTTGCATCTTGAATACTCATCACAAGCTTCCTCTCTCTCGGTATCCAGCTTTTCCTCCACCTATATCTCACATTTGGTTTGCAGCTTGTGTTGTGAGGGCTTGCGTGCATCAGTGATGCTGAGAGCTAAACTATCGGTAGTTTAACTACTGGCAGGGTTTCCCAAGATGGACAGGTCTGGGCAACAGCAGAATGGGATAGTGTTGACGGCGGAGGATCACATTTTTGTGACAATGGCAACACCAAACTTAAACTGCGCGGAAGAAAGGCCCGGCAATCTACTTCTGTATCTTGCCATGAAAACCCAATGGATAGTTACAACAAAACAAATTGTGCTATGGTGCTGGAAGATGAGACCCCCAGGTCGGAAGGCACTCAACTAGCTACTGGGGAAGAGCTGAAGACTTTTCAGAGTAAAGCCAGCATTTATGATGTGGTTGGATCAAAGCCCTCGGGAAGTCTGACTGCTGATGTAGCTGCGCATGAAATGAGAGTCAGAAGCTGTAAAGATGTCTTACACATTGGAACATGGAACGTACGAAGCATGAACCAAGGGAAGTTGGAGATGGTCAAGGATGAAATGGAACGTGTACAACTTGATCTGTTGGGTGTGTGATAAGGAAGCTTATCAGGACCTAGAAGAGAGGGGTAAAAAGAAGGAATTTACCTTAATAAAGGGACCCATTTTGAAAGGTCCAGGACTTAAAACTCCATTTGCTCCTAGAAAGCCAGTAATTCCTGGCTACAATGAGGAACAGAGTGCCCCTAGTGGTAGAAAGGATAGGGAATACAGGCCCAGGGTAAGAAACCCTTACGTCATTGCATCCCCTAATCACACAGCTGCCATGAGGGAGTTTGATCTCTCCCACCTGAGAGGGGAGAGGGTGGAGCAGGAGCCTGAGGGGTTTAAGTCTAGCTCAGTTAGCTCAGAGAGGGGAGGTGAGAGACCAACAGAGAGACCAGGTCAGAGAGCAGCCGAGAGGACGAAGAGGGACAAGCAGGACACACAGAGAGGAATTGGAAGGACTCCTGAGACCAGAGTGTGCGGTAACTGCTAACCAGAGGGAAAGAGAGAACAGAAGTTTTGCCTACTCAAGGGATGGAGCAGTGAGAGCCAGAAGCACTAATTGGAGAACAGGACGTGCTAGATGGTGGCCAGAGCATGTAAGAAGTGAAACTACTATTCCCTCCATTCCCTGCCAATCAGCAGCCCTCTTCAACGGCTTCTAAACCGCCGCTTCTGAGGCGCGCTGGCAGACCAGGGAGCAGCAGCCATCATCGGAGGGAGTGAGCAGGAGCTCCTCCTCACCTCCATTCCCTGCCAATCAGCAGCCCTCCACAGCCCTCTTCAACGGCTTCTAAACCGCCGCTTCTGAGGCGCGCTGGCAGACCGGGGAGCAGCAGCCATCATCGGAGGGAGTGAGCAGGAGCTCCTCCTCACCTCCATTCCCTGCCAATCAGCAGCCCTCCACAGCCCTCTTCAACGGCTTCTAAACCGCCGCTTCTGAGGCGCGCCCGCGCTGCCCTTAGGCGTTGGTCCATGGCGTTCTGTTGCTGAGGGTTGCTCCGATGACGTGGACCTGGTCGATGTGTGTCTATGTTGTGGTAATTTGCTGTTCCTGTTCCTCCTCTTCTATCTTTCTGACTGTCTTTGTTCTCTATTCTGTCCTATTATATAAATGGTGTTCCTTTCCTAATTCCTCAAATGATGTAGCATTGTAAACCGCTCTAATGCCTTTGGCCTGAGCGGTATATCAAATTATAATAAACATAAACATACTACAGGCTTTGATCAAGGTATGAGTCTCCGAAGCTTAGCTAATAAGGAGCAATACGTATTTGCCAGAGACAGCTTGTGACGCAGTGCCAAGCACCGAAGCCATGGAGACCGATAGTGACCCCCTGGTAGAGTCCGGTACTGCAGGCAAAAGAAGAGATTCACACTCTCAGCATAGCCTGCAGGCAGCCAATCAGTTCACCTCAGAGGAGGAGAGAAGTGAACCCATGGATTGGGCACGCCCTAGGAGGAGGCGGGTTTCCCAGAGCAAGGGTCCCTTCTTAAACAAAGAGAGGGAACACAGTGAGAGGGAGAGAGAGAGTGGAAGAAGGAGAAGCACTAGAACGAATGCAGAAACAGGACCATTTGAGAGCGTATGGAAAAGGAATGAAGGAGTGAATGCTGCAAGTGGTTGGAGAAAGGAAGTTCCTTTTTACCCACGAGAGAGTAAGCAGAAGCTACGGGGAAGGCAGGAAGTTCCTCTGACTGCAGAACCCTGTGACCTGACTTCACAACCTCTGCCCAGCTGCACCAGGAAGGAAGCTAATTCCTCAGCAGGAGAAAAGCTCACGTTTCTGAGAAGCAATTTCCTTCCATGGAGAGAAAGATATGCTGGCAAGATAGTTCCTGAGCACTCTCAACACAAGGTATCTGCTGTTCTTAATCCTTATGCAAACTTTTATAAACCAAAAAGAGAGAATCCTGTGTGCAGAGGACAAGACAGTTTCAGGGAATATAAAGGGAGTTTATTTTACCCTGAAAACTCTCCCTGTAAACCAACTTTTACTCAGCCTGTAATTCCTGTGCTTAATAGAGAAGCTGAGGAGATAAACACAGCAAAAGGGTTTACAGATAGATTAAACTATCCAGGTTTAGGAGGACCTACTTTTGAAGCTGTGCTAAAAGCTAGGACTGCTACCAACAGATGTGAGATTCCTCCACTCGATAGCAGAGAGCAGTGGGGGCAGGGAATCTCCACCTCGGGACCAGAATGTTTAATAAGGGAAAGCCCTGCTGCCTCATTACAGCCTGTTAATCAGCTGTTTAAACAACAGCAAGCTTTGCCCCTAACCCCTGCTAGCAGCCAAGCAGAATACCTCCTAACTGAGCTGAGAAAACTATTGAATAAAAGAGACATTTTATTACCAGCCAATATTCAAGCAGGGAACAATCCTGAAGAAAGGATTTTACCCCACGTCCCTTTGCCGATGAGAGAAATCAATCAGCCGATGGACTGCTCGATAGGACTGATTGATAAGCCTAAGGAAACCAAAGCTTGAGTGATTATTCCTGAATTTAATTCTGTTTATTGTTGAGCCACAATTGCTGAAATTTACCCACCAGGACTGTGATTGGGTAATTGCAAGAAAAGGCTATTGTGCATAGGCTGTATCCTGGACTGTGAGTTAACTGTTCAAGGGAACCATTATACTTTATATCCACTCACCTGGACATGACCAGGAGAAAGACACATGAAGCAATGTGTTTTCTACTGAAGAAGTTTTGTTAAAGCACTTTATTGGAAAACCCTCTGTTTGCAGAATCCTGAGTTAATGACTTTTCTGTTTCTGTGTGCCTCACGGAGCGGGGAAAATAAACATCCTTTTGAAAAATAAATTTCTTGTCACCCATATTATTCATTTGGGCCCCCACAACTACACAAGCCCTTTCCCTCCTTAACCCACAAGGTTGGGGAGTGAGTGAAGGTGTTGACAAGCTTTAACCCTAATAGAAAGCAGTCAAGTAAGCTATCTGAATCTGAGCTGGAGAGTGAACCCATGGAATTGGGGGAGCCAGATTTACCTTGTGAAGAAGGGGTCTCATACATGGACTGCTCTGCATGCCAGTCTGCCAATTAAAGAATGGTTGCTAGTGATGTCAACCGTAAAGAGAAGTCTCCAGTGTCCAAAGCCTTGAGAGCTATGTTTGTTTGTTAATGTTCTAAGCTCAGGAAAAGTGTTACACAATGAAAAGCTGAAGCTTCCTGATTGTCTTTTGAGAAACAGCTGTGAGCAGTGCAGAGCTCCTTTGATGCCATTTCAACTGAAGGAAGTTAAGAAATGCTTTTGGCTTGTCTAACTGCTGAGAAAACCTGGAAAAGAGTTTTATTGCTTCTATGAATTGGACTATCTGTATGAAGTGCTGAGTTTAAGCATACAGGATAGCCAGGTATTTGCTCTGGACTGGAAAGGAAAAGAAACCTGGTTTAAAAGTTTCTTTCTGTTTGTTTTGATCTTCATGGCAAGCTCTGCTGTAGGCAGGTGTTGCTAATTAAGGCTGAGGGAAGCTGTTTTGGTTTTCAGTTCAAGTTATCCTGTTATAAGTTGCAAGAATTCCTGGATGAAAATATCTTTAAAAGGTGGATCTGTGAACCTAGTGTGTCTTAATTTGTGCTAATGAATAAATTGCACTCACTCAAACCCAACTACAAAGAAGGTGGTGGTTTTCATCTGAGCCCAAGTGATATCTAACTGAACTACCTTTCCCAGAATGCATGTAAAGGCATCCAGTTAGAAAGGCCAGAGGTTGAAGCACCACAGTGACAAAAACAAAATCCACGCCCCCCCATACCAAGGTAAGGGGCTAACAGCGTGACAAGTGTCAGCGAACTGAAATGGACTGACATCGGGCACTTTGCATTAGATGATCACATGGTCGTCTATGCTGTAAATGAGACAAAGAAGAAATGGTGTTGCATTTATAATAAAGAAGAAACTTGCAAGAACTGTAAAGAAATACAATGCAGTCAGCGAACGCTTAATCTCTATTCGTCTATGAGGATTGCCTATCAACACAACTATAATTCAAGTATATGCCCCAACAACAGCTGCAGAAGAGAATGAATTTGAAGAGTTCTATAAACAAGTACAAGCTGAAATTGACAGAACATGCAAACAGGATATCCTGATAGTCATGGGTGACTGGAATGCAAAAGTTGGCAACAAAGAAGAAGGCAAAGTAGTTGGAAAATATGGACTTGGCAACAGAAATGAAGCTGGAGAAAAACTGATAGAATTCTGTAAGACCAATGATCTATTCATCTCAAACACCTTCTTCCAGAAACACAAGTGGCGACTGTACACATGGACTTCACCCAGTGGATTGTATAAAAATCAAATTGACTGCATCTGTGGAAGTCAACGATGGAAAAGCTCTATAACATCAACAAAGACAAAACCTGGAGCTGACTGTGGTACAGATCATCAACTACTAGTATGCAAACTCAAGCTAAAGTTGAAAAAGAGCAAACCACTCATGAATGCAGCAAAATATGACCTTGAGACTATATCACTAGAATTTAAAGACTGCCTGCAAAATCGATTTGCTGCTTTAGATACAAATGACAGAGCTCCGGAAGAATTATGGAATGACATCAAGAAGGTTGTGTTGGAAGAAAGCGAGAAGTCTACAAAAGGTGAAAAAGCAAAAACGGCCAAAATGGATGACGGAAGAAACTCTGAAAATTGCCCAGAAACGCAGAGAAGCTAAAGCCAGAGGAGAAGGAAATCTCTGTTACGTTCTGCAATTGTCTAACGTGCAGCAAGACAGGACAAGAAAAAGTACTATGACGACGCATGCAAGGAAATAGAAGCAGAAACTATTAGAGGAAGAACAAGATCGACTTTCCTAAAGCTATGAGAGTTAAAGAAAAAATTCCAGCCTTGAATTGGAATGTTACAAGATGCTCAAGGTTCTATGTTGAATGATGCTGAGAAGATCAAGAAAAGGTGGAAGGAATATACAGAGTTTTTATATGATAAAGATCAAGTGGACCAACAGCCGTTTCAACCTGTACCTTATGATCGGGAACCATTGGTGATGAAAGAAGAAGTTGAAGCAGCATTGAAAGCCTTATCAAAGAATAACAGCTTAATAAAAATTATAGAATCATGAAGTAACTCTATTCTTATTATAGGCACTCAACGTGACAGTGGATAAAAGGTCTGACTTACAGCGACGCTAAACATGGACTATTCGTCTTAGTTTAATGTGTCTTATAGCATCAATGACCATTTTTAAGGAACCAGTTACCACTGTGTTTTTCAATATAGTACTCTCAGAAAAAATTGCTAAGTATTCATTTCTTCAGCTGTATAGTAACTCTATCGAATTAATGAAATAGCACTTAGCCGCCTTCCAGCCGAGGACTTCTCCAGATCTCAACGCTCTCCCTGGGCACCACTGCGGCGTTTCACTGCCGCAGTTTCTTCAGGAGATCAATCCTAACCAGCAAATCTGTGCGCTAAACATAAATTAAAATGTGATTACTACTCCCAACATCTACACTATTTTAAATACCACACCAATAAAATCATCCTTTACTTAAAAAACTTGTGCTGCCCACGTCTTCTAAGGTTTCCAAAATATTCAAGACTAAAAAAACGTTCTTACGAACAAGATCTTTCCAAAGTCCTCATAGACGCCGCGCATGCGGGCTAGGGTGTCTAACCGCCCTTAAAACTCTCACTCATCAACACCTAATTAACTACAACTGGTTATGACTCGGACCATTCCCTTCGTAAATCAACAGCTCTTAATATGCGATATCACATCGCAACCAGAAGCCACCCATGGAATAAAAAATAACAATACTAACAAGTGTGTGCTATAATGATGTTCCTCAAAACCGTACTATAGTGCCCTGTAATAATAAAACTCCCTCATGTACATACCGTCCAGTCAATGGCAGCATTCAAACCCCCCGGAACAACAGACCCCAATCTGTAGATCCACCTGTTGATTTACGAAGAGAAGGGAACTCCAGTCTAGTCCCAGATCCCGTCCCGGTTCTTTGAAAGGAATGGAGCCTGAAGCAGGAAACCTCACAGGTAAGAGAAAAAGTAAACTGTGGGGGCTTTGGGTCCAGACGGGATATTTTTGAAATAAGGGTTTAGATAACGATTGAGTCTCTCTTTCTGGAGGGGAAGCGAGGGACTCCGCAGTTAGAATACATTCTCAGGGGCAATAAGTATAACTTCTCGGAGGAACGTTATACTGCTAGTTTTAGCTTGTTATGGTTATTGTTAGTTTCTGAATGTTACTTACTTAATTCTTGCTCCGGTGAGTCTACTTTGTCAATAGGTTACTGGAGTGAGGAGGCGGTGCCTGTATCCTTATACCAGTGTCATCAAAGAATGATGTTTTCTCAGTCTCCAAGCTGCTGGAAGAGGAGCACAACCCAGATTTTCCGGGACTAGACTGGAGTTCCTCCAGGAACTACAATTAGCAGGTAAGTCTAATTTACTCTTTTTGGCAGTCTCCCTTTATTTAAAAAAAAATTGTGTCCAGCTTTTGACAAAGGAGATCACGGTGGCCAGGGCTTGGCTCTGACTCATACTGGGCAGCAGATATAGCCTCCAAGACCTGCCTGGGCAAATTGCCCTTTTAAGGGTAGATCTTGTTTTCGGGGATGACCTAGAAAAGTTGGTGAAGGATTTGGGCAAAGTTGAGTCTCGGCAGCTTCCAAAGAGCTTCTTCAAAACTGTCCTTGTCTCACTCATTTTGTCCCTGGTTTTGAGACATCTGGCATTATCTGGGAAAGCAGTCAGCCCTCTATAGAAAGCCTAGGGACAAATCCCAGCCCTTTCATGGGGCCTGCAGGGCCCACAACTCTTCCACCTCAAAGCCCACCACATGCTCTGCTCAGTGATGAGTAGGGGACTCTCTCCAGGCTGCATCCAGTGTGTGTGTGTGGGGGGGGGGGTCAGCTCCAACATTTTCATCAGGAGTTGGGCCAAGGTCACTTCTATCTGTTAGGCTATCAAATCATTCAGCACTGCTATGTTCTGGAGTGCACAGGTGGCTCAGGGTAGTTTTGGCCAGGATACCTCCCGCATGGTTCATCAGTCACCTTGAGACAAGGGCTATTTGTCTAGTCTTGTTGCAATTTTGCTTTCTGGTCTGGGTCTTTTCAGACAAGGCTATGAAGTGGAGGAATTGCCTAATGGTTAGAGCACTGGCTTGGGAACCAATAAACCAGGATTCAGTTCCCACAAGCAATCTTTGTGGCCTTGGGCAAATCACTTAACTTAGATTTTCTGAGTCAATGGAGGGTTATCATTGTCCCTGTTTAATGCACATTACCAAGTTTCAGTTACAATGTAAACTGCTTTTACTGAAATGATAAAGTGGTATAAAAAAACTGTTAAATAAACGGCCAGGGGGATCCAGGAGTGCCGGAGTGACTCTCGAGATGACTCTTGTTCCCCTGGGTGGAGTGCTACCTGCAGGCTCTTTCTGCATAACATTGTGAGCATTGACAGGGTCGAGGCAAATTATCTCAGTTGGCACATGCTTATTCCAGGGGAGTGGGGACTCATGCACTCGGTGTTTCAGCTGGAGGCATTACTCCATGGATCTGATGGCAACACTGACTAGTTCCAAAACAGAGAGATTCAGCCATTTGGAAGGATGTTGACTGGCCACGGCCCTGGCCATGAAAACCCCTGCTTGTATATCTTTCTGCCTTGGCCTCTGATAGGCCATGTGATTTACAGGATTATCTAAGGTTGGCGATTCTAGTGCCTCTGGATTAGCAGCCAAGGCCATGGTATACCAACACGGTGAGGCTTCTTTTGGACCAGCCTCTTCCATTCAAGCAGAGAAGGGAGTTGTTTCAACAGAGGCCCATCTTGATGGACAACCCAGCTGCCTTCTCACTTACAGCTTGGATCTTGAGAGGCAGGGTTTAAGACGGAAGGGATATTCATCTGTGGTGATATCCACCCTGTTGAAGAAGAGATGTGGCACCACCTCTTTGGCCTATGTTCACATTGGGTGTGTCTTTAAGACATTGTGTCATCAGTGAGGCTCAGTGTCTTGGTGGACAGATGTGTTCTCTCCTTGTTGGCATTCTTCAGGATGGCCTTGATAAGGGCCTTGCCCTAAACTTCCTGAAAGTTCAAGTTGTGGCATTGGCATGTTTTTTGGAGACTAGCGGCAGGTCATCCAGTGGCTTAAGAACATAAGATATGCCATACTGGGTCAGACCAAGGTCCATCAAGCCCAGTATTCTGTTTCCAACAGTGGCCAATCTAGGTCATATGTACCTAGCAGTTTCCCCAAGAGACACAAGTTCCACAATGCTTGTACTGGGTCAAGCATTGATATCTTCGGTCACTTCTTAATAATGGTTTATGGACCTTTCCTCCAGGAACTTGTCCAAACCTTTTTTAAACCCAGCTACACTAACAGCCTTTACTACATCCTCCGGTAACAAATTCCAAAGTTTGATTACACGTTGAGTGAAAAAATATTTCTTTTATTAGTCTTAAATAGTTTACCCTGTAGCTTCATTGCATGTCCCCTAGTCTTTCTATATTCTGATAAGGTGAACAATCGATCTACGTTTACCCGTTCCACTCCGTTCATTAATTTATAGACTTCTATCATATCTCCCCTCAGCCATCTCTTTTCCAGGTTAAAGAGCCCTAACCTTTTTAGCCTTTCTTCATAGGAGTATCCTTCCATCCCCTTTACCATTTTGGTGGCTCTTCTCTGTACCTTTTCTAAAATCGCTATATCCTTTTTAAGATACGGCGACCAGAATTGCACACAATATTCAAGGTGCGGTCTCACCATGGAACGATATAGAGGCATTATAATATCTTTTGTTTTATTTTCCATTCCTTATCGTTTCTCCGGGCCAGTCCAGGGAAAGGTAGGGTTGTCAATCCCCTATAGCAGCTGAGGACTGAAGACTTCAAGTTTTCTTGAGAGGTGAAGCCACTCCCCCTGAGGGTAATCCAGCAGTCTTTCAGTTCTCAGCAGCTAAAGAGGATCGAATCCCTATTTCTCCCTCATAGGCAAACCTTTTGCTTATTTTTTCTTTCTTTGTTTTGAGAGAAATTATTTTGGCTCTAGCAGAGCTGATTGATTCTATAGTCCTGATGGTATTTTGCTGGGGTGCACTATTGCTTTAAGGATATTTGAGACGTGGAGAGATCCTTCCTGTGCGGTGTGAGGTAGAGCCTGCCTCTTTCACCGTCTCCGTCTCTCGCAACAGAGTGAGCCTGGGAGCCCCAGGTGTTTCCTCTGCACTGCACACTGCCGGTATTTGGAGTCCCGCTAGCAGCGGGGCTGCTTTGGGTGATCAGCATTTTTTTCCTCTCTTCGTTCCGGTGAGTCTCTGTGTTTTATTTTTCTCCTGTCACCATCGCATCGGCACGCACGGCACCGGCTCCGGGTTGTTTTCCTCACCGCCGTGTTTTTAACGGCGCCGTTCTTTATTGCCCGCTTCCGTTTTCAGTCGCGGCTTCAATTTTTTCTCATGGCAGACAAGCTGGCACTTAAATTAGACGAGCCGTCTTTGCCCGCGGGAAAGGCGGCCATTTTGGCGGCCTCAGTCAGTTCGCCGTCAGAACAGCCCCGGCCGCATAAAAGGAGGGCGAAGTCTTCTAAAGACACCGTTCCTCTAGAAAAGCCTTCACCATCAGTTTCTGCAACGCAGGAGGGCATGGGCTCCTTTTTTTCGCCTGAATTTATTTTGGCGATGCACAAGGCTTTTTTGCTCCGCTCTTCTCAGCCTGATCACTTTTCAGCGATTCCAAGTCCTGGGCCTGTTTCCCTTAATTTTCAGCTGCCAGAGGATCCTGGTGAGGGGTCTTCTCAGACTAAGGATGTTATTAAGGACCCTTTGGATCCCTTTGCTTCTATGCCTTCGGTTCTTCTGAGTCAAGGAGACGCAGAGATCTTGGCTGAAACAGGTTTAGATCTGGATGCAGATGACTTGGAGGAAGGGGAGATTGCTCCCGGAGAAGATCCAAATATTTTCAGGGTCTTCCGTAAAGAAGAGCTGTCAGCGCTTATTTCTCAGTCTTTGGCGGCGCTGCACTTGCTTCTTCCTTCGGCCTCTCAGGAACCTTTGGAGGATCCGTTGTTGCAAGGCTTTAAGGCTGAGCAACGGTGTTTCCCGATGCACAGGATTATCAAGTAGATGATTGAATCTGAATGGGAATGTCCAGAGGCTACCCTGCATGGCAGCCGCGCATTAGCTCGCTTGTACCCCCTTCCGCAGGAGGAAAAGGAGTTATTACGCATGCCAAAGGTGGATGCCATAATATCTGCAGTGACTAAAAAGACTACCATCCCTGTGGAGGGGGCGGCAGCTCTTAAGGACCTACAAGATAGAAAATTAGAAATTCTTCTCAAGCAGGCATTTGATTCTAGTGCTTTGGCGCTGCAAACTGCAGTTTGTGGAGCGTATGTGTCTCGGGCGTCCATTAGATGGTTGCACGGGGACGCTTCCGGGGAGTCTTCTTCGGAAGCTGCAGATTCTGCGAAATTGGAATCCGCCGCTGCTTATATGGCGGATGCTTTTTATGATTTGCTGCGGATTGCGGCTAAAACCATGGCCTCCCTGGTGGCGGCTCGGCGTTTTCTCTGGTTGTGTAACTGGTCTGCAGATGTATCCTCGAAATTGCGGCTCAGTAAATTGCCCTATAAAGGGAAATTACTCTTCGGGGAGGCGTTAGAGAAAATTGTGAAAGATTTGGGCGACTCTAAAGGGGGTCGTTTGCCTGAGGATAAGCCTAAGCCAACCAGAGGTACTGCGGGTTTCTGAGGCTCCGGTCGGGACTCCCGTAGATTTCGCGGGGCGCGCTTTGCTCCCTATTCCAGGGGTCGTTCTAGTTTTCGTGGGCAATCCTTTCGTGGAGCCAGAGGTTTTGCCAGGTCCTACTTTAGTGCCTCCCAACCCTCAGTTAAAAAGCCGCAATGAAGGTCTGCTGGTCCAGGCTTTAGTCCCTGTAGGCGGGCGCCTACAGAATTTTCTGGCAGCCTGGACCAACATCACTTCCGACAAATGGGTTTTGGAGATAATTCAGAAGGGGTATGCTCTAGACTTCGCCTGCCCTTTGTCGCCCGCCTTTGTAATGTCTCCCTCTGCGCCCGGTCTGAAGAACCAGGCCATTGCAGACACGCTCTTCCGCCTTCTGCAGCTGCGAGCGATAGTTCCCGTGCCTCTCGACCAATACGGTTGCGGTCGATACTCAATCTACTTTGTGGTCCCCAAAAAGGAAGGTACCTTTCGTCCCGTGCTCGATCTCAAAGGCGTAAACCGTACTTTGCGGGTACCTCACTTTCGCATGGAAACGCTACGTACAGTGATTCGGGCGGTGCGGCCGTGAGAATTTCTCTCGTCCATCGATCTCATGGAGGCCTATCTTCATATTCCCATCAGACCGTCTCATCAGCGATTTTTGCGTTTTGCCCTTCCGATGGGGCATTTCCAGTTTCAAGCGTTGCCCTTCGGTCTCGCTACGGCCCCGCGGACGTTCACGAAGCTGATGGTGGTTGTTGCAGCGGTGCTTCGAAAGGAAGGTATCAGAGTTCATCCTTATCTCGACGATTGGTTGATCAGAGCCGATTCTCGCTCGGCTTCGGTGGAAGCGACCGCTCGCGTAGTACAACTTCTCGAACAGCTCGGTTGGGTGATCAATCGGGCCAAAAGTCACCTAGAGCCGTTGCAACAGCTGACTTATCTCGGAGCATTCTTCGACACCGAGCGGGGGAAAGTCTTTTTGCCCGAGGTGCGCGTCGAGAAGCTTGTGCAACAGGTGCAAGTTTTTCTGCGGCTCACAACTCCGTCGGCGTGGACCTATTTACAACTCTTGGGGTCCATGGCGGCGGCGCTGGATCTAGTCCCGTGGGCCAAGGCTCACATGCGGCCTTTACAACAAGCGTTGCTTTCCCGATGGTCACTGCAGCTTCACCCACTCTCGCAGCGCCTGCCCTGTCCCGACCTCGTGAGACACAGTCTGGAGTGGTGGTTAGTTCGGGATCATCTAACGGCGGGTGTTCCCTTACAGGAGCCCTCGTGGGTGTTGGTCACCACGGATGCCAGTCTCTCCGGATGGGGAGCTCATTGTCAGACACACATTGCTCAGGGTGCTTGGTCCCCGGAGGAGAGCTTGTGATCGATCAACCGGCTGGAGCTTCGCGCGGCTCGTCTTGCCCTACTGCACTTCGCGCCTTACCTCAAAGGAACGGGGGTCAAGATTTTCTCCGACAATGCCGTGACGGTCGCATATATCAATCGTCAAGGGGGAACCAAGATTCTTTCTCTCCTCTCCGAATGTCAGGAAATGATGATGGTTTGGGCAGAAGCCAATCTCCTGGCGATTTCAGCGGCACATGTAGCTGGCAAGGAGAATGTGCAGGCAGATTATCTCAGCTGCAATGTACTCGATCTAGGGGAATGGGAGTTGAACGCGGCAGTTTATCACGAGCTGATGTTGCGTTGGGGGCAGCCGATAATGGATCTTATGGCGACCTGCAGCAATGTCAAGGCCAACCGTTTCTTCAGCAGGCGCAGAGAACATATGTCAGAAGGTCTTGATGCTCTCGTGCAGCCCTGGCCACGGGACTCTTTTTTTTGTACGTTTTCCCGCCTTGGCCGATGTTGAGTCGAGTTATCCAGCGCATAACGCAACACCGGGGGATGGTGATTCTCATAGCTCCGGATTGGCCTCGTCGTCCTTGGTATGCCGATCTAGTTCGACTCCTCATAGCTCAACCTTGGCCTCTTCCGGTCCGCGTCAATCTGTTGCATCAGGGTCCGATTCTCATGCCACGAGTGGATCGCTTCTTACTTACGGCTTGGCTCTTGAAAGGGCTCGCTTAGAACGCAAAGGGTATGCGAGTTCCGTTGTAGCCACCTTACTTCAATCTAAGAGGCCTGGGACTTCTCTGGCATATGTATGAGTATGGCGTCTTTTCGAAAATTGGTGTGGACAGCGCAATGTTCCTCCAATGGTCTTCTACCTTACCTCAGCTGCTCCTCTTTCTCCAGCATGGCTTGGACAAAGGGTTGGCTCTTAGTACCCTTAAGGTTCAGATAGCCGCGCTTGCTTGTTTTAGGGGATCAGTGCAACGTCGCCGTCTTTCGGCGCATCCGGATATACATCGCTTTTTACGTGCAGCAAAGATTCTCCGTCCTCCAGTGTGTCCCATAGTGCCTCCTTGGGATTTGAATATAGTGTTGGAAGCTTTTTCCCGGTCGCCCTTAACTTCCCTCTGCTCTCAGGATCTCCGAGAGTGTTCATGGAAAACGGCCTTCCTTGTGGCTTTATGTTCGGCACGCCGCATTTCGGATTTGCAGGCCTTGTCTTGCCAGGAGCCTTATCTTCAATTTCTTCCCGAACGGGTTTTGCTACGGACGGTTCCTTCCTTTTTACCGAAAGTACTCTGTTTTCCATGTTAACCAATCTGTGGCGTTGCCTATATTTTCTGAGACGTCCGCTTCTCCTATGGACCGTGCGCTCAAACATTTGGATCTTGGGCGGGTCTTAAAGACGTACCTTCGGGTGTCGCAACCCTTTCGGAAAACAGACAGGCTCTTTGTCCAGTGTGCAGGTCCTCGGAAGGGTCAAGCAGCGTCTAAGTCCACCATTGCGCGTTGGGTTCGCTGCGCGATTGGGGCAGCTTACGCTGCTCAAGGCATATCGCTGCCGGTTGGTTTGAGGGCTCATTCCACTCGAGCTCTAGCGACTTCCTGGGTAGAGTATGCTTTCGTTCTGCCAGTAGATATCTGCAGAGCAGCGACGTGGTCTTCGTTGCATACTTTTGCGAAGCATTACCGGTTGGATGTACAGGCCAGGGACGATGCGAAAGTGGGGGCCTCGGCTCTTATCGCAAGTCTGGCGGATCCCTCCCGTGTGTAGGTACTGCTTTGGTACTGCCCTACCTTTCCCTGGACTGGTCCGGAGAAGCGATAAGGAAGATGAAATTAGGTCTTACCTGCTAATTGTCTTTCCTTGAGCTTTCTCCGGGCCAGTCCAGGGTCCCACCCTTTTCGGTTTTCCGAGAAGTTTTTTGCGTAACTATAAGAATTTCACCATATCTGCGTGTTCGTCTGAGAGGGGACAGGTTGGGGCTTCTAGGTTTCACTCAGTACCAATCTATAATGTATATAAGATTAAAAAAAAAAAAAAAAAAGGAGCAAATTTCTTGGCTTCCGGGTTTTTGGGGACTATAGAATGTTATCAGTTTTTCAAGGGTTAATCTGCTGTTTGTCAGTTCTTTCGTTTTAGTTGCTTTGTCAGAAGGAGACTGCTGGATTACCCTCAGGGGGAGTGGCTTCACCTCTCAAGAAAACTTGAAGTCTTCAGTCCTCAGCTGCTATAGGGGATTGACAACCCTACCTTTCCCTGGACTGGCCCGGAGAAAGCTCAAGGAAAGACAATTAGCAGGTAAGACCAAATTTCATCTTCCTTTCCTTATCATACCTAGCATTCTATTTGCTCTCTTGGCCGCTGCTGCACACTGGGCCGAGGGTTTTAACATGGTATCCACAATGACGCCTAAATCTTTTTCCTGGGTGGTGGTTCCTAATGTGGAACCTTGCATCATGTAACCATAGTTTGGGTTGTTCTTCCCTAGGTGCATAACCTTGCACTTGTCCACATTAAATTTCATCTGCCATTTTGATGCCCAGTCTTCCAATTTATCAAGATCCTCTTGCAATTTTTCACAATCCTCTTGGGTTTTAACAACTTTAAATAGTTTTGTATCATCTGCAAATTTGATAACCTCACTCGTTATTCCACTTTCCAGGTCATTTATGAATATGTCAAAAAGCAGCAGACCCAGCACAGATCCCTAGGGTACACCACTATTCACCTTTCTCCATTGGGAAAATTGGGTATTTAGCCCAACCCTCTGCTTTCTATCTTTTAACCAGTTCCTGATCCACAATAGTACACTGCCTCCTATCCCATGACTCTTTTGTTTTGCCAAAAGTCTCTGAGGGACCTTGTCAGGGTTTTTCTTCCTACGCACCGCGCAGTCGGCTTGTGAGGGTTGATTCAGCCATTTCTCAGCAGACCGCGTCCGTCGGTGTGGCATTATCTCCAGCTCATTGGTACGATGGCGGCGACAATCGACTTGGTGCCCTGGGCAAGGGCACATATGAGGCCGTTGCAGAGAGCGTTGCTCAGATGCTGGTCTCGCCAGAACGATCGGCTGTCCTGGAGGCTTCTATGTCCGGAGGAAATGCGGAGAGCTTTGCGGTGGTGGTTGCTTCTGGGATCGTTAGAAGAGGGCATGCCCTTGGAGACTCCAGGGTGGTTGCCGCTGACTACAGATGCGAGTCTTCTGGGCTGGGGAGCTCATTTTCAAGGAAGGTTCGCGCAGGGTCAGTGGACCGAACAGGAGAGAGTGTGGTCCATAAACAGGTTGGAACTGCGGGCGGTAGCATGTGTGCTACTGAGTTTTCAGCCCTATCTGCGGGGCAGAGCGATCAGAGTGTTTTCAGACAATGCGACCGCAGTTGCCTACATCAACATGCAGGGAGGCACCAGCAGTGCGCCCCTGGAGGCCGAGGCAGATCGGTTGTTCGAATGGGTCGAGCAAAACCTTCAGGCTCTGTCGGCAGCACATATAGCGGGAGTGGACAATGTGGAAGCCAGTTATTTGAGTCGTGTGAAGATAGATCCCGGAGGGTGGGTGCTTCACCTGGAGGTGTACGAGATGGTGGTGAGGTGTTGGGGGTCTCCAATAATGGATCTCATGGCAACATTCAAGTCAGTAAAGGTAGGTCAGTTTTTCAGCAGAAGGAGAGAGAGAATGTCGGAGGGGATAGATGCCCTCATTCAGGACTGGCCGGCAGGGCATCTGCTGTACGTATTCCCTCCATGGGTGTTAATAGGCCGGGTAGTGCGACGCATAGAGCGGCACAAAGGTCTAGTGATTCTGATCGTGCCGGATTAGCCAAGGTGGCCTTGGTATGCGGATTTCAGGAGCCTGGTAGTAGGGAAGCCGTGGTGGCTACCGGTCAGGGAGGATCTGCTGTCGCAAGGCCCGGTGCTTATGCTGCAGGTGACTCGTTTCTCGCTTACGGCATGGCTCTTGAAAGGGCAAGGTTAAGAGCTAGAGGGTACTCGGAGGCGGTCATAGGTACCTTGTTGAGTGCTCGTAGAAGGTCCACTTCTCTAGCATATGTTCGAGGGTGGCGCATATTTGAGGCTTGGTGTGTTGACAGGAAGTGGCAGCCTATGCGGGCGTCGGTACCGCAGGTTTTGGCTTTCTTGCAGGATGGTTTTTGAGAGAGGTTTAGCTGCTGCTTCCTTGAGAGTACAGTTGGCAGCGCTCTCTTGTTATAGGGGGAAAGTCAAGGGGCAAGCGCTGGGCGCTCATGCAGATGTTAAGAGATTTTTAAGAGCGGTGGGGCTGCTAAGGCCACCGAGCAGGCAGGTAGTTCCTCTGTGGGATCTGCAATTTTTATTTATTTTATTTATGCTATTCTTCTATACCGCTTTTTCCAGAGATCAAAGGCGGTTTACATATAACAAATATTAAACAAGGTTTTACATGGAATAGCGTTTTAACTATATACAGTTAACCTTTCATGAACAATATCAAATTGTAGTAACTTTTTATATCTTGAAATTAATTGAAGTCAACTCAAGCAACAATAACAATGCATTGACATGCGATAGCATGCCATTAACTATTTACAAACATTTCTCATTAATCGTAGTTTTGTAAGACTTTCATTTTTCTTTTTAGGTGTATTAGGGGTTTTTTAATCTGGGGTTATGGTGGATTGTTAGGGAGGTGTAATATGGAGGATGGGGGGGGGATTCATTTAAATTTGCAAAGTGTTCTGTGAACAGATGTGTTTTTAGTTCTTTCCGGAATAGATGAAGGTCTTTTATTTTGCGGAGGTTTAGTGGAAGTTTATTCCATAGGGTGGGGACTGCTCTGGAGCTTGTGGTTTTCTTTGTTTTGCGGATGGATTTTTTTATGTCTAGAGAATAGGTTGCGTTTTGTCTGCGGGTTCTAAGTTCCTTTGGAGCATGTAGTAGGGTTTAAGTTTAAGTACAATTTGATATACCGCTCAGGCCAAAGCATTAGAGCGGTTTACAATACAATATATTACAGAAAACAAGAAAAGAACGCCATTTATGAGATAGGACAGGTTTAGAGAGACAGTGACAGTTAAAAGAAAAGAAGAATCAAGAAGGAAGGAAAGCAGCAGATTGCAGCCATAATATAACAGCCTGACAGATAAGCCCAACGATTATAAAGTAGACTTTACTCACACGCCACGGACCTACGCCTAAGGGCCACGCCAAAGGGCCCTCTGGCGAGGCCATCAGGCGCGGGCCCGCAAGGCGCGGGTGCGCCTCAGAAGCGGCTGTTTTTAAGCCGTTGGAAGGGCTGCTGATTGGCAGGCGAAGGAGGAGAGAAAGGAGCTCCCGCTCACTCCCGATGATATCTGCTGGTGGTTAGATGTGAGGGTGAGATGCCATTGAGAAGTTTAAATGTGGTTAAGAGTATTTTATATGATATTCTGCTATTTATGGGAAGCCAATGTAGTTCAGCGAGAATGGGAGTTATGTGGTCAGTGAGGTGAGCTTTTTTTGTTACTCTGGCACAGATGTTTTGAGTCTTTGAAGTAGGTTGGTATTTGTGAGTGGGAGGCCAATTAGGAGACTATTAACAATAGTCGAAATGGGGAGTGATAAGTGTACTGATGACAGATCTGAAATCATGTGTGTCTAGGAGCGGTCGTAAGTGTTGTATGGTCTTAAGTTTATAGAATATGGTCTTCACTGTTTTTTTATGTGAGGGAGCATACTAAGGGTGTGATCTAGTATAATCCCTAAGTATTTTACCTCTTTTTTTTTTTTAACTGGAATTTTGGTGTTATTGATTATTATAGTTTCTGGGTGAATAGTGTCTGGTTTTCTTGACACAAACATCGCTTCTGTTTTTTTAGGTTAATGCTGAGGTTATTATTTTCTAGCCATGTATCTGCCTCTCTGATACAATTTGATAAGTTCTGGTAAGTGGGATTGTTTGTGTTTATTGGTAAGGTGAGCATGATATCGTCTGCGTATATGTAGTGGTTGACTTTATATTTTTTGAATATATTTGTGATGGGTTGCAGGTATAGGTTGAAAAGGAGGGCTGAGAGAGCCGAGCCTTGTGGAATACCTTGCCCTTGTGTGAATGATTCTGAAGTGTTTTGTCCTAGTTGGACGCGTATCGATCGATTTGTAATGTATGATATAAACCATTGTAGAATTGTCCCTCCAATTCCCAGATTTTGTAGTCTGTTAATGTTATGGTGGATATTGTCGAAGGCAGCAGCTTTATCAATGAATATGAGGATGAAACCTTGGTTGCTGTTCCTGTTCGGTAATCCAGTTTAGTCCTCCACAATCTGGTAGTGCCCCTCCTCCTGCAGCCTGGAGACTGGACCAATCAAGTCTTCTGTAGTATATATGCAGACGGAGCTCCCAGAAGCCCCCAGTGTGTCCAGTCTCCTTGCAGCTTGAGGACTTCTGTGCCCTTTCTGGGCACACTAAGTGACACTTGAAGGAGCAACACTAGTTAGTTAGTTCTTTTGGGGTTTCGTTTTTGGTCATTTATTTACCATTTATTTACCATTTATTTGCTAGGTAGCTGTATCTTTAAAAAAAAAAAAAAAAGCATTGCACAGGGGACATCCTGGGGGAAGCCAGACCTGCTTGGGCTCCTGCCTTCCTGCCTGGGAATTTCTGAACCCTGGGTTGAGCTCTCCCCTAGGCTGTACGGGGAAGAGCCATACCTGATTCAGCATTGCCTGTCACTTGGAGAAGTTGGCTGAGTTCCTTGCTGTTTCCTGAGCTGGTAGGAATTTTCCTTGCTTTAACTTTTCAGCTCCCTGTTTGCATTGTCAGAGGCTCTGTCGGCTCCCCTGGCTCCCAAATTGCACTTTTTCCTGATTTTTTTCGCTTGCCCTGTATTAGAGGGTCGTTTTCTTTCTTTTCCATATTATTTGGTTACCTTTGTATTTTCGCGCCCTTTTTTACCGCGGGTGAAAAAGTGCGGCGGCCATTTTGAATTTCTAAAGTGTGCTTTTTAAAGGCACTTTTTAACACTTGTGCACGGGTTCCCCTTGCATTTTTGGGGTTTCTTTTGCTGACGATTTTTCTCAGGGCACCCCTAGGATTCTGGGGAGTGTTTTGTTGTCTGTAAAAAAAAAAAAAAAACGTTTTAAATTTCAGTCTGTACTGTTTTACATAGGGTTGGTCCCTTTGGTGTGGGCTTCCCTGGTTCTGTTCCATTCTTTCCCGCTGAGCGGAGGTTGCCTTAGCATGTATGCCAAACCCCAATACGTGATTTGCGGGTCCCGCAGAGGTGCAGTGACTGACTCTGGCATCTGCAGGGGCTGCACCTCAGTTTCTTCAGACCTGGAATGTCTTTCTCCCACTGCTGTCTGTAGCTCTGTGGTAACTCGGTTGATTTTTCTTGATTTTTCAGCGATTTTAGGCATTTCTCTCATGCCTGCAACCCTCCCACCTTCTCCTTTGACGTTTTAAGTTAATTCCTTAGTTTTTGGGGGTTTTAATTCACTCTTTTTGTGTTTTATTTTTGCTGGCGGCCATTTTGAATAGCTAATGAGCCTCGGTTTTGGGCGGGAAGCCAGATTGCTTCTCTGCTGGCTTCTCACAGCTATATTGCTGTTTCAGTTTTTTTCCACAACACTTGCTAGATGTCAGTTGTGCAGAGGTTACTTTTTTCTCTGCCTATGTATGAACAGAAGGGATAGAAAGTACAGAAGGCATGGATAGAGACCAGTATGCAATTCAGAGCCACAGTACAATGCTGAGTCACTGACGAAGGGTGCAGGGCTCATGGGTTACATTCCCCACTGTGCCCAACAAAGAAGGCTGGCTGAGGCATTACCTATTATGGGGAATATTGTTGAATGCCTGTTCCTGCGGGACGCAGTTATTTGTTTTTAGTTCTCCCTGTGCCTTATTCCGGTTACGCTGCATAGGCTGTCAGAAGAGACACAGGGACCTCATGCATCCGCTCTGCTCTTCCCCCAGCATCTTGCTTCCCCAGATGACCTTGGGAACTCCGGAGCTTGGCTTCAGGGGAGCTCTCCATTGGCTTTACGCTGCACTGAGTCTTTACCACGAGAGTTTGGATACCTCCAGGAAGTTCAGGTATCATTTTTTGTATGAAAACTGTGAGTACTCTGTTTTTGTTTTTTCTTCCTCGCCTCAGCTGCTCTGGGATGATTTCAGCTGTATCCGGACCGGCTGCCTCTGAGTTTTGAAGTTCCTATTTTAAATTTTTAGTCCCCAAACTGCAGCCGGGTTACTTTGTACGTCCTACTGATTATTGTACCTGTCTTATTCAATATACCATTTGGTTGAGGTTTTAAGTCAGTGTTTTGGATCCTGTCTGTTTTGGGCTTGGCCTAATTAAGCATGCTCACTGTAATTTTCCTACGGCTGGATTGCGCTTCTACATCCCTCCCCAGAAACACCTTTCAGCCCCTACCATGGAGGTCTGAATGGCAGCGGAGGGATCCCACTCTAATTTCCCTACTTTCAGTCACGGTAATTGCCTTACCCTGACTTGAAAGTTTCTCTATGCCAGCACAGTGAATGACTGCCAGTTCCCTTCTCAGTTCTGTGAATACCTGACAGCTTTTCGGTGCCAGCGGCTGTTTTGTTTTTCTCTTCGGTGTTTCTTTTTAGAGGAAACAGCTCTAAACAGCAGTTTCCACACATTTAATCATGCTGTGGAGGCACGTGGAGTTTCACAATCCGTTTCTTGAAGAGTCTTGGGTTTCCCTGAGCCTTCCTTGCTTTTTGTTTTCAATGCAAAAAAAAAAAAATATATAAACCCCACACAAGAAGAGGAAAGGTGGTTTAAGTCTCTACAATGCCCTTTCTCTGGCTGTATTATAGCTGAAATGTACTCAGCCGAAGGGAACATTAATAGCTTGCTTGTGTTCCACCTGCACGCTGCATCCCGGAGGTTTTCCCCATGCCCACTGCGTTGCTAGCTGGGTCCCTCAGCACCTTATCTCCCCCCTCCTCAGAGCCCCTGCTGCAGGATCTTCCACAGCCGCTGAAGACCACATTACACATTCCCATCCGGCCGTCTCATCAACGGTTTCTCCGCTTCGCTCTTCCGTGGGGCCCCTTCCAATTTCTGGCCATGCCGTTTGGTCTCGCCACGGCCCCCCGCACCTTCCAAACGTGATGGTAGTGGTCGCGGCGGCCTTGTGCAAAGAGGGCGTCCTGGTCCATCCGTATCTCGACGACTGGTTGATTCGGGCAAAGTCCAGTCGGGAGTGTGTGCACGTCACGAGCAGGGTGGTGGCTCTGCTGCGGTCCCTCGGCTGGGTGGTGAAAGAATGCAAGAGTTGTCTGTGCCCGACGCAGGATCTCGAGTATCTGGGAGTGTGCCTCGACACAGCACGGGGCTTGGTGTGCCTGCCGGAGCGTCGCATTCGGTCTTTGTCCGACTCTTCAAGGGGATGCCCGCTCCGTCTGCATGGTGGTACCTGCAGCTCCTCGGTACGATGGCAGCAACCTTGGAGGTGGTGCCCTGGGCGCGCTTCCACATGCGCCCGCTGCAGAGTTCTCTGCTGCGCCGTTGGTCCAACCAGTTCGACTCGTTGAACAGGAGATTGCCTTGCTCAAGGGCGGTTCGCTGTTCACTCCGGTGGTGGCTCTCCTCCGAGAACCTGACGCAGGGATTCCCTGGAGCCTCCACTTTGGGTTCCGTTCACAACGGATGTCAGCTTAACCGGCTGGGGGGCTCCCTGCGAGACCCGCTTCGCTCAAGGGGAATGGTCTCCCCTGGAGACTTCTTGGTCGATCAATCCGCCTCGAATTACGGGCGGTGCGGCTAGTTCTCGACCGGCCGGTGCGAGTCCTCTCGGACAAGGCGACCAGCGTAGCTTTCATCAATCGCCAAGGGGGCACCGGCAGCGTGGCCCTGGATTCAGAAGCGACGGCCTTGGTCAATTGGGTGCAGTCTCGTCTTCTGGCCATCCCGGCAGCGCATATTGCAGGCGCAGACAATGGTCAGGCCGATTTTCTCAGCAGAGTGCGGGTGGACCCCGGAGGGTGGCAGCTAAGCCCGCAAGTTTACGCGCCAATAGTTCGTCGGTGGGGGCCGCCCATCATGGATCTCATGGCGACATTTCAATCGGCCAGGACAGGACGCTTCTTCAGCAGGCGAAGGGAGCGCATGTCCGAGGGGCTCAACGCTCTCATTCAGCCGTGGCCAACGTCCGGTCTTCTTTATGTCTTTCCTCCGTGGGCTCTGATCGGCCGGGTCGTTCAGCGCATCGAGGGCCATCGGGGTCGAGTGTTCCTGGTGGCCCCGGATTGGCCTCGGAGACCCCGGTATGCCGATCTGGTCCGGTTGCGCGACGGCATTCCTTGGCTCCGGTCCGCGCGGCCGGATCTTCTTCAGGGTCCCTTGCGGATGCCCCACGTGGGTCGATTCTCGCTTACGGTTTGGCCATTGAGAGGGCTCGGCTGAAAAAGATGGGTTACTCCCCCGCGGTGATTTCTACCCTACGGCGGGCGAGGAAAAAGTCCACTTCTCTTACTTACGTTCGGATTTGGGGGATCTTTGAAGACTGGTGCTCCCGGCGTGGAGTCCGGGCGGCGACTGTTTCCGTTTCCGTCGTTTTAAGTTTCTTCAGGATGCTTTTGATAAGTGCCTTGCGGCTAGTTTCCTGAAAGTCCGGTTGGCGGCTGTCTCTTGTTATCGAGGCAAAGTTTTAGGCCGTCTTCTCGGTTCTTATCCGGACGTACGTCGTTTTGTTACGGCTGTTCATTTGCGGCCCTCCCGCAGGATTTTCATTCCTCCGTGGGACTTGAATCTAGTGCCGCGGGCCCTGGTTCGTGAACCTTTTGAACCCCTGAGTAGGGCGTCTCTGAAAGATCTTACGCTGAAGACAGTTTTTCTTGTAGCCGTCTGTTCGGCACGGCGTATTTCAGATCTACATGCGTTGTCCTGCCGAGAACCTTTTTTGTCTTTTTCCCCGGTCTCTTCCTTTTTGCCAATGGTGGTTTCTCCTATTCATGTGAATCAGGCAGTGTTTCTTCCGGTTCTTTCTTCGCACTCTGTCGGGTCGGCGGACAAAAGTCTTCACCGTCTCGATGTGGGTTGTGCACTTCGTCGTTATTTGAAGGCTACCGAATTTTTTAGGAAGGCTGACCGGCTATTTGTGCTCTTCGGTGGTGCACGTAACGGGGAAGCGGTGGCTAAGGCCTCCATTGCAAGATGGCTCAAGGAAGCGTTCGCGTCTGCGTATTTGTTGCAGCAGCGGTCTATTCCGGAGGGGCTACTGGCTCATTCCACTAGGGCTCAGGCGACCTCTTGGGCGGCGTATAGCCTAGTTCCGCCAGCAGATATCTGTAAGGCGGCCGCTGGTCGTCTCTGCATGCTTTCAGTGAACACTATCGTTTAGATGTGTCAGCGGCTCTGGATTCCTGTTTGGTTCGGCGGTTCGGCGCGCCGGATGGTAAGGTCCCGCCCGGTCTTGACTGCTCTGTTACATCCCGATTGTGGAGGACTAAACTGGATTACCGAACAGGAAATGGAAATTACACTAACCTGGTAATTGTAGTTCCTGGAGGGTCCAGTTTAGTCCTCCTTCCCTCCCGACTATCTGATATAATAATGCGGCGCGCTTTCCGAACGGTGGATCATAAGACGGTTCCTCTTGCCGTTCGAACCTTTTTTTTGCAGCCGCGTTTTTGGCTATGGCTCTTTCTTTCTCAGGTGTTCAGTCAGCTCCTGAGATTTCTGATACGGAGCTGTGTTTTGATTTCTGGGGCGTCTGTTCCAGCACAATACAGTGTTCTGACTTCCTCGTTTGGGGAGAAAGTTGGATATGTTTGTGGGGGGAAACAAATTGTTCCTTAATTATGTCATTTTCATTATGTCATTTTGTATATTAATCTAATGTGTTGCTTCGTTAAGTATGCTTTGTTACTAGTACACTGGGGGCTTCTGGGAGCTCCGTCTGCATATATACTACAGAAGACTTGATTGGTCCAGTCTCCAGGCTGCAGGAGGAGGGGCACTACCCGATTGTGGAGGACTAAACTGGACCCTCCAGGAACTACAATTACCAGGTTAGTGTAATTTCCATTTATCTGTGCCTTTAATGAGGTCGTCCATGAGTGTTATTAGTAAGGTTTCGACCCCTTAGGATGGGCGGAAGCCGAATTGGTGTGAGTCAAGTGGTGCATGTGTCGATAAAATCTTGTAATTGGAGTTGTATGATTTTTTCAATTACTTTGGCGATAAAAGGTATGCTGGCTATGGGCCTATATGAGATCGGGTCTTTAGGATCGAGTTTGTTTGTTTTTTAGGATAGGGCGTAAGGAGGTATGTTTTAGGGCGTTTGGCATAATGCCTTGTGATAACGATTGATTTACTATATTTTGTATATGTATAGCGAGTTCCGCTTTGGTGTTTTTTATCCATGACACAGGGCATGGATCTAGGGGGGAGGTGGTGGTATTGATCATTGTTATGACATTGAGAAGGTGTTTTTTATCAATCTCTTGAAAGGTTGTCCATTTATTTGTGTGTTTTGAGTCTGTGTGTATTGTTGTGGTTGTGTTGGATGATTTGTTTCTTAGTTTGTCAGCGAAATGTGTTGCAAGTGTTTGTACACTTATCTTTGGGTGCTCAGGTTCAGGAATTTGGGTTTTTGTTAGTGTTTTTACAATTGCAAATAATTCTCTCGGACGGTTGATGGCCATGTTTATTACTTTTGTGTGATAATCTCTTTTCGATCTGTTGATTGTATCTTTGTACTTGTTGAGAAGACTCAAGTATTGAGCTTTATTATCGTTTGTTTTAGTTTTTCTCCATCGTTTTTCTTGTTTTCTTAGTTGTTTTTTTAGATTAGTGAGGTCTTTATTAAACCATTTTTCAGACTTTTTTATTTGTTTTTTTTTGTGGCCAGGGTGGGAGTTGCTGCTTTTTTTATTATTGAGTTCCATTGGTCTGTTATGTTGACGTCAGTCGAGTTATTTGTAAATTTGGGTATTAGTGTCCAGAAAAGTATCTTTGTCAAAGTGAGTAAAGCGGGATTTATGAGGTGTTGGAGTTGTTGCAATGTTGGTAGGTGAATGTGAGAGTAAATTGAAGGTTATTAAGTGGTGATCTGACCATGGTACTTCTGTAGTAATAGGGGAGGTGTGTAGTTGGTGTTTATTGAGTGGGGAGGGGATGAATATGAGGTCTAGGGCATTTCCTTTTGTGTGTGTGAGTGCATGATTTGGTTATAACCCATTTCTTTCATGGAATCCATAAAATTGGTTGTGTTAAGTGATGGGAGGTTCAGATCACCTAATATGATGAGTGGTTTTCTCTGTGAGGCTATGCATGCAAGTTCTAGGATAGGGGTGAGATTTTTGTGGTCAGCTGAGGGGGGTCTGTAGATGAGGCACAGTGCAAGGGTTTTATTTTGTATATTTATTATGTCCATACCATCTACGTTATTTACATTTGTTAGTGTGTACTGGAGTTCTTTTTTAGCAATGATAAGGGCTCCTCCTCCTCTTTTTGCCTCTCGGTGGCAGTTGAATAGGTCATATTGTTGTATGTTAAGTTGGGCTAGGAGGACTGTGTCAGTGGGTGAGAGCCATGTCTCTGTGATGAGAAGAACGTCAGGTTTTTTTATCAGTGATCAAGTCATTAATTATTGGTATTTTTTCGTATGGACCGTGCATTTATGAGGATGAATTTTCTGATGGTGTGTGTGTTAGAAGAGCTGTTCATATGTTTGACTTGCTGTAGATTTTATTTGTATTAGTCTTGGATGTCTGTGGGTGTTGAGACGGTGAGTTTGGTTGTGTGCATAAGTGTATGTTTGTGGTGTGTTGTGTTGTGAATGATGGGAATGGTCCTCGTTAAATTCCTTTGTCAAGCATTACCGTCTGGATGTACAGGCGAAAAGGGATACCTGTTTTGGAGCAGCAGTTCTTCAGGCTGGTCTAGCAGGTCCCGCCCGTTGAATTCTTTCACTGCTCTGTTACATCCCCAGAGTTTCCGGGACTAGACTGGAGGGATGATGAGGAAGAGTAAATTAGACTTACCTGCAAATTTGATAACCTCACTCATTATTCCACTTTCCAGGTCATTTATGAATATGTCAAAAAGCAGCGGACCCAGCACAGATCCCTGGGGTACACCACTATTCACCTTTCTCCATTGGGAAAATTGGTCATTTAGCCCCACCCTCTGCTTTCTATCTTTTAACCAGTTCCCGATCCACAATAGTACACTGCCTCCTATCCCATGACTCTTTAGTTTTGCCAAAAGTCTGTGATGAGGGACCTTGTCAAAGGCTTTCTGAAAGTCCAGATACACAATATCAACCGACTCACCTTTGTCCACCTGTTTATTCATTCCTTCAAAAAAACATAACAGATTAGTAAGACAAGATCTTCCTTGTCTAAAGCCATGTTGGCTGTCTCCCATTAGGTTGTGACTATCTACATGCTGAGTAATTTTATTCTTTATGATGGTTTCTACCATTTTTCCCGGTACTGACGTCAGGCTCACCGGTCTGTAGTTTCCCGGATCACCCCTGGAACCCTTTTTAAAAATTGGTGTTACATTGGTGATCCTCCAATCTTCAGGTATTAGAGATGATTTTAATGATAGTTCACAGATTACTGCTAGCAGTTCTGCAATCTCATATTTCAGTTCTTTCAACACCCTTGGATGTATACCATCCGGCCCAGGTGATTTGCTACTCCAGTTTATCTAATAGTTGTAAGACATCTTCCCGATGTATCAATATTTCCTTCAATTCTTCCGCACCTTTAAATACCACTTCAGTCATGGGTAACATCCCTACATCTTCCTCAGTAAAGACCGAAGCAAAGAATTCATTCAGTCTCTCCGCTATCGCCTTGTCGCCTCTTAGGCTTCTCATCCAGACATCTTACTTCCTCTGAGGCATGCATAACTTGCATCTTCCAGTGCAACCAATGGTCCCACTGTAGAATCTTAACATGGTTCTTAGTCTTTACTGAGTCCTGCTTCAATGGCTTGAAAGGAGCCACTGTCAATCTGTCCCTCAAAACAGCGTTTTTAGTGGCCATTTACTTGGCACATCGCATATCTAAGCTGCAGACTTTTGTTGTTGAGACCTTTACCAGATCACCTTGGCAGGGGGGAGGGGGGGTCTCACTTCATCCAGTTGCTTCCTTCCTTGTCTAAGGTGGCCTTCAGCCTTTCATGTGAACTGTGGTGTGTCTACCATCCTTTTTTTTTTTTTTTTTTGGACAATTGCTCAATGTCCATATTTCTATGCCACAGGCAAAGTCATTAGCATACTTTTGCGTTACTTGAAAATGAATTAACTCCATCAGATTGACAGACTGTTCATGTTTTGCTGGGCAACATAAAGGAGAGGCAGCCTCCAAGCCTACTTTGGGGTGTTGTATTAGAGAAGCAGTGCTTTCTGTTTGTGTTGATGAACAAGCGTGGACCATCAGGGCTGAGGGGGAAAGGGGGTGGAGAGGCCAGCTGGTCCTTGTGTGAAGCATTATCATTTGGATTTGCAGGCTGGATCGGAGTCTGCCTTTGTGGCCATGGTCTTCAGGGCAACTGTCTCTCCCTCCTGCCTGTTTAGGATGCAGTTTGTGTATTTTCCATTTGTCTGGACTGGTCTAGCCAGATAAGAAAGACGTTTTTTGCTTTCCTAGAATTGTGCTAGACCAGTCCAGGACATTCCCAGGAAGGACACTGCTGCTTCCCCCACTGCAGGATCTTTCAGCTGTGTTTGGGCTGGTAGCCCTTTGGTCAGAATTTATATTAGTGTTCTGCTCCCATTGGTATGTTGCTGGCCTACTGAAGTTGATTCCCTGGGGTGGTGTGTGTTTCGTTTTGGTTTTCATTGCAAGTTTGTGGTTTTTTTTCTCTCTAGCTGCACCATTCCTTATAACCAGTGCTGTCACTGGAAAGTTCTGGTTGTTTCTCTCCAACATCTGCTGAGGGGGGTGGGGGGCGGTGGTGGCGGCAGTATACAGTAATTTATCTGGACTTGTCTAACAAGATTCCAGGAAAGAGAATTATCAGGTAAGTAAAATTTCTCCTTCCTTGAAATCCAAGGTGATGTGTGATGTGTGGTGTTTCTGAAAGACAGCTGAGGAAGAGCGGTCTTCCTCTAATACAAAGCATACATTGAGATACTCGTTACCATTATATCTTGGCTTTGTCAGATGCCGGTTTTCTTGTAGCTTCAGGGGGCACCTAAAGGGAAGAGCTGCAGTAAAGTAATTGAAACCTACTCGGAAGAGCAGAGAAACAGGATGTTCTTATACCACAATAGCTCTGTTGCATGTTTGAATGCAAATCTGTCTGTGAACGGCACAGAGGCTGGTGACACTTTTTTTTATAGACCGATCAATATACTGAGATATAAGCTTTCCAAGTCAGGTGTGTCCTCGAAAGTGCATGCCTCAGTAAATCAGTTGGTCTATAATGGTGGAGTGGCCTAGTGGTTGGGGCAAGGTACTTCAGGCTGGAAGGTCGGGGGTTCAAATCCCACTAGAGGACAGCAATCTTGGGCCAGAAGGACTGTGGTTTCTAGTCCCACAGGTGCTCCTTGTGGTCTTGGGCAAGCCACTTAACCCTCCATAGCCCATGTCCCCTGTAAAATAGTTATCTCCAAGTTATAATGCCCTGTTCAATGTAATTTCAATTTGTTCAATGTAAACTGCACTGATGCAGAATAGTGCGGTATATAAGAGAATGTAAATAAAATAAATAAATTCACTGGGCCCTTCAGGGGTGTAGACCGGTGGGGTTTTCAGGATACCCATAATCAATGTACATATGAGTTATATGCATACTACCTGCCATTGTGTGCAAATCAATCTAATGCATATTGATTATGGGGGTATAGAAAAACCTAAGTTTTAGCCATTGAACAGCTTATGAATAGCAACATAGGGTGCCTGCAACCTTTCTTGTCTTTGATACTACAGATTAGTGTGCTTTGAGCTATCTTGGAGTACTCCCTAGCCAGTCTGGCATGGACTACAATGTTTTATTTCTGATGGCATAAAATCATTCAACAGAATGCCTCATCTATTGTCTACTGTATCTCAAATCATAATGTCTGCATTTATTGCTGCAAGCTCTGAAGGCATTTAGCTTGTTGAGGTGCTGGGCAAAGGTGAAAAGAAACAGGAAGGTTAAGGACTTAGATTGTGGAACTTGCTGCCAGTGGAGATTCTGCCTGAGCTACCACTATTTTTGTGTAAACATGTAAAGCCTGGCCATTCTCACTTTAGTCTTCTGCAAATATTGATGCTGTTATATTTTATGATGGCGTTAAAAAAAAACCAAAAAAAAAAAACCCTTTGGAGTCTCCTGGGAACGATGATAAATTCACAGTGAATATGCTTGAGAACTTTGCAAGCAGTGGTGGGCACTACATTCATACTAGCACATATTCATTGCTTGATATCCTGATAATCCAGATGGCTAAGAGATACACCAGGAACAGTTTGTTTTAGTCTGTAGTAGGGTTTCTCAATGTGCCCCCTTCTTTCCCAGAGCAGATCCCAGACACTGAACTCGTCACAGCTCCAGATGGAACTTTTTGTTGAGGTTTAGGTTCCTTTTTAAAAGTGAAAGTTTTACTTACTAATTATTTCCTTTCCTGAAATCCTGCTAGAGCAGTCCAGACCAGTGGGTTATGTCGCCCTGCCGGCAGATGATGGAGACAAAAATCCAGAAGCTTCCAGTGATCTCGCTGGTGCAGCTAGGGGTACTCTTTTTGGTATTCTGCAACAAAGTATATGGCGACATAATAACAAAACTCCCGAAGCACAACTAAACTTGCTTCAGAAAAGAAAAGGCCCCCTCCCCAGACACAAGGGCTAAGAGTCCATTTACATTGCAAATGAGGGCCATAAGCCCAATTATATAAAATCATCTGTACTAGAGCTCATAATTTTTGCTAGCTTGAAGGCCTATTGAACTTGGTCAGCCAGAGGCCGCAGAGAGTGCAGAAACACCAGGATGAGTTCTGGACTAGCCTAGCAGAATTTCAGGAAAGGAAATTATCGGTAAGCAAAATGTCACCTTCCAGATCATCCTGCTAGACTAATCCAGACTTGTGGGACGTACCAAAGCTACAAATCAACCAGGCAGGAAGACAAAGCAGTATTCAAAATCTCGGCTCCAAATGCTGCATCTGCCTGGTTTAGTGATCCAATCTGATAATGCTTAACAAAGGTGGAGCACAGAGCACAAACAGCTTGTTGGATTAGCGAAAGGCATGGGTAATATTGAGGTGGTGGTAGAGGATCCTCTGCAGATCAGCCAAGCACAGATTGCTATCCTTTCCAATCCAATGCACATTTCAGAAGAGAAAGATGGAAAGGAAACTACTACTACTACTGAACATTTGTATAGCTCTACAAGACACATGCCTCCACAGCACTGCACAGACACATGCAAAAGACTGTCCTTGCTCATTAGAGCTTAACAATCTAGTCAAGAGACAACACAGTAGCTGTAGACATTTAGGGGGAATGGTAAAGAAACAAAGAAAATCAGGTGATTCAAGATCCAAAAGTGGCAGCAAAGAGGTGAGTTTTCAGCCTGGATTTGAAAAGGGTCAGAGATGTACAAGCTCTGGTAGTTTGTTCCAGGCATAAAGAGCAGCAAGGTGAAAGGAGCGAAGTCTGGCGTTAGCAATAGAAGAGGGCACAGAAAGAAGCGATTTGCCAGAAGAGCAAAGTTCCTGAGGAGAGGAGTGTAAAGAGTGATAAGAGGAAAGTAGTGAGGAGCTGCAGAGTGAATGCACTTATAAGTCAACAGGAGAAGTTTGAACTGGATGTGGAAATGGATAGGGAGCCAATGAAGTGACTTGAGAAGAGGGGGTAATATGAGCATGATGAGGCTAGCAGAAGATTAACTGCAGCAGTGTGTTGAACAGATTGAAGGGAAGAAAGATGATTCAGAGGGGAGACTAGCAAGGAATAGGTTATAATGGTCTAGACAGTAGGTGACTGAGTGGATAAGTGTCTGCCAACCACTTGGTTGATGTGAAAGATGGGCAGCACTTTGGGTAAAATGGAAGGCACTGGTCATAGGGAGACCACTTCCAATTCAAAAATGCAATGAGCTGAACAAATAGCTATCAAAAACAGTCCTGAGAGACAGACCCTGTTTGGAGCATCTGGAAAGGGGTCAACATCAGAACCTGATGCATTAAACTCAGGTCCCATGGTGGCACCATGATCGCACCAGTGGACTCAATTAGTCCACTCTGCAAAAGAAGCAGGACACATCCAGGTGCAAGGATATCAAGCAGCCAGCGACAGGGGCTGTAAAACACCAAAGTTGCTACATGCACCCTCAAGAAGCTGAGGGCAAGGCCCTTGTCAAAGCCTTATTTATTTTATTTTATTTATTTATTTAACGTTCTTATATACCGCACTTTTATCATCAGCGCGGTTTACAGTAAACATAAAATACTCACCGATAGCAACAGGCTGTCGTGAGTTTACATATAACAGGAAATCTAATTGGATACAACATAGGGGAGAACTTTGTACATATAAGTTATATAACTATATACAATTGAAGAACTATATACTTCCTGAAGAAATGAGAGCAAGGAAGGTAAATAAGCCTTCCAAGGAGAGAGAGCCAGTCAGACACCATGTGTCAAAGAAACACCAGACACAGATATTGGCCAGACAGGTAGAACTGCATAGTGTTGGCAGGAGTGTAGAGAACACTGCGGAAGAATATTCCTTATGCTTCAGGTATCGCCTCTCAAGGGCCAAGCCATAGCAATAAGTAAACTGGATTGTCTTTTAGGACTAGCCCTTGATGAAACGGGCCCTTCCCTATTGGAAGGGCAGGGGTTGGCCCACCAGAAGTTGATCGATTAGCCAGTCTGGTGCCACAAGAATCATTAGACCTAGATGCTCCTCTATTTGGCAGATCACCTGCTTGATGAGGGGGTCATGGTGGGAACATGCAGAGAAGAGAGTTGGGAGGCCACAGTTGTATGAGGGTGTCTAATCCCTGCGAGCCGACCTCCCTGCGACAACTGAAGATCTTTGCCTCATTAGCATGAGTTGCCATGAGGTCTAGTTCGGGACGTCCCAGCATCCAGAATCTGCTGGAAGGCTGAGACACTAGCTCCCTCTCACCCGGATCAGGGGTGTGCCAGCTGAGAATTTGCTTCAACATTTTCAAGTCCCACAATGTTCTGCGCCAGGATTGCCAATGGGTACCGTTCCACCTAGGGGAAGAGCAGATTCATCAAAGCCACCCTGCACTCTGTGCCTCCCTGTCAACTGACACATGCCATCACCGTAGCACTGTCTGTCTGAGAAGATCAGGACCTCTCTGTTCTGGACTAGGTGATGGAATTGCAATAGTGCCAACCAAATGACCCGGCCTTCAAGCTGATTTGCTGGGCCAAGATGACTCCTGCCAGTACCATATCTCCTGAGCAGTTTGTCCTAAGCATTGAGCCCCCTCCAGCCCAACAAACTGGCATCCAACATCATGAGGATCTATTGATGCTGGGACCACCAGTGGAGACTGCAGACCGCTGACTACTGCTGAGGAGAGGGGAAGCCTTATAAATCTTGTCTGCAAGGTGACAAAGACTGCAGTGACTTTGGCTGCATATGAGCTCAAGCCCAAGGCACCAGCTTGACGGTGGCTGCCATTAACTTCAGGAGCTGGAGATGGTCCTAGAATCTGGGTGTATGTTGCCACTGGAAGTTTGAAAGCTGAGACAGCAGCTTGGCCCTTCTATTGGTAGTCAGAAACCTTCTGCACAGGTATCAAAGGGCTCCCATTATTCCAAGAGCTGAGAGTGCTCAAGATGACTCTTGCCACTGTTGACTACCCAGCCAAGACCTTCCAGAAACTGAACCACTCGGGCTATCACCTACATTGCCTTGGAGCATGACTTAGCCCGAATGAGCCAGTCATCGAGGTAAGGATGTACACACGTGCTTTCTCTGCACAGAGCAGCAGCTGTGATCACCATGACTTTTAAAAAGGTTCTGGAAGCCGTGGCAAAACCAAAGGGTAGGGCACAAAACTGGTAATGAACACCCTGGATGGTAAACTGCAGGAAGTGCTGATCTCCTTGTATTTGAATATGAAAGTAGGCTTCTGTCAACTCTAGAGAGAGAGACTTCTGAGCCAGGACTGCCTGGATGACTGACTAGAGCATCTCCATCCAGAAACGAGAGATCTTCAAGGAGGCATGATTCCCTTCAGATCCAAATTCGGCCTGAAGGACCCATTCTTTTGGTTACAATAAAATATATAGAATACCTTTCTAAGGAAATACTGCAGTGTAATGGGAGGAGGGGCAGTCTCTTCCACCTTTTATCAGGAGTGGGCCCGCCTCACATTGGATTGCTAGGTGTTAGACATCATCCAACATTATTGCCTCCTTGAGTGCAGAAAGCCCATTTTGGATGCCTTTGTAGTCTCTGTGTTCTGTGCTTGAAACCACCTGAGATAGGAGCTGAGGAGAGGGACTCTCTGGGGCTGGAGACTGAATAATGATATAAAATGGCAGATATTTCCCTGCATGCTGAGCAGAGAACTCCTGAGGGTCCTGTGGGCTTTCTCCCAAAGGGCCAAGAGATGATTGGAGCAGTGCAAGCATGCATATATTCATAGCTCTGGCCTAATGCTTGCCTCACAAGGCAGCGACTCTTGTGGCCTGACATAAAGGGGAATGCCGAACTGTGAGACACAGGGCCTCTGCACATTTTTCACAGAAGTAGGAGAGACTCATAGCCATGAGATGGAGCTTGTGCTGTGGCAATAAGAGAACCTCTATCACCTTATGGCCATAAGAGTGAGAGGGTACACTGTTCACAGCAGAAAAAGAAGGCCAGAAGCATCCGTGGCCCAGTAACACCAACCACAAGACAAACATGTGCCATGGCCAGCAGAAGTCTTCTCTAAACCTCTGTCAGCAAAAGTGAGTGAGAGGACCCCTCCCCCTTTCATGGCAGAGACTAGAAGGCCTGAGGCTACTATGGTTCAGTCCTGTCCACAGTTAAGCACTCCCATGTGGCAGGCAATCCCCTCCCCGCCCCAATCCAGTGAGCCGACATATTGATCCCCAACCTGCAGGCAGAGAGACTGAACCCCAGGCCCACAGAACTGAAAACTCCTACAATGCTTTTTTCTTTAAGGAGGCACCTGAGAAGGGGGTGAGAGAAGGGAGCTCAAAACTTTCTCAATTATCTTAGCTAGTATTCCACTCCTAGCTAAGATAATTGAGAAAGAGGTACAAAGGCAAATTCAAGATAATATAGATTCTGCAGCTCCACTAGATCACTGCCAACATGGGTTCAGGGAATATCATGGAGTCGAGACCCTCCTCACTAGCCTTTTCAACGATATCATCACAGGCATTGACAACATCCGACAAGGTTTTGTGCTCATCTTCTTAGACATCGCCGCGGCGTTTGACTCGGTGAGTCACAAACTCCTCCTCGGTCGATTTGAAAGAGAAGGGCGTTTGCAACACTGCGCTTGAATGGTGCAAGTCCTATCTGGATGGAAGATGGCAATATGTGAAATCCGGATCAGAGGAATCAAAACGCTTCCATCAAAAACAAGTTGTGCCTCAAGGGTCCTCATTATCTTCTCTCCTATTCAATATATACATGCAACCCATCTGCAATATCATCAGGTCATTTAACGTGAACTGTTTGATATACACTGACGACATACTTTTATACATGCCGTTCTCTACAGTTCAATTGGACCTGACACCACTGATAGATTGTTTCAATGCAGTTTCAGATTGGCTCCAATCGCAAAACCTCCGCATTCAGCACAAGAAAACGGAGGTGCTTTTCATCGCCAGAGACCCCAACTTTATTCCTCCGTCCCATGTAAGGGTCAAGGAAGCCGACTTACAAACTAAAGAAACAATAAAATACCTTGGAGTCACCTTTGACCAACGTCTAGATATGAACCATCACATAAGCAATATAGTCAAAGCTGTATATTTCAAAATCCGTTCGCTCAGGCATCTGCGCTCTCTATTGGACCCAGACGATTTCCGGACCATATATCAAGCGCTAATCCTACCACACTTCGACTTTGCAAATGCCATCTTACAAGGTCTCCCTCAATCTACACTGAGCCCTTTACAGCTGGCCATGAATGCTGCAGCAAGGGTCCTCTACGGAGCCTCCAGAAGTGACCACGTGACTCCTATTCTCAAGCAGCTGCACTGGCTCCCTATCCATGGAAGGATCATCTTTAAAACCCTTCTACTCTCATTCAAGGCAATCAATGGTATTTCAGCGTCCTCACTCACAGATCTTATCCACAAAGTGCCCCCCAACAGATCTAGAAGAGCAACAGCTATAAACCTACTAATAACCCCAAAGGCATTGACAAAATGCAACATGACAACGGCAAATAGAGCTTTCAGTTTCTACGTCCCCAAATGCTGGAATGTGCTACCATCCGACATTCGGGCCATTGTAGACCTATCTCAGTTCAGGAAGGCACTCAAATACCACCTTTTCCTCCAATACTATTCAGTCAGCAACGAAATCTAGGTATCCCCACCTAAGAAATTACCACATATGTTCCTTATGTTAGTGCTACTCCAATCTTGTTCCGTGTAATTATTTCTTGTATGTAGTTCTCCCCTGTTATCCAAGTTTGGACTCCTGTTCTATGTAAAACCAAACAGCTTGTTATGGTCATTGTGTTATAATGTAAACCGCGCTGATACCGAATAGTGCGGTATATAAGAAATTGTAATAAATAAGGAAGGAAGGAGAATTAAAAATTAAAAACCCACAGGAGGCTTGAATTTAAAAAAAAACTGCAGAACAATGCAAGCCAGGCCCAGACTCAATCTGTCACAATTCTGACTGAGTATGGCCTACCCTACTCACCAGGTAGCAGACTTCAGCAGGGTATTGGGATATGCCCAGGAGATGTCCTTAGCTCCACTGGGAAAGTGCCCTGCAAGGACGACTAACCAGGAGCTATCCTAGATCTAAATGCTGAGCTGCTGCAGAAGAGCAACGACTATCTGCTGGAGCGTGAAAAATACTGAAGGATGCCCCTAGCTTGCATCAGCGCTTGTACCAGCTATGTCCCTGGAAGCTTCTAGATGTCTGTCTCCATCTGCTGGTAGGGGGGGGGAGGGACAGCCCACTAGTCTAGCAAGATGATGTGGAATATAGAAATTTAATCTTGGGAATTTAGATGTCCAGGTTTCATCTGATGTAGCACCACAGCCTTGATTTATGTCTACCTAGCATGCCCTGCATGGGGCCTCTCTGCCAACCTCTTGTATGAGAGAGTTCACACGTAGCTTTTCCTTTTCTCATCAGAACCTCGAAGTTGGTCAAGAGCTTGTTCGCCTTGGTTATGCTGTGCAGAATCCACAGGTAAAGGAGGCAAACATAGGGGATCAATGCGACCAGGATGCAACGGAGGATGTCGTAGACTCTCTGCAGCTGCTACTGGTAAGTAATCCTTTTGCTGGGGAGTGGTGAAGCTCTGGGAGAGAATGCCCTAGTCTCATATGGTTTCCAGACCACCTTCCTTAGTTCGAATATATGTGTTCAACCAAGCTGTTTGACTGTAGTGACAATTCCTGGCTTCAGTGAATAATTTTGTGAGCAGTGTGCTGGACTGGTTTAAGAGTTGAACTGGAGAGGCATTGGTTCAGGGTGCCAAAAGCCTACCTTACTGGCTAATCCCTTCACTCCCACAGCTGTGTTGTACTGCAGTCACTACAATACCTTCAAACAGCCCTATTCATTGTAGATTTAGAGTGTGGAATTTTTTGTCGGATTGTTTGCCGTGAAAGGGAACCTTCCCTCTCTCGTAGCAAACCCTCCTTTTATTTAAGAGTGCACTCACCCTTTACATACCGCTGAGGCAAAATTACAAAATAATCCTCAGTAAATTCAATGATAAGATCACAAAGATAAGAATGGTAATGTAAGTGGACTGGCGACCAACTTAACTCAAAGATCCTGGAGTCCCAAATACAGCGCATCCACAATTCTTCCAAAACAAAGCAGCAATCCTGTCTCCTTTTTACCATCGGGCTGACATGAGTCAGTGCTGTCTTAATGCTGTGGATTACCATGACGCTGAAATTCCAGGAATCATCTGAGTCTTCTGCTGACCCCGTCTTAAACCATTCTCAATGTGTACAGTTATCCAAGAAGACGTATATTCAATTGTACACAACGTCGTGTTTCAAACCATGAAACTCCTGGTCGTAGGTGCATGAAGGAGTGCATCTTCTGACTCTTCAGGCAATGCATGGCCGATTCCACAACCATGGAGTGGTGCGGTAATTGTGCCTTTTGGAACCCGGGGCTCTTGTGGACTCGATAGATGGAATTGACCCGCTTGCTTAAAACCGGTGTCGACGCCGGCGCCTCCCACATGCGGAAGAGCAACCATTCCAGTATCGGAGGAACCAGAACAGTAAAGGCCTCCTTCGGAGGAGAGTCATACTGTAGATCCTCGGCTCGAGGCGGCTCCTCGGGATCCGCGGGAAATGCCAAGACCTTGGCCATATCCCGCACGAAGTCCGAGAACCAGGTATCCTCCGGTGGGGACCTTCTCCGAGGCTCGGACTCGGGTGTGTCCGAAGGGACACACCGAGTCCAAAAGGTGTTGGGTGACTCCTCATCCTCCGTCTCCCAGCTGGACTCCTCGGAGGAGGAATCAAACGGCTCCGGTCGGGCAGGCACTGATGCCATCCGCCCCGACGCTGAGGGTACTGGCGTTGACGACCTCGGTCCCGAACGGGAGGCCGAGGGAGACCTTGGCTGAGGATAGAGTCCAGCGCGCATGGACTCGAGGATCGACTCGGCCTCCGGGGTCGACTTGGATGTCGATGTCCCGGTGGTCGGGGCAGATGCACCGGTGAGACCGGCGATCAGTGCCCGCTGCTGTTCCATGAAGGCAGCCAAGCTGCTCTCCAAGGCCGTCAACCTGAGTCCGAGCTCAGGAGACTCAGCAGTCCCCAACTCGAGCCCTGGTGGCGCCGGGCCCGACGTCGGCTCCCCTGGAGGAGAGTCCACTACAGTACTCGCTGACCTGGGGACTCCATCTCCACACGAGGTTGTTTTGCAGACCTCCGACTCCGAAGACCCGGGACGGCGCTTGGGGCTATGCGACTTGGCCCTCGAGGAGCCAAGTGTGTCCACCGACGCCACCCTCACAGGTTTTTTCTTGCAATGCTCCCGCAAGGGTGACCCCCCCCCTCCCCTTTCAGAGGAGCCTCGACGCTGCTCGGGGCCGGAGTCCCGAGATGTTGAGGCCTCGTGACGAGGTCCGGGCCCGACCAGACGCGGAGTCAGAGAAGATTCTTTCCTTTTGGTGCTGCCGACTCCTCAACGCCTTAGAGGACATTTTCCCACACGGACCACAGATCATTGGGTCATGATTGGGTCCGAGGCACCGGAGGCAGCAGTCATGTGTGTCGGTGAGAGACATAGGTTTCTTACACCGATCACACTTTTTAAACCCACTGGCAGCCATCGGGGGAAAAAGGGCCCCTGCGAGGTCAAAAGACAGGGCTGCCAGTGAAAACAGAAAAAATGGCACATACGCTAGTCACTAAGGACTAAAACCGAAAAAAGAGGTCCGGGCTCGATACCGATGTATCGGGCCCAGGCAGGAAAGGGAAACCGGCGTCGAACCGAAGAAAACGGGTTCACGCAGAATAAAATATACTTTTTTCTCGGGTGAAACGAAAACACATCCGTCGGGCTCCGCGGAAAAAAGAAGACTGAGCAAGATGGCACCCTTGGGCGGGAAGGGGACCGCGCATGCGCGCTGCATTCCCAAAGACTTTCTTTGAAAGCTGGGGAAATGCTCCGCATGGGGGCTCCGTCGGCGCCAACGTCACCCATATGTGAGGACTGATTCCTGCTGCTTCTGGAGAACACCTGTTACAGGTGAGTAACTACTCTTCAGTAGTATACTGGAAGTCGCAGTTGTATTTATGGGTTTCCTCCTTGCGGTAGTTTCTAGGAGGCGGCACTCCAGCAGTCACAGCTGAATTTATTTCTGATTTTGCTGCCTCTGACCTGCCACTGCCTTCCTGCTGCTTTTTTTTCTCCTGACGAGCTCGAGCGGGAGAAAGAGCAGTGAGGAAGGCAGTGGTAGCCTAGAGGCAGCAAAATCAGAAATAAACACAGTTGGAGTGCCACCCCCTAGAAACTGCCGCCTGAGGTGACCACCTCAGTTGGCCTAATGATAGAACCATCCCTGAATTTCTCATACCAAGGGGAATGGGCTGCTGGTCAGGAGGACCAGTAGAACCCAACTCAATATTCCCTTCCTACTGTTGACGACGTGCTGCCTAGTCTTTTGTTATTTTTAAAGCCCAGTAGTGATCACTTTCCGCTTTAGTACAGCAACACTGACAGGATCTGACTGAGGCTATCTGGGATTGCAGTGCAATTTGGTGTTCTTGGGGACTATTGGGGGTTCATCTACTGTCCATTGGGGCTCCAGAGATATTCTGTTGAGACCAGCCACCGCTACCACAATCTTCCTGCCCAATTCTCCTCTTCAGGTCTGCTGGTGGCCATTTTGTTGTTTTTCTCTCACACTGCAGTGCCCATTTTGTTATTTTTCTCTGCTGCTATCTCTGCCTTCCCATGACTCCTTGGAGGCTTCTTTTTTTAGCGATCTGGCCAGAAATTTTCATTTTTGAAGAGCAGAATACTTCATTTCGGCCCCAGAGATGCCAGCAACCTTGTCTTGCTGCCTAATGTGTGGGCGCAAATGCTGGTATCTGGTTGGTTGGCTATGTGCAGCATGCTCAGCGGACCACAGGGAGCCCCTTCATGCACATCAGGACCCTCTGGACTGTGAACAAGGGGCCACAGCAGTTGCCCTCCAGGATTCTCCTTCACAAGATGCCACGTCTCACTCTTGAGCTATAGATGCCCCTTCCTACCCCTGCTGTTGCCTCAGAGTTCAGACGTGGTCTCCCAATCTCACTCCATCTCTAACCAGGACTTGGAACAATTTATGACCTTTTGGATGTCAGCTCCTATCCCTGCCCGCACGGGCATGCTGTCTACTGCAAAGATTGTGGTGGGTAAGGGCCCTTCTTCCAGGAAATACTCCAGAGATGACCAGCCTTCCTCAGTAGCAGAGCACCCACCCAAGGAGATATCCTGGGCCTCTGGTGATTGGGACTCTGCTGAGGTCATTGATGGGGCATGCTTTTCAGCAGAGGGCAGCCTGGACAGTGCATCTGATTAAAAGGGCGGAGAGTGGTCCCCTCCAGAAGACCTCAGACGACCAGGAAGAGACTGAGGACTGTTCTACAAGGACGAACTACTGCTCCTCATTGGATCTCAGATACTTCAAACCAGCAGGACTCCGCTCAAAGTAAGACTGAAGCAGACCTGATTCTAGTGGGTATATGGAAGCCCTCAAACCTTTCCATTCCCTCTGGAGTTGCAACAGATGGTCTCCCTAGAGTGGGATTCCCCTGAATGCCTCCCAACACCCAGTGTGATGCTTGGGCCGCTATTACATCTGGTCCCTGGCAGACCTTAAGTGACTGTTACCCTAAGATGGCTGCCCTGGTGATGGCAGTCACCAAGCACACCACTATACCAGTGGGGGGGGGGGGGCAGTGGCCCTCCCTCCCTCCCTCCCTCCCTCCGATATCAACAGGAACATAAAGTAGAGGGATTCGGCTTTTAAAAAAAAATTCCTCTTCTTCCCTCGCCATCCAGGCCTTCGTCTGTGGGGGCCTGGCTGCTCGAGGGCCTGTGTGGGATTGAGTTCCTCCCAAAGGATCTGGTGGTGGCATGATTGGAATCCATGGCTGCCTTTTTGGCAGATACCCTTTACGACCACCTCTGTCTCGCTGCGCGCTCTGCAGTGGCGGTCCTGGTGGCTTGCCATTGGCTCTGGCTCCACCACTGGTTGGCAAATAACGGCTTCTAAGACCTGACTTTCAAGAGCAAGCTCCTCTTTGGAGAGGATCTGGAGAAGCTTGTTAAGGACCTGGGAGAGAGCAAATCCCAACGTCTACCTGAGGACAAGCTCAAAACCTCTTTGCAATGCTCGGGGACGGGGACATCATAGTCATCCTTTTCCTCTAGGACACGTTTCCAGGATTTGAGGCATTACCATTGGGGCAGATCTCCCCTTCGGCCAGACAGCCTGGTTCTAAGCAGCATCCCTTTTGGCAAGTCTGACGGACTAAGGACACCTACTCTGTCGTCTCCAAATTCTCTGGGGCCAACCGCCCATCCCGCTGATGGCCCTGAGGCCTGCTCTGGGACATTGCTGGTGGACAGCCAACTGTTCCTTTTTCTCCCAAGAGTGGCCCCAGATAACTACCAACCATTGGGTGCTCGATATTGTTTGCCAAGGTTACATACTTGAATGTGCCAAACCCATCAAGGATGCCTTTTTAGTCTCTCTGTGCAGTTCATCTCTCCAAACGAGCAGCAGTGCCACACATTCTTCATCCTCTTATACCTGCAAGGGGTTTCAGATGTTATTCCATCTACTTTATTGTCCCAAAGGAGGACGGCTCCTATTGGCCTATTCTAGATCTCAAAGGCATTAATCATTCCCTTAGAGTGGCTCGTTTTTGCATGGAAATGCTCCGCTCTGTAATTCTAGTAGTGTAAAAGGGGGAATACCTGGCATCTCTGGACCTCGCTGAAGCCTATTTCCACATTTCGATCCAAGAGGATCAACAGACTTTCCTCTGTTTTGCTGTTCTTGGACAACACTACCAGTTCTGCATGCTGCCTTTCAGCTTGGCGCTAGTGTTCCGCACCTTTTCAAAGGTCATGGTAGTGGTCGCGGCAGCCCTTCGACGCCAAGGGATCTGGGTCCACTCCTATCTGAATGATTGGCTTATCTGGGTGAAATCTCTCCAGGAGGCGATTGATATGGTATCTTGAGTGGTGGAGTTTTTGGAGAACCTTAGATGGGTAGTCAGACCAAGTGCTCCTTGTCCCCTTCTCAATCCCTGGAATTCCTCAGCACCAGATTTGACATCCAGGCCCGAGAGTTGGTGTGGTTCTGGGCTAGCATGGTGAGGGCGGCAGTCTCTTCTCACCCTGGGTGGAGTAGCTCTGGTACTGCCCACTAGTCTGGACTGGTCTAGCAGGATGAATTGGAAGGAGAAATTTTACTTACCATTTTCTTTCCTGGAATCTTGCTAGACCAGTCCAAGTCCCACCCCTTTCTGTATTCTCTTGGATGGCCTTCACCTCAAAGCCATATTTGTCAATGTAACTATCTGTCTGCCTTGAGTAATGGGCGCCCTTACACATGAATGCTTTTGAAAGTTTGCAACCCAACTTCAGACCTTCCTGATGCAAGTTCAGCCCCAAGTATGGAATTACCTGTAAGTCCTGAGGGCCTGATCGAGGTAGTGCCCTGGGCTGAGGTACACATGAGGCCCTTACAGTGCTCTCTTCTATTTCGCTGGTCTCCGATCTCCCAGTATTATGAGATCCAGTTGCCTCTTCCATGCGTGGTTTGCCGCAGCCTCCAGTGGTGGCTTTTGCCAGATCACCTGCTACAAGGCATTTCATTGGAGGTCCCACACTGGATACTAGCACCAACTGATGCCAGCCTCTCGGGCTGGGGGGCTCATTGTCAAACCCAGACAGGGCAGGCTCCTGGAGCCCTTGAGAATCCCACTGGACAATCAGACTCAAACTCAAGTGGTACGTCTTGCACTGTTGTCTTTCCTTCCCCTCCTGCGCACTCGAGCGGTACATGTCCTTTGCAACAATGCAACGACAGTAGCCCATCTCAACAAAGGGGACACCAAGTGTCCAGGGATTGCCAAGGAGATGAGTCTTTGCCTCCCCTTGGGCAAGGAAACACCTCAAAGACCTATTGGCTCAGCATATTGCAGGAGTGGAGAATGTATAGGCCAACTTTCTCAGTTGGAATGCCCTGGACTCCAGCGAATGGGAACTTGCCCCCTGGACGTCAACTGATAGTGTGCAGCTGGAGCCAACCCAGCATCAACTTGATGGCCACCGTGGCGCATGCCAAGACAACTGCATTCTTCAGTAGTTGAAGTCTGGCTCCCTGGGCCTGGACACGCTCTAATCCAGCCCTGGCCGGTGTTGGCGCTTCTGTATCTCTTCCCTCCATGGGTGATTGGCCGTGCTTTCTGTCGCATTGACTAGCCTAGGGCGAGTCTCATTCTCGTCACGCCAGACTGGCTTTGACGCCTGTGGTACGCTGACCTTGTACATCTGCTCACCACAGCGCCCCTGCCTAAGCCAAGGCCCAGTCTTCATGGACAAACCAACTCCCTACTTGTTTACGGGTCTTGAGAGGCACCAGCTGGCGCATAAGGGCTATTCTCGGAGGGTGATACAGATCCTCGTTAAGGCCCGTCGTCCTTCCACCTCGCTCACCTATGCCAGAGTGTGGAGACTCTTCGGGATCTAGTGCGCACACCACCATGGCTTCCTTTGGAAAACCTAGGTGCCCGATATTCTGGCCTTTTTCCAAGATGGATTTGATAAGGCCTACACCTGGCCTCCCTGTGAGTTCAGCTGGTGTCCCTCACTTGTTTTAGAGGCCCTTTAGCAAGCTGCTCTATCTCTTCCCATGTTAATGTCAGCCATTTCCTTCATGGGGTGCAGCTCCTGCGCCCTCTACTATGTCCCGAGGTCCCTTCTGGGACCTTTCTTTGGTATGTAAAAGCCTCATGTGGCCTCCCTTTGAACCTCTAAAGAGCGTTTCTCTGTGCGAGCTGGCCTTCAAAACGGCATTCCTCGTAGCCATAAATTCAGCCTGCCGAGTATTGGAACTCCAAGCCCTTTCCTGCCAGAATCCTTACCTGGCCTTTTCTCCCAAAGGAGTTTCCCTTCGCACAATGCCGCCCTCCTTGCTGAAAGTACTAACTGCTTTCCATATGAATCGACCATTTTGCTCTCTCCCTTTCCTAAGGAATGGTGCACTGACAGCAACAGCAGTCTCCGGGCAGTCAATATTAGTAGTGTTATGCTGTTATCTCAAAGTGACTAATTCTTTTTGTCCTATTTTCAAGGCCCCTGCAAAGGTCTGGCCGCATCTAAAGCTACAATTGCCTGCTGGATTAAGCGCACTATCGAGTTGGCTTATATCCTACATAGGAAGCCCATGTCTGCGGGGCTTTGGGCTCATTTTACACATGCTCAAGCATCTTCGTGGAGGGAACAGTCACATGTAGCCCTCCTTGACATTTTCGGGCAGCTAATTGGTCCTCCTTGTCTACCTTTGCCCGTCATTATCGCATCAGTCTCCAGGCCCGAGAGTTGGTGTGGTTCGGGGCTAGCATGGTGAGGGCGGTGGTCTCTTCTCACCCTGGGTGGAGTAGCTCTGATACTGCCCACTAGTCTGGACTGGTCTAGCAGGATGAATTGGAAGGAGAAATTTTACTTACCATTTCCTTTCCTGGAATCTTGCTAGACCAGTCCAAGTCCCACCCCTTTCTGTATTCTCTTGGATGGCCTTCACCTCAAAGCCATATTTGTCAATGTGACTGTCTGCCTTGAGTAATGGGTACCCTGCTGCATCCTTGCTCCACTTGCTCATGTGAGGTGTTTGTTTCTTTGATACTTTGAGCAATGTCATTTCACTGCTTTTGCAGGGGTATACTTAATGTGACCCTAGGGGAACCTCTGTATGTACCAGGCTGGTCACTGAAGCTTCTAGTATTTTCTCTGTCTATCTGCTGGCAGGGGTACATTTTTATTTTATTTTTATTTAACATCTTTTCTATACCATCTTTCTACCAGTCAAGACTGTTTACAAAGAACTCAGTGTAGTAACATTAACAATTGAACAGTAAGGCACACATTATATGGAACATACATTATAACAGTTTAACCTCAAAGGTTTGATTATTTATTTACAATGTGTTGATGGGGTGTGGTTATTGCTTTGCCAGGTGTTAATTATCCACTATTAGATCCATAATGCTCTAGGAACAGAAGTTTTTATGGAATGGCTTGTTTTTTTGGAATGCTCTAGGTTTTAGGTTTTTACGGAATTGGCTAGTTAACTGGATGGATCTTAATTGTGATGGCAGTGAGTTCCAAAGGATGGGAGCATATAGAAAAAATGCCCTGCTGTTCTTTGGCTGCATGAGGGTTTGTCTGTGGGTATTTCCATTCTATTGATTGTAGCTGTTCTCCTTCTCTCTTTCGGAGTTGTTGCTCGCTATTAGGGGAGCAAGGTTATCTGCTGATTGTTCAGAATTTTGTGGGTATATAGAATGATTTTGTATTTGATCCTGCTTATAATGGGGAGCCAGTGAAGCTGATTGAGGAGTGAGGTAATGTGAACCTGTTGAGATTTCGCCAATATGGTTCTAGCTACTGTGTTTTGAGCTAGTTGTAGGGGGTATAGTGGGAAGGCCCTGATAGATGGGATTGCAATAATCAAAAGCTGGGGAGATTACTGCTTGACAGACAGCTCAGAAATCCATTGGGGAGAGGAGTTTGCATAGGTTCCTTAAGGAACAAAGTTTGGAGTAGACTGATTTGTTAATTCAGCTTATTTGTGGCTGAAAGTTGAGTTTTTGGTCGTGTGATGCCCAGATAATTAATTTATATTTTGATCGAGAGTGGGGTATCGTTTATTATGATTGAGGGTGGAGGATTGAAATTCTTGATCCTTGTGATATGGAGAGCTTTAGACTTGCTGTGATTAATTTTGAGATTGCGTTCTTTAAGCCAGAAGTTGAATGCTGAGAAGCAGTTGGAGATTTTGGTGTAATCTGGTGATTTAGTGGAGAAGAGGGTGAAGATCATTGTCTGCACATATTAAGTAGTTGATGTCATGACATTTGATTTTGCAAAGGGGTTGTAGGTAGATATTAAACGAGAGTGAGAAGAGTGCAGACCCTTGCAGTACTCCTTAATTAAGGAGGCATGGTGCAGATGTAAGGGTGAAAATTTTGATTTCTTGTACACGGTCTGATAAGTAGGAGTGGAACCATTTCAGGGGAGTTCTTGAATTCCTATATTGTTTGCTGTGAGACAGTCAAATGCTGCTGAAATGTCAAGGAAAATGAGTATAAAGTCTTGTATTATGATTTTGGTTCTTTTAATCAGTGTGTTGAGCAGGGAAATCATGAGGGTTTCCATACTTTGTTGGGGGCGGAATCCATGTTGGTGAATGTCTAGAGGATGGTGTTCATTGAAGTAACTGCTCCTGAACAACTTTTTAGATAATTTTAGTGATGAGTGGGATGCTAGAGATTGGCCTGTGATGCTGGGCAGGCAGGGTCCAGGTTTGGTTTCTTTAGGATGGGATGGATGGTGGATTGCTTGAGTGGGAGGGAGAGAGATCCTTGTGTTTAATGAGTCATTTATCATGTTGCATATGTAGAGTATGAATAGAATCGTTTTCCATCTTAATCCAGGACACCAGGCAGGGGTCGAGGAGGGGAGGTGGTAGTGTTGATTGCCGCAAGTATACTGCCTGTGCGCTTGTGGCTGATGAGGTTGAACTTGTTCCATAGGTGTTCCTGTTTTGAGTCGCCAGCTGAGGAGGGGAGCTCGAGCTGAGGGTGTGTGGGTCCCGTGGTTAGCTTGAAGATGTTGAGCCATCTGATCGGGGGTTATTGGAGGTTTCATGTTTATTGTTGTGGGGTTCTTCATGAGCGAGTTATCTATATATAAAATAACTCCCTAACCTAACCCACTGGTTTATCAGGATTTCAGGAAAGAAAATTATGGGTAAGTGAGATTTCTCCTTATGCATTCACTGGTGAATGCTTAATTAGCCTATCTATATTTTACAAAAAAATATATACAGATAATTTCAGGCCGTTTTAAATTGCTAAATGGCCAGATTTCTAATGTAGCTCTCCAATATATGGATGAGTGAGTGCAGACCAGAAGACTAGCTAGATATCCAGAAAGTGGCTTAGTATTGCTAAGTTGTACATTTTAGTTTAGGTTGCCAATAAGCCTCAAATAGATACGGTCGGTCGGCACAGTCACCGTCGCCGCACGATCCATATATTCAATGCTGCAAGCTATATGGATAGCGACCTTGAATATATGGTTTAAGTTAAACTGCAGCACTGGCATTTTAACCAAAGCCAGTAACCATACTGGCCAAAATATACTTGTTATGCATATCTCATACCATAAGACTGGCCTCAAGATGGGAGTGCAAAAGTAAAAGTTGGCTCAAGGCACATCATTCTCTTAAGCCAACCCTTGCTGTGTGATCTCCTTATTGCCCTTGTCTTGCAGGATGATGTTACCAGTGGATCCCAAAACGGATTGTTTTCTGATGCCAGAAGAAGTCCAGACGAACTGCTTACTCTATCCTGCCTCAGCCTCTCAGGTAAGCACAGGGGTGATCTTGCATGGAGTCTAAGCATAGCTCTGTGCAAGGGGTACTTTCTTTCCTGAGTACTGAATCTGCTGGAGAGGGTATGTCCTTCTGCTGCAAGTAAGATAGAGTAAGCACTGCAGAAGCAGCATACGCTTTGTGGTAATGGGGTGCAGGAAGCAGGGGAAGGGGACAAAAGAATTTTAACATGTTTAACTCCTGGCTTGGACTTGGTAGATAAATCCATTGAAATTGTGCGAGCTGACGAAGAAACACGATGCACTCTCCTGAGACCATCGCTCTCACCACATTCCACATCTTCTATCCTCTCTTGTGGTGCTGGAGATAGTAGATCCCTCACCATTAGCATGCACGGCAATAAAGCAGGGACTGTGCAGGGCCCCAAGGAATGCTGGACTGTGGCAACAGAAGGCTGCCAGTGCAATGTCAAGAGCTCTGCTGAAGCTGCAGTATTGCTAGAGAAGGACTCTGTAAATATGAAGCCTGGGGAAGGCACTACAGGTTCATTTTGCGTAGCTGACATTGGTAAGGTGAATGCTGCAGTGTCCTCAAAAGACAGAATAAACCTTTTGGACGTGTGTGAAATATCAAGCCCTGCTAGTTGTGGTGACTCTTCCGCCACCTTCTCCAGTCTAGACTGGAGTGGGATGCAGAGTTCTGGTGACTCGCTGGGCCTGGACAGCACCACCTATTCTCCCCGAGGTTGCTTCTATAATTTGTCCTCTGAGGAATCGTGCAGTCTTGTGTCTGATAGCCAGTCAGGATCTGACCAAGCCTTTTATCCAAGTACCAGGACCATCAACTCCTGCAGCAGAGAAGAGCAGAGCATGGGGGAGAGTAGTACAGGTATGATAGATGTTGGTGTGGTGGGCACTGGGGAGTGGTATTGGTGGAGGGCACTGTTCCCTCTAAGCTGTGCGCGTGTGCGCACGCACACACCTCGCCGAGCGAGCGCACATACTTTACAACAGAGCGCACAAAAATTACAGTACTGATTCTGATAGAAAATAACAGACATCTTAAAATTTAAAAGTTGTTGTGTATTTACGGTTTTCACAAGTTCTACAATATTTTCTAGTGCAATCAATGTGGTGTACATACTGTATTCTGACGTGTAGTCAAATTTTAAAGTATATAACTCCGAGTGTCGTTATGTGGCGCACAAAAATTTAACCTTCCTTCAAAAGCTGCACAGCTGATATTTTATGCGCACACAGCCTACAGAAAATTAGAGGGAACATTGGTGGAGGGAGGTGTGGATGCTGCACTCCTGGTGGTGATGCATATACATAAGGTACATAAGCTTTCTCTGACAGACGGGGTTTATGCAGGCACACTTGGTAGTGATTGTTCTCTGGATGGATCCAGCACGCCATTCTATCTTCTCTGTTTCTGTGAGTCTTGGACTCCCTAAGCATGTGCTGGTGGTCGTGTGCTCACAGCCACCATTCTCCTCCTCCACTGGACCAGTAGGACCCAAGTTAGATATCCCCTACATTAAACATCCCCCTCTCCCAATAACAAACATAAATTACTCAGCAACCCTTTTAGCATGGAGATACTGAGCACACCTGCTCCTCCAGGCAGGAGTAAAACAAGACCCAAGCTCTTCTCTATAGAGACCCTAAAATGGCACTAGCAGGAGAGTGCATCATGAAGATAGTCATCTGCACAACTGGATGCTCTCTAGTGCCAGCAGCAATGGTAACAAACACTGCACGTGGCCAAACATCTGGACCCCCTCCCAGACACTGCTTCCAAAACCAAGCCCTCTGCTACTCCAGTTCCTGCAAGCTTTAAGATCTGCTGACACCTTCAGTGTTGGAGAACCATGTTGTCTCACATGGTGGCAGAGGCTTTAGCACTGCACAAGAGAAAGTGAGCCCTCGCAATCCAAAAATGTTGAAGTTGCTGCTGCAGCACACAACACATCTCACACAGGTAGAGGCACATTAGCTTACCTTAGGCCCCTCCCCCTCAAATGCAGCTCTCTTCTGACAGATCCATAACAGCCTCTGAAATCCCAACGAGGGCAGCAAGAAACCAGAAGGCCTCACTCCTGCACCCGCTTCAAAAATCCATTAAAGAAGCCTCAGACCTACTACAGGTGCAGAACGGCCCAGGCCAAACAATATGGTAAATGCTGGAAACCATATCAGATCATGCAGTAGGACCCCACCATGGACACCTTCTACCCCCACTTGAGTAGGCAGGTTATTTTATTTTCTTTAACAGTTTTTTTTTATACCGCCTTATCATTAATTCAGGGCGGTTTACAGAAAGCGTATCACCAGGTTGGCTGTCTCTGGCCACTTTCCTAGAGCCATGTGCATGGTGGCTTGAGAGGAGGGCATGTCCAATTCTGCCAATAACCTACCATATGCATATCATTCAGACAACACCCAGACTGGGCTGGCTGGAAAGTTCTTTCAGAAATATGCTCTAAGAACCCTAATCAAGAGGTAAAGTCTGAAGACAATTGTTATCCAAAGTTTCTACAAAACCTGACTGATGCTATCCCTAGGTATATCAGAGGTCCTGTCAACCAAAAGTGATTTTTTTTTATCCATCCTACATTTGAGCAAACTGAGGGAGGTTCTGGTGCTTCCGGTACACCAGATCTTCCAAGATCATTAGATCATTTAGAAGATGCTTCTGATTAAGACTACTTCAAGACAGCTAGACACCAGATACAGAGTTCACTCTGCCCCAGCATTCCGTGGTCTCAGGGGCACTCTGCCCCAGCATTCCGTGGTCTCAGGGGCACTCTGCCCCAGCATTCTGTGGTCTCAGGGGCACTCTGCCCCAGCATTCCGTGGTCTCAGGGGCACTCTGCCCCAGCATTCCGTGGTCTCAGGGGCACTCTGCCCCAGCATTCCGTGGTCTCAGGGGCACTCTGCCCCAGCATTCCGTGGTCTCAGGGGCACTCTGCCCCAGCATTCCGTGGTCTCGGGGCAGCTATTAAAAGATCAGATCATTAAGACGAACAGCAACACAACTCCAGGCAAAGATCAATGAGACCTAGACAGAGAGGGAAGGAAAGTGTTTTAGTGCAGTTATTTATTTTATTTATTTACATTCTCTTATATACCGCGCTATTCTGCATCAGTGCGGTTTACATTGAACAAACTGAAATTACATTGAACAAGGCATTATAACTTGGAGATAACCCTGTAAAATAGTTAAGTGGCTTGCCCAAGACCACAAGGAGCACCTGTGGGACTAGAAACCCCAGTCCTTCCGGCCCAAGGTTGCTGTCCTCTAGTGGGATTTGAACCCCCTACCTTCCGGCCTGAAGTACCTTGCCCCAACCACTAGGCCACTCCTCCACTCCAACTCTCTGAAAATACTGACTCCTCAATTATACATGTTCCCTTATCACTCCCTTCTGCAACAGGCCTTCAAGCTATCAAAATCCCCCTCTTAAAATTCCAAAGCCCAACTCAGCTAGATCCACCTATCAGCTCAAGTCCACATATGGCAGCCATTTCAGAGCATCCTGATAGATCAGTCCAGACAAGTTGGTTGTGCTCCCCTGCCAGCAGATGATGGGGCGAGAGAAGACCAGAAGCTTCAGTGGCATTATCACTGGTACTAAGACTGGTGCAGCTAGGGGCACCCTCCAGTGTTTTCTGTCTCTGGCTGATGGTGGTCATGTGATTGGTGTAGTGAAGCTCGTGGGCTCCTGGTAGCTGTCCAAAGGGGGGCCTTCCATAAAGCTCTGTTACGGAGGTCTCCAGGGCATATTTCTGAATACCCCTCCTGGGGTTTTCCCACCCACCATAGAGGGTCTTGTTCCTGGTCTGGTGGAGCAGGATGTTCCTGAGTGTTTATTCTTGTGGGGGGTGTAGGGGCCCTGATTCTGCCTTACTCAGTTGTCTGACCCATGAGAGGCAGATGTAAGGATTACTCAGTGTCATTTCCAAACTACTGGGGGCAAGTGCAGTTCTACATCATTGGCTTACGTGCAGGTGTCGCAGATGTCTTTCCCCGTGGCAAGAGCAGGTGCCAGTTATGCTGGCATTCCTGCGGGTCTTGCTTTTAATTCTCTTAAGAATATAGATGGCAGCCCTCTCTGGCTTCCGAGGGCCACTTGCTGCCCCCCCCCCCCCCTTGCTTCTCATGTGAATGTCACTTACTTTATTTGTGGAGTGAGTTTGTTGAGGCCTCTAGTGCTGCCTTGGGATCTCCCTCTGGACAGGGCTCTTTCGGCTCTTTTTGAGCCTTTAAAGAGGACCTCTCTAAAGGATCTTTCCTTGAAAGCAGTGTTTTTTAGTTGCCGTGGCTTTGGCTCGTCGCATGTCTAAGCTACACCTGCCGGGACCCCTTTTTGACATTTCTTCCTCAGGGGTCTGCTTGCACCTGGTGCCTTCCTTTTTTGCTTAAGGTTGTTTTGGCTTTCCTTGTCAACCAGGTGATTTCTTTGCCCTCCTTTTTGTTGGTTTTACAAGAATTACGTTGGTCCTTCTGGAGTAATGAAACTAATGTTAAAATACCAGCAATTTACTCCACTTTAACATGCAGCTATATTTGGGGCATCTGTGGTGTATAAATTCATCGAGCTCTCATTCACCCATTTGTAGTCTCAGACCAACACAGCGCTGCTAGTCACCAAAATATAGTGAAAAACAAATAGCGCTTTACTAGCATCAATGACTACTGGGAATTTGTCTCTTTTTATGTATAGTGAACTATTTTTCTTTGCTGTTCACACCACTAGTGTTTCTTCCCCTTCACATATTAAAACATATTTGAGTCCATTAGATTGTTATTAAACTAGCTTATCTTTTGTCGTATATCCACCGATTCTTGGTGGGTCTCTCCTTTCACCGAATTTTCTCTCTCCACTCGGCGCCTTTGTGTTTCACTCCTTTATGGAGTTTCCTCAGGAGATCTATCTGCGAGTGAAAAAACAATATTGAGAATGCTTGTCTAGGAATGCTTACGCTGCTTAATAAAATGTAAATGCATTGTGACAAAATGTTTAAAAACAGTGAGTATAATCCCGAAAATCTTCTATCTATTGGCTGTACTCACTGTTAACTGCTGCCCACGTGTCTCTGCTCTTTTTCTCAACAAGAACGCCATGCATGCGGGTAGATTGCAATCCCCTCCTTTTGAACTTACAGCTGATTAGTCAACGTGAGCCTCATTTACAGACCTGCCACTCAACGGAGGCATTTAAACCTAATGGTATCACCGTGTTCATTGTAAAAATCCACCTCTGCTCATAAAATAATATCTCATCGAGGGTTTTTCCCCTCTTCGGTTTACAGATGTGATCTATGCAGAAGCATCGGAGTTGTGAAAACTCATGATTAAATTCTCCACAGTGTTGAACCAACGGTGCTGTCATAACTTTATTTGTCAGACGACTCTTATGTTCCTGCATACGAACTTTAAAAGCTCGGATCGTCTTTCCTATATAGAATTTATTACAAGGGCACCTGATGGCGTATACCACCGATGTTGTGGTGCACGAAGTTTTGTGTTTTAAAATATAAGTTTTCCCTGAATGGTTAAATTCCCTAACCTCTTCTGTAATCTGACAAATTGTGCAGTGTCCACAGGCGATGTGACCTCCTTGTTGAGTCAATATCTTCGGTCGGAGGAGAACAAATGTGAGTCGGGCTAAATTGTTCCTTTAAATTGTTGTTTCGTTGCCATACACATCTTATTGTTTTCTCCGTTAATCCTTGAAGTGTTTATATTAAAGGAAGATTTTTAGTAACTATCTTCTGGATTTTATAACTGAGAGGTGAAAACTTTGTGATAAGATTCACACTATCTTCCCTCACGCTTCTGTTGACAGGCTGTGCAGAACTTAATAACCAGGTTCTATCATTATTAAGAGCAGAGAGACGTGGGCAGCAGTTAACAGTGAGTACAGCCAATAGATAAAAGATTTTCGGGATTATACTCACTGTTTTTAAACATTTTGTCACAATGCATTTACATTTTATTAAGCAGCGTAAGCATTCCTAGACAAGCATTCTCAATATTGTTTTTTCACTCGCAGATAGATCTCCTGAGGAAACTCCATAAAGGAGTGAAACGCAAAGGCGCCGAGTGGAGAGAGAAAATTTGGTGAAAGGGGAGACCCACCAAGAATCGGTGGATATACAACAAAAGATAAGCTAGTTTAATAACAATCTAATGGACTCAAATATGTTTTAATATGTGAAGGGGAAGAAACACTAGTGGTGTGAACAGCAAAGAAAAATAGTTCACTATACATAAAAAGAGACAAATTCCCAGTAGTCATTGATGCTAGTAAAGCGCTATTTGTTTTTCACTATATTTTGGTGACTAGCAGCGCTGTTGGTCTGAGACTACAAATGGGTGAATGAGAGCTCGATGAATTTATACACCACAGACGCCCCAAATATAGCTGCATGTTAAAGTGGAGTAAATTGCTGTTCTCCAGGACCAAGCAGGAAGTCAGTCCTCACATATGGGTGACGTCGGCGCCGACGGAGCCCTCGCGGAGCAATTTTCCCCAGCTTTCAAAGAAAGCCTTTGGGAATTGCAGCGCGCATGCGCGGTCCCCTTCCCGCCCAAGGGTGCCATCTTAGCCAGTCGTCTTTTTTCCGTGGAGCCCTACAGACGTGGTCGTCTTGTCCCCGCAGAAAAAGTTGATTTTTCGTCGTTTATTTCTCTTTTTTCTTCGGTTCGACGCCGGTCTCTTTCCTGCCCGGACTCGCGACGCCGTTGCGAGTCCTTCTCTTATTTTTCGGTTTTTCTGATTTTTCTTGTCAGTTTCGTTTTTCGGTTTTTCGCTGGCAGCCCGGTCCTTTGACCTTGCAGGGGCCCTTTTTCCCCCGATGGCTGCCAGTGGTTTCAAAAGGTGTGTTCAGTGTGACAGAAATATGTCACTCACTGACACACACGATAATTGCCTCCGTTGCCTTGGCCCAGATCACGAGGAACTGATCTGTGGGGCCTGCAGCAAAATGTCCTTCAAAGCTTTACGGAGTCGGCGGCATCAGCGGAAAAGAATCTTCGCAGATCCCACCCGTACCCGGACCTCGTCGGAGGCCTCGGCGTCCAGAGGCTCCAGCTCTGAGCATCGCCGGAGTTCCTCCGACAGAGGTTCTCCCTCCGGGGATCATCATCGGAAGGCGAAACCTGCGAGGGCGGCGTCGGTGGACGCTCCTGGTTCCGCGAGGGCCAGGTCGCATAGCCCCGATAGCCGTCCCGGGTCTTTGGAGAAGGAACGTCTCCCGAAGCGACCTCGTTTGGAATCGGAGTTGCCTGCTCAGGTAAGTCCTGTAGTCCTCCTGGACTCGCCTCCGAGGGGTCCGCCGTCGGGGCCCGAGTCGGGGGCTGCTGGGTCACCTGAGGTCGGACTCAGGTTGACGGCCTTGGAGAGCAGACTATCTGCCTTCATGGACCAGCAGCGGGCACTGATCGCTAGCCTCGCTGGCGCCTCTGCCCCGACCGCCGGGACGTCGACGTCTAAGTCGACCCCGGAGACCGAGCCGATCCTCGAGTCCATGCGGGCTCGAGTCGATCCTCGGCCTCCCGTTCGGGACCGAGGTCGTCGACGCCGACTCCCTCGGCGTCGGGGCGGCCGACGCCTCCGCCCGCCCGAACCGACCCCACCGATTCCTCCTCGGAGTCGGCCTGGGAGTCTGAAGTGGAAGAGTCACCTGATTCTTTTCGGACTCGGTGTGTCCCCTCGGACTCCCCTAAGTCCGAACCTCGGAAACAGTCCCCCCCGAAGGATGCCCAGTTCTCGGACTTCGTCAGGGATATGGCCAAGGCTTTGGCCTTCCCTGCGGATCCCGAGGAGGAGCCTCGAGCCGAAGAGCTCGACGCCCTTCAGTACGACTCTCCCGCCAGGGAGCACTTTACTGTACCGGTTCCTCCCATGCTGGAACGACTACTACTCTTCCGCATGTGGGAGAGTCTGGCATCGTCGCCGGTATTAAGCAAGCGGGTCGATTCCATCTATCGAGTCCGCAAGAGCCCTGGCTTCCAAAAAGCACAGCTACCGCACCATTCCATGGTGGTGGAATCGGCCATGCATAGGCTTAAGAGCCAGAAGATGCACTCCTCGGTGCCTCCTGGCAGGGAGGCCCGCAACCTGGATGGCCTCGGTAAGAAGTGTTTCCAGGGCTCTATGCTTGCTTGTCGGGTCCAGACCTACCAGCTCTACATGGGCATGTACCTTAGAGACCTGGCTAAAGAGATAGCCGGATTCTCTGCTGGGCTGTCCGAGGAACCTTTGCGGAGGTTCCTAGCCTTGTCCACTGGTATTCGGGAATGCTCCAAATTCATTTCTCAAGCAGCCTATGATGGCTTTGAAGCATCGGCTCGAGTGGCCGCAGCCGGCATCGGTGCCCGCCGACAGGCTTGGCTTCAGTCGTCTGACCTTGAACCCTGGGTGCAGGACAAGTTGGTCGATGTCCCCTGCCGAGGTGAGAACCTCTTTGGCAAGCCCATGGCTGAGAAGGCTGCACAAATCGAGACGGAGACTCTCACCAGAACTAGGCTCTCTAGGAAGACCTCTGCCCCTTCCCAGAAGAAGAAGGGCTCGGGAAAGAAGTCCTTTTACCCGAGAAATGCGGTTGCCTATAAACACTACCCTCAATATCAGGCCTCCGCAGCTCCCCAACAGGGTCAGCAGGCCAAGGGACGGGGTAACGGGTCCCGTAGGCAGCAAGCCCCCAAGCCTGCACCACCGGCCCCTGCTCAGCAGGGTGGGGGTTTTTGACTTCATCGGCATAGCCTCTCCCCCTCAGCTGGTTCCTCCCAGCACAGGAGGCCGGCTGGTCCACTTTGCCCACAGGTGGTCCAACATCACTTCAGATGCCTGGGTGCTTCATGTTGTGAGAGAAGGCTATCTTCTCCACTTCCACCAGGTCCCTCCCTCCTATTTCCCGGGAGAGCCTCCACGACTCCCTCTGCACAGGGACTTACTCCTTCAGGAGTTAGCAAGTCTTCTTCAGGAACAGGCTGTGGAACCGGTGCCCCACCACCTGAGGGGTCAAGGCTTCTATTCCAGATATTTCCTAATACCAAAAAGAACGGGAGGCCTCAGACCCATCCTGGACTTGCGCAACCTCAACAAGTTCCTCGTGAGGGAGAAGTTCAAGATGCTTACCCTTGGAATCCTTCTGCCCTACCTCCAGCAGGGAGATTGGCTATGCTCCTTGGATCTAAAGGATGCCTACACGCACATCCTCATCCACCCAAGCCACCGCCAATACCTAAGGTTTGTGGTGGCAGGAAATCATTACCAGTACAGAGTACTGCCCTTTGGCCTATCCTCCGCACCACGAGTCTTCACAAAATGTCTCGCGGTGGTGGCGGCTTATCTCCGGCTTCACGGCCTCTATGTCTTTCCGTACCTAGACGACTGGCTCATCAGAGCATCGTCCTCTCCAGAAGTCACAAAAGCCACACACCGCACTGTGACTCTTCTCCAGTACTTGGGCTTTGTCATAAACTTCGCAAAGTCCACTTTGCTCCCCTCGCAAGATCTCGAGTTCATCGGCGCAAGATTGCACACTCTTCAGGCGCGAGCTTTCCTGCCTCTCGACAGGGCTCAACGGCTCATGGACCTAGCCGGCCGTTTTCGCAGCCAGTCCCTGGTCTCGGCCAGGCGCTTCCTGAGACTACTCGGCCATATGGCTTCCACCGTCCACGTGACCCCCAATGCCCGCCTGAATATGCGGCCTGCTCAGTGGTGCCTTCGCAAGCAGTGGCAACAGGCCACGAGCGGCCTAGCCGACTTAGTGCGCATCTCCGGCCCGCTGGCCTCTTCTCTACAGTGGTGGCTTCATCGGCCGAACCTGGTACTCGGAATGCCTTTTCAGTCTCCTCCACCGGCTCAAGTGCTGACAACCGATGCTTCTCTCCTAGGATGGGGAGCGCATTGCCAAGGGGCATGTACTCAAGATCTCTGGACCACGTGGGAGTCTGCGCAGCAGATCAACTTCCTGGAGCTCAGAGCGATCCGTCTGGCTCTCAAGGCTTTCTCCCACCTGACTTCTCACCGGTCCGTCCTTGTCCAGACGGACAATCAAGTTGCCATGTTCTACGTGAACAAACAGGGGGGCACGGGCTCCTTCCTTCTCTGTCGAGAAGCACAGAGGCTCTGCTCTTGGGCCGTCAGCCACGGCATTCTTCTCAAGGCAGTTTATCTCCCAGGCCAAGAAAATTGCCTGGCAGACAAACTCAGCAGAATCCTCCAGCCGCACGAGTGGCGACTGGATCCCTTGGTAGTTCAGAAACTTTTTCTGAAGTGGGGCCTCCCCACGATGGATCTCTTTGCCAGTCCTCTCAACCGGCAACTTCCTCGCTTCTGCTCTCGGCAGCCGCATCCCCTTCGAGTAGCGGCGGATGCTTTTCTGCTCTCATGGTCGAAAAGCCTTCTCTATGCCTTTCCTCCCATACCGCTAGTCTCTCGAACTCTTTTCACGGTTCTCCGAGACAAAGCTTCCATGATCCTGATAGCTCCTCGGTGGCCCAGACAGCTGTGGTTTCCACTCCTGCTGCAACTAGCGGTGGAGGATCCGTTCCCTCTGGGGTTTCAACCAGATCTCCTAACACAGGATCAGGGGTCCCTACTACACCCCAACCTCAGATCTCTACATCTGATGGCCTGGCTGCTGAAAGGGTAGTCCTTGCTCCCCTTCTACTGCCGGCAGAGGTAGAAGAGGTCGTCCTAGCTTCCCGGCGACCTTCTACCCGCAAATGCTACGCCCTTAAATGGCGTCGCTTTTCCGCTTGGTGTGCCCAGCAGTCTCAGGATCCCTTCGGTGATCTTGCAGTACTTGCTCTACCTCTCTAATCTGGGACTTAAGTCCAACTCCGTCAAAGTTCACCTCAGTGCTCTTTCAGCACATCATGTGCCGGTGGACGGCAGACCTCTTTCCAGCGACCCTCTCGTGGCAAGGTTTCTCCGAGGTCTCCTTCTACTTAAACCACCTCTGCGCCCGCCAGCACCTGACTGGGATCTGAATGTGGTTTTGCAGCGGATCACCTGTCCGCCTTTTGAACCTATGGCTACCTGTTCTCTCCGTTTTCTTTCTTGGAAAACCTTATTCCTGATAGCCCTCACTTCCGCTAGACGCGTAAGTGAATTGCAGGCCCTCGTGTCTGATCCCCCTTACACTTGGTTCTACAAAAATAGGGTAGTCCTACGGACTCACCCTAAATTTCTTCCAAAAGTGGTCTCCCCTTTTCACATCAATCAGGAGGTGGTACTTCCTACCTTCTTTCCCAGGCCACACTCCAGCCGAGCTGAAATGGTCCTGCATACCCTGGACTGTAGAAGGGCATTGAACTTCTACCTTGACCATACGCGGGAGCACCGTAAAGCTGCTCAGCTTTTTGTGTCTTTTGACCCCAATAAATTGGGGCTCCCTGTCTCCAAGCGTACTCTGTCCATCTGGGTTGCTGACTGTATCGCTTGGGCTTATGGGGCAGCCGGACTCTCGTTAGAAAGTCGGGTCACGGCTCATTGTGTTCGGGCGAAGGCTACGTCAGTGGCTTACCTCCGCTCTGTTCCATTGGCAGACATCTGCCGGGCCGCTACTTGGTCTTCGAGCCAGACTTTTGCGGTCCATTACTGTCTCGAGAGGGAGTCCCGCAGGGACAGTGCTTTCGGACAGGCAGTCCTCCGAAATCTCTTCGAGGTTTGAGCAACTCCTACCCTCCATCCCGGATGGGGGCTACCGATGGGTAATAATTCAGTGAAGATTCCTTCCTTCTGTACTGCTGAGCTAGAGGGAGCTCATTTTTGTGCTTAGGGTCTCCGGTAGCCTTAAGCTTGGGAGTCCCATATGTGAGGACTGACTTCCTGCTTGGTCCTGGAGAAAGCGTAGTTACTCACCTGTAACAGGTGTTCTCCAGGAGCAGCAGGAATCAGTCCTCACAACCCTCCCTCCTCCCCTTGGAGTTGCAATCATCTGCTTTAGTTTTTTTGCAAATTTTTATGCTATCTTTTAGCTATGTCATCTGACTGGCTAAGATGGCACCCTTGGGCGGGAAGGGGACCGCGCATGCGCGCTGCAATTCCCAAAGGCTTTCTTTGAAAGCTGGGGAAAATTGCTCCGCGAGGGCTCCGTCGGCGCCGACGTCACCCATATGTGAGGACTGATTCCTGCTGCTCCTGGAGAACACCTGTTACAGGTGAGTAACTACGCTGTATTTTAACTCCTTTTTGTTGGAACAGTGTAAGGGTAAGGACAAATACCTTCACCTGGTGGATGTTCAGTGCTTTGCAAAAAGAAAAAGAGTAGGTAACTAGTTTGTTTCGTCTGTCGGAGGAGTAGCCTTGTGGTTAGGGCACACACCTAGGACTAGAAAGACCAGGGTTCAAATCCCGCAGGTAACCCTCCACTGCCAGGTACAAACTTAGATCATAAGCCCTCTGGGGACAGGGAAATGCCTACTGTACCTGAATGTAATTTATCTTGATCTACTACCGGAAAAGTGTGAGCTAAATAAATAAATAAAACTGCTGGGCCTCACAGTGGTCCTGCAGCCTCTAAGGCTACACTGGTGCACAGGATTAAGGGCGTTATCAGTCCGCTGTATCTCTTAAAGGGTAAGTTTGTTCCAGAAGGGCTGAGAGCCCATTCTACCAGGGCTTAGGCGATGACCTGGGTGGAGTACTGCAGGGTATCTCCCTCACCTAATTTTTGCAAAGCATTATCAATTGTATCTTCAGGCCCAAGCAGAAGCCTGATTTGGTGCTTGGGTGCTTGCAGCTGCAGTTTCTTCCCACCCAGTGGAGGAGTAGCTTTAGTACTTCCCACTTGTCTGGATTGGTCTAAAAGGATGCTCTCGAAGGTGAAATTTTACTTACTGTTATTTTGCTTCCTGTAGTTTTGCTAGGCCAGTCCAGGACTCACCCATCTTGGATTCTGATGTACACAGATGCAGAGGAAACGGAACAGTGACTTCCTTTCCGTCTTTCCAGTCCAGTCAGTACATGTGGGTTATCTTCCACCAGAAACGGGGGACTGAGCATATCAGATTTCTGATGTCACAGTAGAGGAGCTGCCTCCTTAGGCTCCAGAAATCAGTATCTCAGTCCCTAACAGCTAGGATGGAGCATCTCATGCCTGGACTCTACTGAAAGGATTTTGGGCCTTTGATTCACTGACTAAAACTTTAAAAAAAATAAAAAGAGGACTTTGGAGACAAGTCTGATCCAAAAAGAGCCTCGGGCTGACAAGCCTTCCCGTTTTTGGCTGGGTATTATTCTGAAAGAAATATTTAGTTGGGGCTGGCAGTGTGGTCTAGTTGGCATCTGGACCCGTTTGGTGAGTCAGATGCTGCTCGGGTCAAACACCTGGTGGTCCAGGTCCTTCCCCCCCCCCCCCCCAGCCCACCCCCCTCCACCCACCAGACAGCCCAGCAGTCTAGAGGTAGGATTAGCTGGCTTTCCTTCTCTTTTATATACTGAATTTATTTGGAGCTGCTCACTCTTTTAGTGCAGAAAGAAGGTTTAAACCGAAGCTAATGTGTGCTCAGGTCTTCCTTGGAAGCATTACTGGCATTAAATAGAATACCATGGGTGCCTTTCAGCTTGGGGGGGGAGTGTTTTGGGGGTTGTGCAGGCTTTCCCCTCTCCTTTTTGGGCCATCTGATCCTTTTACCACGCATCTCTGCTTGTTCCTGGCTCCCTCTGGTTGTGTTACTGGTAGGGGGAGCCGTGGTTTGCGCTCAGGTCTGCAGTGGTATAATCCTGTGCAGTCTCAATTGGATTGAAAGCATAAATATGAGGGGGCAATTGTCTGCAGTAGATGTCAACAGGCCTCTGTGCAGCACCTAGTGGTGCCAGGTCCCTCTCCCCACTTGCCTGTTTGGCAATCTCACCAAATCAGGGACCATTTCAGCAGGTTGTGCGGTCCCAGAGTGGCTCCTCGCCGCCTCTTTGGGAGGCTGGTGGTAAGGTCACTGGGGCATGGTCTTTGCATCTTACTCTTCCATTATGAAAAAGAGGACAGCAAGCAAAGTGCTGTTAACAGTGTTATTAACAGTGTTGATAAACATTTGCAAAAAGAAAGAGTAGTTACTCACCTGTAACAGGTGTTCTCCAGGAGCAGCAGGAATCAGTCCTCTCAACCCTCCCCCCTCCTCTTGGAGTTGCAGTTGTACATAGTTTATTTTTCATTTTTTGTGTGCTGTTCTTAGCTATGTCATTTGAGGTAAGATGGCACCTTTAGGCGGGAAGGGAACCGCGCATGCGTGCCTGCATTCCCAAAGGCTTTCATAGAAAGCTGGGGAAATGCTCCGCTGGGGCTTCATCGGCGCCGATAACACCCATATGTGAGGACTGATTCCTGCTGCTCCTGGAGAACACCTGTTACAGGTGAGTAACCACTCTTTCTCCAGGACCAAGCAGGAAGTCAGTCCTCACATATGGGTGACTCCCTAGCTCTGGGCTACCGAGGAACCCAGGCTGAACAAGAGAACTCCCTCTAGTCTCAGCAGCAAAGAAAGGCTTTTCAAGGACACAACCTCCACCGGTAGCCCAACAGAGGGCAGGAGTTGCCTAAACCTCAGAGATTCTGGAGTACTGCCTGGCCAAAAGCACTGTCCCTACGGGACTCCCTCTCCAGGCAGTAATTGGCTGCAAAAGTCTGGCTTGAAGACCAAGTTGCAGCCCTGCAGATGTCTACCAAGGGCACAGAGCGGAGATGAGCCACTGAGGCAGCCATTGTCCTGACACGATGGGCTGTGACCCTACCCTGCAAAGGAAGGTCAGCCGCCTTGTAAGCCCAGGTGATAGTCAGCCACCCAGATGGACAAGGTACGCTTGGACACAGCTAACCCCGACTTATTGGGGTCAAAAGATACGAAGAGCTGAGTAGCCCTTCTATGCCTCTGCGTACAGTCAAGGTAGAAGGATAAGGCCCTGCTACAGTCCAGGGTATGCAGGACTGCTTCAGCCTGGCTAGCATGAGGCCTAGGGAAGAATGTTGGAAGAACCACCTCCTGATTGAGGTGGAAAGAGGAGACAACCTTAGGGAGGAACTTTGGATGAGTCCTGAGGACTACCCTGTTCCTGTAAATTCTGGTGTAAGACCAGGGCTTGAAGCTCACTTACTCGCCTAGCCGAGGTAAGGGCTATTAGGAAGAGTGTCTTCCAGGAGAGGAAGCTTAGTGGACAATTAGCCATCGGCTCAAAAGGTGGGCGAGTCAGCTGCTGCAAGACCACATTCAGCTCCCACTCAGGGGCAGGAGGACGGATGGGAGGCTTGAGCAAAAGCAAGCCCCTGAGAAAGCGGGACACCAAGGGGTGACCAGAGAGAGACTGCCCCTCTACCAATGAGTGGTGAGCTGCTAGAGCTGAGAGGTGGACCCGAACAGAATTGGATTTAAGACCTTGATTTGACAAGTGCAGTAAGTACTGAAGGACTACTGGCACAGTACAGGAGGAAGGATCTTCTGTACGTAGCTGACACCACACAGAAAACCTCTGCCATTTGAGAGCATAGGTTTTCCTAGTGGACTGTTTCCTAGAGGCTAGGACAACCTAATCAACCTCCTGAGGCAGGCCCCAGGGAGCCAAGACTACCCTTGCATCCTCCAGGCCATCAAATTGAGAGACTTGAGATTGGGGTGCAGAAGGGAACCCTGGTCTTGTGTGAGAAGGTCGTGTTGCAACCCCAGAGGTAGTGGAGGATCCACCGCCAGTTGAAGCAGAAGAGGAAACCAAGGCTGTCTCGGCCATCTGGGAGCTACCAGCAGGACCGAGGCTTTGTCCTGAAGAATCTTGAACAGGGTTCGGGCCACCAAGGGCGTGGGAGGAAACGCATAGAGGAGGCCCTGAGACCAAGATATCAGAAAAGCATCCGGTGCTATCCGCAGAGGATGTGGTTGCCAGGAGCAGAACTTTGGCAGTTGCTTGTTCAGTGGGCTGGCAAAAAGATCCATCAAAGGAAGACCCCATTTGAGAAAGATCTTCTGAACTACCGAAGGATGCAGCTGCCACTCGTGGGGCTGCAGAATCTTGCTTAACCTGTCTGCCAGGTAGTTGTCCTGGCCTGGAAGGTACACAGCCTTGAGGAGCATGTTGTGCTTGAGGGCAAAAGAACAAAGGTCCTGAGCCTCTCGACAAAGGATCCTGGACCCAGTTCCGCCCTGTTTGTTCACATAAAACATGGCAACTTGGTTGTCTGTCTGAATCAGGACAGACTGGTGAGCCAGGGTAGGAGTGAAAGCTTTGAGTGCTAATCGAATAGCTCTGAGTTTGAGGAGATTGATCTGCTGTGCAGCTTTCCAGGGAGACCAGAGGCCCTGGGTGCACCTGCCCAGACAATGAGCTCCCCAGCCTTGCAGGGAGGCATCTGTTGTCATCACTACTGTGTACTCTGGAATCTGAAAAGGCACCCCTTTCAGTAGATTGGGTGGGTGCAGCCACCAGTTGAGGGAGTGCAGAAATGGTCTGGACACCCTTATCCTGTCTCTGAGGCTGCCTGTGGCCTGTGACCACTGAGTCCAAAGGCACCACTCTGCAGGCCTCATATGGAGCCTGGCATTGGGGGTTACATGTACTGTCGAAGCCATGTGGCCCAGAAGCCTCAGACAGAGTCTGGCGGAGACCAGGGACCTGCTGAGAAACTGACTTGCCAAGGCCATCAACCTTTGGGCTCTGCTTTCTGGCAAGAATACCTTTGCCAGGAGAGAGTCCAACCTTGCCCCTATGAACTCCAAGTTCTGGGAAGGGAGCAAAGTGGACTTTGCGAAGTCTGACAAACCCCAGGCGTTGTAGAAGAGCAATGGTCCTGAGGGTGGCTTGATTGGCCTCCTGACCTGTCTGACCCCTGATGAGCCAGTCGTCCAGATAGGGGACGACAAAGATGCCCAGATTTCTCAGGTAGGCCGCCACCACTGCTAGGCACTTTGTGAAGACTCTGGGGGCGGAGGTGAGGCCGAAAGGCTGCACTCTGTACTGATAATGGTTTCCTCTCACGATGAACCTCAGGTACTTTCTGTGGTCTGGATGAATGAGGCTGTGAGTGGCTATGCTCCTTAGATCTAAAGGATGCGTACAATCTCCCTGCTGTAGGTAGGGCAGAAGGGTTCCAAGAGTAAGCATCTTGAACTTTTCTTTCACTAGGAACTTGTTGAGGTTCCTGAGGTCCAGAATGGGACGAAGGCCACCGGTCCTTTTGGACATCAGGAAATACCTGGAGTAGAATCCGTGACCTTGCAAGTGGGGAGGCACAGGCTCCACCGCCCTGTCCACCAACAGACCCTGAAGCTCCTGACGGAGAAGGTCTGTGTGCAGAGGAGGCCTTAGAGGCTCCCCTGGAAAGTATGGGGGGTGGCAGTTGGTGGAAATGGAGGGCATAGCCCTTGTGGATTATCTCCAGCACCCAACTGTCCCCGGTGATAAGGGGCCACTGGTGGGCAAAGAGGGCAAGATGACGACCTATGCAGGGTTGGAAGAGCAGTGGAGGAGAGGCTATACTCAAGGAGTCAAAAACCCCCACCCTGCTGAGTGGTAGCAGGGGCCTGAGGCTTGGGGGTCCTCTGCCTACGGGGCCCATTACTCTGGCCCTTGGCTTGCTGACCCTGGGGGGCAGCTTGGGCAGCCTGATATTGTGGGTACTGTTTGTAGGCAGTGCCCTTCCTCGGGTAAAAGGGCTTTTTACCCGAGCCCTTCTTTTTATGAGAAGGGGCAGAGGTCTCCCTTGACAGCCTTGTCCGAGTGAGGTGCTTGGTCTCGAGCTGAGCGGCCTTCTTGGTCATGGGCTTGCCAAAAAGGTTTTCACCTCGGCAAGGGACATCGACCAACTTGTCCTGAACCCATGGCTCGAGGTCCGATGACTGCAGCCATGCCTGGCGTCGAGCCGCGATGCCGGCTGCCGCAACTTGGGCCGAAGCCTCGAAGCCATCGTACGCGGCGCGGGACATGAACTTCGAGCAGTCCCGAATCCCCGAGGACAAGGACTTTAAATCTCTGCAAGGGTTCCTCGGAGAGACCAGCAGAGAACCCGGCCAACTCCTTGGCCAGATCCCGCAAGTACATGCCCATGTACAGCTGGTAAGACTGGACACGGCAAGCAAGCATCGAGCCCTGAAAGCACTTTCTACCGACGCCATCGAGGTTTCGGGCCTCCCTGCCGGGAGGCACCACAGAGTGCATCTTCTGACTCTTCAGACGATGCATGGCCGATTCCACAACCATGGAATGGTGTGGTAGCTGTGCCTTCTGAAAACCAGGGCTCTTCCGGAGCTAATAGATCGAATTGACTCGCTTGCTAAGAACCGGCGCCGAGGCCGGTGCCTCCCACATACAGAAGAGGAGCCGTTCCAGCATCGGAGGAACCGGGACAGTAAAGGCCTCCTTCGGAGGAGAGTCATACTGCAGCGCCTCGAGCTCTTCAGCTCGAGGCTCTTACTCGGGATCCGCCGGAATAGCCAAGGCAGTGGCCATATCCCGGACGAACTCCGAGAACCGGGTGTCCTCCGGGGGGGGACCTACTCCGGGGCTCAGACTGCGGTGAGTCTGAAGGGATGCACAGAGTCTTAAAGGTATTAGGAGACTCCTCGTCCTCCGTCTCCCAAGCCGACTCGTCCGAGGAAGAGTCGGGGTCTGACCCCGCGGGGCCCTGCAGCACCCGCCCCGATGCCGAAAGCACCGGCGTTGACGCTCTCGGTCCCGAACAGGAGGTCGAGGGAGACCGCGACCGAGGTCGACTCCGAGCCACGATGGACTCTAGTATCGGCTCGGTCTCCGGGGTCGACTTAGACGTCGATGTCCCGGTGGTCGGGGCAGATGCGCCAGACAGGCTGGCCATCAGTGCCCGCTGCTGCTCCATGAAGGCAGACATTCTGCTCTCCAAGGCTGTCATCCTGAGACTCAGCTCGGGAGACGCAGCAGCCACCGACTCGGGCCCCGGCGGCGGCTCCCTGGGAGGAGAGTCCATGAGGACTATGGGGCTTACGTGTCCAGCAGACTCCGGCTCCACACGAGGAACTTTGGCGGGCTTCTCCGGTTCCACAGGCCCGGGGCGACGGTCGGGGGTCTTAGACCTGGCCCTCGAGGAGCCAGGGACCTCTTCCGATGACGCCCTCATGAGCCATTTCTTCCTCTTGCGTTCCCGGTCGGGGGACCCCCTGTCCGAGGAGCTTCGGCGGCGCTCGGGATCAGAATCCCGAGATGTCGAGGCCTCAGACGAGGTCCGGGCCCGGCCGGAGGCCGTCCGAGAAAAGCCTTTCCTTTTGCTGCTGGCAACTTCGTAGTGCCTTGAAAGACATTTTTCCACGGGCCCCGCACAACTTAGGATCGTGGTCGGGGCCGAGGCACCGAAGGCAGCAGTCGTGTGTGTCGGTGAGAGACATTAGTTTCTTACACCGATCACACTTCTTAAAACCACTGGAAGCCATTGGGGAAAAAAGAGTCCCCGCGAGGTCAAAGGACCGGCCTTCTAGGGAAAAAGAGAAAAAAGGGCACGAACGCCAGCCACGAAGGGCAAAAACCGAAAAAGAAGAATCTGGCTCGATACCGGTGTACCGAACCCGGCGGGAGGGGAACCGGCGTCGAACCGGTAGAAAAAGAGCAAAAAATCACTGAAAAATCTAATTTTAACCGGGAAAACTGGACACACGTCCGGTGGGCTTCACGGAAAAAAAGAGACTGAGGTAAGATAGCACCTTTAGGCGGGAAGGGAACCGCGCATGCATGCCTGCATTCCCAAAGGCTTTCATAGAAAGCTGGGGAAATGCTCCGCTGGGGCTTCATCGGCGCCGATGACACCCATATGTGAGGACTGACTTCCTGCTTGGTCCTGTAGAAAAGGTAAATACATGAAAATAAGTTTGAAAAGGTGTAGAAAAACGTTTATACTTCTGTTTTGGATTTTTTTTTTTTTTTTTTTTTAAGGATAGTAAGAGTGGGGGGGGGGGAGGGGTGCTGATCTCTTCGCTGGGGAGGAGGCTAATATGCCGGCGCTGCTTTTCCTGGTGGGGGTTGCAGCATATGCTTTCACAGAGGGCAAGCTATCTGGTCCTTTTTTAACATGTTGTTCTCGTCCACAGGGTCACTGGTCTGTTTTGAGTATATTTGTTTTATTGGTGTACTTTGCTCACTGGTAGCTCGGGGCTCTCGGCAGCAGTAAAGGGGCTAGCATATTTTGGTGGGCAGAGCCGTCAGCTGTTTTTTCTGGGCACTCAGATACCTCTGTTTCCAAGAGTTCAAAAAAAAAAGAAAAAACAGTAGGATAGAGCTGTGGCAGGCCAGACCAGCTCTCCTCGGGGAGAGTCGTACTTGTCTGCTTGAAGGAATTTTGGTGGGGATCTCTGCCTTTTTTTTTCTTGGTTTCCCTCAGGTTTCTTAACATCTGTCTGCTCTGCAGTTTTCGGTCTGCAGTTTCCAAGGGAATTTCTCAACTGTTGGTGGCAAATTCCCACAGGTTGGGGATATTGCACTGAGGACTGCCTGAACACACACAAAAAAAAAACCAGGTAAGAAGCACAAGCACAGAACAGGATGACGTCTACAATGGCTCAAGCTCCCAAATATAAGCCCGGTGAAAATGTGTGCATCGCCAAAAGGGCCGTATCCCCACTTTTGTCTGTCCTAGGAGGTCTCAGGGTCTGGGGAATGAGACTAGCTGCTGTTTCAGAGCCGAAGGGATTTAGGTGTAAACGGCAGCCATTTTCCCTAACGGACTTTGTTTTTACATCTTCTTGAAACACTTGTGCAGCTAGCATGGTCTTTTTCACAATGCTGCGTGCAAGTCTGTTTTTCTTTCACTCCTTCCCTTTAGGCGAGTACGTCTTATGGTAGGGAGAGTGTTGTCGTCTTAACAAGAGAAGCACTTTAACCCTTTCATGTCTGTTGTTGCCATATGGCAGCCTTCAAATTGTCCCCCAAATTTTTCACCGGATTCTATATTTCCAAAAAATCTGCACACTGTGTGCGAAATGTGATGTGTATCTGTGCTTGACATCTGAAAAAAACTGTTTAAATTATCACACCCAGCAGTAAATGAAACTGATGCCAAGACTGTTTTTTTTAATTTTCAGCCATTCAGGACTGTAGTTGCCATATGGCAACAGTAAATATTGTTTGTTAGAAATACATTTTTTTCAAAAAAACTTTATATTCTGCATCTTTTAGCTCAAAATCTTAATACAAATATGTGGACGCGAAAGGGTTAAAGCAGCAGCATATGGGTTGGCATTGCAGGCAGCAGCCATCCTGGGCCATATATCAGTGATTTGTGCCATTTTGGTTAGCCTTTTTTGTAGTTTGTAGTCTGCTTTTACTGTGCTTGTTCGTGTCTCTTAGGTGGTTCACTGTCAGAATGGCTATGGGATTGGCATATTTGTCTTCTCCAGGAGACTGGCTGGCTAGAGAAATGAGAGGGCAGCTCTGCCCCTGAGGGACTGCTCTCAGACAGGGGTCAGGGTGTCGATTTTTCCATTCTGCAGTGGTCTGTAGGTTCTCGTCCGTCTTCAGTATCCTTTTTTGTGGGGCATATGTGCCGGTATGGCACTATTTCCTTTCTAATTTTCATCATAACCAAGTAACTATAGCAACGTAAGGTCTAATTTCGCCCTTCCATACAGCAGCTCACTGGGCTGGCCCATGATGTGCCGTTTTAAATTTATTCAAGAAAGTTAAACCGAGGAATCTTCTTTCTCCAGGAACAAGCAGGAAGTCAGTCCTCATATGTGTGACGTCGGCACCGACGGAGCCCTCATGCGGAACAATCCCCAGCTTTCTAAGAAAGTCTTTGGGATTGCATCACACATGTGTGGTTCCCTTCCCGCCCAAGGGTGCCATCTTGCTCAGTCTCCTTTTTTCCGCGGAGCCCAACAGACATCGTCCAAATTCCCTCGCGAAAAAAAGTGTTTAGAAACATAGAAACATAGAAACATGATGACAGAAAAAGACCACAAGGCCCATCTAGTCTGTCCTTCCATAACAACAAATACAACAGTCCACTTTTTACCTTTAGAGATCCTCTGTGTTGGTCCCATGCTTTTTTGAATTCAGTTACTGTCCTCATCTCTACCACCTCCACTGGGAGACTATTCCACGGATCCACTACTCTTTCCGTAAAGAAATATTTCCGCATATCACTCCTGAATCTATCTCCCTTCACCCTCATCCCATGTCCCCTCGTCGCAGAACTTGCTTTCAATTGAAAGAGGCTCTCTCCCTGAACATTTATGCCACGGAGGTATTTAAACATCTCAATCATATCACCTCTATCCCGCCTTTCCTCTAAGGTGTACATATTAAGATCCTTAAGTCTGTCCTCATATGCTTTATAATGAAGACTACTAATCATCTTAGTAGCAACCCTCTGCACCGACTCCATCCTGTTCACATCCTTTTGAAGGTGCGGTCTCCAGAATTGCACACCATACTCCAAATGAGGTCGCACCAAAGACTTATACAGAGGCATTATCACCTCCTTTTTTCTGCTAGCCATTCCTCTCCGTATGCACCCAAGCATCCTTCTAGCTTTTGCCGTCGCCTTTTCTACCTGTTTAGCTACTTTAAGATCATCGGACACAACTACGCCTAGGTCCCGCTCTTCTTTAGTGGACAAAAGTACTTCATCTCCTATGCTGTATTGCTCCCTAGGATTGCTGCAGCCCAAATGCATGACCTTACATTTTTTAACATTAAATCCCAGCTGCCAAATTCTAGACCATTCTTCAAGCTTAGCTAGATCCCTCCTCATGTTATCTACACCTTCCTGGGTGTCTACTTTATTGCAGATTTTGGTATCATCCGCAAAGAGGCAAACCTTACCCGACAGCCCTTCCGCTATATCACTAACAAAGATGTTAAAAAGAATCGGACCAAGGACAGATCCCTGGGGCACACCACTGGTAACATCCTTCTCCTCAGAGTGAGCTCCATTTACTTGTACTCTTTGTCGCCTCCCACCCAACCAATTTCTAACCCAAGCAGTAACTTTAGGGTCCATCCCTAGGGTGCTCAGTTTGTTTATAAGTCGCCTGTGAGGAACAGTGTCAAAGGCTTTACTGAAATCTAAATACACCACATCTAGAGCTCTCCCTCGGTCCAACTCCCTGGTCACCCAATCAAAGAAATCAATCAGATTTGTCTGACAAGACCTGCCTCTGGTGAATCCATGCTGCCTCGGATCCTGTAATCCGCTGGACTCCAGAAACCTCACTATTTTCTCTTTTAACAGCGTTTCCATTAATTTGCTCACCACTGAAGTTAAACTAACTGGCCTGTAGTTTTCAACCACATCCTTACTTCCGCTTTTGTGTAAAGGCACCACATGAGCCTCTCTCCAGTCCTTTGGCACCACTCCCGACTCCAACGAGGCATTGAAAAGGTCAGTCAGTGGAGTTGCTAGAACGTCCCCAAGTTCCCTCAGTATTCTAGGGTGTATCCCATCCGGTCCCATCGCTTTGTCTACTTTAAGTTGAGCTAGTTTCTCACGAACACAGTCTTCTGAAAATTGTTCAAGATGTCCCTCGCTTCTGTTCTTATTTGTGGGTGTTTTCTGAGGTCCTGCTCCTGGTTCTTCATCTGTGAACACAGAACAAAAATATTTGTTAAGCAATTCCGCTTTATCCTTATCAGCTTCTACATATTCCCCCCCTGTACCCTTGAGTCTGACAATACCACTTTTGCCCTTCCTCTTCTCACTAATATATCTGAAAAATGTATTATCTCCCCATTTTATTGCATTGGCTATTTCCTCCTCCTTTTGAATCTTTGCCTTCTTGACTACTTTGCTAGCTTCTCTAAGTTTTTCCAAATACAGATGCCTGTCTTCCTTTCTCTGTGATCTCTTGTATTTCATGAAGGCCTCCCTCTTTTTCTTCACTTTTTCAGCTACTTCCTTCGAAAACCATAGCGGTCTCCTGTTCCTTTTGCCTTTATTTACCATTTTAACAAAAAGGTTGGTTGCCTTTAAAATACCCCCTTTCAGTTTTGCCCACTGTTGTTCTACATCCCCCAGCTGTTCCCATCCCACTAATGACTCCCTGAGGTATTGGCCCTGCAAAGTTAGTCTTCCTAAAGTCTAAGATCTTCACCTTGGAATGGATTCTAACAGCCCTAGTCCTAATACTGAACCACACCATCTGGTGATCACTGGATGCAAAATGATCTCCCACTACAACATCAGAAACACTTTCACCATTGGTAAGCACCAAGTCCAGTATGGCCCCTTCATGTGTGGGGTCTGTTACCAATTGCCTGAATAGTTCTCCCTGTAGAGAATCCAGGATCTCCTTACTCCTAGATGATACTGCAGCAGGAAAGTGCCAATCAACATCTGGCATATTGAAATCTCCTAGCAGTAGCACTTCCCCTTTCCTAGCAATGCTGCGTATGTCTTCAATTAACTCTCTGTCCACCTCTTCCTCTTGTGAGGGAGGTCTGTATATCACACCAATGCAAATAGATTTCTCTTTCCCTCTTTCTAGTTTAACCCACAATGCCTCCTCTCTCCCTTTTAAGCTCTGTAATTCCAAAGCTTTAATAGTAGTTTTTACATATAGTGCTACTCCTCCTCCCCTTCTTCCTACCCTGTCCTTTCTGAATAAAGTATAGCCAGGTATAGTTACATCCCAGTCATGGTTTTCTGTGAACCATGTTTCTGTAACTGCCACTAAATCTAAGTCAGCCACTCCCACCAAAGCTTCAACTTCAGAGATCTTATTTCCCATGCTACGGGCATTAATACACACTGCTTTCCATATGTTACCCCTGTTACCCATTTCCATAAAGGTATTTAATGTATCACTTACCTGGGGGCTTTCACTTACTTGGGGGCTTTCTTCACCCATCCCCAACGAATCTAGTTTAAAGCCCTCTTCAGTAGATTAGCCAGTCTACTACCAAAGATGTGTTGACCTTTCTTGGACAGATGGATGCCATCTCTGCTCTGCAACCCTTGGAACAGCATAAAACTGTTTAAAAGTCAGAAAATTCTTTTCTGTCTGCCGGTTCAATGCCGGTTCCCCTTCCCGCCTCGGCTCAGTACACTGGTGTCGAGTCCAGTCCTAATTTTTGTTTTCTGTCCTTAGTGACTAGTGTTCGCGCTCTTCCTTTTTAGCTGGCAGTCCGGTCCTTTGACCTCGCAGGGGCCTTTCTTCCCCGATGGCTGCCACCGGGTTTAAAAAGTGTGATCGGTGCATGAGATTAATGTCCCTCACCGACACACACGACTGCTGTCTCCGTTGCCTTGGGCCCGACCACAACCCGAATGTCTGTGGCCCGTGTACCGGGAAAAATGGTAGAAACCATCATATAGAATAGAATTACTCAGCATGTAGATAGTCATGGCCTAATGGGAGACAGCCAACATGGCTTTAGACAAGGAAGATCTTGTCTTACTAATCTGTTATGTTTTTTTGAAAGTGTGAATAAACAGGTGGACAAAGGTGAGTCGGTTGATATAGTGTATCTGGACTTTCAGAAAGCCTTTGACAAGGTCCCTCATCAGAGACTTTAGGCAAAACTAAAGAGTCATGGGATAGGAGGCAGTGTACTACTGTGGATCAGGAACTGGTTAAAAGATAGAAAGCAGAGGGTTGGGCTAAATGGCCAATTTTCCCAATGGAGAAAGGTGAATAGTAGTGTACCCCAGGGATCTGTGCTGGGTCCGCTGCTTTTTGACATATTCATAAATGACCTGGAAAGTGGAATAACAAGTGAGGTTATCAAATTTGCAGATGACACAAAACTATTTAAAGTTGTTAAAACCCAAGAGGATCTTGATAAATTGGAAGACTGGGCATCAAAATGGCAGATGAAATTTAATGTGGACAAGTGCAAAGTTATGCACCTAGGGAAGAACAACCCAAACTATGGTTACACGAGGCAAGGTTCCACATTAGGAACCACCACCCAGGAAAAAGATTTAGGCGTCATTGTGGACAGCATGTTAAAACATGTTAAAATAGTTAAACATGTTCCATGTATCAGTTATTTTTTGTGCCAAAATGTTCTGTGTAATTCAATGTTAATGGTTTTAACTTGTTCTCTGGAAACCGCCCCTGATCTCTGGAAGGGGCGGTATAGAAAAGCACACAAATAAATAAATAAAACCCTCTGCCCAGTGTGCAGCGGCAGCCAAGAGAGCAAATAGAATGCTAGGTATCATATGGAAAATAAAACAAATATAATGCCTCTATACCGTTCCATGGTGAGACTGCACCTTGAATATTGTGTGCAATTCTGGTTGCCGTATCTTAAAAAGGATATAGCGTTATTAGAAAAGGTTCAGAGAAGAGCCACCAAAATGGTAAAGGGGATGGAAGGATACTCCTATGAAGAAAGGCTAAAAAGGTTAGGGCTCTTTAACCTGGAAAAGAGACTGCTGAGGGGAGATATGATAGAAGTCTATAAATTAATGAACGGAGTGGAACGGGTAAACGTAGATCGATTGTTTACGTTATCAGAATATAGAAAGACTAGGGGACATGCAATGAAGCTACAGGGTAAACTATTTAAGACTAAGACTAATAAAAGAAAATATTTTTTCACTCAACGTGTAATCAAACTCTGGAATTTGTTACCTGAAGATGTAGTAAAGGCTGTTAGTGTAGCTGGGTTTAAAAAAGGTTTGGACAAGTTCCTGGAGGAAAGGTCCATAAACCATTATTGAGAAGGGACCCAGGATATCAATGCTTGACCCAGTACAAGCATTGCGGAACCTGTGTCTTTTGGGGAAACTGCTAGGTACATATGACCTAGATTGGCCACTGTTGGAAACAGGATACTGGGCTTGATGGACCTTGGTCTGACCCAGTATGGCATATCTTATGTTCTTATGCACAAATATATAGGAGTCAGAATTATAATCTTAGTTCTGAAGAAGAGCAAGCCATTTGGTAATTCCAAACAGATTCTTGTTAATTAAACATGCAGACAAAGGGGGTAGTGGCATATTGACAATAGCATTGTGAAGTGACTTGTCAATTACAGGATCAAAGGTTTTATCAGAGGTTAGAAATGGATCCTATAGTGGAATTGAAACAGATAGTGTCTTCGATAGTAGATGATGCTAAGGAGTCTGGTTTTATTACATGAAAGAAGGCTTCATTTTTAATTGAAATTCATCCAAAGACTTCACACATCTACATGTTAGCAAAGATCTATAAAAGTTTGAAGACACCTCCCCCCCCCCCTCCCCGACGTCCTATTGTTGCTTTGAGAGGATCTGTGTTGGAGCCCCTGGCGAAGTTCGTGGACTTTTTTTTTTTTATCTAGTGGCCGTTAAATCATTTCTACAAGATATCTCTCATTTATTGCGTTTACTCTAGAATTTGGATTTTGACTTGGATCAGACAATTTTGGTAACTATGGATATATACTGTCCTAGTACATCCACATACTGTAGGATGAAACATTAAGGATGATTTATAGAAAGTTATCTCAAAGTATGAATGATCATTGTATTCCAATCATGCTTTTGGATTGGCTAGCAGAGCTAGTTCTGATTCAGAATTATTTTTACTATGAAGGGAATTAGTTTTTGCAAATAACCGGGATTGCGATGGGGCTGCATTGGCATCCTCTTGCAACATTATATGTGGGTGATTTTGAAGAACGTTTTATATATATAATATATCATTCGCAATCATTTAAGAGAATACTGTTCTGGAATTGATTATTAGATGACATATGGTGAAATTAGGCCTTACCTGCTCGTTTACTTTCATGGAGTCCCTCCATTCCAGCCCAGACAAACGGGTTGTGCCCATCCACTAGCAGCAGGAGACTGAATTATGCAAATTTCTTCATTGTTGTCACCCTACATTAGCCCAGGAGTTCCCTGATCTCTCCAGTATACCTCTGACAAAGCAGCGAACATTACTCCTACAGGAAAAGGCAAAAGTATCTAAACAAAAACGTTATGGAACCAGCAGAAAACTCCTCTTCCACCCAGGACCAGATCCAAATTATAGACAAAAGTGCACTATATATGGTCCAGGTGCCCCATAAGCATGCAACGTGTGAACATTCTCATGTTCTTACTCTTCCTTCAAACAGCTCTTAGTCTTTTGGCTTGCTCCAAGCTCATCGGATCAAGAAGAAAGCGTAATTACTCACCTGTAACAGGTGTTCTCCAGGGACAGCAGGAATCAGTCCTCACTTATGGGTGAAGTCGGCACCAATGGAGCCTGCACAGAGCAATTTCCCAGCTTTTAAAGAAAGCCTTTGGGATTGCTGCCACGCATGTGTGGTCTCTTCCCACCCAAAGGTGCCATATTGCTCAGTCAGGTCCCTTAGCTAGAGCCCTACTAAGCAGATGGCAAGGGAAGGACAAAAAAATAGCAACTCTTCAGGGGAGGTGGGAGGGTAGTGAGGACTAATTCCTGCTGTCCCTGGAAAACACCTGTTACAGGTTAGTAACTATGCTTTCTCCAGGAACAAGCAGGAAGTCAGTCCTTACTTACGAGACTCCCCAGCTACAGGCTACTGAGCCTGTAACCCAAAACGCCTCCGCAAGGCCGTGAGCAGAGTTGATTCCCGAAGGAGCCAGAGTCTTTGGGTCCCCGGGGCAAAGCTCTCGGTAGCCATCGAAGAAGGGGGTCAGCGGGCAGGAGTTGCTTATACCCCAAACAGATTACGGAGTACAGCCTGGCTGAAGGTGCTGTCCCTGCGGGATTCCCTCTCAGGCAGTAGTGTACAGCAAAAGTGTTAGCTGAAGACCAGGTCGCAGCCCAGCAGATGTCTGTTAGAGGCACTGAGTGCAGTGAAGCCGCCTTGGCTTGGATACCATGCGCGGTGACCCTTCGATCCAGTGGGGCGCCTGCCTTTGCTTGGGCAAAGACAATGCAGTCCGTTACCCAGATGGAGATGGTGCGTTTGGTGACTGCCTGCCCCAGGCAATTGGAATCGTAGGTGACAAAGAGCCATTCGGACTTGCGATGAACCTGGGTACGTTGCAGGTAGAAGGCGAGAGCCCTCTTGCAGTCGAGTGTATGCAACACTGCCGATGCCTGGTCGGCGTGCGGTTTCAGGAAGGTCAGTAAGACTATCTCCTTATTGAGATGAAAGTCCAAGACTACCTTTTGGTGGGATGGGTGCAGAGGACCACCCTATTCCCGTAGAACCTGGTGTATGGAGCCTCAGCCATGAGGGCCTGAAGTTCGCTGACTCAGCAAGCCAAAGTCAAAGCCACCAGGAAGACCACATTCCAGGAGAGATGCCGAAGGGAGCACATCGTCATCAGCTCGAAGGGTGCTTGCGTATGCTGCATCATTGTCTGCGGGCAGGAAGGCGGTCGCTCGCTCCGTCGAGGCGTGTGCCCATGAACTCCAGGTTCTGCACCGGCTCAAGGTGGGACTTGGAGTAATTGACCAAGAAGCCGAGGCGTTCGAGGATAAGGATCATGCATGACGCCGCCAGGTTGGCTTCATCGATCGAGGTCCTCGTGACGAGCCAATTGTCAAGGAAGGAGAAGATGGGTATGCCCTGCCACCTGAGGGAGGCGGTGGCCACGGAGAGACACTTTGTGAAAACTCACGGTGCAGATGAAAGCCCGAAGGGGAGCACTCTGTATTGGTAGTGTTCCCCCTGCACCCTGAAGCGCAGGTATTGCCTGTGTTGGGGGTGGATAAGGATGTGGGTGAAAGTGTCCTAGAGATCCAAGGAGCATAGCCAATCGCCCTGCTGAAGGAAGGGCAGCAGAACGCCAAGTGATAACATCTTGAACGTCTCCCGCAGCAGGAACTTGTTTAGGTTCTGAAGATCGAGGATGGGGTGTAGGCCCCCTGTCTTTCTTGGAACGAGAAAGTAGCGGGAGTAGAACCCACGGCCTCGAAGGTGCAGCGGTACCTTCTTGACTGTACCATTGGGCAAGGAGGTTGGACAGCTCCCACTGCAAGAAGGTCTGGTGCGAAATGAGCCCAGTAGGCTCTGCTGGCAAGAAGGGAGTAGGGTGCCTGTCCAGGTGGAGATGATATCCGTCCTGGACCACTCGGAGGACCCAGGTGTCCGAAGTGATCGACACCCACTGCGGGACGAATAGGGACAGGCATCCTCCCACCGGCAGAAGTGCTGCCGGGGGGCAAGAGGCTATGCCCTCAGCATCAAAAACCCTGCGCAGGTTGGTGTGGCGCCGGTTGCTGGGATTTAGGCCCTTTAGGCTTGCGATGGCTATGTGCATCTCTTTTTTTTCCCCTGCATGCCAGGAGCCGGTGCGGAGGTGGGCGGGAAAGGGGGGTAACCCCGGTAGGGGAGCCCCTTTCTTTGGAAGAATGGCTTCTTTGCTGCTGCTTCCGAGGGAGGGAGGAGGTCTTACATGAGAGACGGGTTCGAGTGACGAACTCTGTTTCTATCTCAGTTGTCTTATCCTCCATAGGTTTACCAGCCGCTCGCCAAGGCAGGGGACATCAAGGAGCTTCTCCTGGACCCACTGCTCCAGGTCCAAGGATTGGAGCCATGCCTGGCGCTGGGCCCTGATGCCGGCTGCTGCCACTTGGGCAGAGGACTCAAACCCATCATAAGTGGTGTGGGAGAGTTACTTTGAGCACTCCACGACGGATCTCAGGAACCTGAGAAGGGGTTCACCCCAAGGCCTGCGGAGAACCCGCTGATCTCTTTGGCGAGGTCACGCAGGAACATGCCCATATACAATTGGTATGCCTGGATGCGGCATGTGAGCATGGACCCCTGATAGACTTTGCGCCCAAGGGTGTTGAGAGCTCTCAACTCCCTGCCCAGGGGGACCAAAGAGTGTGACTTCAGGCTCTTTAGCTTCTGCATCGCCGACTCCACTACCATAGAGGTGTGTGGAAGCTGGGTCTTCCATAACTGCGGGCCGCGTTGGACCCTGTACATGGCATCGAGGCACTTGCTCACTATGGGGACAGAAGCAGGTGTCTCCCACATGCGGAGAAGCAGCCTTGACAAAATGGGAGAAACTGGAACAGTAAGACTCCTGAGGCAGGGACTCAGACTGCAGAATATCGAGCTCTTCAGCTCACGGCTCTTCAGCTTGCGTAGCCAGACTGAGGGCCCTTGCCATGTCCTGCACGAACATTAGGAATAATGTGTCCTCCGGCAGGGACAGGTCCGAAGGGAGGTCCCTGTGGGCACGGGTCTCCGGGGAGGTATCCTCATCAGAATCCCAGCCCGAGAGGTCTGAGAAGGTGTCCAACTCGGGTTGGTCGCCCTGTCCAGAGGCTGAGGCCCGCTTGCAGCCAGAGGTCTTGGAGGATCTCATTCCCAAGGACCGGGAAGGCGAGCGAGACAGATGCCGAGGACCCTCATGAGGCCCACGGCTCTTGGGAGTTTTCAGGGCAGGTTTCGGTGTCCCTCTCAGCTTGGTCTCGAGGCACGGACCAGCCGTGCTGAACATGAGCGCCTGCTGGGCAGCTAAGAAGGCAGAAACGCTGCACTCTAGTGCCAGCATACGGGACTCCCACGTGGATGTGGGTCCCTGTGATGCCAACACCGGGGTTACTGGGTCTGGCGTGGAGGAGGAGAGGGGGTCCTCACCAGGACGGCCCTCAGGAGATCGGGCGCCATCGCCAGAGGCCTCCATATCTATACGTGGGACCTTTCGAGGCCGCTCCTTGTCCGACTCTCGGGGAGGGCTAAGCAACCGAGCGCGGGAGTGCTCGCACTTGTTTGGGGCCCCTGAGAGCAACTTCAAGGTCGTCTTCTTACGCCTCTCCACTTTAAGGGACCCCTGGTCGGAGTGCTGCCGAGAGCATGGGACCGAGGTGGGGGATCCCACCAATGGAGGGACGACCGAGGGTGCCACTGGGGATTCCGGAGCTACCTTACGGAAAATGTCATCGGACTTCTGCTTTCGGCTTAGCAGGGCTTTGGATGACATTTTCTTGCAATGAGAGCAGAGCTCTGTCATTGTCGGTCCCGAGACACCGAAGACAGCAGTCATGGGTGTCCGTGAAAGACATGTTTTTAGAGCATCTGTTGCATTTCTTAAACCCAGTGGCCATTGGGGCAAAAAGGGCCCCTACTAGGTCGAAGACCTTTGCGGCCAGTGGTTGAGGGGGGGGGGGGGGAAAAGGGCGCGAAGCCTGCAAAAGGAAAAACGTTTACAGAAAAAGATGTTCCTGCGCTCAAAGGAAAAAGCAGAGCAGGGGGGAGACGGGTAGAGGACCGGTGCTACCAGAAAAGCACAGGCCTGAGGTAAAAAACGAAACACTTTTTCCGAGGGACGAGGACGTGCGTCCGAAGGGCTCCGCGGAAAAAGGAAGACTGAGCAAGATGGCACCTTTGGACGGGAAGAGGACCATGCATGCATGGCAGCAATCCCAAAGGCTTTCTTTGAAAGCTGGGGAATTGCTCCATGCGAGCTCCGTTGGTCCCGACATCACCCATAAGTGAGGACTGACTTCCTGCTTGTTCCTGGAGAAAAACTCTTAACGGGCTCACCCCCCACTCAAAGGCCAAAGATTGCCTACCATACCCCCTTCCATCTACGGGCTTGCGAATACTAAACCGTGAAGAATGAGACAGGTGGGAACTGGACTGGAGGGACTCCATTAAAGTAAACTATTTATTTAAAAGTTATTTTTATACTGCCTTATCAGTCAATCAGAGCGGTTTACAGATAACATAACTTAAACCATTACATCATAAAAGGGTTAACTATGTATATCAAATCAGTCAATAACTATTTACAGAGTAACTAGTTGCATTTACAGTGCAACTAATTGGGTTTACTAACATTCAGTAGCTATTTACATTTGAAGGGGAGGGCAGTATATTTGTCGAGTGTATGGTACTTAAGTTGGGTATGTAGCTAGTTCTTTTTGTTGTGTCCCATAGTCTTCTGTGACAAATAGAGTTTTGATACTCTTTTGGAAGTCCACGAGGTCTCGTATGTTCCTTATTTTTGGTGGGAGGCTTTTCCATAGGATCTGGGCATAATATGCAAATGCTCTATTGCTAGTTGATTTGTTGGTTTTGCGGAAGTCAGCTGGGAGGGCCAGGGAGTTTTGGGTGCATACCCTTCTCTGTCTAGTGTTGGGTATTTCGTTTATTAAGATAGTAAGGTGAGAAGGTGATATGTTATGGAGAAACTTGAAAATGATTGTTTTGTACTTGATCCTACTAGGACAGGAAGCCAATGTAACTTAGAATTGGGGTGATGTGCTGCTGCTACTACTACTACTGAGCATTTATATAGCGCTACCAGTCGTACACAGTGCTGTACAGAAACATGTAAGAGACAGTCCCTGCTCATCAGAGCTTACAATCTAATTAAGACAAACACAGAAGGCGTAAACAGAGGGAAGGAGAAGGAGATCAGGTGAATTGGGATCCAAAGGCAGCAGTGAAGAGGTGAGCCTTCAACCTGGATTTGAAGAGGGTTAGCAAAGGTGCCTGGCATACAGACATGGGTAGTTTGTTCCAGGCGTAAGGTGCAGCAAGGTGGAAGGAGCAAAGTCTGGAATTTAGCAGTAGGAGTGGAGGGTGTAGATAGAAGCAGTTGGTTAGAGGAGCGGAGTTCCCGGGAGGGGTTGTAAGGAGAGATAAGAGAAGAAAGGTACTGAGGAGCCGCAGAGTGAATGCATTTATAGGTCAGCAGGAGAAGTTTGAATTGGATGCAGAGACGGATAGGGAGCCAGTGAAGTGACTTGAGGAGTAATATGGGCATGACGAGGCTGGTGGAAGATTAGCTGTGCAGCAGAGTGTTGAACAGATTGAAGGGGAGAAAGATGACTCAAAGGGAGACCAACAAGGAGTAGGTTACAGTAGGCAAGACGGGAGGTGATTAAGGAGTGGATAAGTGTTTTAGTAGTGTGTTCAGAAAGGAAAGGGCAGATTTTGCTAATGTTATAGAGAAAGAAGCGGCAGGTCTTAGCTATGAGATGGATATGTGTGGAGAAGGAGAGGGAGGAGTCAGACAACCCCCAGATTGCGGGCCAAGGAAACGGGAAGGAGTACAGAGCCATCCACAGAGACTGAAAAGGGAGGAAGGGGAGAGGAGGTTTTAGGGGGAAAGATCAGTTTTGGCCATGTTCAATTTCAAGCGGCGGTGGGACATCAGGCAGCAATGTCAGAAAGGCAGGCAGAGATCCGGGTCTGGATTGCCGGAGAGAGGTCAGGTGTAGAGAGGTAGATCTGGGAGTCGTCAGCATACAGATGGTAATGAAAGCCATGGGAGGAGATAAGCGCACCAAGGGACTGGGATGTGCTCAGATCTTGATGCCCGCATGATTACATGAGCTACTGTATGTTTCTCCATTTGCAACTGTTAGGATAGACCTTACAATATACTATTGCAGTAGTCTATGTGCGGGTTGATCATTGCCTGCATGACCAATCTACTCTGGTGGGTCCAGTATGGGGTCTTAGATGTTGTAGCGTCTTGATCTTTCTGTATATAGCCTGTGTGGTCTTGCTTATGTGTGATAGGCTCAAAGTTTTGTCTAAGATGATGCCTAGATATTTTACTTCATCTTTTACTTGTATTGTGGTTTCTCTAAGCTGAATGTGCGGTGGTGAGGGGGGGGGGTTGAATTCTTTGTCCTTGTTAATGAAAATCGCTTCTGTTTTATTGAAATTCACTTTTAGGTTGCTCAGCGAGAGCCAATGAGAGGCTTCATTAAAGCATGTTACAATTTGTTGTAGATTAATATTTTCCGTACTAACTGCTAAATAAATTAGGAAACAACTTAACGTTGTAGGATTAGGGTTATTGGCTATTCAGAAGTCTAGTTCATGGCAGGTGGTTGTGATGTGGATAAGCCTCTCATTTGGGTTATGTGTTGTACCTGACCATTTGTATCTTGTTGTAGGTCCTTTTGTGCGATACTGGTATTGGATTATAGAAATGATGTAGTGTTGGGATGGGTCGATTGCATGAGACATAGATGCATATAGGACAAACAGCATGGCTATACAGAGAACAGTCATAAATGTCTTCAAATTCATTTTGATACTCTTAAGGTATGATGTATTCTTACTCAGGAAATCGGGGTTAAGGGGTGCTCTTGTAATTATTGAGATGTGTGGCAGAGTAGATCAGAGAGCATATTAGGGTATGAGATATTCATATTATGCAATTATAGTATTATACAGATATGGATTAGGTTAGGATATAGAGCCTGGCTTGAGCAAGGATACTAACCAAATGAGTCTACAGTTTGCTTAGACGAAGGATTTTATACAGTACTTCCAGTTCATACTGCTAGATCAGTCCAGACAAGCAGGTTATGCTTCCCTGCCAGCAGATATTGGAGACAGAGAAAAAACTCCAGAGCTGTGATTGGCCAGGCTCTGGGTGGTACAGGTATACCCCTAGGGGTCCTACTCAATATTTTCTATCTCCAGCAGATGAAGGTGTTAAACAATCTTGTCCTAATTTAATTTACCTTTCCTATCATTCATTTACTCCTGGACGTACCCAGAGCACACAAGAGGTGTTTTCTCTGGGTTTCCCAGGTCCCTCCATTGCCAGGTTTTAAGAATTTAAAACAGCAGTTTAGTGGCAATACATCCTGAGGTGAGCTCCTGATCCCAGGGTCAGTAGAGCTCCCTCCATCGAAGGAATCCCAGCCTCTGCCACGAGGGCCAATGCGGCTGGAGGAGGATCAGTTTCTTTAATTTAGTTAATTTCCTTAACTTACATTAAATTACAGTGAAGCACTTCCCTGCACCTCCGTTGGATCTCGGTGTCTCTGCACCAGCACCGTGAGCGACAGCTTTGTTTCCCCTTTTACTTCCGGTTTCGGCGGTGCGGAGCTCAACGGGGCTTCAGTCCCTGCAGCAGCCGGCAGCACTCCTCCCTCCGGGCAGGGTCGCCACTTTCAGGAGTATTTTCTGGGCAGGGGATCCCTTTTTCAGCGGCTTCTCGTTGCCGGTGGCCATTTTGGAAACGCGGGAGCGCGTTCTCCTCAGCTCTTTTGGCGGGAACAGCTCTGTGCAGACATTTTGTGCTGCTTTTGCAAGCTAAGCAGACCCTGGGCCATTCAGGAATGCCTTTCTAGTGTAACTCTTCAGTTCTCAAGCTAAGACAAGAATCGCAGTTTGATAAAAAAATAAAGCAAACAAATGCAAGGAACCATGCCTGCTTCACTGCACAGGTGTGTAGTCTGTAACAAGCAGCAAAAGGATTTAATTGATCGCTTGTGTTTGTGTCTTACGCACCCAGGGGAATCTTCTTCCTCCATATCAGGTGCACTGCTGGCTGTAGACATCAGCTCCTTGCCACCTCCCTCGCTGGAAGCGCTGCAGAGTTCTCCACCTGCAGAAGGCTCTGTCGGCTCCTATTTTGCTTACTCAAACTCTGGAGGCCATGGTAGATACAGCGGATAACCAGTTCATGGCGCTGTTTCACCACGCATGGAACCTGTGGTGCTCAGAATCTTCAGGGGTACCCCCAGTGCCTGGCCCGGCTCCAGACAGGGGCATGTCTGGGTCTCGCAAGCGGTCCCATAAGACCACAGACATCAAAGGTGTACGTCCTCCCCGAGAAGTTTCTGGGGCTTGCGGGACAGTCCGGACATCCATGAAGACCACAAGTCTTCGGCAGAAGTGAGCCTGGATTCATCAGATCGTGAAGATGGGGAATATTCTCCTTCAGATTCTTCGATGACAGCACAAGAGGACTCTCAAGATATCAGACTCTTTCGGAAAGAAGAGTTACTGGCCTTAATTGCACAGGTGGTAGAATCGCTGCGCCTTGCCAACACACCTGATCCACGGAGTTCCCAGGCTCTGTCGCAGCCGGATCCTATTTTGCAGGGCATACGTAAGCCTTCCAAAGCCTTTCCCTTTACAGCCGAATTACAGCAAATGGTATCTCGGGATTGGGAATCTCCAGATTCCTCTCTGCGTACGGCACGCCGTATTGGCCAGTTATACCTTTGGTCTTCCTCCGACCTGGACCGTTGGCTGACATACCTGAAAGTGGACACATTGGTGACCAAGCATACCACCATTCCGGTCAAGGGCGGAGCAGCTCTCCGGGACCAACAGACCGTAAGGTCGAAAGTCTGCTCAAGGTGTCCTTTTCATCTTCCGCTCTTTCTCTCCAGGCGACGGTTTGCGATGGTTTGGCGGCTCGTGCCTCCCTACGATGGATGTGGGTCATCTGGAATCCGTCGCAGCGTTCTTAACGGATGCTTTTTATGATCTCTTTCGTTTCTCCACTCGCTCGTTAGCAGCGGTGACGGTGGCTAGGAGATGTCTTTGGCTGCTTCAATAGGCAGTGGATGTTGCCTCCAAGACGCGTCTGTCAAAGCTTCCCTTTAAAGGGAGACTTCTCTTTGGCGAAGATCTGGATAAGTTGGTAAAGGATCTGGGGGAGGTTAAGCCTCAACGCTTACCAGAAAATAAATCAAAGGCGTCTTCACACCCTGGGTCTCGTTCCCAAGTCTTTCGGCGATTTTACCGGTCCTGTAAACTGGGTGCCTCTTCCGCTCCTGCCAGTCGCTTCGGACAGAGGTCGCAGTCCTTTGGGGGAGCCCGCAAAGGCACTGATTCCTATTCAGGCCCAGGAAGGTTTACTGGAGCCTCCCGTCCTTTCCGCTGACGGGACGGGACGCGACGCCCACTCGAGACGCTTCCACCGGTAGGAGGACGGTTGGCCCTTTTTTCTCAACAGTGGGCACGCATAACTTCAGATCAGTGGGTCCTCAACATTTTTTCTCAGGTTACTCTCTTGAATGTTAGCGACTCATTCATGATGCCTTCCTGGTATCTCCAGGACGCTTGTCGGGGAAAAAAGGTGGCCATTCAATCTACCATTCAGAGACTCCTTTTGCTAGAAGCCATTTGTCCTGTCCCAGTGTTGGAAAGAGGACTAGGCCGTTATTCTTTCTATTTCATGGTGTCCAGTTCTGGACCTCAAAGGTGTCAATTGCAGCCTTCGAGTGCCACACTTCCGAATGGAGACCCTGCGGTCCGTCATCCAGGCAGTGCGCAAGGGAGAGTTTCTGACTTCCTTAGATCTAGCGGAAGCCTATTTTCATATTCCCATTGAGGAGGACCATCAGCGCTTCTTGCGATTCACAGTCCTCAGACAACATTTTCAATTTCGGGCAATGCCATTTGGCCTAGCCTCAGCATCTCGGACTTTCTCCAAAGTGATGGTGGTGGCAGCGGCCTTAAGCAAGCATGGCATCAGGGTTCACCCTTACTTGGACATTGGCTCATTCACGCAGACTCCCTTCCAGAAGCCTGCAGCACCATTTCAGTGGTAGTTGCGTTCCTGTAGGGGCTCGGTTGGGTGATCAGTCGTGCCAAACGTTGCCTTCAGCCGTCCCAGGAGATCGACTTTCTCGGAGCACAGTTCGATACCTGTCAGGGTCGTGTATTCCTGACTCCGGCTCGGTTCCACAAGCTGACTTCTCAAATCCGAAGTTTTCTGGTTGAGATCCCCTCTAGCGTGGGATTACCTCCAAGTCCTGGGATCCATGGCCGCCACCATCGAGCTCGTGCCTAGGGCAGAGCGCACATGAGTTGTCTGCAGAACACACTCCTTTCGCAATGGTCACCAGTGTCGGAACTACCAGCTTAGTCTTCCGCTACAGCCAGCTGTCAGACACAGCCTACAGTGGTGGCTTTCTTCACGCAATCTTCTCAAGGGAGTACCCTTGGAGACTCCACGCTGAATATTGGTGACAACGGATGCCAGTCTGTCCGGATGGGGAGCTCACTGTTGAACCCACACTGTGCAGGGGACTTGGCCGACACGAGAGTCACGATGGACGATCAACCAACTCGAAGTACGGGCAGTCCGCCTCGCCTTACTGAGGTTTCAGTATCTACTGCAAGGTCAAGCGGTTCAGATATTGTCTGACAACGCAACAACAGTGTCCTATCTCAACCGCCAAGGAGGCACCAAGTGCGCTGGAGTGTCAAAGGAGATGTCCCTTCTTTTCCTCTAGGCAGAAAGGTACCTCCAAGCCCTCTTGGCGCAACATATCGTGGGGGGTCAGCAATGTGAAGATGGATTTTCTGAGCCGGCATACTCTTGATCCCGGCGAAAGGGAACTTGCTCCAGAAGCTTTCCAAAAGATAGTTCAGAAATGGGATCGACTGGCAATAGATCTCATGGCGTCAGCGACAAATGCCAAGGTACCAGTGTTCTCCTTACATTGGAGGGAACATGGAATTAGCGGCATAGATGCTTTGGCGCAACCATGGCCAAAACACAATCTGCTTTGTGTTTCCACCTTGGGCAGTGATCGGGAGAGTTCTTCAACGAATCAGAGAGCACCAGGGTCCAGTGATTCTAGTGGCTCCAGATTGGCCCAGAAGACTCTGGTATGCCGATCTCATAAGATTATCTGGAGTGACTCCTCTGCGACTGGAAGCTCCCTTCGGGCTCCTCAAGCAAGGGCCAATTTCCATGGACAATCCGAGTCCCTACTCACTTAGGGCTTGGCTCTTGAACACCGCAGGCTAACCTGTAAGGGTTATTCTTCCCAAGGTAGTGTCTACGCTCCTCAACGCCTGGCAGTCTTCAACGTCGGTAGCATATGCTAGGGTGTGGTGAGTTTTTGAGTCATGGTGTTCGCAACATCTTTCTCCATGGCGTTCGGAAATCCCAGAGGTTCTTGCCTTTCTACAGGAGGGCCTTGACAAAGGATTAGCGCTCGGAACCCTACAGGTACAGATTTCAGCCTTGACATGTTACCGGGAGCCGGTTCAGGGTCGAACCCTGGCATCCCACTCCGATGTGTCGCGTTTTCTCAAGGGAGTCTAGCTCCAACACCCACCGGTTCATCCGGTAGTCCCTCCCTGGGATCTTGTTCTGGTTCTGAAGGCGCTGATGGCTGAGCCCTTTGAGCCTCTCAAAGAAGTTTCGCTTCGCGATTTGACACTTAAGACGGTGTTCTTAGTGGCAATAACCTTGGCTCGTAGGATTTCGGAGCTGCAGGCCCTTTCTTGCAGGGATCCCTATCTTTCATTCTCCGCAGAGGGAGTGTCTCTTCACACTGTTCCCTCATTCTTACCTAAGGTAATTACTCCTTTTCATGTCAAATCAGCCCCTTCTGTTGCCTGCCTTCTCAAAGGAGCAATGTTCGGGGCGATACAAGAATCTCCGAGCGGTGGATCTCAAGAGAATTCTCCTCCACTATCTGAAAGTGACCAATTCCTTTCGCAAGACCAACCATCTCTTTGTCCTCTTTGCGGGACCACGCAGGGGTCTGGTGGCCTCCAAATCCACTATCGCCAGGTGGCTGTGTCATCCATTGAATCGGCCTACATCGTTCAAGGCAGGTTGGTACCTGTGGGTCTTCAGACTCATTCCACTCGAGCTCAATCCACGTCTTGGGCCAAACGTTCTCACGTAGCCCCTCTCGATATCTGTCGAGCGGCAACTTGGTCTTCCTTGTCCATATTTGTTCAGCATTATCGTCTGGATGTTCAGGCATGAGAGGACAGTCAGTTTGGAGTTGGTGTGCTGTCGACGGCGCTCTCTCCCCACCCTGAGGGCTGTTAGCTTGGGTACTTCACGCTTGTCCGGACTGGTCTAGCAGTATGAACTGGAAGGAGAATTTTCACTTACCATTAATTTCCTTTCCTGGAATACTGCTAGACCAGTCCAGAACCCACCCAGTTGTCAGTAGCAGTAGTGCTCGTGCAGAGGAGCCGACGTTCATTCTTCAGGCACAACCAATTTAAACATCCCTGGGATAGTCCACAAGCAGTTGATTCAGGCTTCTTCTAGGGATGGTTATTGATCCTCCTCCTCCATTCATGGTTCGAGTTGATGGCTCAAGTTGAGCTAGTTCTCACATGTACATAGTTGAGTTTGTTAGTCAGGGCTTCTCCCTAAGTTATTGCTTATCAAAAAGATACTGAGTAGGACCCCTAGGGGTACACCTATACCACCCAGAGCCTGGCCAATCACAGCTCTGGAGTTTTTTCTCTGTCTCCAACATCTGCTGGCAGGGGAGCATATCCCGCTTGCCTGGACTGGTCTAGCAGTATTCCAGGAAAGGAAATTAACGGTAAGTGAAATTTCTCCTTACCATGCAGCATCGATAGCTATTTGGTGAGTCTGTGGGTTCTCTGGTGGTGGTTTTTGTTTCGTAAGTGGGTTTCTGTCATTGTTGGAGGTCCCCTCCACGGTCCCCGCCTAAGGGCCATGCCAAAGGCCCCTCTGAGGCCCTCAGACGTGGGCCTGCCATCTGGTGAGGCACTCAGGTGCGGGCCCACCAGATGGTGCTTTCCTTTTGGTTGCTGTGCTTCTGCTTGGTCCCTGATTAGCCTTGGGACAATGAGTGGGAGGAGTTATGGCTTCCCGCTTACAGTCCTGATGTCGATCAGGGAATCGGTGGTGGAGTGGAGTTAAATTAGTAGGTAAGGCCTAATTTCACTTTCATTCATGTCCAACCAGTTCAGTACAGACAAATGGGATGCACAGTAGTACTTATAGCCGGGAGGGACCCGCCTGCAATACCCAAGCTCCAAAATGCACCTCCTGACCCGCCTGCACATCCAGACGGCAGTACTTCTCAAAGTATGTAAAGAGGACTACATCGCCACCCGACAGATGTCCACTGGAGGCACTAGGCTAAACTCTACCCAGGATGCCGCCTGGGCTCTCGTTGAATATGCCTATAGAGCCTCTGGAACTGGTCTACGCTTGAGGAGATAAGCAGATGCAATCGCTTCCCCTTTTCGAGGCCCTCCAAACGCCACAAACATACAGTCATTTCTCCGAAAGTACTGAGTGCGTCTAACATAAGATAAAGCCATACAGGATTTAGTTGTCACTAGGAAGAGCTGAAGGTAGCACCAACGCCCCCTATAGGATGAGTGAAGTCAGCTCTGAGCTCCATCTGCTGGCAGAGGGACATAACACTCTTCCAATTCATTCTGCTAGACTAGTCCAAACTAATGTTATGTCCCCTGCCAGCAGATGTTGGAGACGGAGAAAATACCAGAAGCTTCAGCGACTAGCCCAGGTAGATATAGAGGCGCCCCTAGGGGTCGCCTTCAGTATTTCTCTGTCTCCAGGAGGTGTAGATGTTTTCTCCTTTGCTTCTGATAGTCCATCTGAGGGGCCCTGCTGGTACCCTTTTTTTGAGCAGTTTTTGGGATTATGGATGTCTCCAGAGTGCACACGAGGTGCCATGATGGCAGAGGGACATAACCCACTCATCTGATTATAGACAATAAGGAATATGGAAACTGGCACAAAGCAACATCTGTAAAATTTCACCTTTTGGCAATAGGGAATGGGATTTGGCTCACGCTTTTCTTAGACACTCAAGGTGAATTATAGTCAGGTACAAGTAGGTATTTTTCTGTCCCAGGAGGGTTTAAGTCTGTTTCTAGCTCAGGCAATGGAGGATTAATTAACTTGCCTGAGATCGCAAGGAGAGTACCATTAGGCTATTCCTCCAATATCTGTATATCCATAGATGTCATTTCATGAGGCCTCATGAACACAAAACTGCCCTTATGTCCATCAGTGCTAGCCTCGGACCTAAATATAATGTATTGGTGTTAGTTGAGGCTCCTTTCAAACTGTTAAATGGTTTTCCAGATACTTCAGAGATGCTTCAGTGCAGACCTGTGGGTTCTCATGCCTAACCAGCAGCTTGGAGATTGAGCTTGCCAACCTTTGACATCACACCACATAGGCGGCTAGCACCACATACCAGCCTCAGTATTCTCAGTCTCCAAGCAGCTGGAGGGGTGTGATTCTGTGTGTCTGGACTCCACTGAAGAGCAACAACTAGAAAAAAAAAGATGATAGTTTGGAAAGCATAGCTACCCACCTGTAACAGGTGTTCTCTAGGGACAGCAGGAATCAGTCCTCACATATAGGTGAAGTCGGCGCCACTGGAACCCCACAGAAACATCTCCCCAGCTTTCAAAGAAAGCCTTTGGAAGATGCCACTACACATGCATGGTCCCCTTCCTGCCCGGGGGTGCCATCTTACTCAGTCAGATGATATAGCTAGGCTGCCAAAAGATGATGGCAAACATTGTACAGCAACTCCAAGGGGAGGAGGAAGGGTTGTGAGGACTGATTCCTGCTATCCGTGGAGAACATCTGTTACAGGTGAGTAACTACGCTTTCTCCAGGAACAAGCAGGAAGTCAGCCCTCACATATGGGACTCCCTAGCTACAGGCTACAGAGAATCTGTGGAAAACATGGCCCAGCCGTGAGCAGCCACAAGCGAGTCTGAGGAGAGATTCTAAGAAGCCCAGTGTCCAGGGAGAACCATCACTTCGGTAGCCTGAACAAGAAGGGTAGGAGAATAGGAGTTGCCTGGACCCCGAAGAGATTATGGAGTACGGCCTGGCCGAAGGTGCTGTCCCGTCGGCACTCCCTCTCCAAGCAGCATTGTTAAGTGCCGTCAAGTTTGTGCCAACTCATGGCGACCCTCTGGATAGTTGTCCTAAATTGTGTTTGGTCTTCACTCAGGTGGCTCATTGTTGATAGACTGGCACCTGTAGCTGCTGTTGTTGTATCGATCCATCTCATTGCTGGCCTTCCTCTTTTGCGTTGACCTTATACCTTGCCAAGCATGATTTCTTTCTCTAATGATCTCTCTATTCGCATGATGTGTCCAAAGTATGAAAGTTAGTCTGTCATCTGAGTTTCTAAAGAAAGCTTAGGTTTGATCTCCTCTAGTACTAACTGGTTTGTTCTTCGGGCAGTCCATGATATACGCAGTATTCGCCATCAGCACCATAATTCAAAGGCATCAGTTTTCTTTCTGTCTATCTATTTCACTGTCCAACTTTCGCATCCATGTTGTTAAGTGCCGTCGAGTCGGAGTCGACTCATGGCGACCCTCTGGATAGCTATCCTAAATTGTCAGGCGGCTCATTGTTGACAGACTTGTACCCGTAGCTGCTGTTATTGTATCGATCCATCTCATTGCTGGCCTTCCTCTTTTGCGTTGACCTTCTATCTTGCCAAGCATGATGTCTTTTTCTAATGATCTCTCTTCGCATGATGTGTCCAAAGTATGAAAGTCGAAGTCTTGTCATCTGAGCTTCTAAAGAAAGCTTAGGTTTGATCTCCTCTAGTACCGACTGGTTTGTTCTTGTTTGTTCGTTCGCATCCATATGATATTGAAAATACCATGGCTTGAACAAGTCAAATCTTTGTTTGGAGAGAGACATCTCTGCTCTTGAGAATCTTGTCTAGGTCCTTCATAGCCATTCTGTCAAGAGCAATGTGTCGTCGGATTTCTTGACTGCTTGTTGCTTCTTTGATAGTTGATCCAAGTAGGTTAAAGCTGTCCACGATTTCAATTTCTTTATCAACGATGAACTTATTGATTTTGCCAGTTGTCATGATCTTTGTCATTTTTACATTAAGGTGCAGGCCCATTTTAAGACTGTTTCTTGATCTTGAGAAGCAAATGTTTCAGATAGTCTTCACTTTCAGCCAGTAATGTGGTATCATCAACATAGTGAAAGTTGTTGGAGTCTTCCACCGATCTTCACAGCTCTGTTGTCTTCATACAGTCCTGCTTCTCTGATTTGTTCTGCATATAAATTAAACAGATAGGGGGAAAGTATGCAGCCTTGTCGTACACCTTTGCTGATTTTAAACCATTCTGTTTCTTCTTGTTCAGTTCAAACTGTTGCTTCATGATCAATGTACAGATTGTGCAAGAGAACATCAGGTGTTCTGATATACCCATGCTTCTTAATGTGGCTTAGAGTTTCTCATGGTTTATACAGTCAAAAGCCTTGCTGTAGTCAATATAGCACAAATAGATATCCTTTTGGTATTCTTTAGTCTTTTCAAGGATCCATCTCACATCCGCAATCTTTCTGGTGGTGGCTGAGATTGGATAAGTTGTTAGCAAGGATGCCCTTGGAGCTACCGCTGTGGGTTCCACTGACTGGCATTCGTAGTCTCACAGGGGGGAACACATCGCAAAGCTCAGATAGTGCAAGGCTGCTGGATGACAGAGGAGAGCTCGTAGCCCATCAATCGATTGGAGATGAGAGCGGTGTTCTTGGCCCTATAGGAGTTTCAGACTTTCCTCCAAGGAAAGGCAGTAAGAGTGTTCTTGCACAATGCCGTCAACAGTGGCCTATATATTCGGCAGGGAGGCACAGGAAGCATGCAGCTGGAGAACAAAGCAGCCCCCCCGTTGGCGTGGGCAGAGGCGAACTTGCAGGCGATCTCAGCCGTGCATGTGACTAGGAGAGTAAAGGTGGTAGCCAACTATCTCTGTCATCTCCTGGACCCCAGAAAATGATCCCTCAATGCAGCAGCCTTCGCTCAATTGGTTCAATGCTGGGGATAGCCAATCATGGATCTGATGGCAGCCTTCGAGACTGCAAAGACAGCCAGCTTTTACAGCAGGTGACGAGAGGGAATGTCGGAAGGACTGGATGTGTTGATGCAACATTGACCCACAAATGGGCTGCTGTATGTGTTTACGCTGTGGGAACTCATAGGGGGTGTGGTGCAACAGATCGAGGAACAGTGGGAGCTGGTGATTCTAGTGGCACCAATTGGCCGCGGAGGCCATAATATGCCGATCTAGTACAGGTGACAGTGGACCGGCCATGGCAGCTGCCAGCCCGTGCCAACCTACTCTCGCTCGGTCCCATTTTGATGGCTAGAATTAGATCGATTCTCGCTTATGGCCTAACTCTTGAGAGGGCTCAGTTAAGGCCTCTGTGATTTCAACTTTGTTGAGGGCACATAAGTGCTCCACTTCACTGTTGTATGTCTGAGTGTGGCGAGTATTCGAAGACTGGTGCTTGGAGCATGACTGTTGACTGCTATCTGCATCCATGCTGGAGGTGCTGGCCTTTCTGCAGGTGGGATTGGAGAAAGGTCTGGCATGTAATTCGCTTCGCGTGCAGGTGGCGGCGCCAACTTGCTATCGTGGAAGGGTCCAGGGGGTTCCCTGGTGACCCACCTGGATGTTGGCATTTCCTTAGGGCAGTGAAGCAAGGGAGACCATCGGTGAGATCTCGGGTCCCTCCTTGGGACCTTAATCTGGTATTGTCTGTATTCGCAGAGATGCCTTTTGAACCAGTGGATGCTTCTACCTTCAAGGATTTGACTTTGCCACCAAGAACACCACCTTCAATCTGTTCAGCCAGATGGATCTCTGAGCTACAGGCACTATCATGAGCAATTTCTCCCCATGTCAGAGGAGGTGTTGAGGCCAGTGCCCTCTTTTTCTACCAAGGTAGTCTCTGCGTTTCACCTCAAACAGCCAGTGATTCTCCCAGTGTTCCCGAGGGTGGGGATGGTGGCAGCAGCAGATATTTGCTGGATGCTAAGGCACTATTTGAAGCAGACAGAGCCATTTCAGAAATCAGATCATTTGTTTGTCCTGTTTGGCGGATTACGGAAAGGCAAGGCGGCCTCCAAGTTATCGCTTTCCAGGTGGGTGATGGAGTCGATAACTCAGCTTACTTGTTGAGATGAAAAGAATTGCCAAACAGGTTGCGGGCTCATTTAGCCCGAGCAGAAGCGACATAGTGGGTGGAAGTTAGCTTGGTTTCACTGCTGGACATCTGTAGGGTGGCAACTTCGTTGTCCTTTCATACCTTTGTGAAGCAGCATCACCTGGACATACAGGCAGCAGGGGATGTTCGGTTTGTGCCAGCAGTGCTTCAGGCCAAGCTCATAGGTCTCTGAGATTAGTACTGCTATGATACATCCCACAGGTCAGGACTGGACTAGAGGAACGATAAGGAAGGTGAAATTAGGTCTTACCTGCTAATTGACTTTCCTTGAGTCTCTCCAGTCCAGGACCCTCCCTGCATTCTATAGATGTGTGAACAGCATGTGATGGCGATCCTGGTTATGAAGAGTTCATCTAATCAGTGGGCTGGGTTACTGAGAGGAGCCATCTGTGGGGGTGGGGGGGGATTCCTTTTGAGGTGCCATGGACTACTCCGGCTGGCAAGCATAATAGAATTAACTGAAAAGAAAAGCAAAAAAAAAAAAAAAAAAAGCAAAATACAACAAAGGAGTCATCGTAAAGGTTGCTTTCCCTTTTTTTTTGGGGGGGGGGGGGGAAATGGAATATATCCTGTTTTCAATTTTTGATGTTAATTGTTGCGGTTGGAGTCTGCTTTGTCAATACAGTACTGAGGCTGGTAGATGGTGCTAGCTGCCTATGTGGCCTGATGTCTTCAAAGGTTGGCATGATCAAGCTGCTGGTGAGGCGTGAGAATCCATAGGTCAGGACTGGACTGGAGGGACTCTAGGTCTTACCTGATAATAGGCTTTCCTAATTTCAACCTTTTCTTGAGCTTCAAGCACTAGTGCATTATTCCCCATGCATGCAGTTCTTAGTGAATAGTTATTTTCCACATCCACCCAAAACTCCTTCCCAAGGTGTAGTGTGTGCCTTTCACCTGAACTAGTCCATAGTAATTCCCATTTTTGCCCCCCCCCCCCCCCAAACACAATCGAATCATGAATAGGTGACTGTAGGAGGGCTCTCCTGTACTGTCTTTAGGGCATGAAAGACTAGGGCAGAAGCTCACGTTTATTATATTTAACCCAAACAACTCTGTCTCGCTAGCAACCAAGCAGACCCTAACTAATTGCGTCCAGATTGTATTAACTTTTGTTAAGCCACAGCCAATCCAATATCTCCAGGAAAGCGTAGTTACTCACCTGTAACAGGTGATATCTGGGAACAGGAGGAATTTAGTCTTCACATATGGGTGACATCTGGTATCGACGGAGCCCCGCATGGGAAGCTCCTCAGCCTTTGGGAGCACTCAGCTACACCTGTGCTACCTCCTTCCCACTTTCCCCAGCTCCCTCTCAGTTGAGTTTGTAGCTGAACAGAAGGTGTGAAGAAATAAAACAAAACAAAACCATACAACTCCAAGGGGGCGGGGGGAGGGCAGGTTCTGAAGACTAAATTCCTGTCGTTCCTGAAGATCACCTGCTATAGGTGAGAAACTATGGTATCTCCAGGAACAAGCAGGAATGTACTCTTCACATATGGGACATTATATATGGTTTTTTTCCATCATGAAGATAGTGGGCACTAGGCCCTGCGGTGAACTTTTTTTTTTTTAAGAGAAGGAATTTTAGAGAAAAAAATAAAAGAAAATGATACTAGGATCAAGTGATACTGGTGCAGAGAGGCAGAAGCGATTTTAGAAAAAAGATGTTAAGTTCTTTTCTCCATGACAGGATTTTGGCCCGTTGGCCCCGTGGAAGAAAAAATGAGGAGAGGGCGTTGAGAGAGCGGGAAAATACTGCACAGGTGTAGTGAAGTGCTCCCAAAGGCCTTCCTATTGGTAGCTGGGGAGCTTCCTGTGCAGGCTCAATCAGTACCCATATGTGAAGACTACATTTCTGCTTGTTCCTGGAGATTAACTGTAGTACATCACCTCAAAGCAGGGGTTCTCAACCCAGTCCTCAGACGTCTCACAGTCAGGTTTGCAGAAGCATGATGCCGATGCATGAGAGAAATGTGCATGCATTGCTTCTGTTGTATACAAAGCTTTCTCATGCATATTCACTGTGATTATCCTGAAAATCTGACTGGCAAGGTTTGTCCTGAAGACTGGGTTAAGAACCCTTGCCTCAAAACAGCAGCAGCTACCTCAGCCAGTCTTAACTTAGCAAGCATTGATGGCTGCAGAGCAGCCCCTTTGGTGACCATATATATTAACACCTGACAGTCTTGATGACACCTCCTTCTGTGACAGCATCAATGAACAGTCTGTCCTTTAACAACTTATTCATCTTATGAACTGTGTCCACTGCCCATGGAATTTCCCCAAGTCACCAACATTGTGTGTTTCTGCGATGTGACCCTAAGCTCTAAATTTGCCATCAAGTGTACCTGCATATTCCCCTGCTTGTTGACCAGCAAACGTTAATCTGCTTAACTGTAATGGTTCTCCATAGACAGCAGGGGAATGTAGCCAGACTTTTCCGCCCTACTTCTCCCCAGTCTGCTCAGATATGAACCGAAGAGGAGGGGGGAAGACCAACATATGCATGGATGCAAAAGATTACTTGAGCTAGAGGAGAGTCTTGTGCACGGGATCTGTCACCATCAAATGTGGATGTATTCTCCTGCTGCCTGTGGCAAAACCCCCATTACAGGTAGGTAACTTCACTAAACTGTGACCTTGTCTGGCTCTCACTTTCTCTTGTGTCTGGATGTGTTGCATGAGTGAATCCTTCCCAAAATGGGACAGTGGGGAAGCTGGGAACATCTCAAAACTAGACTATTTTTTTAGTAAGGGGGTTTCTGGATGGGATGGATTCTTAGACACCTTTTGGTCATGTCTGTTCTTCCTGGCTATGGGAAATTCTAGGACCCATTGCTCTACTCTCTTTGTACAGAGGCTGCCTCTATGTCTGCAAGTGGGGAGGAGGTCTTGGATGAAGAGCCACTCTGAGTGCCACAGTGCTACTAATGAAGTAGGTATGAATTGCAATATAAAAAAGAGACAATGTTGCGAGCTTTTTCGTTCTAAAAGGAAGCTGGAGAAGAGACTCTAACCTTGGCTTGCCTATCTCTTGGGGTGGTGGAAGAATCGTGCCTCTCTATGTTGGGGGGGGGAGGGAGGGCCTACATGGTGTGACTGACACATGAACCATTCAGCTTCTCTGCTAGCATCCTTCATCCTGGCTTTGACTTGTATGCAGCTCTGTAATGAAGCATCTGATTTGACTTTGGTCTTGGGATTCTCAGCCAGCCATTGCTATTATGCTCCTTTGGCTGGCTTCATTAAACTATGGTTTGATTTATTAAAACATTTGATGTACTGCAGTTTGGTCACACCAAAGTAGTGTACAATAAAAACATCATTTGGAAGAAGAAAATAATGCCATAGAAACTTGATAGGACAGTATAAGCGAAGGAAAAGCAGGGAAAGTAACAAGGAAGAGAGGGAACGAGGGTCAAGCCACAAGGAGGCAGAGTCTTGAGAGCCACTGTTCCCTCTAAGCTGTGCGCGCGCGCGCGCGCACACACCTCGCCGAGCGAGCGCACATACTTTACAACAGAGCGCACAAAAATTATGGTTCTGATTCTAATAGAAAACAACACAGATGTCTTAAAATTTAAAATTTGTGATTGTAATTACTAGAAATTTTCACCTTCATTTAGTAATCGTCTATTTTCATTTAATTTGATTAAAATCAATGTGGTGTACATACTGTATTCTGATGTGTAGTCAAATTTTAAAGTATATAACTCCAAGTGTCGTTATGTGGCGCACAAAAATTTAATCTTCCCTCAAAAGTTGCACAACTGATATTTTATGCGCATATAGCCTACAGAAAATTAGAGGGAACATTGTTGAGAGCCCATATAAACCGCTCCTGACACAAACTATGTATGATGGACCCACCTTGCTCCCTCTCACCTGTCCACATGTTTGAGTAAATGTGTTAATATCGCTCCAGTATTTCTTTACCACCTCTTGTCTCCTATGCAGGGCATTTGACAGCTATAAGGCTATAACTGCAGAAGACCCAGGCCGTCTGTGCCCACGCTTTCCCTTCCTTTGAGTGATGCTGTGCTAGAATCTGCCTCCATGCTAACGAACTGTGGCTTAACATTACGATACCTCAGAGTGTAGCAGTACTGGCTTGTGCACAAGCTGCTTGTGAAACTGCATTGTGTTGAATTTCCCCTGTACCGGGAAAAGATGACGTTAACCAGCAATGGCTTGTTGGGTTCTTCTGCTTACTCTTTCCTATCACCTTTCTTTAAACTAGGCTACTGCTCTGCAGCAATTTCCTGCTTTTAATGCAGGGAGGGTGCCTTTCACTGTCTGGTCCTAGTGCTGGTGACTTTCATGTGAAGACCAGTCATGGTGGGGAAAGGGAAATGGTACATAATGTGAATACAGGTTTAACACTGGAATGTTTGCTTTAAGGAAATGTACACTGAATGTGGAAAAAAGAGCAAGCTGTAAATAATTCTAATTTTCTTTACTTAATAAAATTGGTTGCAGAATTTTCTGTTTTGTTCTAAAGGGTAGCAAGTGTGCTGATAATGTATGACTTTTATCTGCTTTTCCCATGGAAATGGATCTCCATAGGATGTTGACACCCCTGGTTAGTAGTGTTTATGGGAGGCAAGAGCTACCCCTGGAACCTGCTTTAAAATAAACTAGAAAAAGTCTAAACTTGGTCCAGTGGGTGGCACAGGTTTAATCTATTCACTAAGTCATATGGTCTGCACCACTCTACCCAGCAGAGAGGGTAGCCATTGCTTGCTCATTGGTGCGCAGGGAAGTGGCTGCTGCTGAGTTGCTTGCCTTCTGCTGTCTTGAAGGATGATGGCAAGTCTCTCTCCAGTGTATAGGCCATGAAGATGGTGTTAGCCCAGGGTGGCACAGAGGGGTGACCAGCTCGAACGACTTCAAATCCCAAGTAAGCAAATGCTCTCAGCAGCTCTCCTGAGAAATAAGACAGTCACAGATTAAAGGGTAGTGTGCTTGGGCAGTAGTTCCTGTTTCAGCCACTAGGACCCTTGCTAAAGTACAGAGCATGCTATTCTCCAGGACCAAGCAGGAAGTCAGTCTTCACATATGGATGACGACGGTGCCGACGAAGCCCTCATGCGGAGCATTTCACCCCAGCTTTCAAGGAATGCAGCACGCATGCGCAGTCCCCTTCCCGCCCAAGGGTGCCATCTTGCTCAGTCTTTCTTTTTCTGCAGAGCCCAAAGGACGTGAGTTCGTGTCACCCTGGAAAAGTAGATCTCTTTTTTTCGGCTATTTTGGCTTTTTCTGATCCGGTTCGATGGCGGTTCCCCTTCCCGCCTGGGCTCAGTACACCGGTATCGAGTCTGGAATTTTGATTTTCGTTTTTTGTCCTTTGTGACTAGCATTCGTGCCTTTTTTTGTGTTTTCACTGGCAGCCCAGTCTTTTGACCTTGCAGGGGCCCTTTTTTCCCACCGATGGCTGCCAGCGGGTTCAAACAGTGTGATCGGTGCAAGAAACGTATGTCTCACCGACACACATGACTGCTGCCTCGGGCCTGACCATGTCCTGCTGGTCTGTGGCCCATGTGGCAAAATGTCATCAAAGGCACTTCAGAGCCGTCAGCATCAACATGAGAGAATTTTCTCAGAGTCCACGTCCAGCCGGGCCCAGACTTCATCAGAGGCCTTGACATCTCGGGAGTCTGACCCTGAGCGCCGTCGGTGTTCCTCTGAGAGGGAGTCTCCTGCCCAGGAGCACAAAAGGAAGAAGAAGCTCGCGAGGGCGGCGTCTGTGGAGGCTCCTGGGTCCGCGAGGGCCAGGTCGCGTAGCCCTGACTGCCGCCCTGGGCTCTTGAGTCGGAGAGGCTGTCCAAGTTATCTTGCGTGGAGCCGGAGTCTCCGAGTCACGTAAGTGCTGTTGTCCTCGTGGACTCTCCTCCGGGAGATCCGCCATCGGGGCTCGAATCGGGGGCTGCTGGCCTTGGAGAGCAGCTTGGCTGCCTTCATGGAACAGCAGTGGGTGCTGATCGCTGGTCTGACCGGTGCATCTGCCCCGACCACCGGGACCTCGACGTCTAAGTCGACCCCAGAGACCGAGCCGATCCTAGAGTCAATGAAGTCTTGAGTCGATCCTCAGTCAAGGTCCCCCTCGACCTCCCGTGCGGGGCCGAGGTCGTCGACACCGATACCCTTGGCATTGGTGCAGGTGGCACCGAGGCCCACACGGAGCCACTCTCCTCCTCGGAGGAGTGGGTGTGGGAGATGGAGGACGAGGAGTCCCCGGACTCCGGGCCTCAGAGAAGGCTCCCCCCCCCCCCCCCTCCCCGGAGGATACCCGGTTCTTGGACTTTGTGAGGGACATGGCCAAAGCTTTGGCTTTCCCTGTGGACGCCAAGGAGGAGCTCGATGCCCTCCAGTATGACTTTCCTCCAAAGAAAGCCTTTACTGTACCGGTTCCTCCAATGCTGCTCTTCTGTATGTGGGAGGCACCGGCCTCGGCGCCGGTTCTTAGCAAACAGGTCGATTCCATTTATCGAGTCCGTAAGAGTCCTGGGTTCCAAAAGGCGCAGCTACCGCACAATTCCATGGTTGTGGAATCGGCCATGCACCGCCTAAAAAGTCAGAAGATGCACTCCTTGGTGTCCCCTGGCCGGCAGGCCCGGAACCTGGATGCCCTCAGTAGAAAGTGCTTCCAGGGCTCTATGCTATCTTGCCGTGTCCAGACCTACTCACTGTACATGGGCATGTACTTACAAGACCTGGCAAAGGAGATTGCCAGGTTCTCAGCTGGCTTCTCCGAGGAACCTTTGCAGAGGTTCAAGGCTTTGTCAACAGGGATCCGAGAGTGCTCGAAGTTTCTCTCTCGAGCAGCCTATGATGGCTTTGAGGCTTCGGCCTGGGTGCACACCGTCAGACCTGCCTACAGTCATCAGACCTGGAGTCATGGGTGCAGGACAAGTTGGTCGATATCTCCTGCCGGAGGTGAAAACCTTTTCGGTAAGCCCATGACTGAAAAGGCTACAGAAACCGAGACTGAGGCTCTCACCAGGGACAAGGCTGTCCAGGAAGACTTCTGCCCCTTCTCAAAAAAAGAAGGGCTCGGGAAAGAAGCCCTTTTTCCCCGAGGAAGGGTGCTGCCTACAAATCCTACCCTCAATATCAGGCCTCTCCAGCTCCCCAACAGGGGCATGTGCCGCGTAGGCAGAAGACCCCCAAGCCGCCAGCTTCGGCTCCTGCAGAGCGGGGTTTTGACTCCTACAGCATAGCCTCTCCTCTGCCGGTGGCTCCATTCAGCACAGGGGGTCGGTTGACCCTCTACGCCTACAGGTGGCCAGTCATCACAGGGGATACCTGGGTATTGAACATAGTCCATCAGGGCTATATGCGCCACTTCCACCAGCTACCCCCCTCCTATTTTCCAGGGGAGCCTCCCAGACTCCCTCTACACAGGAACCTCCTCCTTCAGGAGTTGGCAAGTCTTCTAAAGGAACAGGCAGTGGAACCGGTGCCTCACCACCTGGAAGGGCAAGGCTTCTACTCCAGGTACTTCCTGGTACCAAAAAGGACAGAAGGCCTCCAGCCTATCCTAGACTTGCAAAACCTAAACAAGTTTCTGGAGAGGGAAAAGTTCAAGATACTTACCCTTGGGATACTGCTGCCCTACCTCCAGCAGGGAGACTGGCTATGCTTATACTCGCATCCTCATTCATCCAAACCACAGACAATATCTTAGATTTGTGGTGGAAGGAAACCATTTTCAGTACAGGGTACTTCCCTTTGGCCTAATCTCTGCCCCCAGGGTTTTCACCAAATGTCTCGCGGTGGCGGCGGCTTATCTCAGGAATCGGGGAATTTTCGTCTTCCCATACCTGGACGACTGGCTCATCAGGGGCCAGTCTCCTCAGGAGGCCCGACAAGCTACTCTTCGCACTGTCTCGCTTCTTCAGCATCTGGGCTTTGTCATAAACTATGAAAAGTCCATTTTGCTCCCCTCTCAGAACCTAGAGTTTATAGGGGCAAGATTAGACACCCTTCAGGCAAGAGCCTACTTGCCCGAGGACAGGGCTCACAGGCTGATGGACTTGGCCATCCAGTTCCACAGCAGTTCTCATGTGTCTGCAAGACACTACCTGCGGCTCCTGGGCCACATGGCATCTACAGTGCATGTGACTCCCAGCGCCTGCCTGCACATGCGGGCTGCTCAATGGTGCCTCAGAGTTTGGGGGACGCAGGCCACAGGTGACCTCCGAGACAGAGTAGAGGTGTCCAAATCACTCTTGGACTCCTTACAGTGGTGGCTACATCTCCCAAACCTCAGGGGGGTACCTTTTCAGGCTCCAGCACACACAAGGGTGCTGATGACCGATGCTTCCTTAAAGGGCTGGGGTGCACTCAAGGCCTGTGGTCTCCACGGGAGGCCACGCAGCAAATCAGTCTTTTGGAGCTGCGAGCAATCCGCTTAGCTCTGCAAACATTTTCTCATGCGCTCTCATCAGTCTGTCCTAGTTCAGACAGACAATCAGGTGGCAATGTTCTACGTGAACAAACAAGGGGGCATGGGGTCCAGGCTCCAATGTCAGGAGGTACTGGCCCTGTGTTCCTTTGCAGTCAACCAAGGCATGTTTCTCAAAGTAGTTTTTCTACCTGGTCAGGAGAATTTCCTAGCAGACAAGCTAAGCAGGATTCTCCAGCCTCAGGAATGGCAGTTGAATCCATTGGTTGCCCAGCAAATCTTTCTCCGCTGGGGACTTCCATCCATCGATCTCTTTGCAAGTCCACAAAACCGTCAGCTGCCCAGGTTTTGCTCCAGACAACCGCATCCCCTGAGGATGGCAGCAGATGCTTTTCTGAACTCTTGGTCTACAGGCCTCCTGTATGTGTTTCCTCCCACGCCCCTGGTGGCCCAAACTCTGTTCAAGATCCTCCAGGACCAGGCCTCGGTGATTCTGGTACCCCCCAGATGGCCGAGGCAGCCCTGGTTTCCACTTCTGCTGCAGTTTGCAGTGGAAACTCCATTCCCTCTGGGGTTGCAGCACGATCTCCTGTCTCAAGAGCAGGGTTCCCTTCTGCACCCCAATCTCAGGTCCCTCAATCTGATGGCCTGGCTTCTGAAAGGATAGTGCTAGCTCCCTTACTTCTACCTAAGGAGGTTGAAGAGGTGGGTCTTGGCCTCTAGGAGGCAGTCCACTAGAAAGTCCTATGCCTTCAAGTGGCGTAGGTTTATGGTATGGTGTGCCCAGCACAACAAAGATCCTTTCTCTTGCCTTGTGCCAGTAGTACTGCAGTATCTACTTCACCTGTCAGACCTAGGCCTTAAGTCTTACTCTGTTTAGGTCCACCTCAGTGCTCTGTCAGCGCACCACTCACCTGTGGAAGGACAATCTGTCAGTTCACCCCTTGATGTCCCGATTTCTCAGAGGTCTGCTTTTTCTCAAGCCTCCGGTTTGTCCACCGGCAGTGGAGTGGGATTTGAACGTAGTCTTGCAGCAACTTACTCGCCCACTGTTTTGAGCCGATGGCTACTTGCCATTTGCGCTTCCTCTCTTGCAAAGTGCTCTTCCTGGTGGCGCTTACCTCGGCCAGACGTGTGAGTGAACTACAAGCTCTGGTTTGATAGGCCGTACACACGGTTCTATAGGAACAGGGTGGTCCTATGGACCAATCCTAAGTTCCTTCCAAAAGTGGTCTCTTCTTTCCACCTCAACCAGGAAGTGGTTCTTCCGCCCTTCTTTCCCAGGCCGCATACTAGCTGGGCTGAAACAGTCTTGCATACCCTGGACTGTAAGAGGGCCTTGTCTTTTTACATAGAACATACGCGGGGGCATCGAAGGACTACTCAGCTCTTCATCTCTTTTGACCCTAATTAAATGGGGTTACCTGTCTCCAAGTGTATGTTGTCCATTTGGATAGCAGATTGTATCACCTGGGCATACAAGGCAGCTGACCTCCCCTTGCAGGGTCGGGTCACAGCCCACTGTGTCAGGGCAAAAGCCGCGTCAGTAGCTCATCTCCGCTCTGTTCTGTTGGCAGACATTTGCTGGGCTGCAACTTGGTCTTCAAGCCAGACTTTTGCAGCCCATTATTGCCTCGAGAGAGCGTCCCGAAGGGACAGTGCTTTCGGACAGGCGGTACTCCGTAATCTCTTTGAGGTTTAGGCAACTCCTACCCTCCGGGCCCTTGTGTTGGGCTACCGTATGGGGGCGTTCTCAGAGGATATTCTTATCACAAATGCTGAGGCTCTTGAGAGGGAGCCATTTTTTTCAGCTTAGGGTTCCTGGTAGCCTAGTGCTGGGGAGTCCCATATGTGAGGACTGACTTCCTGCTTGGTCCTGGAGAAAGAGTAGTTACTCACCTGTAACAGGTGTTCTCCAGGAGCAGCAGGAATCAGTCCTCCCCTGGAGTTGCAGCCATATACTTCATTTTGATGTCATCCATACATGAGGACTGATTCCTGCTGCTCCTGGAGAACACCTGTTACAGGTGAGTAACTACTCTCTATCGTAAAGCTATGCCCAAAGGCTGGGAGAGAGGCTAAGTGGGGTAGTTGAAAGTGAGTAGCTGTAATGTTTTTTTTAAATCAAAGATGATTGTTAGTAGTGGAGACACTGTGCATCCCCTCTTTAGGGGTGATGGACTGTACCATCCTTACATAATTTTTAGGGGAGTTTAATAAAGCCAAGATCATTAAGTACTAAGCTGCACTGCATTGCAAAAAGAGAATCGCCTACAGTTATGGCACCCAGAACTTCTGGTAAAACAGAAGAAAAGCCCCCTCCCTCATGCACTGGGCTGAGAGGCAGGTACGTGGATCTTTACCTCGATCACTTCGGCTCTTCTCAAAATTCACAAATACATAATTCACGTCTGTCTGTTGTTCTACAAACTCCAGTATTGCAGTCAGGCTAGAGAACAGAAAAAAGGTTATTCTCTGACACTTAAACTTCTACTTTTTAAGGCAGTTTACACAAGGGACTAACTTAGCCCTACGTTCCCGCTTAAGGAAAGCCAAGTCTTAATTTTAAGGAGGGTAATGTCTACCAATCTTTAGAATCATGATTCTTAACCCAGTCTTAGGATACACCCAGTCAGTTAGCTCTCCAGGGTACCCACAGCATACACAACTGAAGCAGTGCATACAAATCTCTCATATATACACAGTTGTGGTGGTCATTGGCACCATTGCATTTTGGGTATGGTTGTGTACATTATCTTGATAAATGGAATATTTCAAATGGATGTATGTCATCATATTTGAACAGCATGTTCAAAGGTATACAACAAAAAAAGATGTCTGTGCAACTTGATGTAGTAATTTCTGAGAAAAAAAACTAAATATGACCTGGATAGGATTAATGGCCCCCTTCACTAATATTTAGTTGCCCAATCCTTGGCAGTAGTGATAGATGTACAAAACTTATAGATGGCTACAAGAAACGTTTGGAGGCTGTCTGCTGGTAGTTTCTCCCACTCTATAACAGCGATTTGTTCCAGCTCTTGAATGTTTCCAGGATTCCTTTTACCAATGGCAGATTTCAGTTTTTTTCCAAAGGTTCTTGATTGGAATGAGATCAGAACTCGTTGTTGGCCAATTTAAAATGGTCCATTACTTCCTTTTTAACTATTCTTTTGTACGTTTGGATGCTTAGGTCATTGTCCTGCTGGGGAACCCATGACCTTAGACCCAAACCTAGCTTGCTGATACTAGCTGTACATTCTGCTCCAAAATACCTTGGTAGTCCTCTGACTTCATGATTTCCTTAATACGTTCCAAGCCTCCAATTCCTGAGGCAGCAAAACAGCCCCACAACATTACGGAACCTCCACCATATTTAACTGCAGGAAGAGTGGTTTGTTCCTTGCAAGTTTATTTTCTTCACATGTAAATGTATCACTGGTTTGCATTGACAAAGAGCTCAAGTTTGGTTTCATCTATCCACAGAACATTTTCCCAGAACAACTGTGGTCTCTTAGGGTGGATTTGAGCAAAGAGCAGGCGTGCCTTTTTATGTCTGTCTTTGAGTAGTGAGGTCCTCCTTGGCCTTCACCCATGAAGTCCTACTTTGTTTAGTGTGCAGGTTGAAACCACCATTCTCCAGGACCAAGCAGGAAGTCAGTCCTCACTTATGGGTGACATCGGCGCCGATGGAGCCCCCGTGCGGAGCATTTCCCCAGCTTTCTATGAAAGCCTTTGGGAATACCACACGCATGCGCGGTCCCCTTCCCGCCTAAAGGTGCCATTTTGCTCAGTCTCTCTTTTTCCATGGAGCCCTTCAGACGTTCGTCCTAGTTACCCGGGAAAAGTTGACTTTTTTTGAAGATCACTTTTTCTTCGAGTTTGACGCCAGGTCCCCTTCCCGCCGGGTTCAGTACACCGGTCTTTTGAACTCGCAGGGGCCCTTTTTTCCCCGATGGCTTCCAGTGGTTTCAAGAAGTGTGATCGGTGCAAGAAACTAATGTCTCTCACCGACACACACGACTGCTGCCTTCGGCGCCTCGGCCCAGATCATGATCCCATGATCTGTGGCCCGTGTGGTAAAATGTCCACCAAGGCACTTCGAAGCCATCAGCACCAGAAGGAAAGGATTTTTTCGGATTCTGCCTCTGGCCGGGCCCGGACCTCGTCTGAGGCCTCGACGTCTCGGGAGTCTGATCCTGAGCATCGCCGGGGTTCCTTGGACAGGGGGTCCCCCGACCGGGAACGCAAGAGGAAGAAATGGCTCGTGAGGGTGGCGTCAGAGGTGGTCCCTGGTTCGAGGGCCAGGTCTAAGACCCCCGACCGCCGTCCCGGGCCTTTGGAGGAGAAGCCATCCAAAGTACCTCGTGTAGAGCCGGAGACCGTTGGACACGTAAGTCCTGTAGTCCTCGTAGACTCTCCTCCGAGGGAGCCGACGTTGGGCCCGGCCCCACCGAGGCCTGAGTCGGTAGCTGCTGAGCTTGGACTCAGGCTGACAGCCTTGGAGTGCAGATTGTCTGCCTTCATGGAGCAGCAGCGGGTACTGATGGCCAGCCTCGCTGGTGCATCTGCCCCGACCACCGGGACATCGACATCGAAGTCTACCCTGGAGACCGAGCAGATACTTGAGACCATGAAGGCTCGAGGTCATCCTCGGTCAAGGTCTCCCTCGACCTCCCGCTCGGAACCGAGAGCATCGACGCCGGTGCCTTCGGCGTCAGGGCGGGTGCCACCTCGATCCGTGCAGTCGGAGCCCCTCAACTCCTCTTCCGATGAGTCAGCCTGGGAGACAGAGGATGAGGAGTCCCCCGATACCTTCCAGACTCAGTGCATCCTGTTGGACTCACTGCAGTCCGAGCCCCGGAGTAGGTCCCCTCCAGAGGACACCCGGTTCTCGGAGTTCGTGCAGGACATGGCCAAGGCCTTGGCGATTCCCGCCGACCCCCGAAGAGGAGCCTCGAGCTGAGGAGCTCAAGACCCTCCAGTATGACTCTCCTCCGAAGGAGGCCTTTTTACTGTGCCGGTTCCTCCGATGCTGGAACGGCTCCTCTTCCGGATGTGGGAGGCACCGGCCTCGGCGCCAGTCTTGAGCAAGCGGGTCGATTCCATTTATCGACTCCGTAAGAGCCCTGGCTTCCAAAAGGCGCAGCTGCCGCACCATTCCATGGTGGTGGAATCGGCCATGCATCGACTGAAGAGCCAGAAGATGCACTCCAGTGCCCCCCGGTAGGGAGGCCCGGAACCTGGATGCCTTCGGCAGAAAGTGCTTCCAGGGCTTGATGCTTGCTTGCCGTGTCCAGTCATACCAGCTGTACATGGGCATGTTTCTCCGAGACCTGGCAAAAGAGCTTGCCGGGTTCTCTGCTGGTCTCTCCGGGGAACCTTTGCAGAGGTTCCAGTCTTTGTCTTCAGGAATCCGGGACTGTTCCAAATTCATGTCCTGAGCGGCCTACGATGGCTTCAAGGCTTCGGCTCGTATGGCGGCTGCCGGCATCGCAGCCCGACGCCAGGCATGGTTTTAGTCATTGGACCTCGAGCCTTGGGTTCAGGACAAGTTGGTCGATGTCCCTTGCTGAGGTGAGAACCTTTTTGGCAAACCCATGGCCGAGAAGGCCGCTGAGCTTGAGACCGAGCACCTGACCAGGACTAGGCTGTCCAGAAAGACTTTTTACCTGAGCCCTTCTTTTTGTGAGAAGGAGTAGAAGTCCTTCTACCCAAGAAAGGTGTCTGCCTACAAACCTTTCCCTCAATACCAGGCCTCCCTAGCTCCCCTTCAGGGGCAGCAGGCCAAGGGGCAGGGACATGGGCCCCGTAGGCAGAAGACCCCCAAGCCTCCTGCTCCTGCTCCTACCCCTACCCAGCAGGGAGGGGGTTTTTGACTCCCAAGGCATAGCCTCTCCATCCCTGCACAGGAGGTCGCTTAGCCCTGTTTGCCCACCGGTGGCCACCCATTACAGGAGATGCTTGGGTTTTAAGCATCATTCACCAAGGCTATATGCTTCATTTCCAACAACTACCTCCTGTCTACTTACCAGGAGAGCCTCTGAGGTCTCTCCTGCACACCACCCTCCTCCTCCAAGAACTTCAGGGTCTGCTTCTGGACAAGGCAGTGGAGCCGGTACCTCCTCGCCTACAAGGGCACGGGTTCTACTCCAGGTATTTTCTGGTGCCAAAGAGGACAGGAGGCCTAAGGCCTATCCTAGGCCTCAGAAACCTCAACAAGTTCTTGGAGAAAGAAGTTCAAGATACTTACTCTTGGAACACTTCTGCCCTACCTCCAGCAAGGAGATTGGCTATGCTCCTTAGATCTAAAGGATGCGTACACTCACATCCTCATCCATCCAGACCACAGACAGTACCTCAGGTTCGTGGTGGGAGGAAACCATTACCCGTACAGGGTACTGCCTTTTGGCCTAACTTCTGCCCCACAGGTCTTTACAAAGTGCCTAGCTGTGGTGGCAGCCTCCTTGAGGACTCAAGAGATATTTGTCTTCCCCTATCTGGACGACTGGCTCATCCGGGGTCAAACCTGCCAGGCAGGCCACCTTCAGGACTGTCTACACTCCTTCAAGACCTAGGCTTTGTCATAAACTTCACAAAGTCCACTTTGCTCCCCTCCCAGAACCTCGAGTTCATAGGAGCATGGCTGGACTCTGCAAGCACGGGCTTACTTGCCAGAGGACAGAGCTCAAAGGCTCATGGAGTTGGCATCCCAGTTTCTCAGTCTGCTGAGGGTTCCTGCCAGGCTCTGCAGCTCCTGGGACACATGGCATTGACTGTGCATGTGACCCCCAATGCCCACCTCCACGAGGCCTGCACAGTGGTGCCTCAGAACTCAGTGGAAGCAGGCCACAGTGAGCCTAACGGACAAAGTGAGGGTATCCAAACCTTTCCTGGATTCTCTTCAGTGGTGGCTGCACCCTCCCCCAACTTGCTGCAGGGGGTGCCTTTTCAGGTAGCTGTCCCCACAGTGGTGTTGACAACCGATGCCTCCTTGCAGGGCTGGGGTGCACACTGTCAAGGGAGCTGCACCCAAGGCCTCTGGTCCCCATGGGAAGCCCTGCAACAGATCAACCTACTGGAACTGCGGGCTATTTGCTTAGCCCTCAAGGCTTTTTCTCACTCCTTGGCCCACCAGTCTGTTCTAGTTCAGACAGACAACCAAGTAGCCATTTTCTATGTGAACAAACAGGGTGGCACTGGGTCCAGGCCTTTATGCCTGGAAGCACAGGCCCTTTGCTCTTTTGTCCTCCGGCACCAGATGTTGCTGAGGGCTGTTTATCTTCCTGGCCAGGAGAATTTTCTGGCAGACCGCTTAAGCAGAATTCTGCAGCCCCACGAATGGCAGCTGCACCCTTTGGTGGTTCAACTGATTTTCCTGAAATGGGGACTTCCCTCCATGGATCTCTTTGCCAGTCCCCTGAATCACCAACTGCCCAGGTTTTGTTCCAGGCAACCGCATCCCCTAAGGGTGGCGGCTGCCTTCCTGATTTTGTGGTCCCAGGGCTTGCTCTATGCGTTTCCTCCCATGCCTCTGGTGGCCTGAACCTTGTTCAAGATTCTCAGGGACAAGGCCTCAGTACTTCTGGTTGCTCCCAGGTGGCCGAGGCAGCCCTGGTTCCCCCTACTACTTCAACTGGCAGTGGAGACACCCATGCCTCTGGGATTCCAACCCGACCTTCTATCTCAGGATCAGGGTTCCCTTCTGTATTCCAATCTCAAATCTCTCCATCTGATGGCATGGAGGCTGCAAGGGTAGTCTTGGCTCCCTGGGGTCTACCTCAGGAAGTGGAAGAGGTGGTCTTGGCCTCTAGAAAGCAATCCACCAGGAAAACATATGCCCTAAAGTGGAGAAGGTTCTCCTTGTGGTGTCAGCAATGCCAGGAAGATCCTTTCACCTGCACTGTGCCAGTAGTACTCCAGTACCTGCTGCACTTGTCCAATCAGAGCCTTAAGTCCAATTCTGTTCGGGTCCACCTCTCTGCTCTGGCAAGCTCATCACTCTGTGGTGGAGGGACACTCTGTCAGTTCACTCCTTGGTGTCCAGATTTCTCAGAGGCTTACTATTGCTCAAGCCTCCTCTCCATCCACCGGCCCCTGAGTGGGAGTTGAATATGGTCTTGCAGCCACTTACCCACCTTTTGAGCCCATGGCTACATGTCCTTTACGCTTCCTATCCTGGAAGACTCTATTCCTAGTGGCCTTGGCCAGGCAAGTGAGTGAACTTCAAGCCCTGGTCTGTGACAGGCCATACACTCGCTTCTATAGGAACAGGGTAGTCCTTAGGACTCATTCTAAGTTCCTCCCCAAGGTTGTCTCCTCGTTTCATCTCATCCAAGAGATGGTTCTTCCAACATTCTTCCCTAGGCCCCATGCAAGCTGGGCTGAGACAGTCCTGCATACCCTGGACTGTAGGAGGACCTTGTCCTTCTACCTTGATCGTATGCAGGGGCATAGAAGGGCTACTCAGCTCTTTGTATCTTTTGACCCTAATAACTTGGGGATACCTTGTCCATCTGGGTGGCTGACTGTATCACCTGGGCTTACAGGGCAGCTGACCTTCCTTTGCAGGGTCGGGTCACGGCCCACTGTGTTAGGGCAATGGCTGCCTCAGTAGCTCACCTCTGCTCTGTACCATTGGCAGACATCTGCTGGGCTGCAACTTGGTCCTCAAGCCAGATTTTTGCAGCCTATTACTGCCTGGAGAGGGAGTCCTGTAGGGACAGTGCTTTCGGCCAGGCAGTGCTCTGGAATCTATTTGAGGTTTAGGCAACTCCTACCCTCCAGCCCTCTGGTTGGGCTACTGGTGGAGGTATGTTTCAGTGAAATCCTTTCTCTGATGCTGAGGCTAGAGGGAGCTCATTTTTCAGCTCTGGGTTCCCGGTAGCCTGAAGCTGGGGAGTCCCATAAGTGAGGACTGACTTCCTGCTTGGTCCTGGAGAAAGAGTAGTTACTCACCTGTAACAGGTGTTCTCCAGGAGCAGCAGGAATCAGTCCTCACTTATGGGTGACAGTGGCACCGATGGAGCCTCGGTGCGGAGCATTTTCCCAGCTTTCTATGAAAGCCTTTGGTAATACCACACGCATGCACGGTCCCCTTCCCGCCTAAAGGTGCCATTTTGCTCAGTCAAATGACATAGTTCATTTTTACATTTGTGTGCTGTTTTTTAGTTGACTGAGCAAAAATGCCACCTTTAGGCGGGAAGGGGACCGTGCATGTGTGTGGTATTTGCAAAGGCTTTCATAGAAAGCTGGGGAAATGCTCCGCACAGGGGCTCCATCGGTGCCGATGTCACCCATAAGTGAGGACTGATTTTGGCTGCTCCTGGAGAACACCTGTTACAGGTGAGTAACTTCTCTTTCCAGACTGTTCCAGGTCAGCCTTAAGCTCTTTGATTGTTGTACGTGGTGTTCTCCGTCAATTCACAGTAACCTTCAAGGATTTCTTACAACCATGTCCTGGGAGGTTCTTGATAGTTCCCTGAGCAGCAAACTTCAAACTGTAGACAGGAATCCCAAGGTCTTTGGAGATGGCCTTGGACCTCTTTGAAGTTTGATGATTATTTAACGGGTTTTTTTTTATACTGCTTTATCATTTTAGTCAAAGTGGTTTACATTGTAACAAACTTGGTAATGTATATTAAACAGGGATATGGATTTATGGATTTTTTTCTGACTGTCTCAGGCAGATCACCATTTTAAAAATGAAAGAGGGAGTGATTGTGGCCATTTTAAACATTAGAGCCATCATTCATTGGTTGATTAAAGTTATGTGAGTACTAACAATTGATCACAGGCGTGTCTAATTTTACTGCAGTGGGAATGTGGTTCTTCTGTTCCAACTGATTTGAATTTATAAGGGTGCCAGTAATCATGTCCTGCAATGTCAGTTTTTATACTATTTCCTTTTTTAATTGGTCTTGTTCTATTTGATACTTTGGACTATATATGCATACATATTTGATAAAACAGTCATTTCACTGACTTTTTTTTGTTTTAGGAGATATTGGACATTAAGGGGTTGGCCTGCAAGTGTGCCAGTAATGTTTACCATAATGGTGTAGTTAATATGGAACCTGATTGGCTCATAAGAACATAAAAAAGGATCCATCAAGCCCAGTATCCTGGCCAGTCCAGGTAACAAATACCTGTCAGGTTCCAAAAAGAGAGATTCCACAATGCTTATCCTGGGGTAAGCAGTGAATCTCCCTGGTCCTCCTTAATAAGGTTTATGGACTTTTTGTCCAGGAACTTGTCCAACCCTCCTTTTAAACCTAGCTACATTAACTGCTATTCATCTCAAGCACCTTCCAGCAACACAAGCAGTGACTGTACACATGGACTTCACCCAATGGATTGTATAAAAATCAAATTGACTACATATGTGGAAGTCAACGATGGAAAAATTCTATAACATCAACAAAGACAAAACCTGGAGCTGACTGTGGTACAGATCATCAACTACTAGTATGCAAACTCAAGCTAAAGTTGAAAAAGAGCAAACCACTCATGAATGCAGCAAAATATGACCTTGAGAATATGCCACTGGAATTTAAAGACTGCCTGCAAAATCGATTTGCTGCTTTAGATACAAATGACAGAGCTCCAGCAGAGTTATGGAATGACATCAAGAAGGTTGTGTTGGAAGAAAGTGAAAAGTCTCTACAACAGGTGAAAAAGCAAAAATGGCCAAAATGGATGATGGAAGAAACTCTGAAAATTGCCTAGAAACACAGAGAAGCTAAAGCCAGAAGAGAAAGAAAGACAATAACAGAACTCAGAACTTTCCAACGTGCAGCAAGACAGGACAAGGAAAAGTACTACAACGATGCATGCAAGGAAATAGAAGCAGAAACTGTTAGAGAAAGAACAAGATCGGCTTTCTTAAAGTTACGAGAGTTAAAGAAAAAGTTCCAGCCTCGAATTGGAATGTTACAAGATGCTCAAGGTTCTATGTTGAATGATGCTGAGAAGATCAAGAAAAGGTGGAAGGAATATACAGTTTTTATATGATAAAGATCAAGTGGACCAACAGCTGTTTCAACCTGTACCTTATGATCGGGAACCATTGGTGATGAAAGAAGAAGTTAAAGCAGCATTGAAAGCCTTATCAAAGAACAAAGCACCAGGCATTGATAGCATTCCCATAGAAGTATTACAGCAATCTGATGCAGCTGTTACCATACTTACAAGGCTCTGCCAAGAAATATGGAAGACATCATGGCCAACTGACTGGAAAAGATCTGTGTTTATACCAATACTAAAGAAAGGTGATCCAACTGACTGTGGAAATTATCGCATAATTACTCTGATCCCACATGCCAGCAAGATTCTACTGAAGATTATTCAAAAGAGACTACAACCATACCTGGTACAAGGACTACCTGAAGTGCAAGCAGGGTTCAGGAAAGGGTGAGGACCGAGAGACATCATTGTGGATGTGAGATGGATCCTTGAAAAGACTAAAGAATACTAAAAGGATATCTATTTGTGCTTTGTCAACTACAGCAAGGCTTTTGACTGTGTAAACCATGAGAAACTCTGGGCCACATTACGAAGCATGGGTATACCAGAACACCTGATCGTACTCTTGCATAATCTGTACATTGATCAAGCAGCAGTTCGAACGGAACAAGGAGAAACAGAATGGTTTAAAATAAGCAAAGGTGTAAGACAAGGCTGCATACTTTTCCCCCTACCTGTTTAATTTATAGTGTGGTGCGGAGTGCCCCCAGGAAGAGATGGAAGAAAACCCTGTTTTTCCCTTTAAAACAAGTGACAGTTCAGTTATGCAGTGTTTGCAAGGCAGGCAAGAAAAAAACAGCTCTCTAAGGCCAGGCCACACCCTAGTTCAGACGGGGAGCCAAGCTTGCTCAGTGATTGGTCACACCTGTGCAAAGGCAAGGGAGTGCCCGGCAGCAAACGGTTTTTAAAAAAACACTCAGAGCAGAGAGAGGAGACAGACCCAAGAGACACACACACGGGAGACACAGCAGAGGGAGCAGGTCCAGGTGATGCTGGAAAGGAATAGATCTGCAGACAGAGGCACACTAAGGAGAAACTCTGAGAGATCCTGGAAAGGGAGAAAGCCATTCTCTTGAAAGTTTCCTTGGAACCTATCTGGGAAGGAGTGGAGAAAGGCACCAGAAGGCTGAGTTCCATAGCCTGAAAGATGGCAGGAGGAAAGGAAGCAGTAGCTGCCTGAGACCCGCCCCAAGGTAAAGCCAGTACATGTAAACCTGAACAGCGTGCAGAGAAACAGTTTGCTTCTGCTAGTGTCCAGGAGCCAGACCTAACATCTGCTAAGAGGTGGGTGGATAGTTTTATGTATGAAGAGAACCGAAACCCAGATAAGAGCAGAGAAACTGAGCTTTTAACACTAGAAGCATTAAGAAAACTGTTTGCAGAGAGGAAGCTTTACCCTCCCAATACAAGTGTGCCTTCTCAGGGTGATTTGCTGTTGAAGCAGTTCCAAGAGTTTTTAGAAGACAGGAAGGCTGGGCAAGTTTATAAAACTGGTGGAAGTAAGAAGTACCCGGTGTCCATAGAAGAGATGCAGGTGGATTCTTGTATGCCAGAAGCTGAGTCAGAATTGTCACCAATGGATTGCTCTTTTTGTCTAAAGGAGAACTGAGCATTGTTGAACAGGGTTGAAAGACTGTGAAACAATATAGTGACTAATTTCTGTGACTGCCAAGAGTTGGAAAAAGCCAAGACTGTGTCCTACTAAGTATGTGAGCTTCTGAAGCCAAGAAGCTGCCTTTAGTAAAAGTTTGGTTTGGAAAAGAAAACAGCAGCTGTTAAAAAGTATACCTGATACGTGAAATGACCACAAGAAGCTGTGCTCTGTGAAAAGTTTATTTGAATGAAAGCTGCTGCCCAGTGATAGAAGGTTTTTGTTGCATTTTCATCTGTTAACCTGATTTACTCTTATGTTGGAGAAGCATCCTTTGGCTTTTGTGTTTTTGAGCTTTAATGCCTTGTAATCCTGCAAAAAAATAAATTTTCTTGCTGCCTTAAACCACCGGTCTCAACTACATTTGTCCTTATATAAGTAAGCCAACTACAAGTCCCAGAATCCCTCTGGTGACAAACAAGGGAAGCTTTATTTAAAGGGACACTAAGGCCACTCTATGCTTGTAAGCCTTCAGGCGTCGCAATATGCAGAACAAATCATCAGAGAAGCAGGATTGTGTGAAGATTGGTGGAAGACTCCAACAAACTTCGCTATGCTGCTGATACCAGATTACTGGCTGAAAGTGAAGATGATCTGAAACATTTGCTTCTCACAATCAAAGAACAGTCTCAAAATGGGCCTGCACCTTAATGTAAAAGACAAAGATCATGACAACTGGCATAATCAACAGGTTCATTGTTGAAGGAGAAAAAATTGACATCGTGAACAACTTTAACCTACTTGGATCAACTATCAATAAGGAAGCAACAAGCAGTCAAGAAAGCAAATGACGCATTGCTCTTGGCAGAATGGCTATGAAAGACCTAGATAAGATCCTCAAGAGCAGAGATGTCTCTCTCCATACAAAGATTCGACTTGTTCAAGCCATGGTATTTTCAATAACATCATATGGATGTGAAAGCTGGACAGTGAAAAAGATAGACAGGAAGAAAATTGATGCCTTTTGAATTATGGTGCTGGCAGCGAATACTGTGTATACCATGGACTGCCCAAAGAACAAACCAGTCGGTACTAGAGGAGATCAAACCTAAGCTTTCTTTAGAAGCTCAGATGACAAGACTTCGACTTTCATACTTTGGACACATCATGCGAAGAGAGAGATCATTAGAGAAAGATATCATGCTTGGCAAGATAGGTCAGCGCAAAAGAGGAAGGCCAGTAATGAGATGGATCGATACAATAACAGCAGCTACGGGTACCAGTCTGTCAACAATGAGCTGCCTGACTCAAGACCGAACACAATTTAGGATCGCTATCCAGAGGGTCGCCATGAGTAGACTCTGACTCGACGGCACTTAACAACACTAACTGCTTTAACCACATCTTCCAGTAACATAATATATGATGGTAGAATTTGATTATGCATTGAGTGAAACAATATTTTCTCTTATTAGTCTTAAATGGGTTACACATTGTAGCTTTATTGTGTATCTCCTAGTCTTCCTACTTTTTAAAGGGGTAAACAACTGATTTTCCTATACCCATTCTACTACATTCATTATTTTATAAACCTTTATCATATCTCCCCTTAGCCAACTCTCTTCCAAGTTGAAAAGCCCTAATCTTTTAAGCCTCTCCTCTTAGGGATAGCCTTCTCTCCCCTTTACCATTTTGGTGGCTCTTCTCCTGTACCTTTTCTAATTCTGCTATACCCTTTTTAAGATATGACCAGAATTGCACATAGTATTCAAGGTGTGGTTGTACCATGGAGTGATAGAGGCATTATAATATCCTTGGTTTTATTTTGCATTCCTTTCTTTGATTCTTACCATTCCATTTGCTTTCTTGGTAGTGGCTGCACACTGAACACAGGGTTTCAACGTATTATCCAAGATGACACCTAAATCCTTTTTCTGGGTGGTGGTTTCTAAAGTGGAACCTTGCATCGTATAACACTTATTTGGGTTGTTCTTCCGTATGTGCATAACTTTGCACTTATCCATGTTAAATGTCATCTGCCATTTGAACACAGTTTCCCAATTTATGAAGGTCCTTTTTCAATTTTTTTTTTACAATCCCCTTGTATATCAACAACATTGAATAATTTGGTGTCATCTGCAAATGTGATTACCTAACTCATTATTCCCATTTCTGGGTCATTTACAAATATGTTAAAAAGCAGCAGACCCAGCCCAGATCCCTGGGGTACTCCACTGTTCATCTTTGCTCCGTATTCAAGCTGGGGGATGCAGGCACACTTCCAGGTGCTGTCCATGTGACAGCATCTGTGTCAGCTCTCCCTTAGTTCAGAGAATTTCTTCAGACTTCTCCGAGCATGCGTGTGCCTTCCTGCATCACTGTCACGATCTGGTGCTTCTTCAGTATACTGTCTCCTCCTCTCTCATTCGCTTCATGACCCAGACTAAGCACAGTCTATACTTGTCAGTGCAATGGCAGCTCCTTCTGTGTCACCTGCTCCTATCCCATTGGGCCCAGACAAGGCACGATCGGGAACAGATGGTGCTGCTGTGCGCCCAGAGGCAGATTTCCTACTGGTGCGGCATCTGAGAAGACAGCCCAGAGCCTTAAGCAGCAGGCCAGAGGCCCTCTATGCCATCACCACCTAACTTGGCTTCTATAACAATGTCTCAGAGGCTAGAACCTCAGGTAGGTGTCAAACACAGATGTAAATCAAAATATACCATAAGGACAACTCTTCAAGTGCACAGAGCTCCCAGGACCCGCGACACAAGCAGAGGTCTGACAGAGTCTTGTCTGAAACTTCCTCTCATAGGTCCAAAAAGGTTAAACAGACCATACACCCACCCTTTCTCCTTCAGCTCCCCTGACAGCAGATAGGGTAATCTCTAGCGATTCCCTTCTACATCTATTGTGCTGTTCAGCCAGGACACTGCAGCCCTACTAGGAGCTGCCCCTCCTAGTGACCAACTATCATCTGTGGGGGTCCCCTCCTACCAGCCTCCTCTGGTTGCTGTACAGGAACCCCTTTCTCTTCTGCAATGAAGAGCCCCTACAACCTTGGAAGTTGATGTCTTTTTCCAGAATGCCCCCCTTACTCTCAGTAGTGGAATTCAGAGCCAGCACCTTCTTCGGATCACTTACTGGGGGCAGAACCTCCAGAGGATTTCTCCTACTGAAGTTTCTCCAGAAAGTTTCCAGAGCACTTGCTCTTAGTAATACTCTGACTCCCACCGACAAAAAGAATTTTCAGTCTTAACAAGATCTCCTATTGATTTGGCAGATACCAGCATCTGTCTATGCCACCACACGCTATCTCGACCTGCACCTGGTTTCCAGCAGCTGCCTCATAAGTCAGTAGTCTCGGAAGCTGTACTTCCAAGTCTCGCTTTTAGACCCTGCCAGGGAAAGACCAACTCACTTTGGATTCAGTGAGTAGGAAGACTTTTCAAAGTGGGATTCTGGCCATGAAAATATTAGACAAACAGAAAATGCCCCACCTGCAATAAAACCAGGCATAGAAAGAGAGGAAGACAACCACACACCACTGGATGGACAAGAGCTTTAGTGGTGTCTATGGGTCAGACCAATATGTGTTTCGGCCAGTGGCTGCCTTCAGGGGACAATGACTAATTGGAGAAAGACACTCAAGATGCACTAACACTAAAAGCAAATGCTGAATAGCTCGAGCCAAGGTTCATGTGTTTGTCCTCTCTCTGTGCATGAAAATCTCAGGCTTCAGTACTATCATAAACTCTTCACAAATGCCTGACCTCACTGGAATTCCAGCTCTGGAGTCTCATGCACTTCAGGACAACTTGCCAAGAGTCCCTTTATCTTATCATTTGGGCTACTTATGCCTTTGACTCAGCTGCACAATCTACTGCTACTTCCATCTTTGCTCATCATACAGCTTGAATCAAAGTTTCTGGCCTGCAAGAGGATTTGCATGACCACCTGGCAGATGCTCCCTGCCAGGATGTTAGCCTTTTTGGTCCTAAGATTCAGGAGGCTGTCTGACATCAAGGACCATTCTTCTACAATGCGAGAACTTGCAACTCAGTTGCAGGATGCAGATTACCAGTCCTACTGCCCACAAGCCACTATCAATATTTTCAACAATTTTACCCTTGCAGGCATTATTGGCCCTATTCTCATCCTCCACCACAGCATCAGCCTGCACCTGCATATCTTCAGTAGCCGAGGGAGAGGAAACAACCGGCAACTGCTTCTGTTCAGCCACTGAAGATGGCCCCCCTGTTTTTGACACTCTGCCAGTAGAAAGCCATATCCAGCACTTACAGGGGGCTTGGCAGTCTGCTACCATGGATCATAGCATCATTGCTTCAGGATACAAATTCAATTTCATGTTAATCCCTATGCAAAATCCACCCCTGCCCAGCAATGTTCCTCCTTCACATCTTCCCCTCCTAGCAGAAGAGAACTGTGCAATTGAGCCTGTACCAGAGCAAGAATATGATTGGCTTTTAATCCAGGTTCCTCCTTTTTCCCAAAAAGTGGAAGCCTCTGGCTGATCCTTAACCGCCAAGAACTCAACCTCTACATCAAAAGAGAAACTTCAAGATGATGTCTCTAGTCACCATTCTTCCCCTTTTGAGACAGGAAGATTGGCTCATCTCTCTATATCTCAAGGACACCTACACCCTGACAATACTTCCGGTTTCACTTCAAGACAGAACACTATCAGTACAGTGTGCTACCCTTCGGACTCTCTTCCACCAGAAGAGGTTTTTTTTTACAACGTGTCTGGTGCAAGGCCTGTGCATTTTTTTTATCCTTTATCTAGACAATTGACTCATCTCAGGGCCCAATGGGACCTCAACCCAGTTGTCAGACAGCATGACGTCCCTACCTCTGTAACAGCTCGGCTTCATAAATCAACTTCCAAAGATCAGGGTGCAAACCTCGTCAAGTTCTGGACTTTCATCGGGGCTCGTCTCACCACCACAGTGGCTCAAGTTTTTCTGCCACCAGAGTTTCCATCCTTCAGAAATTCCGTGCCCAACTACTCAGTCTACAAAGCACCTCAGTTTGCACCATTTTATGCCTCTTACATGTGGTCCTGTTTGCATGTCAATACATGTGGCTGCTCCAGTGGCACCTCAAACTCAACTGGAATAAGCATTCTCCATCTTTGTCAGATCATGCTCTTCAGCACAAATTGCCACATGTTGTTATGCCAGTCTCTTCACTGATGGACACTTCCATCCAGCCTCACTGACAGGAGGCCCTTCCTAGAACTGCATGAGCTCATTCTAACAACCGATGCCTCTCATGTAGGCTGGGTCCATCTCTTGCACCTCAGAGCTCAAGGACATTGGACCTGCAGAGAGGTCTCTCTGCACAAAACCCTCCTGGAGATGAGTGCAGTTTCCTATGCCATCTACACCTTCCATCATTGGGTCTGCAATAAAGCAATTCTGGTGCAGACTGGACAACAGGTCACCATATTCTACATCAACAAGTAGGATGGCTCAGGTTCTCTCTGCTTTTGCTGTGAAGCCATTTGCCTATGACTTTATGCTCAATCCATCTGAGTCTTCCTGGGGGTATTCAGAATCAGCAAACTCCCTCAGTCGTCACCTTGACCCACTCAAATGGTCATTGCGTCCCACATTCCTAACATCCGTCTTCCAAGCCTGGGATACTCCAGAAGTGGATCTTTTTGCCTCGGGTGACAGTGCCAAGTGTCCTTTCTACTACTCCCTTCGTCCCAGCTCCAGATGCCTTCCTCATCTTCTGGACAGGTCACCTCTTCTACGTATTTCTGCCATTCCTGCTAGTTCTCTGGACCCTCTTCAAGGGATCCTAGCAGACACAGCATATCTGATACTTATAGCTCCTCAGTGGCCCAGACAGACCTGGTACCCTCATCTCCTCTCCATGGTACAATATGGCCAGTACCACTTCTTCTCTTCCTTCTCACACAGCAGAAAGGTCATCTCCTACATCCCAACCTGCAGTCACTAGCTCTAGCAGCTTGGAAACTAATGGACTGAATACTGCTGTTCCTCCCATACCAACCGCTGTTCAAGCATCTCACTGACCTTCTACACAGTGCCCCTATCGGCTTAAAAAGGACTCTCTTCTTCTGTTGGATTGCTTGTCGGAGCATGGACTCAGCCTCATGCTTCCTCAGTCATATACTCACCTGTCTCCTTCATTTATCCAACTCTGGTCTTCAGACTTCCTCAGTTCACTACCATCTCTCTGCTATCACTGCATTCCATCATCATGAGGATATCAAACCTATTTCAAAAAGGTATAAGGAACCTAGCCCTCAACTGGTTCAAATCATACCTGTCCGATAGCCAGCAACAGGTCTGCATAGAAACTCAATCATCCAGACCATGCCAACAGATGCAAGGAGTTCCACAGGGATCATCCCTCTCTGCCCTACTTTTCAACATTTATATACAGCCAATCTGTGCCATTATACAATTGTTCAACATTTACTACCACATTTATGCCGATGATGTATTGCTATACACACCCCTTTCTCTACAGACAGCCTTGATTTCTCTTCCATCGTAGAATGCTTCAATGTAGTCTCAGATTGTGGGTAGCGAGCCAATCTGATGGTCAACAGCAGAAAGTCAGAGGTCTTATTTATAACCAAAGACCACACTTTTACCCCACCAACTTCCCTCAGGGTGAAAGACTTCAATTTCATGGCCCAGCAAGAAGTACGCTATCTTGGAATCACACTGGACCAACATCTGAATCAGGAAGCCCACATACAAAATGTCACCAAAGCAGTCTACCATGACCCTCTGGCATCTACGCCCTCAGATTACTGCACTGTATGCCAAGCCCTCATCTTTCCTCACTTGGACTACTCCAACATAATTTTTCATAGCCTGCCAAAGCACACTCTCCAACCATTACAACTGGCCATGTACAGCGACGCTCCTGCCTGGGCCCTAGAGCTTACAGGCAGGAGTGGCCTTATATAATGTCCCTTATGAATAAAGGTGGTACTGATCCCTTTGAATGCTGGGATTCATAGTACACTTGTTTTTTTTCTTTAGGGATGAAAGTTGTAGTTGTGACTCAAGTGATAAGGCTTGCAAGAAATGTATTTGTTGGGATATTTTCAACGCATTACAATTCAAAGGTGCATAACGTAAAGGTGCAACTTTCAACATAAAGGTGAAATCAGGAGGTCAGGAAAACAACTGAAATCAAATAGCTTTAACTCAGCTTTACACAGTCACGGTAGCTTCTACTCAGCTTTGCCTCGTGTGGTTGCTTGGGATTATTGCAACCTCACAGTAACAGCTGTTCTCCTCAGTGTGGCTTTACAGAAACAGGTGAAAACAATTTGTGAACTTTCACGACTAGGCAACAGGTATAGTAAATGCTTTGTATTCTTCTCATACAAACTCCAGATGCTTCTTTACACTGTTACTCTCTAAAACAAAGAGCAATCCATTGCACAAGGATCATAACTCAAGGTAGGCACATCATTATCTATCTGCATACATTCATCTGGGCTAAGGCAATTGTTCTCTTCATCAGGTTTCTTATGTTTCCCTGACTTTAGCTCCAGAAATTGCTGAAACTTTTAGAAGCAATTCAGCCTGTAGCTGCTCTTTAGCTGCTTGATAGTCTCCGGTAAGGGTCACACCCTTCCCCCACTCACTATCTGCTCCTGTTGCAGAGTTTGGCTTAGGGAGGTCAGCACAATAAAAGGGTTTCTCCAGCAAGGCATTAAAATTAGGAAATTCAGCTTTACCTTTACCAGAGATGTTGGCATAAGAACAGGCACCTTTCTTCCAGGACTCTCTCCTCTCTAGAAACTCAGGAGCCTTATGGCTAGTTCTTCTGCTAGGGGAATTTCTCTCAGAAAAACTTCTTTCCTGGCTTTTATAGCACTGCTCGCCACCAGACAAAATACCTTTTCTCCATGAGCTGGGTTTGCTAGCCTTCCCACGTTTAGACTCTACCATGTAGCAAGGATCTCCTCGAGAGTATATTGGGCTCCAAGGCTTACTGTTCCAGGGTTCTAGCGTTTTTCCCCTTTGATTCCAAGTTCCTCCTGAAGACCAACGTGCACTGGAAACTGCTTCTCGTCTGCTTCATTTCTTGCTGCTCGCCTTGTCAGCCTTGCTGCCTCCTCTGTCAATCCTGTCTGAGGATTTAAAAAGGGCTTCATTTCCCGGCACTCCCTGTCGTTCCCAATCAGTGCTGAAGCCTAACTCCTCCCCTGGGCTGGGGCTAGTCTTCAGCTCAGCCGATAACTGTGTTTTTTCCAAGTCAGTTTTGGAAATCCTGTGTGTGTCATGCCTTCTATCAGAATTTTCCCCTATCTCCATTTCCTCTGGAGGGGAGTCTTCACCACAGATCCCCCCCCCCCCCCTTAAGATATCACGGGCTGGCTTTGACTCCGAAGCACAGCACGTGATACGACTCAAAGCGTCCGCGTTTTGATGGAACTTGCCGGCTCTATGCTCTACCTGGAATTCAAAGGCCTGGAGAGCCATGAACCAGCGCGCTAGACGGGCATTATGATTGTACATCTGATTGAGCCACTTCAATGGGGCGTGGTCAGTGATCAAGACGAATTTTCTGCCAGTAAGATAAAAACGCAGTGCATCAATGGCCCACTTGATGGCCAGACATTCGCGTTCTATGGTTGAATATCTTCTTTCAGCCGGGGCCAGCTTTCGTCTAAGAAATAGCACCGGGTGTTCTGTGCCGTCGTGCCGCTGTGATAATACCGCGCCGAGGCCCGTCTCGGACATGTCTCTGTCTGCACTATAAAGGGCCGGGTAAAATCGACGCCCTTCAGAACTGGTGCTGCACATAGTTTTTCTTTTAAAAGGTGAAATGCCCCTTCAGCATCCTCCTGCCACTTTAATTGATTGGGCGCGTTCTTTTTTAAGATATTGGTTAAGGGGGCGCTCTTCTCTGCGAAACCCGGGATAAACAGTCGGTAGTAGCCCACCAAACCGAGGAAGCTCCTCAACTGCTTCTTATTCGCGGGTTTTGGAAAGGCTTGAACGCTGGCTATCTTGTTGGTGAGAGGTTTCACCACACCATTGCCTACTAGATGACCCAAATACTTCACTTCCTGGCCCCCGAATAAGCACTTGGCCGGGTTTAGTGTGAGACCAGCGTCTCGTAGCACCCAAAGAACAGCCTCAACTCTGGGCAAATGCTGGGTCCAGTTGTCGCTATGTATGACCACATCGTCCATATATGCAACGGCATAGGCTTGGTGGGGTCGCAAAACTAGATCCATCAGGCGCTGGCATGTGATGGCAGCCCCATGGAGGCCAAAGGGCATTCTCCTGAATTGGTATAAGCCGACAAGGATGCTGAATTCAGTCTTCTGTCACGCATCCCTGGTAAGCGGAACCTGCCAGTACCCCTTCGTCATGTCCAGGGTCGTGAGGTATCTGGCCCGTCCTAGGCGATCTAGGAGCTCTTCTATACATGGCATGGGGTACGCATCGAAGTGGGATATCAAGTTGACTTTTCGGAAGTCTATGCAAAAACGCATGGACCCATCCGGTTTTGGGACCAGGACGATTGGGCTATTCCATGGGCTCCGGGACTCCTCAATTACTCCCATGCGCAGCATCTCTTGGACCTGCCGAACGACCTCCTCTTTCTTTGCCTCCGGCAACCTGTATGGTCGTTGCCTCACTATCTCCCCTGGTGGCGTTATAATCTCATGGGAGATCAGATCCGTCTCACCCGGCATTGGCGTGAGGACATCTTTATACCTGGCCAGCAGCTGAGCAAACTCCTGTTTTTGCGACCAGGAAAGCCCTTCGGCAAGTTTGGGTTCCGGATTGCTCTTACATTCAGCCAGTTGTGGCCCGAGATCTTCATCCATTTTCTCCTCCACAACTGCTGATAACCCCTGAAGGCTAGTACCCCCCGTTGACCCAAAACCTCCCGTTCCCCGGGCTGTTGTCGATAGGGTAGACACTTCTTCAAGAGGGGGCAGACCCATTCTTTCGCAAATCAGTTGCGTTATCCGATCGCCAGCAACTACCTGGAAGTCCTCTTGTCCAAAATTGAAGAGGAGAATTTTTATAGAGCTTCTGTAATCTGGATCTATAACTCCGGCTCCAACGTCTATGAAATGTTTTACAGAGAGACTGGAGCAAGGGGCTATACGGCCGTAGCAGCCCAATGGCATCTCCATCTGCAAAGCCGTATCAACCAGGGCTTTCCCTCGCTTAGGCACGACTACATCCTCCGCGCTACATAGGTCGAACCCAGCCGAGTTGGTCGAGGCTCTCTTGGGGGCTTGAGCATTGGGGCCCATTTTGCAGTATTTGAGTACGAACACTGGCTTTTTAATAACTTCCTCTTTCTGGGGTCCAGTTTTCCGGTTCTGCTTCCCTGACTGTGCAAACAACGGGCTAGGAACCATATTTTTTCCTGTTTGGGCCAAAGCTTCCAGTGGCGGCTGTTGGGAAACCCCCCGTTCTTTCACAAGTAAGCCTTGTTCTACCCCTTTCTGGAACTGCGGCCAGTCTCTCCCCAGGATTATCTTATATGGTAACCTAGGTACTACCGCTATGGGGATTTTTCTACTGGCCCCTAACCCTTTCACTTGGAGATTATATACAGGGTATAATGAAGTGCCCCCATGAATGCAGCGAATTTTCACAGTGCTTACAGGCTGAATTGCTACCCCTGTGGCCTCTATCTGCTTATATAGCGCTTTAGACAACATCGTTTGCTCTGCGCCTGAGTCCAATAGCGCTGTGGTAGCAATTCCTTGCACCTCAACATCAAGCAGAAAACCCCCTCTAGCATTCTGAGCAATCACTGCTACCAAAGCAGTTTTCACATAACAACTCTTTTGTACATGGCCCTCTCTACCGCATTTAAAACATTTTCTACGGGTTACCGGACCTTTCATTGTTGGCATGCACATCCTTACAGACTCCTCATTTAGCCCCCACCTCCTTTCTGATTCTGTTACTGCTGTCCCCTTGGAAGCACTGCCGCCTTCATGGGCCATTAACTTTGCTTCCATGAAGCGTTCAGTGAGGTTAATAGCCTCTTGCGGGGTTTTACAGCTCTGTAAAATCATGAAGGAGTGTATCTCGGTGGGCAAAGCACTTATATATTGCTCTAGTATGAGACTATCTATAATAGACTCCTTAGACCTTTCCCCTGGATTAAGCCACTTGTTCACTAAAGTGCGTATCCGATGACACAGGGCTTTTGGGGTCTCATTCGGTCTTAGCTTCACAGCTCGCAGGAGATTATGATAGACCAGCGGTGTGAGACCTAGTCTCTCCCTGACCGCTTTCTTGATTTCATCATAGTTTCCTGTGAGTGTGGGTGGCATTGCTCTATAAGCGGCTATGGCTTCCCCTGTGAGGGACGCTGCAAAACGCATGGCCCAGTGCTCCTGTGGCCAAGCACTTAGGTGAGCCACTCTTTCAAAGCTTTCGATGAAATCATCGATATCATCAGTGTCTCTAAGCTGTCCAAAGTTAAACATAGTCCCAGCATGCAAGCTAAGAGAGGCTGGCGGGGGAAAACCTGGTGGCTCCGGCTGCTTCTTTTGTTCAGACAGCCATGTCTGCAACATGTCCAGCAAAGGCTTTTGTTGAGCCTGGATGCTCGCCGCGTTCCTCTCTTGTGCCTCTAGAGCCAAGTCTCCTTGCCTCTCCAGCTGTGCTGCCATCCACTTGAAAATCTCTTGCGGTTCAAGAGACATGTTGGAATTCCTGCAAGCACAAACACAGAGAGACCCAAGTGCGATACCACAAAATGTGAGGGAAAACCCCCCCCCCTTTTTTTTTCCTTCTTCTTCAATCAAGCCTAGCTATCCCCTTGTCCTGGTATCCTAGCTTCTCCTGGGTGGATACCCTTTACCTTGGACAGGTGATGCTTCATGCTTATCAGCAACAGTGCTGCCAGTAGCCCTCTGGTACTGTGAATCTTCCCCTTTCAGATGTTCTACAGCTGGGCTCCTCCTGGGCAGTTGCTTCCTGTAGACCTTCTGGCGTTGCTACTCTTTTGTGCATGCACAGTATCCTCTAGACGATGCCACTTGCAACGCTCCTGCCTGGGCCCTAGAGCTTACAGGCAGGAGTGGCTTTATATAATGTCCCTTATGAATAAAGGTGGTACTGATCCCTTTGAATGCTGGGATTCGTAGTACACTTGTTTTTTTTCTTTAGGGATGAAAGTTGTAGTTGTGACTCGAGTGATAAGGCTTGCAAGAAATTAATTTGTTGTGGGGATATTTTCAACGCATTAAAATTCAAAGGTGCATAACGTAAAGGTGCAACTTTCAACATAAAGGTGAAATCAGGAGGTCAGGAAAACAACTGAAATCAAATAGCTTTAACTCAGCTTTACACAGTCATGGTAGATTCTACTCAGCTTTGCCTCATGTGGTTGCTTGGGATTATTGCAGCCTCACAGTAACAGCTGTTCTCACAGCATGGCTTTACAGAAACAGGTGAAAACAATTTGTGAACTTTCACAACTAGGCAACAGGTATAGCAAATGCTTTGTATTCTTCTCATACAAACTCCAGATGCTTCTTTACACTGTTACTCTCTAAAACAAAGAGCAATCCATTGCACAAGGATCATAATTCAAGGTAGGCACATCATTATCTATCTGCATACATTCATCTGGGCTAAGGCAATTGTTCTCTTCATCAGGTTTCTTATGTTTCCCTGACTTTAGCTCCAGAAATTGCTGAAACTCTTTTAGAAGTAATTGAGCCTGTAGCTGCTCTTTAGCTGCTTGATAGTCTCCGGTAAGGGTCACACCCTTCCCCCACTCACTATCTGCTTCTGTTGCAGAGTTTGGCTTAGGGAGGTCAGCACAATAAAAGGGTTTCTCCAGCAAGGCATTAAAATTAGGAAATTCAGCTTTACCTTTATCAGAGACGTTGGCATAAGAACAGGCACCTTTCTTCCAGGACTCTCTGCTCTCTAGAAACTCAGGAGCCTTATGGCTAGTTCTTCTGCTAGGGAAATTTCTCTCAGAAAAACTTCTTTCCTGTTTTGGTTCCTGGCTTTTATAGCACTGCTCGCCACCAGACAAAATACCTTTTCTCCAAGAGCTGGGTTTGCTAGCCTTCCCACGTTTAGGCTCTACCGTGTAGTAAGGATCTCCTCGAGAGTATATTGGGCTCCAAGGCTTACTGTTCCAGGGTTCTAGCGTTTTTCCCCTTTGATTCCAAGTTCCTCCTGAAGACCAACGTGCACTGGAAGCTGCTTCTCGTCTGCTTCGTTTCTTGCTGCTCTCCTTGTCAGCCTTGCTGCCTCCTCTGTCAATCCTGTCTGAGGATTTAAAAAGGGCTTTATTTCCCGGCACTCCTTGTCGTTCCCCTGGGCGTGCCCAATCAGTGCTGAAGCCTAACTCTTCCCCTGGGCTGGGGCTTGTCTTCAGCTCAGCCGATAACTGTTTTTTCCAAGTCAGTTTTGGAAATCCTGTGTGTGTCATGCCTTCTATCAGGATTTTCCCCTATCTCCATTTCCTCTGGAGGGGAGTCTTCACCACAGTACACAGCCGCCCGAATACTCTTATCTATGTCCAGATTTGAACACATCACACCCCTATTGATTCAGCTTCACTGGCTCCCCATAACAAGTCCCTGATTTACAAAGCCCTCCTACTTACCTTCAAGGCATATCTGCAACCTCTCTTGCAAAGCTTATACAACGTACATCGGAGACCAGAACTATGAGATCATGCATGGTGAACTCACTCGCCATCCCCTCAGCAATAAGGTCATGTACCCAATCCACTAAGAATCATGCATTTTTCTTATATGCACCAACTCAATGGAATGCCCTACCCCAACGATCTGACATCTTTCAGGAAGGAATTAAAGACATACCTGTTCCAACTAGCCTACAACCAGCCACCCTAAAAAAGGCCAAAGTCATTACTGCTTAGCCTGCCACCAGTCTACCCACCTGCACACTTCAAGTTCATTTCCTCATACTAATATTTAATACATAGCTATCTGCTCTCAACACTTGTGTATATTACTGTTCTCCAATGTTTTCAATGCAAATTAAACTGTTCTTTGCTAATCTGTTTTACTGTTCATGTTATTTCCAATTCAAACATCAATGTAAGCTGTTCTATGCAAACCTGTTTATTGTTCATTATATGTAAACCACACTGATCTTAAAAAGCAAATAAATAAATATTTTCATGCATCCACTGGTTTCTTACTTCAAGAGAAGTTTATTGAACATAAAGCCTCCAATAAAACTTCCTTCCCTAGCGGGGGATTTCAGTGTTATTTCGGAGCTCATAAAGAGAGTCCCTTGGAACCTCTAGGATCTGCTTCATTGAAATATATTACCTGGGACAACCATCTTCCTAGTTGCTGTGCCATGCTTTTGTCTATTATCCTTCATATACTCAATTTCTTCATGATAAGCTACTATTACATACCCATCCTAAGTTCCTTCCAAAGATTGTATCCAGTTTTCATTTGAACCAATCCATTGTACTTCCTATGTTTTTCCCAGACGCTCAACTGGATTCTCCAGAAGAAGCTTCGCAGTACTATCTGCACACTACCGAGCTGCTGCTCTGTCTTCCCAGCTTTTCGTCACCTTCAGTCTGAACAACCCAGGGAAACATGCATCCAAGCAGACCATTTCTCCCTGGATTGCCTGTATTGCTTTTTATGTTCAAGCAGGTCCCCACCAACTCCGAGCTACAACAACTACCGTTGCCAATTTGGCAGCTATTCCTCCTCAAAATATCTGCAAAGCTACTACTTGGTCTTCGGATCACACCTTGGCGAAGCACTACAGCCTGGATCGCTCTTCAGCAGCTGACCTTGCCTTTGGTCAGGCTATCCTGCGGAACCTCTTTGCTTAACTCTTCTACCTCCCAGTTTCTCATTAGGCCACAGACATTATCGGACTTTCAAGTGGCCCTCAACTCTGGACTCACCTTAGAGTATGCCTGCATAAATACAGAGCAAAACAAGGTTGCTTACCTGTATGAGGGTTCTTTGTAGGCAGCAGGGGTATGCAGCTACATTCGCCCTCCTGCTGTTCCCTCAACAAAAAACAGAAGACAAGTAAAGGACAGTCTACACATTTCATCACAAATCTCAGCTTGATGACAGCATTCCACCTTCATTAAAAGTAGTAGACAGTCTTCACCTTGCATGTCCATACGTACCAGTTCTATCCTGTCATCTGTATTACCTATTCTGGTATCTACTCAGTTGCTCTTATTGCCTTCAGGGCTGTGTTTACCCGATCTGAGATAGACTGAAGAGGCACCAGACCATGACAAGTGAGGCAGGAAGGCACATGCATGCTCAGAGGTCTGAAGGACTTCTGAGCTAAGGAAGAGATGGCACCGGTGGTGTCACATGGACAGCACTTTGGAATGTGGCTGCATACCTCTGTTGAATACAGAGAACCCTCGTTACAGGTAAGTAACCATGTTTTCTCCATCAAGAACATTGGCCATTTAGCCCTACTCTGTTTTCTATTTTTCAATTAGTTCCTAATCCACAATAGTACATTGCCTCCTATCCCATGATTTTTTAATTTCCCCAAGAGTCTCTCATGAGGGTCTTTGTCAAACGTTTTCTGAAAATCAAGATACACTATATCAACCAGCTTACCTGTATCTACCTTGTTTTATTCACACCATCAAAAAAAATATGAGACTGGTGAGACAAGACTTTCCTTGGCTAAATCCCATGTAGGCTTTCTGCCATTAAACCAAGACTGTCTACATGTTCGGTAATTTTATTTTTTATAATGGTTTTCTACCATTTTGCCTGGTACTGATGTCAGGCTCATTGGTCTATAGTTTGCCAGCTCACCCCGAACCCCTTTTTAAAAATTGTCATTACATTGGCCATTCTCCAATCCTCAAGTACTACAGCTGATTTTAAGAATAGATTACTAAATAGTAGTACTACAATCTCATATTTCAGTTCTTCAGCACCCTGGGATGTATGCCATCCGGTCCAAGTAATATGCTACTCTTTAGTTTATCAATCAGCTGTATTAGATCTTCCCAATTTATCAAGATTTGTTTAAATTCCTCTGATACATTACTGTTTTCAGGGCTTGATTGAAAACCATTGATCTTGAAAGATGCAGAATGCATCTAAGGCATGGGGTAAGAAAGGGTTTCCCAAACCTGGCTGGGTAACTCCACAGCCAGTTGAGTTTTCAGAGTATTGCTCAGTAATGATATGCTTCGTTACTAGCATATCATGACATCAGTCTGAACTCTCCACTAAGCACCTCAAGCTGCTCACAGAGAGCTAATTACAGTGGGAAAGTAAAGAACATTGGTGCACACCAAAAACATTTTGGGGGCATGAAATCTTGGGTGCCAGCATTTGATTTCTAGGCACCGTGGTGACCTGGTACTTGATTTGTTAAGGCTGGGAGAAAATATTTTTTCACTGAATGTGCAATCAAACTTTGGAAATCATTGCTGGAGGATGTAGTAAAAGCTGCTAGTGTAGCTGGGTTTAAAAGACATTTGGGCAAATTCCTGGAGGAAAAATCCATTGACTTATTAAAAGTGGATTGGGGAAATCTGCTGCTTATCCCCGGCAAAAGCAGTAAGGACTGTCCAACTTTGGGAACCTGACAGGTAATTGTGACCTAGACTGGCCACTGTTGGAAACAGGATACTGGGCTTGATGGACCTTAGGTCTGACCCAATACAGCATTTTTTTATGTTATTACTATTAGAAATAAGCATTTGTATAGTGCTACAAAGCTGTAATATATTTAAAATGATTGCATACATATTCATTGTGGATACCCTGAAAATATAACAGGCTGTGAGGGGCTCAGGTCAGGGCTGGGAATTCCTGGTCTAAGAACACAAACACAGATTCCTTCAGAAATTGTCCCAAACGTAGCCAAGGGACTCCTTCCCATCGCCCCCTGACCTGAAGCAATAGAGTTTCTGCCCAGATAAATGCAAGTTCATAAAGCGGGGGCCCAGTAAGCATGCCTGGTGTCCATCCTGCTGCAGGGGCTCTCACCTTTCTCTGTTGCCTTGGTCAAGGGCCCGACTAGGGGTGTCCAAGAAAAGTTTCTGATTGCTGAGTGTACCGTGCCAATGAACTAATCTCTGTTTTCCTAATCTGAAGTGGAAGTCCAGCTGTATAGGATGGCTAGAGAGGAGGGTGTCTCCCAGAACCGTCAGGTTTCCATCCTACAAATCAAACAGGCAAAGCAGAAGTAGTTACATGGCTTGGTAAACAATAACCATTAAACCCATAATGCCCTTCACACACACTTCTCCCAGCACGGATACCTTTACCAAGACTTGCACACCAAGTGTATTTCAGTTTTCCTAGCACAGACTGTTGGGATTTTATCACAGGACTGACTGACCCTGCAGCCAAGGGTACTAAAAGAATTTCCCTATTGTCCTGCTAGACTGGTCCAGACAAGTGGGTATTCCCCTACCAGCAGATTGGTAGAAACAAAGAACCAATGAAAAGCCCAGGTTTCAATAGCATCACTCCTATGCCTCTGCCACCAGAGGTCTCTTCAGTATTTCTTTGTCTCCAGCGGATGGATTTTCTCCTCTCTGAAGAAAATTTGATTTTAAAAAATGCTCATGAACGACCACCTCAAGAGTGACACTCACTTAAGCGGGACGTGGGAGGCTCCACTAGACTGTGCTCTTTTTGGTAGCCTTAGGAGGGAAAATTAGTTCAGCTCCACATGCTTATCAGAAATTGGAAGGGGGTGGACACGCGTTAGTTACTGTCGGATCGTGTTTGCCTTCCTCTATTTCTTCAATAACTTTACCTTTGATATGCCTCATAAGCGGAAGGCTAAGCATTGGGAAAATCCCAAGCACACGACGACAGCGTCTACCGGGCCTCTCAATGCTTTCGTGAGGCCCGTTGGTGCGATTTCAGATCCAGAGCAGAGTTTGTTGGGGGCGATGGAGGCCTCACATGCCCCTCTGAACTGCAGGTCACTCTTAGCCCGGAGACCACCAGCTCAGCCTGCAGCACCGGCTGTAGGAATAGCGGAGGCAGAGTCTCAGAGAGCAGAGAGACTCGTTGCCGGTGCATTGGTGCTGGTGGGGAACTCAGCAGAGGTGTGTGTTTCTTCTGTGGTGTTTGCTGGCATGGAGACAGTCTCAGCTACTACCGGTGAGCACATGACGGCTGTGGATGAAGTGGCTCTACTGGGCACTCTTTTAAAGGTACCTGTTCAATCGGTTCTTATTCGCCCTCCTACTGTGACATTGGACTCTCTATGGGAAGGTCTTAGGGCATTGGAAACCTCCTTTACTTCTCAGTTTGCTGCTCTTTATGCGTTTTTTCCTTCCCTGGCTCAATCCGTTACTTAGCAGAAGCAGCAGATTGCTGATATTTCTTCTAAGGTGGTTCAGTTGGAAGCAAAAATTGAGGATGTTGCTACTATTCCAGGTACTGTTTTGAACGATTTATCAGCAGTTCATGGGAAAACAGAAATGCTAGAGAATTCAGTTCGCAAGAGGAACCTGCGCTTGTTGAATTTTCCCTGGGTTCCTGTCACCTCGCCGAAGGATTTGTTCAACACCTATGCTTCTTCTATTTTGAAAATCCCCCTGGAATCTGTTCCTCCTTTGGCCAGGATTTTTTATTTGCCAACAGCCAAGCACAAGACTCATGGTGCTTCTTCACCTGCACATTCGCCTCCAATGGATTCACTCGATCTGACTGGGCTTTTGGAGACCACTGATCCGTGATTTGTCCCGAGAGCAACTCTGCTGCTGACTGTTGCATTTGACTCTAATCGTGATTTCCTTTTGGAGATTATACTTTAAAGCCAGGAATGAGTCATTTATGGGGGGTATAGTTAGGATGTTTCCTGACGTCTCTAAATCCACTCAGAAATGTCGGCAGCAGTTCTTATTGCTTTGCCCCCAGGTTTTGCAGCTTGTTGGGCTTTGAGATATCCATGCAGATGTTTAGTTAAATATCAGGGTGTTAGCTATACTTTCTTTGAGCCCTCCCATCTAACTTAGTTCATAGCTGGTAGGAGTGCTCTCCCATCTTAGTAGTGGTTCGGGAATAATTTATATCACATCATTTGTGTCTTATTTCCTGTAACTTTTTCTTTAGATATGTGTCATGCTCGCCCCTTCTTTTTTGTGGGCTAGTGAATGTTTTGTGTTTGGTAATTGAATTAGGCAAGGGATTTTCTCCTATGCTGTTTTGGTGGAATTATTTTTCCTTTTTTTTTTTACATTCTTTTCTGTAACGAGAGTATCTTGCGGATTATTTTGAAAATTGCATAAATGAAAATATTTTAAAAAAGAAATTGGAAGGAAATGGAAGAGTGCAGAAGCCTCACACAACCTCAATGCCCTCTCTGTTCCCCCCTGCTCTCTGCTGAAGATTGCAGAATACTCTCAGAGGGATCTGCCTGCTTGCCAGCCACCTTAAACACAGTGCTGCAAAGCCAGTAAAACGGTTTCAGGGGAGTAGAGCTGAGCCCAGCACGGATTCTCTTCCTGGGGCTCTCAGGGGTGAGTACTAAGGCTTGATCTCATCATTGTTGGGGATTCCTGATTACATCTTCCTGGAACGCAATTCAGGGTGGACCGCTGGTGACTGTTGGCATGGTATGGGGGTTTCTCCTAGGACAAGCAGGATGAGTCAGCCACACTTGGTGACGTCATCCGACGGCGCCGAGAAGACGGAAGTACTCTCCATAGCTCAGAAGGGCTTTGCCCTTCTGAGCATGGGCCACTTGGCCTAACCCCCCTGCCCGCCCCTAGCTAGCCAGTTTCAGTTCTTCCGCCTTGCCAGCAAGACGGACCCTTTCTACTCTCCACAAAAAATTTTTATTTTAAGGATTATAATCGTATGTATATAGCAGTTTTCTCTTGGCTTGCTTCTACAATGTGCTCCTAGACTCAACATCTCGAAAATTGTTCTCTTGCTGTTGATCAGTTCAATTTGCGTTTTAATTCTATCTTACTCGTATGTATATTCAGTTAAACTTACATTACTTCCAGGCTTTGTCGGATTGCTGGGCTGCATTTGGGCTCCTGTACCTGCCAGGCGCTCTCAGCGGACGGCATGGCAGCCGCTTGCAGCAAGACCGGAGTTCACGGATGACCTGGTGCAGGTCGCTGCTCGCGGACCTTCGTGGGACCTCTCCGGCACTCGCCATCTCTGCCGCCGCTCAGGGTGTGCCTAAGGGCCTCCACCCCAGCCGCAGGCTTGGGCCGCTAGCTCTCCGCAGCTCAGGGTGTGCCTAAGGGCCTCCACCCCAGCCACAGGCTTGGGCCGCTAGCTCTCCGCAGCTCAGGGTGTGCCTAAGGGCCTCCACCCCAGCCGCAGGCTAAGCCGCCAGCTCGGCCGCCGCTCGGGTTGTGCCTTGGGGCCTCCAACCCGCAGCGAGCTTGTATCCTCCAGCGCGACTTGATCCAAGAGCACCCCCTTCCAGGTTGAGAGCCCTTGCGGCAGCCGGGGCCTCCTCCCAGGTCTCTGTCTGGACCTTCCTCGCACGTGGGTGATCTATGAGGGCGGCCATTTTCCTGCTTCTGTGTGCTGCTCGCAAGCCACGCCCCCTCTGCCGGATTGGACCCGGCAGCACCTTCTGGCTCCACTTCTTCCGCCGCAGCTCCATTGGCTGGCGTCACTTCAGGCCGGCCCACTCAGCACTGCGCCTCTGACTGGCGCCTTTCATGAGTGGAAAGCCTCTGGATCTCACTCCGATCCCATTGCTGTTGGCGCGGAGATGAGGATGGCGCCGACGCTCTTGCACCGGCGCATAAAATCCATCAGAAGCTGAAGGGTAGCGTCTTGGACCGACAGCCCCACGGAGCCGTTGGATGGAGCCTCAACGGACAGCGCCGCTATCGGACAGCACCCCGCCTTCGTCCCAGCCCCAGCCTTGATCGCTGCTAGCCCCCGCCAGTCCGGCGCCGGCCCAAGCACCAGGGCAGGAGGGGCAGCTCTCTGATCCCGTTTTCGGTGAGGATGGCGCTGACGCTCTCTGCACCGGCGCAGGAAATCCCGAGTAGCAGTGTAGCACAATGGTTCTGACCAATGATGCAGGGCCCATGGGTTCAATCCCCCTCCGTGCCTAATGAAGAAGGCTGGCTGAGGCATTACCTGCACAGAAGCTGAAGGGTAGTGCTATTTTCACTTGCCACTGGCATTGCACATTCCCGCAGTGGGCATCTCACACGAACCCTTGCACAGCGCGGAGCATCCTGCTGAGCCACTATAAGAGTTACTCGCTGTGCCTGCAAAATTCACATCCAGATCCAGGTAGCTCATCTCAGGTGTCCCTGGCCGGTATGCCTTACAGGACCGCGGGTACACCAAAATACCTGATTAAATGCTACCTGAACAACGGACATTGCACTTATTCGTTGGCATATCTGTGGTAATTGTCTGTCCACATAGTGTAGGAGTAGCCTAGTGGTTAGAGCTCTGGCTTGGTATCCAAGCTACCAAGGTTCAATCCCACTAGCACTCCTTGTGGCCTTCAGCAGTCACTTAATCCTCCTTTGTCCCGGAAGAAAGGTCCGGCAATCCACTCCGGTGACACTGCCAAGAAACCCAGGGGTGTATGGGTTGCAAGGAGTCAGCACTGCCTCAAAGGCACTCATTGCATTGCATTGACCAATGGAATGAGTTCAATTCCCCAGTGGGGCCACTGAGTAAGGATGTCTGCCGTTTTCCCCTTATGAGGTATGAGCCATTAAGGAAGCAGAGTCCCTCTACTCCTCGGATTACAGTCAAAGCTGTAGCACAATGGTTCATACACCGACCGAGGGTATAGGGTGTGTTAGTTCAATCCCCATGTAGGTCCAAGGAGTAAAGCTGGCTGAGACATCACCCTTCATGGTTCAGAACACTCAGCATGCTCTGGGCTCACATTGGACCTTTCAAGTCACGCTGGTCCCTCGGCCAGGTCAAAACCAGAAAGTGAGCAGCAGACTGAGAACAGGTCCAGGTCCCCTCCAGCGAAAGGCCAAACCCTCCTATTTTTATTTATTTATTTATTTATTTAGACAGTTTTGTATACCGCCTTATCCTTCAATCAAAGCGGTCACAACACAATTGGGGGATACATTTAACACGCGGGGATATGAGACACATACACTAATACTTACAGGGAACATGGGCAATGGAGGGTTAAGTGGCTTGCCCAAGACCACAAGGAGCATCTGTGGGACTAGAAACCCCAGTCCTTCCGGCCCAAGGTTGCTGTCCTCTAGTGGGATTTGAACCTCCGACCTTCCGGCCTGAAGTACCTTGCCCCAACCACTAGGCTACTCCTCCTCCTCCTCCTAGGCCTATCACGGTTCATCAAGCATGAGGTTTTGTTTTGTTTTGGTTTTTCTAGTTGGGACCCTGCGCTAAAACCAGTAGCCAATATGATACCAGCCACACATGCTGGTATGAGCCAGCACGGCGCAGGGGCTTACCCTGGTACATCCACCGGGATCTCCCTTCATCCAGCATAATGGCCCAGCTGCATGCCCGGCCCCTTTTGCGTCATACCTCCACTACCAGTGGAGGAGCGGCCTAGCGATTGGCACATCCTTCATCTCCGACAGGTAGATCTCGGGTAGACTACATCCTGGTCGCTTACTGCCAAGGGACCAGGTGTCCTGCTTTTCCCTGCTATTAGAAGGTCCGAGCTTCCCCTATGCCAGCATACGTTGCTCCGCAGTCAAGGATAACAAGAGGGAGTGTAAGACAAATGCAGGACGGGTCAATCCACAGTCCATCAGGCCCACATTACCAGCATGGTTGCTTCACAAGCAGTATGAAGCTACTTAGAACACACGTCGGGGAGCTATGTCAACTCCCGGGTCCCAGCGTGGGCCCAACACCTTCTGACCCGTGCTTCGCGAAGACGGAGGCGATAGGGCACAAACTGTCTGCGGGCTGGGCCCCACAGAGTTAACCTATGGATCTCCTCACTGGAGACACGTTTGGACGGGGGCCTCCTCCAGTGTGACAACCTGACTGACCAAGGGCCGCCTCCGGAGTGACAACAGTGCGGTACAGTACGTACAGCCCAGTGTGTTCAGGCAAATCTCAGCTGTGGCGCACACCTACCCAGGTCCCCTACCCTTCATCAAAGCTCTCACCACTGGAGGATCTTACTAAGGCTCTCATCACCGGAGGCTCTCACCCCGTGACCGAACGACAGCCTCCTTCAGACAATGCGGCCGCTTGAGGGCCTCAAAATAGCTCCTGCCTTCTCCAACTGCATGCCGGCATGTAATCAGTAAGTGGTCACAGTGTGGTGCAGCTGACAGAGCCAGTACCTCCAGGACCAGAGTCACAGGTTCAAATCCCAGCTGTGGCCCCTGCCAATCCAGTCCCCATATTTCATGCCAACCTACGGGTAAGCAGCGTCCCCTCGCCATGAACTCCTGTCACCCAAGGCATTGGGGAGCCTATGTGTCTTCAATATGACGCCGTGCACATGGCTACTGTGTCCTGGTACATGCAATCCCCCGCCATTGCCTATCGGCAAAGCTGGGGCCACCCCCTAATATCACTCGGGACAACGCTTATGACATTCCCAACAGGGGCACGAGCCTAGTGGTTCGGATCATGAGGCGTGCGACAAGGGGTTAAGAGCACTGCATCTTGCCTTCAAGTGGACAAGTCACTGGCCACATGCATCAGCAAATGCATACAACAGCATTTTGCACCCTGAAGGCAGCCTTTGACGGAGTTCAGCCGTGCACAGTATTCTGTACCAACAGTGGCCAAATTGGCCATGTCTCCCGGTTCCTCTGATATCCCGTTTTATCGGTTCAAGTGTCCTCAAAAAAAAAAAAGGGGGGGGGGAAGCCCCTCTTCCAATGATATCTCAATATTCCATTTTTGCTCCACCCGCATGGCCAACTACTGCAATCGGCTACGCAGGGATATCCATGCCCGTGTTCCCGCATTACGGGAACTGCTACTGCGATGTACCTACATCGGTCACTGCACAGGCGTGCCTTGTTATCGCCCCTCTGCACATGTGTGCATCGTGCACGGCAATGGTGAGCCCCGCGTGCATCGTGACAGCGCCAATAAGCCATTCTGTCTTCTTCTTCCTCTCCTCTCTCCACAGACAGTCTTGTACTGACAGCCCTAGGCCTACCGACAGAAGGCCGGCACTTATCTGAGTGACGCTTCGGTGCACCAACTGGACTCCTCCCACGAGCCTTCCGATGCCTCGCCTCTACTCTGGAGTGGCACCGCGGTGCTCCGGTGCACACAGACAGTGCGTTCAGAAGCAGAAGGTCACAGGTTCAAGTCCCAGCCATGACTCCTGACATCCCAGTCCCTGCAGTGCAAGGAGAGCCCGTCAGGGAGAGCTACATGTCTCAGGAGGGACCTAAATAAGAGTTAACCAGCCTCAGCCCCGGTAGCTCAGCATCCTCCTCATTCAGCCAATGCGGGAGCCATGCCTGCCCAGGTTACTGCTGAAATGAAGCTGCATTGCTACGCGCCATCAGGTCGCTGTCACCTCTTGGCGACCCTCTGGATAGTTGTTCAAATTCCTATTCTGTCCCCTGCCGGGCAATCCCGGCTGCTGTGATCCCTTCTGCATTAGCCTATCTCGCAGGACGATCACCCACTCAGAGGCCGGTTGAGCTACAAGGCACTCATCAGATGGGCAGTCCTTCTGAATCAAGCTACCTCCACGCTTCCTGGGAGGAACGGAGCCCCACAGAAACAGGATAGCACACGGTCACATGATAACACACCAGTGTCAAGAGACCTAACCCTGTCCCCGTCCTCACAGGACTTCCACTTTCCCCAGGATGCCCCGTACGTAACTAACTACAGCGCCCCCCGGCCTAGACCAGACAGGAGCCTAACTACAGCGCTCCCGGCCTAGACCATACAGGAGCCTCAACCAGGCAGCAATTCTTGCTCTGGCTTCTGCCTCAACACCTTCCCCTCATGTATACCGTGCCAGGGACTAGCATTAGTGAAAACGCCTCACGGCCTTCTGACAGCACCGCTACCTCAGTTGCCGCTGCGGCCGAGCAATCGGGCCACGGCACAGATGCCAGCAGCAATGCGCAAGCATGCAGGGAGTGGGATATGCATACTGCCCGATGGCATGCACCATGACAGCGGTGAACCCCACGCTACAAATAATGCTCGGTGGGGGATCCCGCATTGCTAAGGACCTATGGGCCTACATCTCGGTTACTGCACAGGTGCGCCCTGTGACCGCACCTATTGCTCCGTGACCACGGTGAATCCCTCACTACTATTGCTCGATGGCAAATCCCGCACTACTATTGCTCCAAGGTTGGATTCCACACTACTACTGCTGCTCGATGTGCCTACATCTCTCTTACTAAACCGGTGTACCTTGTAGTCCTCTGCACATACGTGCATCGCGACGGCAAACCCAAACGGAAAGAGCCCTTCAAATGCTCCCCCTCTCAGCACTGCTACTGAAAATGCGTGCAGCGCCACTGCGGACTGACAGGTCCTGTCGCAACACAAAGGCAAATACTGTCTGAGGGAGTGTCTCGGCATTCCCCCATCCACCACAGCGCGTGGCAGCTTGGGAGGCACCAAGTGTGGCTGACTCATCCTGCTTGTCCTAGGAGAAAACGGAGTTACTTACCTGTAACTGAGTTCTCCGGGGACAGCAGGATAAGTCAGCCACACATACCCGCCCACCTCCCCTGGGATGGGGTCTGCCTCCGTCCGGGTGCCCGCCTCCTAGCGGCAAAAGGCTCAGCTAGTGACGAACTGGCTAGCTAGGGGCGGGCAGGGGGGTAGGGCCAAGTGGCCCATGCTCAGAAGGGCAAAGCCCTTCTGAGCTATGGAGAGTACTTCCGTCTTCTCGGCGCCGTCGGATGACGTCATCAAGTGTGGCTGACTTATCCTGCTGTCCCCGGAGAACTCAGTTACAGGTAAGTAACTCTGTTTTCCTGCATGCGTTAGTAGCGTTTCTCCTGTTGTGCACCTGGTGGTTACACAGTCTATATGTGTGTTCTGCCCAAGTGGCTCCAATGCATGCCGCAGTAAGAATGTAATTAATGCACGCCTTCCTTATTGTCCCTCTAGTCCAATCCTGCACTTCTGGGTAGTCGACCCCCACCAGCAGCTTGGACATCAGTATACTGTACTTTGGCAGCTGGCTTCACCTACCAGCAGCTGGAGGTGGTGATCCAGAGGGCTGGACTCACTGAAGGGACAATTAAGGACATATTTGTTGTTAATTTAGTTAGATGTTATCTTTCTTTTTGGACATGGGCTGCTCTGCACATTGACTTAGGCATTCGCTGTTTTGGTGGTGCCTTTATTTGGCCTGGCTGCTCAGTAAATTAAGTCCTCAGAAAAAAAAAAAAAAAAAAAAGGGGGGGGGGAAACTCTTCCCCCCCCCCCCCCCGGTAAGGAGGAGGGGGTTTTCTGTGTGAGCTCCATACTATGAAACACTGGCAGCGATCCAGAACGCAGCAGCAGCTCCCAAACCCGTGATCAGGTGAGGAGCCACGGGGGCAGGCAAGGCCACAGGCAGTACTTCACAAGTCCACCCACCTCAACGCTGACACTTGGGGACAAGTGCTGTGTGCGAGGCAGGGAAGGCTGCGGCTTCTACATCTGCTTTTCTTTCCGGTCTAGTGAGTGTGGGAAAGGGTCCAGCAAGTTAGTGAAAGTTGCGGCCAGTGGCAGCAGCATTGTTTTTTTAACCTTTATATCGTTATCTTTATTTGCGAGGCTTGATATACCGCCCGTGCCTAAGTGTCAGGGCGGTGTACAATAAAACAGAGGCTGCCAGAGGAGGAAAAGAGAGAAAGGAAGGACCAAGAGCAAAGGAAGAAAAGAGGAGGAGGGAGACAGAAAGAGGACAGCAAACACCAATTCACAGGATGAATAGGAAGGAGGGGGTAGGGGGATGCAGATGCAGCACGGGATACCACGTGGCTCGGCAGCTTTTCTGATGCGCGGGAACTGGTTGGGAGGCCATGATTAGCAGAAAACGTTTAGAAGGAGACAGCTTTCCCAGCTGGTTAGTAGCTCCCGAGGTTTGTTAGGTTGTCTGGGGTGTTCGAGGAGTAAGCGGCCTGGCAGTATTGGGGGGGAGGAGGGGAAAAAAAAAAAAAAGAGAAGAACAGAGAAGGGAAAACCACAGACTGGCTTGAAGGGAAACTGCATAGCTCTCAAGGGAAAAGCCAGCAGGGCTCAGGGAGAAGGTTAACTAGGGGGATAGACCACTCATGGGGACAATGCTGGCCTGGATGTAGTGTGTGGGGCACGGCTGAGTTGTGTGTCTGAAAAGGGCGTTTTCCATGGTTGCGAAAAGAAACAGGGCCTGCAAGAAAGTGACGCAGGTGTTATGGGGTGAGCGGTCTCCTCAGGGACAACAGGGAGTACCTCGCAAACCCAAGAGGGGAGAGGCTTAATCGTAGGGGTGGTAGTGGGGTCATTTTCCCCCTCTCCCCCCCGTTAGAACAACTGTGAGCAGGATTCTCCAGGACCCTCTAGATTCCAGGGGCTTGGTAACACTGCAGTCCCGGGGGGGGGGGCTGCCAGACTTCATCCTCTTACATAAGGCCTACTGTATGAAGCTCCAAGGAATAGACAGTCAATCGTTTGCACAGGAACAACTTGCAAAAGGCCATTGGTCGCCAGGGAGCTGGAGGAGGGCAAAAGACCAGCCAAGCATGGCTCGAGGGGCGCTTGGAAGGAGACTCTCCTCAGGCAAAAGAGACAGATGAGTTGGATAGGGAATCCGAAAGACGCCGCCACAGAGGAGCTGGAGGAAGGAGAGATTCTGCAAGAGGGAGTGGTCCTGGATAGTCAGAGTATTCTGCAGAGAGGAGTTGGCAACGCTCATTGCAGAATCCTTGAAGGCATTGAATATGCCTACAGGTCTCCAGAGGAGGAGTCATTGGAGGATCCGCTTCTGTGGGCAGTTCGGAAGCCACAGAAGGTGTTTCCTATGCATAGAGTGGTTAAATAAATGATCCAGGATGAATAGGATCTCCCGGAGGCTGGCCTCAGAGGTATTCGGTCCATGATGTGCCTTTACCCACTGCTGGAACAGGAGCGAGAGTTGCTTTATTTACCTAAGAAAGATGCAGCTATATCAGCGGTTACTAAGGAGACTACGATCCCAGTTGATGGCAGTACGGTGCTCAAGGATGCCCAGGATAGGAAAATTGCCAAAACGTTGAAACAAGCATTCAACATAAATGCACTATCGTTTCAGGCTTCGGTTTGTGAGGTCTTAGTGGCCAGGGCTTGCATGCACTGGGTGCAGGGGGTATTGAAAGTGGGGATGAGCCTCTGGATCCGGCAGCGGCAGCATCTAGATTGGAGTCTGAAGCTGTCTACCCAGCAGATGCCTTCTATGATCTGATTAAAGGCCTCTCTAAGGGTATGGCCTCAGTGGTGGCAGCCCACTGCTACCTCTGTTAGCGAAATTGGGCAGTGGACAACTCCAAGTCCTGGCTTAGTAAGCTTCCATTCAGGGGGAAGCTTCTGTTCGGAGAGGAGCTGGATAAGTTGGTGAACAAATTAGGTGAGACATAAGGCGGACGCCTCCCTGAGGACAGGCAGAAGCAGACCCGCACCGTTTTGGGGTCAGTCGAGGGATTTCAGGCAGTTCCATTCAGTGAGGTTTACCCCTTATCAGAGGGGTCATTTTACCTCTTGAGGTCAAGGTTTTCGGGGGTTTAGAGGATCTGGTCAGGGCTATTTTGCCTCCTTGCCAGCCTTGGGACCTAAAAAGACACAATGAAGCGAGTGGGACCCAGGTGGTTCAACCCATTAGGGGGATGGCTGTGGGAATTTTACCCATCCTGGGTCCTGATCACTTCCGACCAATGGATGCTGGAAGTCAACAAGGAAGGCTATGCATTGGCGTTCACCAGTCCCCTGTCCCCTCCTTTATGCAGTATCCCTGCAAAGCACGCGCCAAGGCTGGGGCGGTATGGGACACCCTGGTTCGCCTGCTGCAGTTGGGAGCAGTAGAGTGGATTCCAGAGGCTCAGTGCAGCTCCAGTTGATACTCGATTAATTTCATAGTCCCAAAAAGGAGGGCTCCATTCAACCCATTCTAGATCTCAAAGGGGTAAGCAGGGCCTGTCTGTGGGTGCCCCAGTTTCATATGGAAATGTTATGGTCCATCATAGTGGTGGTGCGAGAAGGGAAATTCTTGACATTCCTCAATCTCACGGAGGCGTATTTACATATTCCCATCAGCCCAGAGCATCACCAGTTCCTACACTTTGCGGTGCCTATGCGGCATTTTCAGTTTTGGGTGTTACACTTCGGCATAGCGGCGGCTCCACATACCTTCACCAAGGTGATGGTGGTAGTGGTGGCAGCACTTCACCAGGAAGGGATCCTGGTACACCCAACCCTGACGACTGTCTCATCAGGCAAACTCAGAGCACAAAAGTGAACAGGCCACAGCAAGAGTAGTGGAGTTCCTATAGAATCTAGGATGGGTGATCAACATGTCCAAGAGTCACTTGAAGTCCTTCCCAAGTCCTTGAGTACCTGAGGGCTCGCTTAGACACCAACAGCAGAAAGGTGTTTCTCCCAGACCAAAGGGCACAAGGACTTTGATGGCTAGTGCACCAATTCCTACACATGAAGCAGCCAACGGCATGGCATTATCTACAACTGTTAGGGACCATGGCAGCAACCATCAAGCTCATGCGATGGGCACGTGCTCACATGCGACTGTTACAGAGAGCGCTACTGCGCAGGTGGTCGCATCAGCTACATCCCATGTCGCAGCCACTACCATGCTTGAAGGAGACACAGAAGGTGATAAGATGGTAGTTGCAACCTGAGAAGTTGGCAGCGGGGATGCTGCTTTAATCGTCGCAGTGGTTCCCCTTGATAACAGACGCCAGCCTCTCGGGATGGGGGGGGGGGCAACTGTGAAGGACAGATTGCTTAGGGGAGCTGGACCTGGAAGAAGCGGTATGGCCCATTAACAAGTTGGAAATGAGAGTGGTCTTCCTGGTGCTGCAGAGGTTTTGGCACTGGCTGCAGGGGAAAGCAGTTCAGGTTTTCTCGGACAACTCTACCACGATTGCCAACAAGCGGCAAGGGGGCATGGGCACAGGAAGCAGAGGTCAAAAATCTGTTGACATGGGCGGAAGAGCATCTCCAGGCATTTTCAGGGGCACCTGTGTCAGGAATAGAAACCATGACGGCCGATTACCTGAGCCGGGTCCGCATGGATCTGGGGGAGTGGACTCTCTGTCAGGAAGTCTTCTGTCAGATATTTATTTATTTTATTTTTATTTATTTACATTCTCTTATATACCGCACTATTCTACATCAGTGCAGTTTACATTGAACAAACTGAAATTACATTGAACAGGGCATTATAACTTGGAGATAACTATTTTACAGGGAACATGGGCAATGGAGGGTTAAGTGGCTTGCCCAAGACCACAAGGAGCACCTGTGGGACTAGAAACCCCAGTTCCTCCGGCCCAAGGTTGCTGTCCTCTAGTGGGATTTGAACCCCCGACCTTCCGGCCTGAAGTACCTTGCCCCAACCACTAGATCACTCCTCCACTCAGATAGTGCAAAGATGGGGGCACTCCGATTATGGATCTCATGTCAATCTTTGCCAATGCCAAAGCGAGCCAGTTTTTCAGCAGGAGAAGAGAATGATGTTGGAGGGCTTGGATGCCCTGGTGCAGAGGTGGCCCACAGAAGGGATTCTGTCTTTCTGCTATGGGCACTCATAGGCCAAGTGGTGCAACAAATCGAGGCTCATCCGGGAAGGGTCATTCTCATTGCCCTGGATTAGCTGCGAAGCCCATGGTATGTGGACCTAGTCAGACTAAAGGCAGATCAGCTGTGGAGCCTACCAGTCTTGGCAGACATTTTGTCCCAGAGGCTGGTGCAAATGCCTCAGGTGGAGCGATTCTCAAATGGCTCTTTAACAGGCTAGGTTAAAATGATGCGGCTATTCACGATCAATAATCACCACATTATTGAAGGCTTGTAAGCGGTCCACTTCTCTCTCTTATATCAGGGTATGGCACATATTTGAGGCCTGATGTGGAGAGATGCGGTGCAGACCATTTTTGGTTACCATACCAGAGGTGCTAACCTTCCTACAGGCATGGTTTGAAAAGGGATTGGCCGCTAGTTCTGGTGGAGCATATGATTTGGCATATAGACCACCACCTGGGCAGGATTGTTCTGGTGGTGCTGGATTGGCCAATGGAGAGTGTGGTTCGGAGACCTGATACAGCTCATGCAGGCACCTGCACTTCAGTTGCCTCTGTCTCTGGGCCTATTGCGGCAGGGATTGGTTGTCCTAGAGGACCCGCTTTCCTCCTTACTTATGGCTTGGCTCTTGAAAGGAGACAGCTACTGTACAAGGGCTACTCTTCAGTGGTGGTCTCCACTCTGCTCGAAGCCCGGTGGAAGGTCTACCAAGTTAGCGTACGTGTGGAGCTGGTGCCTCTTTGAGTGACGGTGCACCGCTTGCCAGTTGGCTTCTGAGGAGACCAAGGTGCCATCTCTGTTGGCCTTTCTATAGGATGGCCTGGAGAAGGGCCTTTTCCTTTAGTTCCCTGAAAGTTCAGATGGCAGCTTTGGCCTGTTTCGGAGGTCCAGTGGCTGGTAAGTCTCTAGCCTTGCACCTGGATGTCTCGTGCTTTCTCCAGGGGGTTCGGCATCTGCATCCTCCCCTTTGGTCTCTGATCCCTTCCTAGGATTTGTGTCTGGTACTCAGGGCCCTGATGGCAGCACCCTTTGAGCCGTTGAAGCACACTACTTTGAAGGATTTGATGCTGAAGACTGTCTTCTTGATCGCAATTTGTTCCACAAGGTGGATTTCTGAGCTGCAGGCTCTGTCTTGCTGAGATCTTTATCTGTCTTTTTCAAAATAAACCAATTCTATTTGGCATGTGCCTGCCCTCTTGTCTAAGGTGCTTTCTCCTTTTTACATGAACCACATAGTCTGCCTGCCCTCCTTCTCAAAGGAGCAATGTCGGGGTTAGGATGAAGCTCTTCACCTTGTTAACTTTGGGGCGCTGGATTAAGGAGGCCATTGCCACGGCATATCTGTTGCAAACCTGGTCTGTCCTGGAGGGTTTGCGCACCATTCTATCTGAGCACAAGCTGCCTTGTCGGCAGAGCGGAGCTCAATAGCCCCTGCAGACATTTGTCAGGCAGCAGCGTGGGCATTGCTTTCCACTTTTGTCAAGCATTACTACTTGGGTTTTGCGAGCTGCTGTATCTTCTTCCTGCCCAGTAAAGTCATAGCTTTGATACATTCCACTTGTCTGGACTGGTCTAGCAGAACGATATGGAAGGTGACATTTTACTTACCAGTTAATGTCCTTTCCTTGAGTCCTGCTAGACTAGACTAGACCAGACCAGGGCCCGCCCCTGAAACTGTATTTGCTCTGTTCTTCTACTGTGATACCCTTGGGTCTGCTATGATTTTTATACTTGGCTCTGCAGGCTCATCTTCTACTGACAGCCTTCTGTTTATGCTTTCCTGTACATAGTTTTCTACTGTTGATTCCTCATTGTTGCCTACGATTGAGTTGTGTGAGGCTTGCTATGTTTCTCCCATTTGCTGTGGGACAAATACTGAAGAGACTTCTGGTGGCTGAGGTGAATAGAGGCATAGGAGTGACATCATTGAAACATGGGCTTTTGATTTGTTTTTTTGTCTCCACCAATCTTCTGGTAGAGGAACACAACCTACTTGTCTGACCTGGTCTAGCAGGACTCAAGAACACTAACCGGTTAAGTAAAATGTCATCTTACAGAAGTTTCAGGGGCTCCACTATCTCAGCTTCATTAGAGTTGGGAATGTCCCAGAGGATTGGAGATGGATAGATGTGATTCCTCTTCACAAAAGCTAAAGTAAGTGGAAGGCTGAGGACTATAGGCCAGTTAGTCTGACCACTGTGGTAAGTACTTTACCAGAATTTCTACTAAAACAAAGGATAGTATGGTTTCTAAAATCCAATAGATTGCAGGATCTGAGATAGCTGTTTTTTTTTTTTTTTTAAGAGAGGTCTTGTCAGAGAAATCTGAACGTTTTTTTTTTTAATGTGTGACCAGCGATATGGAACTAGGGGAGAGAGCTAGATATGGTGTACTTAAGTTTCACCAAGGCTTCTGATGCAGTTCCACAGGAGCAACTTATAAATTAAGCACCCTTTGGACCTTAAAGTAACTGGTTGAATGGAAGGTGACAGAGGGTAGTGGTAAATGAGCTCACTCTGAGAATAAGGGTATTTCTAGTGGTGTGCTGCAATAATTGGTCCTTGGTCTGGTTCTTTTTAATATTTTTTAAGTGATGATGTGGAAAGGCTGCCTAGTAAGGTTTGCTTATTTCCAAATGACACCAAAATCAGCGATAGGGAAGAAACCCAGGAACGTTTATTTAACGGCTTTTATGTACCGCTTTTCAAAGCGGTTTACTTTGGACATCAAGGGTACAGTGAACAATCAGATGAACAGTATAACAGGGTATCTATGTACAACAGTACTGTGTAACAGAAGCAACTATGTACAAGGGATTGTCTTGGAGTGGAACATTTTGTTCAGGTTCTAGGGCTAAAGGCCTCTTGAAATAGGAAGGTCTTTAGTTTTTTTCAGAAGTCCCTGCAGCCTTCGATATCTCTCAGGGTATTAGGGAAAGCGTTCCATAATGTGGGTCTGTATATTGAGAAAGCTCTCTAGTATGTTGTTTGGATACTCTTCCACTTGTGGGTTGGAATGCTGAGTAAACAAGGATTTTGAGTAGTTCTTTATCTCAGGTTTGGGGGGTTTTGAATGAGGCTAAAGAGGTAGTCAGCAGCTTGGTTATGTGCATAATTGCCTTGTATTTAATGTGGACCTGTATGGGGAGCCAGTGTAGGCTCTTCAAAACAGGGGTTATGTGTTCATGTCTTGGAGATCCTGCTTTCAGTCATGCTGTGGCATTTTGCACTAGTTGCAGAGGAAGTGGGGTAGGCTTTGGTAGACCTTGGAGGATGGCATTGTAATCTAGCTGTGGGGTGATAATGGCCTGACAGACTGTTCAGAAGTAGTTCTGGTCTAGGAGTGGTCTGAGGTTAAATAGACTTTTTATTTTGTAATACACTGAGGTTGTAGTTCTTTTTATATGTGATCTCATGTTTAGTTGCTGGTTCTAGGGTGATTCCAGGTATTTTATGTCTTGTTTAACTGGGGTGGTGTTATTGTTTGTTGTAATCTCTTTTGGGGTGGAGAATGAGGGATCATGGATTAGGATCATTGCCTCTGGGTTTGTTTGTTTGTTTTTTTTTGTTTTTTTTAATAGTTGGAGAGGTTGTTCTTGTTTAGCCATTCTATCATATCATGAAAGCATAATTGTATTAGTGAGTATTCAGGGCTGCATGTAAAGATGGGTGTGTGGAGCATTAGGTCATCTGCATATATGTGGTACGGGATTTTGTCTCTTTGAAAGATGTTAGATTGGTTGGATGTAGAGAGTGAATAGTAATGCAGAGAGAGATGAGCCTTGTGATATACCTCTTCATAATTTGAAAGGTATTAATGTGTCCTCTTATCTTTACTTGCTGAGTGCGTTTGGATAAATAGGAGTGGAACCACTTGAGCAGGGTGCTGCTTATGCCCAGATCAGGCGTTCTAAGAGAGTATCATGGTTACTGAGTCAAAGGCAGACGATATATCAAGGAGGGATCTAGCTTAAAAAATTATCGAGCATTTGGCAGCTGAAATATAATGCTAAAAACTGTAGGTCCATGCATTTGGACTATAAAAAAAAACCCCAATAGAGCAAAATAGTATAGGGAGTGAAGTACTTAAATGCACAAAAGAAGAGCACAAGTTGGAGGTGGCTGTATCTGATTATCTTAAGGTGGCCAAACAGAAAAGGTGACTGCAAAGGTCAGAAGGATGCTTGGGTGCACAGGGAGATGAATGGACAGCAGGAAAAGGCAGGCGATAGACACCTGTATAAATCTATGATGAGACCTCACTTAGAGTAAGTGTTGTGTACAATTCTGGAGACCACATCTTCAAAAGTTACAAACAAGATGGAGTTTGTTCAGAGAGTGGCTACTAAAATCGTCAGTCGTCAACATAGGAACAGGCTTAAAAATCTCAATATGTATATTTTTGTTAGAAAGGCTGAAGAGGTGAGATACGAGAATAGAGACATTTTAAATACCTCCAAGAGATAAATGCCCTCACTCGGTTTGCAGCTTGTCGTACTGTGAGGGCTTGTGTGCATCAGTGGTGCTGAGAGCTAAGCTATTGGCAGTTTAACTACTGGCAGAGTCTCCCAAGATGGCCAGTTTTAGCTGAGGTGCCAGACCAAGACAAACCACCCATCTGGGCAGCAGCAGAATGGGATGGTGTTGGCAATGGGGGATCACATTTCTGCAACAACAACACTAAACTTAAACTACGTGGAAGAAAATCCTGGCAATCTACTTCAGTATCTTACCACGAAAACCCAATGGATAGTCACAACAAAACAAATTGCACTATAGTGCTGGAAGATGAGACCCTCATGTCGGAAGGCACTCAACTGACTACTGAGGAGGAGCTGAATACCTTTCAGACTAAAGCCAGCATTTATGATGTGGTTGGATCAAAGCCCTCAGGACGTGTGACTGCTGATGTAACTGTGCTTGAGAGTCAGAAACTGCAAAGATGTTTTATATATTGGACATGGAATGTACGAAGCATGAACCAAGGGAAGTTGGAGGTAGTCAAGGATGAAATGGAACGTGTACAACTTGATCTGTTGGGTGTCAGCAAACTGAAATGGACTGGCATCGGGCACTTTGCATCAGATGATCACATGGTCTACTATGCTGAAAATGAAAGACGAAGAAATAGTGTTGCATTTATAACTAAGAATAAACTTACAAGAACTGTAATGAAATACAATGCAGTCCGTGAACACTTAATTTCTATTAGCCTATGAGGAACGCCTATAAACACAACTATAATTCAAGTATATGCCCCAACAACAGCTGCAGAAGAGGATGAAGTTGATGAGTTCTATAAACAAGTACAAGCTAATATTGACAGAACATGCAAACAGGATATCCTGATAGTCATGGGTGATGGGAACGCAAAAGTTGGCAACAAAGGCGGCAAAATATGGACTTGGCAATAGAAATTAAGCTGGAGAAAGACTGATAGAATTCTGCAAGACCAACAATCTAGTCATCTCAAACACCTTCTTCCAGCAACACAAGCGGCGACTGTACACATGAACTTCACTCAATGGATTGTACAAAAATCAAATTGACTACATCTGTGGAAGTCAACGATGGAAATCCTCTATAACATTAACAAAAACAAAACCTGAAGCTGACTGTGGTACAGATCACCAACTACTAGTATGCAAACTCAAGCTAAAGTTGAAAAAGAGCAAGCCACTCATGAATGTACCAAAATATGACCTTGAGAATATACCACTGGAATTTAAAGACTGCCTACAAAATCAATTTGCTGCCTTAGGTACAAATGACAGAGCTCAGAAGAGTTATGAAACGACATCAAAAAGGTTGTGTTGGAAGAAAGCGAGAAGTCTCTACAAAAGGTGAAAAAGCAAAAACGGTCAAAATGGATGACCGAAGAAACTCTGAAAATTGCCCAGAAATGCAGAGAAGCTAAAGCCAGAGGAGAAAGAGGCAATTGCAGAATTCAACAGAGATTTCCAACGTGCAGCCAAGACAAGGAGAAGTACTACAATGGATTCATGCAAGGAAACAAACTATTAGAGAAAAAATAAGATGGGCTTTCCTAAAGCTCTGAGAATTAAAGAAAAAATTCCAGCCTCGAATTGGAATGTTACAAGATGCTCAAGGATCTATGTTGAATGATGCCGAGAAGATCAAGAAAAGGTAGAAAGAATATAGAGGTTTTTATATGATAAGATCAAGTGGACCAACAGCAGTTTCAACCCGTACCTTATGATCCAGAACCATTAGTGATGAAAGAAGAAGTCAAAGCAGCATTGAAAGCCTTATCAAAGAACAAAGCACCAGGCATTGGTGGCATTCCAATAAAAGTATTACAACAATCAGATGCGGCTGTTACCATACTTACAAGGCTCTGTCAGGAAATTTGGAAGACATCATGGCCAACTGACTGGACAAGATCTGTGTTTATACCAATATTAAAAAAAGGTGATCCGACTGACTATATCGCACAAATCGCTCTGATCCCACATGCCAGCAAGATTCTACTGAAAATTATTCAGAGACTACAACTATAGCTGGAACGAGAACTACCTGAAGTGCGAGCAGGGTTCAGGAAAGGGCGAGGAACGAGAGACATCAAGGATGTGAGATGGATCCTTGAAAAGACTAAAGAATACCAAAAGGATATCTATGTGCTTTATTGACTACAGCAAGGCTTTTAACTGGGTAAACCATAACTCTGGGCCAGATTAGGAAGCATGGGTACAACAGAACACCTAATTGTTCTCTTGCACAACCTTTACATTGATCAAGAAGCAACAGTTTGAATGGAACAAGGAGAAATAGAATGGTTTAAAATCAGCAAAGGTGTACGACAAGGCTGCATACTTTCCTTCTACATGTTTAATTTATATACAGAACAAATCATCAGAGAAGCAGGATTGTATGAAGACAATAGAGGTGTGAAGATTGGTGAAAGACTCAACAACCTTCACTATGCTGATGATACTGCATTACTGGCTGAAAATGAAGATGATCTTAAACATTTGCTTCTCAAGATCAAGGAACAGTCTTAAAATGGGCCTGCACCTTAATGTAAAGATGGCAAAGATCATGACAACTGGCAAAACCAATAAGTTCATCGTTGATGGAGAAGAAATTGAAATAGTGGATAACTTTAACCTACTTGGATCAACTATCGATAAAGATACAAGCAGCAGTCAAGAAATCAGATGACGCATTGCTCTTGGCAGAATGGCTATGAAGGACCTAGACAAGATTTTCAAGAGCAGTGATGTCTCTCTCCATACAAAGATTTGACTTGTTTAAGCCATCCAATACTTTGAGTAAAAGTTGTTCACTGTAAACTATATGAGAACTGGAGTGTCTCCAAATACTTTTACTTTGCTTTTACTTTAATATAACCAAAACACGGTACAAAACACCAACTGTGAAGAAACAGGTCTCAGACTCTTAACGGCACTACTTCAGACTGCCGTCTTCATTAAGTAGTATGCCTTATTGCATCAACGACCTTCATAATCTTCTCAGTAGGGGAGCCAGTTTAATTGTCAAATTATCCAAACAGCAAAGTATCAGCCTTACGATATGATTGAGCTGTATACTGTCGCACTCCCCCTGCTGGCCAAGCCTATAAGCAGGAGGGGTGGCCTTGTTTGCCCTTAAGTACAGAGTCACTTGGTTCTCCCTCCCTCAAGGAATTCCGGGAGCTGTAGTTTCTCTGTATTACTTGCAGACAAAGTAGTTGTCACTACACGGTTTTGTTAAAGGCAAAACCAGAATATTTTTATTTTTGGGCTCCCCTTCACGCATTAAAGTTCATATACGCAAACAGGAAGGATAATTTCTCCAAAAGAAAATAATACAGGAGCATAAAGGTTATCTGGAATATCAGAACTTGGCAAAAGCTCTTTATACAGTGACAATAGCTGTTCATAGGCCTTTTCCAGTAGTAAAGAATCACAGCTATTGTTCTTATTTACAATGGACATTTATCTCTTGTCTTCATTCAAAACTCTTCTAAATCACGTTTAGGCTTTCAGAAATATTCTTTGCTTTCAATGGGGTTTTTGTCTTTCTCCTATCCAGGGTAAACAGATTTACAGAAAGAGCAATCCATAGGAATACTGTCACACACAGCTTCAGGCGAAGGAGAATCTACTTGCATCTCTTCTTCCCCTGCAAGTCCTTACTCCCCACTTGGGCTTCTAACGGAAGAGTTCAGCTTATTGTTTGAAAGGGTATTCAGAAACTCCCTTACATGCTGCTCTCCTAACCAAGGATTAGCTATGCTCTCTGGAAAACTTCCACTATCTGGAAACAGTTGCTTTAGCTTCTTAATCAGGTTAAAGTCTCTATCTCTGCTTTTGTCTGTCTTCAGAATATCAGCATTAGGAATTGCTTTCACCCACCTTCTGGCATTCAAAGGTCCTGGAGCACTCTGCCCTGCACTTCTCCTTAGCAACGTCTTCTGCAAACCTCTTGCTGGGCTCTGAGTCAGCCACACCTTCCACAAAAGAATTGCTTTCTTTGCTACTAGAGTTAAGTTGCCCGGTGGAATAAAACTTTCCAACTTTGCCTTCTCTGGGTTTCTTAAAAGCAGTTCTCACTTTTAAACCCTCTGGCTTCAGTGCTTCCTCTGAATAGGATTCCAGCCCTGAGTTTCCTGCTCTTGCTGAGCCTTCTGTCCACACTGACCTTTCAGCGTTCTCTGAACCTCCTGGGTCTGGACTCTCGGCTTCAGCAGTAACTCCAGACTGAACTCTGTGTTTTGGTTTGGCAAAAGCTAGAAGGATGCTTGGGTGCATACGGAGAGGAATGGCTAGCAGAAAAAAGGAGGTGATAATGCCTCTGTATAAGTCTTTGGTGCAACCTCATTTGGAATATGGTGTGCAATTCTGGAGACCGCACCTTCAAAAGGATGTGAACAGGATGGAGTCGGTGCAGAGGGTTGCTACTAAAATGATTAATGGGCTTCATTATAAAGCATATGAGGACAGACTTAAGGATCTTAATATGTACACCTTAGAGGAAAGGCGGGATAGAGGTGATATGATTGAGATGTTTAAATACCTCCGTGGCATAAATGTTCAGGGAGAGAGCCTCTTTCAATTGAAAGCAAGTTCTGCTACGAGGGGACATGGGATGAGGGTGAAGGGAGATAGATTCAGGAGTGATATGCGGAAATATTTCTTTACGAAAAGAGCAGTGGATCCGTGGATTAGTCTCCCAGTGGAGGTGGTAGAGATGAGGACAGTAACTGAATTCAAAAAAGCATGGGACAAACACAGAGGATCTCTAAAGGTAAAAAGGGGACTGTTGTAGTTGTTGATATGGAAGGACAGACTAGATAGGCCATGTGGTCTTTTTCTGTCATCATATTTCTATGTTTAGAGATGGCCTTGTACCAGTTTAAAGTTTGACATTTGGTGGTAATGGCTTTTCTGATGGTCTCAGACAGCTCTCTTGTCTTCACCATTGTGAAAATGGAACAGGGAATGAATGTGGCCATTTTAAACATTAAAGCCATAATTCAACGGTTGATTAAAGTCATGTGAGTACTGACAATTGATCAGAGGTGAATCTAATTTTACCACAATTCTTCTATTCAAACTGATTTGAATTGTTTATAAGGGTGCCAATAACCATGTCCCATTAGTCCACATAGCTAACACACGTTTTCTAAGGAACAACTGAAGATCCTAAGGCAGAGAATCTTCCCTATTGGATACTAATGGTGGAGAGAGTCAACAGAATAATCCATCTATTATGGAATTAAAAAGGCCCTACAAATGTTTGATTCAAATACAAACTACATGACTCATCTATGACAGTATTTGAAATCTCGCATTATACCTAGGTGGTTTGCGTATGCCTAAGATGCTGAAAAATGTTTTTGACCGTCACTGAATGTACCAAAATGGAATGGCATTCTTAATAAGTGCAGTTTTGATCAGATAGCGGAGTGGACAGTTACAGAGTAAGAAACGGAGAAGCAGATTCGAGAGCTGAAAGATAAACTAGGATCCGCGATGGATTCTGGGCCATTGGAAGTGCAGTTGGAGGAGATGAATAAGCAATTAAAGAGTTACTGAGATCATTTGAAAACTTTTAAAGATCAAGAAATTTAATAGAGAGAAAACTGATTATAATAGGGATCATGTATATAGATGGATGTATAAGGAGGATACCCATTTGTCTACGCATGTTTCATTTGATCGTTCTATGGCGGATACTGACAGTGATGGCTCATATGATCAAGGGAGATACCGTGGAGTTTGTGATTATAATGATAGGGGGCCATCGGGATTTTCGGGATGGCAGTTATCGCAGTCGCCGTCCTCTATGGACTTCACACATGATCCGTGGTATGATCCTCCCAACACCAGATCAAAAACTTGCAACAGCAGTTGTTAATCTCTCTGGAGAAACCTTAACACTGGCACACGAGGTGGTGTTAAATTTGGGTCTTTTCTCCCTACCATTAAATATGATTCATTTAAGATGTGGGTGGCATTGCAAATAATAAAAGTTTTTTGCTGAGAAATCAACTTCATCTGACATTTCCATTATGAGAAAACCATCAAAATGAGTTCCCCCGCGTGTTGTGGATCCGGCAATTGTTGCGTTTCAGAATCTGGATATATCTGATAGTGGAATCAAATTTTTCAATGAGTTATTCCAATGTTACTAAAACAGGATGGTCAGCATTGACTCAATTAGCATCTTCAGATCATTTGGTCATCCATAGCACAGACAAGGGTAGAGCAGTTCTCCAATCTTTTGAGAATTATTATGAGGGGTTGAAATCTCAACTGCAAGGTACCTGGTACTACAAGAGCCCAAGCTCACATGAGGCCTCCTTCAGAGGGCTTTTTTGTCATGCTGGACTCTTCTGACAAAGGACTATGACATCCTAGCTTCACCTCCAGTTGTCCGTGAAACAAAGCCTTCTTTGATGGTCTTGTCCCTCCAATCTGTTGAAGGGCATGTCCCCTGAGAGTCCAAAGTGGCTGATCAGACATCCACCACCTGCTGGGCTGGGGGTCCTCACTACTTTAGTCAGGCTGCCTCATACTGGGACCAATAACCCTGAGCCATCCAACCTATCAACCACCTTAAGGTGCAGGCCATTCCTGCTAGTTTCACCACTTGGTTTGAGGCAGAGCAATCCAGGTTTTCTCTGACAATGCCGTGGCATATGTCAGCAGGCAGCGAGGGACCAAGAATACGAATGTAACACTCAGGATGTCATCATTGCTCCCCTAGGCAAAGAGCTACCTGCTGGCACAACACATTGCGGGAGTGTTTCTCAGCCGACACACACTCAATCTCCAGGAACAAGCAGGAATGAGTCTTCACATATGGGTATCGTCGGTACCGACGGAGCCTGCGTGGGAACGCTCCCCAGCGTCCTGAAAGCAAGCTTTTGGGAGCATCCCACAGCGCCTGCGCGCTGCCTTCCCGCCTTTCCTAACTGCCTCTCTCCAGTTCTTCTTTTCCGCGGAGCCAGCAGGTCGTGTTTCCTGTCACCGCTGAAGAATTTATTATTTTCTTTTATTTTTCTTTAGTCGCGTGTCTGCCTTCTCGATTCCACACCGGTACTACCGGTCCTTTTTCTTTCTTTAAAAAAAACTAAAAAAAAAAAACTTTCAGTGCATTTTTCTTCTGGGGCCTTAGGCCTACAGATATATTTTTCCCCCATGGAAAAACCCGCCTCTGGGTTTAAAAAACGCACAAAGTGCAGCAGCACTATTTCTGTCACTGACATCTATGACTGGTGTCTAAAATGTTTAGGTCCTGACCACTCCATTACGGATTGTGAGTCCTGTTCCATGATGTCTAAAAGAGGGTTACAGAATCGGGCAGCTAAGCTCAGTACCCTGTTTCCCTCCGATGCAGCTTCCATGGCATCGACGTCTTCCAGGGCTTCTTCTTCATCCCATGGATCTCAGGTAACCAAACTTAAATCTGGCCGGTCCTCAAAGAGTTCATCTCCCTCTAAGTATTGAGATGCCCCCGGGCTTACTCTTGAGGATACCACACCAGCAAAATTACCCCGGCGGGAGGCTCCGGCTTCCAAAGCACTACCTATGGGGTCACAGGTTGACATCGATGGCTCGGCCTCGACCGATCACCTGTTACAATGTTCTGGGGTACCGGCAGTTTCTACCGGTACCGACATCCAGACATTGGTGGCGTCAATGGATCAGAATATTCTGACCATGCAGCGTGCCATCACGGCATTCATTCAAGCTGCAACGCCTACGGTACCGCAACAAACCCCGTTGCCGGTACCTCTACCGATTCTGGTACCGGACCCGATATCGGTTCCGATACCAGTACCGCTTGCATCGACATCAGCATCGACTGCAGCGGTATGCTATCCAGTGATGCCCATCAGTACCGGACCGGTACCGATTACTCCCGATGTCGATACCTCCCGGTACGCGTATCGGGCTCTAGGAGAGCATCCAGATAGTCGATACTTCGATTCCTCTGAAGACTCTAATTCTTCAGAGGCCGCAATTGAAGCATCGGGCATCCTTCCTCAGGAACCCTCTTCTCCAAAAAGGAGAATGTCTCCTTCTGAAGACTTGTCTTTTCAGGACTTCATTAGGGAGGTGGCCAAAGGCCTGTCCATCTCAGTAACCTCTGAGACTGAACCTAGAGCCAAAAAATTGGATATCCTACAATATCCTAAGGCTCCTAAAGAGGCAGCTACCTTACCAATACATGAGATTCTTTTTGAACACATGTTGGGCATATGTGAGACTCCTCTTTCCACCTCCCCTCATTCCAGAAGGTTGGACACCATGTATCGTGTTCCTCCTTGTCCTGGGTTTCATAAGACTCAGCTTCCTCACCACTCTATTGTGGTAGAGTCTGCTATGAAAAAGATCAAGAGTACAAAAAGGCACTCCTCTGCTCCTCCAGGAAGAGAATGCAGAACTCTAGATGCCTTTGGCAGGAAAATCTTCCAGGCCAGTATGCTTGTAGCCAGAATCAACTCCTATAGTCTCTATATGGGGATGTTTCTGAAAGAAGTTACAGATCTGCAAACCTTATCTCCCTTTATGTCAGAAGATAAGAGAGAAGAATACATCACCTGGCTTAAACATGCACAGGATGTATCCAAGTTTTCCAACCGTGCAGCCTTTGACTCTTTTGAGGGGGCCAGTAGAGCCTCGGCTATTGCCATAGGTGCACACAGAGTTGCTTGGTTGCAAGCCTCTGATTTGGAATCCTGGGTACAGGATGGTCTAGGTAACCAACCAAATGGATGCTGAAAACTCTGCTTTAGATAGACTTTCAAGGTCTACTACTGCTCCTTTTAAAAAGAGGTTGTTCAAAAAGGGATCTTTCCCAAAGAAAGGGAAATTTTCTTCTTATGGTCAGGCCTCTTCTCAAGGTCGTTTTGCTACAAAGAGACAGCAACAACCAAAACAGGCCAAAACTCAGGCTGCGAGGACTGCTACGGCCCAACAGCCTCAGCCTCCTCAGGGCCTTTGACTTTCTACAAGAGAACTTAGGCTCTGGATGTTCTAGAGCCAGAAAGGCTCTCACCATCCCAGGAAGGTTAGCTCACTTTGCTCCCAGATGGGAACAAATCACAGCAGAGCAGTGGACCCTCTCCATCATAAAGGAAGGGTACAAACTTCATTTCTTAAACCTTCCTCCTCACACCATGGTGAAACAGTTCAATTCTCCAACATCTCTCCTCAACCTTCTAGGTCAAGAGATTTCTACCCTTCTTGCCCAAGGGGCAATAGAAGTACCCCTTCTTCAACAGGGCTCAGGGTTCTACTCCCCCTATTTCCTCATTCCAAAGAAAATGGGGGGCTACAGACCCATATTAGATCTCAGAGAATTGAACAAGTTTCTATGCAAGGAGAAATTCAAGATGACTTCTCTCGGAACTCTCCTTCCATACCTCCAAAGTCAGGACTGGCTTTGTTCTCTAGATCTCAAGGATGCGTACACCCATGTTCTCATCCATCCAACACACAGAAGATTCCTTCGGTTCCTTTACCAGGGAAAGCACTACCAATACACAGTGCTTCATTTCGGTCTGGCCTCTGCTCCAAGAGTGTTCACAAAATGCATGGCAGTAGTAGCTGCATTCCTGCGCACTCTAGGGATATTCGTATTCCCATATCTGGACGATTGGCTCATCCGAGCTCCAACCCAGTCAGAGGCCCAGACTTCCCTGGCCACAAGGCGTGTTCTTCAGTATCTGGGACTGGTAATCAACATTCCAAAATCCCATCTCACCCCTACTCAGTCTCTAGAGTTCATAGGGCCTTACTGGATACCACAACTGCAAGGGCCTATCTTCCCCAGGCCCGTTACCTACGCTTGGTGCAGTTAGCCTCCCAGATTCAATTAAAATCCCATTTAACTGCTCGAGAGATGTTGCAACTCCTAGGCCACATGGCATCCACAGTGCATGTGGTTCCCTATGCTCGCCTTCATATGAGAGCAGCTCAGTGGACCCTTTCCTCCCAATGGACCCAGGCATCAGGTTGCCTGTCAAACAAAATAGCAACCTCCAGTCGCCTTTTTGGTCCCTCCACTGGTGGAAGTCCACTCAGAATCTGTTGCTGGGGTCCCCCTTTCAACAGGTGTTACCCCAAGCTACCCTTACAACAGATGCCTCTCCAAGGGGTTGGGGGGCTCATCTACAAGATCTCTCAACCCAAGGCATCTGGTCTCCACAGGAGACATCTCTTCATATCAATCTCTTAGAGCTCAGAACAATCTTTCTGGCTCTCAGAGTATTCCACACCCTGCTCAGCTACAAGACAGTCCTCATCCATACGGACAACCAGGTAGCCATGTTCTACGTGAACAAGCAGGGAGGGATTGGCTTTCTGTCGCATTGCAACGAAGCTCAGAGAGCATCAAATCCATCTCATGGCAGTGTATCTTCCAGGGGTTCAAAACTCTTGGGCAGAGAAATTCAGTTGAGTTCTGCTTCCGCACGAATGGTCCCTCCATGGGGACCAGATAGCCAGAATCTTTTGGATTTGGGGCACCCCAGACATAGACCTGTTTGCAAGTCCGTGGAATGCCAAACTTCCCCGGTTCTGTTCCAGGATTCCATGTCAGGGAGTTCAGGCCAGGGATGCCTTCCTCCTTCATTGGGGGCAAGACTTCCTCTATGCCTTTCCACCTATTCCCCAAGACTCTGTTCAAGCTTCAGAGACAAGGGGACTATGATCCTCATAGCACCATTTTGGCCACGCCAAGTGTGGTACCCTCTACTTCTGCATCTCTCTCAAGCTCCCTCCCTAGACCTGGGGTCTGCTCCAGATCTCCTCTCCCAGGAGGAGGGAACCTTGTGGCACCCAAATCCTCAGTCTCTTCATCTCAGGGCCTGGTTGCTGAAGGCCTAGACCTTCAAGATTTACACCTTTCTCAGCAGGTGAAGGATATCCTTCATGCTTCCAGAAAGCCTTCCACCAGACGTTCATATGCTTTTAAATGGAAAAGGTTTTCCATTTGGTGTGCAGAGAAGGGTCTCAACCCTTTTGCAATACCTTTGAATTCTTTACTAGACTATTTGCTGCATTTATCCCATGCAGGCCTTAAAACAAATTCAATCAGAGTCCATTTGAGTGCTATTGCAGCATCCCTTAAACCTCTCAATGGACAACCTATTTCCTCTCATCCTCTTATAGCAAGATTCATGAGAGGCCTTCTTTTGACTAAACCTCCCATTAGACCACCTCCAGTGGCATGTGACTTGAATCTGGTTCTTGGCCAGCTTATGAAGCCACCCTTTGAACCCTTAGCCACTACCTCCTTGAAATTCCTTTCCTGGAAGGTTATTTTTCTTATTGCAGTCACCTCAGCTCGCCGTATCAGTGAGTTGCAAGCTTTAGTGGCTAATCCTCCTTATACAAGGTTCCATCATGACAAGGTAGTCCTCAGAACTAATCCTCACTTTATGCCTAAAGTGGTCTCGCCTTTTCATCTGAACCAGGAGGTGTATTTACCTGTCTTTTTTCCAGGACCTCATGCATCAAGTGCAGAGAGGAATCTTCATACCCTGGATTGTAAAAGAGCACTTGCTTTCTACTTACAAAGGACACAGCAACATAGAAAGTCCTCAACTTTTTGTTGCTTTTGATCCTTCTCATTTAGGACTTCCAGTCTCTAAGAGAACTCTGTCCAATTGGATTGCTCAGTGTATTTCCTTTGCCTACCAAAGTAAGAACTTTTCTCTGGAGGGCCATGTCACAGCTCACAACGTGAGGGCCATGGCAACCTCTATGGCTCATCTAAATTCTGTGTCCATCGACCAAATCTGTCGAGCAGCCACCTGGGCATCGGTTCATACCTTCACAGCCCATTACTGCTTGGACAAGGACTCCCACCAGGATGCCTTGTTTGGTCAGGCTGTTCTCAAACACCTGTTCCATACCTAATCAACTCCTACCCTCCATCCCTGAACTGGATGCCTGAGATTCATGGTTAAAGGTAGAGCCCTTCCCAGGGACTCACAATCTGGGTGATCTCCCAGGCATTTCTAGCTGGGGAGTCCCCATATGTGAAGACTCATTCCTGCTTGTTCCTGGAGATAGCACAGTTACTTACCTGTAACAGGTGATCTCTGGGAACAGCAGGAATAAGTCTTCACAACCCACCCACCTCCCCTAGGAGTTGTATCTTTCCTCTCTCTCTCTTTGTCTCAGCTTTAAAACTCGAACTGGAGAGAGGCAGTTAGGAAAGGCGGGAAGGCAGCGCGCAGGCGCTGTGGGATGCTCCCAAAAGCTTTCTTTCAGGACGCTGGGGAGCGTTCCCGCGCAGGCTCCGTCGGTACCGACGATACCCATATGTGAAGACTTATTCCTGCTGTTCCCAGAGATCACCTGTTACAGGTAAGTAACTGTGCTATCCTGGGGAAAGGGAACTTGTGCCATCAGCACTGATGCATATACTCGACCAGTGAGGCCGTCCATATCTGGATCTGATGGTGAAATGGGACAGTGCCAAGATGGAAATGATTTTCAGCTGTCAGGAGGGAGAATCCAGGCCAATCAGCACTTTTATGTAGCTCAAACCTCTTCTGTATTTTTCCCTGCCATGGCCTCTGATCGGACAAGTGATTTGTAGAATAAAGGACCAGCCATGGCTGGCGAGTCTGGTAGCTCTGGACTGGCTGCAGAGGCCATGGTGTGCAGACCTGGTGAGACTTCTGGCAAATCCGATTCTCTCCCTCCACAAGGAGAGGGGGTGGTTGTGTCAGGGGCCTGTCCTCATGGATGACCGGGCTCCCTTTTCACTTACAGCTTGGTCCTTGAGAGGCGCCAACTGGCTAGAAGGGTTACTCTTCCACAGATATCTCCATGCTCTTGAAGGGGACGTGTAGCTCTACCTGCCTTGCCTACATTCACATGTGGTGTCATTTTGAGGTTGTGGCGAGGCCTTGGAGGACAGATTTTCCCTCTTTGTTGGAGTTTCTTCAGGATGGATTTGACAAAGGGACTGCCTTGAATTCTCCGAGTGCAGGTTGCGGCCTTGGCATGTTTTTGGAGTCCATTTGCTGAACACCTGGTGGCCTCTCACCCAGATGTGTCCCAGTTTCTTTGGGGGAGCGTGGCATTTGCAGCCTGTAGTCCCACCATGGTTCTTCTGGCCTTGAAGAAGCAGCCCTTCAAGCCACTAAAGTGAATCATGCTGAAGGATCTTTTTCGGTTGCTATTTGCTTGGGATTTTGCAACTGCACGCTCTCTCATGTAGGGATCCTTATCTCAGATTCTCAGCAGGAGCAATGTCTTTCCGACTGGTTCCCTCCCTTCTTGTCCGAGGTGGTTTTTTACTTTTACGTTAACCAGGTGGTTTCTCTTTTGTCCTTTTCCATCAAGCAGTGCAGTGGTAGAGATAAGGATCTGCAGCTGGTGGATGTGAAAGTGTTTTTCTTTGTTACCTAAAGGTGATTAACCCATTCCAGGAATCTGAGAAATGTTTTTGTATGTTAGAAGACACTTTCACCCAAATCTACCATAGGCCACTGGCTAGAGGAAGCAGTGGCCTCTACTTACATAGTAAATGACGGCAGATAAAGACCAGTATGGTCCATCTAGTCTGCCCAGTAAGTTGGCAAGAGTATGTGCACCTGCCGCTCTGTGCAGGCCACCCCTTCCCCATGTCTTTGTTTAAGGGTGAACCCACCCTCCATGTAGGACACCCCTAGTTGTTGAGAAATTAGATGGTCTTGAAGAATAAGCCTGTGCCAGAGGGATTGAGCGCTCATTCCACCCTGGCACAGGCTTTATCCCGGATGGAGGTGAGTTTCATTGCTCTGCTATTTGTCAGTGACATGGCCTTCCCTCTCTACCTTTGTCAAGCATTACCGATTGTATGTGCACACTTCAGTGAATGCAGTGTTTGATGCAAAGGTTTTAAAGGCAGCTGTGTTTTCTTTCTGCCTGCTGGAATCATAGCTTTTTTGGCACCTCCTACTGATCTGGTGAAATTTTACTTACCCGATAATTTATTTTTCTAGAGGCCTGCTAGACCAGTCCAAGACCTTTGCTGTTTTGGCAGGTGAGGTTTTCAAACGAGTTTCATCAATATTTGCAGGATCACTGTAAATAGTTGGGGTATTCAGCCGTAGCTTGGTGTTTTCCTCACTTTTTGGGTTCCTACGGAGGTTGTGTTTGGATTTCCGGAGTCTCCCCTCCCCTTGTATGTTACCATGTGCTTGTTTAAGTAAATACTGAAGGGTGCTCCTTGCTACACCAGTGCCAGAACCAGTGATGTCACTAGAAGTTTCTAGGTGTTTCTATATCATCTGCTGGCAGGGAGACTTGACTCACTGGTCTGTATTGGTTTAGCAGGACCCTGGGAAAGGAAATTATTAGGTAAGTCTACCTTTTGGGAACCAGACAGGTACTTGTGACCTGGATTGGCCACTGCTGGAAACAGGATAGTGGGCTTGATGAACCTTTTAGTCTGACCTAGAATGGCATTTCTTTATGTTCTAAATAAGCTCTGGGTTGAGTGGGTCAGAGGGGAGGGTAAAAGGGGTTAGGTTAGACTCAAAGAGTAATTAAAGGAAATATGTCTTTATTGAAAGGATGGTGGATCCATGGAACAACCTCCCAGCAGAGGTGTGGAATCAAGGGCTGTATCCATGGGATAAGTACTGAGAGAGAGAAAGTGATTTTGAAGCTAAGCTGTTGGTGTGGATGGCTATACTGGCTACGGGTTTTATCCACTGTCATTTTGTACGTTGCACATAAATTGTATTTCAGAAACTTACCTTGCTCTGCACCTATATCAGAGCACTTGTCCAGAGCAGAGGAGTAGCCTAATAGTTAGAGCAGCAGGTTGAGACCCAGGGAAGCCAGAGTTTGCATTCAGTAACGCTGCCTTCATGATTTCGAGCAAGTCCCTTCATTCTCTATTCTCCTACAGGATTGGATGCAGCTCCCCACGATACTACTGACAAAGGGGTGAGCTCAATCAAACAGTGGATCTCAAGATGTAGTACCCCAACTTCCACTGCACTATTCAGTAAATGCGGGTTACTTTTCAAGTTAACCTGTGAACGTTCTTAATTAGCTTGCTAGATTTAACTAGTTAAAATTCCCTCTGACCAGCTATATCTATCCTCCTAAAATCACAAAGCATACAAACCTGGCCCTAGCTCTCAGACCATCTTCAAAGCTGCCTCTTTTTGGTGATTTTAGGAGGACAGATAAAACCGGTCAGAGTGAATTTTAAGTGGTTAGATTTCACAAGCTAATTAAGAACATTAGCAGGTTAACTTGAAAATCAACCCCCTGATCAGCGTGCATTCTGACTGGCTTAAATCTAGGTGCACAAATTTCCCAGTTAACTTAGACATACCATTCTGCTGAATGGGTAAGCTAACCAGTAAACCTCCCTGTGCTAAAACTTGGACCTTGATGGGTCAATACTCAGCAGCAGCAACAATGGCAATGAGCATTTTTTTTAAAACACTGGCCACAACATTCTAAAAATGATGTATATTCAGCACCAGTATACAAAACAGTGTCAGCATGGAATATACATAGACAGCACTCACCGCAGGTACCTATGCGGTTTAAGGGGGGGGGGAGGGTTACTGCTGTCAAGTCAGTGCTGACTCCTGGTGACCCAGCTGCCTCTGGGTTTCTTGGCAATGTATCAGCAGAAGTAGATTGCCAGGCCTTTTCTTCCGAGGCAATGGAGAGTAAAGTGACTTGCTCAAGGTCACAAGGAGTGCCAGCGGGAATTAAACCCTTTAACGGTTTAAGTTAAGATGGCATTTTTTCTGTCCTACCGTAAAGCACTTATCTACATGGATAGCAGGTGAATATTGTTCCTATCCAGACAGTGCCAGGGCATTGAAGGGGAATTTTTGGTTTTAGCAGCCATCTCTGAGCTTTCTGCAGAAGAGACGGTTGCCATGTGGTTAATCATATAGGATGCTAACAATAAAATAAACATTGCATCTTTCTACCATCTGTGCACCTCTCCAGCTTGCTACTTACTGAATGAAGTTCCTTTACTGTCGACTGATCTTCCGGAGCGCTCCCTCCACTCTCAGCAGGACGTTGCTGCCACTCAGGAACACCAAGTGCAACAGCGAGGCCTAGGCTTCAAGTGCTCACAAGTGGGATCCATGCTGTAAAACAAGCAAAAGTAACAACTCAGAAAGCTCACCCTTAAGAGACAGGCACAAGCCAGTCATTTTAAATCCTAATTATATTGCCATTAATAGGGTCAACTGAGGCAGGAAAGGGTGCCAGAAACTCTAGACAGTAACAGATTGAGAAGGTTTTCAACATGTCATGCCACCAAAGTGGGTTTTTTTTCCTACCAGAGGTCTGCATTTGGCATAACTCCTCCTGAGTAGTCAAAATATCAGATTTCTATGTTTCCAGACTAACTGCTCCTTAGAACATGTGGGGCCTCCCTGAGGTTGGAAAACAGTAGGACATGGAAAACATTCTACAGATTTATTTATTTTATTTATTTAACAGGTTTTTTATACCGCCTTTTCCTTAAATCAAAGCGGTTACAAAGACATACAAAGGCTAAACATAGGCAAGGGAAGTGAAAGATGGGATACATAACATGGTGAACTATTACAAAAAACACAATATAGAGAGGTTACAATTAATATGAGTTGGTTAGGTGTCATGGCCGTAGTGCTCAATGAAAAGAACAAACTTTAGTTGTTTTCGGAAATCCTTCAGTTCCTCAATTGATCGTAGGTCGGGGGGGAGAGAGTTCCATATTAGAGGGGCCGATAAGGAAAGAGCCCTTTGTGAGGCGAGTTTGCAGACTTTAGTGTAGCTACTTGGGGTGCTGAGGGTGTCAGCTGTGGTTTTCCTTCTAGGTCTTTTGCTGGTGTTAGGTAATAAGAGGGCTTGGAGACTGATTGCTGAAGTCTTATGTCTGATTTTGAAAATATTGATGACCAACTTGTATCTGATACGGAGGCTTATTGGGAGCCAGTGGAGTTCTTTAAGGATTGGGGTGATGTGGGCTTGAGTTGAAGAGCCGGCGATTATTCTGGCAGCTGTGTTCTGAGCTTTACCTCAAATCAATGTTACGTCGCAAAATGATAACACAAAATAAAGATGGGGCACAGAACCTGTTGTCTACAGCACAACTGCATGTGACTGAATTTAAACCATGGCAAAAGTCCTAGATAGATGCAGCAAGCACCGTGGACCTGTTTCATAGGACAGAGCAGCAATTGCTGTCTGCTCTCAGTTCCTCAGCTCCAAGGGAAAACTACAGTGCATGTGTGGGCCTGCCTCCTTCAGGTCCTCGGAAATCTGCAGTGAGCACTGTAGCATTGTCACTGGATAGAGCTTTAGTCGCCGCCCGCTCTCATTCCCTTGATTTCTGAAAAATTTGCAGTGGAACTTTCACTAGATAAAGCTGGAAGCACTGCCTGCTCTCGGGCCCTCACCTCATGAGAAAAGCAAGGTTATTTACCTGTAACAAGGCTTTTCCGTGCACAGCAGGATAAGTCAGCTACACAGTGGTGATATCATCTGATGGCACCATGAACAGAAATGCTCTCCTAGAGCTCAGAAAGCCTCGAAGCTTATCTCCAGGAACAAGCAAGAATGCAGTCTTCATATATGGGTGACGCCGGCACCAATGGAGCCCACACAGGAATGCTCCCCAGCATCTAAGAAAAAAGCCTTTCGGAGCACTCTACTGCACCTGCATGCCTGCCTCCCAACTCTTCTCCTCAGTTCTTCGTTTTCTGTGGACCCAGCAGGATATTTCGTCCTGTCACCGCCAAAAAAGCTTCTCTTTTTTGTGTAGAACATCATGCTTCTGCCGATCTGTCGAATCTGATACTGGTCCCAATAATTCTCTCTTTTTTATTTTACAATTTTCTATTTCTTTTTTCTTCATCTTTAACACTGTTTTCATCGTTAATCTTCAATCTCAAAGATAACTTTTTTTGAGGCATGAAAAAGCCAACTAGTGGTTTTAAAAAAAATGCACCAAGTGTGCAGGTACTGTATCAGTAACTGATAAACATGACTGGTGTCTAAAATGTTTGGGCCCTGAACATCAACCCAATTCTTGTCCTGTCTGCCAGCAAATGATAAAGAGAGGCCTAAAAAAATGAGCCAGACAGTACGGATTGTTGTTCAACTTGTACTCTATTTCAGCGGCTTCTACTTCATTGAGAGCATCGACTTCCCCTTATGGGTCTCAGGTTTCTTCAAAATCCAAACATAAAAAAGTCAGTCAAAGTCTCTGGCTGCTCCCAAGTCATCGGCATCGATGACCGATACCGAGACCAGAAAGAAATCTCAGCATAAGCATCACAACTCCTTCAGAGGTGCTTCTGATGCAGACTGGCCAGCCAAACAGACCCGGCAGGAGGATCTGTCCTCCAAAGTACAAGAGGGGCTCCGGGATGCTCCCGAGGAATCAGCCTCTGGAGAGCTACCGATTCCATGTTCTGGGATGGTGGCTCTACCTAGACATCGGCCATCTCCCTAGACTAGCGCATGCTGGCTCTCAATAGGAGTTTGGCGGCACTCATGGCAGCCTCAGCACTGATAACATTGAGAGCTCCAGGAGTGCAGGCTTTGGTGCCAAGCCTACATCCAGGTTTATCAGCCCTGATGCCGGCCCTCGAACTGGCATTGATGAAACCTCCAAGGGTGATACCTTTTGTGGAACCAACCGAGAGCCCTGGTATCCCACTGACTCAATCTGACATGGCACTCGGTTCCAATACCTCTGAGCATTGGTATCTATATCAACTGTCACTGTCCATGAAGCATCGAGGTCGAATCCAAGACAGTCAATACTTTGACTTCTTACCAGACTCTGAATCCAGTTCTTCAGATTCTGAAGAGGGATCACTCATTTCCTGAGAACTTCCAGACATCCCTTTGGACCCTTCACTGCCTCAGGAACAGTGTCGGTCCCCACCAGAAGAGATGTACTTTCAGGGCTTCGTATATGACATGTCAGAAGGGCTCGCCATCACAGTAGCCTTGGAAAAGGAACCAAGGGCAGAGGACTTGGAGATACTCCAATATCCTCCCATGCACAAGGAGGCAGCTACATTACTGGTGCATTGGATCCTACAGAATCTTATGGTCCGCATGTGGGAGGCCCCGCTCACAGTTCCACCTGTCAGCAAGAAGCTAGATACTATGTACTGAGTAACAGAGTGCCCAGGTTTCCAAAAATCCTCAGCTCCTCCACCACTCAATGGTGGTGGAATTGGCAATGCACTGAATAAAGAGCTCTAAGAATCGTTCATCCATGCCACCTGGCAGAGACTCAAGGGCACTCAATGCCTTTGGGTGTCGGTGCTTCCAAGCATGCATGTTGGCCTCCAGAATAAACTCTTACATGCTACTGTACATGGGCATGTTTCTGAAGGATGTCACCAAGGATCTGGATGTTTTCACTCCCCTGCTTCCTGAGGATAAGCAAAGTGCATTCTAAACACTTCTACGTTTCTTACAATGGCCTCTTTTGATGCCTTTTGAATCAACAAGCAGTGCTTCAGCAGTCTGCATTGGGGATCACAGAATGGCCTGGTTACAGGCATCAGATCTCGAGCAATAGGTCCAGGATAAACTAGCCAATACCCCATGTACTGGAGAAAACCTTTTCGGCAAGGATTGGAGGGAAAAAGCAGGGGAGATTGAAACAGATAGATAATCTCACCCTAAAATGCCTTTCCAGGAAAACAGCTGACCCATCCAAGAGGAAGGCACTTCCCAAGAAATCTTTCTATTCTAAAAAGAAGAGATACTATCTTTCGTACCTGCCTCCTGCTGCTAGCAGCCTCAGCAGGGCCCTCCCCAACCTAAGAAGCCCAAGGCTAAGTCTCAACCAGCCACAATATGCTCCTCGTTCTTGACTCCTTTCTAGACAGCATTGCCAATTGGCCCCTGGAGGGTCCCCAGCCCCTCCACATAGCAGGCACTTTGTCACTATGCCCACAGGTGGCACCTCATAACATCAGAGCAGTGGACACTTCAGACTGTCCAAAGAGGGTTATCAGCTTCACTTCGAAACCTTACCCCCCACCACCAGCTTCACAGGGTATTTATCCCACGCAACCTCTTCAGAGCATTCTCTTAAAAGAAGAACTGACTACCCTATTGTCCCAGGGTGCCATAGAAAGAGTTCCTCATCCTCAAGAAAGGAAGAGCTTCTACTCTCCATATTTTCTCATGCCAAAGAAAGCAGGATGATTCAGGCCCATCTTGGATTTCAGAGACCTAAACAAGTTCATGGTCCGAGAAAAATTCACAATGATTGCTCTAGGAACTCTTCTACCATACCTCCAGAGACACGACTGGCTATGTTCTCTAGACCTAAAAAATAAAAGGTGTACATGCATTTACTGAGAACACAAGGAGCAAGAGACATATGATGGGGGTATGCAGTGAAGCACCCAATATGAGTCTCGCATAGGGGAAACCTATATAAGTGAACTCTAGCTTAAGGTGTATTTGTAAAAATGTACTTGTAAAAAACGGATATCTTCCAAAAGGTTTCCCCTATGCGAGACTCATATTGGGTGCTTCACTGCATACCCCCTGAAGAAGGCGTTTGCCGAAACGCGTTGGGGTTCATTTAAAAATAAAGTTCCTGTGACCATCATACGTCTCTTGCTCCTTGTGTTCTCTGGATTTTACTGCACGAGCGACCTGCTCTTCTTTGTGTCCAACATGCATTTACTGATCCATCCCTCGCACAAACAGTATCTGTACTTCCACGTTTCAAGGAAAGCATTATCAATACCAGGTTCTCCTCTTCTGTCTAGCCTCTGCCCCAAGTGTCTACAAAATGGATGGCAGTAGTCGCTGCCTACCTACACACATCAGGAATATTCATCTTCCCTTACTTAGATGATTGACTGATCAGGGGAGACTCCCCTCAAGAGGTAAGCCTCTCCCTTCATCGCACCATCACGGTGCTCCAACACCTGGGCTTTGTCATAAAATTCCCAAAGTTTCACCTCACTCCAGCCCAACAACTGGAGTTCATGAAAGCACTCTTAGATACTCAATAGCCCCAAGTTTTCCTTCCACAGAATCGCTGTGCCCGCCTCATCGAGCTGGCAAAGGGGTGCAAAAGCAAAGTCAAGTAACAGATCGAGAGATGCTATGGCTATTAGGACACATGGCCTCCACAGTCCATGTTGTCCCCTACACTCGATTATACATGCGACAAGCACAATGGACTCTGTCTTCTCAAATGGATGAAAGTAAAGGAGCATCTCAGAGATCCACATCACCCCTCACCTGATCAAGCCCCTTCAGTGGTGGTGGTTTCCACCAAATCTACTCGGGTCACCTTTTCAGATGCCTCCACCTCAATGCATCTTAACAACGAATCTTCCAGGCTGGGCTGGGGGGCACATCTGAAAAACCTGACCACACAGGGGCTCTGGACACCCCAGGAATCTGCCCTCCAGATCAACCTGTTAACGAGTACTGACAAATGACCTTTGAGTTTTTCAACCCCAACTTTCGGGGCAACCTGTTCTAGTCAGGACGGACAACCAAGTTGCCATGTTCTACGTGAACAAACGGGGGGGTGGGGGGGGGAGAGAGGAATGGAGTCCCGTCCCCTCTGCGAGGAAGCGCTTTGGCTGTGATCCTTTGCTATCTCACACCACATTTCACCTCAGAGCATGTACCTCCTGAGCGAATTTAATGTCTTTGCAGGCAAGCTAAGCTGTATCCTTCATCCACATGAATGGACCTTGCATTGGGAGATGGCTGCTTGAATCTTCCAGACGTGGGGAACCCCCACTCATCGATCTTTTTGCCATTCCGCAAAACACACAGCTTTCACTCTTCTACACCAGCGTTTTATTGATGCACCAACAGGCCCTGGATGCCTTCCTTCTACATTGGGGACAGGGACTGCTCTACACATTCCTACACATCCCCTTGATACCCAAAATGCTTTTCAAGCTACAGGCCGACAAGGGCTCGAGGATTCTCAGCCCCCTTTCAGCCCCATAAATAGTGGTTTCCTCTGCTTCTTCACCTTGTGCAGACTCAACCTCTCAGCCTGGGATGTGTGCCAAACTCCTCTCTCAGAACTATGAACGCTCTTCCATCCCAATCTTCACTCCCTATGCCAGATAGCATGGCAGCTGAAGAGCTAGTGCTCGCTGACCTCAACCCAGCCACATGTGGTCAAAGATGTCCTCTTTGCATCATGTAAAGATTCCACCAGATGATCGTATGCCTTCAAGTGCCATAGGTTTGCCCTCACTTCAGCTCACCGCATCAGTGAACTGCAGGCTCTAGTGGCAGATCTGCCCTATACCTGGTTCCACCATGACAAGATGGTTCTGCATACCCATCTGTATTTCCTTCTGAAGGTAGTCTCCTCCTTCCATCTGAACCAGTCTGCAATCCTCTTAATTTTCTTTCCTAAACCACATGCGTCTCAGGCTGAAACAGCGCTACACACCTTAGACTGTGAGTGCTGGCTTACTACTTGGATAGAACTAAAGATCATAGAAGATCTCTCAATTATTCATCTCCTTTGATCCTAGTCACCTAGGCCTACCGGTGACAAAAAGTACTCTATCCAGATGGATAGCAGATTTTATTTATTTATTTTATTTATTTAACAGGTTTTTTTATACCGCCTTTCTTATAATCAAAGCGGTTACACGACTACATCAGGTTAGCATAAAATACAAACATTAGACTCTACAGACCAAACAATAAATCCAGTTTATACCACCTTATCATAATATCAAAGTGATAAGCAAAGGATCCATAGGTAACAGGGAAAGACTACATCATGTTAACATGTAATACAGACATATCTCTAAACAGCTTAAAGGAGAAACAGAAGGAGGAGGTTGTACAGAGAATACTTTTTGCCATGGGCCCGCGCCTAAGGGCCACGCCAAAGGGCCCTCTGGCGAGGCCCGACAGGCGCGGGCCCGCCTGTCGGCGGCAGCGATTTAAAGGAGCTGCTGCTCCCCTCCCACAGCCCCGATTGGGCCGGAGGCAGTTGGCAGGGTACGCGCCTCCTAGGAGACCGGCTCAGGTGTTCTTCCCGCCGTCGGCGGCAGCGATTTAAAGGATTGCCATAGCCTGCACATTATGAGTAGTGCCATGACCTCAAAAGAGTCTTGCTTGTGCATAAGCAAAAGAAATGCAATCTCCATAGCCAATCTACATTCAGTATCCATTGAGGAGATCTGGCTGGCAGGCAGGCTACCCGGTCCTCCATTCAGACCTTTGCTGCACACTACTGTCTAGACAGAGACTCCTGTCAGGATGCTGTCTTTGGCCAAGCTGTACTCCAGCATCTCTTTGGGACTTCAGCTCAACTCCTACCCTCCGTCCTGGACTTCTACAAGAGACCAGACCATCACTGGGGGAGTATCACCTCCTGGAATAAAGTCCAATGGCCCATAACTCATCAAGATTCTTCAGCTACAAGCTTTTGGCCTTAGGGATCACTTCTCTCTCCCACTCCATACCAGTCTGGTACCTGGGAGCTAGTGAGTCCCATATGTGAAGACTGCATTCCTGCTTGTTCCTGGAAATAGTGTAGTTACTCACCTGTAACAGGTGATCTCCAGGAACAGCAGGAATCAATTTAACAACCTGCCATCCTCCCCTAGGAGTTGTTAGATCTTTTTATTTTATTCTTCTTCTCAGCTATAAACTCAACTGAGGAGAGGAGTGAGGAAGACAGGCACACAGGCGCAGTAGAGTGCTCCCAAAGACTTTCCTATTGGGGAGCATTCCTGTGTAGGCTCCATCAGTGCCAGCATTATCCATATGTGAAGAACGGTTCCTGCTGTTCTCAAAGATTACCTGTTACAGGTGAGTAACTATGCTTTCTGTGCATGGACCAAAGTACCCATATTCCTTGCCCACCCCTCCCTGCTTCAGTACATCCATAGCAGTAGCCTGCTTGCTTCGTGCTTCATTGAAGGCATGCATTTTTTGTGGCTCTCTATAGGGGAGGTAGATGTGTCTGTGTGGCTTACTTATCCTGCTGTCCACAGAGAATTCCCATTACAAGTAAATAACCTTGCTTTCTTCATGGACAAGGAGGATGCATCAGCCACACACTAGTGGCTTTCTACACATGGTTGTGGGGGGTTAGGTAGTGTCCAGGGAAGCACATCTCCCTCTCTCCCCACAGGCCATGTGTGAGCTGCAGTAGGATGAGGTCTGCAGCTTGCGTGGCTCAGGGTCTAAGTTGGTTAATAAGCCTGCTATATCCTGATAACTTGGTACAGAGGATGTTGTTGATGTAGGAGACTGACAGGGATACTGAATTTTTGTTTAAAATTTAACGTTACCAACCTGGAAACGATTGTAAGCAAGCTTGACATGTGAGGCACTGCTGCTTTACGCATTCACACATTAAAGCTGTTGAACATTCAACTCCATTTTAAATCATATCCTATTAAGGTACAATGGCCAAGCACTGATGCGTAGTTCCCCCCCTCCCCCCCTTAATCCAGTGGGATGAAGATCCAATAACAGTGGTCAGAGCAGTGCGGCTGTGTGCAGGGCCACTTGGCTGAAGGAGCTGTCCTCAAGGGAGTCCTGGTCAAGGCTTCTGAAAGATGTGTATGAAGGGCCATGTTGCGTCCTTACATATGTCCTCTATTGGAATGGAATTGAGAATGGACAAGGTAGTAGCCATGGCCCTGAAATAGTGGGTCCAGATGGGCACCTGCTCAGGATTAGCAGAAAGTTATACAGTCCAGGATCCACAGCAATAGTGTCCGTTTCATGACTTGATCTGTTAAGGTCAAAGGAGACAAAGAATTGAGCCACCTGTCAGTTGGACTGTCTTCCTGCATGTATGTACGCAGTACCCTTGCACAATTCAGAGTGTGGAGTTGCTGTTCTTCAGGCATGGGATGGGGCTCTGGATAAAGTGGATAGCACAATCACCTGGTTAATGTGGAATGCAGAGCCACAATGGGGGGGAAATCTGGGATGCATCCCAAGTGTGGCACGATGATGGTAGAGCTGGGTGTAGGGTGGATAGATGACCAGCACCTGCAGCTCTCCGATACATCTGGCAAAGGTAATAGCAACAAAGAAGAGGGCCTTCCAGGTGAAAAACGTTAGTGGTGTTGCTTGTAAATGGCCATTTAAGTTGATGTGGAATGATATTAACATCCCAAGGCAATACAGATTGATGGACTGAAGGTTTGCGAGACCAATCATGAACCACGAGACCAGCAAGTGAGTTGAGAATGTGGTTGAGGTGGTCATGGTAGGCTGCAATGGTGCTAAGCCTAATGGAAGTAGTCTTGAGACATGCATCAACAAGAGTGGTAAGGTATTTTAGGACCAGGCAGGAGAAAGGATCTTGCTATGTCAAGGTGCATCAGGAGTTAAACTGCTTCCGTTTGAGCCCATACAACTTTCTCATAGACTGTTACCTGGTGGCCAGGATAAAATGTACTTCTGGCGTGAAGTAGAGGGAGAAAAAAAAGTCATCCTCTCAACATCAAAGTCATCAGGGCAAGAGTCAGAAGACTGGAGTGGAAGGTGCTGCCTCCATCTTAGGTGATGAGGTACAAGGTTTGAGGAAGTCTGACTGATGGGTACTGACCTAGGAGTTGTAGGTATGGGAATCATATCTGTCTCGGCCAGTGAAGGGAAATTAGGATGACAGTGGCTCAGTCACACATTATCTTCTGGATGCTCTTGGAAATCAGTAGGGTAGGGAGTACGCATATAGCAGGTGTTGGCTTCAGTGGATGTCGAACGCACCTAATGCCAGGCTGTGCACGGATGGACGTTTGGAGCAGAAGTTGGGGCATTTTGTGTTAGCTTTGCTGACAAAGAGGCCAACAGTTGACCTGCCCCACTGCAGGAATAGTGAGGATGCAACATGGGGGTTGAGAGACCATTTGTGTAGGTCCAGTTGTCAGCTGAAGCTGTCCACTAACTAGCTGTGGACTCCTGGCATCCCCTGTTTAAGGTGAAGGTCCAGATTTTGTGTTCTTCCCTGCAGAGATTGAGAGAGCCCATACCACCCTGCTTGACTTAGAACATGGTGACCTGATTGTCAATTTGTATCAGGAAGACCTTATTTGCTATCCAGGGACTGTATGTACCTGATCGCTCTTTGCTCCAGCAATTTGATGTGGTGGCCTCATTCCTTGGAGGACCATACATCTTTTGTGAGTAGGTGTAGCAGAGGGGCTCGACAGCCTAGTTTGAAAGCAAGCATTATGATGATTAGGTGGGGCAACAATTGTTGAAACAACCTATCCTTGGAGAGGGAGTCGTGGTCCGTCCACCAGAATAGGGCTGTGAGTATGTACAAGTTGATGGTGATCAGGTGTGACAGAGGCAAGGTAGACTGGTTCCAGAACTTGTGTAGGTGCCATTGCAGATGGCACATGTGGAGCTTGGCCAGAGGGAACTATCTGTGTGGAAGCCACAAGGTGACCCAGGAAACGGAGGATAGATCTGGCTGTGACAATGTTGGAGGACAAGACATGTCAAGCTAAGGTGGGGATCATGTCCACTCACTGCATGGGGAAGAAAGCCCTGTATTGTGGAGTTCTGTTATATTCCCAGTGAACTCCAGGGACTGTGTGTGGGTTGAAGGTGCAATTTCCTGTCAGTGATGATTAAGCCTAGAGATCGTAGGAGCATGATTGCTTGTCCGACCGATGTCTTGACTTCTTGGTGTGAAGGAGCTACTATGAACCAAACATCCAGCTTGGGGAAGACGCATATTCTCATCTTGTGAAAGTCTGCCACCACAACGGTGACACACTTGGTAAAGACCCTTGGAACTGGTGAGATGTCAAATGGAAAAATATATTCCCCCAGCACTTAAACATGCAATAATACGCCCAATTCTTAAGAACAGTACGATGGACAAAAACAACTCCTCATCATACAGACCTCTCTCTAGCCTTCCCCTACTGACCAAACTAATTGAGAAAGCTATTCTCATCCAACTCCAAGACCACAGACTCCCCATGCCCCCCTAGACGATCAACAATATGGCTTCAGACCATACCATGGCACGGAGACACTCCTGATTGTTCTCTTTGACCATATTCTACAGGCATTGACAACACCGAAAATGTGTTTCTCCTCCTATATCCTAGAAATCTCCGCTGCCTTTGATAGTGTAAACCACCACATCATGCTATCCAGGCTATAACATATAGGCATCAACAATACAGTATTACAATGGTTCAATTCATACCTGTCAGAAAGAACCCAACAAGTTAAAATAGGCAATACCACATCCAAAACCTACAACCAAGAACAAGGTCTCCCGCAGGGCTCCGCGCTCTCCGCACTATTATTTAACATCTACCCCAGCATATCAGTTCCATATTTTAAAAATTCAATATACTATACCACATATATGCAGACGATATAATGGATATATCTCCCATTCAAAATTAATAAACTCCCAATCCAACAAATCACTGACTTGCTTCACTGAATTACTCAACTGGCTATCATCCCACAATCTTAAAATTAACCTCAATAAAACTGAGGCCCTCTATATAACACATAACCAAAACTTCTCCCTGCCTCCATCCATTAAAATCCATGACAAAACTATAACTGTCAAAGAAGAGATAAAATACCATGGGGTTATCCTTGATTGCACACTGAATATGGCCTCTTTCATAAAACACACAAGAAAAATGTACTACAAGCTGAGACTACTAAAACAGCTCCACCCACTCCTCCACCCCAATGACTTCAAATCTGTACTTAACGCAATTGTCACCCCCACTTTGACTATGCTAACTCTCTACTCCAAGGTCTGCCTAAGCAAACAACACAACCTCTACAAATTGCACAACACATTGCTGCTAGAACAACAGCAAACGTCAATCCAATTGACCACATAACACCAATCCTAGCTAACTTACACTGGCTTCCTATACAATACCGCACCCAATCCAAAATAATCGTAACCACCTTTAAACTAATCAATGACATTTCCCCATCCCACCTATCCTCTCTGATCACTGGTAAAAGAACTTCTGTACCCAATGTGACTGCAATAAAAACAAACTTATAACAGCACTTGACTACAGAAAGGCCAAAGAAAACACAAAGAGCATTTTCCCCATTGCGCCCCCACCCTTTGGAACAATCTCCCGGACAGCCTAAGAGCCACAAAAGATCTGTCCTCCTTCTGGAAAAAAACTTAAAACATACCTATTCTCACAACACTTTGGCTCTATAACATAACTTCAATACACTACATAGGCGCCCCCCACTCAATCTACGACCCCCCAGCAGAATATCTCAATAACACAGACAAGATCTCCATGTATATAGTTAAAATATCTTGTTTTATTGTTATTGTACATAGTTGATACTGTTCCATGTAAACTGAATTCGTATTCTCTGTACAATTCATTGTTGTTCATTGTAAACAACAATTGATCTGTAGGAAATCGCGGTATAAAAATGTTAACTAAATAAATAAACTCTGTACTGGTAGTGTCTGCCCGCCACCAAGAAGAACAAGTACTTTCTATGCGCCAGGTGGATCAGTATGTGGACATATGCTACTATTACTACTACTTATCATTTGTATAGTTCTACAAGGCATATGCAGCGCTATACAGAGACATGTAAGAGTTCCTGCTTATAAGAGCTTACAGTCTAGTCAAGACAGACAAGTGGGACTCTGATATATCTAGGGGAATGGTAGGGAAACACATAGGAGGTAAACAGGAGACCGGGGGATCAGGATCCAAAAGCAGTCTCAAAGAAGTGAGTTTTGAGTCTGGATTTGAACAGGGCCACAGATGGAGCCGGGGGTATCGACTCAGTTAGTTTGTTCCAGGCATAAGGAGCAGCAAGGTTGAAAGATCAGTCTGGAGTTGGCAGTGGAAGAGAAGAGCACAGATGGTTATGGTTTTAGGCACTTGATATAGCACCCTTTACTGTGTGTATCAGAGTGGTTTACAGATATATTCTAAGAGGCAAAAGGGATCTACCAGGAGAGCAGAATTCCTGAGGAGAGATGTAGGGAGGAGCAGCTGAATAAAGACACTTATAGGTCAGTAGCAGAAGTTAGAACTGGATGCAGAAATGGTAAGAAACCAGCGAAGTGACTTGAGAAAAGGGATGATATGAGTGTAGAGACACTGACAACGTAGCTGCATGGCTAATCTTCTTTGAACAGATTAAAGTGGAGAGAGATCATTCAGAGGAAGACCAGCGAAGATGTAATTAGGCCTTACCTGCTAATTGTCTTTCCTGAGTCCCTCCAGTTCAGACTCATGGGTTATGTCCCATTACTAGCAGATGGAGACTGAGCATGCTAGGCTTTTGTGATGTCACAATATAAGGGGGTCTGAGCTCCTCCTCTCACACCAGTATTCTATTAATAAAGCAGACTCCAGAGAATAATGTTAGAAATTTAAACTACTTGATATAACTATATACAATACAACCAAGAGAGAAGATGAACCATTTTGACAGAGAACCAGCCCTACTCTGGAGCCAAATCTCTGGTGTGCCTGCCAGACCCTCCCCTTCCAGGAGAGCATAGTAGAATAACTGGAGCCAGATACCAGACAGGAAACTCACACTAAGGCAGAACGGGTTCTGGACTGGACTGACTCAAGGAAAGATAATTAGCAGGTTAAGGCCCAATTACACCTTCCTTATCATCCCTCCAGTCCAGACTTATAGGATGTACCATAGCAGTACTCAAGCCTGGGAGGGACTCACGAGACCGGCCTGCAACACCCAAGCCAAGAATCTCACATACTCCTTGGCCTGAATGTCCAGATAATGGCACACAAAAGCATAAAGCAATGACAAAGTGGCCATCTTGCAGATCTCCACTGGAGGCACTAGACTGCATTCTGCCCAGGATGCCGCTTGCACTTTGGTCGAATAAGCGTGTAAAACCTCTGGGAGGGGACTGCACTGAAGCAGGTACACTGAGGCAATAGCTTCCTTTAACCATCTTGCTACGGGTGGCTTAGATGCTGTCTCTCCTTGACACGGACCATCACACAGGAGAAAGAGATGATCCAACTTCTGAAATGACTGTCGCCTTGAGATACTGACAAAGTGCTCTGCGAATATCCAGCAGACATAACTGTCATGCCTCCGAACTGTCACCTAAATCCGAGAAGACCGGAAGAGACAGGATCTGATTCAGGTGGAAAGAATAAATGACCTTAGGTTCGAAGGACAGAACCGTGCACAGGACCATCTTTTCTTTCGATAACACCAGAAAGGGCTCCCTATATGACATCATCTGGATCTCTGAGGTGCGCTGCACCGAGCAAATAGCTACTAGAAAAAACACCTTCAACATCAAATCCTTAAGTGTAGCTGCCCCCAACAGCTCGAATGGCGCCTCTGTCAAGGCCACCAACACCACATTGAGATCCCACGAGGGCACCAGATGACGCACCACTGGACGTACCTGCTTAACTGCCCGCAGGTAACGCACCACATCTGGATTCATAGCTATTGAACTGCCCTGTACTTGGTCCCAACAACAGGCCCGGGCCACCACCTGCACATGCAAGGTATTCATGCCAGACCCTTGTCCAAGCTGGCTTGCAGAAAGGCCAACATCTCTGGAACAGAGGCCACTACAGCCCTCCAGCCAGGATCCTCACACCAGCTCTCATTCTCCACACACAAACATATGACAGAGAAGTGGACGGTTTCCTCATCAGCAAGAGTAGTGATCACTTGGGCCAAATAGCCTCTTTTCCTCAACCTAGCCCTCTCATGAGCCATAAGATCATAAGATATGCCATACTGGGTCAGACCAAGATCCATCAAGCCCAGTATCCTGTTTCCAACAGAGGCCAATCTAGGTCATACGTACCTAGCAGTTTCCCCAAAAGACACAGGTTCCGCAATGCTTGTACTGGGTCAAGTATTGATATCCTGGGTCCCTTCTTAATAATGGTTTATGGACCTTTCCTCCAGGAACTTGTCCAAACCTTTTTTAAACCCAGCTACACTAACAACCTTTACTACATCCTCCGGTAACAAATTCCAGAGTTTGATTACACGTTGAGTGAAAAATAATTTTCTTTTATTAGTCTTAACTAGTTTACCCTGTAGCTTCATTGCATGTCCCCTAGTCTTTCTATATTCTGATAACGTAAACAATCGATCTACGTTTACCCGTTCTACTCCGTTCATTAATTTATAGACTTCTATCATATCTCCCTTCAGCCGTCTCTTTTCCAGGTTAAAGAGCCCTAACCTTTTTAGCCTTTCTTCATAGGGGTATCCTTCCATCCCCGTTACCATTTTGGTGGCTCTTCTCTGAACCTTTTCTAATAACGCTATATCCTTTTTAAGATACGGCGACCAGAATTGCACACAATATTCAAGGTGTGGTCTCACCATGGAACGATATAGAGGCATTATAATATCTTTTGTTTTATTTTCCATTCCTTTCCTTATGATACCTAGCATTCTATTTGCTCTCTTGGCCGCCGCTGCACACTGGGCCGAGGGTTTTAACATGTTATCCACAATGACGCCATGCCATAAGCAAGAATCAATCCACCTCAGGCATCAGAATGGGACCCTGAAACAAGAGATCTTCCTGTGCAGGGAGACGCCAAGGGATGCTGACCATCAGCTGAACCAGGTCTGCACACCTTGGCCTGCACGGTCAATCCAGAGCCATCAGAATCACCAGCCCGTGGTGTACCTATATCCACTTCAGTAGATGACCTATCAGCGCCCATAGTGGAAAACACACAGAGAAGTCCTTCCTTTGGCTACTTCTGGGCTAGCGCATCGAGGCCTTCTGACATCCTCTCTCATTGGTGACTGAAGAAGCGTCTGATGTAGGCATTTGACATGGAGGCCATCAGGTCGATGATCAGCACCCCCCCCCCCCCCCCGTGTCGTGCTATGATGTGGAAACGGAATCCTCTAGCGACCACTTTATCCAGCTGATGTCTGCTGAGGAAGTCAGCCTGCATGTTCTCCTTTCTGGCCACGTGTGCCGCTGACAGTGCCTCAAGGTGAGCTTTGGCCCATCGCAGCAGTGGTGTCACCTTGTCTGCTACAGCTGCATTCCATGTGCCACCTTGTCGACTTGATATACACCACCAAAGTGGCATTGTCTGAGAAGACCCTCACAAGCCTGTTCTGTAGGTGAGGAAGAAAAGTTTGGAGAGCACAGACACTGCCCGCAGCTCCAGGTGGTTGATGGACCATGCACTCTCCTCCAGCAACCAACACCCCTGCACCACCTGTTCCTGCAATGTGCTCCCCAATCAGTCAGACTGGCATTGGTGGTCACTACCACCCACAGCAGAGGCTCCAGCAGCATCCCCTCTGACAGCTTCCAAGATTCCAAGCACAATTTTAGACTGCCCCTTGCCCTCTGTGGACATGGCAGCCATTTTGAGAGATCTTGCTTCTGTGGCAACCACCTCAACAACAGAGGTCTCTGGAGGAGGTGCATAGGTGCTCGCACCCAGGGAACTAAATCCAGCGTTGCCAACATCAGGCCTAGGAGCTGAAGGTAATGCCACCCCGACGTGGTTTTTCAGCAGAGGAACTGCTGCACCTGACCTACAATTTCTTGATCCTGTCCAGAAGCATGGATACCATCCCTCTGCATAGGCACCAATGTGCTCTTGCTGAAATGTATCATTCATCCGATCTCTTCAAGAAACTATTGCATGCTGCGTCGCTGTCTGATGCTCCTGCTCTGACTTCACTCGGATCAACCAATCGTCCAGATAGGGGTGTACCAACACTCCTTTGCGATGAAGCACTGCTGCCACCACCACCATGACCTTTATAAAAGGTCATTGGCACTGTGGCTAGTCCAAAGGGCAATGTCTGAACCTGAAAATGTCCCCCAGGTACTACAAAGCACAAGAACCTCTGATGATCTGGTTGAATGGGAATATGAAGGTACGCCTTAGTAAGAGCTAAAGCTGTCAGAAACTCACCTTGCCTTATGGCGACTATCACGGAACGCAAAGTCTCCATGTGAAAACAAGGCACATGCAACGCCTGGTTCACTCATTTCAAGTCCAGAAACAGACAAAAGGAGCCTTCCTTCTTTGGCACGCCAAAATAAATGGAGTATTGACCGGACCAGCAATGACTTGGAGGCACCTTGGCCTCTAACTGGATGTCTTTGTAAGGTATCCGCCACCACTTGCCTTTTGGCAAATGCCCTGCAAGGAGACACCATGAAGGCCTTGGGAAGCGGCCGAGCAAGCTCCAGAGCATATCCTTCTCTGATGACCTCCAGCACCCACTGATCTTATGTCATTTGGACCCACGCAGAGTAAAAGAGCTGAAATCGACCTCATATCGGTACCAACTCCACCTGAGTCTGCCTCACTTCACTGTGGGCTTTTGGGGCCGATCTGCCTACCAAATAACAGCCTCTGCACCTTTGGAAGGATTGGCCCCCACGAGGGGTATTGGGCCCACTGATGAGGAGCAAATTGAACTACTCTGAATCTCTGAAAATCGCAAAACTGATCTCTAGGTTGAGCTGCAGGCTTACCTTCTTTGGGTTTGTTTTTCAGCAACATCACCCCCTTGGTCTCTCTGAGATCCTCTGCCAACTTCTCCAACACATCCCCAAACAGCAACTTAACCTTGAAGGGGAGCTTACTAAGATGGATCATAGAAACATAGGCCATGTGGTCTTTTTCTGCCATCATGTTTCTATCCAGTCTGCCCTTCCATAACACTCACTACAAAAGTCCCCATTTTTTCCTTTAGAGAGCCTCTGTGTTTGTCACATGCTGTTTTGAATTTAGATACTATCCTCATCTCTACCACCTCCACTGGGAGACTATTCCACGCATCTACCACTCTTTCTGTAAAGAAATATTTCCGCATATTACTCCTGAGTCTTTCCCCTTTCACCCTCATCCTATGAACCTTTGTAGCAGAGCTTGCTTTCAATCTCTGCATTTATGCCACAGAGGTATTTAAACATCTCAATCATATCACCTCTGTCCCGCCTTTCCTCTAACGTATACATATTAAGGTCCTTAAGTCTGTCTTCATATGCTTTATAACAAAGACCATTAACCATTTCAGTAGCCACCCTCTGCACTGACTCCAATCTGTTTATATCCTTTTGAAGGTGTGCTCTCCAGAATTGCACACAATACTCCAAATGAGGTCGCACCAAAGACTTATACAGAGGCACTATCACCTCCTTTCTTCTGCTGGCCATTCCTCTCCCTATGCACCCAAGCATCCTTCTAGCTTTCGCCATTGCCTTTTCTACCTATTTAGCTACTTTGAGATCGTAGGACACAATCATGCCTAGGTCCCATTCTTCTTTCGTGGACAGAAGTACGCTACCCCCTATACTGTACCACTCCCTTGGATTGTTGCAGCCCAAATGCATGACCCTACATTTTTTAGCATTAAATCTCAGCTGCCAAATTCTAGATCATTCTTCAAGCTTAGCTAGATACCACCTCATGTTATCTACAGCTTCCTGGGTGTCTACTCTGTTGCAGATTTTGGTATCATCCGCAAAGGGGCAAACCTTACCTAACAGCCCTTCAGCAATATCACCAACAACGATGTTAAAAAGAATTGGACCAAGGACAGATTCCTGCGGCACTCCACTGGTTACCTCCTTTTCCTCAGAGTGAACTCCATTTACCTGTATCCTTTGTCGCCTTCCACTCAACCAATTTCTAACCAAATTGGTAACTTTAGGGTCCATCCCAAGGGTACTTAGTTTTGTTTATAAGTCACCTGTGCAGAACAGTGTCAGATGCTTACTGAAATCTAAAAACACCACATCTAGGGCTCTACCTTGGTCCAACTCCCTGGTCACCCAGTCAAAGAAATCAATCAGATTTGTCTGACAAGACCTGCCAAGGTGAATCCATGCTGCCGAGCTCGGATCCTGCAATCTGTTGAGGATCTTGGATGAAACATCCGCCGACTGATTCCTCAACCAGAGAAAATGCCTAGAGCCCACTACAGAAGTCATGCTCTTCGCCGATGCCTGAATCAAATCATAAAATGTGTCTATCGGGTAAGTGGCCCCCAACAACTTATACGCTGCCCTCGGCATCTCTTTCTTGGGCTGTTCCGCCTCTGGCATGGTCTGTGCCAGTCTCAGGCATGCTCCACAAATGGAAGCCTGCAATGCGAGGGCATTAATATCAAAGGCCTGCTTGAGCAAATTTTCCAGCTTCCTGTCCTGGGCGTCCTTCTAGGCTGCACCACCCTCAAGTGGAATGGTTGTCTTTTTGGTGACTGCTGTCACCAGTACATCTACTCTCGGCTGCTGGGATGGGATATATACAAGCCATTGCTTTACCTTGGGGACTTTCCATTCCGTATTAATCATCTCCTTAATGGCCTGATGTACTGGAAAGGCATCATGAGAAGAATGGACTCCCCACAGCAGGAGATCCTCCAGTGCCTCTTCGTCCCCCGAGGCCAGAAGAGGGCTATTCCTGAGTGTCCCTCCAAAGAGTCCTCTGAAGCTTCAAAGAGGAGGGAAACCTGCTCCTCCAACATATCGTCCATGTGCCTACACTTGGCCACCAGACCAGGGGTGCCCTTCTCAATTGTCCCCCTGCTCAACAAGGACCAGAGAGGCCAAACTTCCCCCTCGGCCCTTCCCACAAACACTACGTCTAGTACAATAACGAAATGAAATCTGGTGAAAATGCCTGCATCGCAGCTTGCTGAGAAGCACCTTCTATCTGCTTAAACAGTACTGCGACTGCAGAAAATGACTGCTTTCCTGCTGAAAATACATCCTTTACTTAAAATGGCTGTTGTTCCCTTGCTCACCGGGGACCCCTGCGACCCAGGAGATTCTGCTCCATGCTGACCGCTGCTCTCCACAGCCACCTGCGAGTCTCCCAATGCCGAACGGGCAGAGAAAAACAAGTCTTCAGCCAACCAGCCCTCCTCAGCACAACCGCAGCAGTCCCTGGTGTCTGCTGCATGAGCCACAAAGGGGTTTCACTGATGGCATCTGTGCCTTGTGAGCTGCAGCAAGGAGAAAATTGAGGAAAATAAACCAAGGCTCCCCGCCAGCAAAAACCACCCCCCCATGGACTCTGGCACCCCGGCTAAGGCCCACTGTAAAAAGAGAGAAAAATTCCAGCGAAGCCCCAGCTTACCAGCCTACACTATGCTCTCTCTTAGATGCTGCAGCTGTACAACCTCATTTGTTTAAAGAAATAGCCGCTGCCAGTCAATCACCTTGAGAGCCCAGGGATTGAACCAGGCCTCAAGTAGGCAAGTTTCCTGGGAGAGGGACCTGGACCACCAGGTTTGGCATCCCTCTCAGATGAACCTCCACTGACTCAACAGGGTAGGTTTATTGCAAAAGGTTCACTCTCTCCAAATGGGCTGTCACCCCAACAAATATTTTAAGCCTTATTCTCTTAATCCTTTTTTTTTCCAAATCCGTAACAGTGGAGTCCAGACTACACACGAGCTCATCACCATCTGTTGGAGACTGAGAATACTGGTGTGAGAGGAGGAGCTCAGACCCGTTATAGCATGAAATCACAAAAGCCTAGCATGCTCAGTCTCCAACTGCTGGTAATGGGACACAGCTTATGAATCTGGACTTGACATGAGGGATAACAACGAAGAAGAGATTGCAATTGCAAGTCTAGACGGGAGGTGACAAGAGCATAGATAAAGATCTTAGTAATGTGTTCAGAAAGGAAGGGATGAATTTTGCCAATGTTATAGAGAAAGAAGCAACAGGTTTTAGCTGTGTTTGGATGGGAGTGGAGGAGAGGGACGAATCAAAGTTGACCTCAAGGTTTCGAGCCGAGGAAACACGGAGGAGTGTTATTCACAGAAATGGAGGAAGTGGGCTTAGGAGGAAAGATATGCCTTATGGAGATCCAGTGACATCAGCCAGTCATTGATTTGCAGGAGGGGAAGAATCAATCTCTGAGCCCATACAGAATTTCTCCTTGTGTATGAACTTGAGGCATACACCCTGTTTTCTTGGGAATCAAGAAGTACCTGGAGTAGAAACCGTGAATGATCTCCTTTGGAGGAGCAGGCTCTATGACCCTTTCCCCCAGGAGGGACTGGTTCTCTGCCAACAGCGTGGGGAGTAGGTGTGTTAGGGTCCTGTTTGCAGGTAGTGCACACTGGTGTGGGGTGGCAGAGAATCTGATGCGGTACTCCTTGTTTATGATCTCCATGATCCACTTATCTGTCATGATCTTTACCCGGGTGTCCTTAAAGAATGAGAGGCACCCCCCCCCCCCCCCACACACACACACACACACACCCCCCATCTGGAGGCTCCTGTGTCCGTCAGTCAAAAGAAGAGACCCCTTTAATTCACCAGGAGGCCTGACTGCTTATGCTGTCTGCATTCCCTCTGGCATGATTTCTGTTGTATGACTGATAATAGGGTAGCTGTTTGGAGCATTGGGGCTGCCACCTGTGGTAAGAGTTGTAATGCTATGTGGAGGAATAAGAGGGTTTGTAGAACCAGGAGCCTTATGAATTTCGGTGGTGCAAGCAGCATTCTGGCCCTCCAAAGCAAGGGTTTGAAATGTAGTGCAGTGGTCCTTGATGATACTGATAGTATCCTTCACCTCGTCACCAAGGAGGTATTCACCAGTGCAGAGTGCATCAACCAGGCATTTGCGTATATCCTCTCTTAGACTGGAAGCCCTCAGCCAGGCCATCATCTTGCAGTAATGGCAGCTTCAGCTATGTGAGCGACAGTGTCAAAGGTATCAAAGGCCAAGCAGATGAGATGCTTGCCACACTCCTTCAGGAAGTAGTGCGTGGAAGAGAGAGTTGCTCTTGAATCCAGTAGGAAATTAGAGTGTGCTCTTAATCATCTCCAGTAAGGTGTCATGGTGCAGAATTTGTTTAAATTGGTGCGTCACAATCTTGGCAGTCAGCATGGCACCTTGGAAGACCTTATTGCCCAATTTGCCACGATCTTGTTTTCCTTCCCTGGAGATGCTTTGGCGTGAGAGTAAGAACGTTTAGCATGTTTCATGGTCGACTAGATGATGGATTGATGGGACAGTCTGCCCCAGGATTCAGTAGGATGCATCTGCCCTAATACTTGACCTCAAGTTTCCTGGAGGTGGTAGGTCCCAATGATGGGGTCAGCCAGACTTTTAAAAGGCTATCCAGTAAATCCTTGTGCGCCGATAATGCAGTTATCGATCTGTGTGTGCAGGGTACTTGAACACCCCTAAGATTTTGTATCTGGGCTCTGGCATATTAGCTGGAGATAAGATGGGCGGGAGGAGTGGCCTAGTGGTTGAGGCAAGTTACCTCATGCCGGAAGGTCAGGGGTTCAAATCCCACTAGAGGACAGCAACTTTGGGCCGGAAGGACTGGGGTTGTAATAGCGGTATATCAAGCTAATAAACATAAACATAGTCCCACAGGTGCTCCTTGTGGTCTTGGGCAAGCCACTTAACCCTCCATTGCTCATGTTTCCTGTAAATAGTTATCTCCAAGTTATAATGCCCTGTTCAATGTAAAAAGTACCTGTTAATATATACATGTAAACCGCTCTGATGCATAAGTAAAGGGCGGTATATCAAATGCCTAAACCATACCCAATGTAATTTCAGTTTGTTCATTGTAAACCGCCTTGACATCATGAAAGGCGGTATATAAGAATGTTAAATAAATAAGGAGAGCTGGAAGCCAGTTTCTGAAAAGTTGGGATATGTCAGGGGTTACGATGGTGAAGATGGCTCTGAAAGGATGCCTGGTGATTCTGAGAGCCGACTAGATAGGCCCATATGGTCGGGGTTGGTGTTGGGCAGTCAAGACTCCCCCGTGGAGTTTTGGGAGGCCACTTCCTCTCCTTTGCCATCTGTGGTCAAGGGTTCCAATGAGTTTGGATGAGGTAAGCATAGGGGCAATGGCAAATGACCGTTTCTCATGCATCCCAGTGCTCGCTGTACCACAGGTTCAACGGAAGCTACTAGAGTGCCTTGTGCTGATGATGCCAAGTGCTGTGCCATAAAGTGGGCAAAGAGGATGAGAAAAGTGCTAGATGATGGCAGGAATGAGTGTTAGTGGGAGAGGCGTTCTTTCATCACGTCTTCCCTTGCTTAGGTTTCAGTAAGGTGGAGTTGCTGCAACACTGGCGATTCCTTAATGCTGTGGTGCTGGGCAGCCGAGGCTGTGCTTCTCTTTCCTGGTGAGACTGCTGGAGGTGTGCCTCCTCTTTCTGCTGTGGCTGTGGAGATAGTACTTTGCCATTGTGCGCCTGTGGGTGGTTTTGTACAGCCTGCTAGGGCTAAGGAAGCTATCACCAGAGCTGCAGGAGCAGGTCCTGGGAGGTTCCCTGGCACCATGGTGCATTCCCTGTGATGGACAGGGGTTTCCCTGTTGGCACAGTGAAACAAAGATGTTGGTATGGGTGGGCCTTTGCCATCACCACGCTAACCAATAGCATTGAGAAGGTGAGTGGGGCCTTTCTCTGAAGGACAGGCACAGTACTGTGAAGACAAACCAGAATAGAGGTTGGGGGCATGATTTGGGTTGCGCCATCAAGAACCAGGCCCGAAGGCCTCGCAGGTCAGGCAGCAAGCACGGAGGCTGGAGCAGGCTCTGGGCTGGGGATAAGGGCCTTGTCTGGCACATATTGAGCTGTGGAGGTCAGATTGGGAGTCTTGAAGGTTTACTTTTAATTCTTGGCCCCATATGTAAGACCTACAGGCTAGTGGAGGTGTCAGTTTCCAGCAGAGAGAAATTGGACTTGTAACTGAAGACATAATCTTGCAGTATGTGTCTTTGGAAGCACTGAACCCGTGCGGACATCTTGACCATGAGGCATCATCCACAGGGTGAGAAGAGCCCAGGCACCAAATGCAGCAATCATATGCAGCGATGTTCTTGCTGTATTTGGGGCACTTCTTGAATAGTTTGTGGAGTTTATGGTTTAGACGCTTGATATACCATCCTTCAGTATGCGCATCAAAGTGGTTTACAGATATATATGTACAGGTAGTTATTTTCTTTTTCTAGTATATTGATGGTACATAGAGAGCGGAAGAGTCATCCTTGAAGCAAGGTGGTAGAAAGTGAAACTGAACCAGGGAAGGTGGGCAAGCAAGGGGTATGGGCACCCTGAAACATGCTCAGAAAGGAGACTAGTCTTTCTGAGGTCTAGGAGCGCACTGCCGTTCATGGTAATGACTCATCCTACCTGTCCAGAAAAAATCTGTAAGGAGTGTGGTGGGACTAATACCGGATCGAGCTGTAATCAGTAACTTCTCTTGGCTCTTCTTAGCCACCTTACTGGAGTTATGTGTCGTCAGTTACTAGGTTACTATGGGATTCTCGCTGCAAGTATTGACTGTTCAGTCCCCCACCTCCAGGCGAAAGCTGCAGTGAGCACTGTGAACCTGCTCAAAGGTTAAGCGAGGTTAACCCCCCCGGGGCTGTGAAGCTGCCGGTAGTGCATGGCCCCTTCTTACCTTGCCTGCTTAGCATAAACCAGCATTTCTTGGGAAGAGCGCGGAGTGAGAGCTGAGGACAACTTGACTGAGACCGGGGAAGCGCTGGGAGTCTGCACCATCCAGATCGCGGAGTCGCCCCTCTCCCGGGCAGGGGGAAAAGGGAGGCAAGAGCACGAAGCGCAGACCGAGCCGTGGCTATCCCCTCGTCTCTGCCGCACAACCCATTATGACAAGGGAGGAAGCGACGAGCCCCCGGCGCCCCGTATGACGTCATCAGCCGGCGCCGGAAGTGGAAACCATGTTGAGTCTCAGCGGCGGCGGCGGTCTTGTGTGGCGAGTTCTGTTGAGTCGGAATGTCTGTCTGAACCAGAGCAGAGTGAGTGGGTCGCGTTAGCCAGGCCATTTCCCTGTTCTGAGTTCAATTCTTAATTCTTCTTCTTTCCCTCAGGGCACGGTAGTGCTGGAGCGCTGGTGGCAGGTGCCGCTGGCTCGCGAAGGGAAGGAGCCTCATCTGCACCCGAGGAGGCACCGTATCTACAGGCTGCTTGAGGACACCAAGCACAGGCCCAAGGAGAAATTGGAGCTGATACTGACACAGACCGTGGAAAGTCGGTATTCGGCTGTCGAGGGGGAGGGGGAGAAGGGGACTAAGAACGAGGGAAGCTAGGTTCAATCTCGCTGCTGCTCCTTATGATTTTTTACGGTCACTTAAAGAGTAGTTACTCACCTGTAACAGGTGTTCTCCAGGAGCAGCAGGAATCAGTCCTCACATATGGGTGTCATCGGCGCCGATGAAGCCCCAGCGGAGCATTTCCCCAGCTTTCTATGAAAGCCTTTGGGAATGCAGGCACGCATGCGCGGTTCCCTACCCGCCTAAAGGTGCCATCTTACCTCAGTCAAATGACATAGCTAAGAACAGCACACAAAAATGAAAAATAAACTATGTACAACTGCAACTCCAAGGGGGGAGGCGGGAGGGTTGTGAGGACTGATTCCTGCTGCTCCTGGAGAACACCTGTTACAGGTGAGTAACTACTCTTTCTCCAGGACCAAGCAGGAAGTCAGTCCTCACATATGGGTGACTCCCCAGCTCTGGGCTACCGAGGAACCCAGGCTGAACAAGAGAACTCCCTCTAGTCTCAGCAGCAAAGGCTTTTCAAGGACACAACCTCCACCGGTAGCCCAACAGAGGGCAGGAGTTGCCTATACATCAAAGAGATTCCGGAGTACTGCCTGGCCAAAAGCACTGTCCCTACGGGACTCCCTCTCCAGGCAGTAATGGGCTGCAAAAATCTGGCTTGAAGACCAAGTTGCAGCCTTGCAGATGTCTACCAAGGGCACAGAGCGGAGATGAGCCACTGAGGCAGCCATTGCACTGACACGATGGGCCGTGACCCTACCCTGCAAAGGAAGGTTAGCCGCCTTATAAGCCCAGGTGATACAGTCAGCCACCCAGATGGACAAGGTACGCTTGGACACCGCCAACCCCAACTTATTGGGGTCAAAAGATACGAAGAGTTGAGTAGCCCTTCTATGCCCCTGCGTACGGTCAAGGTAGAAGGATAAGGCCCTCCTACAGTCCAGGGTATGCAGAACTGCTTCAGCCTGGCTTGCATGAGGCCTAGGGAAGAATGTTGGAAGAACCACCTCTTGATTGAGGTGGAAAGAGGAGACAACCTTAGGGAGGAACTTTGGATGAGTCCTGAGGACTACCCTGTTCCTGTGAATCCTGGTGTAAGGCCTGTCACAGACCAGGGCCTGAAGCTCACTCACTCGCCTAGCTGAGGTAAGGGCTATCAGGAAGAGCGTCTTCCAGGAGAGGAAGCATAGTGGACAAGTAGCCATCGGCTCAAAAGGTGGGCGAGTCGGTTGCTGCAAGACCACATTCAGCTCCCACTCAGGGGCAGGACGACGGATGGGAGGCTTGAGCAAAAGCAAGCCCCTGAGAAAGCAGGATACCAAGGGGTGACCAGATAGAGATTGTCCCTCTACCAATGAGTGGTGAGCTGCTAGAGCTGAGAGGTGGACCCGAACAGAATTGGACTTAAGTCCCTGATTGGATAAGTGCAGTAAGTACTGAAGAACTACTGGCACAGTACAGGAGAAAGGATCCTCTGTACGTAGGTGACACCACACAGAAAACCTCTTCCACTTGAGAGCATAGGTTTTCCTAGTGGATTGTTTCCTGGAGGCTAGGACAACCTCTTCAACTTCCTGAGGTAGGCCCCAGGGAGCCAAAACTACCCTTGCAGCCTCCAGGCCATCAAATTGAGAGACTTGAGATTGGGGTGCAGAAGGGAACCCTCGTCCTGTGTGAGAAGGTCGGGTTGCAACCCCAGAGGCAGTGGAGGATCCACCGCCAGTTGAAGCAAAAGAGGAAACCAAGGCTGTCTCGGCCACCTGGGAGCTACCAGCAGGACGGAAGCCTTGTCCTGGAGAATCTTGAAGAGGGTTTGGGCCACCAAGGGCGTGGGAGGAAACGCATAGAGGAGGCCCTGAGACCAAGATATCAGAAAAGCATCTGCTGCTGTCTGCAGAGGATGTGGTTGCCTGGAGCAGAACTGTGGCAGTTGCTTGTTGATGGGGCTGGCAAAGAGATCCATCAAAGGGAGACCCCATCTCAGGAAGATCTTCTGAACTACTGAAGGATGTAGCTGCCACTCGTGGGGCTGCAGTATCCTGCTCAATCTGTCTGCCAGGTAGTTGTCCTGGCCAGGAAGGTACACAGCCCTGAGGAGAATGTTGTGCTTGAGGGCAAAAGAACAAAGGTCCTGAGCTTCCCGACAAAGGATCCTGGACCCAGTTCCGCCCTGTTTGTTCACATAAAACATGGCAACTTGGTTGTCTGTCTGAATCAGGACAGACTGTTGAGCCAGGGTAGGAGTGAAAGCTTTGAGTGCTAATCGAATAGCTCTGAGTTCGAGGAGATTGATCTGCTGTGCAGCTTCCCAGGGAGACCAGAGGCCCTGGGTGCACTTGCCCAGACAATGCACTCCCCAGCCTTGCAGGGAGGCATCTGTTGTTAGCATCACTGTGGAATCTGAAAGGGCACCCCTTTCAGAACATTGGGTGGGTGTAGCCACCCGTTGAGGGAGTGCAGAAATGGTCTGGACACCCTTATCCTGTCTCTGAGGCTGCCTGTGACCACTGAGACCGAAGGCACCACTGTGCAGGCCTCATATGGAGCCTGGCATTGGGGGTCACATGTACTGTCGATGCCATGTGGCCTAGAAGCCGCAGGCAGACTCTGGTGGAGACCAGGGACCTGCTGAGAAACTGAAGTGCCAAGGCCATTAACCTTCGGGCTCTGTTTTCTGGCAAGAATGCCTTTGCCAGGAGAGAGTCCAACCTTGCCCCTATGAACTCCAAGTTCTGGGAAGGGAGCAAAGTGGACTTTGCGAAGTTTATGACAAACTCCAGGCGTTGTAGAAGAGCAATGGTCCTGAGGGTGGCTTGATTGGCCTCCTGACCTGTCTGACCCCTGATGAGCCAGTCGTCCAGATAGGGGAAGACAAAGATGCCGTGATTTCTCAGGTATGCCGCCACCACTGCTAAGCACTTTGTAAAGACTCTGGGGGCGGAGGTGAGGCCGAAAGGCAGTACTCTGTACTGATAATGGTTTCCTCCCACGATGAACCTTAGGTACTTTCTGTGGTCTGGATGAATGTGAGTGTACGCATCCTTTAGATCTAAGGAGCATAGCCAATCTCCCTGCTGGAGGTAGGGCAGAAGGGTTCCAAGAGTAAGCATCTTGAACTTTTCTTTCACTAGGAACTTGTTGAGGTTCCTGAGGTCCAGAATGGGACGAAGGCCACCGGTCCTTTTGGGCACCAGGAAATACCTGGAGTAGAATCCGTGACCTTGCAAGTGGGGAGGCACAGGCTCCACCGCCCTGTCCACCAACAGACCCTGAAGCTCCTAACGGAGAAGGTCTGTGTGCAGAGGAGGCCTTGGAGGCTCCCCTGGAAAATATGGGGGTGGCAGTTGGTGGAAATGGAGGGCATATCCCTGGTGGATTATCTCCAGCACCCAACTGTCCCCGGTGATAAGGGGCCACTGGTGGGCAAAGAGGGCGAGACGACCTCCTGTGCAGGGTTGGGAGAGCAGTGGAGGAGAGGCTATGCTCAAGGAGTCAAAACCCCCCACCCTGCTGAGTGGTAGCAGGGCCGGAGGCTTGGGGGTCCTCTGCCTAAGGGGCCCATTACCCTGGCCCTTGGCTTGCTGACCCTGGGGCGCAGCTTGGGCAGCCTGATAATGTGGGTACTGTTTGTAGGCAGTGCCCTTCCTCGGGTAAAAGGGCTTTTTACCCGAGCCCTTCTTTTTATGAGAAGGGGCAGAGGTCTTCTTTGACAGCCTTGTCCGGGTGAGGTGCTCGGTCTCGAGCTGTGCGGCCTTCTCGGTCATGGGCTTGCCAAAAAGGTTTTCACCTCGGCAAGGGACATCAACCAACTTGTCCTGAACCCATGGCTCGAGGTCCGATGACTGCAGCCATGCCTGGCGTCGAGCCGCGATGCCGGCTGCCGCAACTCGGGCCGAAGCCTCGAAGCCATTGTAGGCGGCGCGGGACATGAACTTCGAGCAGTCCCGAATCCCCGAGGACAAGGACTTAAATCTCTGCAAGGGTTCCCCGGAGAGACCAGCAGAGAATCCGGTCATCTCCTTGGCGAGATCCCGCAATTACATGCCCATGTACAGCTGGTAAGACTGGACACGGCAAGCAAGCATCGAGCCCTGAAAACACTTTCTACCGACGCCATCTAGGTTTCGGGCCTCCCTGCCAGGAGGCACCGCGGAGTGAATCTTCTGACTCTTCAGACGATGCATGGCCGATTCCACAACCATGGAATGGTGTGGTAGCTGTGCCTTTTGAAACCCAGGACTCTTCCGGAGTCGATAGATGGAATCGACCCGCTTGCTAAGAACCGGCGCCGAGGCCGGTGCCTCCCACATACGAAAGAGGAGCCGTTCCAGCATCGGAGGAACAGGGACAGTAAAGGCCTCCTTCGGAGGAGAGTCATACTGTAGGGCCTCGAGCTCCTTGGCTCGAGGCTCTTCCTCAGGATCCGCCGGAATAGCCAAGGCAGTGGCCATATCCCGGACGAACTCCGAGAACCGGGTGTCCTCCGGAGGGGACCTACTCCGGGGTTCAGACTGCGGTGAGTCCGAAGGGACGCACTGAGTCTTAAAGGTATCGGGAGACTCCTCATCCTCCGTCTCCCAAGCTGACCCGTCCGAGGCAGAGTCGGGGTCCGACCCCGCGGGGCCCTGGAGCACCCGCCCCGATGCCGGAAGCACTGGTGTCGACGCCCTCGGTCCCGAACGGGAGATCGAGGGAGACCGCGACCGAGGTCGACTCCGAGCCACGATGGATTCGAGTATCGGCTCGGCCTCCGGGGTCGACTTTGACGTCGATGTCCCGGTGGTCGGGGCAGATGCGCCAGACAGGCTGGCCATCAGTGCATGCTGCTGCTCCATGAAGGCAGACATTCTGCTCTCCAAGGCTGTCATCCTGAGACTCAGCTCAGGAGACGCAGCAGCCACCGACTCGGGCCCTGGCGGCGGCTCCCTGGGAGGAGAGTCCACGAGGACTATGGGGCTTACGTGTCCAGCAGATTCCGGCTCCACACGAGGAACTTTGGCAGACTTTTCCGGTTCCACAGGCCCGGGGCAACGGTCGGCGGTCTTAGGCCTGGCCCTCGAGGAGCCAGAGACCTCTTCCGACGACGCCCTCGCGAGCCGCTTCTTCCTCTTGCGTTCCCGGTCGGGGCACCCCCTGTCTGAGGAGCTTCGACGGCGCTCAGGATCGGAATCCCGAGATGTCGAGGCCTCAGACGAGGTTCGGGCCCAGCCGGAGGCTGAGTCTGAGAAAAGCCTTTCCTTTTGCTGCTGTCGACTCCGTAGTGCCTTGGGAAACATTTTTCCACAGGCCCCGCACGACTTAGGATCGTGGTCGGGGCCGAGGCACCGAAGGCAGCAGTCGTGTGTGTCGGTGAGAGACATTAGTTTCTTACACCGATCACACTTCTGGAAGCCATCGGGGAAAAAAGAGTCCCCGCGAGGTCAAAGGACCGGCCTTCCAGGGAAAAAGAGAAAAAAGGGCGCGAACGCCAGCCACGAAGGGCAAAAACCGAAAAAGAAGAATCGGGCTCGATACCGGTGTACCGAACCTGGCGGGAGAGGAACCGGCGTCGAACCGGTAGAGAAAAGAGCAAAAAATTGCTAAAACTCTGATTTTAACCGGGAAAACGGGACATACGTCCAGGCTTCACGAAAAAAAAGAGACTGAGGTAAGATGGCACCTTTAGGCGGGAAGGGAACCACGCATGCGTGCCTGCATTCCCAAAGGCTTTCATAGAAAGCTGGGGAAATGCTCCGCTGGGGCTTCATCGGCGCCGATGACACCCATATGTGAGGACTGACTTCCTGCTTGGTCCTGGAGAACCCTCCATTGCCTCATGTACAGAACGTAAATTGTAAGCTCTCCTGGGAACAGGAAAATTCCTACTATATCTGATTGTAACTGGCATTGAACTTGAAAGTGTAAGTCAAATTCAATTCCCTTTCTCCTTTATGGAAAATAATGTACTGGCAATGATTAGACGGTGTTTGGGAGAAGAGAGAAATCACTTTCTTCTCTCAGTTTAAGAAAAATGAAAAGAGATTGTGGGGAAACTGCTAGGACGTGCAATTTAGATAGAGCCCTATCTATAAATTCCTCTCCCTTAAGTCATTTTGTGCCACGGTGACTTTTCAGATGTTTGGATACTGTCCTAAGGGCTGTGGTGTTAGCCTATGGAGATTTTATTTTTGTGTTGCCATGGCACATTGAATACTGTTGGTGTTGAGATGACGGTTGAGTTTCCCCTCTTCTTTCTAGAGCTGGGAGGCCGAGGGGATACTGTGTTTGTGACAAAAGCACTGGGGCGCAATAAGCTGCTTCCTGAGGGGCTTGCAGTATATCCATCTCCAGAGAACAAGAAGTTATTTGAGGATGAAAACAGAGTGAGTGGTTCTCAAAAGGGATCCAGCATTTTAATGTTTTTTGCAGATTCTAGCATCTCTTCAGGGCAGGAACGTTAACATCTGATCACAACTGGGGGACTCTCAGAACCTTATCCACTTCATTCTGTTGTCCAGTTTTCTAATATATGCAGAGCTGGTCAGTGACATTGGCATTCCCCACTGGGTGCTAGTTTCTATATCTGCTTTTATGCTGTTACACTTGCAAACTGAAACATTTTTCCTTGCTGGGTCTGCGAGGAAGGCTTGGCTCTTTGCTTTGGTTTAGATGTATGGTATGCTCTTGCTGTAGAGGATGAGACAGCTTATTATTGCTCTTCTGCCATTCTGACTCTTAAACCATGATATGTCCATTGCTAGGAAGGAAAGTAAAACAGCTAGCAGGACTGGGTGTGACTGTCTTTATCTTGTTTTCTCTTAGCGTCTGCCCGATGGAAAACTGAAAGAAGGGATTCAGACCAAAACCGGAGAACTGGTGAGTAGAGGCATTCTGGGCAAGAATACCTCTTTTCAGATTTAGAACAATTAATTTAAGTAATATCATGTAATCTGGGTTGTTGCAGGAGTATTCCCTTTTATGTTAGGGAGCCAGTCCCAGTGGACTTGACCTGACTTCATATTGCCTGAGCTAGGAGCATCCACAGACTCTGGGGAGAGAAAGAAGGATGATTCCAGAGAAGTGTGCAGAAAAAGCAGGAAAACATTGTCTAAAAAACAAAATAAATGAAGACCTGCTGCTCCTTTAAGATATTTGCTTATGACTTACTTGCCATCATTTCTTTCTTTTTCAGACTCTGAAATATCTGCAAACTTGCCACTTGGAAGTGGGAATAACAAGTAGTGGGACATGGGAGCTGACCAAGGAGGTTGTGTGCCGAAGTTTTCTGAAACACGTTAGTATTTATGATGTATTGGTAGCATGAAAATATCTACACGTGTATGTGGGAACTATAGGGGGGGCAATATAAAGCTTAGCCCCTAGGCCTGAAACCCATCCTGAATAAACATGATCAGAGATGCTGGAAAATCAGAGAGAATTTGCAGGTAACTGTTACTAAATTTGAAATAAACAGACTAGAAGTGAGCGACTTTGTGCACAGGGCTGGAAAAAAACCTGAGCACTTAAATTCTGAGGCCTGGCACCTGCCAAGTTCAGGTGGAAAACTGTGGCTGGAAATGGAGACCCCACCTCTGAAGCTGATATGGGCTGAGTGGAGGTAAGGGAGGAAAAGAGGGAGAACAGCTGGTTGGATAGGAAGGAAACAGCAAAAAAATTACTAAAAAAAAAAAAATGCTATACAGAATTCCCTGCCCCTAGTCCCTAAACATTTTCAAAGCTGACCCAAAGTTTTCAAAAATGTTTTCACCCTTGCTGTTGCAAGTTAGCGTGCTCTGATGTTAGTGATTACAGGCATTCTCCAAATGGCTTGTAACCTGAACTTTATCACTTTGCAGATAAGAATTTGTAGGGCTGCCTCTGAGCTGTATGGACAGGGCTGCAAAGCTCTTAATGTGGCTCATGAACATTATATAATGTTACTAATCATTTCTTTTGTATATTTCCAGTTGGGAGTGTTTGTGCCACCACATGCCCTTACGCTGCCAGATGAGCGAATAACGCAATGGGGGGAGTACTGGTGTGAAGTGACTGTAAGTAGTCTGTTCTGGGGGAAGGCACATTTGTCTTGGCTGCTCTGGGCTTGCACTGTTTGTTTTATTGCAACAGCTGCACACACATTGCTCTGCTAGACCAGTCCAGGTAAGTGGGTTGTGTTCCCCTACCAGCAGATGGGTGGAGACAAAGAACCAATGAAAAGCCGAGCTTTCAACATCATCACTCCCATGTCAGCCACCAGAGGTCCCTTCAGTATTTCTTTGTCTCCAGCAGATGGTGGATGGATTTTCTCCTTGCTGAAGAAAATCTGAAGAATTGAGAGGAAAAGATTGATTGATTATAAAATGCTTGTGACAGACCACTTTGAGGGTGACTCTCACTTGAGCATTATATGGGAGGCTCCACTAGACTGCAGTCTTTTCGGTAGCCATGGGAGGAGGGAAAATTGGTTTAACTCTATGCTCTTACTCTGGATAAGAGCCTGTTGAGCAGCCAGAAAATTGGAAGGATCTGGAGGGAAAGAAGAATCCAGCAGCCTCACACATCCACAATGCCCCCTCTGCTCTCTCGAAGACTGCAGAAGACTTTCAGAGGGATTTGCCTACCAGCCACCTTAAACACAGTGCTATACAGCCAGCCAGTAACAGGGTGTCAGGGGAGTAGGGCTGAGCATGGCATGGATCCTCTGGCTGGTGCTCTCAGGGGGTGAGTACCAAGGCATTGTCCTTGTTGGGGGGCTCCAATTCTGTCTGTGTGATGCAATTCGGGGTGGACTGCTGGCGACCGTTGGTGCTGTGTGTGTGGGTTTCCCACTGCTTTTTGCATGTGTTAGTGGCATTTTTAATATTGTGCACATGGCGGGCTTATGGTCCTTGCACATGCTCCATTGCATGTTCCTACCTTAGTGCCTTTAACGCACGCTGCAATAAAAGTGCAGTTAACATGTGCCTTCGGGCCACCGTGGTCTTAGCACCCACTGTTGTGATACTTGCCTTAATGCTTTTCTTCCAGGAAATGTTGTTTAGCCTGTAGCAAGCAAGATGCCTCATCTCTGGCTTCTGTCCTTGCATGGCTGAGTCAGCCATAGAGGGCCTACTCCCCCCTTTTTCAAACGGGGGATGCTGTTAGTCTGACCTTGCCTGCCTCAGAGCAGGAGGTGGCAGATAGCACTGCAGGTAAGGATATTCAGCTGGCCAGAGGCTCCGAAGACACTGCAGTAGGCCTCTCCCTGTTGTCTAGGGGATCAACAGCAATTATGCCCCCTAGTGTGGCGGGGTCATTTCCATGAAGAGAGCTTCAGGAATACGGCTTGTCTTCCCTGGGATGTTTCCTTTTACAGCAGGCCTGGTCATTCTGGTGTGGAAATTCAGATTCTGCGGTCTCTGGATTCCTTCCCTCCCATGCCCCAAGTGCAGTCTCTTGAGAGACTGAGAGTGGAAGCCCTGTTTGATTAATGGCTAAGCATCCCTGTTAAAGGGCACCCCTGAAGATGGAGATCATCTGGGATCTGTCTGAGGTTTGGACTGAGATGTTTGATGTGGATGAAGAAGTGCTCTTGCCGTCAAGAGGCTTGTGAGGAGGCTAATGTTATCCATCTGTTCCAGGAATAGGAACTGGAAGCATTCATCCCAGGGTCTTATCCACCATGAGCTTGGCGGATGCTCTAGACAGAGCAGGAACCGAAGAGGCATCCATTCTTACAAGGGTTGTGGAATCCACTGCTGTCTCCTGCTTCTGGAGGTGCTCAAGGGCCTGTTCCAGTCAGAGTGGGATTCCCCCAACTCCCCGCCTAAGGGTGTATAAGAAGATGCACGCTGTCCCAGAGAGGGGCTGCATTGTGTGGTTTGATAGTTCCAAGGTGGATGCACCAGTCACAGCAGTTACCAGACAGACCAACATTCCTGTGAAAGGCAAATTGACCTTGAAAGATACTAAGGACTGAAAGGTAGATTTTTTTTAAAGTTTATTTAACAGGTTTTATATACCGCTTTATCATTTGTGTTGCAGAACCAGTTCACTGCGGGGCTGCTATTCTTTAGTTGGTGGTATGTGCAGACATGTCATTTCGGGCCCTGCCCCGATAGATTCAGTCTCTTCCACCAGATGATTCTACCCCTCTTTTGAAGTCTGCTACGCCCTTCCTTTTTGATGCCATGTACAATCTGGTATGTCTAGCGCCCAGGCATTGTGTCCTGTCAATGGTGACATGACATTGGCTTGGCTTTGACATGGAGCTGCAGACTCCTCTTCCAAAGCTCGGTTGCCCATCTGCCTTAGAGGGGTGCTTCTGTTGGGTCATATTGGGAGAAGCAGGTAAAGGACCTGGGCAAGACAAAATCTTCCGCCTTCTGGAGGATAGGTCCAAGGGGCTTGTGTAGTGAGCAGGAGCTCCTTTTGACGGACTCCCAGGAGTTTCGGGAATTCCATCACTACTAGGCTGGAGATCCTTTCTTCCCCTTATGGACTTTAGGCTCATTGGCCCAGAGGCAGGCTTTGCCTTTTCTTTTAGGAATGGGGCTGGGTTACCAAGGATTTCTGGGTACTATATACCTTTCATTTCGACTATGTCCTGGAATGCAAAGAGCCAATTCCAGATGCTTTTGTCATCTCCCCTTGTGGGTCTGCGATCAAAAGTGCCACTGTACAGATCACCTTGGACAAGTTGCTGCATCTAAAGGCATTGGTGCCCACCCTCCTGGACAAGCAGGGCAAGGGCAGATACTCCATCTATTTGGTAGTGTCCAAAAAGGAAATGGTTCCTTCTAGCCCATTCTGGTCCTCAAGGAGGTCAACAACTACTTGTTTGTCCTGTGCTTCTGGATGGAAACCTTGTGCTGTGTGATTCAAGCAGCATGCTGAAGGGAATTCTTGACTTCTCTGGATATGTTTGAGTCATATTTTCATATCCCAGTCCAGGCAGATCAGCAAAAGTATTTGGCTCTCGCTAATCAGTTCACCTCCCTGTCTTACAGGCTGTCCACCATCCCAAGTAGGTTCTCCAGAGTCATGGTAGTGGTGGCTGCGACACAGAGATCTGTGCCTAACCATGTCTAGCTCTTCTGGCCCATTCCCTTTTAAGAGGCATCTCTGGAGGCATCCCGAGTGGTGACCTTTTTGTAAAACCTCAACCTGGTGATCAATCAGGGAAAGAGCCTGGAGTTCCTGGAGGCACGTTTTTCCTGCCAGAGGAGAAAGTCAAAAACTGTTGGGTTGCCTAGTGCTGTTCTGTGCGCAGCAGGCTCCTGGAGTCTGGGATTATCTTCTTCAGCTCCTCAGAATGATGGTGGTGACCACAGAGATAGTGCCATGGGTGCATGCTCAAATTCAGCCTCTCCAGCAGTCCTTGTTGACTCAGTGGTTCTTGGAGTTCGAACACAGGCATTTACTGCCAATGATGGTGAAGATCAGCCTGCGGTGTTAGCAGTTGCCCTATCGGATGGGTGTGCCACTAGACAATTTCTCCTGGATCCTGTGGACGGCTTATGCCAGCCTCTCGGGCTGGAGAGTCCATTGCCAAGACCATACGGCCCAGGGCCATTGGAACTACAGGGAAGCAGTATGGTCCATGAGCTGCCTCAAGGCAAGGGGCATCAGTTTGGCACTTCTGTGTTTCCAGCCCCAGGTCAAGGGCCAGGAGGTTCAAGTGTTTTCAGACAACACCACGGTGGTGGCTTATGTCAGTTGGCAAGGTGGCACGAGGAGTGCCAGGGTAGCTCTGGAGATGGCTCTCCTGTTTGCCTGGGCAGAGAAGATCCTCCTAGCCTTATCAGCTCAGCACTTTGCTGGGGTGGACAATGTGGAAACAGACTTCCTCAACCATCACTCTATGGATCCTGGAGAGTGGGAGTTGAGTCAGGAGGTGTTTTGGTTGATTCAGTGCCACTGGGGTTGTCCTGAAATGGATCTGATGGTGACCCGCTCCAATTCCAAGGTTTGCTGCTTCTTCAGTCGCCACCTTGAGGTGGGATCAGAGGCCATCAGTTCCCTGACCCAGCCTTGGCCAAGGCAATATCTGCTATACATGTTTCTTCCATGGTCCCTGGCAAGGCATGTGATTAGGCGTATAAAGCGCCACCAGGACAGGATTGGCTGAGGAGAGGGTGGTTTGAAGACCTGATGTGGCTCCTGAAGGCGCCTCTTCTGTTGCCTCCATCTTGGGGCCTATTGCGGCAGGGACCGATTTTTCCTGGAGGTCCCAGTTCTCTTCTTGTTTGCGGCTTGGCTTTTGAAAGAATACCGCTAGCACTTGAGGGCTACTCTCCAGCAGTGGCCTCCATTCTGCTTGGAGCCCAGAGGTGGTCTACCAAGCTAGCATAAGTGCGGATCTGGTGTCTCTTTGAGAAGTTAGCTACTGAGGTGGCCAAGGTGCCATATCTCTTGGCCTTCTATAGGATGGATTGGAGAAGGGCCTGTTCTCTTAGCTCCCTGAAAGTCCAGGTAGCAGCTTTGGCCTGTTTCTGAGATCCAGTGGCTGGTAAGTCTCTAGCCTTGCACTCTGTCTCGTGCTTTCTCCAAGGGGTTTGGCATCAGCGCCCTCCCCTCCAGTGTGGGATCCTTTCCTGGCTCTATGTCTAGTGCTCAAGGCCCTGATGATGGCACCCTTTTAGCTGTTGAAGCATGCTACTTTGAAGGATTTGACGGAGAAACAGTTGTCTTGGTTGCAATTGTTCCACAAGGTGGATTTGCAAGCTGTAGGCTCTGTCTTACTGAGATCTTTCTCTGTCCCTTTCAAAGGAGGCCGTTTATATTGGGCCTGTGCCTTCCTTCTTGTCTAACGTGCTTTCTCCCTTTCTTGTGAACCCGGTCGTCTGCCTTCATCATCCTCCTCTAAGGAGCAGTTTTGGGGGAAGGAAAAGGATCTTCATCTTGTGGATGTCCGGAGGGTGCGTCTCTAGGAACTTGGAGGTTACAAATTCCTTTCATAAGTTTGACCATCTTTTTGTGCTGTTTGCTGGCCCATGCAAGGGAGAAACCGTGGCTATTGGCTTTGGGGTGCGGATTAAGGAGGCCTTTGTCTCAGCGTATCTGTTATGGAACCGCCTGGTTCCGGAGGATTTACATGCCCATTCTACCCATGCGCAGGTGTACTCGTGGATGGAGCAGAGCTCGGTAGCTCCTGCAGACATTTGTTGGACAGCAATATGGGCATCACTTTCCTCTTTTGTCAAGCATTACCACTTGGATGTTCACATGAGGGCGGACACAGCCTTTGGATCAAGGGTTTTGCTAGTTGCTGTGTCATCTTCCCACCCAGTGGAGTTGTAACTCTAGTACATCCCGCTTGTCTGGACTGGTCTAGCAGGACCATGTGGAAGGTGACGCTTTACTTGGGAGTTAATATCCTTTCCTTGAGTCCTGCTAGACCAGTACAGGGCCCGCCCCTGGAACTGTATTGCTCTGTTATTCTGCTGCGGTACCCTTGGATCCTCTATGATTTTTATACTTGACGCCACGTCTACTGACAGACAGACTTGGGTTTATGCTTTCCTTTTCACAATTCTGTATTGTTGATCACTCATTGTTGCCCACGGTTGAGGTTGTGCGAGTCTTGCCATGTTTTTCCCATATGCTTTGGAACAAATCCTAAAGGGCCATCTGGTGGCTGAAAAGAATAGATGCATGGGAGTGAGGTCATTGAAATCTGGGCTTTTCATTGGTTCTTGGCTTCAGCAATCTGCTGGTAGGGGAGCACAACCCATTTGTCTGGATTGGTCTAGCAACACTCAAGGAAAGGACATTAACTGCTAAGTAAACTGTCACCTTCTCTGGACTCAGCTGAGAAATTGTTTTCTGTTTAACCTTACCCTAGGCCAGCTTGTACAAAAAAGATCTACAGCAGTGATTCCCAATCTGTGGCCCATGAACCCCTGGGGGGCCATGAGACCAATACAGAAGGTGTGCAGGATATGGGAAAGAAAAAACAGACTGGAGAGAGGGATAGAGACTAAGAATGTCGGGGACCCGCTGGAGGGGAGAGAGAGAGAGAGACTGACGGAGACAGAAGGAAAAGGGAGATTAGTAGGGAGAGGCTTGAGCTGAGGCGATAGATCAAGGAAGAGTAGTGAGGATGAACTAGAGTTAACCTGGATTTTCTAGAGGTTTAAAAAGGGTCCACATAAAAAAAAATGGGTTGTGAACCTCTGTTTTACAATGAGCTCTGTGTGTGCGCTAGACCCTCTTAATGTTGAGTCTGGATTTTATGGATTAGTTTCTCTGGAGTCAGTAGTAACTAGTTCATTCCTATTTGTTTTTTCAGGTGAATGGAATAGACTCTGTAAGAATCCCAATGTTGATTGTGAATTCAGTGAAGCGAAAAATCAAACGGCCCAAATGAGAAGCAGATGCAGCAGCTAATGAAGAGTCTATCAATGCAGATTCTTGATGTCATCTACCCTTGAGAAAGCCATCAAGATATGGCACAACAGAATTCTCCCCTCTGTTACCTTGGCATAAGAAGTCAAACTTTGACACTTTCTTGTAGAAGAGCTTTGTTCAGATTTCTGTTAGCCGTCATCAGTAGGTGTAAGAATCTAACAGGATCTCTCCATTTTGAATGTATCATTCAGTGTGCTACACAACCTTACTGTATGTCTAATAAAATCACTTGTCCTGAAAATTTTCTGTACTTTCTATTTTGGTGGAAAAAGAGGTAAACTGTAAGTTCCCTATGAACTTAACAGACCCAGTATATTATTTCCACCTAAAAACTGTTTGATATTTTCTGGTAATGTATCTCAGAAAGGGGGAATCGGGGTTGTACTTATGTCCAAATATGACAGAGAGAGAATTTGTGGCTTAGTTTCTGTACTGGCTGGCAAGTTCACAGCAGCGGAAGCCATGCTGCTGCTTTCTCACACTGTCTGGCTAACTTACTCATTTTTCAAATGTGTGTGAACAGTCTGCAGTTAAGCTGCCTCTTCTCCCAGAGTGGCGTCTGATTAAGTTTTGAGTCGGTGATAACCCTATGTAGAACTAAGGGTCAAACAATCAAATAAGTTGTATGTGATATCTTTTGATTGAACTAACAATGTCTCTTTGCTAAGCTTTGTTAAAGTTATCCATCAGATTAGTGATGAAGCAGTGCAGTTACACCGAGTTTAAATGGTACAAAATCTGTCTAGGTCTTAGTCTGTCTGCATGTAAGATAGATAGGGGATGATGACAGAAGTGATGAGACACCAACACTTAACCATTTAAGGGCTCTTTTCACCCATTGAGTCCTGTTGTATCAGTTTCAAAGTCTTTAATCATTCTGATTTCAAATGTTTTTCTGTTCCTGTGTGTTCTGGAATTTCTTTTCAGTACCTTCATAGAGAGGCATGCATGTGAGCTTTTATTTTGATATCTTTCCCTGGTGGGTAGCAGTAAGGTCCTCTGATATGTGCTGGCATAACTTGCATCGTGTCCTTCAAGGTTTTGTCCTGTTCAGAATTCTAGAAAATTTAGAGATAAGCCATCTGTGGATAGAGAAATGCCTATTTGCCTGAAATGTGACTCGCCGTGAACTACTGCAAAGGCCTGAATTAAATACATATAGCTAAATAAACACAATTCTGTTAGGAGTTTAATCCTTACACAATTTGTTTCAGGTTAGGTGGCTGGCAGAAGGTTAGAATGTGTGTGTGTGTGGGGGGGGTGTCCCCCAAGTACCCACCCGGGAAAGACATCAAAATAAAAGGATCACATTTATGCGACTCTATTACATTTTCTAGATTGGAACATGTACACTACATTCATAAAAGGATGCAGCATTGGTGAAGTAAGCCAGAAATTAAAGCCACATCAGTCTCCACAGACATACAATAAACTATTACAGAAAAAACAGAATGACAGCTCTGTGAAATAATATTTCTCAAATGAGGATCGCACCCGTAATGACCTTACACTAAAGATACTGAAAGGAAACTTCAGGAGCACACAGGAACAAAAACATTTGAAATTAGAACAATCAAAGATTTTGAAACTGATACAACAATCCTCAATGGGTCATCACTTTTGCCATCGTCCCCTTTCATTGAATGGTAATGACATTAAGACAGAGATGGAGTTTGTACCATTTAAACTCAGGGTAACTGAATTGCTTCATAACTAATCTGATAAAAAATAACTTTCATAAAGCTTACCAACTGCCTACACCTTGTTTGTTGACCCTTATTTCCACATAGGGTTGTCATAAGCTTTCAAAACCTTTAAGGCATTACTGTAAAAGATTTTCTTCTGATTCTATGTAAGCAGTAGTAATGTGTGGTTGTGTGTGTCATAAACTGTAATCCCTTGGGTTGGCACACAGTAGCCACAGCAGAAGATCTACCTGCAATGGCGCTAAGAGATAGATGAGACAATCAATAAAGAACATAGCACAATGGCTGAAACAGATTCCTGCCAGATGCTACCCAGGGGATCAGGATCATTTCTCTGGTTCCTACTGTGCCTGTTGAGGGTCCAAGTAGCAGAATGATTAAGAGAGAAAAAATAAGCCTTCAGGTCAGATTTTGTATAATTTGATCATTTTTCATGGGACAAACCATCTTAATATTTCCCACTTCCCCCCCCTCACCTCCTCCCACCCCACGGCTTCTTGCTCTGCTGGTATTTATCTATCAGCTTCTCTTGAATCTTCTCAGGGAGCTCTGGGTCTGTGAAGTGATCTGAAACAAGTAAACCCATAGCAGTCTCTCAGTGCAGATTATTCTTTTTCTTATCACTACAGCTGCCTGATTTCTGATGGAGTGTGCTGCAGGTTGGCCCATGCTGGATTCTGAACCATGCCCTGGATCTGTTTGCTTTCTGGCATGGCATTTCACTTTTGTCATAGGACTTTTTCTGTGTTCACATGTGTTCTATGAATTCATGACCAGTCAATAAAGCTCCTTAGATTGTAACCACAGAAACTTCAGGCAAGAATCTAATGGCCACTGTTAGGAGACTTCTTGTCAGTTTAGGGACAGGCTAAGCTAGTCCCAGAGTTATCCCACTCCATGCCTTTCATAATCCTGAACTGAAGGGGGGAGGAGGCTGTCTCTGATACTGCAGCACACACACAACAAAAACAACAACAGAGTGGCTGGACCTCTGTAAGGAACTAGATTGTGAGAGGAGACAGGAGAGCTCACCTGCAGCAAATTCACAAATATTCTCTGGTCTCTTCAGCAAGACTTCTCTGGGCAAAAGAAAAAGAAAGGTGGCTGTAAGCAAAGAAGGACAGAGCTTTGGCTGCTGGGATTTATTTAGTTTCTTAAAACGTATGTACCGCTTATCCTCATACATCTAGGCAATATACATGCTAAAACATACATGTGTTTGATGGACTTCATATACCTTCCTTATCATCCCTTCAGTCCAGTCCTGCACTTCTGGGTCGTGCACCTCTTTCAGCAGCTTGGAGACTGAGCATGTCATCTTTTGATGACACCAGCATTAATACAGCAAGGACCGCCCACCAGTTCCAGTATGCTCAGCCTCCAAGCAGCCGGAGGAGGTAGTGAGCCTGCATGCTGGACTCACTGAAGGGACAATTGAGGTTTAGGTAGTTTAGGCTATACTTATTCCTTGGGATTTAGTGTAGTGCAGGGTAGGTTACACAAAAAAAATAAATAAATAAACTTCCTGCAGAAGGAATGGAGAAGCCTCCCCCCCTCCACCTTGGTGAGTGGGGTGTGTGTGTGGAGGCACTCTTGCAAGCTGAGCATTTTGGCGGCTCCTGAACCTGTCAATGGGTGGAGGAGCCACCTAACTACTGCAGCGCAGGCAGCTTCAGCAGGAACAGAAAGAAGCTGACAGACAACCCCGGAGGCCCTCCCTTGCACCGAAGCGGCGATTGCTGGCTGAGCGCAAGGGAAGAAGAGCAGCTGAAGCGACACGCATGCAGAGGATCAGGACATTGTTAGCAGCTTCCTTGGAGGTACAGGATACTGAATTAAACCGAGAGGGTGGGGCATCCAGGCTCAGTCTGATCGGCGGGGGGCCTAACTGCATGGTAGGATTGTTGGGAACAGCACAGGAAGAGAGAAGGCGGGCTTTTTTTCTCTCGCTCTTTGTCTTTCATTTTCCCACTTGCTCGCGCGGCTCTGGGCTAGAGGCGGAGAAATTCTGATTCTTTTGAAGATATTAGCTTTGGCAATAATAACAACATAGTTGGTTGTATAAAAATAAATAAAAGATCAAAGGGAGGATTTAAGTGGGAAAAGCAGCCGGGCAGGTGCTAGTCTCGCTTAAATTCCCAATCAGAAGGGGGCTTCTTTTTCTTCTCTTCTTCTTTGCCTCGGTTAAGGCCACAGACAATTTAGGGACATCTCTCCGGTTTTTGGTTCCTATTATGCCAGCCAGAACACGGTGCTGTCTTGGATGTGGGCATCTGCCAAGAGTGTGTGCAGGAGGCCACCTCTATGGAACAGACCCTGGCGGACAGTGTAGGACATGAGAGGGCAGCCTCTATGTCGAGGGAGGCGCAGGACTCTGTGGCTGCCGGACTGATGCAGCAGGAGACAACTCCATGCCCCCCGGCCTCTCCCAGACCCTCTTCCTCTCAGAGCCTGGGTGAGGCAGGGGTCCCAGGTATATTCTCACCTGAATTTGTGCTCCTTCATCAGGCATTCGGCTTGCACTGGCACGGCCCGGTGGGAGGTCTCGCAGCGTTGGAGCACAGAGCCAAAAGGACAGAACCTTCTGCAGGGAGTGAGCCAGGAGCATTTCCTACAAAGAGACCCAGGCCCTCGGAGGAGGGTTAGGGACAGTCTCCATTGTCAGAAGGTCCAGAGGGAGAGGACCTGGACATTGAGCTAGAGGTGGACGACGAGTTGGAGGAAGGAGAGATCCCAGTATAGGACAAACAAGCACGGATTCTGTGGGTGTTCCACCGGGAGGAATTGCTGGCGCTCATCGTGGAATCCCTGAAGGCTCTTAATATGCCTATTGGTCTTCCCACAGAAGATGAGTCACTGGAAGACCCTTTATTACAAACAGTGTGGAAGACGCAGAAGTTTTTCCCAGTGCATAGAGTGGTTAGGCAGATGATTCAGGACAAATGGAATCTGCCGGAGGCTGGCCTTAAGGGGGTCACAGACTATGGCACATCTCTATCCACTGTCAGATCAGGACCGCGAGCTATTTCAGCCCCAAAAAGGTGGGCTCAGCAGTTACAAAGAAGACGACAATCCTGGTCGAAGGCAGTGCAGCACTCAAGGATGTCCAAGATAGGAAGTTGGACATCTTGTTAAAACAGGCCTTTGATATCAATGCCCTCTCGCTACAAGCTTCTATTTGTGGACCCTGGGTGGCTAAAGCCTGCCTCCGCTGGTCTCAGTGGGTTCAACAAAAAGGGGAGTCAGCTGATGACCAGACTAGGGAGGCAGCCAGATTAGAGTCAGGGGCAGCTTATCTGTCTGATATCCACTATGTTCTCAATCAAGGACTCTTGAAGAGCATGGTCTAAGTAGTAGTGGCTCACCACTATCTCTGGCTGTGTAACTGGGCGGCGAACAGTTCTTCCCAAGTACGACTGAGCAAGCTTCCCTTTTGAGGGAAACTGCTCTTTGGGGAGGACCTGGACCAATTGGTTAAGGACCTGGGAGAGTCCAAAGGTGGCCATCTACCCAAGGATAAGCTGAAGCAGAGCCACACCTCCCCCGTGCCCCAGGGTCAGAACGCAGGATTTCAGGTGTTTTCATGCAATATGCTCTATCTCTTTCCAGAAGGAAAGATTCTTCTCCAGTGGGCAGAGGTTTTGCCACCGCTTCATCCTCAGGACTCAAGAAACCCCAATGAAGTGAGGTGGAGGTGCAGCCTGTGGGAGGTTGGCTGCGGGAATTCTATCCTGCTCTGGGTCCAGATCACTTCCGACCAATGGGTGCTGGAGATCATTGAAGAGGGGTATGCCCTCGAGTTTCCTCGACCAGTCGACAACTCCTTTGTTTGGTCTCCCTGCACAGCATGAGCCAAAGAGGTGGCGGTCAGAGACACCCTAAATCGCCTTCTGCAGTTCAGGGCCATGGTGCTAGTCCCCCAAGACCAGTACAGCTGCGGTCGGTTCTCCATTTACTTTGTGATGCCAAAGAAGGGAGGCTCCTTCCACCCAATCCTAGATCTCAAGCGAGTGAACCGCTGCCTGCGAGTCCCGCATTTTCACATAGGAGCTTTGAGGTCTGTCATAGTAGCAGTCAGGACAGGGGCATTCCTGACATTTCTTGATTTAACAGAGGCGTATCTGCACATCCCCATATGGCCGAAGCATCAACAGTTCCTCTGCTTTGTGATACCAATGGGACATTTCCAGTTTCATGCATTGCCATTCGGTCTCACAACAGCACTGTGAATCTTCACCAAGGTCATGGTAGTAGTAGCGACAATGCTCTGCACGGAAGGTATCCTGGTCCATCCATACCTTGACGACTGGCTGATTCCAACAAAGTCCAGGGACAAAAGCAAACACGCAACTTCTTGGGTGGTACAGTTCTTCAAAGTCTAGGATGGGTGGTCAATGTGGCCAAGAGCCATCTGGTTCCGTCTCAGGAATTCAAGTACCTGAGAGCGTGCTTCGACACCTTTGTGGGGAGAGTCTTCCTGCCGGAACAACGCGCACAGGGGCTTTGAACCTTACAGCAACAGTTTCTGTGCAGGACGGAACCAATGGCCTGGTATTACTTACAGGTCCTAGGAACCATGGCAGTCACTCAAGCTGGTACCATGAGCAAGAACACACATGCGGCCTCTGCAGAGGGCTTTGCTCAGGTGGTGGTCGCAGACACATCCCTTGTTCCAGAAGCTCACCTGCCTACCAGCAGCCAGGCGTGCCCCCTTCCAGTGATGGCTTCACCCAGAGAATATGGATGGCAGTATGCCCCTCGAGTCGCTACCATGGATTCTGCTGATGACCAACATCAGTCTGTCCGGATGGGGAGCCCATTACGAAGGCCACATTGCTCAGAACCTCTGGTTGGTCGATCAACAGACTGGAAATGTATGTGGTGGTGTTGCCGCTCTGCAGTTTAGAGCCATGGCTGCAGGGGAAGGCGGTAAGGGTCCTTTCAGGCAATGCAACCATAGTAGCCTACACCAACTGCAAGGGGGACATGGGCAGCAAAGCCTTGGAGGAGGAGTCCGAAGGACTGCTAAACTGGGTGGAAGTCCACCTCCAGGCATTGTCAGCAGTGCACTTGGCAGGAGACAACAACGCGACGGTGGACTATTTAAGTCGAGTGCATGTGGATCCCGACGAGTGGGTGCTCAACCAAGAGGTATTCGCTCAAGTGGTCCGCCACTGGGGCACCCCAGTCATGGAACTGATGGCAACGTTCGAGACAGCCAAAGCGACCCACTTCTTCAGCAGGCAAAGAGAGAGGATGTCAGAGGGCCTAGATGCCCTAGTGCAAAAGTAGCCAACGGCCAACAGAGGGGCTTCTCTGTGTTCCCGCCCTGAGCTCTGATAGGCTAAGTCATGCAGAAGATCGAAGCCCATCGGGGGTTGGTGATTCTGATAGCTCTAGATTGGCCATGGCGCCCTTGGTATGCCAACCTGGTGTGGATCTGGCGGATTGCCTATGGTGTCTTCTGGCTCAAGTGGATTTGTTGATGCAGGGGCCGGTGCTCATGCCACAGATAGATTGATTCTCGCTTACGGCATGGCTCTTCAAAGGGCGGGATTGAAGAAAAAAGGCTACTCGGTCCTTGTGATTTCGACCTTGCTAAAGGCAAGGAGAAGGTCTACCTCTCTTGCCTATATTCAGGTCTGGTGTATCTTTGAGGCCTGGTTTGCTGAAAGGCAGGCTTGACCATCCATGGCTTCGATTCTGGACATCTTAGCATTCTTGCAGGCCGGTTTTGACAAGGGTCTGGCAGCTAGTTCCTTACGAGTGCAGCTGGTGGCAATTTCCTGCTATCGCAGAAAGGTCCATGGAGTAGTCCTGGGGACGCACCCGAATGTCAGAAGATTCCTGAGGGCAGTTTGCCACCTGCGCCCACCACGGAGGTCAATGGTACCTTTGTGGGATCTCAATTTGGAATTAGTGGCACTCGTGAAAGCCTTTTGAACCTTTGAACCAGGCTTCTCTGAAGGATTTGACTCTCAAGATGGTGTTTCTTGTAGCGATATGCTTTGCTCAGTACTGCATGATGTCGCCCGGACAGGCTCCGCAATTTGGAGGGAGGGGGATTTTCTTCTCTGGTGGGGGGAAGTTTAAAAGTTAGAAATTTCAGATGTAGAAGGTTTTGGTTCAAGTTTAACCCTTATTTGTTGCTCCTGTGAGTCTGCTTTATCAATAGGTTACTGGAGTTAGTGGGCGGTCCCTGCTGTATTAATGCTGGTGTCATCAAAAGATGACATGCTCAGTCTCCAAGCTGCTGGAAGAGGTACATTACCCAGAGGTACGGGACTAGACTGGAGTTCCTCAAGGAACAAAATTAGCAGGTAAGTCTAATTTCACCATCTTTCACGTACATAATTAGGGCTTCCAGTATAAGGTGTTTATATTTTGGAAATTTAGGGTTATATTTGAGGCAATTAGGTGCTTTCTCAGGTCAGAAAAATAGGGGCTTAATTGGTATATTCATAATGTGGAAAAAAATGGCACAAGTCTTGACTTTCCAGTGCCAGCCCTTTTTGGAAGCCCCAGAACTACCTCCCTTCGTGAATAATTATAGGAACAATGGAAAATGACACCATTTAATGCATGGTGAAGGGTTATGTGCAGCTTGAAGAACCCATTCTGCTCAGACACACTGAAATGTTATCTTCCAAGGTAAACCCAGCAGTCACACAGCCCTCCAAAATATGTTGTAGCAGTTAGGAAACAATTTCTTAATTGTTTTAATCAGTCTAGTCCTCTCTTCCCAAACTGCTGCTCTCATCCAACTAGCCTCCTCCCAGCATCCTATTCTTCCCTTTCACTCCCTCACCTCAATGCTGCAGGTTTGATCCAAGCATGTGGCAAGGGTGGTGGCGATTGTAGAGAGGGCTAGATAGGGTACTAGGCTCCCATGCAGAAAGGTTTAGAAGTTTGGAAAATATAAGCAGCTCAGAATGTATTGTCAGCAGTGCAGATGGATGTGTGTGACAATCAAGGTCAAATCTTGCAGAAGGAGCTAGACAGGAAAGCTTATGTTTTGTAGAAACTAGACAGAAGGCTTATGTTTGCAAAAAGCTTGTCATGATTAGAAGTGATCAATATGTTTGCGCATAGCTTGACCTGAAACATATAGATATAAATTAGCAAAGCACAAAGCAAAGCTTGACATAAGAAGATAAGGCAAAAAAAATTGTACAATGTGGCAGTTTTTGTAAATAAAAAGAAGTCTGCACACAGCAGAGAGGAGGGTGTTACAGGTGACTGCTCGAGTTTGTAGCCTTGTGATTGCCTCCCTAAAGTTTTAGCAGACTTGGTTATCATATTAGTGTGTTGTGTCTCCCTTTCTTCTCACTTGCACTGGGTCCAGAGTTAGGAGAAAAGGTCTGAGGAAGAATCCCTCTGTTGCCCCTAGCTAGGAGCCCGAACCTGCAACAGCAATGTGGCTGGACATTTCTGCAACTACAGCTCTAAGACACCAGTTGCAATGAGGAAAGCAACAGGATCAGTGCCTGTAGCTTTCGACTCTGATGTCACCTGGCTGTTACAGCAGTTGCCGGTTAAAATTATTAGAGCCCTATGGAAGAGGCAATTTTTCAGGCATTTTTTGTCAAAATCTGAAAACACCTCCAAAAGGTAAAATTGGGTTTTATCTGGGTTTTTTGGTTATAACTGAAAATTTCACTCAACGTGTAATCAAACTCTGGAATTTATTACCGGAGGATGTAGTAAAGGCTGTTAGTGTAGCTGGGTTTAAAAAAGGTTTGGACAAGTTCCTGGAGGAAAGGTCCATAAACCATTATTAAGAAGGGACCCAGGATATCAATGCTTGACCTAATACAAGCATTGCAGAACCTATGTCTTTTGGGGAAACTGCTAGGTATGTATGACCTAGATTGGCCACTGCCACAGGATACTGGGCTTGATGGACCTTGGTCTGACCCAGTATGGCATATCTTATGTTCTTATGTTCTTAAAAGCCCCATACATAACAAGGCAGCTTATAATACAAAACTAGAAAAGTAGAAAGGAACTACGAGCCATGAAAGGACAGAAGAGATTAAAGGGGCATGTTTACTAAAGTGCACTATGGTGAAATTAGGCCTTTCCAGCTAACTGACGTTCCTCGAGTACCTCCAGTCCAAACCTGACCTTTGGGTAGTCAAACCCCACCAGCAGCTTGGAGACTAAGCATGTCATCTTTTGATGACATCCTGTACTTAGGCTGCTGGCACCACCTATCAGCCGCCAGTAACCTATCAACATAGCAGACTCGCAGGAGCAACAAATAAGAAATTAATGTAGTCAAAAAGGCTACATTCCAAATCACCTTGTTAGAACCAGCCCCCCTCCCCAACCCTATCAGGGGACCTCCTCTCCCTAAAACGATGAAGCTTACCTGTCCACAACATGAAAAACAGCAAAGAACGGAACAGTCATGATAATTTTGTTCTGTTTGGGGGGCGGGGGGGTTTGCATTATGTAATCAAAAAGGAATGCAGCTCTCCTGCAGAGACTCCCATGCCTCTAACATCACATTCCCCGATGAGAGAACCCCCCCCCCCCTGGACTTCCTATGCAATGCTGACCATTATTCAGGGAGGGTTCTCGTAACAAGTAAGCAGGTAAGGTCTAATTTCACCTTCCTTAGCATCCCTCCAGTCCAGTCCCAACCTCTGGGATGTATCATAGCAGTACTAACGATGAGAAGGGCCCGCATGCCCAGCCTGCGATCTGATTTTCAAAATGGAGCAGTCCTCTTCAAATACCGCTATAACACCTGTTGGACATCCAAGAGGTGTAACTGCAGATCAGAGCCCTTTTCCGGCACCCCTGAGAATACCGGCAGAGTGTCCGACTGGTTTAAGTGAAAAAAGGAGAGTACCATAAACAGCACCACCTTCTCCTTTGAGACTGAGCAAAAAGTCTCCCTACATGACAGAGCTTGGAGTTCCAAAATTCTCCAGGCAGAACAAATTGCAACCAGAAACACCGTCTTGAGCAGCAAGTCCTTCAGAGTGCAGGACCCTAGAGGTTCAAATGGCTCTTCCGTTAACACTGATAACACCAGATCCAGGTCCCATGCAGGAACCATGGACCGCCATGGTGGATGAAGCTGCTTCACTGCTCACAGAAAAATGGACCACTTCCACATGAGCCCTTAATGACACCCCTTGGATCCTGCCACGGTTAACACATAATCACTGCCACATGCACCCTGAAGGAGCTACTTGCTAGGCCCTTCTCGAAATCTGACTGCAGGAAAACTAGCATCTCAGACACCGATTCCAGAAAAGGCTTGCATGAGCACTCTGCACATCAGGCCTCAAAAGATCCTCCACATTCAGATATACGACAGCGAGGTGGATCTCTTATGGACCTTCAACAGTCTAAATCACCAAAGTCAAATAGCCCCATTTCCTTAACCTAGCCCTCTCAAGAGCCATACCATAAGCGAGAATTGATCCACCTAAGGCATGAGAACCAGGCCCTGGGCCAACAGATCGGTCCTGAGCAGCAGATGCCACAGCCGATCTGCCATCAGTCGGACTCGGTCTGCATACCACTGCAGGGGCAATGAGAATGACCAACCCTTGGTGTCCTTTGATCCACTGTATCGCACGTCCAATGAGCACCCAAGAGGGAAAGACATAGTGTAGCCCTTCCTTAGGCCACCGCTAAACAAGGGCATCCAGGCCTTCCAACATTCTTTCCCTCCTCCTGCTAAAGAAGCAGTGCACCTTGGCCATTGCAAATGTCACCATTAGATCCATGATCCATGTGACCCACCGCCGCACTTTCTGCATGAAGACTGCACCACTGAGTGCCCATTCCCCTTGGTCCAAGTGAATACTATTTTGGTAATTGGCTGTCACATTCTTGGTTCCCACATGTGCCGCCGAAATGGTTTGTAGCTGGTCCTCCACCCATTCCAACAATGCTGCAGCCTTGCTTTCCAATCGCACGCTGCTCATGCCCCCTTGACAATTGATATATGCCGCCATAGTATCGTTATCTGAGAAGACCCAGACATGCTGCCGAAAGGGGTGGAAGTCCTGCAGAGCACGGAAGACCGCACGCATTTTCAGCCTGTTGATGGGTCAACCACTCTCCTCTTGCATCCACTGACCCTGAGGAATGTGGCCCTTGCAGTGAGCCCCCCAGCCACAGAGACTGGCATCCAACATCAGCGTAATCCAGTGTGATGATTCCAGGGGTATCCCAGCTGAGAGATTTTCGGGGCACAACCACCACCTGAAAGCCCTCCGGGTCACCTGTAGACAGGGCAATGGTTGCATCAGGGATGCTGTTGATGTGGAATTGTGCCCTCTGCAGCATCGACGTGTGGGTATGTACCCACAGGACCATCTCGATCATCGCCACTATGGTCCCTAACAGCTGGAGATAATGCCAAGTTGTCGGTGCCTGCATCCTGAGAAAACTATCGTACCAACTGCCACAGAGTCTACGCTCCCATGTACTCTAAGTCCTGTGATGACACCAGCTGATTCTGGACCCCGTTGATGACCTAGCCGAGACTTTGCAGAAACTTGACTACTCTCACTGTGGCTCAATCGTGCTCTCGTCTGGACTTGGTGCAAATGAGCCAGTTGTCGAGGATGGATGTATCAGAATCCTATCCTGGCAGAACACTGCTGCCACCACAACCATCACCTTGGTGAATGTATGGGAGGCTGTCGCAAGACCGAAAAGAAACACCCAAAACTGGAAGTGCACCATGGGCACCGCAAAGTGGAGAAACTGATGATGCTCCGGCCAAATGGGAATGTGCAAATGAGCTTCTGTGTGGTTGAGTTATGTCAGGAACTCCTCTTCTCTTACGGCCATAATGACGGATTGGAGGGTCTCCGTATAAAACCGGGGCACCCGCAGACACCAGTTCACATGCTTGAGATCGAGAATGGGCCAAAACAAGCTTTCCTTTTTGGGCACCATGAAATAAACAGAGTATCGACCGCAGACGCACTGGCCCTGGGGAACACGCACCATGACCCCCAACTCCAGTAGCCGCACAAGAGTGTCCCATACTACCTTGGCCTGGCCACATGCTTTGCATGGAGACCGCATGAAGGAGGGTGTGAGAAGCCTGGTGAACTCCAATGCATATTCCTCCTGGGTGACCTCTAAGACCTATTGATTGGACATAATCTGGACCCAGGCAGGGTAAAAGTCCCAGTGTTGACCTCCCATGGGCTACACCCCCGCCTGGGCCTCTCTAGTTTCATTATGCCTTCTTCGAGCCCGACGAGGAAGAGACGGAGAAGTATCCCTGCCCTGCTCCTCAAAACCCCCTACTACTACTATTGAACATTTGTATAGCGCTACAAAACATACACAGAACTGGACACATACATATAAAAGATGGTCCTGCTCATCAGAGCTTACAATCTAGTCAACACAGTAGCTGTAGACATAGAATATATCTAGGGGGAATGGTAAGAAATACAAAGGAGATCAGGTGAGTCAAGATCCGAAAGCGGCAGCGAAGAGGTGAGTTGTCAACCTGGATTTGAAAAGGATCAGAGAAGGTCCCTGAATACAGATTTGGGTACTTTGTTCCATGCATAAGGAGCAGCAAAGTGAAAGGAGTGAAGTCTGGAGTTAGCAATAAAAGAGAAGGCACAAAAAGAAACAATTTGCCATAACAGCAGAGTTCCCAAGGAGGGGTGTTGGGAGAGATAAGAGAGGAAAGGTAGTGAAGAGCTGCAGAGTGAATGCACTTATTAGTCAGCAGAAGTTTGAACCCCCGAAAAACCTGTCCTCAAGAATTAAAGCATCCCTTCTGGTAAGGCTCAAATTGCACGGCGCCGAAGCACCTGAAGTTATGCAACTGACCCCGTGCCGGTGCTGAGGAGCACGCTTGCTTCTGCTTGTCCTCAGGGAGGTGGCCCCCTTTTGATTCTCCCAAGTTCTTCACCAACTTCTCCAGCTGTTCTCCAAACAAGAGCTTACCCTTGAACGGTAGCTTACTTAACTTGGATTTAGAGGAAACATCTGCTGTCCAATTTCATAGCAAGAGGGTAGCAGTGCACCACCACTATGGAGGCTATGCTTTTTGAAAGAACTCAAGATCACAGAAGGCATCCACTAGATACACGGTCCTTGACTCCAGTCTGGCCACTGTTGCCGCAGGATCCTGAGACTCTTCTTTGGGCTCCAGAACCTCCTGCGCCCACCACAGGCAAGCCCTGGCCACAAACACTCTGAAAACTGACACCTGTAAAGATAGGGCATTAATATCAAATGCCTTCTTCAACAAGGTATCCAACTTCCTATCCTGCATATCCCGGAGTGCTGTACTGCCTTCTACCTGGATTGTGGTCTTCTTAGTCACAGCCGACACTGCAGTATCCACCTTAGGAGAACACAACATCTCCTGCTCCTGCAACGGGTAAAAACGTGTCATAGTCCTAGTCCCCCAAGACCAACTTCTGGGAGGTCCCACTCACCCTGGATCATCTGCTTAATCACCCAATGCAAGGGAAACACCCTTTGCGGTTTCCAGACTGCTTGAAACAGTGGGTCTTTCATCGTGCCCTCTTCCGGCAGTGTTATGAGCACTGCCAACTCCTCCCGGCGGAAAACGCGGACTATACAGGATTCCTCTTCCTGTGGGATCTCCAACGCCTCCGGCTCCACGTCCAACTCAACTTTCATGTCCAAGTCTCCTGGATCCTCTGAGTGAAAGGACCCTGTCTCCTCAAACGGGTCGTCTTCAAGCCTCCGCCTAATCAAGGCTGGCTTCTCATCCATCTTGTGCTCTATATCTGCTGCCGGCCTCTTTCTGCCCTGTTCAAGCACCAGGGAAGACCCTTCTGTCCCCTGCTGCTTCATGCAGAAGGCCTGATGCATGAGGAAGTTGAACTCGGAAGAAACATCCCCCTCCCCCAAAATACCCTTGCCCTCCCGCACCTGAGAGACAAGAGGGTCCTGGAGCAGCGTGCTCCTTGCTGTAGGGCTCTAACACCGGTGGGCCAGAACCTGACCCTCTGGGCCGGTGCCCCTGCCGCTACCACAGCCGAATATTGACCACTTTTGGAAAGGCCCGTAATGCCTTCTTGCAGATTTCTTTCCACTGTCTGAGCCTCCACTTCACAGCCACGGCAGAGACCTGCAGCCAACATGGTGCTACGCTGAGCCCTGCAACCATACATTGTGGCTTAGCAGGCATGGCTATGGTAGTGGGGAGGGAAGGCCCAGTTCTCCCTTCCAATCCCACTGCCAGCTCCATGTCTCTTCCTACCTTTTTTCTTCTGTTTTTTTTTTTTTAAATTATATGGAATTAAAAATAAAAACATAGAAGGCTTAACAAAAAAAAATAAAATCACAGGTAAAGATCCAGCATCTGTGGAGCCCTCCCCCCGCATCTTACAGCATGTGCCTTCCTCCATCCTGCTAGCAGGAAAGACTATAGAGAGAAGCCAAGTGGTTACAACAATCCAGCTGAACCATGAAAATGAAAGTGCTGGCTGCTACTGCCCCATGGTACCAAAAATAAACTCCTGCAATCATGCAATCCATCCTGCTCCTCCCGCCTCGTGCTCAGCCACCTTTATCGGCTTCAGCGCTAAGGCAGGAAACTGATAAGTGAGCCACAACGAGCCAACAAGCCTCTCTGATTCACTAGTGGCTCCTCACGCGATCATGAGTTCAGGAGCCGCTGCAGCTGTTTCCTTAGGACCTGGAAGCCTCCTCCTCCTTCAGCTAGAGAGCCCCTGGCCCGAACACTGTTCTGATGAGTTTTCTTTGACTAGCTTTGTCCAACAAGCCCAAAGTACAGGCAAATTCCCCCTGGAGAACCCCCAACTACCCAGGAAAGGGAAACAACAGTATAGCCAGCCAAAAGGAGAGAGAAATAACCAATTAAAAATAACAAAAGCTCCTTAGTTGCCCCTACAGTGAGTCCAGAACCCTGAGATCACCTGCTCCAGCAGCTTGGAGACTGAGCTTACTGGGGGCTGATAGGTGGTGCCTGTAGCCTAAGTACAATGATGTCATCAACAGATGACATGCTCAGTCTCCAAACTGCTGGTGGGGGTTGACTACCCAGAGATCGGGACTGGACTGGAGGGACGCTAAGGAACCGGTAGCGCAGAGTTTAGTGCACAGGTTGGGCCGCCATACTCAAAATCCCACACTGCCTGGACTGTACATGATGGGGCGGGACAGAGGAACACAGCTGTTGCTAGCACATTGCATAAGAACATAGGATATGCCATACTGGGTCAGAACAAGGTCCATCAAGCCCAGTATCCTGTTTCCAACAGTGACCAATCTAGGTCATATGTACCTAGCAATTTCCCCAAAAGACACAAGTTCCACAATGCTTGTACTGGGTCAAGCATTGATATCCTGGGTCCCTTCTTAATAATGGTTTATGGACCTTTCCTCCAGGAACTTGTCCAAACCTTTTTTAAACCCAGCTACACTAACAGCCTTTACTACATCCTCTGGTAACAAATTCCAGAGTTTGATTACACGTTGAGTGAAAAAATATTTTCTTTTATTAGTCTTAAATAGTTTACCCTGTAGCTTCATTGCATGTCCCCTAGTTTTCTATATTCTGATAACGTAAACAATCGATCTACGTTTACCCGTTCCACTCCGTTCTTTAATTTATAGACTTCTAGCATATCGCCCCTCAGCCGTCTCTTTTCCAGGTTAAAGAGCCCTAAACCTTTTAGTCTTTCTTCATAGAAGTATCCTTCCATCCCCTTTACCATTTTGGTGGCTCTTCTCTGAACCTTTTCTAATAACGCTATATCCTTTTTAAGATACAGCGACCAGAATTGCACACAATATTCTAGGTGCGGTCTCACCATGGAACGATACAGAGGCATTATAATATCTTTTGTTTTATTTTCCATTCCTTTCCTTATCATACCTAGCATTCTATTTGCTCTCTTGGCCGCCGCTGCACACTGGGCCGAGGGTTTTAACATGTTATCCACAATGACGCCTAAATCTTTTTCCTGGATGGTGGTTCCTAATGTGGAACCTTGCATTGGGTAACCATAGTTTGGGTTGTTCTTCCCTAGGTGCATAACTTTGCACTTATCCACATTAAATTTCATCTGCTATTTTGATGCCCAGTCTTCCAATTTATTGAGATCCTCTTGCAATTTTCCACAATCCTCTTGGGTTTTAACAACGTTAAATAGTTTTGTGTCATCTGCAAATTTGATAACCTCACTCGTTATTCCCTTTTCCAGGTCATTTATGAATATGTCAAAAAGCAGCGGACCCAGCACAGATCCCTGGGGTACACTACTATTCACCTTTTTCCATTGGGAAAACTGGCCATTTAGCCCTACCCTCTGCTTTCTATCTTTAAACCAGTTCCTGATCCACAATAGTACACTGCCTCCTATCCCATGACTCTTTAGTTCTGCCAAATGTCTCTGATGAGAGATCTTGTCAAAGGCTTTCTGAAAGTCCAGATCCACTATATCAACCGACTCACCTTTGTCCACCTGTTTATTCACACCTTCAAAAAAAACATAACAGATTAGTAAGACAAGATCTTCCTTATCTAAAGCCATGTTGGCTGTCTCCCATTAGGCCATGACTATCTACATGCTGAGTAATTTTATTCTTTATGATGGTTTCTACCATTTTTCCCGGTACTGACGTCAGGCTCACCGATCTGTAGTTTCCCGGATCTCCCCTGGAACCCTTTTTAAAAATTGGTGTTACATTGGCGATCCTCCAGTCTTCAGGTATTAGAGATGATTTTAATGATAGTTCACAGATTAGCAGGTCTGCAATCTCATATTTCAGTTCTTTCAACACCCTTGGATGTATACCATCCGGCCCAGGTGATTTGCTACTCTTCAGTTTATCTAATAGTTGTAATACATCTTCCCGATGTATCGATATTTCCTTCAGTTCTTCCACACCTTTAAATACCACTTCAGTCATGGGTAACATCCCTACATCTTCCTCAGTAAAGACCAAAGCAAAGAATTCATTCAGTCTCTCCGCTATCGCCTTGTCGCCTCTTAGTGCCCCTTTAACCCCTCTATCATCTAATGGACCAACTGACTCTCTCACAGGTTTTTTGCTACGAATGTACTTGAAAAAGTATTTATTTCATGTTTTTGCTTCTGCAGCAAGCTTCTTCTCAAATTCTCCCTTTGCCTGCCTTATCAATGCCTTGCATTTGATTTGCCAGTGCTTGTGCTGTTTCCAGGTTTCATCATTTGGCTCTTTTTTCCATTTCCTGAAAGATGCTTTTTTTGGCAACAGCCTCTCTGACCTCACCTTTAAACCATGCTGGCAGTTTTTTGGACTTCCTTCCACTTTTCTTAAAGCGTGAAATACAGCTGGTCTGGGCTTCCAAGATAGTATTTTTCAACAACACCCAAGCTTGATGTAAGTCTTTAACCTTTGCAACTGCTCCTTTTAGGGTTTTTTAAAACTATTTTCCTCATTTTATCATAGTCTCCCTTTCGAAAGTTAAAAGGAAGTACTGTGGATTTCCTCACTATCCCTCCTCTACTAATTAAATCAAACGTGATCATGCTATGATCACTATTGCCAAGTGGCCCCAACACCCTTATCTCTTGCACTAGATCTGGTGTTCCACTAAGGACTAGGTCTAATATGGCTTCCCCTCTGGTCGGTTCATGAACCAGCTGCTCCAAGAAGCAGTCATTTATTTCATCTAGGAACTTTATCTTCCTAGCATGTCCTGCTGTGACACTGACCCAGTCGATACCAGGGTAATTGAAATCACTCATTATTACTGCGCTGTAACGTTTGTTAGCTTCCTTGATTTCTTTGAGCATTTCATCATCCATTTGTTCATTCTGGCCAGGGGGTCGATAGTACACCCCCACTGCCATCGCCTTCCCCTTTTTACATGGAATTTCAATCCATAGCTACTGTAGGCATTAGTAGCCCACACTAATCACATTTGCTGCACTTATCACCACCTCAATAGGTGGCGTTAGGTATGCTCGTGTGGCAGTTAGCATGGAATAGCATCTTGGATCTGTGCTTACTGCAAGGGAACAGACGCACACACCCCTTGAAGTTAGCACGGACCCCCTATTCTGCTAATGTGTCCCACAAGTGCAGTACAGGCGCAGCCTTTAGGAAACATGCTCCCCAAGAGAAGTAATCAGAGGAGATAGCATATGAAAGTAATGAGACAGAATAGGACATACCAGGCATCCCGGGTCCGCCCATAATCAAACATATCCAACTAAAAACTACAAACAGAATATTCAGTAAAATAAATTAAAAAACATCAATATCTTAGCCATTCATGCTAATCAAAAGCTACTATAAATAACAGTGCCTTCATTTTTTTTGCAAAATATTAAATATGGTTCTTCGTGATGAACATAAAGCGGCAGCTTATTTCAAAACATTGAACCTACCACAGAAAATAGCAGCCAGTTTCACTACGTTAGCCACTTCAAATAATTCTTACTGGCTAGATCTTAATGACTGTATTGTTCTGTAAACACTCAAAACATTGCACATTTAATTGTTAATCATTTTATGCCAGATTTTCTAGATCAGGCACAGGCATTTCACTTGTACCATATATTTGATAAGTTGCCAATACAGGTTCATTAAAGTTGTCAAAATACGACCATATTTCCTACTAACTGAAATAATTCTGGCTGCCAAATTTTTAATCATTTGAACGACTTCAAAAATACATCAGGCAAATCCATGTACCGCATCTTGTGATAACTGACCTACCACCAGATCTCTATCAGGAACCTTCTTATAAAAAATGGAGTGGTTAGAGCAACTGCCTAATACCCAGAAGATCAAGGGTTCAATTCCCACTGGCACTCCTTGTGACTTTTGGGCAAGTCACTTTACCCTCCATTGCCTCAGAAGAAAAGGCAGGCAATCTACTTCCGGTGATACATTGCCAAGAAAACCCAGAGGTAGCTGGGTCGCTATGAGTCAACACCAACTTGATGGCACTAAAAAAAAAAATCAAATTTTAATAAACTATAATCTGTGTGGGGGAGTAGAACAACAGAACCAGCCTTCTAAAATGTGATGGATCATTAAACTTATGCAATCGTTGAACAAACGATGTGAAGAGAGAGATCATTAGAGAAAGACATCATGCTTGACAAGGTTGAAGGTCAGTGCAAAAGAGGAAGGCCTGCAATGACATGGATCGATACAATAACAGCATCTATGGATGCAACTTTATCAACAATGAGCCACCTAACTGAAGACCGAACACAGTTTAGAACAGCTATCCAGAAGGTCACCATGAGTTGACACTGACTCAATGGCAGTTAACAACAACAATCATTGAACAAAGTGTAATTTAAAAAATTAAACACAAAGAACCTTACTAATTTGTAATTGCACTAATGAATGAGCATAGATAATCCACCTCCATACTTACCAATGTAAAATGCTGGGCCAAGGTCATAGTATCCAGAAATGTGTATACATTCTGTTTCTGTATACTATCACTACCATCTTAGTAATATGTATTCAGAAGCTGTTTTCACAAAACCAAGTAAGAATCTGAGAACACTCACTCGTTAATGGTGTCTTAGAAATAAATAAATGCCATAGGGGAACAAAAAGTAAGATAGTTGTTTATGATCGGAGCTGTGTCCCGCCAATCCAGTTCAGAAGTGTGGGTTTATGCACTCCTACCAGCAAATGGAGACCGAACACTGGTTTTATGAAGTCACTGTATAAGGGTCCTGTGCAGCCCTCATCTCTTCAGTATTTCTCAGTCCCCAGCAGAAAGAGGTTGTTTAAACCTGTGCAGTCTGAAGTGGATTGGAGAAGAGGATGAGTGGGTTTTTGGGGCATAGCACCTTGTCCAACTATTCTAATCTGCTCTAATCTCTTTAACAATACAACCAACAAGACTGTATCAAATACCACAGATATCATCATTGATTAAGTAAGCTGTATACATGGCTTCCAGTCCTGCATTATTGAGTTTAACAATGATATTACCAAAGTCTCAGGGCTATGTGCAGCCCTGCTGCCATAGATCCAATAATTGCACTTCTGGTAACATTTGCATCCAACTGATATACAAAACTTGTTTGATAAGCTTGCTCAAAAAAGACCAACTAGAAAGTGGTCTATAATTGCTAAAATCATCATGGTAGGGACGGTTTCTTATGTATTAGATGGACTGATGACAATGGCTTTAACTCCTCAGACATGACACGTTCAGTTAATGAAGCAACAATTAAACCTTTTGCAAACAGTGTGCTAAAACACATGCTAACATTTCTCTCAAAAACTTCACGTGCCGTTGAGATAGAATTTAGTGGACAGGCCACGGTCCTCAGAGCTTCAATAGTTGATATTATTGATGATGTAACCGCTTCAAAAGAAGCCTATTGTGCTGTAGAAGAAACCGAGTCATTATTTCTGACTTCGAAGTCTTAGTACAAAATCATTCACAAAACCTTGGATTGAAATCGTTTGCCTGATCTTCCACTGGCATTTGAGCCTGTTCATCTAATCACTGATTGCTGTTCCTAATACTACCAACAACAGAGGCTGGTCCCACTGCTTGAGAAAGTGCTTTTTTTTTTTCCATTCTGTGACTATTTATTTTTATTTATTTAGACAGTTTTGTATACCGCCTTATCCTTCAATCAAAGCAGACACAACACAATTGGGGGATACATTTAACATGCGGGGATATGAGACACATACACTAATACTTACAGGGAACATGGGCAATGGAGGGTTAAGTGGCTTGCCCAAGACCACAAGGAGCATCTGTGGGACTAGAAACCCCAGTCCTTCTGGCCCAAGGTTGCTGTCCTCTAGTGGGATTTGAACCCCCAACCTTCCAGCCTGAAGTACCTTGCCCCAACCACTAGGCCACTCCTCCCTCTTGTTATCCAACTGCTCTTTGTATTCTCATAATGATGAAGATAAATATGTTTAATCTCTTCTCATCAAGTTTTGCTCCTGCAGATGGGACATAAAGCTCCCAGGCAAACTGCAGGAAAAAATCTGTCATGCTAGTCAAAGATGGGGGGTGGGGGGGGGGCAGATACCTGATGAAGCCAGTCAGCAGAAGCTCCACTTCGGGATGAGACCTGAGATATTTTTCATTGTCCACACGACTCTTTATCTGTGAGAGAGATGGGGGGAGGCGGGGGATTAGCTTTAGTAATAGGAGGTGGTGCTGGTGGTGGTGAAAGCACCCTATGCACAGGTGCATCTACCCCCTTCCTCATCACCTGCAACTCTCCCTCTGACCTCTCCCCCACTTGTATCTTCTCTCTTTCTCCCCAAGTACCTGCTGCTCCGACCTTCCTCCATCTGTATCTCTCTCTCAACCCCACTCCACCTCTCCCATAACACATGCTGCTTCCTCAGTCTCTCCCCCTCTCCCTTGCCTTTTGCTCAGCCACCTCATCAATCCAGGGCCAACTCTACCCATTAGGTGAAATAGATGGTCACTCAGAGCACCAACCTTTCAAGGGTGGCTCATTACTGCTGCTGTCCCTTCTCTTTGGGACCTGCAATGACATTAAAACAGCAATGCAGCACTTAACCAAAGCCTCTGAGATGTGTGCTTTGACTAGCTGCTTCTGGATGGAAGTCTGCATTGGAGGAGGCAGAAATTGCTAGTCAAACACAGCACCAACAGCACATAGCGTTGGAAGCTTTGAGCAACCCTCCCCCTCCTCCTACCCCTCCCCCTCCTCCTCCTCCCCCTCCCCCTCCTCCTCCTCCCCCCCTCCCACTCCTAATCCTACCCCCTCCCCCCTCTCCATCCTCCTCCCTCCCCCCTCCCCCTCCTCCTACCTCCCCCCTCATCCTCCTCCTCCTCCCCCTCTCCTACCCCCCTCCCCCTCTCCTCCCCTCCTCCCCCCTCCTCCCCTCCCTCCCCCTCCTCCCCTCCTCCTCCTCCCCCTCCCCTCCTCCTCCTCCCCCTCCCCCTCCTCCTCCTCCCCCCTCCCCCCTCCCCTCCCCCCCCTCCCCCTCCTTCCCCCTCCCTCCTCCCTCCTCCCCCCTCCCCTCCTCCTCCCCCTCCTCCCCTCCCCCTCCCCCCCTCCTCCCCTCCCCCTCCCCCTCCCCCTCCCCCCTCCCCTCCCCCCTCCTCCCACCTCCTCCTCCCCTCCCCCCCCCTCCTCCTCCTCTCCCTCCTCCTCCTCCTCCCCCCCCCTCCTCCCCTCCTCCCCCCCTCCTCCTCCTCCCCCCCTCTCCCCCTCCTCCTCCCCCTCCCCTCCTCCCCCTCCCCTCTCCCCCTCCCCCCTCCCCCCTCCCCCTCCCCCCTCCCCCCTCCCCCCCTCCTCCTCCCCCTTCCCCCCCCCCCCCCTCCTCCTCCTCCCCCTTCCCCCCCTCCCCCCCCCCCCCTCCTCCCCCTCCCCCTCCTCTGCCTCCTCCCCCCCACCCCCCTCCTCCTCCCCCTCCTCTCCTCCCTCCCTCTCCTCCTCCCCCCCATCTCTCCCCCCCTCCTCCCCCCCTCCTCCTCCCTCCCTCCCTCCCCCCCCATCTCTACCCTCCCCCCTTCTCTCCCCCTCTCCTCTACCCCCCTCGCCCCACACCTTCCCCATCTCTCCCCCTCCCCTCTCCACACCTTCCCCCATCTCTCCCCCTCTCCTCCACCCCCCTCTTCCCACACCCTTCCCCCATCTCTCCTCCACCCCCTCTCCCCCCACCTCCCCCCCATCTCTCCCCCTCTCCTCCTCCACCCCCTCTCATAAGAACATAAGATATGCCATACTGGGTCAGACCAAGGTCCATCAAGCCCAGTATTCTGTTTCCAACAGTGGCCAAACTAGGTCATATGTACCTAGCAGTTTCCCCAAGAGACACAAGTTCCACAATGCTTGTACTGGGTCAAGCATTGATATCTTCGGTCACTTCTTAATAATGGTTTATGGACCTTTCCTCCAGGAACTTGTCCAAACCTTTTTTAAACCCAGCTACACCCCTCTCCCCACACCTTCCCCAATCTCTCCCCCTCTCCTCCACCCCCTCTCCCCACACCTTCCCCCATCTCTCCCCCTCCCCTCTCCCCTCCCCCCTTCCCCATCTCTCCCCCTCTCCTCCACCCCCCTATCCCCACACCTTCCCCCATCTCTCCCCCCTCTCCTCTCCCCTCCCCACACCTTCCCCCATCTCTCCCCCTCTCCTCCACACCCCTATCCCCACACCTTCCCCCATCTCTCCCCACCCCACCTTCCACCGTCTCTCCCCTCTCCTTCACCCCCTCTCCCCACACCTTCCCCCATCCCTCCCCTCTGCCTCTCCCCCTCCCCTCCCCTCCGCCTCTCCCCCTCCCCTCCCCTCCGCCTCTCCCCCTCCCCTCCCCTCCTCACCACCCCCTCTTCCCCTTCTTCTCCCCCTCCGCCCCTTCTTCTTCTCCCCCCTCCGTCCCTTCTCCCCCTCTTTCCCCCTTCTTCTCCCCCCCTTCCCACCACACCTCTCCCTATGTCCTCCTATCCCATCTCCCCCCGCCCCACTCCGCACCTCCACTTATCTCCCCCATCACCTCCCTCCTCCCCATCCCCACCTATAGCTTCCTGCCTTCCTCAGTCCCTCGTTCTCGGCACTTGCGCAGATGTCCTCCCGCTTCTTCAGTACCTGTAGCTGTCTCCCACCTGCAGTTTCCCTCTTTCCTCACCCAGTATTACCTGTTGCTCCCTCAATCGCTCGCGCTGCTCCCGGTTCAACGCCTCCCTATCCGCTCTCTCCATGCTGGAGTCTGTTACCAGGGAGACCGAGGCCCCGCCCCTCACACGGAAACAGAGGGAGCATGTGATCCGTCCGCGCGACCACTCTTTACGAAGAGGCAAAGTCACGTGACCCCGAGGAGGTGGGCGGGGTCGTCGAGTAGCTGCTGCCTTCGCAGAGCTCTGAGTAGGCGGCTGGAGCCGGGGTGCAGTGGCTGAGACTACTACTTATTATTATTTGTATAGCGCTACAAGGCTGCTCGGATGCAGCCTCAGTTGCTCTGTTTCCAGATCCGAAATGGCATTTTTCAAGCATCGGACAGGAATGACTCCGAAAAGATCAGCCACCGACTTGCACGCCAGAAACCTTTAAGAGGTTTTCTCCTTGCAGTGCAAGATGGTTTTCTTTAATCAAAACTTGTTCTAATAATGCCACTAGGCTGCGGTTCTTTAGGTTCTGCTTTTATTGTCTCGTTCTGCAAGCTCTCCCTAGCTGACCATCCAACAACCCGGAAAAATATTTCCTTAAATAAAAAGAGAAACAAAAAGGAAAATAAGGTTACCTTTTACTAAACTAGATACATTTGCAGACTAGCTTTCGAAGATTAAAACCTTCTTCGCCAGATCAGTGAGGAAGAAGAAGCTTTTAACCTTCAAAAGTTTGTCTACAAAAGTATTGTTAAGTGCCGTCACGTTAGTTCAATAAAAGGAATCGTCTTATTTTTCTTTTTATTTCTCATTTTATTTAGCTATCATTATAGTGGACTAACACTGCTTCTATATTTCTTTAAGAAACGCAAATACTGACTTTCCTTGCCATACTTGGCTTTTTCTTTTTAGTTGAAGCTTGGAAGATGCCAAGAACGGTTCGTTTTTCTGCTGGCTTCAGTTTATCCCACTTCCCTGCATAGACTATTAAATAAAATACTGTTAATTTTGTTATTTATATTCAGTTCAAAATGAGTTACTCAGAGGTCCTACAATCTAGTTTGTTCCTGAGGCAATAGCGAGGTAAATTTTTATATTCATACCATAATTTTGCATGGATTACAGGAGAATATAAGTAATATTTAAAAAACAAACACAACCAAGGACTACTGTATAATAATCCTACCCAGATAGATGGTTAGAAACACAAGTAGCTCAGCCTCGGACCATCAGAATCACTTGTTGAACTGAGGACAAACACAGTCAACTTATTTGGAGTCAAATGCCAAGTGAAAAAATGCAATCGTCACTTATGGTCACTTCCAGAGTGTGAAATGATTGCTCAGCATACACACCATAACACTCCACCAAACTCTTAACAGATTTTATAGCAGAAATTCACAAATTCAAAAAACAAAATTAAGAAAAGGAGAAAAACAGGTCTCAGAACCATTGGGGTCAAATATAAATTACATTAAATGTACATCAGCGAACTGAAAAGAACTCTTTTTTCTATATTAGTAATCTTTTAGCTTCTCCACAGCTTGCTCAATCTTTTAACTCTTGGTTTAACTTCAACAGCTCTTAGTTTCACTTCAACAACACTCATTCATGAACTCGTGGCTACTTAACTTAGTTTCGGTAGCACTTGTTCAAAATTCAGGTACCCAGCAATCTCAGGCCACAGGTTTACACCCTAATGCCCGTCACGACGTCCAAATGGTGTTTCGCCTATTGCTTCTTCAGGGGGTTATGCGTCTGAAAAATAACACTATGAAGAGAACAAAAATGTAAAAACTATAAAGACTGCAACAGCAAGCATACCTTATACCATCCCTTAACTACATACTCCACCAATTCTATGAATCCCTTAATCAAAAATATTAACATACCTATACCCCTTACTCCGTATAGCGAACTCACATATCTTAAATCTTCACCAGACCATTCAAACCAAAAAAATGCCACACATGCGACTGGAGTCCCTGCCAGAGCTCTTAAAGGGAACCAAACTTATTGTCAGATCAATTATGAAAGAACACCTATGTCTTCAACAACATTCTTTCCTATCACAGGCACCCCTTTCACACTCCTCACATACACATACCCCAATCAATGTGTGAATTTAGCCCTCCCGGAAATACTGTGAAAAATCCACCTCTGTTCACAAACAATTAAATTCTGCTTTTTACTCAGTTTCTATCTTCTCACAGATTGGCTCGGAACCACCACTGCCTACTCCCCCACCTACAGTTTTATCCCCATCCTCAAAAACCATGGAAAGCAATGGGCAGGCAACCCCTTTCAGTATTCGACTAGGGAAGCGCACATCCGACACTCCCACCTGATCCACATTGCAATACAGCAATCCAGCAACCTGAAGCAACACAAACCATCGCCCTCACAAAGCCTAAAATGTGCCCTTATAAATGCTCGATCAATTCGGAAGAAATGGCCTGTAATCCTAGACATAGTTACCCTCCATGATCTTGATGCTCTCATGATCACCGAAACATGGTTATCTAAAGAGGACAATGTCCTTATCAACCAACTCATTCCACCAAACTTCACTATACACACAACCCACAGAGAAAACAAGAAAGGAGGAGGAGCACTCATACTCACCAAGTCTGAACTCCTCTTCAACATGACCAACTCCCATAGCACAAACAATCTGGACATAATCACCATAGCCAATAAACAATGCTCCATAAACCTGGTATACAGAGCCCCCTCGAGCTCCCCAGACGATCTGCCCACTATAAGGGATCTGGCCGCGAACACCAACAACCCCAACACTCCCAACTGGATCATGGGAGACCTGAACCTCCCATCACTACAACAAAACCAATCCTCATCACTCCTCAATGCCATCGAAAATCTTGGTTATAAACAAATGATCACTGAACCCACTCATACCAAAGGAAACATTCTTGACATGGTATTTGCCCCACACCATTTCTCTAAGCAAAACAGCAACATTGTAGAATCAATCACCGATGTCCCATGGTCTGACCATAAAATTATAAACCTACGAATCCCCCTGAACAACAGTCATAATATGAACACCAGCAAACTCGCCAATACATCCAGAGTAACACGGGGCTTTCGACCTTTCAACAGAGAACTTATTCTGTCAAGTACCCAACCAATCCTCAACAACACGTCACTCAACCTTGACGAGTCAATCACTGCCTGGAACAACAGCCTCACGCTGTTGCTCAACTACCAAACAAAAGACCTTTTCAGGGAAAAAGAACCTCTGCTCCATGGTTTTCCCCGGAACTACGGGCCTCTCTTACTCACCTACGAAGGCTAGAAAAACGCTGGCGCCGCACACTAGCCACCGATGACCACGAAGCCTACATACTTCACCTCTCAACTCACCGCGAGGCAATCGCAGCCAGAAAGAAGCAATACCACTCAGATATGCTCAAGAGATCTTTGAACAAACCTCGTGACCTTTTCAACCTGGTTAAGTCACTATCAAAGGAACCATCCTCTGAACAAAATAATGATATTCACCCGCAAGAATTCGCTGATTACTTGCAATCAAAACTCCTACAGACAGATGAACTCTCAAAAAACAATATACAAGAAACAACCTGCCCAACATCCCTATCCTCACTTAACACGCCTTCTTCCAAACACATTGAAGACACCATCTCCTCACTCAACACGACCACTGCACAAACCGATCCCTGCCCAGCCTTTTGGATTAAGGATCTGCGGTGTGACTTTAGCACCTTCATGCAAGAATCATGAACCTCTCCTTCACTACTGGCTCCTTCCCATCTGCATTAAAACTCACATCCATCAGGCCACTGCTAAAAAACGCTAAACTAGACCCAAACGGCCAGACTCATACAGGCCTATAGCCAGTATCCCCCTCTTAGCAAAGATCTTTGAGAAAGAGGCACAGCGCCAAATCCAAGACCACATAGACTCCACAGCCCCTCTAGACTATTCTCAACACGGATTCAGAGAATTCCACGGCGTGGAGACACTGCTTACCACCCTCTTCAATGATGTTCTCAATACCATAGACAACATCCGACAAGGCGTTGTGCTAATCTTCTTGGATATAGCAGCAGCGTTTGACTCGGTAAATCACGAGATTCTCCTCGTTCGACTGAAGAAAAAAGGCATCTGCAACTCAGCACTTGAATGGTGTAAATCATACCTCGACACCAGGATGCAATACGTCAAATCCGCAACAGGAGAATCAAAACTTTTCCACCAAAGACAAGGCGTTCCGCAGGGGTCCTCACTTTCATCCCTCTTGTTCAACGTCTATATGCAGCCTATCTGCAATATCATCAGGTCCTTCAATGTGAAATGTATGATATACGCCGACGATATCCTACTCTACATGCCATTTTCCACAATGCAAATGGACTTATTGCCTATAACTAACTGCTTCGATGCAGTCTCACAATGGCTCCTGTCACAGAACCTCCGCATTCAGCATAAGAAAACTGAGGTTCTCTTTATCACAAGAGACCCCAACTTCACCCCACCACCACATATAAGTGTCAAGGGAGCTGACCTAGGCACCAAGGATACAATAAAATACCTCGGAGTCACACTAGACCATAGACTCGACATGAAATCACAGATAAACATATCGTAAAATCTGTATACTTCAAAATACGCACCCTCAGACACCTGCGTCCCCTACTAGACCACGAAGACTTCAGAACCATCTACCAAGCTCTGATACACTGCCGCATTTCGACTTCGTTCCATTCTACAAGGACTACCACAATCCACCATAAGCTCCTTGCAGCTCGCAATGAACACCGCTGCCAGGGTTCTTCTAGGAGCGGCCAGAAGTGAACACATCACCCCTATCCTCAAACAACTCCATTGGCTCCCTATATACGGAAGACTTACATTCCAAAACCCTCATTCTCACATTTAAAGGCCTTAAATGGTTTATCGTCCACATCACTCACCGCACTCATCCAATCCATTTCCATCAAATAGAAATAGGAGACAGGCAGCATTAAACTCACTAACCAACCCCAAAGGCTATTACAACGTGCAGCCTATCAACATCAACAGAGCTTTCATGTTTAGCGCACCAAAATACTGGAATTCTCTCTCCCACCTGATCTACGTGCCATAACCGACCTAACCCTTTCAGAAAAGCCCTTAAACTGCACCTTTTCATCAAATACTACCCCACATGAACCGTAACATAACAACCTCACCCTAGCACATTCCACAATATCCCTCTTGTCCCAAGCACCCCTGCTAATTCTATGTAAATAGTTTGAGCATGTTATCTAGCTAATAGATTATATACTCCATGTAAATAGTTACCCCCATGTTATCCAAGTTTGATACTCCTGTTATATGTAATACCAAACAGCCTGTTGTTCTGGTTTCTTTCTGTTATTTGTAAACCGCGCTGATGTCAAAGAGTGCGGTATATAAGAAGTTGAAATAAATAAATAAATAAATAAATTACCCCGCCACTAACTAGTCTATCAATACAGAAAAACTGTAATTCAGCAAATATATGTCTCTGCTCCAAGCAGTGTTGTACAATCATGGCTTCTCTTCGCCCACATCATAATCTGCTTCTGTGCTCTTCCATTCTGTATTTTAAATGAACATACAGTTTTACCTATACATAATAATCCGCAAGGACAATGTATGCCATAAACCACAAAACTGGAATCGCACGATGTGTGTCTCTTCAAACTATACTCCCTGCACCCATATGAAAATTTTGTAACCTCCAATGAAATTGAGCAAATAGAACAACTCCCACATATCCAATGACCTGGCAGTAATTCCTGAGCAGGACTCAATATTTCTTTTAAATTTTGGTTCCTTGACCAGACACATCGGGGTCATTTACCCATTAGCCCTGGAACTGCCTGCATAATGTTGGCATGTTTATTCATAATACATTGAATTCGAGAGCTCATTGGGGAAAACCGGAAGATAAAGTTCACACATGCATCATCCTCATATTGAATTCTACTAGTGCAGGGTTGAAGAAGCTAATCTCTATTGTTATATAATGCTCGTCGATAGGCCCTATCCACTATCTTACTCGGGTAACCTCTTGCTCTAAAGTCTGCCTTTAAACTCTGGGACTTAACCTTAAAATCAACTTTTGAAAACCAATTCCTTCGAAAACGTATGAACTGTGAAAAAGGCAATCCCTCCATTCATTTTACGGGATGGGCACTAGAAAAGTATAAAAAGGTATTTCTGTCAATGCTTTTCTTGTAGACAGTAGCATCCCATCCATGGGCTTGTCTAACCACTTGAACATCTGAAAAATCAATCTTATCAGCATGAAAAAATGGGCTTTAACCTTGAAGCACAACAACTTGCACTCCAGCATCATAGCTTGGGAAGGGGATACACAATTCTTCAGAGGTGGGGAGTGAGGAAGAGTAAGCAGAGCAGGTTCAGCACAGGGGGAATAAGGAAAACTTGAGGGGACCCAGAAAGCCTGCAAATCTAGATCTGCTGGTTAGTGGACTCAGGAATGCTTCAAGAGCAGTTGGTATCAGGGGTCCCGTTGCTTTCTCCATGTGCGTGCAACTGACTGCATGGATGTTTCTATGTATGTGCATATTTGTTCATATCTGTATATACCTGTGTGTCTATGCAGCAGATTCATGTCTGTGCACACATGTTAGCTGCCATGCATGGGATGATTTGCCTCTGGTCTTGCTCTACCTTTTGTCCTGCGGAACTTGTTTGCCTCATTTCTTCCCACTGCCAATTCTGTATATTTACTGTTTGGGGGATTATAACCCCTAATATTTGAACCAGAAACTGAGCCACTCAGCACTATTGGACAAAGGCTTGCACTCCCTCTCTCTCTCCTCCCCTGTGCCCCCCCCCACTCCCCTCACATAGAAGGTGCCTCAACTCCAGCCTTTAGCATCTTCATTTTCATAGTCTGTATGATCTAGAGAGATGTGCAGCCACTTTGAGGGTGGTAGTGGTTAGGTTGCTGTTTATTTGATATATTAACTGCTGTCATTTCTGCTTTGGGTTATTAAATAGCTTCATGTTCCAGCTTTATCAGTCTAACACCTGGAATGAAAATATTATAGAATTGTTTTAAAGAATCAGAATATAGTCCTCAGTTGAGAAAGTAGTTGGGATTGATTTCAAGAGAACCTGTATTTTGGTGCAGCTGGCACAGACTGGGGCCGAGGCTTCTCGGCAATGTTGAGAGCTTATGGGCAGGGATTCCCGATCCCTGTTGTACCTGTTAGGTGTTTGTCTCCCCAGAAAGCCCTCTAATGAAAGTTGAAAAGGGAGAGGGGCAGGATAAAGGGAACCTGTCCTCAGTTCTCATCCCAAGTCCCATGATAAAGCTACCCAAAGAGCAGGATCTCATTCCTGCAGATTGCCACTAGACTCTCAAGCCTTGACTGCAGCGGCAGATAGTAGCTTTCATGTCGTCAAGTGTCAGTGCAAAACATTCTCAGCTGGCGTTCCCATGTCACTGGGCCATACCTGCAAAAGCTAAAGTATTTCCTGAGAATTACACCAAGCTGATGGGAGCAGGGATCCGTCCACACACTACCTGAAGCATTGTGTTTGCACATTGCAAAGATGGGCGCTTTATGCATAAACAGAGAAATCTAAAGCAGCTTGGGGAAAAACTCCATAAAATCAACAGCATCTGAATAATCACTAATGTTCATGCTGTGTGCAGAATGATAGGACTTTGTCCCTTTCTGTGCACAAACATACATGCACATATGCACCTTTCTCTCTCTGGTATTTTTCCCTCAAGTGGGGGAGGGGGACGAGCCTAGATAAAGTATCAGTGAGAGTAAATTGGTGGCATATCTTTGAACAGATGATGTCCTAATGTCCCTGTTTCAAATGAGAACGGGTATGGGGCACAATGCACTGGCACAGAGGCCTCTTTGTGCTTCATAGACAGCAAATAACAGGCGAGGGATCTCTTTCCATCCTTATCCTTGCAGAAATTAGCATGACCATTTCTTCTTACAGTGCTCCTGCTCCAGGCTTTGTATTTCTGTTTTTCTTTGAAGGGAAAGATACCTCTAATTCTGTCTCCATTGTGGCTGCTTCCTGTGCAGGGTTATGGAGCAATTAAAGCATTAACCATAGGTACAAAAGGACAGAAAACACTCTATAAATGGGCCCCATGTGCTTGCAGGAATGGACAGTTCTGATCTCTGACCTCCTGCAGTCATAGGGATTAACATCCAATCCCTGCTACAGACTAGCAGAATACCTGACTTTGACCTCACATGCAAACCACAGACACTAAATAACTAAGTGAAATCAACAAGTTCATAGTTGATGGAGAAGAAATAGAAATAGTGGACAACTTTAACCTGCTTGGATCAATAATCAATAAAAAAATGACAAACAGTCAAGAAATCTGACGACCCATTGCTCTTGGCAGAATGGCTATGAAGGATCTAGACAAGATTCTCAAGAGCAGGGATGTTTCTCTCCATACAGATTCAACTTGTCCAAGCCATGGCATTTTCAATAATGTCATATGGATGTGAAAGTTGGACAGTGAAAAAGACAGGAAAAAAATTGATTCCTTTGAATTATGGTGCTGGCGAAGAATACTGTGTATATCATGGACTGCCTGGAGTACAAACCAGTCAGTACTAGAGGAGATCAAACCTAAGCTTTCTTTAGTTGACAAGACTTAGACTTTCATACTTTGGGCACATCATGCAAAGAAAGAGATCATTAGAGAAAGACATCATGCTTGGCAAGGTTGAAGGTCAATGCAAAGCAGGAAAGCCGGCAATAAGATGAATCGATACAATAACAGCAGCTATAGGTGCCGCTTTATCAACAATGAGCCGCCTGACTGAAAACCAAACACACTGTAGGACAACTATCCAGAGGGTCACCATCAGTTGACACTGACTCAATGGCACTTAACAACAAGTGACCGCAGTCTAGCAATAGAAAGATGCAGACAAAAACTAAACTGGATACCCCAAATTGCAATAGTGAAGAAATAGAATCAGAAATGCATTTCCTTCTGCACTGTCCAAAATACAAAGTGATACATTTCCCAGCGCTAACAGAGAAAATAAAAGACTTCCCAAAGAGGAATGAAAAGAGTTCTGTATAATCCCGAGGGAAAGAGGAGAAATAGAAGCTATAGCAGCAACCAGGATGCTCTCGCCACAGCAGCTCCCACCCTGATACTGTCTCACCTCCACTATGGAAATGTCATCTATCTTGGACGCTCCATCAATTCCATCAAATGCCTTTAAAACATTAAAAACATCGCCATTAAACTTATTCGTGGATCCATGAAGTCCAATCATCTTACTCCCCTCGTTATCTTATAGCACTGGCTTCCTGTCACCTAGAACATTAGGTTCAAAGTCCTTCTCATAGCACACTGGGCTCACTCTCAGCCCATCCTATTCCCTGCTCTCACCCTTCCTCTCAGTCGCAGCATAAAAACACCATTTATCTTCTCCAGCACATGGCGCCCATCTCACCTCTGCATACTGTACTGTCTTCTACTTTCTTGCACCCACTCTCTGGAACTCTTTACCCACTTATCATGCTGAATCTAACTAGAAACGGTTAAGACTGGCCTCAAGATGTTTTCTTTACCAAGCAGAACCCCCAGTGGTCCTTTCCATAGTTATTTTCAGCTGGCCCACTCCCTCCCCATCCTTCTGCAGTTTTCCCTTAGCTATCTTCTCACTCTACTTATCCCATTCTGTCCCTCCTACCCACTCTGTTATCTTTCCTCTCCCCCCCCCCTCCCCTTTATCATAATTTATTCCACTTTGTAAACTGCTTTGATGCCTATGGGAAGTGGTATATCAAGAATCTGGAAAAAAAATATATTATTTTCTGCCATCAGGCAAGAAATGTAACCTGACCAGGGACAATTCAAACCAGAATCTGGGAGATGTTCTTGCTATTATAGTTTATTTCAGTTTTGATATACTGTTGTCGTATCACAGAGTATCAGGGCAGTTTAAAATAAATGAGAAAGAGAAAAACAAAGTCAGAACCACATAAAAAGAGAGAAGTTAAGGGAGAGGTGAGAAGAAATAGTGTAGGTAAGAATTACAATGATAAGGGAGCAGAGAACAGGAAAGGGAGGGGGGGGGGGAGAAGATGATCTCTTATTCCCCTGATGAGTTTGGCTGGTTGTAGGCAAGCTAAAAGAAATAGGTCTTGAGGCCTTCCTTAAACTTTTTAAATGGAGGTTCTCTTCTGAGGCATAATGGGAGGGAGTTCCTTAAACAAGGGGCTAGGAAACATAGAAACATGATGACAAAAAAAGACCACATGGCCTATCTAGTCTGTCCTTCCATATCAACAACTACAACACTCCCCTTTTTACCTTTAGAGATCCACTGTGATTGTCCCATGCTTCTTTGAATTCAGATACTGTCCTCATCTCTACCACCTCCACTGGGAGACTATTCCACGGATCCACTGCTCTTTCCGTAAAGAAATATTTCCGCATATCACTCCTGAATCTATCTCCCTTCACCCTCATCCCATGTCCCCTCGTAGCAGAACTTGCTTTCAATTGAAAGAGGCTCTCTCCCTGAACATTTATGCCACGGAGGTATTTAAACATCCCAATCATATCACCTCTATCCCACCTTTCCTCTAAGGTGTACATATTAAGATCCTTCAGTCTGTCCTCATATGCTTTATAATGAAGACCACTAATCATTTTAGTAGCCACCCTCTGCACCGACTCCATCCTGTTCACATCCTTTTGAAGGTGCGGTCTCCAGAATTGCACACCATACTCCAAATGAGGTCGCACCAAAGACTTACACAGAGGCATTATCACCTCCTTTTTTTCTGCTAGCCATTCCTCTCCGTATGCACCCAAGCATCCTTTTAGCTTTTACCGTCGCCTTTTCTACCTGTTTAGCTACTTTAAGATCAACAGACACAACCACGCCTAGGTCCCGCTCTTCTTTAGTGGACAAAAGTACTTCATCCCCTATACTATATTGCTCCCATGGATTGCTGCAGCCCAAATGCATGACCTTACATTTTTTAACATTAAATCCCAGCTGCCAAATTCTAGACCATTCTTCAAGCTTAGCTAGATCCCTTCTCATGTTATCTACACCTTCCTGGGTGTCTACTCTATTGCAGATTTTGGTATCATCCGCAAAGAGGCAAACCTTACCCGAAAGCCCTTCCACTATATCACTAACAAGGAAGTAAAAAGCTGAGGAGTGATTAGATTTTAGTCTGGCTGTGTGTTTAGTAAGGACTACTAGTAGATAGGCATCTAGTGAGCAGAGGATTTGATTGAGAGAATAGGGAACTAAGGGGTGGGGATAGTCAGCGGTGGCTGTTAGCGCTTCTAGAGCACATAGCCATCACCGCTAAAGTTTAACCCTGGATATTCATTGCTGGGGCCACTGGCATTGAAAATCCAGGTCGCTCCACAGCCTGGAAGCTAACTGGGCAGCAGCAATCTTGAGCCGCTGCCCGGTTAACTCCCTCAGGTAAAGATAGGCCAGCCTTTAGCATGCTTATCTTTACCCATGAATCACTAACCGGGCAGCGGCTCAATATCACCGCTGCTCTACCCCCAGAATGTCCACGACATGACCCAATGCTAACAGCATATCATTGGGACATGTAGTGCCAGCACCCGAGGATATCCAAGCACTAGCCATGTAAGTCCCACTAAATATCACACTAACCAGCATGTACATGGTTTACAAATCCGTAAATGTCTTTCAGGGATACTTGTGTAGAAGGTCTAGTGTTAGTACCTTGAATTTTATTTGGCAGGGGCTGGGAAGACAGTGTTTTTTCCCTCAGCAGAGGGGTCACATGGTGACTTTGGAAGCATTCTGGAGGAGTTCAGCATCTGTATTTTGAACATATTGAAGGTTGGACAGATTTGCAGCAGTAATGCCATTGAGGATGCTCTTGCCATAGTCAATACAGGACATAATTATAGTCTGAATGAGTGGATGGAAGGCAGAAAAGGTAAGGTGGTTTTTAATGTATCGGCGTTTTCATCGAGTAAGCAAGGAGCTCTTAGTTACTGCAGACACATGGGAGTTGAAGGTTAGTTCTGAGTCAGTGAGGCAACCAAGGATTTGGAGGGTTTCGACTATGGCTACCTGATGGTTTTCAGTACTCAGAGACCGGGAAGGAGTGGATGCCAAATGTGTAATCCACGAAGCTTCAGTTTTTGTGTGGTTTAATTTGAGTTGGTGTGAAGAGAGCCAGTTTGTAGGCAGGATTTGAGTTGTGAAAGATCAGGGTTTTGGGAACTAGTAAAGGCTACTGACTGTATTTCATCTGCATAATAGAATCCAGTGATGCCTCAGTCTTTTATAAAAGTATGCAAGGGGACTAAAGAATATTAAAGAGTGTGGGGGGGGGGGGAGTGAGCCTTAGAAACATAGAAATATGATGACAGAAAAAGACCACATGGCCTATCTAGTCTGTCCTTCCATAACAACTACAACAGTCCCCTTTTTACCTTTAGAGATCCTCTGTGTTTGTACCATGCTTTTTTGAATTCAGTTACTGTCCTCATCTCTACCACCTCCACTGGGAGACTATTCCACAGATCCGCTACTCTTTCCATAAAGAAATATTTCCGCATATCACTCCTGAATCTATCTCCCTTCACCCTCATCCCATGTCCCCTCATAGCAGAACTTGCTTTCAATTGAAAGAGGCTCTGTCCCTGAACATTTATGCCATGGAGGTATTTAAACATCTCAATCATATGATCTCTATCCCACCTTTCCTCTAAGGTGTACATATTAAGATCCTTCAGTCTGTCTTCATATGCTTTATAATGAAGACCACTAATCATTTTCGTAGCCACCCTCTGCACCGACTCCATCCTGTTCACATCCTTTTGAAGGTGCGGTCTCCAGAATTGCACACTATACTCCAAATGAGGTCGCACCAAAGACTTATACAGAGGCATTATCACCTCCTTTTTTCTGCTAGCCATTCCTCTCCGTATGCACCCAAGCATCCTTCTAGCTTTTACTGTCACCTTTTCTACCTGTTTAGCTACTTTAAGATCATCAGACACAACCACGCCTAGGTCCCGCTCTTCTTTAATGGACAAAAGTACTTCACCCCCTATACTATATTGCTCCCTTGGATTGCTGCAGCCCAAATGCATGACCTTACATTTTTTAACATTAAATCCCAGCTGCCAAATTCTAGACCATTCTTCAAGCTTAGCTAGATCCCTCCTCATGTTATCTACCCCTTCCAGGGTGTCTACTCTATTGCAGGTTTTGGTATCATCCGCAAAGAGGCAAACCTTACCCGACAGCCCTTCCGCTATATCACTAACAAAGATTTTAAAAAGAATCGGACCATGGACAGATCCCTGGGGCACACCACTGATAACATCCTTCTCCTCAGAGTGAGCTCCATTTACTTGTACTCTTTGTCGCCTCCCACCCAACCAATTTCTAACCCAAGCAGTAACTTTAGGGTCCATCCCTAGGGTGCTCAGTTTGTTTATAAGTCGCCTGTGAGGAACAGTGTCAAAGGCTTTACTGAAATCTAAATACACCACATCTAGGGCTCTCCCTCGGTCCAACTCCCTTGTTACCCAGACAAAGAAATCAATCAGATTTGTCTGACAAGACTTGCCTCTGGTGAATCCATGCTGCCTCGGATCCTGTAATCCGCTGGACTCCAGAAACCTCACTATTTTCTCTTTCAGCAGCGTTTCCAATAATTTACTCACCACCGAAGTTAAACTAACCGGCCTGTAGTTTTCAACCACATCCTTACTTCCGCTTTTGTGTAAAGGCACCACATGAGCCTCTCTCCAGTCCTTTGGCACCACTCCCGACTCCAACAAGGCATTGAAAAGGTCAGTCAGTGGAGCTGCTAGAATGTCCCCAAGTTCCCTCAGTATTCTCGGGTGTATCCCATCCGGTCCCATCGCTTTGTCTACTTTAATTTGAGATAGTTTCTCACTAACACAGTCTTTTGAAAAATGTTCAAGATGTCCTTTGCTTCTGTTCCTATTGGTGGGTGTTTTATGAGGTCCTGCTCCTGGTTCTTCATCTGTGAACACAGAACAAAAATATTTGTTAAGCAATTCCGCTTTATCCTTATCAGCTTCTACATATTCCTCCCCTGCACCCTTGAGTCTGACAATACCACTCTTGCCCTTCCTCTTCTCACTAATATATCTGAAAAATGTCTTATCCCCCCATTTTATTGCATTGGCTATTTCCTCCTCCTTTTGAATCTTTGCCTTCTTGACTACTTTGCTAGCTTCTCTAAGTTTTTCCAAATACAGATGCCTGTCTTCCTCTCTCTGTGATCTTGTATTTCATGAAGGCCTCCCTCTTTTTCTTCACTTTTTCAGCTACTTCTTTCGAAAACCATAGCGGTCTCCTTTTCCTTTTACCTTTATTTACCATTTTAACAAAAAGGTTGGTTGCCCTTAAAATATCCCCTTTCAGTTTTTCCCACTGTTTTTCTACATCCCTCAGCTGTTCCCATCCAACTAACGACTCCCTGAGGTATTGGCCCATCTTCGCAAAGTTAGTCTTCCTAAAGTCTAATATCCTCGCCTTTGAATAGATTCTAACAGCCCTAGTCCTAATACTGAACCACACCATCTGGTGATCACTGGATGCAAAATGATCTCCCACTATAACATCAGAAACACTTTCACCATTGGTAAGCACCAAGTCCAGTATGGCCCCTTCACGTGTGGGGTCTGTTACCAATTGCCTGAATAGTTCTCCCTGTAGAGAATCCAGGATCTCCTTACTTCTAGATGATACTGCAGCAGGAATGTGCCAATCAACATCTGGCATATTGAAATCTCCTATCAGTAGCACTTCCCCTTTCCTAGCAATGCTGCGCATGTCTTCAATTAACTCTCTGTCCACCTCTTCCTCTTGTGAGGGAGGTCTGTATATCACACCAATGTAAATAGATTTCTCTTTCCCTCTTTCTAGTTTAACCCACAATGCCTCCCCTCTCCCTTTTAAGCTCTGTAATTCCAAAGCTTTAATAGTAGTTTTTACATATAGTGCCACTCCTCCTCCCCTACTTCCTACCCTGTCCTTTCTGAATAAAGTATAGCCAGGTATAGTTACATCCCAATCATGGTTTTCTGTGAACCATGTTTCTGTAACTGCCACTAAATCCAAGTCAGCCACTCCCACCAAAGCTTCAACATCAGGGATCTTATTTCCCATGCTATGGGCATTTATACACACTGCTTTCCATATGTTACCCCTGTTACCCATTTCCATAAAGTTATTTAATGTATCACCTACCTGGGGGCTTTCACTTACCTGGGGGCTTTCTTCACCCATCCCCAATGAATCTAGTTTAAAGCCCTCTTCAGTAGATTAGCCAGTCTACTACTGAAGACGCGTCAACCTTTCTTGGACAGATGGATGCCATCTCTGCTCTGCAACCCTTGGAACAGCATCCCATGGTCTAGGAAACCAAAGCGCTCTCGATGACACCATCCACGCAGCCATGCATTCATCTCCAGGATGCGAGCCTCTCTGCCTTGGCCTTTACCCTCAACAGAGAGGATTGAAGAGAACACCACCTGTGCACCTAACTGCTTCACCCTCTGTCCCAGAGCCATGAAGTCACTTTTGATATGTTCCGAGGTATACCTGGCAGTATCATTTGTTCCAACATGGATTAGCAACATTGGGTAATAGTCAGTGGGCTTGATGAGTCTCGGCAAACTCTCCGTAACATCTTGGATTTTGGCACCAGGCAGACAGCATACCTCTCTGGACATCAAGTCTGGTCGGCAGATGGCGTTGTGGAACACCGGATGTGACTGGATACATTTCAGACAGGGATGAGTTGAATTTCACCTGAAATTTGTGATTATCAAGATAGGATGCAAACCATTGTAAGATGGTTTATTTTTTATTTATTTATTTAGCTTTCTTATATACCGCGCTCTTTAGGATCAGTGCGGTTTACATCTAACAAAACTGAACAGTGCAGGAGCTCTGCACTGAGCTTACAATAAAACATAGTTTTAACAGGGTAACTGTATATAAGCAATTTAACTGTGCAGTGCAGGAGGTCTGAACTGCAATGAACTTACAATGAAACAATGGGATAGGCAGAGATTTTAACAGGGTAACTATATACAGGTAGATTAACATTGTATATCATGGCATAAATCATCTAAGTACAAATTGGCTCATCAGGGGTCTTGATGAAATTGAGGAGAATGTGTTACTTGTCAGGGGGCTCAGGGTCTGGCGGGCTTGGTGTCTCAAATACCAATGTGTGGTAACTAAGTAAAAAGGAGTTGATGATTGACCAGGCCAAAAGCGACAGATAGACCAAGTGAAATTAGGAGCACTATCTGTTCAGCATCAAGATGTTTATGAATGTCACTGAGAAGGGCTGTAAGAGTAACTTCTGTGCTGTAGTCAGTGTGGAAACTTGGCCGATGTGGGTGTAGAGCGTTTGTCTTTTCTAGGAAATCGTTAAGTTACAGGAGGATGTGTTTCTCAGTAATTTAAGAAAGGTAGGGTGGGTTATACACAGTAATTTTATTCTACTGATGTAAATTACAAAACCACCATGCAAAAAAATGCAATGTGTGCCTTTGGGTCAGTCCTGACTCCTGGTGACGCAGAAGCTCCTGGGTTTTCTTGGCAGGGTCATCGGAAGTAGATTGCCAGGTCTTTCTTCCGAGGCAATGGAGGGTTAAGTGACTTGCCCAAGGCCACAAGGACTGCTAGTGGGAATCGAACCCTGGTTGCTTGGTTACCAAGCCAGTGTTCTAACCACTTGGCTACTCCTCCACTCCACAAAACCACCATAAGCACTCATAATTATACGCAACACGCTCTTTACCCCTCCAAGTATGATAAAACTACAAAATACAAACATTATCGTCAAAAAAGAGGTTAAGTCCCTTGGATTCACCCCGAATCAGAACCTGAACTTACAATCACACATTAATAGAACAACAAAATCTGCATATCATAAAATGAGGATCATGAGGAAACTGAAACCACTACTCAACCAGACTGACTTCTGCACGGTGATTCAGGCTACCATAACGCCAATCTTAGACTATTGCAACTCACTATATCAAGGCCTACCAACTGAATAATCCAACCTCTTCAAATGGCCCAGAATAGGGCTGCACATATCATTTCAGGCACAGTGAAACATGAATACATTACACCAATTGAAGTGGCTCCCAATTAAGAGTCGCATCAGGTACAAGTCTACTCTTAACATTTTCAAAATCTTGCACGAGAGTTCAGCAGAGATACTCCGAGACCTCATAAAAAGGGACTCTGAAAACCGGCCAAGGAGAACAAATACCGAGAACATGTTGCTCACACCCAGCGATTACCCCAAAGCTAAGCAGTCAACAGCTGACAGAGCAATCTCACTTAATGCACCAATACTATGGAACTCCCTCCTGGGAGGCCTTTGAGCACTACACAATACCAAAGACTTCAGAAAGAACTTAAAAACCTTATTGTTCACAGAAGAAGGGATGATTGACTATCCCCGCTGAAGTCGGACTCTGGTAAACCCACCTACTGCCTGTTCACACCTGCTCACATTATTCCAAATGTACATAGTTATCCCGCACGCTGAAACATCACATACAACCCCCTTTAACACTCTGTTTTGTTTTAACCCGCATTCATGACCCCTCACTTGATATGTTCTATGTAAACTGAAAGTTTGAATGTAAACCACTTTGACTTGAGGAGAAGACGGTATATAAAACGTGATAAATAAATAAAATTACTAGCTTGTTATCTTCCCCTGTCTGTTTCTTGTTTCTTTGCCCAATGTATTCATTTGCAGCACATGTAAAATTGTCATGTCAAAGTTATCTTGTTCTGAATAAGGTGCAAATGCTGACCACAAGGCCCATCCGGCCTCTCTCCCTGCTACACTGCCTTGGACCGCGCACGTTCTCTCACTTTATTTTCACTCTCCTTCTGCTGAGGATTCTCAACTGTTCATGTCCCAGGCCTTTGCCCTCACTGTTCCACTGCTGAGGGTCTTGTGTACCTGTCCAAGACTTTATCCCCTCCCTCCCTCCCTTATTATTGAGGATCCCTTGTGCCCATCATCCTCTAGCATCAAATTATGATCTCTAGAACTTTCCTCCAAAAAATTTATTCATATGATATTTCTCTTCCTAGTATTTAAATACCTTTTTTCCGCGGCCTTTTCCCTCTCCCCCCCCCCCTTCACACCCTGGATTTTTATGGAGAGATAGGAGGTCCTGGATTCTTCAGACAGAGGAATCAATAAGGACTGAAAATCCTCCAGTATAGAGGAAAAGAAAAGGGAGCTTTCACAATGCCGAGACAAGTCTTTGGAGTTCAGTCGACATCCCCCTACTGTTTATTTATTTATTTATTACAAGTTCTTATATACCGCACTATTCGGCATCAGCGCGGTTTACATTATAACATAAAGACCATAACAACAAGCTGTTTGGTTTACATCGAACAGGAGTACAAACTTGGAGAACCGGGGTAAACTATATACATGAGATAATTACATAGAAAAGAATAGAGTCTTAATAATATCAAGAACGGCATGGTGTCACTTTGACAGCTAAAACCATACACACATAAGCAGAAATCAGTCTTTTCCTGCATTGCTAATATCCTGCCTTCCTGCTCTAGAATAACCAGGGACCCTTCACAACAGGGCCTACTAGGGTCCCGAAATTCTGACTGTTACGTGTGATCCCAGAAGAGCATTATGATACCGGCAGAATCCCAGGGGCACTGCCATAGCTCAGGATATAGCTGATCTGATCTGCACTGCAGGCTCTAGAACAGGGGTCCTCAAACTATGGCCCGCGGGCCACATGCGGCCCGCCGAGGACATTTATCCGGTCCGCCGGGTGTTTTTGCCGCTGCTGCCTGTCCTCAGGGGCGGCTCTACCATGAGGCGAAGTGAGGCGGCTGCCTCAGGCGGAGAAATGTCAAAGGTGGCATTTTTGCCCCCAAAGTAGCCACCTCACTTCAACTTCTAAAAAAATAATCCAACTTAAACACAAAGTAAAACCGGTGCAGACTGCGGAGCCTTCACGTGCAGCGGCGTCCCGCCCCCAAAGGAAGTTGTATGCAAAGGAAGTTACTTCCTTTGGGGGCGGGACACTGCTGCACGTGAAGGGTCCGCAGTCTGCACCAGTTTTACTTTGTGTTTAAGTTGATGTCGCTAGGTGTTTAGGACTGGTAATGGACTGATGGGGGGGTTAAGACTGGAAGTGGGCTGATGGGGGTGTTTAGGACTGGTAATGGACTGATAGGGGGGTTAGGACTGGGTGGGCTGATGGGGGGGTTAGAACTGGAAATGGGCTGATAAGGGGTTAGGACTGGAAGTGGGCTGATGGGGGTGTTTAGGACTGGTAATGGACTGATAGGGGGGTTAGGACTGGGTGGGCTGATGGGGGGGTTAGAACTGGAAATGGGCTGATAAGGGGTTAGGACTGGAAGTGGGCTGATGGGGGTGTTTAGGACTGGTAATGGACTGATAGGGGGGTTAGGACTGGGTGGGCTGATGGGGGGGGTTAGAACTGGAAATGGGCTGATGGGGGGGTGTTTAGGACTGGTAATGGGCTGATAGGGGGCTTATGACTGGAAGTGGGCCGAAGGGGGATAGGACTGGAAATGGGCTAATGGGGGACTGTTATGACTAGCAGTGACAAATATGGAACCGGACATTGACCATCTCATTAGCCAAAAGCAGGCCCATAGTTCCCATTGAAATACTGGTGTTTGTTGATTTAACTTTACTTGTTCTTCATTTTAAATATTGTATTTTTTCCCATTTTGTTTTTTTTTTACTTCAAAATAAGATATGTGCAGTGTGCATAGGAATTTGTTCATAGTTTTTTTTAAAACTATAGTCCGGCCCTCCAACGGTCTGAGGGACAGTGAACTGGCCCCCTGTTTAAAAAGTTTGAGGACCCCTGCTCTAGAAGTAAATGCCAACGTAGAAATCTAAAAGACAACAAAGAGGAAGACAAAGAGTGACATTCTCTCCTTTGCTTTCATATTGGGGAATTTAATGTCCTCCCCTCATGCACTGTTCCCATGCATAAAGGGGAGATTGTACTGCAGGGGGGAAGATTCAACTCTGATCTTTTGTGGAGGAATCTGACTTTAACTGCTCTAGCTAAGCTAATCTAGGAACAGCAGCAGATCCCTGCAGGGCAGATGCAAGGGAACAGAACCAGTACAGAAACGTGGAGTACTCAGAAGGATAAAACAAATTTTATTAAGAAACCATATGCCACTGGCCCGACACAGGCCGTGTTTCGCTGCCTTCTTCAGGGGCTTAAAGTGGACTTAAAAGCTGCTTTAATCCTTGAAAATATGTTTAATACTACACCTTTGAGGTTTACTTTCCAACGCGTGTGAAAAGGAGCCAACTCCTATACACTATTCAGCAAAATTGGAATATCACTGAGAAACCACCGGCGTATGCAAGCTTTTCCACCATCCAAGCAATGTGGCTGCTATGAAGTCAAGTCTTAGAAGTCGTAGCAGCCACATTGCTTGGTTGGTGGAAAAGCTTGCATACGCCGGTGGTTTCTCAGTGATATTCCAATTTTGCTGAATAGTGTCCACTTTAAGCCCCTGAAGAAGGCAGCGAAACACGGCCTGTGTCGGGCCAGTGGCATATGGTTTCTTAATAAAATTTGTTTTAGCCTTCTGAGTACTCCACGTTTCTGTACTGGTTCTGTTCCTTTTGCCGTGGGTTTGTGCCCAAGTGTTGGACTGTTTGTGGGGCAGATGCAAGGGTACAGGGTGCCCTAGGTGAACCTTCAACCTTATGACCCCCCCACCAAGATTTTGATAATTATACTCAACAATTACAATCATCCCAATACGACCCCTTCCACAATAATCATGCAAACATGTGTAATTGGAGATCATCATACTTTTACATATTAAACTTTGCTTTGTATGAATGTGTATGCCTGCTCTCCCGGCAGGTAAAAGAACATAAGATATGCCAAGTATCCTGTTTCCAACAGTGGCCAATCCAGGTCACAAGTACCTGGCAGGTTCTCAAAAGGTATCCAGATTCCATACTGCTTGTCCAATGGATGAGCAGTGGATTTCTCTGGTCCTCTTTAATAATGGTTTATGGAGTTTTCCTCCAGGAACTTGTCCATACCTCTTTTAAATCCTGAATGTTCTGATGGCTCCTTGAGTTGGTCAGGCTGTCAGAATGTATTGTTTTGCTTTGACATTGCTGCTCTTGCTACCTAGTCTTGCCTGATGGTTGAATTGGCTCTTCAGCCCCACACATTCAGCCCTGCAGAGCTGAGCCCTCTCCAGTATTAGAACATCATGTGACCCATGCTCACTACTCCCTGAGATGAAACCCTGCCCGGTATTACAGCCTTAGGGGCCTCACACCCACCTATCTGGCATTAGTGCCTGGATTTCTCACCACCATCAGAAATTGAACATAGCCAAAACTGAGCTCCTTGTCTTTCCCCCTAAGCTCACCTCCCCCCTTCCTCCTTTCCCAATTTCTGTGGATAACATTCTCCTCCTCCCTGTTTCCTCCGCTCACAATCTCAGAGTCATCTTTGACTCCTCCTCCCTCTCCTTCTCCACACACATCCAACAGATGGCTAAAACCTGTCGCTTCTTTCTCTATAACATTGGCAAAATTCACCCCTTCCTTTCTAAACACACTACTAAGACCCTCATCCATTCGCTTGTCACCTCCCATCTAGACTATTGCAATCTCCTCTTCGCTGGTCTTCCTCTGAATCAGCTCTGCGCACTTCAGTCTGTTCAAACCTCAGCTGCACGTCTAATCTTCCGCCAGTGTCGCTATGCTCATGTCATCCCTCTTCTCAGTCACTTCATCGGCTCCCTTTCCGTTTCCACATCCAGTTCAAACGTCTACTAATGACCCATAAGTGCCTTTGTTCGGCTGCTGCTACCTACCTTTCCTCTTTTATCTCTCCCTACACCCCTCCTTGGGAACTCCGCTCTTCCTGCAGATCCTTCTATCTGTGCCCTTCTCTTCCACTACTAGCTCCGGACTTTGATATTTCTACCTCGCTGCTCCTTATGCCTGGAACAAACTTTCTGAGTTGACACGTCAGGCTCCATCTGTGGCCTGTTCAAATCCAGGTTAAAAACTCACCTCTTTGAGACTGTTGTTGGATCCTGATCCCCCTGGTCTCCTGTTCACCTCCTATGTGTTTCCTTACCATTCTCCTAGATATATCTGAGTCCCCTCTTGTTTTATTGTCTGCCTTGATTAGGTTGTACACTGTCCCTTACATGTCTCTGTACAGCGCTGCTTATGCCTTGTAGCACTTACAAGTAGTAGTAGGGACTCGTACTCGCTGGATCCGAGCTCAGTCCTCCTCAGTACTACAGCCCCATGAGCTGAGCCCTTCATATTACTACAGTCTCATGTGACTAGGGTTGCCAACTGGCTCCAGATGTGCTTGACAAACTTGATCCAGTCCTGGATTTCCCCCATTACATGCAGGGACATGTATTCAGATTTTTCTATTAGACTTCGTAAGAAAGCAAAACTACAAGTCCCTGTATGCAATGGGCTAAACCCAGAACCAGATCAAGCCTGTCAGACGCATCCGGAGCCAGTTGGCAACCTTGCATGTGACCCATGCTCGCACCCCTGAGCTGAGCCCTCTCCAGTACTACAGCCTGGGAACAGTTCTGAGTAAATCTTGGAGAATTCCACGTTTTCCAGTGTGAGCATGTATCACTTGGGAATATGCTCTGGGTCAAGGGGAACTGGATGTATAAAAAGAAAAAAAACAGCATAGCCACACTGAAAGGTGCTGCTTCCAATGTTCCCTCTAACTTTCTGTAGGCTGTGTGCGCATAAAATATCAGCTGTGCAGCTTTTGAAGGAAGATTAAATTTTTGTGCGCCACATAATGACACTCGGAGTTATAGACTTTAAAATTTGACTACACGTCAGAATACAGTATGTACACCACATTGATTGCACTAGAAAATATTGTAGAACTTGTGAAAACTGTAAATACACAACAATTTTTTTTTTTTTTTTATGGGTCGAATTGTGCCTGTGTCAATGGGAGTTCGGTCACTGGCGCCTATGGAATCTCCTGCTGTACCTGCGTCCTCAGCTGTGTTTTCCTTGCAACGTCCTGTGAGTTTTACCTTAGAAGCCATCTGGCAAGCGATCGTTTCGTTGGGAGAAGCTTTGGTTCCTAGAATTTCTCGTTGGAATCTAAAGTGACTAATACTGCTTCTCTATTGGAGGATTTGGAACGGCGTGTGGTGGAAGTTCGTTCTGAAGAGGAGGAGGACCGAAGAAGAATTGTAGATTTGGCTGAACAGTCTGATGCTTTCAGGAAAAATTTAAACTTCTATTCAATTAAAATTGGAACATCTGGAGAATACCTCTAGAGTAAATAATTTGAGGATAATAAATTTCCCTAAATTGTCTACTATTTCCCCTAGGGAGATGTTTCGTCAATATTTGGTGGAGGTTCTGGGGGTTGCTTCGGAGCTTCTTCCACCTATGGTAAAGTTTATTATTTACCCAAAGCTAAATTGCAACCTGATATATCTCGGTTAGATAGGGAAGGTGAACAGGGGAATTTGTTAAAAGTTTCAGCATTATAAGACCACTCTGATTTGGAGACCCCAGTTCCTTCTACTCTTTTAGTCACTTTTGCATTGTATTCTGATCGTGAATGGTTTCTAAAGCTTTTCTTTAGAAAACGTAATCTATTGTTTAGGGGCTTGACGATTCGTATTTATCCTGACTTAGCGAGAGAAACACAGAAACGTAGAAGGGATTTTCTTCTTCTACGTCCTGGAGTTTTGCAACTGGGGGGGCTTTTCTTTTTGAAAACACCCGTGTAAGTGTTTGGTTAAATACCATTCTGTTTCTTATGTTTTTTATGATCCCCCTCAATTGACTTCCTTCATAAGCGCCAGGAGGCTTGATCCCCCTGTTGAGGGTCCACCTGTGCTCATTTGAATTATATCGGGTTAATTGGTGTATCGCTTGTTGGTTTCCTTTGGATTGGATTAAGAATAGTTCCTCCCTTCTTTTGTAGTGGGCTAGTGTGAGCAAACACTTGGTATATTTGCTTTTGTAAGATGTTTTCTTTTTTGTTTTTTTGCTTGTATTGTTGCTCTATTTCTTTCAAGAATAGTGTTGTAACTTTCTTGGATTTAATTGTAAAAACTTTCATAAATAAATAATAAAAAAAAAAAAAAAAAAAAAACAATTTTTAAATTTTAAGACGTCTGTGTTGTTTTCTATCAGAATCAGAACCGTAATTTTTGTGCGCTCTGTTCTAAAGTATGTGCGCTCACTCGGCGAGGTGTGTGCGTGCGCACACACGCACAGCTTAGAGGGAACAGTGGCTGCTTCATATTCCAGCATCAGGTAAACATTCAGGGCATATTGTGGAAGACAAAAGCCAAAGCTAAAGGCAAGGAAGAGCGGAGCTGGAATTTCCAGGAGCAGCCTTACCATATTTAGTTCCCACTTTTGATGCAATGAAAATATTGAAGAAACTTATTCTATTAAGACAACTCTAAAGAACATGTTAAAGTGTTTTAATCCATTCTAGCACACCTAAAATGCAGAGCTGTCAAGTTACTCAGTCCCAGGAGGGAGCCTTTTTGGCAGGCCCTGCTTTGGAACTCATGTCCTATAGCAGTGTGGTATGTGTAGTCTCTGATTCTACCCATTGCATCAATGCTGTAGGTCCCATGATGCAACAGGATAGGGTTTCCTGAAATCCCAAACTGGACTACAATCTCTTTCTTAGAATGGAGTAGCTTAGCAGCTATGAACATGTGCACATAGCTGGAGTAATACAATCCAGCATGCTACGGGGGACGGGGAGGGAGGGCTTATGTCCTCATTGCCTGCATTTGTGTGGATGTCTCTAATAGAGAGTTGCCAAGTTACCCATTTCCAGGAGTGAGATTTTAAGCCACTCCTGGATTTCTGACCATCTCATTCTGATGCATTATGGGACCTTGCGGCACTGATTTCAATGGGTAAAACCAGGGACTATGTTGTATTGCAAGGCAAATTTAAAACCAGAACTGGCCAAAAATCTCACTCCTGGAATTGGGGAACTTGGCAACTCTGCACAGCACCGATTTGTTAGGACAGGCCAGGAGAAGTCACACACAGTTATTTTTTTCTCCATTCAAATGGGCACGAGCTGAGCACTCAAGTGTATGTGCATTCTGGAAAGCAGCCTTAGCTGGGCCTTTATAGAGCATCCAGTTCTTTTTTTTTTTCATATGATAATCAGCACTATAGACAGAGCAAAGGACACCCAAGGTAAGTGTTTGTTTGCTTAAGACAGAAGGTTTCATGTCTGGTTATGAATTCAGGAGAGAGATGTGCAGAGTTAGCCCAAACTCTTTGTTCTGCAAACCTCTGTCTATAAGCAGTATATAATAATCAGAAGGGCAGACTGGACTGGCTATATGGTGTTTATTTGCTGTCATGTTTCTATGTAATCAACCTCTTCATCACTCCTTCAATCCCTCCCCCCTCCTCCTCAATCCCATCAACCAGTTTCCCTCACCCACACATTTCTCATAAAGATTTGAAAGGCCTCAATCTCAGAATCCTGCAAATCAATTTGACCAGCAAAGGGCAGCCCAGAAAGGGCAAGTATATCTTAAAGTGATAAGACCCTGTTACTGAGTTTGCAGCTGTTCAATATGAAGATAACACAAGGTATTTATTATTACCGGGACTGTGTTAGTTACACAGCGTGAAACAGATAATGGGGCGTAGGTGTAAGCCAGAGTTGCCAAGTTACCCATTTCCAGGAGTGAGATTTTTTTTTTTTTTACCAGTTCTGGTTTAAAATTTACATTGCAACGCAGTATAGTATTTGTAGTCCCTGATTTTACACAGCAAAATCAGTGCTGCATGTCTCACAATGCACCAAGATGAGATGGTCAGAAATCTAGGACTGGCTTAAAATCCAGAGTTGCCAAGTTACTCATTTCCAGGAGTGAGATTTTTTGCCAGTTCTGATTTTAAATTTGCATTGCAATGCACTACGGTATTTGTAGTCCCTGATTTTACCCATTGGAACCAGTGCTGCAGATTCTACAGTGCATTAGAATGAGATTGTCAGAAATCCAGGACTGGCTTAAAATCTCACTCCAGGAGCTGGGTACCTTTGCAACTCTGTGCAGCCTAATGGTTAGAGAAGTGGGCTGAGAACCAAGGAAGCCAGGGCTCAAAGCCCACTAAGTCAGAGCTATCCAGTTCTAGGAAGGAGATTATTGGCCAGTCCTGGTTTTGAACTTACATTCTGAAAGTACTGTGGTATTTGTAGTCCAACCCAATAAAATTAGTGCTGCTACAGGTTCTATAATGAATAGGATAAGCTCATCAGAAATCCAGGACCGGCTCAAAATCTCCCCCCTCTCCCCTGAACTGGGTAACTTGGTAACTCTGCTCTTCCCTAGGTGAACACATTAGTCTTGCAATGGGAGCAAGTCAGGACTTGCCACATCTGCTGGAAATAAAGAAGCTAGATCCAAGCATAAGATTCTCAATGGACAAGGCTCCAGGAGCTCAGTATAGGGGGACGTGCCCCTGGCCATGGGCTCAGAAGACAACCCACCCCTGCTGCCCCCACACCTACTGAAGACCTCATCTACCCCAGGTTCTTGAGGAAGGTAGCAACTGCCCTGGGCCTTGTTCCCACAGACGCGGCAGATTACCAGCACCCTGAGGTATTGAAATATCTTGATGCCCCCAAACTGCCAAAACCTGCTCTGGTTGTCATGTAGCCTCTGAGAGCACGGATAAGGAGAACCACTGTGGGGTTGGGGGCATCAAGATATTTCAATATCTCAAGACGCTGATGATCTGCAGCATCTGTGGGAGTGAAGCCCAGGGCAGCCGCTACCTTCCTCAATAACGTGAGGTAGGTAGGTGTGGAGGCAGCAGGGGTGGGTTGTCTTCTGAGCCTGTGGCCGGGTGCATGTTCCCCAAAGCTGTGCTCCTGGAGCCTTTTGTGGCTGACTTATCCTGCTGTCCACAGAGAACCCCTGTTACAGGGAAGTAACTTTGCTTTCTCTTCTAAATCACAGCAAATGCTTAATTGCTTCCTGACAAACTATCCTTACAGCACCTGACAGCAAAAACATAGAGAGAGTGAAGCAATTGAACTAACCATTGCTGCACAGGGACCTCCAAAAAGTGAGCCCTGTGTAATCAGCATTAACCATTGTCAAAGCTGCCCAGTTCAAGGTGTGAGATTTTTTTTCCCAGTTCTGGTTTTAAATTTACATTGCAATGCAGTATCGTATTTGCAGTCCCTAATTGTATCCATTAAAATCAGTTCTGCATGTCCCATAATGCATCAGAAATCCAGGACGGGCTTGAAATCCAGAGTTGCCAAATTACCCAGATCCAAGAGTGAGAGTTTTTGCCAGTTTTGATTTTAAATGTGCATTGCCGTGCAGTATGGTATCTTAGAGCCTGATTTTACCCATTGGCATCAGTGCTACAGGTTCCATAATGCATCAGAATGAAATTGTCAGAAATCCAGGACTGGCTCAAAATCTCACTCCTGGAACAGGTAACTTGGCAACTCTGCATTGTTGTACAGGGACTTCCAAAAAGATGAGCCCTGTGCAGTCAGAATTAACCAGTGTTGTCCAGGGACCACCAAAGGGTGAGTCCTTTGGAAACCAGGCACTTCTCATTACATCCAGTAAGGTCAGCTCTACTGTGGTTACTGCAGCGCTGCCAAGTTACCCAGTTCCAGGAGGTAGACATTCTAGCCAGTCCTGGTTTTGAACTTATATCCCAACTCAGTGTGGTGTTTATAGTCCCTGATTCTAGCTATGAAAAACAATGCTCTAGGTCTCATAATCAGGCCCGGCCCAACCATTAGATACACTAGGTGGTTGCCTAGGGCAGCAGCTTCTGAGGGGTGGCCTCAAAGAGCAGAGTATTCAAAATTAAACAATAGGTTCTGACAGCCAGGAGGAGTGTAAGGCTTAAGGTTTGCTTAGGGCAACACCTTGACCAATTCTGGGGCCGGCCCTGCCCATAATATATCAGGTTAAATGGTAGCCTGAAATCCTGGACTGGCCTAAAATTTCTCTCCTGGAAATGAATAACTTGGCAGCTGCCCTCCTGCACGTCACACTCGCCCAAAATTAGTTATTTTAAGGTACCTCTCCCTGAGCTGCCAAGATGCCAGTTCCAAGATGGAGATTTTAGGCCAGTCATGGTCGTCAAGCAACTCTATCCTGATGCATTATAGAGCCTGCCACCACGATTTTTAATAGGTAGAATGAGAGATTACAATGTCACACTATTTGCGATGTAAGTTCAAAACGAGGGTTGGTCAAAACGTCTCCCTCCTGGAACTGGGTGACTTCGGGGCTCTGTCTTTGGAGCTGTTTCAGACTCAGGCATGAGCCCCTCCATCCAGACAGTGCAGTGGAATTAAAGTGAATTGAATGAAAGTTATTTATTTATAGATTGTTCTTAGCGCTAAAAAGTCGAGCAGTAAAAATGATCGCTATTTAAAGTTATCCGAATCTCTTTGTCGATCTATTTAAAGTGCTCCCAGTTTTGTGAGGGGGACATAACAGTATAATTCATATCATTTCAGAATGCTGTCTTTTAGGCCAAGGATAATGGCTTGCACGGTTTTAGCGGGAAAGAAAACTCCAAACTGGAATGAATTAGAAGTAACTATAGAGTGGGAGCCGGTTGCTTTACAGTATGGGCAGGAATTTCGTGCCCTTGCTACCCTGTCGGCTCTGGCCATAGGCTATGTGGCGTTTCTAGCCTTGAGGGAGGGGATCAGGGCTAGAGATCAGCTTCATCAGAGCACCATAGAGCCAACCTTTAACTTCTTATCCTCCCCCAAATTAAAAATCAAGCTAACGGGGGGGGGGGGGGGGGGGGATGCATTGCACAAGGTAGGGCTGTGGGTTAAAGGGTCAGGGTTCTGGCTTTGGGGTCCAGAACCGCTGATTTCGTGCTTCAGGGGTCCTCATAGCCGAGATCGAGCCCCCGATTGTCTGTATTGGGGCCCTCGGCGCGCTGGATCAGGACCTGGGCTGCGCTTCAGCACCAGGGACAGTTCCGAGAAGGAACAATGGGGTACCCAGGGAGCGTCTGCAAACTCCTCCTCTCGGTGCAAGCACACAGTTCGCCCAGCCGTCCGCACTCCTTTCTGGGACGGTGTCTGCAAGGAGAGGGTCGCTCGGCACCTTCCCAGCAGGGGGCGCGAGAAGCCAGTGGAAGGGGCGCGTCTTGGGCCCCCTCCGAGCCTTCTCCTTCAGGGGCTGACGGCCCGGAGTTTGTCTCCGGCCCCTAGCGCTGACATCACGGTCTTGCAGGACGGGGCGGGCGCTCGGGCAGCTTTGTGCTGCTGCTAAAGAAAAGCTTTGAAGCCGAGCTGCAGATCCCGAAAGGGAGAAACTGGCGGATCGGAGGAAAGGCGTCGCTCATTGCACTGGCCTCTGCTCCGAGAAGTCATTGATCGAGGGTTGGAGCCTGGGCACACTGATCACTGGCCTAAGGAGGGCTCGGGGCTCGGGCAAGACTCAGGACCCCCTCCCCTGCCCCCCAGAGCAGTCCTCGGGAGCAGCCTTTGTTTCCTCGCCGGTTCAGACTGTGGGGGCTGGGAAATCTCCCTCGGGTTTGGCAGACGGGTGAGCCTGTGCCTGCTCTACCCGCCCCCTCCCCTGTGCCCACCTCGCCCCAATGAAGGAGCCAGATGCTATTAAACTTTTCATTGGGCAAATCCCCCGGAATTTGGAAGAGAAGGATCTGAAACCGATTTTTGAGCAGTTTGGAAAGATCTACGAGCTGACGGTCATTAAGGATAAATACACGGGCATGCACAAAGGTAGGTGTGAGAGAAAGAGTGGGGAGGGGGTGGAGACAGAGGAGGAAGTGGCATGGAAAGGGGGGGGGGAGAAGGGATGAGAAATGGATGTGTGCTCCACCGAAAGCAAGCTATTGGGATCGGTGCATCAAGCGAGTGGCTGATGGAGAAAGATGGAGAAATGGGCTTTAGTGACGGAGGAAGGACTGGGCAGCATTGCTGGGGGTAGTAGAAAGTGGGGAGTAGCAATGGGCACAGAGGGATCTCTCGGGCAGATGAGGAAGTCCTGCAGCTCCACTGTGGCCTGCTGGGCAGATTTCCAATTGGACAGATTGTGGCCTGGGCTCATACCAAAGGGTCAGGGCAGAATTAAGGAGCTGAGGAGTTTACTTCTGGATTCTATAGACCCAGCCAGCGGGGGGTGGGGCTACAATAAACCTTTCATACACCCTGGTTTTGCTGAAGATGCAGGTTTCCCTCCAGGGGTCCAGAAGTTGAGGCACAAAGACGCCAGCTTTCATTTCCTCTTGGTCTGTTTGGGGGTGGAGGGTGGGGCTGGCATTTTTTAAATTGGTATATGTACATATAAATGCAGCATCTAATCCCCTGCATCTGTTGTCTCGCTACAATAAAGCAAAGGTAGCTCCACCAGCTCGGTATACATGTTAACACACTCGCCCTAAAACATTGAGAAGGGGGAAGAGCGACCCTGCAATGTTTTCATTTTACAGCTACTGTAGACACAGTGCAAATCATCAGGTGAAAGTGAAGCTTTGCAACCAGGGCAGATATTAAACTCTTCTGGGCCCAAGAACTTTCTATGCCCGTAAAGCAGCTGTAAAACGGAGGAGACATGTCCTGACCCCAAGCTGCTGTATTGCTTCCACGGGTCCATATTTTGTGGGAGATGAGGATTGATGGAGTTGCATCTCTACATTGGGCACCTAGGCACCAAATTTATTCTGAGGAAATCTCAGCTCAGTTTTTCAGACTTCCACAAAGCTACTCCTGGGAAATTATGAATAGATTAAGCAGATGCATGCAAAGGGGTAAGAAGTAAAAGTTTAGGCTAGGACATATTAGCCTATACTGGTCTGAGCAGATTGACACTGAAGACAACACCCACAAAAGAGAATTCAGCAGTGGTCAGGCTGAGGGGCTTCTTGAATCACTGCAAATGTTTGTAGTTGGAGCTGTTTCTCTCAGTAGATCCAAAGCAAGATTCTTTTTCTCTCTGATCTTGGTCCTTAGCTCTTAGGTGTCTCCAAAGATGTTCAAAGTATTTTGAGTTGCTCTTTACAAAAGTTGTGAAATCTTGCGTAGTGGTGTCTGGGGCAGGAAAGTACTCTCATTCCATTCATTTTTCTGGAGAACTACCTGAATATCCTGTCAGGTGCATATTTCATACTCAAATAAGCTTCCAGGGTATATAGGAGGGAATGCAAAAAAAAAAAAAAAAAAAAAATCAAATGTTCTACATCACAAGAATGAGTTAGTGAATTCTGTCTCTGGTTTGCCAGACCAACACCAGTTTCATTGTTTTTCTACGACAGCAAAGCTTAAGGGTGGTGGTGTTTGGGAGAAGAATAGATGCATTGTCTTTAATAATTCCCAAAGGTTAGAATTAAGAGAATATTGACCAGGCCTTTCTGAATTGAGAATATGGTCATTCCATACATCAGAGATCATTTGGGAACTGCAGTGCTGTCTCTCACCTGTGCTAAGCAAGTCAGCTCTAGACTTGTACCGAGTATAACCCAAAATGGAGAAGCAAGACCCTCCCTCAGTCTCCAGCATCAGTGGTCACAGCCCTTAAACCCGGGGCTTCTGCTTTTAAAAACCTTGTTTTTGGCAAACACAAATTGAAAATCTATGCATATTTTTTAATTTTTATTTATAGTGCCACCTTAAAATATTAAAGGACCTTATTCAATTGGCTTTATCCCGTTGTCTGCCTATAGAGACCAGCTATATTGAATAAGACACTGAGGGTCTGTCCCTCAGCAAGAATAGGAGTGAAGGGGAGAACACAGGAATCTGCTTTCCAGAGTCCAGATAAACTGGGAATAAAGCACTCTGGAGTGGTTCACAAGTGTGCTGAGACCCTTTATGCAACATCTGATCTTGATGTCCAGAAGGATAGAACAAAATAAGGGACCCCCTTTAGAACACCTGGCCCTGTCATGTGAACTTGGTACATAAAGACTGTCCACAGAAATTAACTCTCTATTTCCATTTACCCAGTCCTATGGGAAAAGCACATCACAGTACAAAGACATTTTGTGAATTAGGGGACTGGATAGATTGGATCATAAATGACTGCAGTATTTGTTTCAGAAACAGGGACACTAAGTTGTCTCCTTTTGAGGAAATGGGGCTTCCTGCTGCTTTTTAATTGGTTTCCAGGGCTCACATCAGAGCTTGCATCTATATAAAGGTATAAGTAGCCAGCGAAAAAACAAAGGGTTTCTGCTCCCAGTTCAGATCTGTGAGAATCAAATGTTGTCTATCGAGGAATCCTTATGTAATGCCCATCTCTCTCTCTGCCTCCCCTCCCCCTCCTGTTTGTACATATAACAGACAGGTGGCCACACAATGCAAGCACTCAACACATGGGGGCTTGAAGAGGGTATGGCAACCATTTTAGGAGGAGCAATAAGCAGGCAGAGAGGTGCCCGCGGGGGAGAAGGTTTATGCTGAACTTATAAGCACATTTAAAACAAGAAATGTAAACCCAATTCTGCTGCCCAAGTGTGTTCCTGCTCCAAGAGCTTACTCCAGGTGCAAAGGATGACCTGTCACCACTAAAGATGCAAATGTGAAATGATAAGTTTGGAAGCACTCTAGCCACGGGCCTCCAGGGAAGACGGCTTGAAAAGGCCAGGTGTGTCTTCCTCTCCGCAGTTATATGATTGTTCTAATAGTTTGCCGTTTTTAAATATGTTGCCGATTTGCCAAAAGATCAGACAAAGCAGGTGAGAAGTCCCTGACTCTGTAACTATATCACCAGCATTTAAAAGCCAGCCTCAAAAATTAGAGGGTGAGATATTTCCCCAGCTCCTAGGGTTGGAGAGGAGAAACAGCTTTTACTTGGGACAGGCAAAGCAACACCATGGGACAAGCAATACGAAAAGATTTCAATAAAACTCAGCCGACTATAACTTATGGCAGGTTAAGCCGATCTGAAGACAGAACTGAAAGTGAGCAACATTTCCAGCCGTACGTCATGGGCACAGGTGGACAAGTACAAATCTTTTGCATGTTTCGCTTTTCTCATGATGTCAGTATCTCGCCTGTTCGGTCCAGAGAAACTCCTTTTTTGTGACTAGGGAGATCTTCCATGATCTCTTTCTGGCCCAGTAAAGGATATGTTAAAGCCCTTTGGAGACAGCAGCTACTCCCTGTGGTAGAGCAAAGAGATTTATTTTAGAAAAGACTTTCCACATGTAACCTGGGCACTGGATACACGTATCAAAATCTGCTTCAGCAGCAATCTTATGTATTTACTAGGTGGAGTTAGGCAGAGTTTAGTATTTACATGTATTGTTTGCAACATGCAAAGTATAGTATTCTTCTTTACAGGGGCATAAATGTATCTCTACACTTGCTCCAGACAAGGAATAAATCTAGACATGTGCTTGCTGCCTCTAAGAACACGCTGACAGGTGCACTTTCCCTCTCTAAAATTGCCACTATTTACATGTATCCCACATCTTCAAATCATTATTAAAAAACGTCCAGGTTAGTCTGTAAATTGATTAGTCTATCTACAAGGTGCCATGACCCTTTTACCATGTTTGTGTTGTGTATATGCTACTGATGTCTCACGCTGAAGATAGGGAACCTTTCTTCTGTGGTTAAAGCACAGTGTCAATGAAAAGGTTCATAGCCCCTTGGGGAGAGGGATCCTCAGTAACGTCTAGTGACCAAACTTAGGGCTGGGGAAAGAGGCCCGGTCAAGAACTGTTCCCCGGACCAAGTGCAAAGGAGCATCTTTTTGGTTGGAGGGGCCAAACAAACCAGCCTCTAGTCCCACCCCCAAAACCTTTAGTTGCTGATGCTGTGTTGGGCAAAATTATTGGTGGGTCCATGGCCCCACCCAATTCCATTGCCTATGACGCAGACAGAAATGACAAGTACTCCCGAATAAGGCTTATGGATCAAATCCTAGTCCTGGCTGATATCCTAAAGCACCTATGCGCTGGGCAGCAGCACTGCTAAAAAAGTGCTTTTATTGTTTTTTTGTAACTTCTGATAGTTGAGCAATAACTTTGGATGGTCTAAAGTGATGTGGTTTAAAGGACGAAGGTGGGTGAAAAACTTGTACTTCAGTGGTGAAGATCAGCAGATCTGACTTTAACTAGATGAAGTGGTTATGCATGAATTTCCAAAGCCAGCAGATATATGTTTAAGGTTAATGTATTTTCAGAAGCAATAAGTTATACATTTTAAAGTTAAACAGCACCCCTCCCCCCCCCCCCACCCCAAAGTGGTTAAAAGATGGAAAAAGAAAGGTGATAACGCTATACAGACAATTACCAGTTTCTGATTTTGACCTGTATCATCCTTGGCTACAGGATACAGGGCTGATCCCCTAACTCTCCTTAGCTAGAGTCCTGCAGAGATGAGTCACTGCTGCCTGCTCCATCCAGCCCCCTCCTCTCCCATGTAGCAAGCAACCTGCAGAGATCAAGAGAGGAGGGATGAGACTGGACCACACAGAATAGAGCAGAGTCCAGTCCATTCCCTCTCCTTTCAGTTCCCAGGGGCTAATGCAGAGGGGAAAATGTACTAGCAAAGATCCAGAAAAAGTTATTTGGACTCGGTGTATCATTGGTCTGACCCAGCTCAGCACACTTTATGTTATGCACAGGATCTATGGCATAGCTAAACCCGAAATGTCGTATTATGTTAGCATCTTATATTCTTGCCTTGCAGGATGTGCCTTCCTGACGTACTGTGCCCGCGAGTCTGCCCTCAAGGCCCAGAGTGCACTACACGAGCAGAAGACTCTTCCAGGGGTAAGTCCCTCTCCTCCTCTCCCAGGGGTAGTTTCTCCAAATGGATTAGTTTTGTGCATACCATAATAGTAATGAATCTCACTCTTAAGCCAGGGTATATGATCTCGGTTTCTCAAATTTACTGATACCACTCAGCATAGTACTTATATCATGCCAAAGAGAGCTTCCTTCTGGAATTCATAGGATGTAACATGTATAGGCAACCTACCAAGGTGCGATTGGAAATTCTTCTTAATTGGTGCACCTTTCTTAGAAATAGAAGGTGCTAGTACCCATATGCAGGGCTCTTAAAACATGAGGAGCATGGGTCAGATTTAGCAGGCAATGAAAAAGGTACCGGTACTCAGTACCTCTGCGTACCCCCTCAAAAAGCCTGTGGCACCCAACATGATGGGAAATATCTCTGTATCTTTCTGCCACATTTTCTTGGTCTCTGATTGGATTTTTTGGTACCTGAAGATCTGTTTCTCTCAATGAGGTTCATAGAATAGTCACCTGGAACTGACAACTCTATAATCAATGCTGTTCTGGTGTTTTTTCCCCTTTTACCGCTATGTCTGGCTTTCTTGCATCCAGCTTTATATCAGTCGGAATGGGGGCATCTCAGGTGTAGGGTCCTTGCTGTTGTTTGATCTCTGCCTGCAGATAGATCTGTGTTTGTTAGTATTTCTGAAAACCAGACAAGCTTCTCTTATGTTCTCGATAAGCATTTTATTGGAGTTTTGTTTAGCATTAAAGGTACAGAACAGGACAGCAACACAGATTTAATTCCTGGGGTTCGATGAGAAGGGTCAGAATGGGATGTCGGCTCACAGCAGAACTTTTCACCTTCCTTGTTCCCTTCCTCATGTGAATGATTAGCTTTGCATATAGCAAGGATGAGAGTTTGCACCACGGCTGCCCAAAAACCCAAACCTTTGCTACCTGCAGCCAGTGGAGGATCAAGGTCTCAAAAATGACATCCCAGCAGTGAATGTCCCAGAGAGCAGATGGCGGCTCAGGCTCTACGCCATTGGCCTGCTGGGAGTCAGATCAAACTATTCTTCCCTCCTTCCTCTGTCTTTCTTCCCCTTGCCCCTTCCCCTCCTTCTCACCCCACAGACCTTAGGAGTCAGGGAGAGCCCAGCGCCCCAGTCTGGCAGCCACATCCATTTGCAAAAGAGCAGGAGAATTCTCTCACCATCTCTCCCTTTCCCCACTCCTTCCTGCTGTGAGTGGAACGAGACAAGATGCAACTTGGGAGTTGGACAGGGGGGTGCAATCTTCTTATAGCTTGGACTTCATTACCTAGCAGATGTGCCTTACATTGCCAAGATAACCAAAATAATGACAGAAATGGACACTGTGATTCCCCCCTCTCCCTCCCTTGTCCCCTCCCCATTTCCAATGTTCTGGGTCCAAAACAGTTGCTAGTGGGCCTCCAGGCTGCTGATGAATCATCCATGTCTGAGAGCTGGATTCTATCACTGGACCAAACTTGACCTGCCTGAGAATTCGAGGAGATGTCCAAGTGGCAAAGAAGGCCCTCCCTTCAAACATACATCAAAGCATGCGGGATGGCTTCTGACTGGATCACGCTGTGCGACTGCATTTGTGACATCATAGGAAGCATAGTCTAGTCACATCCCTGAGCAAGACTAGACACAAGGGCTCTCACTAGGGCAGTTGTGTGTGGCTTCACTGCTGGCTCTGGTCCCCTGCTTTGAGCTACAATATACGTGTGTCCATGCAGACAGCCACACACTGCCAAAGGCTGGGGCTGTTTTCCTAAAGCGTGTCCCATTTTCTCTCTCACTGGCTGTGAGTGTCAGTCTGTCTCACCCCTTAACCTTGAGTCAGTTCTTCCAGAAATGAGAACTGGGGGAGGGGACAAAAGCGATTTCATTTATTTTCATCCAGGCAGACAGTCCCCTCCCCTCCCCCACAGGCCTTTTGTTTGGTATCTACTTAATATACATTGTAGATCAAGCTGAGCCTGATCCCTGAATGTAATGAGAGGGGCAGGTGATGACAGGAGTGGGGGAGGACAGGTAATAATCTAGAGGAGGGGACAGGTGGTGGAGAATGGGAGTAGGCATCTGTGTGGATTCCTTTCATGTAATTCTCTACTATATCTGGCTTATTCCTCACCAAGCAATGCAAGGTAGTTCCAGGAGGGGACTACACACAGCAGCCCACCCTCTCTCTGCTCTGGTCTTTGCCAGAGTGGGGCTGTGGCCCAGAATCTGCACCCTGTTTCTGCCACTTCTAAGGGTGAGGGTGCAACATCCCTGCTAGTCTGCATCCAATATTAATAACTCAGTGCATTGTATTTACAAGTTATTCTAAATTGAGGGGCCATTCATTGACTCCTTACTGCACTAGAGAGGCATTCAGTGAGTGATGCTTAAGACTGGCCCCCACACCCCACTACATGAACGAATAGAGTCTCAGGCTAAATATAACTACTTGAAATAAATCAGTTTTCCTGTTGATACCAGCTGCACTTTCTGGAACCTTCTTTTTCAGGCCCACTTGAGCAAGGAACTGGGTACTCTCTAGAGTTCAGATGGTTTCTTTTAATTTGGGCTGATCCAATGCAAGGTGTCAGAGCCACAGAGAGTCCCTAAAAACCCAGCAGACTGCAACTGGTCCCGGGAATTCTGGGACTTGTGGTTTGTCAGGAGGGGCAGTAACAGAGAACTCACCAGTTCAGCAAGTCTAAGTGAACAAACAGAAACATAGAACACAATGGCTCAAAAAGACCATACAGTCTATCTAGTCTGCCCATCTAAAGCCCCAGCCCGGTCTCTATAACCCCCTCTTCTCTCTCACAAATCCTTGCTGCTTGTCCCAGGCTTTTATGAATTTAAATGCAGTCTTTGTCTCCACCACCGCCACTGGGAGGCTGTTCCCTGCTCCCATCATTTCCATAAAGAAATATTTCCTTAGATAATTCCTGTCTGCCCCCTTTCACCCTTATCCTATGACCTCTCATTTCAGAGCTTCTTTGCCATTGAAAGAGGCCTGACTCCAGTGTACTTATACCTTAGAGGTATTTAAATGTCTCTATCATTTAACACCTCTCCTCCAGAGCATACATGCTTAGATTTGAAGTGTGTTATCTTATGTTTTTTGACTAAAACAACTGACCATTTTAGTAGCCACCCTCTGTACCAATTCCAACCTGTTTACATCCTTTTGAAGGTGCGGTCTCCAGAATTGCACACAGTACTCCAAATGAAGTCTGACCAGAGACTCGTATAGAGGCACTAACACTCTCCTTTCCTCTCCCTATATTCCCAAGCATCCTTCTGGCTTATGCCATTGCCTTGTCTATCTGTCTGGCCACTTTAAGATCATTTGGTATGATCATCTCCAGATCCCACTCTTTTTTTGCACTTGAAGTACTTCATTCCCTACACTGTACTGTGCTCTTGGGTTTTGCAGTCCAAACGCATTACCCTGAATTTTTTACTGTTAAATCTTAGGTGTCAAATTCTAGACCATTCCTCAAGCTTTGCTACATCCCTCTTCATGTCATCTACCCTTCTTGGTTGTCTGTCCTATTGCAGATTTCAGTATCATCTGCAAAGAGGCAAACCTTTCCCAACAGACCATCCACAATATTGCTCACAAAAATGTAATCAAGAACCAGACCAAGGACCAATCCTTGTAGCACACTAGAGGTAACCTCGTTCTCATCAGAGTGAGCTCCATTTACCAGTACCCTTTGTCGCCTTTTACTCAACCAGTTTCTAACCCAGTCAATTGCTTTAGGGTCTATCCCAAGGGTGCTCAGTTTATTTTAAGCCACCTATGCAAAACCATATCAAAGGATTTGTTGAAATATAAGTACATCACATCTAGCGCTCTCTCCCAATTCAGCTCTTGAGTTAATTGCTCCCCATTGATTTTGTTGTTAACTGCTTTGTATTGCTTTGCAAAAGGCAGTATTAAAAAGTCCTAAATAAATAAATGAAAATAACAATAAACACTCTGGTTACCCAGATTAGCCTGACAAGACCTGTGTCTAGGAAAGACATGCTGCCTCTGATCCTGTAATCCCTTGTAAACCAGCAGCGCGGTGTACATCTTGTAGCACCATACAAATGTTTAGTAAACGTAATAGTAGAAGTCCAACTATACTGTGCTTTAATTTACTCACCACAGGTCAGACTAACTGGCCTGTAGTTCCAAACCTCCTCATTATTTCCACGTTTGAGGAGAGAGACCAAATCCATCCTTCTCCAGTCCTGCAGGATCACTCCTGATTCTAAAGAAGCATTGAAAAGGTCAGACAGTGGAGCCACCAGAACTTCCCTACGTTCCCTTAATATCCTCAAATGTATCTCATCTAGTCTCATTGCTTTGCCTATTTTTAGTTTAGCTAGTTTCTCACCAGCACAGTCTTCTGAAATCTTCACTTCCATTCTTATTTGTGGCAGTTTTCTGCAGTCCTTCCTCTGTGTACGCCAAACAGAAATATTTGTTAAGCAATTCTGCTTTATCTTCATCAGCTTCTTCCCCTTTACCTTTTGAGTCTCACAATACCACTTTTGCACTTCCTCCTGTCACTAACGTTTCTAAAAGTCTTGTCCCCCTGCTTTTCCATTTCAGCTATTTTTTCTTGGATTTGTATCTTCACTCTCCTGCTACTTTCCCAGCTTCTCTGAGCTTTTCCAAATATTGTTGCCCGTCTTTCTATTTCTTTCTCTAGTAATTTATGAAAGCTAACCCTTTTCCCCTTATTACTTCACCTGCTTCTCTTTGAAAACCAAAGCTGTCTCTTTTTTCTTCCTTTTCTTCACAAAACTAAATAAAAGATTTCTTGCTCGTGCAATATTTCCATTGAAACTGAATTTTAAGAAGGTGAAAGGAGCCTTGGTGGATTTATCCTCTGCATAGCCTGGGGAATGAGTTGTCTGACTATGATCTGAGCACAAAATAAAGGTAGATGCAGGAAAAGAGAGAGGGAGTGGTAGAGATGCTGAATGTTGGCTGTGCTGCTCCTGTTCAAATATCAGTATTTTTTTTCCTTTTAATTGAAGTAAAATGCTGAAGACGCTTAGAGCATCACATCCCCCTGAGGATATGCAAAGATCAGTCACCAGGAAACTGCCCAGGGATCAGATTCCCCACCCCCAGCCTCTAATTCCTCTGCCAGGCAGCACTGCTCAAGAGATGGTATATAGCAAATGGGAGCTGCCTCCTGCTTGCAATAAAAATAGCCCTTCCTCTTTGGAAAGTGTGGCACAAGATGGCATGTTGCTAGGCAAAGCCTGTGTGTACTGACGGCTGTACAGCTCTCTGGGGCAGGTGCCGCACGATAGAGCTAAGAAAGGAAAAGGAAGGAAGAACCATGGGGGAGGGGAGAGAGAGCCTGGAAAAGGAGACATTTTCTCTTCCTGATTCTTGTAATTTGTTACCCTAATTCCTAGACCAAGTGCAGCCCTTCTGGCTTCTCTTTCACAAATGGTCTGAGATGTTTATTTATTCCAAGCATATCTAAACTGGTTTCCCAGCCCATCAAGGTATAAAGAGTACCTCGGCAGTAGCAGAGCTAAATATAAAGTTACATAAACAAACCCAGAAATATCTTGTGCTGTAGAAGGAGACCTATAGTCAAAAGAAGTATCTCTAGGGCACTCCAGGGAAAAGCCAAGCTTTCAGCTTGATACAAGAATGGAAAGAATTTGCCTCCAGGGAAATATCAGCTGGAGTTTATCAGGCAGGTGAAATGCTGTGACCTCCTCCTCCTGGTGGCTTGGACAGAAGTACCATCTGATACAATACAAGCCCAGCTTGGAACATACCAGGCAATAACAAAATCCACTGGCCCTTAAGTATCTGAAAAGTCAAAGGCAGGATCTTAAAATGCAGCACTAGTTAATTGGTAGTCAGAGTAACCATCAAATAGGGGGCAAATGGAATAAACACAGGCAAGTCCAGCTGCAAAATTTTGAAGAACTTTAAGTCTCTGCATGAACCTCAAATGTTTGACTCACTCTGTTCATTGCTAAACTAAATAATATTATGTGTAATTACTACAATGGCCATTATTGCATTCAGGCAACACTGGAAAACAAACTTCCATTCCATTCTCTGTAAACCCCATCCCAAACCTTCTAATCCCTAACACTCAACACCTGTAAACCCCATCCGCTATCCCAGACCCTCTAATCCCAAAGACCCAACCCCTGTAAACCCCATCCCCTATCCCAAACACCCAAACCCTCTAATCCCAAACATCCAACCCCTGTAAACCCCATCCCCATCCCAGATTCCCAACCCTGTAAACCCCATCCCCCATTCCCTATCCCAAACCCTCTAATCCCAAACACCCATCCCCTGCAAACCCTATCCCCTATTCCAAACACCCAACCCTTGTAAACCCCATCCCCATCCCAAACCCTCTAATCCAAAACACCCAACCCCTGCAAACCCCATCCCCCATCCCCTATCCCAAACACCCATCCCCAACCCAAACCCTCTAATCCCAAACACCCAACCCTTGCAAACCCATCCCCATCCCCTATCCCAAACACCCACCCCCTGTAAACCCCATCCCCATCCCAAACCATCTAATTCCCAACACCCAACCACTGTAAACCCCATCCCCCATCCCCTATCCAAAACCCACTAATCCCAAGCAACCAACCCCAGTAAACCCCATCCCCAAAACCAAACCCTCTAATCCCAAACACTCAACCCCTGTAAACCCCATCCCCCATCCCAAACCCTCTAATCCCAAACACCCAACCCCTGCAAACCCCATCCCCTATCCCCTATTCCAAACACCCAACCCTTGTAAACCCCATCCCAAACCCTCTAATCCAAAACACCCAACCCCTGCAAACCCCATCCCCCATCCCCTATCCCAAACACCCAACCCCTGTAAACCCCATCCCCATCCCAAACCCTCTAATCCCAAACACCCAACCGCTGCAAACCCCATCCCCATCCCCTATCCCCTATCCCAAACACCCAACCCCTGTAAACCCCATCCCCTATCCCAAACACCCAACCCCTGTAAACCCCATCCCCTATCCCAAACACCCAACTCCTGTAAACCCCATTCCCCAACCCAAACCCTCCAATCCCAAACATCCAACCCCTGTAAACCCCATCCCCCATCCCAGATACCCAACCCTGTAAACCCCATCCCCATCCCCTATCCCAAACCCTCTAATCCCAAACACCCAACCCGTGCAAACCCCATCCCCTATCCCCGATCCCAAACACCCAACCCTTGTAAACCCCATCCCCATCCCAAACCCTCTAATCCAAAACACCCAACCCCTGCAAACCCCACCCCCTATCCCCATCCCAAACACCCAACCCCTGCAAACCCCACCCCCTATCCCCATCCCAAACACCCAACCCCTGCAAACCCCATACCCAATCCCCTATCCCCAATCCCAAACACCCAACCCCTATAAACCCCATCTCCCATCCCCTATCCCAAACACCCAACCCCTGTAAACCCCATCCCCATCCCCTATCCCAGATAACCAACCCCTGTAAACCCCATCCCCATCCCCTATCCCAAACCCTAAAATCACAAATACCCAACCCGTGCAAACCCCATCCCACATCCCAAACCCTCTAATCCCAAACACCCAAACCCTGCAAACCCCATCCCCCAACCCCTGTAAATCCCATCCCCATCCCAAACCCTCTAATCCCAAACACCCCTATCCCTTATCCAAAACACCCAACCACTGTAAACCCCATCCCCATTCCCTATCCCCTATCCAAAACACCCAACCCCTGCAAACCCCATCCCCCATTCCCTATCCCCTATCCAAAACACCCAACCACTGTAAACCCCATCTCCTATCCCAAACACCCACCCCCTGTAAACCCCATCCCCCATCCCCTATCCCAAACACCCAACCCCTGTAAACCCCATCCCCCATCCCAAACCCTCTAATCCCAAACACCCAACCCCTGCAAACCCCATCCCCATCCCCTATCCAAAACACCCAACCCCTGTAAACCCCATCCCCATCCCAAACCCTCTAATTCACAAACACCCACCCCTGTAAACCCCATCCCCATCCCAAACCCTCTAATTCCCAACGCCCACCCCCGTAAACCCTATCCCCCATCCCAAACCCTCTAATCCCAAACACCCAACCCCTGTAAACCCCATCCCCCATCCCCTATACCAAACCCTCAAATCCCAAACACCCAAACCCTGAAAACCCCATCCCCATCCCCTATCCCAAGCCCTCTAATCCCAAACACCCAACCCCTGCAAACCCCATCCCCCATCCCAAACCCTCTAATCCCAAACACCCATCCCCTGTAAACCCCATCCCCATCTCCTTCCCAACCCCTCTAATCCCAAACACCCAACCCCTGTAAACCCCATCCCCCATCCCCTATCCCAAGCCCTCTAATCCCCATCCCCCTCCCCTATCCCAACCCCTCTAATCCCAAACACCCAACCCCTGCAAACCCCATCCCCCATCCCCAACCCTCCAATCCCAAACACCCATCCCCTGTAAACCCCATCCCCTGTAAACCCCATCTCCCATCTCCATCCCAACACCTCTAATCCCAAACACCCAACCCCTGTAAACCCCATCCCCCATCCCACATCCCAAACCCTCTAATCCCCATCCCCCATCCCCTATCCCAAGCCATCTAATCCCAAACACACAACCCCTGCAAACCCCATCCCCTATCCCCTATCCCAAACACCCTACCATTGTAAACCCCATCCCCATCCCAAACCCTCTAATCCCAAACATCCAACCCCTGTAAAGCCCATCCCCCAACCCCAATCCCAATCCCCTATCCCAAACACCCAACCCCTGTAAACCCCATTCCCCAACCCAAACCCTCTAATCCCAAACATCCAACCCCTGTAAACCCCATCCCCATCCCCATCCCAGATACCCAACCCTGTAAACCCCATCTCCCATTCCCTATCCCAAACACCCAACCCTTGTAAACCCCATCCCAAACCCTCTAATCCAAAACATCCAACACCTGCAAACCCCATCCCCCATCCCCATCCCCAATCCCAAACACCCAACCCCTGTAAACCCCCTCCCCCATCCCAGATAACCAACCCCTGTAAACCCCATCCCCCATTCCCTATCCCAAATCCTCTAATCCCAAAGACCCAACCCCTGTAAACCCCATCCCCCATCCCCTATCCCAAACACCCAACCACTGCAAACCCCATCCCCCATCCCCCATCCCCTATCCCAGACACCCAACCCCTGTAAATCCCATCCCCATCCCAAACCCTCTAATCCCAAACACCCAACCCCTGCAAACCCCATCCCCCATCCCCTATTCCCTATCCAAAACACCCTACCACTGTAAACCCCATCCCCATCCCCTATCCCAAACACCCAATCCCTGTAAACCCCATCCCCAACCCTATAATACCAAACACCCAACCTATGTTCCCTCTAATTTTCTGTAGGCTGTGTGCGCATAAAATATCATCTGTGTGCAACTTTTGAAGGAAGGTTAAATTTTTGTGCGCCACATAACGACACTTGGAGTTATATACTTTAAAATTTGACTACACGTCAGAATACAGTATGTACACCACATTGATTTTAATCAAATTAAATGAAAATAGACGATTACTAAATGAAGCGGGAAATTTCTAGTAATTACAATCATAACTTTTAAATTTTAAGACGTCTGTGTTGTTTTCTATCAGAATCAGAGCCGTAATTTTTGTGCGCTCTGTTGTAAAGTATGTGCGCTCTCTCGGCGAGGAGTGTGCGCGCGCACACGCGCACAACTTAGAGGGAACAGTGCACCCAACCCCTGCAAACCCCATCCCCATCCCAAACCCTCTAATCCCAAACACCCAACCCCTGCAAACCCCATCCCCATCCCCTATCCCCATCGCAAACACCCAATCCCTGTAAACCCCTTCCCCCATCCCCTATCCCAAACACCCAACCCCTGTAAACCCCATCCCCCATCCCAAACCCTCTAATCCCAAACACCCAACCCCTGTAAACCCCATCCCCATCCCAAACCCTTTAAACCCCATCCCCCATCCTGACCTCTCTAATCCCAAGCACCTAACCCCTTTAAACCGTAGCCCCCATACCGATCCCTCTAATCCGAAACACTCAAACCCTTTAAACCCCATCCCAAACTCTCTAAGCCCCAACACCCAACTCCTGTAAACTCTATCCCCCATTCCTTTTCCATGCCCTTTCTCATGCAAAACATGTAGTCCTTCAACCCTCAGTTTTTACTCTTCTAATCTCCCCCCTCCCCCCACCTGCTCCAATTTAGCTCCTCTTACCTCCAAAACTCCTATTCTCCCACCCCACCCCTATAACTCCTAGCCACTCCCAACTCCTCTAATCTCAAGCCCCTAGTCTCTGCAATCCTACCTTAACCCTCTTAATTCCAAACCTCCATCCCAGGACCCTTTTCCCCTTTATAATGAGCTCCTTCTCAGCCCTAACAAATATTAAACATTATTTTGTTTATTTTATATTTAACTTACAAGTATTACTTTCACTAGAAACATGGAAGGCACAAATGAAAAACATATATTTAATGAGAAACCAGGAAAATTCTCTATACCTGACTTTCCAGGTCTACAATCAGAAGAGGGAGAGGGGAAAAAAAAGGTGGAATATAGAATAAGGAAACGTAAGAGAATAAAAACTTTTAAGGCATTAAGTGAAGATCAATCCGACAATTTTAAACTTTATTAACAAGTTAATTAATTAAGAAGCGAGTGCTTCCCTTAACTCTGCCTGGCTCTCTTAGCTGCTCTGTCTTCCTGGGGTGTTGTGCTGTCCCAGAGCAAGTGGCCCGGGGTTCCCTAGCTACACCCATGCGCTGAATGGCCTGGTCCTCTGGTCTTTTGGTAACTTTTCCTGAATTCTTGACTTAATCTGAACTTCTGCTTTTTTCTTGGTAAAGAAGGGCATTGGGCAGGGTCAAGAAAGGAAAGAGATTGTATAGCTGTAGACACTCGCTTATATAATGATAGCTTGGTGTACAATGGTGAAGAGTGGGATGTAGGCAGGACCCTGGTGCAAGGGCTTTGAGCATTCTTGGTAAACCTTAAGCCTTGTGTCCTCTCATTAGCTTTCAGGCCCTTAGCTCCCCCTCCACCGCCTTCCGCCCTAAAAAAAAGGAAATTTCAGAATTAAACTCAATCATGATTATCCCACCAAAATCCCTCCTAAAACGACTCTGTAAAATGCATAATTGCATATCAACAGATCTCTGCTCCTTACATATATAATCTAAAATATGTGAGTATATGTGTGAATGTGTGTGTGTATTATATATAAATATTTATTTTTGTAAATAATGAAAGCAATATCCCAAAGCCGTATACTGGGTAATGCGAAAATGCGAAAATTGCAAACCCTCTCTGTGGGGAAAATACACTCTAATGGTTCTTTGCGCTTCTGTGGATGTCGGGATCTATTGGCTGGCCATTGACCTGGATAAATGGACGTTGGAAATGTGTACATATAGATATGCATATACATTAAAAGTATGATGCCCAGCTATGCATTTTTTAGGCTCATCCTGGGAGGAGTAATGTTGGGGTGATTGTGATTGAGTTTAATGTCAGAATCAAGGGGTTTGAAAGTGAATTGAAGGGGTAGAAGAGTTACGATCTGTTTAAGGCACCCAGTAGCTTTACACTGGCCCAGCAAGGTCCTCCTGCAATTCCTCACAATCCACTCATAGAGACTTCTATTCCCAGTGCGGTTGTTGTATTTTCTCCTTTACCCCACTGTCTGCTTTTCTTGCACTGAGTAGTGCGATTAGGAAATGTCCCCAATGATCACAGCTTCCTTATTCTCCATAATTCCATCAAGTTTGCTTATCTGCCGTTTCTTCCAGTTATTGGCAAGTTCTATTCACATCGTTTCCAGATTTAAACACAAGGGTGTCAATCCACAAGAACTCTGCTGTTAACTTTGGGAGTTAACTACATAAATTTGGTTAAAAATCTGGTGCCAGCAAGTGGCTACATTTTACATGAGTTGGCCACTTAAAATTTAACCGCTTAAATGTCGGAGGATTGAGGGTCATGGCATAAAGTTGACTAGATAGCACAGATATTCAGCGCTGTCTGATGAACTTCATGTAAGTAAGTAGGATTACTCAAGTGGCTGCATTAAGTTATCGGTTAACTTTAGAGTCACTTTGAGCCAATCCAGGAAGAGACACATCTGGGCCGTCCAGACATCCCAGACCAGGACAGACCCCACTGTACCCGAATCTGCACCACAGGAGCAAGAACTCCCATGGTGGCAGGATTAGGCAGTGGGATGGCCTGGTGTGCCCCTTCAGCAGCCACAGGAGACATACAGCTGGCAGGACAGCCAAGCCTTACCCCGCTCCCACTGCTGCACTGGTGCCAGACACCCTCCTCCTCCCAACCAGCTCTCCTGCCGTCCGACACCCAACGGGTCTGCCAGGGCCAGAATCAGGTGGTGGGCATTATCTCTGGTGGCTCTGTTGCATTGGGGAGGCACACAGGCTGGGCGCAAGGGCACCCAGCGCTTATTCTACCTCCAAGGTGGAATAAGCTGTGCATCCCCCTGGTGCTCCCTTGATGTACAGGGCCGTGACCTGAATCGGCTCTGCACTTCTGGGTGCCTGGCCCACCCATGCTACATCCATGCCCCGTCCCCCTGCTGCACCCATCTTACTCTCCCTGCACAGCAGCTCTGTGCATGTGGGGGGAGAGGCTGCAAGAATTTGGGCAGGACGGCTATCGGGGCTGCACGTCCCACTGGGATATACAGCCCCGCTAGATGCCTTATAGAATTGGGCCCATTCATAGATAACTGGGTAAGTTATTCAATTATCTTTAAGTGGGTATTGGGCCCCTAGGGAGTTTAGCATGAAACTAGCAGTACATTATCTCCTTTGCAGCTTCAGGGGTGTACAGCTGTATCTAGCCCTCCTGATATTTCATTAGGATTCTCTGATCCATCTCTTGCTACAGTAGGCCATCAACAGGGTCATTCATGGTCTAAGGCTGCATCAGTAATGTTTTCATCAGTGATAGGGCTGTGTATCACTGTCACTATCATTATTTTTCTGTATATCTGGAGAAGCCAAGACTAGCTGGGAAAGTAGTCAGGAAAGCAAAGACATAAATGGAAGAAAAAAGAGCCAGTACAGTAAAACATGGGGACAAGACTATTTTTTAAGTATGTTAATGATGAAAATGAAGGAGAGGAATATGTAGAGGCTGATGAAGATACAGCAGAATTGCTTAGTAAATATTTCTGTTCTGTGTTCACAGATGAAGGGCTAGGATGATATATCAGGAAACAAACATAAATAGAAATGGAAGTGAAGTAGACCTCAAATTATTTTCAGAAGACTGTGTTCATGAGAGTTAGCTAAATTAAAAGTAGACAAAGCAATGTTGTCAGATGGGATAGAACACAAGGTATTGAAAGACCTTAGGGAAGTACTGACAGCTCTTCCTTCTGACATTTTCAATGCTTCTTTAGAGTCAGAAGTGATCCTGGAGGATTGGAGATGGGCAAATGTGGTTCCTGTCCACAAAAGTAGAAGTAAGGAAGAGGTTGGTAACTACAGGCCACTTAGTTTGACCTCTGTGGTGAGTAAATTAATAAAAACATTTCTAAAACAGAGGATGGTGTGGTTTCTGGAATCCAAGGGATTACAGAATCCAAGACAGCATGGCTTTACTAGAGATTAATCTTGTCAGATGAATCAGATTGATTTTTTTGAATGGCTGACCAGAGAATTGGATCGGAGAGAGTGCTAGATGTGATATATTTTAGATTTTAGCAAGGTCTTTGGCACCATTCCTCATTGGTGAACTATAAATAGACTGAGTGCCTTTGGGATAGACCTCAAAGTGACTGACTGGGTAAGAAACTGGTTGAGTGGGAGTGACAGATTTATAAACTGCTCTAGTACCCTGTGGCAGAGAGTGGTATTCCTGCATGAAATGTGCCGTCAGGTCAGTGCTGACGTCTGGTGACCCAGCAGCCCCTGGGCTTTCCTGACCAGAAGTAGATTGCCAGGCCTTTCTTCCAAGGCAATGGAAGGTTAAGTGACTTGCCCAAGACCACAAGGAGTGCTAGTGGGAATCGAACCCTGGTCTCTTGGGTAGCAAGCCAGCACTTGAACCACTAGGCTACTCCTCCACTCCAGAGAGGTGTATAGTAAGTCTTAAATAAGCATAAACATAGTAAATGGAGTTTACTCTGAAGCAAAGGGCGTTACCAGTGGTATGCCTCAAGGATCATTCTTTGCCCCTGTTCTTTTTAACATTTTTGTAAGTGATATTGCAAAATATCTGTCAGGAAAGGTTTGCCTCTTTGTGGATGATACCAAAATCTGTAACAGAGTAGACACCCTGGAAAGTGTAGCTTTCATGAGAAGGGATCTAGTGAAGCTTGAAGAATGGTCAAGAATTTGGGAGCTAAGATGTAATGCTAAACTTTGCAGGGTCAAGCATTTGGGCTGCAAAAACTCAAGGGAGTGGTACAGTATAGAGTGTGAAGTACTTCAGGGCACAAAAGATGAGTGGGACCAGATGATCTTAAAGTGGCCAGACAGAAAAGACAATAGTGAAAGTCAGAAGGATATTTGGGTGAATAAAATGGCTAACAGAAAAAAAGAGGTGATAGAGTCTTTGTATAACGATGTTGTGAGACCTCATTTGGAGTACTGTGTACAATTCTGAAAACCGCACCTTCAAAAAGATATAAACAGGAGGCAGTCTGTCCAGTGAGTGGCTACTATTATGGTCAGTGATCTTTGCTATCAGGCATATGAGGATAGACCTAAAAAACTCAATATAAAGGTGGGGAAAGTGAGATATGATAGAGGGGTTTAAATACCTCCATGGCATACATGCTTAGGAGGTGGCTCTCTTCCAATTGAAAGGAAGCTCTAGAATGAGGGGACACAGGATGAAGGTGAAAAGCGATTGACTCAAGTAATCTAAGGAAATATTTCTTTACGGATGCATGAACAGTCTTCCAGTGAAGGTGGTGGGCGTGAGAAATGTATCTGAAATTAAGAAAGCATGGGACAAATGCAAAGGCTCTCTGAGAGAGAGGAAGGGGTTGTGGAACTTACATAGTAACATAGTATATGACGGCAGATAAAGACCAGCATGGTCCATCTAGTCTACCCAGCAAGGCGACAAGAGTAGGTGCACCTGCCGCTCCATGCAAGTCGCTCCTCCCCATTCCTTTGCTTAGGGGTGAACTTAATAGTTCCTATGGATGGGCAGACTAGATAGACAATATGGAGTGTATTCACTTTCTCTGTTTCTATGTTAGGTCTAGTGCTGAGGCTAAGTGTTGGCGGCTTATTTTTATCCCAAGTGCCGTGTAGTCACTATGAACTTCTTTTCTTTCCTGTCATACTTTAGTTGTAGCGGTCACCTTATTGAGATTGATTTATTTGATTGTTTGTTGTTTTTTATACCGCTTTTCACTGGGTCAGAACTTTGCAGATACAGTGGAAAAAGAACATATTTACATAAACGCGGTAAATATTTATATTGAATCTGGAACGTTGAATTTGGTCTAGAAGTTACGAAATGAGGCCATCGGATGAAAGCACTCAACAATTTAGAGAGAGAAGTCTCCCGTTCTTCAGACACCTCTAGGGAGAAGGACTTACAAATGAGTTCTTAGCCTGGCAGCTGTGACTCAATGGAAATCAAATCCTTGCGTATTCAGCTTATCTGGCGGTGGAAGGGGAATCCTGTAAGTGTTAACTGGAATCTCGGATACAAGTCCTGAAGCTGCAAGCTCTTTGCCTCTTTTTTATGCGTCGTTGGGCCGCTTGGCGTGACAGCTCATTCTGGGACACACTGACCCAAGCTGGGATTATAAATATCTGTTCTAGGCCCTGCTTAGCTGAGCTGGCAGTCAGGAAAAGCAGAAGTAACGATGAGCTGCTTTGTGTCTCCTTACACAAAAAGAACAGAAGAAGGGGCAGGACAGTGTAAATTAATAACCACCAATCTTCTGAAGATATGAGCGATAGGAAGCTGCTGGCCAGTGAGACATTGCTTGGATTCGCTGGGATCAGTGGACAGCACCCCTCCCCCCCCCATGCCTGTCAGTGCTCCAGAGCTAAGGATGAAGGTGACAGAGCCCCAAACCACTCACAAACGGTGCCCCTCTCTCACTCTTCTTACCACGGTCTGTCTCTTCCTGGATCTACTGCACAGTTCAAATATATCAACAAATTCAGGCTCAGGATTGGAATAGCAGCGGGTGCTGCAGGGCAGGAGGGAGGGGCTTTGGGAGAGCTGTGGGGGGGGGGGTCTCGGTACTGGAATAGCAGGGGGTGCTCAGGGCCACTTTTATCTATGGGCAAACAAGGCAGCTTCCCCGGGCCCCTGCACAACAGGGGACAAGCTGCCCATGGTCTAGTAGCAGACCTACTCCTGCTTCCATGCCTATTGTCACCGCTGATGCTCCTTTCTGCAATGTGCAGCGGTGCCAATACTAAAACAAGGCGCCACGGCAGCAGAGTTACCTTCTTTTCTGGTGCTGTTCATACTTCCGCTCCCCCCCCCCTCTCTGATTCATTGGAGGGGGCGGAAGTGGAAGCACAAATGACGCCACAGCGCTGGAAAAGAAGGTAACTCCGATGCGCTGAGCCTTTTTTATGTACTGTCATTGCTGAACATCCTGGAGAGGGACATAAGCAGTGGCAGGAGGGGTCCGTGGATGAGGAGTGGGGTGTGCAGATGAGGGCGGCCTCCACCGGAAAGGGGTTGAAGCGGCCCGGGTGTGCTGCAGGGCAGGTACATGAGCAGAGCTGTGGGGAAGAGTCGCTCTATGGAATAACAGTGGGGAGTGCTGCAGAGTACTGTAATTCCCAGAATATAAGATGCATTTTTTTACATCGGGAAGTGATGGTGTGACCTATACAACGCAGCGACCTATCTAATAAATTTATGCAGCGGACCAAACTCCTGAACCTCATATAAATACTTGCACCTGTGCAGTGGACCCTCTGCTCTATGCCCAACACTTGCAAGCAGACCCTCCGATCAGCAGACTGCTATGTACTTGGACTATACTCACAAATAGCATACCAGACGACTTTCAGTTACAACACAAATCTTCTTTTTAACCCCACAGAAAAGGATGACACCGAAAGCGTGGAACTCATACACTGCGGAATTTAAATTGAAAGTTATTCGTTACGCAGAAGAACTTGGTAGCAGAGCCGCCAAGCAAAGTTTTGGGATAACTGAGAAATTAGTTAGAGGCTGGAGGAAGACGCAGGGAAAACTAACCTTAATGAAACTCAGCAAGAAGGCAAATCGCGGCCGCAAAGCATGATGGTATGAATTAAAAGCACGTCTGCTTCAGTTTGTCATAGAGCAGAGGGCCCAGGGCCGTGGACTGTCCACTGTGCAGGTGCAATTTAAAGTAGTTCATATCACCGGGAAAATGAATATCAAAGGATTCAAGGCTGGTCATTCGTGGTGCTACTGATTTATAAGAAATAAATGAAGCATTAGACAAAGAACAACCACGTGTCAGCAGCTCCCCGCTGATTTCTTGCAGAAAGTACGGAATTTCAGGGAATTCGTAAACAAAGAAATCAACACATACACAGTGACACCAAACTTCATAATTAACATGGATGAGGGTCCCTTAACCTTCCACATCCCATCAGGGAGAACGGTCAGTCAAAAGGGGGTAGAACAGTAAATACTAGGACCACTGAACATGAAAAGACACACTTTACAGTGATGCTGGCCTGCTGCGCAAGTGGAAAGATGCTGCCACCTATGATTATATTCAAAGGAAGACGACGCCACGTGAAACTCTACCAACCAATGTGTTGTTGATGTGAATGAGAAAGGATGGAGGGATGAGAGCATGATGTTGAAATGGCTGCAGTAAGCGGCCGGACAGATTTTTCAAGAGACAGAAAGGCTACTTGTCATGGATAGCATGAGAGCCCATTTCACTGAAGACATAAAGAAGAAAATAAAATCTCTGAATGCTGTCCCGGTTATTATACCTGGTGGTATAACAAAAAATGCTTCAACCACTTGACATTTCCATCAACAGAAGATTCAAAGCCGTGTTGCGTCGCCTATGGGAAAACTGGATGGGCCACAGAGACACAGTTTCATGGCTACCGGCTGTATGTGCCACACCTCTTTTGCAGAAGTCTCCGGGTGGGTTGTGATAGTATGGTGGTGGTGGGTGGGGGTGAGTGATTAAAATAATAAAATCGGGTTTTGTGAATGAACTGGCGCCTGAAATTGCAGAACTATGTCACAGTGACACCGAAGATGAGGACTTCAACGGCTTTCCCAAAAGTGATACTGAACAAATCGGATGTGGAACGAGCTGCTATATCATTATGCACTCTATTCAAAAGTGTTATTGTAAAGTGAACGTGAAACAGAATAAATCAAGTTTAAAAAAAACAGCAGTGTTGTCTTGTGCTTTAATTTTAGTACCAGCAACTTACGTAGCGGGGCGACTTATTATTTTAACAATGAAATCCCCAATTTTGGCCTCTGCGACTTATACACAGGAGCGACTTATAATCCAGGAAGTACGGTACTGTAGCTGTAAGGGGTATTAGCAGAGCCCTGTACTGGGGGAGGGGGGGGGGTCTCAGTAGAAGAATAGCGGTGGGGTGCTGCAGGGTAGCTGTGAGGCACATTGGCAGAGCTGTATGTAATGAAAGAGGCCTGGAGGTTTCTCAGTTCTGTCTACCTTGTGTTCAGTAATAAGGTATCGCCCTCAAACGTTTCAAGTATTTTTTTGTTTGTTTTTATTTCTTACCCTTTATTACTTTATCTCTTTCCTGAGATTTTCTTCTTGTCTCACATCCACTCAGTTCACACTTTGTTTGGACCCTTTGTCCAGTCCTTCCTGCTACTTGTCCCAAAGCCTGACAGTAAACTGGAAATGAGCACTGTTCTCATGGACTCCAGACCTTCAAGAGTTAAGATGCTAAAGGAGCAGGCTGGGATATAAAATGCTTAAGGTTTGACTGGCTAATCCCAGGAATTATCCTCCATAAATCTAAGGTGCAGGTTTGGGACTTGTGACCTCAGATTAGAAAAGAGAAAAAAGGAGACAGCTGCTTTCTGATCTCAGACTGAGTCAAATCACAAATGCTATTCTGTAGGACCAGAACGTACCTGCTGAGGGCCAGTTCCTTCTCACCATGCCCTCCCAACCCCTGTCTGCCTCCTGTCATCCTATACCTACTCTCCACTCCCGCTGTCTGTCACCTGCCATCTCTATGCTCGCCAATCGCTCCTCTTCCACCTGTCACCCTATACCCAGCTCTCACTCCTCCAGCTGTCTGCCACCTGCCATTGCATGCGTGCCACTTACAGCTGGCTTTGTTTGATGCCCTTTCCTAGCTGCAGACGCCCCTCGGTGATGAGCTAGAATCTACCAGGTTCCCAGCCTCAGTGCAGGCTCGCGTGGGTGCCCCCTCTTTTTCCGGGGTAAAACGTCTTAGAAAAGGTTTTGCATGTGATTTTTGTGAAGAAGGTTTTGTGACTTGTCGAGATAAAAGTGGCCGACCTCAGTCTCTTAGGAGGTGCTGGGGAAGAGCCAGTAATAGGTTAACTGTAACACAAAAGGGCAGAGAAATGTTGGAAGCAAAGTAGAGCTTGTTAGGAAGAATTTCCGAGTTTAAGACCTCCAGCTCCACGCTTGGGGGCCAGTAAGGGAAGCAGAGCTGCAGGGTATCAGCTCATGTATGAAATACTGTGGAGAGACGTGACTGGCACAAACCATTAGACGGTTGCCTAAAGCGCCCACATTGCATGGGTGACCTGTTTCAGCCCCTCTCCATGATATTAAAATAGCAACGCAGCACTTACCCAATGCCTCTGACACTGAGGGCTGTTGGTGCTTCCGCCCCCTTCGATGCAGACTTCCTGTTTGCATGGGGACAGAAACATCTGGTTTGACCGCTTCTGCCCCCATGCAAACAGAAAGTCCATATCGGGGGAGGGGGAGCTACCAACAGCACCCAGAGGTTTTGAGTAAGAGCTGTGTTGAGGTTTCAATATCATTACCACCACTGCAGGTCCTGGAGAGGGGTGAGGGCATAGGGGACAGCAGGAATGGGAGAGAGCTTATACTTCTTAGATAGCGAGGACGTTTTTGGGATAGAGGCCCTGCAGAGAAAGGATGGGCTGCATTCGAACCAAATAGAACCAGAGAGCTGATGTTTAAAATTTCAGACATGTAGAGATCTTAGCTAGCAGGAAGGAAAGGGCTTTGAAAGGTTACCAAATGGCCCTTTAGCAAACACTACGACTACCACTACTTACCTACTTATCATTTCTATAGCACTACAATAAAGGTCTCATTTCTACAATCTATCTGAGGTACAGGATCCTAGTAAAAGAAACAGGTGGGAAAAGAAATACCAGTGGCCAGAAAATAGCAGGGGAGGACTGTGATCAAATGCAAAAGATTTGCCATGATTGTTATCCCATCGGTGTCCGACTTGGAGTTCAATATCTCCTGGTGAATGGGAGAGGGGCACTGGAGAGCTGGGGTCTGTCTGCCCTGGGTGTTGATAGGAGGTAATAGCTTGGCTATGGAATTGTCTGAAAGTTTTTTTTTTAGTCCATGATTCAGTAATAATTATGGTAGGATTGTATATGCCAGGAACAGGGCCGGCCCCACCACTAGGCAAACTAGGTGGTTGCCTAGGGTAACAACTTCTGGGCGGTGGCAAAGAGCAGGACATTCAAAGATAAACAATGGATTTTGACCACGGGGGGGGGGGGGGGGAGAGGGTGGTGTAAAGCTTAAGGTCTGCCTAGGGCACCCACAACTTGAACCAACTCTGGGGCCAGCCCTGGCCAGGCCTTCCTCCTTTAACAGTATACCTGCTAGAGAAAACAAGATTTTACACTGGCAAAAATTACAATGTGTGCCAGTGAGTCAATACTGACACCTGGTGACCCAGCAGCCCCTGGTGACCAGAAGTAGCCTCTGGGTTTTCTTGGCAAGGTTTGACTAGAAGTAGATTGCCAAGCCTTTCTTCTGGGGTAATGGAGGGTAAAGTGACTTGCCCAAGGCCACAAGGACTGCCAGTGGGAATTGAACTCTGGTGTCTTAATTATCAGGCCACTGCTGTAGCCACTAAGGAGGTCATTCCATGGTGGGAATAGCAGTGGTGTAGGCAATGTTCCCTCTAATTTTCTGTAGGCTGTGTGCGCATAAAATATCAGCTGTGTGCAGCTTTTGAAGGAAAGTTAAATTTTTGTGCGCCACATAATGACACTCGGAGTTATATACTTTAAAATTTGACTACATGTCAGAATACAGTATGTACACCACATTGATTTTAATCAAATTAAATGAAAATAGTCGATTACTAAATGAAGCTGGAAATTTCTAGTAATTACAATCATAACTTACATTTTAAGACGTCTGTGTTGTTTTCTATCAGAATCAGAGCCGTAATTTTTGTGCGCTCTGTTGTAAAGTATGTGCGCTCGCTCGGCGAGGTGTGTGCGCGTGCACACGCGCACAGCTTATAGGGAACAGTGGGTGTAGGCCAGACGTGTAGACTGCGATCAGCTCCCCAAGCATATTCCGCAGCCTATGAACCTGCATGTACACTGTGGTTGTGCGGGGAGCCCTGGACGTGGGAGGGGCGGACAGGGGGCAGAGCGAGGGAGTGGCCACCTGCCAGAATGTACAGAGTCCTTCCAGTAAGACCTCTGTATGTTCCCCAGCACCCTGACAGACACCAAACGTATTCTTGGGCGCAGGTGGAATAAGGGTTGGGGGGAGCATCCTACATGCAGCAAACTCCACTGCCCCCCATGGTGATGACCAGCAGTGGCCCCTGTGTGCTCGATCCTGCCCATGCTGGCCACCAGCTGCAGGTTGGCACCGGAGGGCAGGAGCCGCAGGGTCACAGCCGATTCTGTGCATCTCGGTAGATGGGTTGGTGCCATGGTGATGGGACCCATGGCACCTTTACAGCACTGCTAGCATGGGCGGGCAGGATAGCTGACATACACCTCTATGGAATAGGGTATCCACTAGCCCATCTATCTCCCCAATTCTGCAATCACAGGGACATCTAGGCCCCGCGACTGCAGAATCGGGTCTAACTTGACCCCGTCCCCATTCTGTGTGTGCACCTGGCCCAGGTGTGTAGGGCTTGGAATCGGCCTCTGAGCTACTCCAGAGATAAATCTTATTTTCATAGTGATCTTGGAGTGTTGCAAATGGAACATCTTCCTCTCTAGACATCAGGATGGGCTCCATGTCTCTGTTTTATAAGGAGGCATCACTTCCTATATTAAAGAGAGCATACAATCTAACTAAGTTAGAATGGGAGCAAATAAAGGCAGCAGCCCATCTCTAGGGATGGAAATGTCTGCTTTTAATCAAGAACCTAGTGTGAGGGCTACAGATGAAGAGAACGAAAGGGAATAGAAAAAAACTGTTGAGCGAGCTTACAGAAGTTAAGACAACTGTGCTGACCTCCGTTATCTCCTATAGACCAGAAAAATGTCCCCCTAGAGTGTCGCATAGACACCACATTTCTGGGCACCATGAACCAAAGCTTTCTGGAGCAACTAATCCTGGACTCCACAAGTGGTGAAACACCATCTTCAGCAAAGTAAATAAGCCACAATAAGGCACCACAAAATGATTTACTTTAAAAAAAAAATAGAATTTACACAAAACTAAGGAAGTTAAACCAAAAAGGGTAAAATGCTCGAAGGCACCAGGGGCTTTGCTTAATAACATGTAGTAGAGATTCAGAATATACCACAGATCGAAAGAAACAAAAGCAGCAATGGATCCAAACAGTTTAATATCAGAGAAGAGAAAGCTACGTAAGTGAGAGCGGGGAATTCTCTCTTCTCATACAGGAAAATAGAGAGAAAACTCTGTAAAAGCTAGAGAGGACGGTAAAGGGGTTTCTGTCATTCCTTCCAGAGAATGAACGTGAAAATATAGAAACACTTAACTTTACGCATTGCTAAAGGAGTCACAGAGTTGGGTCAGCAGTAGGTTATTTACATGCAGAACTTTGCAAAGATTCGTATTACATGTGTAAATCCTTAACCAATAAATTGGGCAGGAGGAGGTTATATTTACATTCAGGCTGCGGAAAGTGCACATGGTAAAGCTGTGCCTCTTCTCTGCATGCAATCCCTTATTATATATGTGGAAATCTCAACTCTGATTTACAAAATATAGGGCCCTATATGCAAAGCGGTTAATTGTGGTGATCGGAAAAAGATTTAGGTGTCATCGTGGATATTATGTTGAAACAATCTGCCCAGTGTGCAGCGGCAGCTAAGAAGGCAAATAGAATGCTAGGTATCATAAGGAAAGGAATGGAGAATAAAACAAAAGATATTCTATAATGCCTCTATATCGTTCCATGGTGCGAGCACACCTTAAATATTGTGTGCAATTCCAGTCGTCATATCTTAAAAAGGATATAGCAGAATTAGGAAAGGTCAGAGAAGAGCCACCAAAATGGTAAAGGGGATGGAAGGATACCCCTATGAAGAAAGGCTAAAAAGGTTAGGGCTCCACTTGGAAAAGAGACGGCTGAGGGAGATTATGATAGAGGTCTATAAATTAATGAATGGAATGGAACAAGTAAAAGTAGATCCGTTGTTTACACCATCAAAAAGTCGAACGACTAGGGGATACGCAATGAAGCTACAATGTAACCTATTTAAGATTAATAAGAGAAAATATTTTTCCTCTTAACGCATAATCAAGCTCTGGAATTTGTTACCGGAGGATATAGTGAAAGCTGTTAGCAAGGCCCCGCCCTAGGCAGAAACCCCGGCCTCACTGCCACTCCAGCTGCTGCCGCTGCCCCTCGCAGTTGTAGCCGATTCCATCTCAGGAGGGGGAGGCGGGGAGCAAACAGTATTTCAAAACACGGTGACCTTTTGCCGCCGCTTTTGGAAATACTGTTGCTGTAGCTGCCTGCCACCCCCCAAACAGAATTTTCAGCAGTTGGAAGGAGCAGCCTGGCCAGTCTTGTGTGCCGCTGCTGCCTTCCACTGGGGCTGGCCACCGTAGGCAGCCGCTTAGCTTGCTAGTGGACGGGCCGGCCCTGGCTCTTAGTGTAGCTGGGTTTAAAAAAGGTTTGGACAAGTTCCTGGAGGAAAGGTCTATAAACCATTATTAAAAAGGACCCAGGAAATCCACTGCTTGCCCAGGGACAAGCATTGTGGAACTTTTAGGGAAATGCCAGGTACTTGTGAGCTGGACTGGCCACTATTGGAAACAGGACACTGGGTTTGATGGACCTTGGTCTGACTCAGACTGGCATCTCTTATGTTCTTAGTCAGCGGCACTAATGCGGGTAGCGCCACGGAATATCTGCTAGGGGCAGGGGTGGAGTGGATGTGGCACCCAGGGATACCCGGGCAGCAGTAATTAATATTCAGCCACTGCCCAGTTAACCCTAAGCGGTGAAAGTTGGGCACCTTAAAGCCTGATCTGACTTTCGCTGCAGAGGTTAAGCGAGCAATGGCTAATATTACTGCCGCCTGGTTATTAATATTACTGCTGCCTGGTTAGCTAATATTACTGCTGCTTGGTTATTAATATTACTGCCGCCTGGTTATTAATATTACTGCCGCCTGGTTAGCTAATATTACTGCTGCCTGGTTATTAATATTACTGCCGCCTGGTTATTAATATTACTGCTGCCTGGTTAGCTAATATTACTGCCGCCTGGTTATTAATATTACTGCCACCTGGTTAGCTAATATTACTGCCGCCTGGTTATTAATATTACTGCCGCCTAGTTATTAATATTACTGCCACCTAGTTAGCTAATATTACTGCCGCCTGGTTATTAATATTACTGCCACCTGGTTAGCTAATATTACTGCCGCCTGGTTATTAATATTACTGCCGCCTAGTTATTAATATTACTGCCACCTAGTTAGCTAATATTACTGCTGCCTGGTTATTAATATTACTGTCGCCTGGTTATTAATATTACTGCCACCTGGTTAGCTAATATTACTGCCGCCTGGTTATTAATATTACTGCTACCTGGTTAGCTAATATTACTGCCGCCTGGTTATTAATATTACTGCCACCTGGTTAGCTAATATTACTGCCGCCTGGTTATTAATATTACTGCTACCTGGTTAGCTAATATTACTGCCGCCTGGTTATTAATATTACTGCCACCTGGTTAGCTAATATTACTGCTGCCGGGTTATTAATATTACTGCCGCCTAGTTATTAATATTACTGCTGCCTGGTTATTAATATTACTGCCGCCTGGTTAGCTAATATTACTGCCGCCTGGTTATTAATATTACTGCCGCCTAGTTATTAATATTACTGCTGCCTGGTTATTAATATTACTGCCGCCTGGTTATTAATATTACTGCTGCCTGGTTAGCTAATATTACTGCCGCCTGGTTATTAATATTACTGCTACCTGGTTAGCTAATATTACTGCCGCCTAGTTATTAATATTACTGCCGCCTGGTTATTAATATTACTGCCGCCTGGTTAGCTAATATTACTGCTACCTGGTTAGCTAATATTACTGCCGCCTAGTTATTAATATTACTGCCGCCTGGTTATTAATATTACTGCTGCCTGGTTAGCTAATATTACTGCCGCCTGGTTATTAATATTACTGCTGCCTGGTTAGCTAATATTACTGCCGCCTTGTTATTAATATTACTGCCACCTGGTTAGCTAATATTACTGCTGCCTAGTTATTAATATTACTGCCGCCTGGTTATTAATATTACTGCCGCCTGGTTATTAATATTACTGCTGCCTGGTTATTAATATTACTGCTACCTGGTTAGCTAATATTACTGCCGCCTGGTTATTAATATTACTGCTACCTGGTTAGCTAATATTACTGCCGCCTGGTTATTAATATTACTGCCGCCTGGTTATTAATATTACTGCTACCTGGTTAGCTAATATTACTGCTGCCTGGTTATTAATATTACTGCTACCTGGTTAGCTAATATTACTGCCGCCTGGTTATTAATATTACTGCTACCTGGTTAGCTAATATTACTGCCGCCTAGTTATTAATATTACTGCCACCTGGTTATTAATATTACTGCTGCCTAGTTATTAATATTACTGCCGCCTGGTTATTAATATTACTGCTGCCTGGTTAGCTTGCACACTGTCCGTCTGACCTGGATGTGTAATCGGTGGTCAGATATAGCCCCAGCATTGAATATGCAGATGTTAAGTTCAGCAACGACAACTAACCACTTTTCTAGGGCTACCCACCACCACTAAATATCCCCCCCCCATAAAGATACATAATCCGGTCACACACCGTCTGGACGCTCTCACTCGTGTGCACGTTCCTGGTTCTAGTAGCCAGTTACACACTGTAGGCAGATGACATCTGAAAACCTCTTGAGGCTTCAGTTTCGTACATACATTTTTGGGACATGGCAATCACAGTCCCCCTCTTCCCCACCTCCCAAGTTGAATCTTATCTTATTCCACTCGCAGCAGGAAGATGGAGGGGTGGAGGAAGTGTGTGGGGGGGGGGGGGAGGCGAGAGAGTTCTCCTGCTCTCTTGAAAATGGATGTGGCCACCAGGCTGGGGCGCTGGGCTCTCCCTGACTCCCAGGGCCTGTGACTATAGAACTGCACACACTCGATAGACACAGATGGCCTGGGTTAATTAAACCCTTGAGGTTCTGTTGCTAATCAGGTCTTAATCCCCCCAGAGAGAGCCTGCCGGGATAATGAAAGCTTCCATTCTGGAGAAGCAGTAAGGAAGGATCTTCAATCTATTGTGGAAATTTAATGATGCAGGCTTCATTTTCCATTTCACTTTCACCATGATATTTAGAGAGAGAACCCAGTCATTGTCTGTACCGTTTCTGTATAAAATCTTTTAAAGATAAACTGATTCGGGGTGTGGGAGTGGAGGTCCCCCAGCTTGGCCCAGTGTGGGCTTGTTTTATGGCAGGTAGCTGGGTGTCTGATGTAAGACCTGACGGGTCTTATCAGTAGGCTGTCAGCTGCTCTGCCTGGGCACATACGTTGTTCTCTGAGAATAACGGGCTCCTGGGAGGCCCTGGATGGCCCCTCCAGCACATCGTGGGAGCCAGGGCTGGAAGAATGAGTAAGAGAGCACTGTTATGACTCTCTCGCTCTGCTCTCTTCCAGGCAATTACCTCCCAGTGACCCTTGCTCTCATGCAGACAGGTGGCCACTCGGGCATCGCGTGCTGACAGCCCTACCTGCTCTGCAGAGGACACGCTGTGCACTTAGAGTGAAATATGCAGAGCAGCTGAATGCACGTGAACTCACGTTTACCCATCTTCACTAACGTTCACTCAGTCACACCTACATTTCAGTTGCGAGATAGAAAGAAGATGAAAGCAGCCTTGCCGGGTCAGTCCAGCAGGTGCCTTGGATGAGGAGCGGCAGGTTTGGGGACCACTGCGGGAACACAAGTTTCCAGGGCACCTCTCCCTGTGGTTTACTGAGTGTATGCCCTCCTCCTTCAGGATATGAAGCACATCCCTCAAGGTACACATGCCCTCCCCCTCCCTCTCCCCCCCCCCCCCCCGGTATATAGCTGCCTTTTCCCCCCAGTATATGGAGTGCACATGTCCCTCCCCTCCCCCTCCCAAGATGGTATACAACTACTGATTTCCCCAGTATATGATGCATGCAGTGTGCCACACCCTCACAGTATACGGAGCATGCATCCCCCTCCCCTCCCCCAAGGTATACAGTGTGACGCTGATACACTGCTTTCCTGTTTTCATCACGCTCTTCCCCTGCACACGTACTTCACGTCTGCTGTCCAAGAAGCCTGGTGGGAACACTTATGTCGCTTATAGAGATAAGTGATGATGTCACGAAGGTTGCTAAGCAACACAAGGGATAAGTCAGGATGAGTGGGCAGTCGCCATGGAGCCTACTTTGCAGTTACCATGGTTATCAAGTGTCTGGTCTCTTGTCAAGGAGCTTCCCGGTCACCCGCTGGAATAATTTCCCAAGGCTTTGAGACGTTGATCCTGGGGACCCAGGCCGCACCCTGCTCCGAGTTCTGATTGTGCTCTTGCTCTCTGCTACACACTGCTGCTGGCACCTCTTACTGCATAAATGTATGAGCACATAGTTCAAGCAGCATGGATCATAGGCCTTCGCCTACCACAGTTCCAGGGGCACTATGCAGCAATAGGGTTGCCAACTGGCTCCAGATGTGCCCGACAGGCTTACTCCAATCCTGGGTTTACCCCATTGCATGCAGTTACTTGTAGTTTTCCTTTTCTTATGGAGTGCAATGGAGAAATCAGAACTACATATCCCTGCATGCAATGAGGTAAACCCAGGACTGGATTGAACCTGTCGGGCGCATCTGGAGCCAGTTGGCAACCCTATGCAGCAATCATAAGAGGCACAGATCATAACTTTACTATGATGTTTCCAGGGCCTTTGCATTTTAGCCCCCTTTATTTTATTTTATTTATTTCATTTTAGCCGCCCCCCCCCCCCCCTTTCCTGGCCTGAGGTGGACTGGTTAGCTGTCCTGCCAGACAGTAAAGACAGGGCCTGTTAGATTGCCCATTGGTGGATTGACTGACCGGCCCTGGGGTCATAGCTTCTGGCTCCTAACAAGGGGCGATTTTTAGTGACCTGCATAGGTGAAAGGTCCAGGAAATGACCTGGACGTTTCCTCTTTGGAAATCAGCTCCAGGCAGCACAAGCTGTGCCATGTGGATCAGGAAGCAGAATTTCTGTGACGTTTTCCTCCCTTAACCCATCCCTGCCCCCGTTTTTTCTGTAGCTAAATCTAGACGTCTCACGAAACCAAGCAGCACTGTTCTAAATATTTAACAAGCTTCATTCCTTTTCAAGATGGTCCTTATCCTGATTTAAGACCATACCATGTCTGTCCTCTGAGTCTGATTATTGCACACACCTCAGGAATCTTTGCTAGCATAGCATCTCTCAAATCACACCATCCCTACCCCGCCACGTGCTGAGGCCTGGTTCAGGTGTCACTATAGGAATAAAATGCATCTCAGGGCTTTCCTCCATCCTCACTTCTCCTTTATACATATTTGTAATTTATTTTCAAGCAGACTTAACTTTTTATTTATTCATAATCTGTAGGCCCCCTGCCAGTGCCATATAAAAAAAATCATACTCTAGATTAGAGAAGAAATGGGAAAGAGTGGTCAACAAAAACATAAGGCAAAACACTGACATTGCTCAAGCTTTCAGGAGCTGACACAAGTCACAACAAAATGAGTAAAAGCTTCCTGACCAGAAAGTTTAAGCGAATGGCGGCCATCAAACCTAATAACCTGTGCATAAGAACATAAGAAGTGTTGGGCTGAGTCAGATCAATGGTCCATCAAGCCCAGCATCCCGTCTCCAGCCATGACCAGTCCACCAGAACCTGGCTGATTCCAATAGCAAAGTTCTTCCCATATCACTTATTCCCAGGAATAAGCAGTAGAGACTAATAATTTCAGGACCTGTCTTCTAGGAGCTTGTCCAAATTCCTTTGCTTTATTTATTAATATATTGCTTCTGTTATCACAACCAGTCAGAAACCCTATCATCCCATCTACATAGTGCCCTTGGACTTACCCAGTCAACAACTATCCTACCTCATCCTCTCCAACCCATCCTTTTAAAACCTTCTTTGCCAGGTGGCCTGACCACATTCTCTGACAACAAATTTGACAGCTGGACTGTGCATTGAGTGAAAAAACAAACCCTTTCTCTGATTTGTCCTAAATCTGCTGGTCGTTAGTTGCATAGAGTGTCCTCTTGTTTTTGTGTTATTTGAAAGATGTAGCCACCATTCCTCATATAACTGTTCCACTCCACTCATGATTTTATAACTACTATCCACTCTGTGTCATCTTTTCTCCAAGCTGAAGACCCCCAACCAGTTTGGCCTTTCTTCATAAGGAAGGTGCTCCACCTCCTTTATCATTTTTGCCACCCTTCTTTGTATCTTTGCTGCATACGGCATTCAACGTGTTGTCCAGTGACTCCAAGATCCTTTTCCTGAGTGGAACTCCTAATGTGGAACCCAGAGTTGTGCATAAAGATTAAAATGTATCTGCCATTTAGGTGCCCAGCTCCCCAGTGTCATAAAGTCCTTCTGCAATTTCTCCCCAACTGCTTGAAATTTAACAACTTTGAATAATTTTGTGTCATCTGCAAAGCGACTGATGTGTAAGTAAAGTGAAAAGAAGAATTACGTGTGTCTGGTAATGAGGGAAATTCTTTGGTTCCCCAGACTGCTCTCAGGGTCCACAAAGAGAAAGTCCCTGTGGAGTTGCCCTTTTGAAAATGTACCCACACATGCGTAGGATGGGTGTAGAAGTATTTGTGGACTCTCCCCTGCTTTACAGCATATGCGCTTAGGATCATCGACTTGCTGCGGATTTGCCCACCAAGTCAATCAATTCCTAAAAACCTTGGACATGCCATACTCATTCAAACCAGACGTCTGGCAGTGACCATTCCAGGGTATAAGTACCCAGATGGATCCCAAAAAGTAGATCCACTCCTTTTGGCTCATGTCCAGAGATAAGCAGTGGTTTTCCCAAGTCTTCCTGGTTAATAAGGGTTTATGGACTTAACCTCTAGGAGCTTCTCCGAACACCTTTTAAACCTAGTTATGCTAAGTGCTCTCACCATTTCCTCTAGTAACAGTCCTGGGTTTACCCCATTGCATTCAGGGACTTTAGTTCTGACTTCTGCAATTGCATTCCCAGAGAAAAACAAGACTACCGGTCCCTGCATGCAATGGAGTAAACCCAGGACTGGATCAATCCCGCCGGGCACCTCTGCAGTCACTAGGCCTAGGCAACCTTATGTACAGATTCCCTTCCCTTGACCGAACTCTGCCCCTTTTTCCTTGTGGATAAAAATATGTACATTGCAAAATCTTGCTGCCCCTCCCCCTCACAGTCCATGCATGTACATTTTTAAATGCTGTCTTTCTGTGAAAGATAGAAACATGACGGCAGATAAAGATCCCGTCTGCTGTTCCATACGAACCACTAAGCTCTACAGTCTCCTTTTTTCCTTTAGAGATCCTCTGCTTTTCTCCCATGCTTTCTTGAGTTCAGATAGTTTTTGTCTCTGCTACCTCCACTGGGAGACTATTCCACACATCTACCACTCTCACCTCATCCGATGCCCCTCACATTGCAGAGCTTTCCTTCAGTTGGAAGAGGCTCTCCTCCTGTGCATTTATGCCACGGAGGTATTTAAACATCTCTATCATGTCCCTCCTTTCCCATCTTTCTTCCAAAGTATACAGACTGAAATCTTTAAGTCTGTCCCGATATGCGTTTTGGCGAAGCCCCCTGCCCATTTTGGTAGCCACCCTCTGCACTACTCCATTCTGTTTATATCCTTTTGAAGGTGTGGTCTCTGGAATTGCATACAATACTCCCAAATGAGGTCTCGCCAAAGACTTATTCAGAGACACTGTCGCCTCCTTGTTCCTGCTGGCCATTCCTTTCCCTATGAACCCAAGCATCTTTCTGGCTTTCACCATCGCCTTTTCTACCTGCTTAGCCACCTTAAGATCATCAGAAACAATCACCCCTAGGTCCTGCTCTTCTTTCGTGGACAGAAGTACTTCATCCCCTGTACTGTACCGCTCCCTTGGAGTTTTGCAGCCCAAATGCATGATCCTGCATTTTTTAGTGTTAAATTTCAGGTGTCAAATTCTCAATCATTCTTCAGGCTTAGCTAGATCCCTCCTCATGTTATCTACACCTTCCTGGGTGTCTATTCTATTGCAGATTTTGGTATCATCCGCAAAGAGGCAGACCTTACCCGATAGCCTTCTCTAATATCACTTACAAAAATGTTAAAAAGAATCAAACTGAGGACAGATCCCTGTGGCACACCACTAGTAATATCCTTCTCCTCTGAGTGAACTCTATTTACCTTTACCCTTTGTCACCTCCCACTCAACCAGTTTCTAACCCAGTCAGTCACTAGGGCATTCAATTTATTTATAAGTCGCCTGTGCAGAACAGTGTTCAAGGCTTTACTGAAATCTAAGTACACCACATCTAGAGCTTTCCCTCGGCCCAACTCTCTGGTCACTCAGTTAAAGAAATTTAGTTTCATCTGACAAGACCTGCCTCTCATAAAATCAGGCTATCTTGAATCCTACACTCCATTGGATTCCAGAAACCTCACTATCCTCACTATTCACCACAGAGGTCAGATTAACTGGCCTGTAGTTCCCAACCTCATCCTTAGTTCTGTTTTAGTGCAAAGGGACCGCATGTGCCTTTTTCCAATCTTCTGGGACCAATGTATCCCCCAATTGACCGCTTTGACCCGGTGAAAAGCGGAATATAAATACAGCTAAATAAATAAATAAATAAAATAAATGGCAGACTCTAAAAAAGCATTGAAAACGTCAGATAGCGTTGCTGCTAAACTTCCCTAACTTCTTTCAGCATTCTTGGATGTATCCCATCTGGCCCCATTGCTTTGTCTTCTTTGAGTTTAGTTAGCGCCTCGTGAACACAGTCTTCTGAGAATCATTCAAGATCTAGTTCACTTCTGTTCCTATTTGTCAGTGTTTTCTGAGGTCCTGCTCCCGGCCCTTCATCTGTGAGCACAGAACAGAAATATTTGTTAAGCAATTCTGCTTTATTCTCATCAGCTACTACATATTCCTCCCCTTCACCCTTTAGTCTGACAATACCACTTTTGAACTTCCTCCTCTCACTAACATATCTGAAAAATGTTTTGTCCTCCTCTCTACTGCATTTGTATTTTCCATTTGTATCTTTGCTTTCCTGACTACTTTCCTAACTTCTCTAAGAATATTGATGCCTGTCTTCCTCTTTCTATGATCTCTTTTATTTTATGAAGGCTACCCTCTTTTTATTCACCTTTTCAGCTACTTCTTTCGAGTACCATAGTGGCCTCCTTTTCCTTTTACATTTACTTACTTTCCTCATAAAAAGATTTGTTGCCCTTAAAATATCCCCTTGCAGTTTCACCCACTGCTTGTCTACATTTTCCAACTATTTCCATCCTGCTAATGACCCTTGAGGTACTGTCTCATCTTTGCAAAGTTGGCTTTCCTAAAGTCTAGGGCCCTCACTTTTGACTGGACCTTATCAGCCCTAGTACTGATACTGAACCACACCATCTAATGATCACTGGATTAGAGATGATTACCCACTATAACATCAGAAATACTCTCCCTATTCATTAGCACCAGGTCCAGTATGGCCCCCGGCCCCTCATGTGTGGGTTCTGTTATCAGTTGCCAGAATAGTTCTTCCTATAGAGAATCCAGGATCTCCCCACTTCTAGATGACACCACAGCAAGGATGGCCAATCAATATCTGTATATTGAAATCATCTATCAGCAGTACCTCTCCTTTCATAGGGATATTGTGAATGTTTTCATTTAAATTTCTGTCCACTTCTTCTGCCTGTGAAGAAGATCTACATATAACACCAATGGAAATGGATGCTCCATTCCCTCTTTCCAGTTTAACTCACAATGCCTCCTCACTCCCTTTTAAGCCCTGCAATTCTGTAGCTTTAATATTATGTTTTATGTATAGTGCCACTCCTCCTCCCTTTCTTTGTAGCCTGTCCTTCCTGAATAAATTATAGCCTAGTATAATTATATCCCAGTCATGGTTCTCTGTGAACCATGTCTCTGTAACTAGGGCAGACTAGATAGGCCATGTAGTCTTTTTCTGCCGTCATATTTCTATGTAATTGCCACTCAGTCCAAGTCAGCCTCTTCCATTAAAGCTTCAACATTCAAAATCCTATTTCCCATATTACGAGCATTAATACATACTGCTTTTTTAATACTGCCTTTCCAAGAGTCAAGGCAGTTTACAATAAACTGCACAAATGAACATTTCCTGGAGAACATTATAACTTTTACATGTAACTAAAAGTAAGAACAAAACATAGGCACAAGAATGAAACACCTTCATGACATTGTGAGTTTAGGTTTTACAAATAATTGTTAGTGGCAACTGGGTAGTTTAATAATAAAGCAAGGGATGAAACAACTTTATTACATCAGTGCCTGAATGTGAGCTATTTACAGGTGGGCTAGTTACATGTCTATTGAGGTTGTAGGTTGGTTGGGTAAGGCCTTTGTCTCATGTGGATGCTGGCTGTGGTAGTTGTTTGGTGATCTGATGTCATGATTGAGGGTCTAGGCAGGTCCGGCCCATCCACCAAGTGAGTTAGGCAGCCGATTCCATTTGGGGGGGAGGCGGGCAGTGGCAGTATTTCCAAAAGCGGCAGCAAAAAGCCGCCGTTTTTGGAAATGCTGCCACTGCCCACCTCCCCCTCCTGAGACAGAATTGGTGGCAACTGGGGAGAGCAGCTGGGTGGGGGGGGGGGGGGGAGCGGCGAGGCCAGGGTTTCTGCCTAGTGTGGCAGAAACCCTTGGGCCTCTGGGCCAAAGGATTCGATGAACAGGTAGGTCTTTAATCCTTTCCAGAAGTCAGCAGGGTCATCAATGGTCCTTAGTTCTGTAGGTAGCGAGTTCCAGATGGCAGGTGCACAGATGGTGGTTGCATGTGGCCTGGTTAATCTTAACTGTTTGGGGTGGCATGATGAGGAGATTCTGGATAGTGTGTCTTCTTACTCGGTCGCTTCTGGTTAGTGTTATTAGTGGATATAGGCATTCTGCTGACGGCTTGTGGATCATTTTTTAAAGTGGTGAGTATCGTCTTGTACTTGATTCTAGCATGAATGGGGAGCCAGTGTAGTTGCTTCAGAATGGGGGTAATGTGGGCATGTCATGGGGCACTGTAGATGAATTAGGCAGAAATGTTTTGGGCTAATTGAAATGAATAGAGCACGTTCTTAGGTAAACCATGATAGAGTATGTTGCTGTAGTCTAGGGTTGGGTTAAATATTGCTTGGCAAACAGTTTTGAAGTTGTCTGATTTTAGCAGGGGGCATAGATTCTTCAAGGTCCTTAATTTGAGGTAAATTGATTTAGCAGTATTTTTGTTCTGTGACTGTAGGTTCAGCTCTGGGTCAGTAGTGATGCCCAAGTATTTAGCCTCACTTTTGACCTGTCTGCTAGTCTGACTGTTTGCGGTGTGTTGAAAAATGCATCTTGCATTACATACAGAACCTCTGTCTTTATGAAGTTAATGGCAAGATTTTGAAGATTTAGCCATCATATTACTGCACTAAAGCAGTCTGATAATTCTCTGTGGATTGGATTACTTGTGGAAAATGGGGCGTAGATCATAATATCATCAACATAGATCTTATATTGAATATTATAATCTTGAATTAGGGAACACAGTGGCTGAAGGTAGATGTTGAAAAGAAGGGCTGAGAAGGAGGATCCTTGCAGTATGCCCTGCTTCTAAGTGAAGTGGTATGATTTCTGAGGTTCGATTTTTATCTGCTGGCAAAGGTCATTCAGACTGGAGTGGATTAGAGTCTAATACCATGGAGTCTGTTGAGTAGCATTGATGAAGTATGGAGTCAAATGCTGCTGAGATGTCAAGGAACAACAAGATGAAGCTTGATGTTTTGGATTCCAGTCATGAGACTATTTAGTAGTGATTTGAGAGGATCTCCACGCTGTGGTTAGCTCTGAAGCCATGTTGGTGTTGGTGTTGGTGTTGGTTGAGGGGAGCATGATCATTTATGTAGTCTTGTAGCTGGGTTTATGTGGCTTTTTCGATTATCTTTGCAATGACTGGGATGCTGGCGATTGCCCTGTAGGAGGTTGGCGTACTCGGGTCCAGCTTGAGGTTTTTTAGTAGAGGTCTAATGGAGGCTTGTTTTAGTTTAGGGGGCATGTAACCATGTGTTAGCAAGTTCTGGACAATGTTTAGGATAAATAGAAACATAGAAACATGATGGCAGAAAAAGACCACATGCCCTATCTAGTCTGCGTTCCATATCAACCACAGTAATCCCCTTTTCCCATTTAGAGATCCTGTGTTTATCCCATGCTTTTCTGAATTCAGATACTGTTGTCATCTTTATCACCTCTACTGGGAGACTATTCCATGCGTCTAGCACTCTTTCTGTAAAGAAATATTTCTGCATATTACTCCCCTTTCTCCTTCATCCTATGTCCTCTCGTAGTAGGACAGATCCCTGGGGCACACCACTGGTAACCTCCTTCTCCTCAGAGTGAGCTCCGTTTACCTGTACCCTTTGTCGCCTCCCACTCAACCAATTTCTAACCCAAGCAGTAACTTTAGGGTCCATTCCTAGGGAGCTCAGTTTGTTTTAAGTTGCTTGTGCGGAATGGTGTCAAAGGCTTTACTGAAATCTAAATACACTATATCTAGGGCTCTCCCTCGGTCCAACTCCCCGGTTACCCAGACAAAGAAATCAAGCAGATTTGTCTGACAAGACTTGCCTCTGATGAATCCATGCTGCCTCGGATCCAGTAATCTGTTGGACTCCAGAACCATCACTATTTTCTCTTTTAGCAGCGCTTCCAATAATTTACTCACCACCAAGGTTAAACTAACTGGTCTGTAGTTTTCAACCATATCCTTACTTCTGCTTTTGTGTAAAGGCACCACATGAGCCTCTCTCCAGTACTCTGGTACCACTCCAGACTCCAACGAGGCATTGAAAAGGTCAGTCAGTGTTGCTGCTAGAATGTCCTCATGTTCCCTCAGTATTATAGGGTGTATCCCATCTGGTCTTATCGCTTTGTCTACTTTAAGTTTAACTAGCTTCTCACGAACACAGTCTTCTGAAAAATGTTCAAGATGCCCCTCGCTTCTGTTCCTGTTTGTGGGTATTTTATGAGATCCTGCTCCTGGTTCTTAATCTGTGAACACAGAACAGAAATATTTTGCAATTACATTTTATTGTCATTCTACATATTCTTCCCCTTCACCCTTGAGTCTGACAATACCACATTTGTCCTTCCTCTTCTCACTAACATATCTGAAAAATATCTTATCTCCCCATTTTATTGCATTGGCTATTTCCTCCTCTTTCTGAATCTTTACTTTCCTGACTACTTTGCTAGCTTCTCTAAGTTTTTCCAAATATAGATGCCCGTCTTCCTCTCTCTGTGATGTCTTGTATTTCATGAAGGCCTTCCTCTTTTTCTTCACCTTTTCAGCTACTTCTTTCGAAGAAGCCATAGCGGTTTCCTTTTTCTTTTACCTTTTATTTACCATTTTAACAAAAAGTTTGGTTGCCCTTAAAATATCCCCTTTCAGTTTTGCCCACTGTTTTTCTATATCTCCCAGCTGTTCCCATCCCACTAACGACTCCATGAGGTATTGGCCCATCTTGGCAAAGTTAGTTTTCTAAAGTCTAAGACCCTCGCTTTTGAATGGATTCTAACAGCCCTAGTCCTAATACTGAACTACACCATCTGGTGATCACTGGATGCAAAATGATCTCCCACTACAACATCAGAAACACTTTCACCATTGGTAAGCACCAAGTCCAGTATGGCCCCTTCACGTGTGGGGTCTGTTACCAATTGCCTGAATAGTTCTCCCTGTAGAGAATCCAGGATCTCCTTACTTCTAGATGATACTGCAGCAGGGATGTGCCAATCAACAGCCGGCATATTGAAATCTCCTATCAGTAGCACTTCCCCTTTCCTGGCAATCCTGTGTATATCTTTAATTAACTCTCTGTCCACCTCTTCAACCTGTGAGGGAGGTCTGTATATCACGCCAATGCAAAGCAGTTAACCTCTTTTAAGTGTGTTCTAAATGTGCTGATTCCAAGTCCCGTGTATAGCTAATTGGGAGAGGTGCCCTATGAAGCAAGACAGCTCACATGGGGTGAGTGGGTGATGGGGGATTAGGGAGGAACTAACATCTGATGAGGTGTCAGTAGCTTCAAAGAGCTGAGAAAGATACTAAAAGCAGTGTTTTAAACCTACACCATTAAAGACAATATTTCCCCTTTTGAACTAAAGCACCAAAAAGAATATAACTTTGTTTTAAAAATGTACCAAAACCCTTTAAGAGCTCTCAGGCAGAGAGCTAGTAATTTAAAAGCTAGTTAATTTAAAAGCCACACACTCTTACCTTGGCTTGAAATGCAGAGCTCCTATAAGGAATGAAATGCTCCCTTGTTAACTTTATCCAAGAGACTGGGCATGGGTTGAGAAGGGAGGTTGTCATATTTATACTGGTTATAATGTTGTCAAGTCGTTCTGCGGTGATCAGGTCAAATGAAGACCATGGGCCTGATTTTTTAAGGCATTTACATGGGTAACGGCCCCATCCTTGTAAATGCCTTATCCAGGATTTTCGAAAGGTAGTGCCTTCCGAAAATCCTGGATAAGTGCCTAACGCACCCAGATGCCATGCAGTTAACATTGGGGCGTGTTGGGGGCATTCCGGATTGGAACGGGGGACGGATGAAATGGCTAAATGGGTAGCAGCAATTTTCAATGCTACCCGCTTAGCCCTCTGCACCTTAAAACTAGGCAGGGTTTTTCCTCGCCTATATTTAAGGCACAGGGGCTAAGCAGGTAGCATGAAAAATCACAGCATAACCCGGATTTTCACTTCTGCCACCACGGAAATGAAAATCCAGGTTAAGGGAGTCGGCGGGCAGGCTATGCACCGACGCGGCGCGTAGCCTGCCTAACTCAAAATCGGGCCCCATGTGTTTTGTGAGGTATCATCTTGAGGATCAGTTGAAGGGATATGGCATCTTTCTGTGTTAGTCGAAGGTTGTTTTTGAGTGAAGGCGTTGTACCATCTCAAGTGGACAGATGGAGGCTCTGTAGTTACTGCTGGCTGGGTCTCTTGTTGGTGTTTTGACTATTTCCAAGAGCTCTGTTGACTTCTTAATGAAACTCATAATGACGTTAGAGTGGTACTCCATCTTGGCTCTGTTGGTGGCAGCACAGTATTCCTTTTGTTTCTCCATGTACATGTTTTGGATGCGGGAGTCTTCAGATCCTCTCCATTTCCACTCGAGCTTCCGTAGATTGAGCTTTAATTCTTTCAGTGTTGATGAATACCATGGAGTGAGCTGGTGTCGCTTGAGGTAAATCTTGCTCTGTGGTACTAGGGCTGCTGAGGTTATGGTGTGTTCCATTTGTGAATGATATCTTCTATGCTGTCCTGTAGATGACTTGGCTTGAGTTGTGGGAGCCCTGCTTCGAGGAAGGTTTGGTTGCTGAATGGGTGAAATCTTCAGTTCGTTGCTGTTATGCTGGGTGGTGCTAAGAGCCCAGTGCATGCCAGGGAGAATAATATTAGACTGTGGTCAGACCAGGGGACTGGCAAAATCATGGGGGGTGAGAGATTAGGTTTATTTGCAAAGGATTCGGGGAGGAAGAGAAGATCGAGGGTTCCTCCTCTGCTATGTGTGGGGTTTGTGATGAGTTGTGTGTATTGCAAGGACTCCATGGCATCTAAGAAGGAGGCTGCTTGCCTGCTGTGTGCAGCATCCAGGTTTAGGTCTCCAAGGAGGATAAAGCTTTGGCCAGTGGAGAGGGAGCATGCAGTGTCGATTAGAGTGGATAATTCATTGGCATTTCCATGTGGAGCTCTGTATGGCAGACCGATAGTTAGGGATTTGTTTGAGATGGTAAGGATATCGATGGTGTTTGTTGAATTGGTGTCAATGGTGTCAAATTTCAGGTCATTTCTGGTTAGCATGCATACATCTCCTCCTCCATTGGAGTCCTTAGTGCAGTTGTGGCTAGTGTGTGTGGAGGGGCAGAGTTGATTGATGAGTACAAGTACACTGTCGGAATCCGTGAACCATGTTTCGGTTATGCATAATGGGCCTAATATTGAGTTGGGCAGGCTATGCTCCCCTATGGTGCATAGCCCTGCCTGCCAATCCTTAACCTCAGATATTCAATGCTGGGGTCATATGCGACCCTGGCATTGACTATCCGGGGATCGCCGCAGACACCAGAAGTCTCAGTAACTAACCGGGTAGCAGTGATATTGTATACTGCCCAGTTAGCTCCTGTGAGGGTTTTCCTCACCTATCTTTAAGATGCAGATCTCTAACCGGACTGCGTGCAATAGTGCTGCTACCCAGTTAGTGATGGTCTTCATCTCTGCTGTGGCCCGGAACGCCCCAGTATGCCCCAATGCTAACTGGATAAGCATCAGGGCGCATAGGGGACTTAGAAGGGGATATTCAGTGTCACTAACCATGTAAGTGTCGTTGAATATCTCCATTTAAGACATTTACATGGTTTACTGGGCTGTAAACCATGTAAATGCCCTTTGAATATCAGGCTCAATATATCAATGTTGTGGGCTTGATGTAGTCAGCTAGGATAGGTATGTTGTTGCGGGCCGAGCATGCATTCATCAGCGTGCAGCTGATCTTTAAGTCTTTCAGCTGTTGTATTTTGCGCTGCATAGTTGTTGTATCAGTGTTTATCTTGGTTAGTGAGGATTTTATCCTACCTTGAGGTGGGTGTATGTTATTCCAAGAGATGATCTTCCACGTTTGTCTGTGTGTATGTATGATAGGGATGGCTCTGTAACTAGGGGTTAGTGTTGCCCTGGCCAGCAATAGTGTTGCTATGCGCAGGAAAGTGAATAGATAGCCTGTGAGGGACATTTCTGTTGGTTCGGCATGTTGCTGAAGGTTGGAGAATTCTCTTCTCTTGTTTAGGTCTGTGAGCTTATTAGGCTGTCAAGCCGTCATCACTTCTAAAATCCTATTGGTTATGGAAGAGTGATTCTGAGCTTATTAGTAGTTCTGATTGTAGATTATCTATCTTACTCTTCGGCAGTGCAGCTAGTTACTCGTCCATTCTGTGTATTGCATAGGGTCAGAGTAATACTGGTCATACTAGTGCAGGCCTGTGCAAATGTATTAAGAAGACTTACCCTCCTCTCGTGAACTGATAGGATGAGCTTCCTCTGGTCCAGATAATGGCTCTTTGGCGTGTCCCTTGGGTATGGGCACGCCTGAGTCATCTCCTGTAAAAGTCAGGTACTGCTGATGCGGCTGCTAGGGGAGGAAATTACCTCCATGCAGTCGGGCTTGCTTGCTGGTATCTCCAGTGAGGTGGCTGCATGGAAGGTGTCCTCCTTAGGTCCCTTAGGAGAAATGCGGCAAGTGCCCTTTTACCCTGTCTACAGAGGTATTTAATGCTTTACTTACCTAAGGGCTTTCCCTTACCTGGGGGCTTTCTTCACCCATCCCCAGCAAATCTAGTATAAAGCCTTCATTAGTAGGTTAGCCAGTCTTCTGCGGAAGACACTTCAACCCTTCTTGGATAGGTGGACACCAGTTCTGTTCTGCAGCCCTTGGAACATCATCCCATAGTCCAGGAAACCAAAGCGCTCTTGATGACACCATCCACGCAGCTGTGCATTCAGCTCTAGGATGCGAGCTTCTCTGCCTCGGTCTTTACCCTCAACAGGGGGGATTGAGGAGACCACCACCTGTGCACCTCTCCTCTTCACCCTCTTTCCCAGAGCCATGAAGTCACCTGTGAATAAACATGTTTATCTGTGTATACCTCTTGCAGAATTCTCCTCATGTTTTTTTTTTGAAGTGTCTGATTAATCTCATTTTGAATCTCTTAAATCTTCTCTTTCTACACTTTCCAGAGAATTAATGTATTGAAAACATTGCTTTCTCCTAGAAAGCACACAAAAAGATGATCTTGAGGCTCTGTGCATGAACCTGATCCGCTCAGCACACTGCATTAAACGAGGTCCTCCTCCTCTCTGAAGCTCCCTGTTCAGTTCTAGGGTCTGATATTCAGCCTACAGTGGACAGTGCCTGTAAAGTACCTGACTGCCGTGGGCCAAAGTGAAACTAGATATTCAGCGCTAGATGTTGGCTGTCCACCGGCTTTGTTGCCAAACTCTGTTGTTATGGGGTCAACAGCGATATTCAGCCATTAATCAGACAGCAAAACCGCATAAAGTTAGGACAACCGTTTACTTGTCCTAATTTTAACTGGTCACCTATCCAGTTAGCAGGCTGAGAATCGCCACTGACTGGATAAATGTAGGACCACCTCAGCTTTGCCACGAACCACCCCAGTATTATTCTGAATGTGGCATGGTGGTCTGTGGGGATATTCGATAGCACTGGTCAGTTGGTGCTATGAATATCGCGTGCAGGTTGTGCTAACCACATAAATCCTTTTGAATCTAGGGCCATAAGAAACCTTTTTGCTGTGAGGATTTGTCCATATGTAGCCAGGTCGAAAGAGGAGAGAACTACAAAGAACAGGAGAGAAAATGAATTTCCTTTCCTATTTCTCCAGTGTTGCATCGCATGTAGAATCTGGCTTTGGTTTTTGCCTGCAGATGTCTGTTTCTAATTTGTGGTCACTTGGGGAAGATTTTCAAAGTGACTTAACCAGGATGGGTACGATGTGGCTGAAATAGGCTTAAAGCAGAGTTAAGTCAGTTTGCCTACTCTTCTCCCAAAGTCAGGCAACCGATGCTGAAAACCAGCATGACTGATTGATTGATTTCCGGATTCTTGCTGTACCGCTTTCCAGAAATTATCAAAGCAGTTTACAATCAGGTTGAATTTAAAAAAAAAGAAGGAAAACGTGAAAGGGGCCTGTTTACTGGGGAAACAGATCAAGATGGAGAGATAGTGAGAGGTTAGCATGGAGGATTGGACGTCTTATGGGGGGGGGGTGAGGGATTCCACCTGAATTGCCTCCCTTGACCTTACATTGCCCCTGGAGCTCCCCATTTTTTTAGGGCATAAATTTTGTGAAAGTGGAAGCTTGTCCAGTTAACTCCCAAAGTTAGCCAGGGAAAACCTTTTGAATAACATCCAGCTATGGGAGTAAACATTCAAGTGCTTAGGTGCTTTGGTACAGCTAAAAAATCGAATTAACCCATCTAAGTCAGCCACACCTGGGTAAGTGCATTCTAGCAACCTGGAAACAGGCCTGTTCTTTGAGACCTGAACGAAAAGGGGCACTTTGATTTTCAAACGTGTGTATTTATTTCAGTTTAATGACACATCTTGCCTGCTGCTCAAGCCAAGTTACAAAATTATTTAAGCTCAACTTAGAACAATAGACAAATACAATAGAATTTCAGATATATAAGGAAAATAACCCATTGCATGTGTGCTCTCAGCCGGCATCTCTGGAAATCAGCTTAAATATCCACATTTCCTCTTGTTGTGTGCTGCCTGTTGGCAATGTAGGGTAAAGGACTCAGATCACAGAAAGAGAGACCTTTAATCTTATAATTTCTGTCTTTTTATCCCCCCTCCTCCTCCCCCTCCACCTCCCCCCCCCCCTCCCCTCACACACACACACACACACACTTCTTTCCTTTGTCTGGTTTTATTCTCCTTGTGAATGGAAGATATTTTTATCTCACTTTGTTTAATTTCTCGGAAAGCCACACCTGCCACCTTTCACGTTCCTTTGTTGACTGTAGACCGCAGGCCACGGTCCCTCATCAGTGAATTATGTTCTGTAATTGAGATCCCATTATCCAGTCTGTAGCCATGTACGGAGGGGATAGGGGTTGGGGACTGAGCTCCAGAGCTCTGCTTGTTCTGTGCTGGGGCCACAAATTGTTCCCTCTCTGGGGGTTTGGCAGCAAGTCTGCAGGAAAGGAAATCCTGGAAGTCTGCCCTGCCGCAGAACAGGAGCCATTGCCAGCAGGACACATATCACTGGTGTTTGTCTCCCTAGCAAATAGCACCGAGAAAGCAGCTGGGACAGATCTTATCTCTGTGAGCTGACACGTTAAGAGAAAGTAGGAGGACGACACATTATCCAGAAGGAAAGCACTTGTGTATAGATGTGAAGGGGGAGGGCTAGAGGAGGTAGCTGATATAGGGGCCGATAGAGAAATGTTAACCTGGCATATGCACATACCATCGTGCCACAATGCAGAGAGGGGATTGGCACGAGCGTTATCTGTGCCGAAATGGTTGGGCAGATAGTTGCATGGCGCCTATTAAAATTACATTATAATGAGCTGTACATATTCAAATGACATGGTAACATTATTAGCTATTCTACCGAGATGCAAAGAAGTGCGCAGAAGACTGAAAGGCCAAGCTCAGAGTTCAGTAGCGCCATTGTTTGAACTTCTGATTAGAGGTGAAGTAAAACTTTGGCATATGTAGGACAAGAAACCCTCCGTGCATATAGGAGAAAATAGAGCGGCGTGTAGGAGAACAGAAATGTTTTCTGGTGTGATTTGCCTGCTGGTGGCTTTGCGATGGGGTCCATTCCATACTGTGCCTACAAAACTAATAGGAGCCCTCTACAAACCACTGTTTTGGGCACTAAAGTTAAGTGTACGACTTTCTCCATGGCCATGCAGGTAAGCAATTATTACTCCACACTGAAAACTGTTATTTTAACTAATAAATTGTTATTTTAAATTTCGCTACAGATATGTGGCTGCTAGTGCATAAGCTCTCTGTGCATACATTTGGCGCTCACCGCACATTTAGCGCAGAGGTTTTGCACATCTCATTTGCATACATTTTGCTTATGGCATATCAACACACAACTTTTCTAGTGTTCTTGCACTAAAAAAAGGTGCACACAATGTTTAGTGCACAGCTCGAATGCCGGCTTTCTGCATCGGCCCCATAGCATTGGGAGGGGAGCAGAGGCGGAATGTATTGCTCCTGTTCAAATTTTGCATACAATAATTCAAATTTTTGCACTTTTTTGTGATTTTTTATTATAAGTATCACTCGAAAACAATATGTTTGTTATTTGACAAATAAAGCGTGCAGAATTTTGCATAAGTCAGAACTTTTGACACAGAAGATTTGAATTTTGTTTGCAGAATTCCAGAGTAAAGTATGTATGTTGCTACTGGAATAGCAGGAGGCATTGTGGATCAGGAGTGAGGGGAATAGACAGAGCTGCATATTGGGGGGGGGGGGGAGTCTCAGTACTGGAATATCAGAGGGCACTGTGGATCAGGAGTGAGGGGAATAGACAGAGCTGCATATTGGGGGGGGGAGTCTCAGTACTGGACTCGCAGCCGTCACTGTGGATCAGGAGTGAGGGGAATAGACAGAGCTGCATATTGGGGGGTGGAGTCTCAGTACTGGAATATCAGGGGTCACTGTGGATCAGGAGTGAGGGGAATAGACAGAGCTGCATATTGGGGGGGGGAGTCTCAGTACTGGAATATCAGGGGGCACTGTGGATCAGGAGTGAGGGGCATTGGCAGAGCTGCATATTGGGGGGGGAGTCTCAGTACTGGAATATCAGGGGGCACTGTGGATCAGGAGTGAGGGGCATTGGCAGAGCTGCATATTGGGGGGGGAGGGAGTCTCAGTACTGGAATATCAGGGGGCACTGTGGATCAGGAGTGAGGGGCATTGGCAGAGCTGTGTTTGGGGGGTCTCATAGCAAGGGGGGGTGCTGCGGGGTTGGAAAAAGGGGCATTGTTACAGCTGGTATCGATAAAACAAATCATAGTCTGAAAGTTGCAATGCGAGCGTCACCTCAGGATGCCAATTGTGGTGAGGGTACTTCATGCCCCTCCCCACACACACGCACAGCCTCTCTCTCCCATGTATCCTGAACAGTGTGCACGCTGACAATTGCAATTAAGACCTTTTTCTGTGCTCTCGTGATCCTGCCAGCACTGCCTGGTCCCCATGCTGTGCTGGTTACCATGGCAACCTGCAATAACTTGGCAACGGAGGGGAAGGATACAGGGCAGGGCACCATGGCAACACTGCACCCGCCAGCTGTGGCCTTTGAGACCAACTTCTCACACGAGAGGGAGGCTGGGCTTCAGACGGCATTCAACTGGCCTCCTACATTCAAACAGATGTTTTAATTGGAAGCTAATAGCACCGGGAAGGGAGGACCGCACAGGTGTCTTCAGAAAGTGAAGGGATAAACTGTTTTTCTGATCTATAGAGTTCCCGGCACAGTAGATTAGCAATAATCAATCTGTCAGTCAATTAGCACAAAATTAATTTCACTGATTGCCTGGGAAGGTTTAAATCTGTTTTTAGTTACAGGGTAATGGCTGAATGGCTGCCTTCCTGGCTCAGACCTTTTGCCAGCTGCTGAAACCCTAAGTAGGGACATGGAGGAATGGGGTTGTGTTACTGAAAGTTACGTTACTTCTACAGTCACTGGTTCTCACACCCAAGCCAGAAGGTAGCACCAGACACATCTGAAAAGAGATTTTTACATCAAAGAACGGATGTGGGGTGCAGGGAAGAGCCCTTCATTGGAGATGGTGGAAGCCAAAACAATATTGGAAGTCAAAAAAAGGTCTGCGATAAGCACAGAAGATCCTTAGGTATGAGGGAATGAGGATGAGCATGGAGAATCCATAATGGTGGGGAATAGGGATGCTCATCCCAGGCTTTACTCCTCATTCCCCCACAGCTAACAATTCTCCATGATTATCCAAAGCTTAAACCCTCACTCCCCCACAGCTAAAGATCCTCTGTGCTTATCCCAAGCTTAAATCCTCACTCTCCCACAGCTAAAGATCCTCTGTGCTTATCCCAAGCTTAAACCCTCACTCCCCCACAGCTAAAGATCCTCTGTGCTTATCCCAAGCTTAAATCCTCACTCTCCCACAGCTAAAGATCCTCTGTGCTTATCCCAAGCTTAAACCCTCACTCCCCCACAGCTAAAGATCCTCTGTGCTTATCCCAAGCTTAAACCCTCACTCCCCCACAGCTAAAGATCCTCTGTGCTTATCCCAAGCTTAAACCCTCACTCCCCCACAGCTAAAGATCCTCTGTGCTTATCCCAAGCTTAAACCCTCACTCCCCCACAGCTAAAGATCCTCTGTGCTTATCTCAAGCTTAAACCCTCACTCCCCCACAGCTAAAGATCCTCTATGCTTATCCCAAGCTTAAACCCTCACTCCCCCACAGCTAAAAATCATCTGTGCTTATCCCAAGCTTAAGCCCTCTCCCACAGCTAAAGATCCTCTGTGCTTATCCCAAGCTTAAACCCTCACTCCCCCACAGCTAAAGATCCTCTATGCTTATCCCAAGCTTAAACCCTCACTCCCCCACAGCTAAAGATCCTCTATGCTTATCCCAAGCTTAAACCCTCACTCCCCCACAGCTAAAGATCTTCTGTGCTTATCCCAAGCTTAAACCCTCACTCCCCCACAGCTAAAGATCATCTGTGCTTATCTCAAGCTTAAACCCTCACTCTCCCACAGCTAAAGATCCTCTATGCTTATCCCAAGCTTAAACCCTCACTCCCCCACAGCTAAAGATCCTCTGTGCTTATCCCAAGCTTAAACCCTCACTCCCCCACAGCTAAAGATCCTCTGTGCTTATCCCAAGCTTAAACCCTCACTCCCCCACAGCTAAAGATCCTCTGTGCTTATCCCAAGCTTAAACCCTCACTCCCCCACAGCTAAAGATCCTCTGTGCTTATCTCAAGCTTAAACCCTCACTCCCCCACAGCTAAAGATCCTCTATGCTTATCCCAAGCTTAAACCCTCACTCCCCCACAGCTAAAAATCCTCTGTGCTTATCCCAAGCTTAAACCCTCACTCCCCCACAGCTAAAGATCCTCTGTGCTTATCCCAAGCTTAAACCCTCACTCCCCCACAGTTAAAGATCCTCTGTGCTTATCCCAAGCTTAAACCCTCACTCCCCCACAGCTAAAGATCCTCTGTGCTTATCCCAAGCTTAAACCCTCACTCCCCCACAGCTAAAAATCCTCTTTGCTTATCCCTATCTTAATCCCTCTCTCCCCCCCAGCTAAATATCCTCTGTGCTTATCCCAAGCTTAAACCCTCACTCCCCCACAGCTAAAGATCCTCTGTGCTTATCCCAAGCTTAAACCCTCACTCCCCCACAGCTAAAGATCCTCTGTGCTTATCCCAAGCTTAAACCCTCACTCCCCCACAGCTAAAGATCCTCTGTGCTTATCCCAAGCTTAAACCCTCACTCCCCCACAGCTAAAGATCCTCTGTGCTTATCCCAAGCTTAAACCCTCACTCCCCCACAGCTAAAGATCCTCTGTGCTTTTCCCAAGCTTAAACCCTCACTCCCCCACAGCTAAAGATCTTCTGTGCTTATCCCAAGCTTAAACCCTCACTCCCCCACAGCTAAAAATCCTCTGTGTTTATCCCAAGCTTTACCCTTCATTCTCCCATAGCCAAGGATCCTCTGTGCTTATCCCAGACTTTACCCCTCACTCAGCCCCGCCGCTAAGGATTCTCTGTGCTTATCCCAGGTTTTATCCCTCATTGTGCCATGTTATTAAATTCTTCCTGGGAAATGGAGGTTTACATTTGTATTTGGGGTGCTGGCTGTTTCCGCATTCTGGATTCCGAAGAGGATTAATTTCTGCTATCTGTCCCAGGAGCTGTCCAGCCTATGGTGCTGAAGGGCAATGACCTACCTTTAATGAAGCCTCGGCATTTTTTCGTCACCAGAAGCACCTGCTAATAGAATTGTTTTTTAGTTATTATAATTGACAGTGCTGACATCATTTGAATTATATAGGGTGTGCCGTGATGTGCTTCACTGCCAGAAATATGAAATGTTAGAAAAATGTGTCGGATGTTATCATATACCAAACTATTCTCTCCACACGTCAGTCTGCTACTGCTCTGTGACAGTGGTTGTCTCATGGCACCATAAACAGCTAGTCAATGCTAGGAGTCGAACAGTGATCATAAACTACAGGTTTTTCCTCATACGTTCTCTCCTGCCTCATCAGCATTCAGGAAACTTCCTTGGCCTGTCAGTTTGTTAGTGTGTCACCAAAGCAGTGAAATAAACATAATTCCTGGGTTCTGGTGCCGGTCTGTATTGTCTCTTGTTATATAAAGGATCATTTTCAAAGCTGCATCTTTGGGAATAACAATACATTACTTCTGGAAATGGGCTCTTAGAAAATTGCAGGTAGAAATACAGGCATAGTGCTATGTTTTGCACCCCGATACCCGCTGCAGCAGGGCAGGTGTTCCTGGGATCAGGGTTGGGCGGGATTTGGAATTAAAGTATGTGTGTGGTTTTGGTCTGAAAATCATATCCACATAAATTAGCAGGTTGTGAACATGTGGCTACTTTTCCTGGGATAGATTTTCAAAGTGTAATTATTCCTATACGTTGAATTTGAGCATTGTCCCTTGCTGATTTTCTACAGGAGCTAGATTGGAGGTAAAAACTGTAGACATTTTTGAAAATATAAAACATATGTGGGCTGTTTACACCCATACCTAAACACATATTCAGAAATGCCTCTCTTAATCTGTGAAAACCCACGCCAGCATTTAGTTGATCTGACAGGGACCATTTTAATTCCAGGGCAATGTTCCAGCTGAATTTGCCTTTGAAAAATGTTCTCATATTTTGGATCTGGTCACATGATCCTACCTAGGACCTGCCTCTAAGCTTTTTACATGAAGAGACAGAATGAAAGGAAAACGCCACTGAACCAGTCTCCTATTTTGCTGATAATTCTCCCTCCCTGGGATTATACAGAGATTGCCCTGCTCATTCTTTGGTTTTCTCTCTCAATTGCGGGAAATGTACATCTCTGATATTGCTGAATTTTGCACAGAAGAGGAGGAAATGCATGGAGCAATGGGTACCACTCTAGTCTACTTATTGGGCAAAATAGATGGGCCATGTCGGTCTTTATCTGCTGTCTGTCTCATCTTATATTTCAGGTGCTGCACTGTAGGCAGCATTGAGCTTCTTTAAGATCTTCAGCTCAGTTCTTGCATATTTCTATTTTGTGATCACTTACTCTGTCTTTGAGAGTCCATCTGTGACCAAAATGAGGTGTTTTGCTAAGTATAGTTTCTGTGTAGGGATTTGTAGACATCCAGCTGGTTTTCTTTGCCCCACAGAAAGTATATTGGAGTTTTAGAACCTGGTGTAATATTTGCGTTGCTGCCTTTTCATAGGTAGGGTGGTTGCTTACTGAATACTGGTCGTTAGAGTTGTTTTGGTAGAGTTGGTTTATTACCTAGATGCTTTGGGCTCGATTTTGATCTGGGCGGTGATATGTGCCACGTTGGCGCATAGCCCGCCCCTCTCCCACCTAACCTGGATTTTCCATGCTGGGGTCATATGTGGCCCCGGCATTGAAAATCCAGGCATCGCCGCACAGCTAGGAGGCTGCAAGAGCTACCTGTGTAGCAGCAATTTTCTATGCTACACGGTTAGCCCCGGTGCCTTAACAGAGAGATGAAGGTTTCCCTCGCCTATCGTTAAGGTGCAGTGCGCTAACCATGCAGCATTGAAAATCGGTGCTACACAGGTAGGGCCATGGCCCACCTCCGCATCACCCTGGAACACCCCCAACATGCCCAAATGCTAACCGCATAGAATCAGGGAATGTAAAGGACAAACCAGGGAATTTTCGAAAGCACTACCTGTGTAAGTGCCTTCAAAAATTCCATGTTAAGATATTTATTTATTTAGCTGTATTTATATCCCGCTTTTCACCGGGTCAAAGCGGTCAATTGGGGGATACATTTAACATGAGGGGATATGAGACACATACGCTAATACTTACAGGGAACATGGGCAATGGAGGCAGTTCCAGTTACCCATGTACTTGCCTTCAAAAACATCAGGCCCTTTGTGTGTTTTGCACAGGATTTTGCTTTGTGCCACAGTGCCTGTTATTGTCGGGAATTTGTGTTGCGGTTACTGAAGTGACACTAGAATTTTCTATGGTGAGTACTCAGACATATCTGAGTTCTTGAAATGTATTTCTGGGTATGTATTTTTCTGTGGGCACAGATTGTCTGCAAACCTGAATGTGCAGGATTTCTATTGGGGCTCTGGGTTAATGGTGGACCTCCAGACCCTCATCTCTCCTCCTGTCTGCGTTTCTGCTGAACACTAATGTGATTACACTGTACTCTCAGAGAAAAGTCCCTGCAGCTTCTGCTAAGTTAATCTTGCTGTATTTGATCCTGGAATTGGTTTAACCATTGCAGTGCTGGATTGATACTCTTTGTAGGCATGACAGGACAAGAAGGGGAGATGTGAGAAGAGCACTTAATAAACTTTACCTTGGTATGACATTGCCTGGCACAGAACACAAGTAATGAGTCCATAATCCCCCATGGACTAAGAGCTTTCCAGCTGCAAGAGCTGTATTACAGGCTTTGAATCAATGACATTTAATAGACAGTAAACACCAGGTCTGGGCTAGGTAAGTGCTGCTATTGGCTAAAAGATATGTCCTCTAGGGTTGGTGTTCATAGTATTTTTCTAAAAGAATGAGAGTAATGACTTCTGAGCAATTAAATCTAATTCAGACCAGTGATCTGTGCTCCAACCAATCAAATTGTCAGGAATCAGACAAGACAAAGTCACATGAATGAAAGCAATACAGAAAGTTAATAGTCATCTTCACAGTAACGACTATGACATCAGCCAATATTTTTTTCTAGAACTGGACTGTTGTGCACTTTTAAGCCCCATCCGGAACCTGGGCATTTATATGAGGGTGGGAGGTATCGCGTTACAATTCTAGATTATGGAAATAGGGGAAGAGAAGGGCAATAGCAGTTCCAGATATGAGATATGGGTGCAGGGAGGAGCCTTGAATGCCTTTATTATGCACCCAGTATGGCATATCTTATGTTCTTATTTTCACTCAACGTGTAATCAAACTCTGGAATTTGTTACCGGAGGATGTAGTAAAGGCTGTTAGTGTAGCTGGGTTTAAAAACGGTTTAGACAAGTTCCTGGAGGAAAGGTCCATAAACCATTATTCAAAAGGGACCCAGGATATCAATTCTTGACCCAATACAAGCATTATGGAACCTGTGTCTCTTGGGGATACTGCTAGGTATGTATGACCTAGATTGGCCACTGTTGGAAACAGGATACTGGGCTTGATGGACCTTGGTCTGACCCAGTATGGCATCTCTTATGTTCTTATGTATCTGGGGTATGGCCCTCAAAATGAACAGGGAAGAAAACTGAGAATATCATTATATCTCAGTCTAGGTCCCTTCATTACTGTGTGCAGTTCCGGTCACCCCATCTCCAAAACATATAGCAGAACTAGAAAAGGGTGACAAAACTGATAAAGGGGATGGAGCAGCTCCCTTAGTAAGAGAGGCTAAACAGGTTAGGACTCTTCAGCTTGGAGAAAAGGCAGCTGAGAAGGCGTGTGATAGAAGTTTATTAAATCATAAGTGGAGTGAAACAGTTAGTTAATCTGTCAAACAACCCAAAAACAAAAGAGTACTCCATGAAACTAATCCTCAGCAACTGAAATCTAATCATGGAAAGTGGGAGTTTTTTTTCATATGACACCCAACTAAACTGTGGCATCTGTTTCAGAGGACAAGGTCAAGGTGACTAACATAACAGGATTCAAAAGAAGTTTGGGCAAGTTCCTTCAGGAAAAGGCAATAATACATTATGGCTAAGTAGACTTGGGAGAGCTAACACTCATCTCTGGAAGTGAGCTATGAGAAATTGATCTAGTTTTTAGGATCTACTGGGTACTTTGGTCCTGGGTTGGTCACTGTCGATGGACCTTGGTCTGAGTGAGCACGGCATTTCTTATGTTCCTAATTTTCTCTCTACCTCCCCCTGATCCAGCATCTCTACACCTGCTTCAGGTTTATACAGTCTCACTCGCAGAGCCCAGTATGGAAGTGGTGGTGGGGGGAGTGTTTTTTAGGATGGTGGGTGACAGTATCAGAAGACTAATTTTCCCTTCCTGTATCTGTTTTTGTTTTATTCTGTTTCTTTAGATGAATCGTCCCATCCAGGTGAAACCAGCAGACAGTGAAAGCCGTGGAGGTAACAACTTCTCCATCTGAAAGGCCAGGGGAGAGGGAGGTGTGGTGTGGGACTAAGGGCATGGGGTGGAAGTACCGTGGCTCTCTGGAGTAGAGAGTAAGGGGAGAAGGCAGCCAGAGCTGAGGGGGGTGGGACTATCCTGGTTCTCTGGGTGGGGGACTGGAAGTGTGCACCTGGGTATTAGTAGACATTGAGCTTACTGGGGTTCGCAGAGGGTCTTCAGTTTTAGGATGTATCTACTTTCACTCCTGTCTCTTTGGTTCTCATTCTGCCCCTCTCCCTCCTCCTCCTTCCCTATCCTCTCCCTCTTTCCCTCTCTTGCTCTTCAGAAGACAGGAAGCTCTTTGTGGGAATGTTGGGCAAACAGCAGACGGATGAGGATGTCAGGAAAATGTTTGAAGCTTTCGGGAATATCGACGAATGTACAGTTCTGCGGGGCCCTGATGGGGCCAGTAAAGGTAAATGGGGCCCCCAAACATCCTCCTCAGCCCAAAGACCGTCTCTGATACTAAATCCTTACACTGTGGTCTCTCTCTGCCTCTGCTCCCTTGCTGTGGGGTATCTCAGCACTTTGCATACTCTCTCTCTCCCAGGTTGCGCATTTGTGAAGTTTCAGACCCATGCCGAAGCACAAGCTGCAATTAATAGCCTGCATGGCAGCCGCACACTGCCGGTAAGTACAGAGAGGAAGAGAAACTGCTGCTGGAAGCCCTGCTGCACTAGGTCACGGGGTGGCTTCACCTTTTCCTGTACGACATCAGAACGTCACCTTGTTTGCATGAGGTCTTGATACAGGCCTGCTTTTGCTCACGGCAGTCTGCTGTCTGAGGCGAGGGATAAGATGGCTGGCCCCCTCAAAACCCTAGTCAGGGAGCAGGGTGAGGCAGGACTGTAGCAAGCTAACAATGTACACTGTACTATTGGTGGACCTGGTGCCTGCCCACTCACTCAGCTGCGTGCAGGAACTAGCTTTTGTTGGGCTTCCTAGAAGCCCAGTGATGACATCTGTGTCCCTTTGGTACTTGCAGCAGCCGCACCACTCACACAGGCCTTGGTATGCCCCTAGGGTGGGGAGGGCCCCTCACTCAGGTCAGGCAGTCAAAGTTCCCATGAAACTGCACAGGAGTCCTCTACCCCTGCTGCTGCCAGTAGGGGGAGGTGCTGTGATTTCATGTTTTTAGACTAAAAGCACAGTATTGCAACACCTCCCCGTCCCCTTACTGGCAGTAGCATGGGGAGAGGATTCCCGCACAGTTTCATGGGAACATTGCAGGCAGTTGCCCTGAGGAAAAAAGAATGCAACTTATATTCCTAAGCTATGTATGAGAAAAAATAAAAACTCTGCAAACGCTGGATATACTTAACATTTGTTGCCATTATATAGCCTAGAACTCTAATATTAAACATATGGACCTATGACCCTGCACACTGGATATATGTCCTGCATCCACAGAAACTTTTCTCATGCAGCAATGGATGCAGAGCAAAACTAGGACATTTCTCCATTGAACTCGCCATACAAAACACATATTGGATTCTGGTGTCATCTCAGCAACAGCAACATAAACCTTCTCCATTACCAGGCATATTGTGAAACCTCTACAAAAGTCACTCAGGACCTATAGAACAAATCTACCATTCCATAACATCACCAACTTCCAAAACTCACACAAGAAGCTAATTAGGAAAAGCAGCACTGTAAATACTGCAGTGAGCCTTTGAACATCAATACACCTATTGGGAAAATTGAACAAGCTAGCTTACTACAGATTTCTACACAGACATTCTGTGCTCACAGAACACTAGCCTTGACCCCACATATGCAGAACACAAATAACCTTCTCCAAATATAGGATAAGTGACCACAAACTAAAAGTACAAATATGTAGACAAAAATTAAACTGAAACTCCAAGAAGTCAGACTCTGCATGCAGTGTCATAAGAAGAGAGGCATTTCCCCCATACTGTGCAAAATATAACGTTAGCAGGTGTAAATTCACAAAACTGACATTTTACAATCACTAAATTAGTTTTTTCTATCTTTGGTGATTTTCTTTTTTCAAATCATGTTGGTCCTGTTCTCTGCTCTGCTTTCCAGAGCCTCCTGTCCTTTTGCCATTTCTTTCCTCTCCTCCTGTCTTCTTCACTTATGGCCCTACATCCATCTCTGTTGTTAATCTTTCATGTTCAGCTTTCTTCCATTTTCCTGCATCTCTATCAACTCAGATTTCGCCCCTCCTTCTCAAGCTTCCTCTTTTTGTGGTATCTATAGCTTTCTTCTCTCCACACACCTATGTCCAAGATCTCGTCCCTCTTCCCTCCCTCCCTCCCTCCCATGTATAACATCTTGTCACCTTCCCTCCCCTTGTGTCCAGCATCTCCCTTCTCTTCCCATCCCCCAGGTTCAACATCTCCCCTCACTTTACACCAAACCAATATCTCTCCCTCTCTTTCCTCCCCGCTTCCTTACCCCCTCCGTCCAGCATTCCCTTTCCTTCACCACTGCCATCATCATATTACCTCCTGGGTCTGCAGCAGAAGTGAAAATAAAGGACATTGCTCTGCTGCCTCCTGTCCCCTCCACGGGCACAGTCTCCAATGTCCCACACTGCCTTTTCCATTTGCGTCTGCTGCTTCTCATTGGCGTGCAGGCGTTCTCCATACCACCCCTCCCCCTCCCCCTAATAGCATCATCTTCACTGGCCCGGGTAGAGATTGAGAAAAAGAAAAGTAGCCTCCAACCACCAGCAAGCAAAGTGAGATGGTCGCTACAGAGGTGCCCCCAAATATTTGCTGCCCAAGGCAGTCATTTCACCCTGCCTAATGATAGAGCCACCCCTGCTCCGAGGCAATCAGCATCAGACGCATTGAAAGGAGAGTCAGAAAATCTGGTGTGGATCCAGTGTTGATAATTCCGCTGTATCATGCTGTACTTCCTTGGTATTCACTTCCAGTCTTCTAGGGCCACCAAAAGGTCAGGTTTTTAGAATATCCCTAATAATGTGTAAGAGGGATTTGCATGTCTGCTATATTCATTAAGGATATCCTCAAAACCTGATCCATTGGTGGTCTTCCAGGTCTGGGAGTTGAAACGACTGCCCTACTTAGAAAAATCCTTGGTTACCCTATGTAGGTTCTCTCCCTCCTCTGTTGTTCTGCTGCCCCCTCATGGTAAATATGTGTATTGCCACAGAGTAAAAGCAGGGGGTCTGGGGAGAGTCTACTAATTTAGGCCTGGGAAGAACCCTCACCTCCCCCAATTGACTACAATGTCCAGAAAGAGATGATAGGATGCAAATCACTCTAAACAGAGCACAATCAAAGCATAATCAAATGAAAAATGATCTGAAATGAGACTGTGAATGAAGCAAATAAACATAAAGAAACCAAGGAACATCTCAATATAGTCACCAAACAGGGTTAAGAAGCCAGGGGACAAAGAAGGAGGACCAACAAATGGGTCAGGGGACTACACAGGCTTGTGGAAAGCAGAGGAGGTAATACAGATAAATCCCAAAATGATGATAGCAGCTATGTCATACGATGGCGGGGGGGGCAGGAGACAGATTGAGGGAAGATGGAGTCTGATTTGATTGGTCCTTTTTCTCCTCAGGGGGCCTCCTCGAGCCTGGTGGTGAAGTTTGCGGACACAGAGAAGGAGCGGGGACTACGTCGGATGCAGCAAGTTGCCAGTCAACTGGGGATGTTTAGCCCCATAGCATTGCAGTTCGGGGCATACAGCGTCTATACCCAAGCAGTAAGGAATCAGCCCCCCCCCTCCCCCCATATGAACAGCAGCAGAATCCAGGCCTGAGGGAAGCTCTCAAGAGGTTCTCTAGGACGCTAACCATCAGAAATCAAATGCAGCAGAGCTCGTGACTAAAACTCTGACTCATTACTCTTTGATTTACTTGCAAGAGATGGGTGTCTGGATCTGTTTCTGACTGTCTGGATGTCGCCAAATGGGTTAGCTTTATACACACTGACAGGAATGAGCGTCCCTCTTAGGCCTCAATAATATTGTATCTGATCTCAGTCTCTCAGATCTACTGCTCCTGCTCTTAATACTTGTATTGTACCACAGTTTCTTTCTGAGGCCCCTCAGTGTAAAATTTGCAGGCGACATATGGAGGTGTGCTAGAAAATTCTTTGTAATTAGGCCAGTAACACACAATACAATTGGGAATATTTCTGTCTCTTTCTGCCACAGTTTTCTGGGTTTCTGATTATATTTCTTGGTACCTGAGGATCTTCTGTCTCTCTGTACCTTGTATAGAATAATCATTTGGTACTGACATTTCTATAAGCAATTTTATTTAAGTTTTACTTTATTTACACCAGTTTATTAATTGCCTCTAAGAGAGCCCTCAAAACGATTTGCAAACGAGATGCATACATCCAGTATCGTTCTCCTTTACCACTATGTCTGATTTTCTTGCCTTGAGCTTTTTCTCAGTTGGAAGGGGAATATGCCAGGAGATCGCACCTTCATGCTCTGCTCTTCTGTGTATGTGCGTTTGCATGGGTGCAGGTATGTGCGAGTATGTGCAAGTGACTTATGCTCTTCTGTGGATGTGAAGCAGGTCTTGCACTTAGCTCTGGCTCCTCATTGTCTGGGGTGACATCCTACAGTGATTAAGCCACTCCTTCCCTCCGATGCTCCCCTCCCGTATAACGTAGGCTCTTCTTCTGTTCCTCGCAGCTCATGCAACAGCAGGCAGCTCTTGTTGCTGCTCACAGCGCCTACCTCAACCCCATGGCTACCATGGCAGCTGTCCAGATGCATCAGATGGCTAGCATTAACCCCAATGGCATCATAGCTACACCCATCACCCCATCATCAGGTGAGTCGGGGGGTCTGAGCTACTGGGGAGAGCTGACATGGAATACAGAAGTACCGAGAGGAGCCCTGAGACAGCAATGCCCTGCTCTCTGCAGATCCAGTGCGAGGGGGGGGGGAGCATATGAAGGGGGAGCATGTACATGCGTGACAGGGCCCCCTTCCCTACATTTATATCAAAGTGTACCCCCCCAGTATTTAATTTCCTCAATCAAGGAGTGACTGATGGGATGTAGCCCCACTCCCATATCTGAATGCCACTTGTCAGGAAATGATTATTTCAGGGTGTCCCCACCCCGCAGTGCTCTAGAGTTAGCCCTTCTGTTTACCTCACTAGGGACCAACACTCCTCCCACACTCGCTGCCACTGTGTCTGCAATTCCTGCTGCTCTCGGAGTGAATGGTTATAGCACAGTACCAGCATCAGCCGGTGGGCAGCCTACCTCCGATACCGTCTTCACCAACGGTGTTCATCCATACCCAGGTACTGAGACCGCCTTGCAGGGAAGGTATCTGAATATGGCCTGAGACAGCCTAGTGGAGAGAGTGTGCTGACAGGCTGCACTGTGCATTTCCTTGCTTCTGACAACTGTGATTCTCGTTCATGACATTCTCCCAGTAGTTACAAAGTTGTCACCTAACCCAAGTAAGCCTGGAGAGGCTGATCCAGTCCTGGCTGTTCCCCTTGTATGGATGGAAATGCAGCTCTGATTGCCCTAAGAGGACTGCACCAGGCCTGCCCAGCCCCTCCAAGATGACCTGGATAAAATGGCACCCTTTAGGCATGCCGCAGTTTCCTCTCTAAACCCCTGATGTTTTGGACACAGATTAGTACAAGGTTGGTTTCTGCTCCTGTCTCACTAAATTAGTCTTGAATAACCATTAATCTCCTTCTATTTGGTGCTGTTTTAGCTCAGAGTCCAGCAGCTCCTGTGGATCCTCTCCAGCAAGCTTATGCTGGCATGCAGCATTATACAGGTACAGAGGAACCCATTACTGCATAGAGGCAAGGGCACGGCAGAGCTCTGCTAACCAGAGGAACTCCTCTAGTGTTACAGTATAGGGCTGAGAGAGGAGTCCAGAGGCCAGGAGGTTACAGGGACACAGAGGAACTTCTCTGGTGTTCAGGGCTGTCCCAAGAGTATCTGATCCCCTAGGTGAATCAGCAGCTATGTGCCCCTGCTATGGCCCTCTCTACCCTGCCCTACTCTACCCCACTCCATCTATAGTCCAGCGTCTCTCTTTGCCTACTTATTCCAGTTCTTCAGCATTTCCACTTCCCTACCCCAAGGTATCCAGCAGCTCTTTCATCCGCCCTCCCCCCAAGGAGTCCATCATCTGTCTTGTTCTCCCTTTCCTCAAGGTGTCCAGCATGTCCCTCCTCCCCTCAGGTGTTCAGCATCTCCTCTAATTTCTTCTTCCTGCTGCTGCTGCTGCCCAAGTTCCCTACCTCCTCAAAAGGTCAAAGTACATAGTCAGCTACAGGGAACGCCTTCAAACTGCTGTCACTGATGGGCCTTTGAGCATCTATGTGCACTGAAGGCCTGCCGTGTCCTGCCTACATGTCAAAGGGACAGGATGTGGCAGGCCTTGACTATGTGCATGCAGATGCTCAAAGGCCTGCTACTGAAGTGATTCCCCATGGCCTATGTCTTGCTGCTGCCCCCTGAAGCCTGCCACCCTAGGTTGATGCCTAGTCCACCTAGTGGTTGGGCCAGCCCCGTTAGTGTTACAGTATAGGGGGGAGAGGGGAACAAAGCCTGGGAGGTTAGAGGGACACAGGGGAACTCCTCTAGCATCACTGTGTACAGGGGAGAGGAAGAGTTTACTGTATAGTTAAGGCTGGAGCTGAGATGAGTGCAACAGAAGGGAGGAACTGGAGGTTTATCTGTGTGTTTTGTTACACAGCGGCTTATCCTGCAGCCTATGGACTCGTGAGTCAGGCGTTCCCTCCCCAGCCAGCCCTAGTACCGCAGCAGGGGCCACCACATCAGCACCAGCAGAGGGAAGGTATGTATCTGGGACAGCGAGCAAGGTTATCAGAGGTTGGGGGTGAAGTCCTTACTCCACGTGACATTCTGCATTTTTCTATATCTGTCTGTCTGTTTTCCTTTCTTAGGTCCTGAAGGATGTAATATCTTTATTTACCACCTGCCTCAGGAATTCAGTGACTCTGAGGTCCTGCAGATGTTTCTTCCTTTTGGAAACGTTATCTCTGCCAAAGTGTTTGTGGACCGAGCCACCAATCAAAGCAAATGTTTTGGTGAGACCCTGGGGAGCTCTGTAACCCTGAGGAGGGGCTGCTGTGAGAGTCCCCCGACTCTTTACATCCAGTTCCACGTATGATACACAGAAAGACACATCTCCACCTCCACACACATGCCCAGACCACAGAGATGGCTGCCACCGATCTCTCTGTCTCTGCTACTGAATCTGTGAAACCAAAAGATGTGCTAGGTGGATAATTGAGGAGCTGCATGATTGAATTCTCCATAGTGGAAATTTCACCCCTTAGAGCGCATAAGTCTAGCTATCTAATTTCAGTACACACCTGATTTAGTGTGGCATAAACGGGCTGCCCTGGGGTGGAGAAGGGCTGTGGGGGGATGTGTGCACAGTATTTTCACACCTGCAATCGACCACAAAAAGAGCAGGTACACAATCCACGGGCACTTTTGTACCTGCTTAACTGGGAGCTCATTTTCAATGGGAAATTATTTGGCAGTTTCAAGCTATGCAGATACAGACGTGCCCATGGGCTATGCGCCTATATGGGCCTGCTGAAAATTGCTCCCTTTTGCCCCTGCAGCTGCAGTCTGAGTTTGTACCGTGCCTTGTCCTGTGCCTTCAATGCGGGAATCAAACCTTATTTCCCAGTTTTAATAAATGAATCTATGTTATGTTTTGTGTCTCTTCAGGGTTCGTAAGTTTTGACAATCCTGCCAGTGCTCAGGCAGCCATCCAGGCCATGAACGGCTTCCAGATTGGCATGAAGCGGCTGAAGGTGCAGTTGAAGAGGCCCAAGGATGCCAACCGGCCGTACTAAGTGAACAGGTGGGTAACATCCAGATACAGCAATAGGAACACTCCTGTCATGCAGGGGACCAGCATTAACTCTTCTACCGCTGGCAGCAATCATGCTGTGTGCAGTCTGGGTACTGCAGAGAGTTTCCAGGCATCGTCTGGATGTGAATACAGGAGTGTGGTTTATTTCCCCCCTTTACAAACAAAATGAATATAGTCAGAGAACAGCAGGAGGGTGGTGCAGTCTGGCCTCAGGCTCTAGCTGCTCCATGTGCCAATTGGCCTGAAGCTGCTGCCTTCCCAATCCACCCATTCCCTACCTTTGGAAAAGCCTCAAACCTCTTTGCCAGGGCATATTTGGAAATCACTGCTCAAGTGAACTGGTGGCAGTAGTGGGATTGAGAAAAACCCACCCAGCTTCTTCAGTTGTCTACTCTGAGACCAACAGCACAAAGCCTGTCTCGTTTTATCAGAATCATTCATAGAGAAAAAGTTGGTCCTCACTTTCCCAAGCTCAGCACATGGCCTATGCAACAGGTGACGGCAGTCCTGATCTCACCGTGCCATGAAAGGTGAGGCCAGACCTGGCACAGTGTATATACCTTGGCATGGTTTGTGTGCGTGCGTGTTAGTTGTAAAGTTGTCTATTTTACCTGTCTTGCAGCAGGCTGTTCTCCAGAGCTGCCAAGTTACCCAGTCCTAGGAAGGAGATTTTTGGCCAGTCCTGATTTTGAACGTATGTCTCAAAGTAATGTGGCAGTTGTAGATGCCACTGAAACTCTGTGCTGCAGATCCCATAATGCATCAGAATGGGAGTGGCGGAAATCCCGGACTGGCAGCTCTGGTTCTCTATGGTTTTTCAGTCTGTCTTTATTTCCTGCATTCATTGGATCTGTACATTGAAGAGACAGAAACATTTTACAAACATTTCTTTGCCTTATAAAAGGAAAGCAGACTTTGGAAAACCTCATTCTCCAGAGTCTTACATAGGCTTACTGGAGCTTTTGAGCTGACAGCTGAATTTAAAAGCAAATTTCACGTGATCATTGAATTCAAATTGTGGGGTGACTGCTCTCAAATTCAGTCTATTTCTTGTGAACTGCCTGAACAACATGGCTTGAAATAATCTGGTAATCTTAAATTTAGGTCTGGGTTACCCACTGGCTCCCGTCCTCAGGAACAAATTAGATAGGTTTTAGCTTTTCTTAGAGAAATCAGAACTTCGCCATGAATGGAAGAGGGTAAGTCGAGGAAGCCAGCTGGTAGCCCTCTGTGGGGTATGCTGGGTTCCAATTCCCTGACAGCAGCAGTGACTAGACCGCAGTTAACTACACATCACCTAGGGCTGGGCTGAGCCTGAGTGCATGCTGGGAGATGTAGTCCTGGCTTCATCCAATCTGTAGGGTGAGCAGACAGAGCCATGCCTGGCTTTTGTCCCAGAGCATGTTGGGACTTGTGATCGTGGCTTATATGGATGCATGAAGGGTAAAACCAGGCCTGTCTCAAGTGTCCCAATCACCCAGTGGGCGTGGGGGGAAATACCTGGACAGTTCTGTCTCTTGGAATGTCTCAGAAATACAATGACTAATCTCGCTCTTTCCCATGTGTGAGTGGGTATGGGTATGTGTGTAAATATATATTTCCCTTCAGATTAAAATACAAAACAAAAACAAAACGCCTTTTCTTTTTTTTGCTACATTAAACCCCACCTACTCCCTGGCAGAGTTCAATCATATCTTGAGATGACTTTGTCGTTATGATGTTTACCTAGCAACCGTGTGCTGTCATGGGAGACATAGCTCCGCCCATTGTAAGTTGCATCCAATGGAATGAAATTGTTGTGTTTATTTATTTATTTTTAAAGGACAGCTAGTCTGAATAAAGCATCCTGTGCCCGGTGGTGCTGTATTGCATGGGCCGCGTGGCGTGGCGTGGTGTGCACATGGCATAGTGATGGTGGGGGAGGGGGGAAATAGGTTTTTTTTATTTGATAAGTAGTTCCATGAATGAACACACAGTAAGAAGTCCCTTTTCCAAATCTTTATTAAAAATAAGACACAACGGAGGGGCCTATTCCCCCTCTTGATGTCCTGGTGCACCTTTTTCTGTCCCGTGAATGTTTGCTTGTCTTTGCCTGTGTTCTGTTTGCTGTGTATTAACGAGTTCAGGAGCATTGCCTCTACTGATTTAGCTTGGGCTTGGAATTTGCCTGTGGATAGTGGCTGGGGGATATGTTGGGGGGTGGGGCGGGGGGAGAGGGTCTGCATTTTAATATCTTGTGGGTTTCTTTGTATCCCTCCTAGTTATCACACCACCTTTTCCCTGCTGATTTCTGCCTCCCCCTGCTAGATTTAGGCTTCCCCTCATTCCAGTTGCTGAACCGCACCCCAGAGTCTGCTGACTACAGTGTCCAAACTTCCTGTCTGTCCCTTGCATCCCTTAGATGAGAGAGTCTGTGCACAGTCCAATAGAGCATATTACATGAGGACTAATTCGAATATGTTCACGGATCAGAGATTATTACCTGAGGGCAGAATGGGATATATTCAGAGATGATGGGAGAGTAGAGTTAAACGACCAGTTTTCTCAGTGGAGGAAGGTGAATAGTGGAGTGCCCCATGGATCTATACTCTGACCAGTACTTTTTAAAGTATTTACAAATGATCTGGAATTGGGACTGACAGGCGAGGTCATCAGATCTGCAGAGGGCACCACATTATTCAAGATTGTTAAATGGTATGTGGCTTGTGAGAAACAGAATGCTAGGTATCATAAGAAAAGGAATGGAGAATAAAACAAAGGATATCATAATACCTCTGTATCACTCCATGGTGCGACCGAACCTTGAGTATTGTGTACATTTCTAGTCTCTGCTTCTCAAAGATATACAGCAGAATTAGACAATGGCCATCAAAATGATAAAGTGGGTGCAATGACTTTCCTATGAGGAAAACCTGAAGAGGTTGGGGCGCTTCAGCTTGGAAAAGAGACAGCCGAGGGGAGATTTGATAGAGATCTATAGAATCCTAAGTGGAATGGCACGGGTAAAGCAAATTGATTGTTTACTCTTTGAAAAAGTACAAAGACTAGAGGGCATGCTATGAAATTACAAAGCAGTAAATTTAAAATAAATAGAATAAAGCATTTTTTTCAAACAATGTATAGTTCAGCTTTGAAATTTGTTACTGGAGGACAGGGACAGATTGCAGGAGCATTGTGGCCCATTCTCCCCACAACAGTCCAGTGCCTCCCCTCTTTCCTTCCCCTTAGCCCCACAACAGTGCTGCATCGACCCTCTCTATCACCAACAGTGCTACATGGACCCTTCTCCTTCCTTCCTTCCCTCCCCCCCCCCCCCCCCCCCAGTTCAACAGTGCATTATCTTCTCCCCAGTATAGCAGGACACACAACTGCACGCACCCCGGCATACCTAATTTTGTGTGATTTCAGTTTTAGTGCACAGAGATACACTGGAAATGAAATCAGAATAAGCACCGCTGGCTGCTGGGACCCAATGAAGGAGCTCAACTAACATAAAATTAGGCATGCCAGGGTTTGTGTGGTGCATTGTCTGCTGCCAGTCTTTGATTGTGTTGGCATGATTTCTGTTGCTGCTGCACTGTCCTGTGCAAGCTAGGGTTGCCAACTTTTTGAAAGAAAAAATCCATCACCTGCTTCTGTCCATGCCCCCCCCCCTCCCCTTCCAGAATAACTACAATGACAGCAGTAGTACCGATTTTAGTGCCTGCAGGCCACATTGATGGGCCAATGTACTAGAGGTTGCACTCTTCAACCCCCATTGAGCTACAGTCCCCTCCTTAGTCCAGCACGCACATGCTCCCCATAAGATGTTAAATCCAAACATATATTCTGCATCCACAGACTCCCGGCCTCTTCTCCAACATCATGTGCAGAGCAGAACTAGGATGTTTGGCCATAGAGCTTACAATACAAAAACATTTTTTTTATTCCAGTGTCATCTCGGTAATAGCAGCATAAGCCCTATCTGTACCAGGCATACTCTGTAATAATACAAAAGTGTACAAAACCTGACTCAAGACCTGGAGCAAATCTATAATTATAGTACTGACTGCCGAAACTCACACAAGGATCCAACCTAAGAAAAGACAGCACCGTAAATATTGCAATGGACCTTAGAACATCAATACACCCACTGGGAAAAAATAAACAAGCTGGATTATTATATAAGATTTTGCCATACTTAATTAGACCAATGGTCTATCATCCTATCTCCAACAGTGGCCAATCCAGGTCATATGTGTCTGGCAAGATCCTAAAAAGTAGATTTCCTCCAGCTACATGAACAGCTTTTACTACATCCTCTGACAATGAATTCCAGAGCTTAATTATGCGATGTGAAAAAAAATATTTTCTCTGATTAGTCTTAAATGCACTGCTTTTAGCTTCATTGCGTGTTCCCTGTTGTTGTTGCTGTTAAGTGCCATCAAGTCGATGTCAACTCATGGTGACCCTCTGGTATACACAGTATTCTTCGCCAGCACCATTATTCAAAGGCATTGATTTTTTTTCTGTCCACTGTCCAAATTTCACATCCATAAGATGTTATTGAAAACACCATGGCTTGGACAAGTCAAATCTTTTTATGGAGAGAGACATCTCTGCTCTTGAGAATCTTGTCTAGGTCCTTCATAACCATTCTGCCAAGAGCAATGTATTGTCAGATTTCTTGACTGCTTGTTGCTTCTTTATTGATTATTGATCCAAGCAGGTTAAAGTTGTCCACTATTTCACTTTCTTCTCCATCAACAATGAACGTATTGATTTTGCCAGTTGTCAGGATCTCTGTCTTCTTTACGTTAAGGTGCAGGCCCATTTTAACACTATGTTCCTTGATCTCGAGAAGCAAATGTTTCAGATCGTCTTCACGTTCAGCCAGTATTGTGATGTCATCAGCGTGTTCCGTAGTCATTTCTATTTTTGAAGGAGTAAACAGCCAATCACATTTATTCGTTCTACTCCCCTCATTATTTTATAGACTGCTATCATATTTCCCCTCAACTGTCTCCTCTCCAAGCTGAAGAGCCCAAACCTTTTAAGCCTTTCTTCATGAGTATCCTTCCATCCACTTCATCATTTTGTTTGACCAGAACTGCATGCAATACTTGAGGTGTGATTGCAAAACGGAGCAATACAGAAGCATTATGATACCCTCGGTTTTATTCTCCATTCCTTTCCTTATGATTCCTAGCATTCTATTAGGTCTCTTGGCCATTGCTGCACACTGAGCAGAGGGTTTCAATGTATTATCCATGATGACACCTAGGATTTTTTCCCTAGTTAGTACTTCCTAATGTGGTGCCTTGTATCGTGTAACTAGAGTTTGGGCTGTTCTTTCCTAAGTGTATAACTTTTCACTTGCCCACATTAAATTTTATCTGCCATTTGGATGTCCAGTCCCTCAGTTTCTCAAGGTCCTCTTGTGATTTTTCATAATGCTCTTGTGATTTAACAACTTTGAAAGATGTTGTGTTCTCTGCAAATTTGATCACCTCAGTTGTGGTTCCCATTTCCAGGTCATTTATAAGTATATTAAAAAGTAGTGGACCGAGCACCGATCCTTTCTCCATTGAGCATTTAGCCCTATGTTCTGTTTTCTATCTTCTGACCATCTCCCAGTCCTAAATAGGACACTGCTTCCTATCCCGTGACTTTTTAATTTTCTCAAGAGTCTCTCATGAGGGACCTTGCCAAATGCTTTCTGAAAATCCAGATACAATAGATCAGTGGATCTCAACCCAGTCTTTGTATCATACCTACTGTAGGCCAGTTGGGTTTTCAGGATTCCCATAATGAATATTCATGAGATAGATCTACATACACTGAAAGCAGAACATGCACATCTGTGCCATGCATATTCATTGTGAGAATCCTGAAAACTTGATGGCCTAGTTGTACCCTGAGGACTGGGCTTAGAACCACTGCAATAGATCCACCAGCTCACCTTTATCTACCTTAAAAAAATATAGCAAATTGGTGAGGCAAGATTTCCCTTTACTAAATCCATGTTGGCCTTGTCCCATTAAACCATGACTATCTATATTTTCAATAGTTTTGTTCTTCATAATGGTTTCTACCATTTTGCCTGGCACTGACATCAGGCTCACTAGTCTGTAGTTTGCTGGCGCACCCCTGGAACCCTTTTTAAAAATTGGTGTACGCTGGCTGCTCTCTAATCTTCAAGTACAATAGATGATTTTAATGATAATATACAGAATACTAATAGGTCTGCAATTTCAGTTTTGAGTTATTTTAGCACTCTGGGATGTATACCATCCAGTTCAGGTCATTTGCTATTATTTAGTTTGCCCAATTGACCTATTATTGCCCTGGAATAGCTAAGGTGCACAAAACACCCTAGCCATTCCACTTGAATTTAGGAAAACTAATGGTGCAAAAAGCAACAGAGCTTTCACATACTACTCACCGATTTTCTGGAACTCACTCCCAGACAAATTAAGGACTATAAACGACATCTCCACATTTAAAAAACAACTTAAAACATACTTATTCATAGAACATTATAGAGAGAAAACAGATGGAAATAACATCTACCCTACATAACCACCAGCCACTATGACCTATGACATGCACAATAGTTTGTTGTTTTATTCTGTTATCAGATTTAGCCTTCAGTTAATCCCTGTATATACCTGTAAGGTTATAACTTGTTAGCTCTACTCAGAACCAGTTCTTTGAGTTCCTTCATTTCATGTACATCGTTTAGTTCTATGTAAACCACTTTGATTTATTGATAAGGTGGTATAAAAAAACACCCAAATAAATAAATATTACATCTTCCAGGTTTACCAAGAGTTGTTTAAATTCCTCCAATTACTTACCATTAAATATCATGTCTGGCATGGGTAGCTCCCCTATATCTTCTTCAGTAAAGACTAAAGCAGAAAATTCATTTAGTCTGTCTGCTATGACCTTGTTCTCCTATGCTAACAGAATACGAAGCCTAGGTCACACATACAGAACACAGACCCATCACCAAGTACAGAATAAGTAATCACAGACAGAAAATAGAACAATGTAGGCTAAACTTAAATTGAAACCCCAAGAAGCCAGACGCTGCATGGGGTGCAACACCAGAGAAATAGGAGACACATTTCCCCCAAATTGTGCAAAATATCGACAGCAAATGTTAGGGGGGGGAGGGGGTTGGTGCAACCAGGACAATTTTCTTGGGCCTATGCCTGCAAGGATTCCAAGTCTGCCTGAAACTGAAGAAGACACAGCCTGCTAGTAGGCTTTGGGTCCCCTCAGGTTTCTGCTGTGGGCCCCAGCCGTATCTAACACCAGCCCTGTCAAATGTACTTTACAAAAACTGACATTTCAGTCACTAGCTAGAAAATACAATTATTTGTCTACATTTTTACTCTGGCCATTTTATTTTTCTAATTGTGGCAATCCCAGGCTCTGATTTCTGCTTTCTCCCATCTCTTCTTAGTCTATTTCCAAGGTCACCTGTCAATAAGCCAGTTTCTCTCTCCTTCTGTCTTCACTTCCTCATCTACATCCATCTTTTACATTGATTTTTTCCTTTCAGCTTTCTTCTTTCATTTTTCTACTTCTCTATCCAGATTTCATTTCTCCTTCTTAGCAACCAGTTCTCAATCTTCATTATTTTTACTGCATCTATCTACTGTATAGCTGTCCATCTCTTTTCCTCATGTCAGCCCTCCCTTCCCATATCCCTCTCTCCTTCCCCAATCTCTCATTAACTTCCCCTTCTCTCTCCTCCCCATATCCAGAATCTCCACTCTCTCTCGCTTCCAAAGTTCAGCATCCCCCCCCCCCCCCTTCTCTGCCCCATCCAGTGTCTTACATAAGAAAATAACATAGAAAACATAAGAAATGTCATACTGGGTCAGACCAAGGTCCATCAAGCCCAGTATCCTGTTTCCAACAGTGGCCAATCTAGGTCACAAGTACCTAGCAGTTTCCCAAAAAGACAGGTTCCACAATGCTTGTACTGTATTGGGGCAAGCAGTGGATTTCCCAAGTCCTCTTTAATAATGGTTTATGGGTCTTTCCTCCAGGAACTTGTCCAAACCTTTTTTAAACTCAGCTACACTAACCACTTTTAATACATCCTCTGGTAACGAATTTGAAAGTTTGATTATGCGTTGAGTGAAAAAATATTTTCTCTTATTAGTCTTATATGGGTTACACTGTAGTCTTTCTACTTTTTGATGGTGTAAACAATCGATCTATGTTTACCCATTCCACTCAATTCATTAATTTATAGATCTCTATCATATCTCCCCTCAGCCATCTCTTTTCCAGGTTGAAGAGCCCTAACCTTTTAAGCCTCTCCTCATAGGGGTATCCTTCCATCCCCTTTACCATTTTGGTGGCTCTTCCCCGTACCTTTTTTAATACAGTGACCAGAATTGCACACAATATTCGAGGTGCGGTCTCACCACGGAACGATACAGAGGCATTATAATATCCTTTGTTTTATTTTCCATTCCTTTCCTTATGATTCCTAGCATTCTATTTGCCTTCTTGACTGTCGCTGCACACTGGGCAGAGGGTATCAGCATTTTATCCATGATGATGCCTAAATCTTTTTCCTGGGTGGTAGTTCCTAATGTGGAACCTTGTATCGTGTAACCATAGTTACATCCACCGTCCTCGATCTGTTTCTATAGGTCCCCCCTCCCCCCCGCCCCCCATGTCCAGCATACCCTCTCTATCTTCCTGGTACCCTCCCCCCTGTACAGGATCCCTTCTCTATCTCACTAACCCTCATTCCTAGCTAATGCAGAATATTCCTTTTGTATCCCTATTCTACCTCCCCACCCCCCTCCCCATCTCCAGATAGTCCAGCATCTTGTTCATCTGTGTCCCTATTCTCTTTTCCAGAGCCCCATCATGTCCAGCACATCCCCTGCAACCGTTCTGCCCTTCCTCATAGCAATGGAAATAGAGTCCTCTTCCACAGCTCCAATATGCCCACCCCTCCTCCCAGGTCAAGTATCTCTATTGCCCCTCCCATGACCCTATCATGCCCAGCAAGTCCCCTTCCAACCTTTCCACCCCCCTCAGACCAGAATCTCCCCCATTTGTGTCTCTATTGCCCCTCTCATAGCTCCAACATGTCTCCTGCAACCTTTCCACCCCTCCTCCTAAGTCCAGTATCTCATCTGTGTCCCTATTACCCCTCCAATGACACCATCATGTCCAGCACATCCCCAACCCCTCCTGCCTCTCCAAGTTCAGCATCTCCCCATCTGTGCCCTGTTTTCCCTTTCTTAGCCCCATCATGTTCAGCAGATCCCCTTCCAACCTCTGCATCCTCCATGTGCAGCATCTTGCCCATCTGTGTCTCTATGCCCTTTCCAATGGCCTCACCATGTCCAGCCTATCTCCCTTGAACCTCCCTGCTTCCCCAAGTCCAGCATCTCCTCATCTATGTCTCTGTTCTCTCTCCCACAACCTCACCATGTTGAGCTCATCCCCTCTGCCTTCCAAAGTCCAGCATCTCCCTAGCCATGTTCCTATTGCAGCAGCCACAATGAAAGCAAAGTAAAAGACACACAGAGCCAGCCTTTAGCATATACGTGCTGAAAGCAATGCTCATCCCACTCTCACATATACAGGAAGTTGCAGCGGAGAGGACAGTCCCAGCATTGCTTTCTATGCATTTGTGCTGAAGGCTGGCCTCGATGTATCTTTACTTTCATCTGGCTACTGTGGTTCTAGATGTCAGACCCAGCTCTGATTCAACTTGCTGCAGCACATGGGGAAGGAAGACCAGGGCAGATTGAGGGAAGGGAGGAGTCGAACAGCTGCCGCAGATAGAAAGAGGTGGGTAGCTGCAGGGCCGGCCATCCTCTACTCACTGGCAGTCAGCAGAACATTGGCAGTTGCATTGACCAGTTTTATGTCCTGCTTCAGCTGCCCACTGGTGCATGCCCAAGCCCACATTAGGGCAATCCATCCCTGGGGGAGGATACGGTAAAAGCAGTTAGTTTAGCTGAGTTTAAAAAATGTTTGGACAAATTCCTGGAGAACCTATTAAGAGACTGTCATTAAAGCAGGCCTGGGGAAAGTCACTGCTTGTCTCGGAGTATGAGTGGCATGGGATCTAGCTTGGTAGCTGTGATCTGGAGTGGCATGTCTGTAGCAGTGTCTCATGTCACATTTCCACCTCCTTTGTATAGGTTTTCTTGGCAATGGGGGCAGTGACACCTCCTCTCTCTCAATATTTTTACCCCTGTCTCTCTTACTATTCTCCCATCATTCCTTGTCTTTCTCCCTCTCCATTATATTGGGCTGCTACTGAGAGGGGTGAACATAGGTTCAGCAATGTAGAGATGGGAATTCAATCTTATCTTTTATAAGAGCAAACCAATTCACAGCAAGCTTTATAGACACCATGACACATTCCTGTGTCTTGAAATATTCCACTTGATGCAGAGTGGCTGAAGTCTGGATCTCATCAGAGCCACATGCAGTCTTCAAGCTAATCCATCTAAAGGGAGAATGCGACATAGGCAACCGAAGCACAGGCTCAGAGAAAGCGCATTGCTATAATAAAAGATGCACATGTCATTACAAATAGTCCTAAAAGGAGGAGATAAATGAGTAAGACAGAGAGAAAAGAAAAAGCAAGTCAGTTGCAGTTTTAAAGGAGAGAGGTTCAAGACTCTTCTTATGCTTAATGTCATTCCTGAAGGCTGTAGCTCATTGCCAGGTTGGGCAGCCATGTGACAGAGTTCTTTCCTGTGCCTAATGCCACAGCTGGAGCCCATGGGATACGTCGTTCCATGCAGTCTTTCCACACTTGACCTTAGTTTTGACTGTCTTTGCAACTTTTGCTAAAAGCAGCTTCAGGGTGGCAGCCATGTACTTTCACAAGGCACAAGATAAAGAGAAAGTGTCCAGGGCTTTACCACCCTCATTATACCTTCCTACAAAAGACAACGGCTTATTTTGTTATAGAAACTGCAAATTTAATCTTTAGCTAAAACTATGTAAAAGAGGGTGCCCCAGTGCATGCCGGAGAGGGTGACATTCTCCTAGCTGCTTACCTTCAGGGTCACCTCCTTGCTAGAGAATAGTTATGTTCAACACAGGACATGGGCTCAGCTCCTGCATGTGGTGGCTGAATCTCAGGGCCCCAGTTCCTCTCTGATAAGCAGGGGGAAGAGGTCTAGGAAAGGCAGGATACCTTGGTTAAGAGCTGCATTTCATAAGGGCTTTTATTCCAAGGAGGCTATTTTCCCTTAGAGAAGGTGGAAGATTAGCAAGACCCTGGGTGGAGATGAAACGAGTCTATCCATCACCACTTCCATCTGTACCAAATGGCATCTCTCCAATCCCTCCTTCTACTTCTCTCCCTCTCTGCACATGCACACACAAGCTGAGCTCCTCTGGGATTTGAAGTTCTTGGGCTGATTGCCAGTTTGGCTGTAGCGCACCGCCGCTGTGTGTGCATGGAGGGCTTCTGCAGTGCTGAAGTGGCAATAAAATGGTGTCCAGTCATTCAGCTTTTCACATCTTTGTTTGTTTGTTTGTTTTAGGGCTAGTCTGCTGATGGAGGAACCAATGGAACCCCACCCCTCTTTCTTTCCACCCTCCCCGGTACATCCTCTGACCTTTCCACATCAGCTATGGCATCCCTGAATCTGGCAGGAAGCCCTGGAGACATATACCAGAAGGTGACCTCCATCACACGTGAGCAAGCTGGTAACATTTGTTAGAATTAACGCTGAAATTTTACATCTACTCTGCAAGAGCCAAAAGGCAACCTCCTCTTCCCCATTCGGAAAACAGAAGAAAATCTGGAACCCACTCTGCCCTTTACAGAGCCAGGAATAGCACCTGTCCCTAGGACCTTTGCTGTGGGGCTCTAGCCAAAGTTTTCTTCCCAGTTGCTTTTCTAAAGAGTCATTGTGTGCTATTGCAATCTGCTTTCAGGCCTCTGGCACTGAGCTAGCAGACAGGTGGCTGCTCTGGCCTCAATGGTTCAGGTCTGCCGTGGGAGATTTCCCCGCTGGAGTTTCCTTTGGAGGTTTTGTATGGAGTGGGATGTCCCTTGCTGTGTTTTCACTCCTTCCAGAGCCACAACCAGATTTGTTTTTCAGGGAACCATAATATAGTCAATTAATCTGACTCTTGGACCAAGCATCTTCTGAAACAACAGATGAAGGTTCACTGTGAATACCTTGGAAACCAGACAACTTTGCAGCCCTGGCAGTGAATCTCCCTGCTGCCTTGAAGTTCCCATTTCTGCTCTGTCTTGTGTGTCTGCATAGGAGTAAGTGTTGCTACAGAACAAAAATCTCGGAGGAGGAAAGGATTAGACAAGCTCCAGAATAATAGGAATGTTTCCTCTTTCCAGCCCCAAACGCCCAAGAGAGGTACCAGTGCTGGAAGTTCAGGGCAGTGCTATCTAGCATCATGCCTCAGCTCCTGAAGGTTTCCGGATTCCTTGGCTCCATGTCTAAGGGCAGGCAGCAGGTACCAAGCATGGGGCTAGTTACTGATGAATGTAGGCAACAAGAGGGGCATGGAAACCCTTAATTAGGTGAACAGAGCAAAGCTTTCAAGTGAGAAGAAACATGTGGTAAAACAGAGGAAGGACTGAGAATCATAATTTACTGTTTTCCATACAAATTCACAGTAAGTGATTAATACAACTTCCACAGCTTTAGCTACAGGAAAGAGAAGGGAAAGAACTGAAGCTTCTTGGGAGAACGGTTGCAGTTTCATACTTTATCACTCTGGGGGCCTCCCCCCCCCCCCCATACACACACTGGAGATGTTTCTTTAAGAACCCCCTCCTATAGTAAGATGCATATTAATAAAAGGCAGAGCACAGAATGAGTCTTTGCAATGAATGGTACCTCCTAATCCAGAGGAGGTAAACACAGACTGCACTGTCTGATCCATTCTCCCTCTGCAGTAATGTAAGCTGAGCAAACAAAATAATGGGCCCGATATTCAGCAGCAGCAGTACAAACCAAGATATTCAATGCTGACTACCAGCATTGATTATTCGGGTCAGTCAGATAGCACAGAAGCTAGCCACTGCCCAGCTAGCTTTGGCAGCAAAACATAGGATAGCCTTTACTGTGCAATTCTGTTGCCACTTAGGGATAACAGGGGCAACAGCTGAATATCACCACTGCCCAGTTATTCCACGGAGCCACCCGTGGCACGCCCTGTTTGCAGCTGGCTGAATATCCCAGTCAGTGCGATTAATGTGGTTAGGGCATCTGCTGAGTACATTAATCACTTTAAATATCAGGCTCAATGTTTTTAGCCAGCAAATATGAACATGAAATTGATTGAACTGGCTGCACACAGGATACCTGAAAATGTCATGTTTACTTAGTAACTTTTAAATCCAGAGAAGCACTTAAAATAAGCAGTGTGCAGAAGAAATGCAATTATGGGACCTTGCTTTTCTCTACTGAACTTAATCAGATGCGTTATTACAATGGGCTGGAAATTTCCTGTAATTACACAGCTAATTGCACCATTCTAATCTTGTTACTGCAGTACACATACAGGCAAAATTATGGGAACCCTCTGCCCCTATCGAACAGTTCTCTCAAAGCCAGGAACCAGGGCTCAGGGGTGGACCTTTTATGTGTGTGGCACCAGGAAGGGATCCAGATGTGCAATGATAGCTGCATAAGGCAATCATCCAGTTGTGATGCTTCCAGGACCAGTGCTGTGCACAGCAGTCAGGGACAAAGCCCACTAGCTAAAGATCCCTCTCCATTCTCATCTTGAATTTTGAACTTTTAAAAGAGAGAAACGGAGTCTGGAGTGGACACCGCCCACTCACTAGCCCCAATCGTCCCCTCCATGGCTGTCATACTATAGCAGTTGGGTACCTGTTGTCCATGCTCATTTGCAGAGAAATCTTTTTCTGATTTTGCAAGGATTGTATTGACTGCTGAACCCAAGGTGGAAGCTACTGGAGCTTTGACTGCAAACCCATCGTAGGAGATGAGAAGAAATTGGAAACCTCTGGCTGTGCAGACCTGAAATATCTCTGCTTCTCTCACACAATTCCACTTATTTCCTGCACCGGACTTTTCCTTTTCCAATGATTTGGTTCTTGACCCAGGGCTAGGAAAATTTCATCCAAACCTCTCTTTGAGTGTGTCTGATTTGGGAGGCCAATATGGCTGTAAAACTAAATGCCTTTCCCCTTTCTTTTTCTGAATCCTTTTTTATATCTGATGAAGACTATAATGTGGTTAGTGTACAGAAGACAGGATGTGACATTTCACTGGTGTGATCTAATCGTGCAAAGAAGACGCTCCAAAATCAAGACTTTCTGCAAATTAAACTGCAGCTGTTTACAGTCTCTCCATTATCCTTTAATTGTAAAATAATTTTGTTCAGATTAGCTATGATAAAACAAATTTATTGTCATTTTATCTTTATTACATTTTAGAATATTACTGGGGGTTGTTTTTCCTTTTGGAGGGTTTTTACTTTTTTTTAAATTTAGAAACTGTGCAGGAGGGAAATTTGGGGTGTATAATTCATAATTTATTTGCTATTTATTCCATTTTCCTTTTGAATACTTTAAAATGTTTTCTCTTTAAATAAAGTGCAAATTAAAGCTGGGCCCCTGTGGTTTGCTTTCTTGGTGATTTATGAGGGAGAAGGCTGCAGGTGCTTTGCATTCACCAATGACTCGCTGTCTCTAAATATCAGACTGAGTTAAGAAGACAGAAGGTTCTTAAGCCCACCGCTGGGAAGGAGGTTCTAGTATGTAAGGAAGCAGGAAAACACTGTAGTGACAAAGACAACACGCCCCCTCCCTTCATGCCCCAGGAGGTTCAAATTGCTTCTCCTGATTGAGTGTCTTTATCCAGTGGAGGGAAGCAGGATCCACTAGTCTGAACCCTGCATCTGGGAGTCCAGAAATGATGACTCTTTCTCTACCCCACAACTACTGTTCCCTCTAAGCTGTGTGCGCGCGCACACACACACACACCTCACCGAACAAGCACACATACTTTACAACAGAGCGCACAAAAATTACAGCTCTGATTCTGATAGAAAACAATACAGACATTTTAAAATTTAAAAGTTATGATTGTAATTACTAGAAATTTCCCGCTTCATTTAGTAATTGTCTATTTTCATTTAATTTGATTAAAATCAATATGGTGTACATACTGTATTCTGACATGTAGTCAAATTTTAAAGTATATAACTCCAAGTGTCGTTATGTGGCACACAAAAATTTAACCTTCCTTCAAAAGCTGTACACAGCTGCTATTTTATGCGCACACAGCCTACAGAAAATTAGAGGGAACATTGCCCACAACCTTGAGCAGGTCACAGAAGACAAAACCAGGACTTTGGGTACCTGTCCCTGGTGACCTGGAGCCATTTCATTACTTTACTTCCCTGGAGGTGCTTGTTTGCAGGTAATACTTTTCATAAGCCCTAGCTCACTTCAGATAGTTTGACGTGGACAGTGAATACAGCCACTGCATATGTGTGTGGAAATTCATCACTGGGAAATTTTGGGGAGGTAAAGGGCATAGCCTGCATTAAAGCTTATGGAGGAAGACCAGAGCTAGTGGTTCAGGTGTTAGACTTTGAGGGACAGTGCAGGTCTGTTGTCTGGTAAGTGGTTAATGACATTCATGAGCTGTACTGAAGGCTTTTTTCCAGGAGGGGATTACCCTAACCAGAGAGATGGAGTGGGTAGCCTGCAGAGAGCAATGGTTATAACTCTAAACAAAGGCACAGAAGAGGGTAACCTGCACAGGATGGAAAATACAACCCTAAACAATAGCACGGGGGAGGGGGGGGGGTAACCTGCATACAGCAATGCATACAACCCTAAACAAAGGCACAGAGGGGGTACCCAGTGAGGAGCAGCAAGTACAACCCTAAACAAAGGAAGGGGGGGGGGGGGTAAACTGTATGGAGCTGTGGCTATGACCCTAAACAAAGACATGGATGGGGGAACCTGCACCAAGCTGTGATTACAAGCACAGAGAAGGGTAATCTACACAGAGCTGCAAGTAAAACCCTAAACAAAGGTGGGGATGGGGGAGGGGGGGAGAACTTGCATGGAGTAGCGATTATAAACCTAAACAGGTATAGAGGAAGGTAACCTGCACGGAGCAGCAGGTAGAACCCTAAACAAAGGCATAGAGAGAGTAACCTGTTCAGAGCAGTGGTACAACCCTGTATAGAGGGCAGTAAAACAGAGTTACTTACCTGTAACGGAGTTCTCCGTGGACAGCAGGATAAGTCAGCCACACCTGGTGACATCATCCGATGGCACCATGACGGAAGTGCTCTCTAGCTCAGAAGCTTCTGAGCATGTGTGAGGTGGTCCCACCTCCCCGGTCCACCCCTAGCCCGATCAGTGAGTGATTAGCTGTGCCCTACAGCTAGGGCACAGACCGCGCAGGCCACCCTCAGAGGGAAGGTGGGCGGGATCATGTGGCTGACTGATCCTGCTGTCCACAGAGAACTCCGCTACAGGTAAGTAACTCTGCTTTCTCCTAGGACAAGCAGGATGTGTCAGCCACACCTGGTGTCTCCCAAGCTACCTGTTGAGCGCTGTGGCTGAGGGGGGGTATGCGATAGAATACTATACAGTGTGGAACACAACTGACGGAGGCACATGAAGATAAGACAATCGTTTATTGTGTAACCCAACTGCATATAGCATTAAAGTGCAGAACATTCAGGCAACCTGCCGTGAGGTAGAACAAGAAGAACTGTGCAAGCATGGAATGAGGTAGAAACATCAAGTGCAATTTAACAAACAGTGCAATGAAACATCAACTGCAACTAGCGTTGTGCAAAAATACAACCAATCAGGATGCAAGTCCGTATGGGCTACCCCCTTCAGCACCGGGTTAGAGGCATCTGAGTCACTGTCCCGTGGGCTGGGGCTGGGGCTTGGTCGGTTCTTCCGGCAGGGTCCAAGCCATGATGGACGCTGCTACCGTAGACAGGACAGCTCGGCCAAATGTGCTGTTAGCCTCCGCCTGTAGGTCTAGGCAGCAGTGCTTCTGGAAGGTGAGTTGCGAGGACCAGGTAGCGGCTTTGCAGATCTCGCTCACTGGGACCTCCTGCGCACTGGCAAGGGAAGTGGCTAGGGCGCGGAGTTGGTGTGCACTCGCCTTGTTCGCTGGGAGGGCGCCTGCCTTTTGCAGGCAGTAGGCGACACAGTCGGATATCCAGTGGGAGTGTGCGCGCTTGGTGACGGGCCGCCCCGGTCTGTTGGGGTCGAAGGACACAAAGAGCTGGGTCCCCCGACAGAAGGCGGACGTCCTGTCAATGTAGATGCACAGGGCTCGGACGCAATCCAGTGAGTGGAGCCGCTGTTCTTCTGGTGAGCCGTGAGGGGCAGGGAAGAAGGAGGGAAGTTCCACCAACTGGTTGACGTGAAAAACAGAGGCGACCTTAGGGACAAACTTCGGGTGTGCCCGGAGAGATGCCCTGTTGTGGTAAATCTTGGTGTACGGGGGTGAGCCACTAGAGCCTGCAGCTCGCTTATCCTCCTTGCAGATGTGATGGTGATGAGGAATAGCGTCTTCCAGGACAGGTATTTCCCTCCCGCGGTGTGCAGGGGCTCGAACGGCTCCTGTGTCAACTGCTGGAGGACGATATTGAGGTCCCAAGAGGGAACTGGTTTCCGAACTAGGGGCTGCAGGTTCCTGAGACCTCTCATGAAGCGGGTCACGATTGGAAGGGCGGCGATGGAGCCCGTGGGTGAGTCGCTTCGCAGTTTGTGCAGGGACGCAATGGCTGCGAGGTGTATCTTGATGGACTGTGGCTTCAGGCCCAGGCTGAAGAGAATGGAGAGGTACTGCAGGACCGTAGGAACAGGGCAAGAGGCTGGTGGGACTCCTTGGCCTGCGCACCAGATACTGAAACATTTCTACTTAAGACTGTCTGACTTTCTAGTGGAAGGCTTCCTGGACGCCAGGACAATGTGTTGCACCTCCGCGGGTAAGTGGAGGTCGTGGAGACTTACCCTTTCAGCCTCCAGGCTGTTAATGCAAGAGTTTGGAGGTTGGGATGCCAGGTCTTGCCGTTGTTCTGGGTGAGCAGATCTGGTCGCAGCGGTAATCGGATGGGTGGTTCCTGTGAAAGCTGCAGCAGCAGGGAGAACCACATCTGCTGTGGCCAGTAGGGCGCAATCAGGATGATGTGAGCCTTGTCGTTGATGATGCGCTGTATCGTGGCTGTCAGGAGGGGGGTTGGCGGGAAGGCGTAAGCCAATCCCCAATCCTCCCAGGGTACGGCGAATGCATCGGAAGCCACTCTCTGAGGCGACGGGCGTTTTGAGCAGAAGAGGGGGCATCTGGAGTTGGCCTCGGTCGCAAAGAGGTCGATCCGTGGATTCCCCCAACGTTGGAAGATGGACTCCACCACTTCCTCGTGAAGCGTCCACTTGTGAGGTTGGAGCTGCCTGCTTAGTCTGTCCGCTAAGGCGTTCTGGTCTCCCGGGAGGTAAGTCGCCTGTAGAAAGCAGTTGTTGGCTAGGGCCAAGGACCATGTCTCGAGTGCCTCCCGGCATAGAGGATGTGAGCCCGTACCCCCTTGCTTGTTGATGTAGAACATGGTCACCTGGTTGTCCATCTGTATCAAGACCGACTTCCCTGCTAGGTGAGGCATGAAGGTCTGGAGGGCACACTTGACCGCCCAGAGCTCAAGAACGTTGATGTGGAGGGATTGTTCCGCTCTGGTCCAAGCTCCTTGCGTGCTGAGGTGCAACAGGTGTGCTCCCCATCCTGTGGAGGAGGCGTCTGTGGTCAGGATGAGCTGATAGCCGCAGGGTTGCAAGTTCTTGCCTACTGCGAGATTGGCCAATACCATCCACCAAAGTAGGCTCTGGGTTACCTTTGATTTGTTCGGGATGAGGGTGGTGAGTGGTTGAGACAGTTGTTTCCAGTGTGTCCGCAGGTGCCACTGGAGTGTGCGCATGCGCAATCTTGCTAATGGCAGGACCGATGTTGTCGCTGCCATATGACCCAGAAGGCGCAGGATGTCGTGGGCCTTGGTCTGCTTTGCTGTTGATACCTTCTTGGCAAGGTGCATGATGGTCTTCCGCCGGTGCTCGGGGAGGAAGGCCTTGGATGCAGTTGTGTCGATTATCGCCCCGATGAATTCTGTGCGTTGAGTGGGATCCAACCGGGACTTCTCCTTGTTGAGTAAGAAACCCAGCCTGGTTAGTAGGGTTGTCGTCGTGCGTACTGCTCTCCTGAGCTCGGGGGCGGAGGGTGCCGCTAGCAGCCAGTCATCCAGGTAGGGAAAGATGGTGAGCCCTTGTCTGCGTAGGTATGCAGCGGCCACCGCTATGCACTTCATGAAGACTCTGGGTGCCGGGGAGAGCCCGAAGGGGAGGACACGATATTGGTAGTGGTACCCCAGTGCTATGAACCTCAGGAATTTCCTGTGGGAGGCGTGGACTGGGATGTGGGAGTAAGCATCCTGCAGGTCCAGAGTAGCCATCCAGTCCCCCACTCTGATGAGGGGAAGGATGGAGTTCAGCGAGTACATTCGGAACTTCTCCTTTACGAGGAAGTTGTTCAGTTGGCGGAGGTCCAGAATAGGGCGGAGGCCCCCGACTTCTTGGGAATAAGGAAGTACCGGGAGTAGAAGCCAGTGTTGATTTCGCTGGGGGGAACCCATTCGATCGACTGAGTCCAGAGGAGTTGCTGCAGAAGGTTTGAGAGTGCAGCTTCCAGATGCGGCGGAGGCTGGCTGGTGGGTTGCATGCGCTGCCATGTTGGGGAAGAGAACCGTAAGTGGTAACCCGACTGGATAATCTGGGTGACCCACTGGTCCGTGGTGATTTCCTGCCAGGCCGACAGGAAGCTGGACAAGCGACCTCCCACCGGCAGGGCAGTTGGGAAACTTGTGCCCAGCCGGAGTGGATTGTCAGAAGGACGACGTGTTCTTACCGGACTGCTGAGAGTTCGGTTGCTTCTGCTAGCGTTCCCTCTGTGGCTGTCTCTGAAAGGGCGATTTATTGTAGTTCTGTTTGAACTTCGGGGCTTGCCACTGTCGATTGGAGCCGTAGTATCTCTTTGAAGAGGAAAAGGGCTTGTGGTAATGGCTCCCTTTCTGTGACCAGGAGGGGCGTTCGAGTCCGTCCGCCACTAACGTTTTCAGAGTGGTGCAGTCCTCTTTTAGGCCGTTCACCGTGTCTGCGACCTTGTCCCCAAAAAGGGAGTCTCCCAGGCAGGGCGCGTCAGCAATCCTGTCGTGGGTGTTGTCTGACAGACCGGATGCGTGTAGCCAGGCCCAGCGGCGCGCCGAGATAGCCGTGCCCGCCATCCGGATGGCCGTGTCGAAAGCATCAAAGGCTGTGCTCAGCAGATGTTTGGAGCATTCGGCCAGTTCTTGGAGCGTGGCTGAAGCTGCTGCCTGGGATTGCTTGGGAAGAGTGAGCAGTTGGCCCTTGAGCACTGCCAGGAGGGCGTCTTGGAACAACAGGTGCTGGAATTGATGTGCTGATATCTTGGCACCCAGCATCGCTCCCTGGAACACCTTTCGCCCCAGGTCGTCGAGGAGCTTGGGGTCCCGGCCTGGAGGGTGGTTAGCCTGTGTACGTAAAGACTTAGATCTTTTGAGCGCCGAAGCTACCACAATGGATTGGTGGGGCAGCTGAGGCTTGTCAAAGCCAGGCACCATTTGGAGGAGGTATTTGCTGTCTAGACGTCTGGCGCAGGATTGGCCGGAGGCAGGGGACTGCCAAAGGGTAGATTGCTTGTCTTTTAGCTTCCGATGGAGGGGGAGAGCCAGGGCCGGTTTGGGGCCGTTGAGGTATTTCATGACCTCCGGATCCTTTTCGTCGGAAGCTTCCTCCTTGGTGAGACCCAGCTTGGCCACGACCTTCCTTAGGAACTTGGGGTAGGTAAGGTCTTCAGGCACCTGCGTCTGCGGCTCCTCTTGTTCGTTTGGTGTAGACTTGGAAGAAGGGTATTCTGGCCCCCCCCCCCCTCCTCTGCTTCGCTCCCTCCTGAGTCTGGGCCCTGCATAGGAGACGGACTCCGCGCTCTGGGAGGTGTTTGCTCCAGTGAGATCGGTGAGGGAGATCTATCCAGGCTACTCCGAGTTACCGCTGGAGGTGGTATATCCAAGGGGGCTGGTGGTCTGTTGTCCAGGCATGGAGGTGCAGTTTGATGCACCAGGCGTGTCAGCAGTCGCAGGATGGCTTCTGAGGTGCTGGATCCTGCAGAGTTGCTGCTCCTGTGCCCTCTGCTGGAATGGGAGCCTGATCGCCTGCTCTTCCGGCGGCCGTGGGAAGACCCGCTGTCAGCGCTCATGCTGCTGGACCAGGAGTGTCTGTCCCTGTGGCTCCCGCGTTTATTTGCACTCTCCGCGGGAGACGTGTTGTCTCTCCTGTGCCTTTTATTCCTGTGGGCACTAGAAGCGCTCTTGCCACTGGTTCTGCTGTTGCCGCACCGATCGGGGGACTCCCGGCTGTCGGCACGGCGCTTGTGATGGCTGCGGCAGTGGCTGGCAGTGCGATGTTCTCCCTTGGCGCGGTGATCGGAGCGGTGCTCATTTCCTGTGTCGGCTCCGTGCTCAGGGCAAGGGTTGTCAGCGCTGGGGGAGAGAGCTGACGTCAGCGCCGCTGGAGGACCCGCTCCGGCCAATAAGGGCTGGGATGGAGTCTCTGGGGCGGAGCCTGGCAAGGCCACGTGGGCGGCGCCATCTTGGCTGTGGTTACTGGAGCCGCATGGCTGAGGGGAAAGGCCCGAGGAGCAGCAAGCAGTCGAGGGGCTTACCCTGGGCACCGAGGAGGCAGCGGGGGAGGCAGGCTTCTCCGTCGGAGGTAGTGCAGCAGAACCCCGGCCTGAGCGATGAGTGGCTTTAAGGGGTGCTTTCCCTTTCGTGGACTTACTGCGCTCTGCGCCGGCTTGAAGAGCTTGCTCCGGTGTGGATGCCGTCAGAAAATCTTTTAGCGAGTAGTCTCTGAGTTTTCGTGCCCTGGGAGACATCCGGGCACAGCTGGAACAGTCATCAGCATTGTGAGACGCTCCGAGGCATCTGAGGCAACGCTGGTGAGTGTCGGTGACATTCATTTTTCGACTGCAGTGCGGGCACTGTTTAAATCCTGGTTTAGGCATACTGATTGCCTGTAGAAAGTAGAGAGAGCTGAAGATCCGTCTTGAGGCAAAGGCGAAAGAATTAAAAACTGATCGGGCTAGGGGCGGACCGGTGAGGTGGGACCACCTCACACATGCTCAGAAGCTTCTGAGCTAGAGAGCACTTCCGTCATGGCGCCGTCGGATGACGTCACCAGGTGTGGCTGACACATCCTGCTTGTCCTAGGAGAACCTGCAGAGAGCACGTAGGGGTTAGTCTGCCTGAGGACAGCAGGTACAAACTCAAGACATAGAGGGGGGTAACATGCATGGAGCAGGGGGTACACCTCTGGGCATGCTGGTCTTTAGCTGCCATCATTTACTATGCTACGAGGCTGATATTCAGCAGCCGCAGCTGGCCTATTTAAAGCGCCTGGTTGCCACGGCTTGAATTAAACCCAAATATTCAGCACTGAAACTTATCTGGCACTGAATATCCAGAGTCACCAGACAGCAGCATCTCTATCAGGTTAGAAGCTGTTTTCATCCATTAAACGGATAGCGAAAACCAGTTAAATTTCAGACAGCCATTGAAATTACCTAATTTCATCCAGTTTAGCTATTTGGTTAGCAGCTGAATATTAGAAACATAGAAATATGACAACAGAAAAAGACCACATGGCCTATCTAGTCTGTGCTTCCATATCAACAACTACAACAGTCCCCTTTTTTCCTTTAGAGATCCTCTGTGTTGGTCCCATGCTTTTTTGAATTCAGTTACTGTCCTCATCTCTACCACGTCCACTGGGAGACTATTCCACGGCTCCACCACTCTTTCCATAAAGAAATATTTCCGCATATCACTCCTGAATCTATCCCCCTTCACCCTCATCCCATGTCCCCTGGTAGCAGAACTTGCTTTCAATTGAAAGAGGCTCTCTCCCTGTACATTTATGCCACAGAGGTATTTAAACATCTCAGTCATATCACCTCTATCCCACCACCTTTCCTCTAAGGCAGGGGGTCTCAAACTCAAATTGCTTTGAGGGCCAAATGAGGACTTGTAAAGTAACCCGCGGGCCGCATAAGACGTGGGGCCTCATTTGCATAAATATTTGCATAATGTTACCATACAAAGCGCAGACATTAATGATGCACATTTCCCAGAGCTGACATATTCCAGTTAATAAATTCAAAAGATATTTTTCTACCTTTTGTGCATTTTTTTCAGTTGCAATTGTTCCAGCCACTTTCTTCTGGTTTCTTCGTGTCTTCTGCTAACTCTCCATCGTCTGCTGTCCATTTGTCCTTTCTTCTCTCTTCTAGTTTTTTTTCCATTCTCTCTACATCTGCTTTAACATACTAATCTTTCTTCTTTTACTCCTTCCTCATTCCTATTTCATCCACTCAAATTTTACCCCTCCATCCACAATCACCACTTACTCTCCCAATACCCGGCCAATTGTAGATTTGTCTTCCCTCCCACACAAAATATTTTTCCCCTCTCCATTTCACTCTCCCAGCCCCATCCCATTCTAATCCTCCCCCAACATCAGCTCCCTTCTAGTTCCAGCCCCACCCAGCATCCGCTCCCTTCTAGTCCCCGCATCAGCCCATTTCCAGTCCTATCCTAGCCCCACCATCAGCCCATTTCCTGTCCTAGCTCCCCCCCCACTATACCCATTTCCAGTCCTAGCAACCCCCCCCAGTCCATTACCATTTCTAGCCCCCCCTTAGCCCATTACCAGTCCTAAGCCCCCAACAGCCCACTTCCAGTCCCAACCCCCCCCATCACCCCATTTTCATTCTTAGCCCCACAATAGCCCATTACCAGTCCTAACCCACCAATCAGCCCTCCTCCAGCCCTAACCCCCATCTGCCCATTTCCAGTCCTAGCCCCCACCATAGCCCATTACCGGTCCCAACCCCCCCCCCCCCATCAGCCCACTTCCAGTCCTAACCCCCCATTACCCCATTTCAGTCTTAGCCCCTCCGTAGCTCATTACCAGTCCTAACTCCCCCCCCCCATCAGCCCAAGTAAATAAAATAGAAAATAAAATACTGGCTTCTGCTGCTGCCACCGTGGCAGCAGCAGAATCAACTGTCAATTTAAAAAAAAAACTGGCTTCTGCTGCTGCTGCAGCCATGGCAACAGCAGAATCAGCTGTCCCGCGGCCCCTTCCCCTCTGTCTTGAAAAGCCCGCCGCTGATGGAGCAGACTCAGGGCTCTTCCGGACAGAGGGGAAGGGGCCGCGGGACAGCTGATTCTGCTGCTGCCACGGCTGCAGCAGCAGAAGCCAGTTTTTTTTTTAAACTGACAGTTGATTCTGCCGCTGCCACGGCGGCAGCGGCAGAAGCCAGGGTTTTTTTTTTTTGTTTCCCTCCGTCACGGGCCGCACAAAGCTCTCTCGCGAGCCGCGTGTTTGAGACCCCGGCTCTAAGGTGTACATATTAAGATCCTTAAGTCTGTCCTCATATGCTTTATAATGAAGACCACTAACCATTTTAGTAGCCACCCTCTGCACCGACTCCATCCTGTTCACATCCTTTTGAAGTGTCTCCGGAATTGCACACTATACTCCAAATGAGGTCACACCAAAGACTTACACAGAGGCATAATCACCTCCTTTTTTCTGCTAGCCATTCCTCTCCGTATGCACCCAAGCATCCTTCTAGCTTTTGCCGTCGCTTTTTCTACCTGTTTAGCTACTTTAAGATCATCAGACACAACCATGCCTAGGTCCCACTTTTCTTTAGTGGACAAAAGTACTTCACCCCCTATACTATATTGCTCCCTTAGATTGCTGCATGGGCAAAATATAAATCAGCACTCACCATCTTCAAAATTAAAAACAATATGTCAGCAGGAATACTACAGGAACTCATCGGAACAAAGGCAAGCAAAAGACCAAACAGAAACAGCACCAAAAACAACATACCATCACCCACTCTATTCACAAAAACCAACAAATCCATATCCATGTGAGCCTTCTCTCTTGCTGCACCCGCTATTTGGAATGCCCTACCAGATATGCTAAGATCAACAACCGACAAAGGAATTAAGAAAGCTGCTCAAAACCACCCTATTCATTGAACAATTCAACAAAGACCACCAAGCACTAATCACACCAATCACCCCACAAGCCGAAGTACACAAGCCATGAACACTATAAGGACTTCACATGAACCAGCTACCAGTTTATAGTTCACAATGTATATAGCCCCTGTTCATAGTTCACAATGTATATAGCTCACCAATTAATCAATGTCACTGCTCACCCACACCACACAAGTCAATGTATCCACTGCATGTATTCACCCTCCCACTCTTGATTATTTGACGTGCTAACCACTTTGATTTAAAGATAAAGCGGTATATTAAATCCTATTAAATAAATAAATGCATGACCTTACATTTTTTAACATTAAATCCCAGCTGCCAAATTCTAGACCATTCTTCAAGCTTAGCTAGATCCCTCCTCATGTTATCTACACCTTCCTGGGTGTCTACTCTATTGCAGATTTTAGTATCATCCGCAAAGAGGCAAACCTTACCCAACAGCCCTTCCAATATATCACTAACAAAGATGTTAAAAAGAATCGGACTAAGGACAGATCCCTGGGGCACACCACTGATAACTTCCTTCTCCTCAGAGTGAGCTCCATTTACTTGTACTCTTTGTCATCTCCCACCCAACCAATTTCTAACGCAAGCAGTAACTTTAGGTTTCAACCCTAGGGTTCTCAGTTTGTGAGGAACAGTGTCAAAGGCTTTACTGAAATCTAAATACACCACATCTAGGGCTTTCCCCTCAGTCCAAATCCCTGGTCACGCAGTCAAAGAAATCAGATTTGTCTGACAAGACCTGCCTCTGGTGAATCCATGCAGCCTGGGATCCTGTAATCCGCTAGACTCCAGAAACTTCACTATTTTTTCTTTCAGCAGCATTTCCAATAATTTACTCACCACCAAAGTTAAACTAACCGGCCTGTAGTTTTCAATCACATCCTTACTTCTGCTTTTGTGTAAAGGCACCACATGAGCCTCTCTCCACTCCTTTGGCACCACTCCTGACTCCAACGAGGCATTGAAAAGGTCAGTCAGTAGAGCTGCTAGAACATCCCCAAGTTCCCTCAGTATTCTAGGGTGTATCCCATCCGGTCCCATCGCTTTGTCTACTTTAAGTTGAACAATTTTCAGAAGACTGTGTTCGTGAGAAATTAGCTCAAGATGTCCTTTGCTTCTGTTCCTGTTTGTGGGTGTTTTCTTAGGTCCTGCTGCTGGTTCTTCATCTGTGAACACAGAACAGAAATATTTGTTAAGCAATTCCGCTTTATTCTCATCAGCTTCTACATGTTCCTCCCCTTCACCCTTGAGTCTGACAATACCACTTTTGCCCTTCCTCTTCTCATTAACATATCTGAAAAATGTCTTAACCCCCCAGTTTATTGCATTGGCTAATTCCTTCTCTTTTTAAATCTTAGCTTTCCTGACTACTTTGCTAGCTTCTCTAAGTTTTTCCAAATATAGATGCCTGTCTTCCTCTCTCTGTGATCTCTTGTATTTCATGAAGGCCTCCCTCTTTTTCTTCACCTTTTCAGCTGCTTCTTTCAAAAGCCATAGTGGTCTCCTTTTCCTTTTATCTTTATTTACCATTTTAACAAAAAGGTTGGTTGCCCTTAAAATATCCCCTTTCAGTTTTGCCCACTGTTTTTCTACATCCCCCAGCTGTTCCCATCCCGCTAACGACTCTCTGAGGTACTGGCCCATCTTGGCAAAGTTAGTCTTCCTAAAGTCTAGGACCCTCACCTTTGAATGGATTCTAACAGCCCTAGTCCTAATACTGAACCACACCATCTGGTGATCACTGGATGCAAAATGATCTCCCACTATAACATCAGAAAACACTTTCACCATTGGTAAGCACCTAGTCCAGTATGGCCCCTTCACGTGTGGGGTCTGTTACCAATTGCCTGAATAGTTCTCCCTGTAGAGAATCCAGGATCTCTTTACTTCTAGATGATAATGCAGCAGGAATGTGCCAATCAACATCTGGCATATTGAAATCCCCTATCGGTAGCACTTCCTCTTTCCTAGCACTTCCTCTTTCCTAGCAATGCTGCGTATGTCTTCAATTAACTCTGTCCACCTCTTCCTCTTTTGAGGGAGGTCTGTATATCATGCCAATGCAAACAGATTACTCTTTCCCTCTTTCTAGTTTAGCCCACAATGCCTCCTCTCTCCCTTTTAAGCTCTGTAATTCCAAAGCTTTAATAGTATTTTTTACATAGTGTCACTCCTCCTCCTCTTCTTCCTACCCTGTCCTTTCTGAATAAAGTATAGCCAGGTATAGTTACATCCCAGTCATAGTTTTTCTGTGAACTGTGTTTCTGTAACTGCCACCAAATCCAAGTCGGCCACTCCCACCAAAGCTTCAACATCAGAGATTTTATTTCAAATGCTACGGGCATTTATACACACTGCTTTCCATATGTTACCCCTGTTACATTAAATACCTTTATGGAAATGGGTATCATTTACCTGGGGGCTTTCTTCACCCATCCCCAACGAATCTAGTTTAAAGCCCTCTTCAGTAGATTAGCCAGTCTACTACTGAAGACGCGTCAACCTTTCTTGGACAGATGGATGCCATCTCTGCTCTGCAACCCTTGGAACAGCATCCCATGGTCTAGGAAACCAAAATGCTCTCAATGACACCATCCACGCAGCCATACATTCATCTCCAGGATGCGAGCCTCTCTGCCTTGGCCTTTACCCTCAACAGGGAAGATTGAAGAGAACACCACGTGTGCACCTAACTGCTTCACCCTCTGTCCCAGAGCCATGAAGTCACTTTTGATATGCTCAGAGGGATACCTGGCAGTATCATTTGTTCCGATATGGATTAGCAACATTGGGTAATAGTCAGTGGGCTTGATGAGTCTCGGCAAACTCTCTGTAACATCTTGGATTTTGGCACCAGGCAGACAGCATACCTCTCTGGACATCAAGTCTGGTCGGCAGATGAATGCCTCAGTACCCTTCAGAAGAGAGTCACCAACCACCACTACCCTTTGCTTCCTTGTGGTCACTGATTCTGCAACTTTGGGGCACTTGAGCTCTGGTTCTTCCCTTTCCAAGGATGCTTTCACCTCCTCCACTTCCAGGGATGCATAATGATTCTTCAGTTCAAGGGCTGGAGAAGTTGGATTGGTGATTCTGCAGGCCCTGGTGACTTGTGTCCAACCTTCATCATTCTGTCGGCACCCATCTTCTCCTCTGCTGGAGAGCTTGGTTGCTGTAAGAAGCATCTCATCAATGTATGTCTCACTGAATTGAATGCTCCTCAGCCTCACCACCTCCTCTCTGAGTTCCTCCACTTGTTTCTTAAGAGCATCAGCATGCAGGCACCCTGCACATGGAACCGGTCCTTCAACTGGCATTGGGACCTCTGTCTGGACAGAGGCAGAAGCTGTAATGGGGGCAACAGCTTTAGCGATATGATTTTTCCCAGCCATTAGTCTGTTTGTGGAGCTTAGGTATCGTTGTTTGAACTGTATAGCCCCTGATAGCAGCCACAGATATCAGCTGGCACCACTTCTAATCCACCCCCAGACTACTCTCTTTAACCGGGCATTTTTTACATGGTCTGTGGTGATAGTCAGTGACATTAAATGCTTCGACTATCAGCCCCTATGTCAGCTCTATCTACTGTATCTTAATATATTAAGACACAGAATTTGTCTTTGTCTGTCTGAGGCCGACTACTTCTATAGGAGTGCGACAGCCTCTCATAGATCAATCGCCTTTTCATCTGCTGGCAAGCACTGCCAATAAGCAGCTCAATGCACCAGTTTGCATCGCTCCGAGTTCTGAAAGGAGCTTCCCACACTTACATACACAAGCAGTCAATCACAGAGACCCACAGACATACATGATGTAAACAGCACAGTTTGGACATTCTTGAGCCAATATTAAAGGGAATTATCTGAATAACGGCAGTAGTCATCCAGATAATTCCCCTAGGTGGCATGGTCTGGATTTTCAGTGGCACTATACTCCTGTAATTCCAGTCAGGGTCTGATATCATGCAGGGAATCCTATTTTCACAACAGGAAACCAGAAAAACATTCTATAAAAGTGAATTGTAGTGTTTTATTTATTTAACAGTTTTTATATGCCGCACTATTCATCATCAGTGCGGTTTACATTAAACATATTACCTAGACAGGATAAAACTGACATAGGTTTACAGATAACAGAGTATAAACTGGGTATGAACAGGGGAAAACTATATACATTTAAACAGGTAACATTGTGGCTTGATATTTACAGAAAAGCAGCACTTTCCGCAGTTCTATTACCTCTGTTCTGGGTTATAGCTATGTGAGAGGCAATTAAGGGTGGTCAGGCGGAAGGCAATGCTAAGGTAGGTAAGGTAGGTTTTTTTGACTTTCCTTACTGTTGCTTGAAGTTTTGATTCTCCCCCTATAGGAAAAAGCAGCATATGCCAGCCCATTAAGTCCTGGCAGCTACAAGATAGTTCTGAAATCTTGCAAAACTTGGGTGGCAGTGGGGGCAGGTACCTACAAAATCCATAGCCTATGAGCCTGCCTGCAGCTCGATCACTAAGCAGCAGGGTGAGGTGAGCATAGCTCAGGTATTGCTGCATTCCAGGAGAGGTGCATGGGTTGTGTAGAGAGCTGCAAAACACATTGCTGGAAGGTTTTCTAAAGGCAAATACCAGCCATTGCTGAGCTAAAAGAGTAAAAAGGATGGGGGACCTCAAGACATGGTCTAAATGAGGGATGGCTGAGACCTATCTTCCAAGGTTAGCAGAGGGCTCCCAGGGATCAGGGAAAGAGTGAGCCAGTCCTAAAGTGACTCTTCTAGAGTCCTCTTGAAGCCTTACAATTTAAACCAGGGTGAACCCCCCTTCCAGGGAACAAGCAGGTTGGAAAGACGAGGATGGCTCAGTTCCATTCCTCAGATGAAATCTTTGGATATGGCTTCCACAAAGTTGGGGGCAGACATGAGGATAGAGATGGTGCAGATAATATTGAAGACTGCAAAGGCCACCAGGAAGAGGCGGTCAATGACAGTGGCTGCAAACATCCACTCATTACAAAACAGCTTATCAGTGTACTGTTCCCGGAAGTGGCTGGAGATGTAGTGCATCTAATCCAGGAACTTCCAGAGCTGAGGGTCCCCTGCTTCAGAGACAGGCCCAGTTGACAGTAGATACTCTGGCTGCATGGCAGATTGTGCAAGCAGGTCCTCCAGGCAACAGAAACCAATGTACAGTGTGTTGCCATTAGCACTGGGATCAGGACTGGTATGCTCACTGTCAGGTTGGTGGTATATTAGGGCCAGGCCTCTCTCTCTGCCCCAGGCTTTTTCCTCATCAGACATCAGGCACACCATTTCATCATCAAAATGCACACCTGAAGGTAGCAGGGGCACTTGAATTATATCCAGGGTTACAATATTCCTCATTTCTGTCCAGACTGTCAACACCCCCTCCTTGTATTGAGCATCAGAGACTGGTGTGAGAGTGGAGTAGGGCAGCACCACACATACCGGTAGTATTACTGCACCCTTCCAATTCAATAGCAACCCCAGCATGCATCACATGCCGAAATGTAGCAAATGTGTATTCTCTTCTGCTGGTGATGTCTGAAAGGGTGCAACCGACTTAGTCATAGGACTCCCTTCAAGTGTCAGTGAAGAAAAAAGGTGATGGGATGACGTTGTCTGTTACTTGCCCACAGTTTACTATATAATTTATACCACTTTTTTGGATAGTCAGTGTGGTTTACATTAAAATTCAATATTTGAAAGTGAAGGACAGTTTACAATATCAGTAATGGTGAAAAAGAAAATTGACAAAGAGTAGGGTAGGAGTAGCGGATGTAGAGATAAAGATTAGAGAGATGGCAACATCAATTTCTAAGTGCTGTGCCTAGTGACCATCTAATTTAAATTAAAAGCAAAATTGAAATAGTGGATCTTTAAACCTCTCTTGGATTTCTAATCAGAGTTCAGTGCGTAAAGAATTCCAGAGGGAGAGGGCAGGGAAGTAAAAAAGCAGTTAGGCGAGTAGATTCTAGCCACGTTTGGCTTGGTGAAGGGATCTTCAGGAGATCACAGTTGCTGGGATGGGCGATAAGGTATTAAGGATGATAGCTGCTGTGGGAAGCCAGTGTAAAGGATGTGATGGCATGCAAATACATCATGGCATCTTCCCTCCGTTAGCATCATGGTAATGACACAGCAGCACAAACACTGCGGCAACCACAAAGTCCCATGATGCCCATCGTGCTGGGAAAATACTGGTCTGCACAAGAGAAAAAGTGAGAGCGCAACCCAAAGGGAGAGGGGGGGGGGGGCAGCAAGAGGAAGAAGAAACAGCGCAGAGCATAGGGCAAAAGGAAAAAGAAGGGAATGTGGGGAAGAAGCAGAGAGAGTGCCTAAGGCCCGGCTCCCACCCTTCACCTATCCTAGCATCCTCTCTTAGCTTTGAGAGGGATGGAATCAGATGTAGTCGCATTATCTCAGCAACAAGCATCATGATGACAATGAGAGAAAGGAGAACGGCGATACCTAGAAGTACAGCAAAGAATAAGTAGCTTATCCTTAGGTGCCCACCCGCAGCGCAGCAGAGGAATAAGTAACAGTCTCGAGCGTCCATCTGCAGCGCAGCAGAGAAACTGGTCATTTATCCTTGGGTGCCAACCTAAAGTGCAGCAGACCAATGAGTAATGTACTCATCATGGTATAAAATTCACTAGCTTTGCTGTTGAATTTTGTGTATCCACGAGAGAGTGGGGGAGAAACCCAATGCCTGCCAAGTCTTGCTGAGACCTTCTCTTGGCGATCTCATAACATTTATATCAGCAAGGTGACCACTATCACTGAACTATTACAGGAAGAACAAAAGAGAGTTTCATACTGGCTACACGTAATCCTTGGAATGGAGGAGCAGCCTAGTGGTGGTTAGAGCAATTGCCTAGTACCCAGAAGATCAAGGGTTCAATTCCCACTGGCACTCCTTGTGACCTTGGGCAAGTCACTTTACCTTCCACTGCCTCAGAAGAAAAGGCTGGCAATCTACTTCCAGTGATACGTTGCCAAGAAAACCCAGAGGTAGTTGGGTTGTCAAGAGTCAACACGGACTTGATAGCACTGGAAAAAAAAACAACCACCACGTAGTCCACAATAAAACAGTGCCCACCCTTTACAATAGTGGAGAAAGAGAAAAATTGCACAGATAAAGACCAATGGCTTATCCAGTCCATCCTTCCATACCAACTTCTAAGCTTTATAGTCACACCTAAAACTCAATATACCACCTCCTCCTTCCAATCTAAAGAAAGCAACATAATAACTATAATTTGTACTCTGCCCACAACACTGCCTGCGCCCTAGTAGAATGTGCCCGCAAACCTTCAGGCACTTCCCTTTCCCTCAAAAGGTAAGCTGATGCTATTGCCGCTTTTATCCACCTGGCAATCGAGGCCTTGGAAGCCATCCTCTGCGAGGCCCCCCCGAACACCACACACAGCCTATTGGACTTCCTGAACTCAGCCGTCCTACAGAGATACCATTTCAAAGCCCTCCGAATGTCCAACCGATGTAGCTGATGTGCAGCCGACTCCCGGGAATCCACCTGGAACACCGGCAGGGAAACCACCTGATTCAAGTGAAACGGAGAGAGAACTTTTGGCAAAAAGGACGGAACCGCGCGCAACACCACCTTTGACTCAAAAAAGGACAGAAACGGTTCCCTACAGGATAGCGCTTGTAACTCGGAAATCCTCCTCGCCGACGCAATTGCCACCAAGACCACCACCTTAAGCGTGAGATCCTTAATCGAGGCCTTAGCTAAAGGTTCAAACGGACGCTCACCTAACACACCTAACACCACCTGCAAATTCCAAGTAGGAACAACTTGCCTGCACGGAGGCCACAATAGACCAACCACTTTCAAAAACCGCTTAATATCCGGATGAACGCCCAGCACCTGGCCCTTTATCTTCCCCCTATAACAGGAAATCGTGGCCACCTGCACCTTAATAGACGAAGCTGCCAAACCTTTCTGAAACCCATCTTGCAAAAAGGCTAATATCTGCGGCACAGAGGCCTTTAATGCCGCAGACTTCTGGTCCACACACCAAGCTTCAAAAATGCGCCAAATTCGAATATATGCTAAGGACGTTGACCTTCGACGAGCCCCCAACAGTGTGGATATTACCACTTCCGAATAGCCCTTACCTCTCAACCTTGCCCTTTCAAAAGCCATGCCGTAAGCAAGAACTGAGCCACCTGAGGCATGCACAACGGACCCTGCATCAACAGATCCTTCCTGACAGGGAGACGCCACAGCTTCCCCACTACCAACCTTCTGAGATCTGCATACCATGGCCTTCTCGGCCAGTCCGGGGCGATAAGAATCACAAACCCCTAGTGACCTATGCGCCGTACCACACGCGCTATTAGCACCCAGGGCGGAAACACGTCCAAGAGCTGCCCCCGTGGCCAGTCCTGAATGAGAGCATCCAGCCCTTCCGACATCCGCTCCTTTCATCTGCTGAAAAACCAACCGACTTTTGCCGACTGAAACGTCTCCATGAGATCCATGATCGGCGCACCCCAGCGCTGAACCACCAAGTCGAACACCTCTGGGTGAAGCGTCCATTCCCCGGAGTCTACCTGCACGCGACTCAAATAATCGGCTGCTACATTGTCCACTCCCGCCACGTGAGCCGCCGACAACCCGAGAAGATTTTGCTCCACCCACTGGAATAACTGTTCTGCCTCGGCCTCCAAACCGACACTGTGGGTGCCCCCTGCTTGTTGATGTATGCAACCGCGGTCGTGTTGTCCGAAAACACCCGAACCGCCATCTCTCTTAGATACGGCTGAAACTCCTGCAACGTCAAAAACACCGCACACAATTCCAATCTGTTGATCGACCAAGTCTTCTCTTGGTCCGTCCACCAACCTTGTGCAAACCTGCCTTGAACATGCGCTCCCCAACCGAGGAGACTGGCATCCGTAGTCAGAGGGACCCAGCACGGAGACTCCAAGGGCATCCCCCTTGCTAAGGACTCCGGAAGCAGCCACCAACTCAACGCTTCCCGAGTCTCCTCTGGACAGGGAAGACGCCGAGACAACTGATCGTTCTGATGCGACCATCGGCGAAGTAACACCCTCTGTAAGGGCCTCATATGCGCTCTCGCCCAGGGCACTAAGTCTAGAGTCGCTGCCATCGTTCCCAGTAGCTGCAAATAATGCCACGCCGTCGGCTGCGACTTGGCTAGAAACCCCGCACCAAGTTTCGAAGGGCCTCCGCCCGATGCGCCGGCAGGGAGACCTCACCCGCCTGGGTGTTGAAGTGCGCCCCTAGATACTCTAGAGTCTGAGAAGGCACCAGCCTGCTCTTGGCCACATTCACCACCCAACCTAATCTCTGCAGATAGCCAACTACCTTTGCGTCGCCCCCTGGCTTTCTATTCGCGATTTCGCACGAATCAACCAATCCTCGAGATACGGATGAACGAGAACACCCTCCTTTCGTAACTCCGCCACTACAACCACCATCACCTTGGTAAAGGTCCGAGGAGCCGTCGCCAGCCCAAACGGCAAGGCCCAAAACTGAAAATGACCCATCGGCACCGCAAACCGGAGAAACCTTTGGTGATCTGGCCGAATAGGAATGTGAAGGTACGCCTCGGACAAATCGAGAGAAGTCAGAAACTCGCCCTTCCGAACTGCCAAGATCACTGATCTTAATGTCTCCAACCGAAAATGAGACACCTGGAGACACCTGTTCACTCTTTTTAAATCCAAGATTGGGCGAAAGGTACCCTCTTTCTTTGGGACTACAAAATAAATGGAGTATCGACCTAACCCGCATTGGTCTCGAGGCACCGGTACCACCACCTTGAGCTTTATTAATCTGAGCAATGTCTGACGCACCGCATCGCATTTGCGACGCGCCTTGCACGGGGACTGTACAAACAAATCAGTTACCGGTCTCTGAAACTCCAACACATATCCTTCCCGTATCATCTCCAAGACCCACTGATCTGACGTAATTTCGGCCCAGGCAGCGTAAAACTCTTGCAAACGGCCTCCGACTGCCACGTCCACCTGGGCCTCCCTGACTTCATTGCGGTTTCTTGGCCGCCACAGCGGAGGCCGCGAAACCTCTACTCGCCCCACGGAACCCTCGAAACCCCTGGTTCCAGTAGGGAAAACGTCCTCTGAGTCTGAGGGAACCTTGCCCCCTGAAAACGCAGATACTCCCTCTGCGGCAGCCGGGCTGTGGACGAAAACCTCCCAGGCTTCTGCTTATCCTCTGGAAGCCTTCCGCCTTTGGATTCACCTAAATCCTTCACAATCTTGTCCAAATCCTCCCCGAACAGTAGCTTACCCTTAAACGGCAGTTTACTTAATCTGGCCTTTGACGAAGAATCCGCTGCCCAATTACGCAGCCAAAGATACCTTCTTGCTGCCACCACCGACGCCATACTGTTCGAAAGGCCTCAAATTAGGTCATAATGGATATCAGCAAGATAAGCCGTCCCGGACTCCAACCGAGCAGCTTCCCCTGCTGTGTCCTCTGCCTGCTCTCCTTGGACCCGCTACGCCCAACGCAAACAGGCTCTTGCCACCCACGCTCCACAAATGGAAGCTTGAATGGACAAAGCATTAACCTCAAATACCTTCCGCAACAAGGCATCCAGCTTTCTATCCTGACCATCCTTAAGAGCCGCACTCCTCTACCGGAATGGTCGTTTTCTTAGTCACCGCAGACACGGCCGCATCCACCCTTGGGGGCTGAAAAATCTCCTTGTCCTGCTCCACCAATGGATAGAGACGGGACATTACCCTAGTATCCTTCAGAGATGACTCAGGCATGTCCCACTCACCCTGAATCATTGCCCTTATGACCCTGTGCATAGGGAACGCTTTTTGCATCTTCCTAAAGGCCTGTAAGAGCGGATCCGCTAACGCCGGCTCTTCTCCAGCACCCGACATGGGCACATTGAGGGTCTTGAGGGTCTTAAGGGTCTCCGCGATGAGCGCAGGCAACTCCTCTCTTCGAAAGATCCGCACTACCCTAGGTTGATCCTCCTGCTCTGCAATTTCTCCTTCCTCGAGCCCCTCCTCGACCTCCGGATCGAGGTCTCCCTCTAAGGAGTGCAAGTCCTCCGACAACTCAGACTGTGCCAGGGTATCCATATCCACTCTTGCCTTTTTGGAAACAACCCCCAACGCCCCCATCGACAATAGCGTTCCGGGTTTCTTCTGAGCCAAGCTGCTGGCCCCCGTACCCGAGGCCGAAGCAACCGCCTCAGTAAAGAACCCCCCAAACGCTTGCTGCATCACAGCCACAAAACCTGGGGAGAAAATAGCCGCCAACTCCGCGGGCAATGGGGCTTTGGGAACTGGCCGCTCCGAAACAGAGGACGGCCCCGGAACCGGATCTTCCAAGTCTAATACCGGCAAGGGAGCTTCCCCAAGACCCCCTTCCCGGTTCTCAGGCATATCCAGTTGTTTGTGATCGGAAACAGTGGCCTTGCTGCAGTGGGTACAGACTCCGGCCTCTGAAACCACAGATCTCTTAATACCACAGAGCAGACACAAAACCTTAGCTGGCATTCTGCCTCTCACCGTCTGCTCCACTCTCTCCTCAAACCGCTCTGTAACGGAAGCGTGAATAACAGCTGTCCTATCAAAACTTCCTGCTCAACAACCCCGTTACGGTCTTTTTTTTTTTTTTTTTTACAATCTCAAAACAAAGCAGGCAGCCTTCCGACTCAAATAAAGCCAACCCGAACTGAAAACGAAGCTCTAGGCCTGAGTTTCTGCCACTTCTTCCCCCGCCTGCGGTTCCGGCGTTTCCCGCCCAAAACCATGCTGCGCAGGCCTACACGCTCTCTCCTCACAAATCTCCACCGACTGAGGAAAATTGCCTGTCTCTTACTCACCCGTCGCAAACTCTGCTGCACACACCACCGCTTTCTGCAGCCGGCCTCTATAACCCGCCGAAACTGAGAAGCGCGCAGCTCTGAGCACTCCGTGGCTGCCTCTTGCCCGGCTTCCAGGCAAACAAGCACAACCGACTCTGTCCTGCCCTTTTCCCCCCAAGCGCAAAACAGGCAAGACCTCTGTATAGCGCTGGGGAAGGGCTGCTGCTGCCAAATACAAACCCCGGAACTGCCACCGGTCCCGGATATGCAGCTACCTTCGCCCCTCTTGAGCTCTGCAAAGGAGAGGTAGGTAGAGAGAGCGAGAATCTTAACAGTTTTAAATTAAAGCTACAGGGGACCAATTTCAAAAAACGCCAAGAAATTAAAGAAAATTAAAGAAATCCAAAGGGAAATATCCTCTCTAGAAAAAGGGATCCTTAATTGTCCCTCCAGTGAGCCGGACCACCGGCTCACATTCTCCAGCTGCTTGGAGACTGATCTAAACTGGAGCCAGGAGGTGGTGCCTGAGTACTTATACTGGTGTCATCTAAAGTATGACGTGGATCAGTCTCCAAGCTGCTGGAAGAGGATCACAACTCCAGAGTTTCTGGGACTAGACTGGAGGGACGATCAGGAACCAACATTAATTTAGTAAAGAGAAGTCTTGCCTCATCACTCTGCTACATTTTTTGAAGATGTAAATGAACATATAGATAAGAGTCAGTTGATATAGCGTATTTATCTAACACCTTCTGAAAATCCAAAGGCCCTTGTGAAAGAATACTTGAAAAAATTAAGAGGCAACATCCTATCATGGATTGAAAACTGGTTAAAACATTAACCCCCCCCCCCGTGAGTAGGTGACATTTAACTTATGATTTTCTTTCGAGTCCTGCTAGACCAGTCCAGCCAAGTGAGATGTGCCCCCTGCCAGCAGCAGCTGGAGAGAGACTAGAAAATTCCAGTGATGTTATCACTGATACTAGAGCAGCTAGGGACACCCTCCACTATTTAGGTAACCAAGCATGTGAACTAAGAACCTAGGTGAACCTCAAAACGGTGACAAATGTTATCAAGCTATATACATAGCTATGCAAGTATAGCCTAAGCCAATTAAACTCTGCAAATACCAGAGAACCAACTTAAGCACGTTGACAAGATGAAGGTCTTTATCCCCCCTGCCACTACATAGCCCTAGCGATAAGGAAGGCAGAAGTACCACCTGGCTAACTTGGGAGGGACCACCTTAAGATCAAGATATCCTCCCCCCAATGAGGTCAAAGGCGGCCCATAGCTCAGGGATTATTTATTTATTTATTAGTATTTATTTATTTATTTTATTTACATTCTCTTATATACCGCACTATTCGGCATCAGCGCGGTTCACATCGAACAAAAATCTCAGTACAATCAACATGCATGAGTTTACAGATAACAAGGGAAGGAACTTGGATCAAACAGGGAAACTATATACAGACTATTTACAGATGTGGTATAACTAAATAGTAACATGTTACTAGTAACAGGTGCTAGGATATGGCAAGTAGAGCAAAATGGTCACCAAAAAGATGGGTTTGAGGAATTGGAAATGGTAATGGTAATGGAATTGGAAATGGTAATTCTATCAACTTGTTTAAAATTCTATGTATATAGTTATACCAGTTCTATGTAAATGAATATGCTCTTTATTGCATTTCATATCCTGTTAATTGTACACGCTTGAACTTGGGAAAGCACGGTATAAAAATGTTTATTAAATAAAATAACTGGAAATATTCCAATTGTATATATTTTAATATATATTCAAAGCCATACAACAAAATATATAGATGTGTCTGCAACTTAGACGTAGTAATTTCTGACAAACAAACAAAAAAGGACCTGGACAGGATTAATGGCACCCTTCACTAATATTTAGCTGCACAACCCTTGGCAGTAATGACAGCCTCCAAATGTTTCTTGTAGCCATCTATAGGTTTCGCACATCTATCTGCTGGTAGTTTCTCCCACTCTTCAACTGTGATTTTTTCCAACTTATGAAGATTTCCAGGATTCCTTTACTTGTGGCAGGCCAGCTTTTTCCAAAGGTTTGTGATTGGGTTGAGATCAGGACTCATTGCCAGTTTAAAACTGTCCATTTGTTATTTTTATAACCATTCTTTTGTAGTTCTGGATGTATGTTTTGGGTAATTGCACTGCTGGAAGTCCCAGACCTAGCTTTCTGACACTAGATAGTAGATTTCATTCCAAAGTATCTTGATAATCCTCTAACTTCACGATTCCTTTAATATGGTCCAGACCTCCATTTCCTGAAGCAACAAAAACAGCCCCACAACATTATGGAACCGCCAACATATTTAACAGCACGAAGGATGTTTTTTTCCTTATAAGCTTCATTTCTTCGTCTGTAAATGTATTGCTGGTCTGCATTGCCAAAGAGCTTAAGTTGGTTTTCATCTGTCCACAGAACACTTTCCCAGGATTGTGTTTTCTCAAGGTGCATTTAGGAAAAGATTAGGCGTGTCATTTTGTGTCTGTCTTTGAGCACTGGTGTCTTCCTTGGGCTTCGCCCATGAAGTTCTTCTTTGTTTAGTGCATGGCATAAGGTGTGGGTCGAAATCACCACTCGATTGCTCCAGGTCAACCTTAAGCTCTTTGGATGTTATACATGATATTTTTCCAACAGTTTGCACTAATCTTCAAAGACTTCTTGGATTAAATTTCCTCTTTTTACTATGTCCTGGGAAGTTCTAGACAGTTACATGAACAGATAACTTCTTAACATTGCAAACTGTAGACACAAGAATCCCAAGGTCTTTGGAGATGGCCTTGTACCCCTTTGAAGTTTGATGATGGCTTTGCTGACTGTCTCAGGCAGCTCTCGTCTTCACCATTGCGAAAACAGAACAGGGAGTTAATGTGGCCATTTTAAACATTAGAGCCATCAATGGTTGATTCAAGTCATGCAAGTGCTAACAAATGATCACAGGTGCATCTAATTTTACTGCAATGAGAATGTGGTTCATCTGTTCAAACTGATTTGAATTGTTTTTATAAGGTGCCAATAATCATATCCTGCCAATGTCCCAGTTTTTACACTATTTCATTTCATAATTTGTCGTTTTGATTCTTTGGTTTGTCAAATATGTATGCATATATAGTCCAAAGCCATTTCACTGGCCACTTTTTTTTTTTTAGATTGGACATTAAGGGGTTGAACTGAAAGGGTACCAATAATGTTGACCACAACTGTAGGTGTTTGATTTACTCTTAATGTCTGGAATATCTTGATGTGCAGTTAAAGACTCGTGTTGTGGTTCACCACCAGCTTGGACTTTTGGTAAACTGCACTACCCAGACCATTGCCACGCTTTGACCTGGATGAGCCAATCGTCCAGACAGGGGTGAACACAAATGCACTCCCCCCATTGGAGATACACCGTTAACGCCATCATGACCTTGAAAAACATCCCAGATGCAGTCAGCAGCCCCAAAGTTAGGGCACAGAACAGAGTGTTTATTAGAATTTGATATACCGCACTTAAAACAAGTTGGCAGAGCTTGCCCAAAATAGAGAACCTCAGAGCGCTGCTGATCCTTTTTGATGGGAATGTGAAAGTAGGCTTCAGTGAGATTGTAGAATATCAGGAATTTTCCTTTCCAGACTGCCTGGATTATGGATTTGAGGGTCTCCTTCCTGGAAGAGCTGTCCTTCATTGGCACAACAAACTAAGTAAATCATCTTTCTTTTCCCCTCTGAAGGGAAGACCCTGGAACAATGGCCTGGAGATAAAGAAGCTTTGCCAGTGTGGTCTTCATAACTGTTCTCTTGGCAGCACAGACAAAAGGCATCTTTGAGGGGCTCCAGGGCATAGCCTTGCTGAACAATGTTGAGTACCTAACCATCTGTAGTAATTTTAGGCCCACTCCTGATGGAAAAGGAGTCACCCATACTCAGGAGGCGACCTGGAATGGACCCTTGCCTATCAGAGCAGGGTGAAAAGCAACTTCTCTGGAAGAGATGGAGGGGTCTTGGGTCATGTGGGTTCCCCAGAAGGGCTGCAATTTATCTTGACTTGTTTAAAGGTGGAAGACTGCTTACTCAGACGGTAATGCCCGGTGACTCTACACTGGGAATGAGGAGTACTTAGATGAAAATTTCGTTGTATCCTCCAGTAGATGATGTGGCTTAGTTTTACCCAAGTCCTTAATGAGCTTTTATAGGTCTTCACTGAGAAATAATGTGTCTTTAAAAGGCAGCTTGGAAACTGTAACCTTGGGTGCTGTAATGACTGGCCAGTGGTGCAGCCATAGCCAGTGCCGGGCAACTGCAGCCACTGCAACTTCCCTTGAGAAGAGGCAAACAAGATCATACAGTGTGTCTACTACAAGGCTGGGCAGAGGCAGAGTCCTCTCTGGCAGGAACTAGACCTAACAGAAGTGCATGTATGGCTAAGCCTGCAAACTAAGGATGGCAGGCAAGAAAACTGTCTTCAGAAGAGCCTCCACCTTCCAGTCTTGCTGATCTCGTACAGCCGCTTCACCTGTCACTGGAAGAAAGTCTGGAGCAAGTATTACAGCTTGCCCAAGAGTTTGACACCCCACAAAAGGGCCTCAGGGGAGTCCCATTCAGCTTGGATCATGAATGGAAGAGCTGAAGGGAAAAAAAGAGAGGTCCAGGAATGTTTGTGGAAACCCTTGATGGGCTACGCCTCCACATTGTCTGTCTTCTTCCAACCCTTTGGCAATCCACAGGAAAGATGCGATCTGAGCCATCAATGCTGGCAACTCTTCCCTATGGAAGACATGGACCATCAAGAAATAATTGTCCTCTTCTGGGGTAGTCAACTCCCTTTCCTCCGAGCTGTCCATACATCCCGGAAAAGTCTAGAAACAAGGTGTCATCCTCCTTGAGCAGCTCACAATTGGAACAGACTAAGGCCTCTGATGAGGTCAAGTGCACACTGCCCAGGAAAATGGCAACTGCTTTGGCTTACCAGAGATGCAAATGCTTTCATTGAGATGGCAAGGCCTTTGAAAGGTCCTGTGTGGATGAAGACAAAACCCTCAGGTCAGCAGGGGGCTGGGAAGAGCTTTAGCCAGGTCCTGGAAAGCTGGTCACACCTCCTGCCATAAATACCAAACCAGATGAAAAAACTGGTCAAAGTCTGCAGGAACTAGCCTCCTGTGTCATGAATGTTCATGCTCATTGTGGGGCCCCCCACAACCTCCCTTGTTTCTTGGAGGTGCTGCTGAAGAGACTGTGTGCCAGGGAAAGCAGCCACAAAACAGACTGTGGCTGCCAGACTGTAGCTGAAACAAAAGCCCCTGGCAGAACTGCCCCTCCTGTCAGTTTCTTTTCCCTATTTTTGGGAGGTTTTTTTTTGGGGGGGGGGGCGGAAGTGGAGAGATACCCAAGGAGGCTATGTGAGAACTGTGGACAGCCTTCAAAGCGAGACCTAGACCAAGCCAAAATCCACTGGTATACAGAGACTAGGGGACATGTGATGAAGTTGCTAAGTAGCACATTTAAGACAAAAAAAATCATTTTTTCACTCAACTCACAAGTTAACTCTGGAATTTGATGACAGGAGGAGGTACAAGCAGTTGTGTTTAAAGAAAGATGTGGACAAGATCCTGGAAGAAAAGTCCATAATTCTATTAACTAAGTAGACTTGAGGACAGCCATCACTTATCCCTGGGGATGAGCTGCGTGGAATCGGGCTACTTTCTGGGATCCTGTCCGATACTCATGACCTGGACTGGAAACAGGATTTGACCCAACATGATGGTTCCGTCTTTACAACCAGACCAGTAGCAAACATTAAAAGAGTTGGGGGGGGGGGTGACAACTTGAGAACAAAATTAAAAATGTGGCACAACATATGCAGGCTGAGCTTGGAGGAGGTATGAATTGTGGACCATTGGAAACTGTTTCATTCAGGTAACTTTTACTTTTCCCCAATGCATTAACTTAATTCAGTGTCACCTAGTTCTTTACGGTTTATATTTTCTTGCTATACCATCTTTTACACATACACAAATAGGTTTACATACCAAAATTGAAGAGACAAAAGGAACTCGAAAATTTCAATGGAAAAGAAGTGAAAACGAAAAGCAAAGGAACAAGCATCACCCAGCCTTTAAAGGAGATTAGCAGATGTTCAGAACAAATACACACACAATCCCTTCTGGCAACAGGGTATATGTGCTTATTATTTACATGAAATTATGAAAAAATGAAACTAAAACTCAGCAATACAGACACATAAGGTAGTATCAATAAATCTATTTATTTAAAAGAATATGTTACAATTAATTACACTAAGTGACATTACCAACAATCTCTGAGTAGTTAGCTCTAGAGAACCAGAAATTGAACACTGTTAGCAAAGAGGTTTTTTTCTGTTTTTTTCCACATTTCTTAAATCACAAAACAAAAAAATACAAGTGTCCTGCAGTGAAATACAATTAGAGTCCTCTGAAATAAATAAAAAACCCAAAGTGTGTATGGCACAGAAGGGCAGAGCTCATGTGCTGGAAAGGGCCTGTTGCAATGTTACATATGGTTAGCCAGAGAAATTCAACCCCTGACGCTCCTCATCCTCCCCTCTCCCAGGTACCACCGAGAGTCCTTCCTTGCATTATTATTGCTGTGTATTCGGCCATTTTCTTTTTACAGGCAAGTTTGATTGTAGAAATGCCCGGACAAGGGCCAGGGAGTTTCGTCCCATGGCAGGACCTTCCTGGGATGCAGATGCAGATTTCAGAAGGGGTTTTGATACACAACCCATCGCTTCCCCAAGTTTAGAAATGGCTGAGAGAAGCAGCATCAGTCTAACGGTGCACGAGGAGAGGCAAATGATAGAGCCATGAGAGAACACTAGTACAAGGTGTAAAAACAGAGTTGACTAAGGTTCCAGCTAAAGAAACAGATATTGAAAACGTATGACTCACACCTGTGAGACGTACACATGCAGCAAGTGTGAGCTAATAGCTTGGTAAGTAGCACTAATGAACATTCCCCACAGAGAGAGGGGAAGTTCATGGCTTATATGAAGTTGGAACAGGTTAACGCAAGTTATGGCTCACACTACATTCTTCCCCCTTTCCCCTTTCCCCTCCACCCTACGAACCACTGCACATTTGTTCAGGGTGCATTCAAAAAACATCTACTGAATCTCATTCAGTAGCCCTTAGGAGAGCGAGCCGATGAGTAAGGTAATGCTCATGTCTTCTCCGGGAGTCCCCCCACCCCCCCCGCACTGCACCTTCGGCACAGAGAAGTATGAAATGTGCTGTACCTGCTAAACACTACAGACAATTGTTTTCTGGATATGCTCACAGAACAATGAAAAACCTGTCAGTGCAATCAACAGAAACTCGATACTGCACACAGAGTTGAACGCCCCATCCATGCCAAGCGCATGTACAATTTCATCAGAAGCCCTGTCGCTGCCTGTTAGCATGGCTGGTGTTCCTATAAAATGGCAATTTAAGCACAGGGCTAAAAAGATTTCTTCTGCAGACCAGCCAGGCCCCGAGAAGGAATCCATAAAGCACTGACGGCGCCAAAGGAGCGCCGTCACCAGGAACTTTGTACTACTTGCTCAATAACCAATTTGACCACTGCTATTTTTGCTCTTTTCTTACGTTATTCCATTTTTTTTGCCTATTGTCCATAGGAAGCACTACAAAGACACCCTCTCATTCTGTTCTACTCTAGGTAACACCATTTCACATCCATCCATCTCAGGTCTCCAGGACCTAAAGCCGAGAGTGAGCTAGGGAACAGCGTTACTGAAATACTGTAGACGACACAAGGGTTATGGCACTCAATGAGCGAGCAAGGTCTCTTGTATCCCTTACAAATAAATGTAGTCCTTGGTCCCGGCCCCGGCCCCAGAAACTCCTGTTAACCAGCTAAAATGTAAAGCGCAAAAAATCTTTCCCGGCACATAGGGCCGAACAGCAACTGCTGAACTCTCCCCATTTCTGCAAATCTCACTTCTGATGAAATATTCCTACCCTGCGATAGGCTCTCAAATCTGAGGATGGGGGAAGAGGGGGGCAGTGATAAACAGAGCAAGCACCGTTCCCTACTGGATTCAGGATACAAATTTCAAGAATCCACTATGTGCAAAGCCCCAAGGTCCTACAGCATCAGCTCAACTTCTGTCTTATCATGATTCTCTCCAATTAATACTGGAAATCAGCTCCTAAACACTGCAAGCGACAAATCTCTTCCTCTGCCAGTGGAAAGCACCCCTTTAACACTCTGTGAACCCTGTACCAGAGCAAACCTGCTTTCCCACAGCGCAAGCAGCCATACTTGCAGAAGAATTCAGAAGGTATATTCTGAAGGCAGCTAGCCTAGTGGTTTTCAAGAGCCTTTTCTTGATCTCCACCTCAACCCTTTAAAGCAATGGCACCTTAAGCCTTTTGCGGGGTCAGAACAGATGGAAAGATTGTGGCCTATGCGCCAGGGAAGCAGGCAGGGAAAGGCCTACAGCAAGCAACGTAGGACTAAGAGGAAGATATTGTGATAGAGAAACCATCACAAAAATCAAAGGGCATGTCTAAAGCAGCACAACCCCAATCAGACATCCCATTCTCCAGGAGTCACACAATGCACAAAGACTTACACAAGAGCCTCCAAGGCCTCACTGTGCTGCCTGCACCAAGCCATGCAATACTCTCCACATCATACATTCCAGCAACTAGGTATTCATTTCAGGTTCCCATCTATTTAATCCAGTCCCAACATTTGGACCCCACTAGAAGGTATTTGCCCTGTGGGGTAGATGGCCTGAAAGCCATCACGCTTCTAGCTCAGACTCTGGGTACCACATGCAAGAGGAAAGAGATGGGACCCTCATGCACTCTCAGCTGTATACAGTGAAGCAAGCAGTAGCAGAGTGAGATTACTAGGGACGAGCTCAGGGATATCGCTCAGTCACCCTCCTCCCCCTTCATCAAGATTCTAGCCCTCCTCCATTCTTCCGCAGGGCCGAAAAGCAGCAGCAGCACCACACAAAAAAGGCTGTAAACCTTGGTATCCTTCCAGGAGAGGTACATCCTGTATGCTAATTCCTACTCTTGAAAAAGAAAGCAAACAAGGAATGTATGTGTAGAAAAGGTCCTGCAGCCAAATTACATTAGAACTACATGTATTCAGGTCTGTGTGTATATCTGTTTACAGAAATTAGTGCAAACGGATGTAATGTTTGATCTCCAGTTGTAAAAATGAGTCTTATCCAATGCAGATGCTGTACTGCAGACCCTCTCAGCTCAGCTCTCTCTCTGCTTGCACACTGCTGCTTTCCGGAAACAGGAAGTTCACTATTGTCATTATTATTATTTAGTTTTGGGCTTTTAATACAATGTTTCTCTTTAAGTGTTAATTGTTAAGCTCTCCGCAGCCTGGGCCTAGGTCGTGGTGTCCCGCTGCTGCGATCTCACCAGCTGAAAGATATTCTGAAAAAGAAGACAAAGATGCATCATTTCTGGATACCTAGACCTCTCACAAGTCTCCTTTGCTTCTGCCTTTAAACATATCACAAGGTCTGCCCTAGACACTAACGAGCTGTACACCCAAGCCCTGCAAACTCCGGTACTGAAACAATCCAGCCACTGACACCACAGCTTCATTTAAATATACTGTCCATGCCATCGGCCAGTATCTCAACGGTGGCAGCCTGAGCAAGCTGTGTGCATGGCTGATGAGACAAGTTCCCTGGACTGCTGAGCCAGTCACAGCTGGGGGAAAATTAGCCCCTTATTCATGCTGACTAGAAACACTAGAGCTAGCAAGCCATAAGGACCCTAACTAAAACCACCACCTGTTCTGTTATAGATCAGTAGCAGCAAAACATACAGCCTTCAGGCTTACAAGAACGTTAAAGCAAGGAGACCAGGGCCACTTCATTGAACTCCCCCGGGTCAATATTCAAATGTAAAAAGGAAACCCACTGACCACATCAACCCTGATATTTAAATTATCTACATATATTCAGTGGCATCGACTATACATGGAGAATGGTGACATTTGGCCTTTTCACTGTCCTAAATTAAACTGCATAGCTGTATGTTGAATAGACTGAATGTTTCCAACTATTTAAAGAGTCGGGCAGAAGCCTGACGCTCTGCAGCACCACTATCCAGATAGTGCTGGGCCAATTTAAGAAAATTCATGGATAAGCACCTGTACAATGGTGCCCTTCCCTAATGATGCTTCACTTTGTCTAATCCCACAGCAGTCTCCCCCTTCCACCTCTGAGCTTACCTTGCTGCACATACGGTCGTTTCTGCAGTTCTTGTTGTCCTTGTCTGTGGCTTCCTCTTCCACCTTCTCAGAAAAAAGAGAGGCTGAAAACATGAACCGCCCCATGACTCAGTGCAGATCAGATGAGGAGCTGCACTATGGAGCCCAGACACAGTATTGTAACCACCTCACTCACCACAGCCACAAGCGAAGCCTACCTCTTTCCTCCACTTCAGCTCACAGAAAACCCTTTCAAAGCACTCGTGCATGTAGTTGAACTGTAGAGAGAGAGGTGCAAGTATCAGTCCCCAAATCCATCCCACAGCTGAGGGGGAAACGAGTGAGTGAGAACTACAGCAAAGTGCTGCTTTCCCACCACAATTCACTGCCAGAAACCACCCATTGAAGCAAGCACGGAGAGGGAGAGGGAGAGGGAGCGAGAAAGACAAAAAGCAAAAACTAGGAAGAGGGGAAAGATAGAAGTTACTTACCTGTAATGGGGGGGGGGGGGTGGTCTCCGTAGACAGTAGGGGTATGCAGCCACACTCCATGGTGCTGTCCCTGATGGTGCCAGTGTGCCATGCTCTCCCCTAGCTTAAAGTCATCTTTTGGGCCTTTCCAAGCATGTGTGCTATCTCCCCGACGTGATTCCTGCATAAGCCAGTGCCGTTTAGAGCTACAGAGCAATAGTTCTAAAAATGAAACATATATACAATGTGATTGTACTTACAGAGATCCTGAAAACAAGTCTTCTACTTCTTTGAACTGAATGCTCTTCTTTTCCTGTGGGATAGAGGGCGGGTGAGTGCGTCTGCATAAACCTGTTGTCTATGAAGAATCCCCATTACAGGTAAGTAACACTACTTTCTCCGAGGACAAGCAGGGGATATGCAGGCGAACTCCATGTAAGTTCAGAGCAGAGGGCCGCATAGTATGATTGCAGATTCACAGCCCGAGCTACAAGCTATGATGGGCGAAAGGTGAAGTAAGAACTCAAGAGAGAAAACAGGTTTTGGAGGATTACTTGTCCGAAGGCCAAGTCTCTTGCTGTTGAACGATCCAAGCTGTAGTGTCGGGTAAACGTATGGACAAACGTCCAGGAGCCGCTCTGCAGCTATCTTGTGTGGAGACTGTGGCTAAACTGGCTATCATAGTGGCCACTGCATAAAATTGATGGGGCCCAACTAGACCTGGGGTTGGCAAGTGAGCTTGGGCATAGCAGAAGGAAATACAGACCGAGACCCAAGATGAGAGAGTCTTTTTTGAAGCTGGCTGTCCAGGGTTGTTTGGACTGAAAGTGACAAAGTTGCGAGGATGATCCCAAATCTTTGGTTGCATGTAGGATATAAAGTAGGATTGTTCTGGCAAGTCTGCCTTGAAATCAGGAGAAAAGACGGAAGTACAATGCACTGGTTCAAATGATTCTCCAATACAACTTTCAGACGGAGCTTAGGATGTGTCCTTTAAGAGCACCTGGTTATGAAGAAACTGCATGTACAAAGGGTAGTACACAAGTGCTTGAAGTTCACGGATTCTCCAAATACAGGTTGCCACAAGGAATACGGTCTTCCAAGTAAGATGCTTTAGAGAAGCTGATCTGAGGGCTTAGAAGGGAGCCTTAATGAGCTCTGCTAAGACCACATTCAGGTCTCAAGCTGGAAGAGGTAGTTTGATGGGAGGTTTGGTATTCATGAGGCCTTTCATATACCTTGATGTAAGCGGATGAACTGAAATGGGCTCGTTTTCCACTGAAGCATAGGAAGCCACTATAGCAGAGAAGTGGTAACAGACAGACGTGGTTTGCAGAACAGAATTGGAGAGAGGCAGTAAGTAGGTCAGGATCTTTTCCAGTGAACAGGGTCCCGATGATGTTCCTTCGCCCAGTGCACAAAGCAGGACCACTTACGTGGGTAGGATAGCCGAGTAGTCTGTTTTCTCGAAGCAGCAATCACTTCTAGCACTTCTGTGGGGAAGGAGGTTGCTATTGCTGAGGTACCTGAATCTTCCATGCTGCAACTGAGAGGTTGTGGAGATTAACATAACAAAAACAAAAGACATGCTGGTCCATCAAGCCCAGTATCCTGTTTCCAACAGTGGCTAATCCAGGTCACAAGTACCTGGCAGGTTCCCAAAAAGGCACACAGGTTCCACAATGCTCGTCCTATGGCAAAACTGGGGTGGAGCAAGGTGCTTTGATGGTGAGTGAGCAGAAAGGGATCCGTGCCCAGAGGATGCGGCAGCTGCATCACCAGGGCAAGGTGGTGTGGGAACCAAGTCTGCCATGGCCTCTTAGGTGCTATGAGAATGAATGATACTTTGTCCTGGCATATCTTGAGAAGAATGCGACTGATTTGTGGAAAAGGAGGGAAAGTGTAATAGAGCCGGTGACTCCTAGAGATGACAAAGGCATTGTGTGTCCATTGGAGAGGACTTGATCAGATGGAGCAGAAAAGCCTGCATTTGGCTTTGTCTGCAGTAGCGAAGAGATCTACATCCCACTGAGCAAAGAGTGTGTACACTACTGTGGTGTTGAGGGACCATTCATGAGGGTCTAGACGTCAACTCAGCGAGTCCACTATTTGGTTTTGAGCTCCTAACAGGTAGGTTGCTCTGATAGAAGAGTTTATTGAAAGGCAAAGAGCCAGAGACGCATGGCTTCACAACAGTCAAAGGGAGCTCACTTCGCCTTTTTTGTTGATGTAGAACATGGATACTTGATTGTATCAAGAGGACTTTGTTGCTGGCCCAATATTGAAAGACCGGCAGAGCAGAGAGGCATGCCCTTTTCCAAATTCTCCAGGCAGCGCCACTACCTGAGCGATGACCTAATCACCTGCAGACAGGGAAGTTTCTGTGACTAGGGGATGTGTCTGGTGAGACCACCGGTGGAGCAGCGCCTCTGCAAGGGTCACATGTACGCTCTTGCCCATTGCACGCGTTCAAGTGTCACTGCTATGGTTCCCAGTACTTGCAGGTAATGCCAAGCCATCGGGTCTGACATCCTCAGGAATTGCCGCATGAGCTGTCGCAGCCCCTGTGCCTGATGCCTGTGCAGGAACACTTTCCCTGCCTGGGTGTCAAAGTGTGCTCCCAGGTACTCGAGCTCCTAGGATGGAACCAACCAACTCTTGGCTATGTTGATCACCCAACCAAGACTTTGCAGGAACTCCACCACTCTTACCATTGCTCGCTCGCTCTTGGAATTTACTCGAAACAGTCAGTTGTCGAGGAATGAGTGCAGCAGGACCCCTTCCTTGCGGAGCGCTGCCGTTGCCACCACCATGACCTTAGCAAAGGTACAGGGGGGTGGGCATTGCTAGTCCAAACAGCAATGCTCTGACCTGAAAATGTCCCATAGGCACCATGAAACGGAGAAACTGCTAATGGTCTGGACGGATGGGAATATGTAAAGAGGCCTCCATAAGATCAAGAGACATCAAGAACTCCCCACTTTTCACTGCCACTATGACGGACCGCAACGTTTCCATGTGACAACGTGACACCCATAGACATTGGCTCATGGGTTTGAGATATGGAAATGGCCGAAAGGAACCCTCCTTTTTGGGCACCACAAAATAGATGGAGTACAGACCGGAACCGCACTGGTCTTGGGGAACGGGCACCACGGCTCCTAACTCTCAAAGCCGTGCCAGAGTGTCCTTTACTGCCACCTCTTTGCTTTGCGCCTTGCGAGGGGACTGAACGAAGGAATGGGCCACCGGCCGTGCCAATTCCACTGCATAGCCTTCCCGGATGACTTCCAGGACCCACTTGTCGGACATGATCTGGACCCAGGCAGGGTAAAAATCCCACAGCCAACCTCCCATGGACTCCACCATCACCTGGGCCCCCCTCACTCAATCGTGTTTTCTTTGGTCCCTTGGGCGAAGAGGCACTAAACCCCCTTGCTGGCTCCTCAAAATCCCTGGTTTCGCGAAGGGAAACGTCCTCTTTGGTAGGGAGTCCAACAGACCATACGAAACAGTCTGAAGTCTCGTGGCTGACTGCAAGCCAGGTGCAATGTTGTGGATCTGCTTCAGCCTATCCTCAGGAAGGCATCCTCCTTTGGACTTCCCCAAGTCCTTCACCAATTTGTCCAATTCCTCTCCGAACAGGAGCTTGCTGAGACGAAGGAACCATCCGCCGCCAGAGATAGTGGTGTGTCACCACCACATACTCTTCGAGAGGCCTCTGAGATCGTAGCAGGCATTCGCCAGGTACACGGTTCCCGATTCTAATTTGGCCACATCCCCCGGCTCCTAAACCTGTTGTGACCATTGGAGGCAGGCCCTAGCTACCCAGACCCCACAAACTAATGAGAGGAGTCTGATATTAAAGGCTTGCTTCAGCAAGGTGTCCAACTTTCTATCCTGGACATCCTTGAGGGCCGTACTGCCTTTCACTGAAATCTTCGTCTTTTTAGTCACTGCAAAAACCGCCGTGTCCACCTTCGGAGACTGGAGCAATTCCTGCTCTGGCAGTGGGTACAGGCGTGTCCTAGTCCGCACATCTCGGAGGCCAGCCTCCAGGAGATCCCACTCATCCTGTCTAACTACTCAATGCACTGGAAACACTTGTTGGGTTATCCGCACCATCCGATGTAGGGATACTACCCATGACTGAAGTGGTATTTAAAGGTAAAGAAGAACTGAAGGAAATATTAATACATCAGGAAGATGTATTACAAATATTTGATAAACTGAAGAGTAGCAAATCACCTGGACTGGATGATATACATCCAAAGGTGTTGAAAGAACTGAAATATGAGATTGAAGACCTGCTATTAGTAATCTGTGAACTATCATTAAAATAATCTGTAATACCTGAAGATTGGAGGATGGCGAACATAACGCCAATTTTTAAAAAGGGTTCCAGGGGTGATCCGGGAAACTACAGACCGGTGAGCCTGACATCAGTACCGGGAAAAATGGTAGAAACCATCATAAAGAACAAAATTGCTGAACATGTAGATAGTCATGGCTTAATGGGAGACAGACATGGCTTTAGATAAGGAAGATCTTGTCTTACTAATCAGTTATGTTTTTTTGAAGGTGTGAACAAACAGGTAGACAAAGGCAAGTCGGTTGATATAGTGTATTTGGACTTTCAGAGAGCCTTTGACAAGGTCCCTCAGAGACTTTTGGTAAAACTAAAAAGTCATGGCATAGGAGGCATTGTGCTATTGTGGATCAGGAACTGGTTAAGAGATAGAAAGCAGAGGGTAGGGCTAAATGGCCAATTTTCCCAATGAAGAAAGGTGAATAGTGGTGTACCCCAGGGATCTGTGCTGGGTCCGTTGCTTTTTGACATATTCGTAAATGACCTGGAAAAGGGAACAACGAGTGAGGTTATCTAATTTGCAGATGACACAAAACTATTTAAAGTTGTTAAAACCCAAGAGGATTGTGGAAAATTGCAAGAGGATCTTGATAAATTGGAAGACTGGGCATCAAAATGGCAGATGAAATGTAATGTGGACAAGTGCAAAGTTATGCACCTAGGGAAGAACAATAGAAAACTATAGTTACACGATGCAAGGTTCCACATTAGGAACCACCACCCAGGAAAAAGATTTAGGCGTCATTGTGGATACCATGTTAAAACCCTCGGCCCAGTGTGCAGTGGCAGCCACGAGAGCAAATAGAATGCTAGGTATCATAAGGAAAGGAATGGAAAATAAAACAGAGGATATTATAATGCCTCTGGATCGTTCCAAGGTGAGACCACACCTTGAATATTGTGTGCAGTTCTGGTCGCCGTATCTTAAAGAGGATATAGCGATTTTAGAAAAGGTTCAGAGAAGAGCCACCAAAATGGTAAAGGGGATGGAAGAATACTTCTATGAAGAAAGGCTAAAAAGGTTAGGGCCCTTTATTTATTATTTATTCATTTATTATATTCTCTTATATACCGCGCTATTCTGCATCAGTGTGGTTTACATTGAACAAACTGAAATTACACTGAACAGGGCATTATAACTTGGAGATAACTATTTTACAGGGAACATGGGCTATGGAGGGTTAAGTGGCTTGCCCAAGACCACAAGGAGCACCTGTGGGACTAGAATCCCCAGTCCTTCCGGCCCAAGGTTGCTGTCCTCTCGTGGGATTTGAACCCCCGACCTTCCGGCCTGAAGTACCTTGCCCCAACCACTAGGCCACTCCTCCACTCCTTTAACCTGGAAAGGAGACGGCTGAGGGGAGATATGATAGAAGTCTATAAATTAATGAACAGAGTGGAATGGGTAAACGTAGATCGATTGTTTACGTTATCAGAATATAGAAAGACTAGGGAACATGCAATGAAGCTACAGGGTAAACTATTTAAGACTAATAAGAGAAAATATTTTTTCACTCAACGTGTAATCAAACTCTGGAATTTGTTACCGGAGGATGTAGTAAAGGCTGTTAGTGTAGCTGGGTTTAAAAAAAGGTTTGGACATGTTCCTGGAGGAAAAGTCCATAAACCATTATTAAGAAGGGACCCAGGATATCAATGTTTGACCCAATACAAGCATTGTGGAACCTGTGTCTTTTGGGTTAACTGCTGGGTACATTATGACCTAGATTGGTCACTGTTGGAAACAGGATACTGGGCTTGATGGACCTTGGTCTGACCCAGTATGGCATATCTTATGTTCTTATCTGGAGTAGCAGATCCTCTAGTGCTTCTTCCATTGAGAGTCTCTCAGGCATATTAAAAGCCTTTAAGGACTCCGCAATGAGTGACGGCAGCTCTTCTCGGTGGAATACTCATACAATCTGCACCTGTTCCTCCTGCGGAATCTCTCCTCCTTCCAGCTCCTCGTCTTCCATGTCCCACTCCATGTCCTGGTCCCCTCCGTCGTGACCTTCCCACCATGAAGACTGCTCCCAGTCCTCTGAAGGCTTAAACCTCTGACATCTCAGCAGCCGGCTCATTCTCCTTTGCGCCTGCTACCCTTTTTCTGCCCTGCTCCTCTGACAAAAAAAGAGCCTTTGCCCCTTGTTGGCACATGCAAAATGCCTTATGCATAAGCAGAACAAATTCAGGGGAGAAACCACCCGGATCCCCACTGTTCCCAGGGCCCCAAGAAGTGAAAGGTTTGGGAGAGGCTTGGGACCCACTTGCCGGCTCTAGAAGCAGAGGTGCGAGACCTGCTCCTCTGACCTCCCCGTCCGCTACGTCCTCCTGGGACAATGAGGGACTCCCCTTCTGCTCCGAGTTCTCGTGCAAGTCCTGTTCCACAGACTGGGCCTACTTCTTGCATCCGCGGCAAATGTCTGCATATGAGACAGCCCCCCCCCCCCCCTCAACAGAGCTATGGCCGAAAACTGAAACCAATGCGAAGGAGAGTTACACCATCTCCTCCCCCCCCCCACGCTTTAGCAAAGAACACCAAGATTTTCCTGCGCAGACAAGAACTGACGCCCACCACACGGTACCCAGCCATGCTGCAGCCAACTCCCCAGAGGACCTTTCAGCGCCGTTACTTCCTTGCATCTGAGCCCCCCACTCTGCAGCCCTGCTTTACCTGGCTTCATGCTCACTGCCCAGTGCCCTCCATGAGCATTTGCCTGCCTCGCGCTCAGCTTCATCTGTAGGTTCGGTATCGAAGAGAGGCCCAAAATGCTGCTGCTGGCTCGTGGAATCAGCGCAGTGGACTCCTCACCCGGTAACGGGTTTGGGATCCGCTAGTGGCTCTAGATGCCTGTTGCAATCCCCAAAGCACTCTCCTTTGCACCCAAGGATATGAGGAGGGGGAGGGGAGGATCTCCCTCTTAATCATGCTTCATTTTTTTTTCTCTTTCTCAACAATTAAAGTTAAACTAAACTAAAGCCCCCCAAATGACCACAACAATCTTCAGTTGTTCCTTCAGCGAATCCAGCACCATGGCTCACTACCTCCTCCAGCTGCTTGAAGACTGAGCAGACTGGGGCTGGTAGGCAGTGCCAGCTGCATAAGTACACTGATGCTGTCAAAAAAGATGACATGCTTAGTCTCCAAGCTGCTGGAAAAGGTACACAACCCAGAACTGCGGGACTGGACTTGAGGGACGATAAGGAAACCATAGGTCCCGGGAAATCCACTGCTTACCCTGGGGCAGGCATTGTGGAACCTGTGTGCCTTTTTGGGAACCTGCCAGGTACTTGCGACCTGGATTGGCCACGGCTGGAAACAGGATACTGGGCTTGATAGAACTTGGTCTGACCCAGTATGGCATTTGTGTCTGACTTTTTAAAGATAGCTTCAGAGACCACGGATTGAGGTGGCAATTGCTGGTGGTCAAACCCTGGCGCAGACAGCAAATGATATCTCAGATCAAAACGTCAGGAGGTAGCATGTACTGAAGTGGGATTCTTCCAAATGGGAGATTGCAGGTGTTGATTGATTTGAGGCACTGCTGGAGCTAAAATCCGCTTCGGTGCACTGCAAGCTATAAGTATAGACTGGAAATCTTGCTTATTGTTAGGAGTTTATGTGTTAGAGCCAGGACTTTAGAGACTTTCTGCAGGAATTTTGGATAAAAGATCTTCATGCTTTTCCTCCGAAGGTTCTGGCAGTGGCAGGGTATCTGGGAAGTCCTCATTTATCCCACAGCCACTGCAAGAGGGAGGGACACTAAGCAGTGAAGAGGCTTCATTCTTCTAGTGGTGTGGGTGTCTGCCATGCTATCAGAGAGGGAGACTTTGGTTGTCCCTGATGCCTGGGATATGTGGGTGCCAAGCACAGGAATCCCAGGGTTTTCAGATGCTGCATGAAGGATGACTGCACTATTCTGAACAATTTCCTTAATAGTGACAGGAGGGAAGAGCTTGGGCTTATGATCCCTGATGGTTGTGGTTGTTCAGGCATAGTGGGAGTGCATTGCCTCTGGGTTTTCTTAGAGGGCTGAGCCACCTCCAAAGTAGGCAGCAGGTGAGGGCGCTTGGGTTTCTTACCCGCTAAGCTGTATCTTTCAGAAACATGTTTAGTTTTGGACTTTACGTTACCTCGTCGTGCTGCTTTCAGTCACCACTTTCAGGAGCTGAGGAGGCAAAGGAGTGGAGCATCAGCCTAAATAAGGCGGCTTTCGGTAGACTGTGATGACACCATTGCTGGTAAGGAGTCTGCCTCAGGACACACGTCTGCCCTGCGGAGCCCTGATCATGCCTGGTCTGGGCCCAATGGCGCAGGGCTTCCTGAAGATTGATGACACATTGAAGACTGCTGATCCCTACGCAGTCAATGAAAAAAAATATTTAAATCTCTCTCTTTTTTTTTTTTTTATTAAAGTGAAGGGCCTCACAGCAGGGAGCTGGGAGCTGTAGTGCTAGTTTTTCAAAGAAAGAAATGCTGAAAAACACACACAGCTCGTGGGGCCGCCGAAGGAACAAAAAGCAAAAATGAAAGTAAACGTCGTGAAATTTACTTGAATTAATGCGGTTTTAAAATAAATCAAACCTGAGGTAATTCTGGAGAAGGGGAGGAGCCATGGCGATCCAGTTCACAGAAGAGAGAAAAACTAGCTCAGGCGGGAATCACGTCGGGGAGCTACCATGCATGCTAGGGGAGAGCCCAGCACACCAGCGCCATCAGGGACAGCACCATGGAGTGTGCCTGCATATCTCCTGCTTGTATGCAGAGAACAACCTAACTCAAAGGAAACGGATAAAGTGAATCTCCCCTGTTACAGGAACCTACGTTTTGCACAGACTTCAGATTAGTACCAAATTTCGTTCAGTGCTTGAGCCAGTCATTGTGGGAATGTTACCAATAAAAGTCAGGCAGAAGCAGCAACAAAGACTTAAAAACTAACAGCTCAAATTATACTCTTAGCCTTGTCATTTACTAGTGCTACCAACTATATGCAGCGCTTTATCGTGACAGGCTCTGATACTTGAAGCTAACAATCTAGTCAAGAGGTTTTGAATGTAAAGTGAGATCAATAAAAAAGTCAAGCAGGTGGATGACATACATGCCTTTAACCTCTGGCTCTCCTCTCACACTGTCTCCCATAACAAGCTATTCAAGGGTAAGAGCTAGCAACTACATTGGCCAGTAAGCTCTAATCAGAGCACAGCCATGTCTGCCATCTTAGCCCCCCTACCCCCCCTCCTAGTGGCTGCAGTCATCTCTGCCCAAAAAACTTACATAAGGAGTGAAGATTTTCACCCATCGTGGTTTCTTCTCTCCTCGAGCATATTCAAAGCAGAAGGCCATGCCCTCCTCATCAGTGTCCCATCGCTGCATTTCATCCCACTCAAAGGCTATCACCTGGTTCTAGACACAAGGAGGAGAAAGTCAGTGGACTCTGACAACCCAGAGGACAGGAATAGCTGGCATGGCTAAGGGGAAGCAGGAGAGAGTAAAGAGGTGATGGGAAGGGAAAAGCAGCCGTGGGTAGTCACCATATACTGGACACCCAAGGAAAGGGAACGAAAGGAACAGAATGAGCATAGGCTGGTGAAAGGGTAGAGTTAGCTTGGGCTGGGGAAAGCCAAGATCAGTTTGGCCTGCCTGTCTGGGGGTGGGAATTAGGGGAGAGAGTCTGCACAGGGAGATATCTGGGAGACAATCTTATGGGAAGCCACAGCAGAATCAGCATATGCCAAATCCTCTTGGGTGTCAAGGGTGTGAACAGGTGAGAAACACAGGCTCTATGTGTGCCAGGCATTTGGAGGCAGGGGGTGCATAGGGCCAATGCGAACCATCACTTTAAGACAACCCATTTATAAGGGGGCAAAGCCTTTCCCTTTCCAGCAGGGTGCACCCTGCAACTGGCTGCTCACCTCCAACTCTCCTTCCTCCGTACAGGCATGAAGTTTAAAGTGCTTGATGCTGATGGCTGTGATCACATGACCCTTCCGTCGCGAGTCACAGGAGCAGTGGGGGAAAATGATCTCGCTATAGCCTTCACAGGTCCGCAACATATTCAAATACTAGAAAGCCAGAAAGAAAGATAAACCCTTAATAGGGAACAACTGCATGAGAGACCCTGGGAATAAGGGCAGACCTGCCCTAATTCTCCTGAAGATAGTGAGCAGAGCACTCATCTCCCTTGCCAGATGTGCACAGAATGGCCATCAGGCATAGGACACAGCCCTGACAGCTCTGACATATCTTCTATAAACTCTGCTTGAGGAAGGCAGGAGAAAACATCTGGACGATGTGCTCCGTGAGAGTCCAGTTCACTAAGCTAATTAACAATGTAAAACCCACTACACAAAATTAACACACAGCAGCAGTTATCACAATGAGAAATGTTTGGTTATCCCACCAATGCATAGGGGTAGAGCTGGCAAGAGTCACCTCATCTGCCCACAGTAACATAAAACCCCCCATAAAGGAACCAGCCCCACTCAAAGAACATAGGACCAAAGACCCAGGAAGGCAGACCATACTTACCACCATACCCCTCTCAACTAGGCAGCTATAAACATCTGTACTGCTCAACTAGGCAGCTATAAACACAGGCTCTGCTCCCCAAGGAACATGCAGAGGGCAGGGCTCCACCTCCCCTCAGCCACAAGCTCTATGCCTCAGGGCACAGGGAGAGGGGTGGGGTGGGGCTCCCCCCCCCCATTCCCATCTACAGGTTCTGTACCTCAGTCAGAGCACAGTTTTCCCCAGCCACAGGCTGAAGCTCAGGCTCAGGCTCTCCATGTGGTCAGTGCTCTAATGCAGCACCTTCCAGGGCATCCCTCCAATCCAGTTCAGACAAGTGGGTTTATGCATGCAAACCAGCAGGTGGAGACTGAGAAAAACCTCTGTCAGCTCAGTATAAATAGCCTGCGCCCACTGACCTGAGCCGGTATTTTCTCAGTCTCCAGCAGGTAGTATACATAGCCTGTGTGAGCTGAACTGCAGAGCCTTGCTAGGCCTGGTCAAGGCTAGGGTTCAAAACCCAGTGGTCTGGGACCCTCTCCCCATTCTCCCTCAGCAGCCCCCCTGCCTAGCTCCCTCCCCTTTCCCCCTCCCCAACCTTTAGGAGGGGGGCGGTGATCAGAGCCTTGTGCCGGCTTGGTTTTCCCTCGCTTGGGCTATCAGCTGCACTAAAGTTTATTAAAAATAAAAAGAGCAAAGCCAACAGTCAGAGGACACAGGGAACGACAGTACACTTTTTCTGGCGAGAATCCTACTGGCTTCTGGAGGAGGGGGATACCCAATAAAGTCCTTCGGGCCCCAGCGAGTGCCCTTCATTGCTTTTACTGTGTGTGGCTGAGAGAGAATGATGAGTGCCATGGCCGCATACAGCGAGGCAGTTGTGCACTCTCGGAGATCGGGCTGTGCCGCAGCTGCCAGAAACGGGGAGAATCAGTGGGGGAGGAACTGGGGGAAGCCCCAGGGCTTCGGTGAGCATGCTTGAGAATTGTGGGGAAGTTGCAGGTGATGGCAGCGGGTCTGCGATTTTGGCAAGAACCGCTGTCATCTTAGAGGATGTCTTGCCGTCCATGTCTGAGAGCATGGGGCCGCCAGCTCTGTGCATTTCACACAATTTTCCTCTTCAACCTACTCTGGACTGCTCAGCAGGCTCTGCTAAAGCAAGCTCTGCACCTTTTTCCCCTGAATTTGTGCTGCTACATTAGGCTTTCCTGATGAAGCAGGGAGCAGGACAAGTACCCCCCTACAGCTTTGGGGGACTGGGGCACGGGGGGGGGGGGGTGTTAGCAGCTAAATGCCTCCAGAGAGACCATCTTGGAGACCCAGAATTTTGCCTCCCTGGCATTGTTCAACTCTCTGGACCCCATGGAGGGGGCCAGCTGACCTCATGGACCTGCTCCAGGAGGATCTGGAAGAGGGGGAGCTTCCAGGGGCAGAGGATCCGATGGCTGTGTGGGTCTTCCATTGGAATGAGCTCCCAGCATTGATCACAGAGTCGCTGGTAGCCCTCAGGATCACGGAGCCAACTCTGGTGGCAGAGCCTGATGAGGATCCCATTATGGAGGACATCAAGCACCCACCTCAGTGCTTCCCGGTGAACCGGGCCATGATTTCAGAGGAGTGGGGGACCCTGGATGCTAGGCTCCGAGTGGGGTCCAGTATGGTGCTGTCTATCCCATCACACCAGAAGAAAAGCAGCAGCTTTGTTTGCCCCAGGTGGATGCTTTGGTGGCTGCTATTCCGTTGGAGGTCAATGCGGTGCTAAAGGACCTCCAAGACCCGTGCATGGAAGCACTCCTTAATCAAGTCTTTGAGGTCTGCATGCTGGGCCTTCAAAGTACCATTGTGGGGCCTATGTGGCCCGCACTGGTCTCTGCTGGTCACAGGGACTGAAGGAGGGTTCCCTAGAGCCTCAGGCCATGCCACAGATGCTCGGTTGGAGTCTGGTGCAGCCTTCCTGGCAAATTTGCTTTATGACCTCTTAAGGGTCTCAGCAAAGAATATGACCACTGTGGTGGCCGCACACTGCCTCCTGAGACTGCGCAACTGGTCGGCGGACTTAGCCTCTAAGACCAAGCTCCCCTTTGCAGGCAAACTAGGGAGGACTTGGAGAAGTTGGTGAAGTCCTTGGGGGGCATTGAAGGCTGCCCGAGGACAAGCTAAGGCAGGCTGGGGCCACAGCAAGGACTTCTGGGGCTGTCGCCCTGGTCATGGGGGCCACCCTCAGAGGATACACTTCTTGCAGTGCAGCAGCTTTCAAGGAGGTTGTCAGGGAGGTTGGGAATTGCCCCCATCTACCTCAACCATGGCCAAACCCACCGAATGAAGGTCGAGGGGGCCTTGGCGGGGGAGCAGCTGGCAAGTAGCCACCTGCAGGCCTCTCTCCCTGCTGGGCCCAGATCACATCCAATGCTTGGGTCCTGGAGATCATCAGCGATGGCTATGTTCTCAAGTTAGCTCAGGCCCCTAGGGAATGCATTCATGGTCTACCCATGCAGATCTGAGCTGAAGCGCTGGGTGATGGCAGGGACTGTCAAGCACCTCCTCCTGCTCGAGGACGTGGCTCCAGTGCCGTCAGCAGAGTGGTACCTAGGAAGGTATTCCCGTCTACTTCATGGTGCTAAAGGAGGGCTCCTGGTGACCCATTCCAGGGGGGTCAAACTGGGGCCTCCGGATGCCTCACTTCCATGTATTGGCAGGATTCCCGTTCAGAAGAGTGTTTTGCTTTTTCCTGTCCAATTCCAAACTAAAAAAAGAAATAAAAAAAACAGAAACAAAGGCGATGCGAACATTTATTTACTTACAAGTTTTTATATACTGCTTCTTCCAGCGATCAGAGGCGGTTTACAGAGAACAAGTAACTTTACATTAAAACATTGAAGGAACTCAGTAACAAATTAAGGTTGTTGGCAAAGACTATGCTACAAGAACTATATACAGTTAAGCAATTCGCTGCAGATTGAGTATTCTATTATATAAGAGTTAAGTTTTGATAGCACTAAGGGCTAGCTGTGAAGCTAGGCTGTTTGAGACTGTGGATTATGGATGGATGAACCATAGTATTCAATAAATAGGTGTGACTTGAATTCTCTGCAGAAGGTTGGCAGGTCCTTTATCGCTCTTAAATTGTCTGGAAGAGCATTCCAGAGTGTTGGGGCAATATATGTGAAGGCTCTGTTACTAGTAGTTTTACTGGTGTTGCGGATGTGAGTAGGTATTGCTAGTGTGTTCTGGGAATAGCTCCTTCTAGTTCTTGTAGTGTCAGGTAAGCTGAGGAGGAGCAGAGGTATGAGGGGGTTATTTTGTTGTACAGTTTGAAGACTATCAATGTATTTGTATTTAGTTTTTGTTGCAATGGGCAACCAGTGGAGACTATGGAGTAGGGGAATGGTGGTCTGAGTGGTGGGCCTTGTAAATTATGTGTGCAGCTAGGTTTTCTGCCATCTGGAGTTCCTGGATAGTTTTCTTGGGCAAGCCATACAAAGCACAGTTACTTACCTGTAACAGGTGATCTCTGGGAACAGCAGGAATAAGTCTTCACATATGGGGTACGTCGGTACAGACGGAGCCTGCACAGGAATGCTCCCCAGCATCCAATCAGAAAGCTTTTGGGAGCATCCCTCGCGCCTGCGCGCTGACTTCCCGCCCTTTCCACTTCTTCTCCTCAGTTGAGTTTCATAGCTGAGACAAAGGAGAGAAAGAGGAAAGGAAGATAGATAGATACAACTCCTAGGGGAGGTGGGTGGGTTGTGAAGACTTATTCCTGCTTATTCCTGTTACAGGTAAGTAACTGTGCTATCTCCAGGAACAAGCAGGAATGAGTCTTCACATATGGGGACTCCCTAGCTAGAGATGCCAGGGGGAGATCCCATAAAATGCATGTTCCTGGATCAGGAGTGCATTTCCCACACAGGAATCTCCGGCATCCCATGAGGGAAAGGAGGGTAGGAGTTGAGAATAGAAGAGCTGTAAGGAAAACAGCAAACCCAAGGACTACAGGAGAGGAGTCCATGGCATGTATGATAAGTACCATTAAAATTATTTAATGAACAGGTATAATATGGAGCTTACCTACTGGATTGTAGGAAGTAGAAAGCGTGATGGAGTCTACTGGATATGCAGTAGCGGAATCCTCAAGGTGACCTCACAGCAGTGAGGGTGAAGGTCCAGACCTGGAATTAGCAGGTGATCCAGGTGTCAACTGGGGTAGGATTAGAACGGCAGGTCTTCAATGGAAAGCTTTATGAGAAAAAGCTGAAAACTCTTTTAGGTACAGAGTCATAACATTGAGGACTAAAAGAAGAAGACTGACCGATTTGGACAACTAGCCCAGTCTTGGAGGGAAGAAGGGGTATGGAAAAAGGCCCATATTCCCAAGGAGAACAATGTGTACTCAAAACAATGAAGACGTACACTATCTTTCCTAGCTGTTGAGAGATAGGAAAGATATTGAAGCTTGAATCTTCAAGGATAGGGAGACCTAGAGCAAAGCGGAAGCTGTTATCACCACAGTAGTGGTTGTGTGCATAACAGTTCCCACATACTAAGGAACAGTATGAAAAAGGGAGCCCACTGTCTGTAACCTCTAAGAAAGGTACAAATTGCTATAGCATAGACAGTGAGGAGATAGTATGTAATACATATCGATCTATAAAAGTCTCCCAACAGATACACACACACACATATATATATATACACACCTATATATATGTATATTAAGATATGCAGAATATGTATCAACATATATATATAGGTGGATATATATATATATATACATATGGGGGCATAAATTATGCACACACAGCTTACAGACATATGTATGTAGAGGCATATATAGAGATATTTACATACATGACAATAAGTCTGAAGATACACTAAGCCCCATAAGAACATTCACATGGGGAATGTGAAGGGGAAAGATTCATCCAACAACAAGAGGGTGAAACCCACTTGACAGATATATAGAGAATCTATTTCCGTGGGCTAAGAGGATGCAGGAATGCAATCCAGTAAAATAACCAGGATGGTTGCGTGAAAAACAGAGGATAATATCAGTCTGTAAAGAGCAAGTCGAGAGTCCTTTAGAACTCTGACATGGTAGATGGGTAGAAACGCATAGAGGAGATACCAGGAGGACCCACTGGAGGGACATAGGGGTATCATGCGTTACTAATAGCCTTGGATATTCACGCAGAAAAAGCTTATATTCTGAATTATAACAGGAGACAAGAGGGTGTGGAGAACCCTCACAGTCATGAGAATGATTTATAAGCTTTTTTCTACTATATAGAATAGCCCTCAGAGACAAAGATCAATGCTCTGTAGCAAGGGCCCATAGTAGAAAGCTTCTCTGAAGATTGCAGAGAGCATTGTGCAGGAGAATTATGAGATAAAACTGACTGAAGTCAGATGTGTTGCCACATCCTAGGAAAAGGAGATGGCTAGAAAGAAGATAATGTGAGAAGCCTAAAGTGAGTAGTATTATCCAAGATAGATGAGGACTAGCTTGGAATCACTACTGAGGCTAGACAAAAATTGTGGAAGATAGACTGGAACTTGTGGAAAAGTACCAGTAGTTCAATCACTGGAACTCCTGCATGCACAGCAGCTGAAAAAGACAGCAGAGAGAATCTTACTGTGCAAAACAAAGAGAAACAGACAAAGGGAGAGGAGATATTCCTGTCCCAGAATGTATTCAAGGAAACAAAAAGTCTACACTGGAATGAAAGCTAGAGAAGCTTTTCAGTATGGTACCACTCAGTCAGGGGAAACCCTGGATGAGAGGGGGAGGGTGACTTACCCATATGGCGAGTCAGCTGAAGGAAAAAATGTTCATGTTGGGACAGAAACTATCATGAGATAGTTGTAACCTCCCTTCTTGGTAGTAAGAAGAGGAGAATTCTGTAACCCATGGACAAGAATATCCTGACAGCTTAGCATACTGAAAAAGGAAAACCCCAGTGTAGAGCTTTAAGAAAAAACAGTGAAAAAAATTCTGTTAAGAAGAGGTTAACTGTAGATTGTAACCTTCAGAACCTATGGTTGCTGGGTATGTTGAGACTGGCTAGAATTTGGAAACTTCAGACTAGGACGAGGTGTCCCTTGCTTGGGCACCTCTGGATGATGGGCAGGAGAAGAGTGAAACCTTCTTTTCTTAGGGAAAGAAGGCTTGGTAGGACATTTCCTACCTCCTGGGGAAGAAGGCGGCTTAGAATGGTCTCCAGAACCAGGGAAGTCAGTGGAGCAATGAGCAACCTGACGTAAAGCCTCCTTATTGAAGAGACTTTCTCCAGTACAAGGAGAATTACCCAGTGTATGTTGTGCCCATCTGCTCAAGTCAGAAGCTTGGAGCCAGGCTCTACGACGTGCTCCAATGGCAATAGCAGAGGATCTGCTAACAGTCTCAAAAGAGTCTAGAGAAGCACGAGAAAGAAAACAAGAGATATTCCGGCTATGACTAAGAAGCAAGGAATAGTCAGCAGCCTTAGGCTCTGACAAAGGAGTCAAAAGAGATAATTTCTTTGTGACCTCCTGGAGTGTTAGACTCATATAAAATATATAAGAAATAATTCTTGATGCCAGCATAGATGTTTGGAAGGTTTGACGTCCAAAGGCATCAAGTGCTCTAGAAGCACTACCTGGCGGATAAGAAGAATGCTTCTTCTTGCTTTTTACCTTCCTCATTGCTGATTCCACTACAATGGAATGATGGGGAAGTTGATTCTTTTGAAACCCTGGAGAGGGGGGCACCTGATACAGAACATTAGTTGCTGTAGAAGGTGAGGGAACCCTTAAAGGTGATTCCCATATTCTCAGAAGAAGATCCTGCAAAGAATGATGTAAAGGAAGCATTATATTTCCCTTTTCTGCAGGAGAGCCTTGGTTAAGATTACAGCCAGGGATAGGAATAGCAAGAAAGGTTGCCATGTCAAGGAGAAACTTCTGAAAAGAAGGATCTCCAATGGGAACCATCCCTGGGAAGGCTAAGGTTGAAGATGCAGCCTGAGCACCAGAGGATGTACTGGTCTGGCGCAGAAAAAGAACTTTACTAGATGGATAATGATACTGGCAGTCACGATTTGAGGCAGTTAGTACTGCATCGTCTATGCCAGGTATTGATTCCAAACTAGGCATGGAAAGGATCGATGGCACCGATGTAACTGCAGGAATCGACATTGATACCGATACCGGTAATGGCATCGAGGCCGTCATCGGAGGCTGCTCAAGCGGTACCGAGGTAACCAGAGAGTCTTGGTGAGTATCCGCGGTACTGCGTATCCGGAAACAACAAGGGTCGGTTCCAAGGCGCGTCGGTACCCAGTCATCTAGACTAGATATCGATTCCAGACTCGGCATCAAAGGGAGCGAGTCTATCGATGCATGTCTAGAGTGCACCGACATCGGTGGTGGTACCGGCGATGCTGATACAGGGAAGTCACTCTGGGTCGTATCAATCGGTCCCGAAGGTACCGAGGACGCCAGATGACGATCCCTGGTGAAGAGTGGAACACTCGACACCGGTGCCGATGCCGGGGTACTGGTACCGCTCGAAGCAGGTACCACCACCGAACATGGCTTAGAAACAGGAAAGTCAATCTAGAACGTATCGATCGGTCCCGAAGGTACCGAGGACGCCAGATGACGATCCCTGGTGAAGAGTGGAACACTCGACACCGGTGCCGGTGCATCGGTACCGCTCGAAGCGGATACCACCCCCGAGCACGGCTCAGGTATGTTCTGTGAGGGGTGAGCCCCAGGAACAACCTGAAACCCCTGAAATGCTTTGGAGCCCAAAGACTCCCGCCGGGGTTTTAATGCCAATGGGGTCTTGAGGGCAAGGCCGGAGCCGTCATCATGCGTGGCATGAGACCTACCACTCAAGGATTGGCAAGTCTTAACAGACTGTTTGTGGGTTACCTGATCCTGTAGAGAAGAAAAACCCGGTGCCCTCACTGCAGGAGGGAAAACGGTATCGAGGGAAACTCGAAAGAGGGAAGGTCTTCTCTCAGCATTGCAGCCTGATAGTTCAGGGGAAAAAGGGTCAGGACCCAAACAGGTTAGACACCAGAGATTGGAGTCTAAAAAGAAAACTGTTTCCACAGTGAAGGCACTTCTTAGGAGAAGGCGGCTCCATGATGGAGAGGCCTTGTAGGCCCAAAAAGTTAAGATAGAAACAGAGGGAAAAATCTCTCTGAGTTTAAGAAAAAACCACCAGCGATACCGGTGTAGGCGGGAAAAACAGCCACGACCACAAGAAAACAAGAAAAGAAGTATTTAAAGAAAAAAGTTTCTGCGGTGACAGGAGGACGTCCTGCCGGCTCCGCGGAAAAACGAAAACTGAGGAGAAGAAGTGGAAAGGGTGGGAAGTCAGCGTGCAGGCGCGAGGGATGCTCCCAAAAGCTTTCTGATTGGATGCTGGGGAGCATTCCCGTGCAGGCTCCGTCGGTACCGACGTACCCCATATGTGAAGACTCATTCTTGCTTGTTCCTGGAGATAATACTGTTACAATAATCGAAGTGGGGTGTTATGAGGGCTTGCAGCACTGATCTAAAATTGTAATTCTCAAGTAGGGGTCTATGGTATTGTATCATTCTCAGTTTAAAGTACAGTATATGATCTGATGATAACTATCAGCCAGCCAGTCTGCTTTGGTAGCAACACAAGATGGTTGCAGCTGGCCACCCTGGATGGATGGTTGTTTTGCTATGGTCGGGTGGCCGACAGAGCCTGCGCGGGAACGCTCCCCAGCGTCCAATAGGAACGCTTTTGGGAGCATCCCTCAGCACATGCGCGCTGCCTTCCCACCTTTCCCTCTTCAGTTAAGTTTGTAGCTGAGTGAAAGGATAGAGGGAGAGAGGAAAGAGACAGAGATAGAGAGACAACCCCTAGGGGAGGTGGGTGGGTGATGAAGACTAAAGTCCTGCTGTTCCCGGAGATCACCTGTTACAGGTGAGTAACTACGCTATCTCCAGGAACAAGCAGGAATGTAGTCTTCACATATGGGGACTCCCTAGCTGAAGATGCCAGGGAGATGACCCCAGGAAGCTGCCACCTATGGTGAGGTGGGCCATGCTTCCTCCCATGGATCTCTGGCATCCCACCAGGGTTGGTGAGTAGGAGTTGTATTAGGTTTGAAAGAGATTTTGAAGAACAGCCTGGCCAAAGAAGGCATCCCGACAGGAGGCTTTATCTAGGCAGTAGTGGGCTGTAAAGGTATGTACCAAAGTCCAGGTGGCTGCTCGACAAATGTCATCAACAGACACAGAGTGAAGGTTAGCCATAGAGGCTGACACAGCTCTCACATTATGAGCTGTGACATGGCCTTGAAGAGGAAGACTCTTACTCTCATAAGCAAAGGATATGCACTGTGCAATCCATTTGGATAAAGTCCTCTTGGAGACTGAAGTCCCATATGACTAGAATCAAAAGCAATAAAAAGTTAAGACGACTTTCTATGTTGCTGTGTTCTTTGTAGGTAAAAAGCTAAGGCTCTTTTACAGTCCAAAGTGTGAAGGTTCTTCTCTGCATTAGAGGCATGAGGCCTCGGAAAGAATACAGGAAGATAAATTGCTTGATTTAAATGAAAAGGCAAGACCACCTTTGGCATAAAGTGTGGATGAGTTCTGAGGACAACCTTATCATGATGAAACCTTGTATAAGGAGGATCAGCCACTAACGTTTGCAATTCACTAATGCGACGTGCAGAGGTGATTGCAATTAGGAAGATGACCTTCCAGGACAAAAAAAAAAAAAAAACTTTAGGGTAGTAGTGGCTAAAGGTTCAAAAGGTGGTTTCATGAGCTGCCCAAGAACTAGATTTAAATCCCACGCCACCGGTGGTGGTTTGATGGGAGGTTTTGTTAAAAGAGGACTCTCAAATCTGGATATGAGAGGATGAGAGGAAATTGGTTGTCCATTTAAAGGCTTATAGGAAGTTGTAATTGTGCTAAGATGGACTCTTACTGAATTGGTCTTTAGACCAGAATTTGATAAATGAAGTAGATACTCTAGTATCGACGCCAAAGGTATCACCAGGGGGTTTAACCCCTTCTGGGAACACCATATAGTGAAACGTTTCCACTTAAAGGCGTAAGATAGTCTTGTAGAAGGTTTTCTAGAAGCCTGAAGGATATCCTTTACCTGTTGGGAAAGGTTGAGATCATTTAAGCTCTCAGCAACCAGGCTGTGAGATGCAGGGACTGGGGATTCGGGTGCCATAGCATCCCGCTCTCCTGGGAAAGGAGATCTGGAGCACAGCCTAACTCCAGAGGTGCAGCTTGAGAGAGATGTAGAAGCAGGGGATACCACGTTTGGCGTGGCCACTGTGGCGCTATGAGGATCAAACAACCTCTGTCTCTCTGAAGCTTGAAAAGTGTTTTGGGGATAAGGGGAATGGGTGGGAAGGCATAGAGGAAATCCTGACCCCAGTGAAGGAGGAAGGCATCCCTTGCCTGGCAATTGTGAGCCGGAACCCTGGAACAGAACCGGGGAAGTTTGGCATTCAGTGGACTTGCAAAGAGGTCTATATGTCTGGAGTCCCCCAGATGTGAAATATCTTTGTCACCTGGTCTGGGTGGAGAGACCATTCGTGAGGTAGCAATACTCAGCTGAGTTTGTCTGCCCAAAGGTTTTGAAATCCTGGAAGATATACCATGAGAAGGTGGATATGATGCTCTCTAGCGAGGGCCCAAAGTCATAAAGCTTTGTTGCATAACGACAGAGAGCCTGTTCTGCCCTGCTTGTTCACATAGAACATGGCTACCTGATTGTCCGTTTGGACTAGGACTGTCTTGTAGCTGAGCTGGGCATGGAATACTCGAAGAGCTAAATAGATTGCTCTTAATTCCAGGAGGTTTATGCGAAGACTAGCCTCCTGTGGAGTCCAGGTGCCCTGGGTAGAGAGATGATGCAGGTGTGCTCCCCAACACATCTGTGATGCATCTGTTGTGAGGGTGGCATGGAATAGGGGTTGCTGGAAAGGAGACCCCACTGAAAGATTCTCCAGTGATTTCCACCACTGAAGGGACAAGATCAGCCGATGAGAGTTTGCTATCTTGTCTGACAAACGTCCTGTGGCCTGTGTCCACTGGGCTGCTCGCATGTGAAGGCGAGCATAGGAAACTACATGGACTGTGGATGCCATGTGTCCCAGTAGCTGTAGCAGTTCGAGCAGTTAGGGAGGATTTTCCTGCTGCTTGAGAAGCTAGTTGCACTATGCGAAGACACCGGGCCTGTGGAAGGAAAACCCTTGACAGCATAGTTACTCACCTGTAACAGGTGATTTCAGAGAACAGCAGGAATTTAGCCTTAACATATGGGTATCGTCGGTACCGACGGAGCCTGCGCGGGAATGCTCCCCAGCGTCCAATTAGAAAGCTTTTGGGAGCATCCCACAGCGTCTGCGTGCTGCCTTCCCGCCTTTCCCAACTGTCTCTCTCCAGTTGAGTTTAAAGCTGAGAGAAAGCGAGAGAGAGAGGGAAAGAGAAAGATAGAGAGATACAGGGAGGGATACAGGGAGGTGGGTGGGTTGCGAAGACTAAATTCCTGCTGTTCCCGGAGATCAACTGTTACAGGTGAGTAACTATGCTATCTCCAGGAACAAGCAGGAATGTAGTCTTCACATATGGGGACTCCCTAGCTTTAGATGCTAGGGAGAGACCCCAGAAGTTGTGTGTCCCTGTTAAAGGGCTCCACTTCCCCCCATGGATCTCTGGCACCCAACCAGGGATGGTGGGTAGGAGTTGATTAGGTATGGAACAGGTGTTGGAGAACAGCCTGACCAAACAAGGCATCCCTGCGGGAATCCTTGTCCAAGCAGTAATGGGCTGTGAAGGTATGAACTGAGGCCCAAGTGGCTGCTCGATAGATGTCGTCGATAGACACAAAGTGCAGATGAGCCATTGAAGCTGCCATGGCTCTCACATTGTGAGCTGTGACATGGCCCTCCAGAGGAAGATTCTTACTCTGATAGGCAAATGAAATACACTGCACAATCCAGTTGGACATTGTTCTCTTGGAGACTGGAAGTCCCAAATGAGAAGGATCAAAAGCAACAGAGTTGAGAGGATTTTCTATGTTGCTGTGTTCTTTGTAAGTAAAAGGCTAAAGCTCTTTTACAGTCCAAAGTATGAAGATTCCTTTCTGCATTTGATGCATGAGGCCTTGGAAAAAACACAGGCAGGCAGACCGCCTGGTTAAGATGAAAAGGCGAGACCATCTTTGGCATAAAGTGTGGATGAGTCCTAAGGACTACCTTGTCATGATGGAACCTTGTATAAGGTGGATCAGCCACTAGTAACTGCAACTCACTGATGCGACATGCTGATGTGATTGCAATGAGAAAGATAACTTTCCAAGAAAGGAATTTCAATGAGGTAGTAGCTAAGGGTTCAAAAGGTGGCTTCATGAGCTGGCCAAGAACCAGATTTAAGTCCCATGCCACCGGTGGTGGCTTAATGGGAGGCTTAGTTAGAAGAAGGCCTCTCATAAATCTTGCTATGAGAGGATGGGAAGAAATAGGTTGTCCATTTAAAGGCTTGAAAGAAGCCGCAATAGCACTTAAATGGACTCTTACTGAGTTAGTTTTAAGTCCTGTATTGGATAAATGAATGAGATACTCCAGTAATGATTCCAGAGGTATCGCAAGGGGGTTAAGACCCTTCTGCGAGCACCATATGGTAAAACCTTTCCACTTGAAAGCATAAGAGCGTCTTGTGGAAGGCTTTCTAGAAGCATAAAGGATATCCTTTACTTGCTGAGGAAAGTTAAGATCCTGAAGATCTAGGCCTTCAGCAACCAAGACCTGAGATGCAGAGACTGGGGATTGGGATGCCATAACATTCCATCCTCCTGAAACAGGAGATCTGGAGCAGAGACTAACTCCAGAGAGGGAGCTTGAGAGAGATGTACGAGCAGAGGGTACCACACTTGCCGTGGCCAATGTGGAGCTATGAGAATCATACGGCCTCTGTCTCTCTGAAGCTTGAGCAGGGTTTTGGGAATCAGGGGAATGGGTGGAAAGGCATACAGGAAGTCTTGACCCCAATGAAGGAGGAATGCATCCCTGGCCTGAGAGTCCTGAGCTGGAATTCTGGAACAGAACCGGGGAAGTTTGGCATTCAACAGACTTCCAAAGAGGTCTATGTCCGGGGTTCCCCAAATTTGAAAAATCTTGGCCACCTGGTCTGCATGTAGAGATCATTCGTGTGGAAGCAGAACTCAACTGAGTCTGGCCGCCCAAGAGTTTTGGATACCTGGAAGATACACTTCCAGGAGATGAATCTGATGCTCTCTGGCGAGGGCCCATAGTCGCAAAGCTTCATTGCAAAGCGACACAGAGCCTGTTCCTCCCTGCTTGTTCACGTAGAACATGGCTACTTGACTGTCCGTATGAATGAGGACTGTCTTGTAGCTGAGCAGGGTGGGGAACACTAGCAGAGCAAGAAAGATTGCTCTGAGCTCCAAGAGGCTGATGTGTAGACGAGTCTCCTGTGCTTGCAGATGAGCTCCCCAAACCACTGGAGAAGCATCTGCTGTGAGAATTGTCTGGGGTAAAGGTTGTTGAAATGGGGACCCAAGCAACAGGTTTTGAGTGGACTGCCACCATTGGAGGGACAAAATAAGGCGATTTGTGTTTGCTATTTTGTCTGACAGGCACCCTGATGCCTGGGTCCATTGAGTGGATAAACTCCACTGGGCTGCTCTCATATGGAGGCGAGCATAGGAAACCACATGCACGGTAGATGCCATGTGGCCTAGTAGTTGTAACATTTCTCGAGCAGTGAGATGAGGCTTTAACACTGTTTGAAAAGCTAACTGCACCAAGCAAAGGCAACGGGCCTGGGGAAGATAGGCCCTTGCTTTTCTGGTATCCAGCAAAGCTCTTATGAACTCTAGAGACTGAGTGGGAGTTAGACTGGATTTTGGGATGTTTATGACCAGACCCAAATACTGAAGGATACGCATTGTGCAAGATAGAGAAGTCCTGGCCTCTGACTCTGATGGGGCTCGAATGAGCCAGTCGTCTAAGTAGGGGAAGACAAATATTCCTAGAGTGCGAAGAAATGCTGCTACCACAGCCATGCATTTCGTAAACACCCTTGGTGCTGAGGCCAGGCCAAAAGGAAGCACCCTGCATTGGTAGTGCTGTCCTTGAAAAAGAAACCGAAGGAACTTTCTGTGAGTTGGATGGATGAGAACATGAGTGTACGCATCCTTGAGATCTAGAGAACAAAGCCAATCCTGACTCTGAAGGTATGGCAGCAGAGTTCCCAGAGAAATCATCTTGAATTTCTCTTTGAACAGGAATTTGTTCAATTCTCCGAGGTCTAAAATAAGGTCTGTGTCCCCCTGTTTTCTTTGGGATAAGGAAATAGGGGGGGGGGGGGGTGTTAAATCCTGTACCTTGTTGAGGAATGGATACCTCTATTGCCCCTTGGGCAAGAAGCATAGCAACCTCTTGATCTAACAGGTTGATGAGAGAGGTCTGAGAATTGAACTGTCTTACCATTGTGGGAGGGGGCATGTGGACAAAATGAAGCTTGTACCCCTCTTTTATAATGGAGAGAGTCCAATGTTCTGCTGTTATCTGCCCCCATCTGGGGCAAAGTGACACAACCTTCCTGGAAATGGTGGAAGGCTCTGGTCCATTGAGGGCCAGGAAGGCTAAGTTCTCTAGATGAAAGTCAAAGGCCTTGTGGAGGCTGAGACTGCTGAGACGGTTGAGGCTTAGCAGTCTTTGCTTTCCTTTGTTTAGGTGGTTGCTGACTTTCGGGCAGGCTGACCTGCAGAACGTCCCTGCTGGGAATAAGAGGGATAAAGCCTCTTCTTTTTTTTGAGAAGAATGGTTTCTTGAAAGATTTCTTCCTTGCAGGATCAGCTGTGGCTTTGGATAACCTATCCAAAGTGGAGTTGTCAGCATCCAACTCATTGGCTTTCTCTTGCCAATTTTTGCCGAATAGATTCTCACCTGTACAAGGGATATTGCTCAGTTTGTCCTGCACCCAGAGCTCCAAATCGGATGCCTGGAGCCAGGCAATTCTACGTGCACCTATGCCAATGGCAGAGGTTCTGCTTATGCACTCAAAACAGTCAAAAGCTGCACGATAAACAAATTTAGAAACATCCTGGGCATGTTTAACCAGAGTGAGAAAATCCTGCCTCTTATCTTCAGGAAGAGGGCTCAAAACCTCTAAATCTCCTTGACTTCTTTAAGGAACATTCCCATATATAAAATATAGGAACTGATCCTGGCAGAAAGCATGGAAGCCTGGAAAGTATGACGTCCAAAGGCATCCAAAGTTCTACACTCACATCCTGGAGGATTAGAGGCATGCCTCTTTGCACTCCTGATCCTTCTCATAGCTGATTCCACTACAATAGAGTGGTGAGGAAGCTGAGTTTTCTGGAAACCAGGACAAGGAGGGACTTGATACATGGTATCCAGTCTACAAGAGTGAGGAGAGGTGGTAAGAGGTGTTTTCCCACATTCTTAGCATGAGATCATGTAAGATCTCATGGATAGGCAAAGTAGCTGCCTCCTTAGGAGCTTTGGGATATTGTAGAATCTCCAACTCCTTTGTCCTGGGCTCTGTTTCAGGAGCCACAGTAATGGAAAGACCTCGAGCCACCTCCCTGATAAAATCCTGAAAGTAGATATCTTCTGGAGGAGACATCCTACGTTTAGGAGAGGAAGGCTCCTCCGGGAATAGTATTCCGGTACTGACAGAGTCGTCAGAATCCTCAGACTCCTCCAAGGATTCAAAGTACCTTCTGTCCGGATGCTCTTGTAGAGCACGATACCCGTATCAACTGAAGTCGGTACTGAGGGGAATCGGTACCGGTCTATCGGTACGGGAAGTCATAGCATGACTGGATGCCGGCAAAGCAGACACCGATGTCGATGCTGTCGATACCGGTACAGATACCGGTGCCGGAGTCGATGCCAGTACCGGTTGAACTGTCTGACACGGTTCCGAGGGTGTCGATGCCGCAAGGAGAGCCGCCAGACTGCGTTCAATAGCCAGGAACCTCTGGTCTATCGACGCTGCCGATGCCTGGGTGTCGGTACCGGAGAAAGCAGCCGGTACCCCAGAGCATGGCACCAGTAGTTCTGCCGAGGTTGAGGCCTCGAGAACATCCTGGAGCCCCGATAATGCTTTGGAAGCCGAAGCCTCCCGCCAGGGCAATTTTGAAGGTACAGAACCCTCAAGGGCAACGCCAGAGGCATCTCGATGCTTAGAAGGAGATCTACCCTTTGAGGACCGGCTAGACTTATGTTTAGTTACCTGAGATCCATGGGAGGAAGACGAAGCCCTGGAAGACGTCGATGCCACAGAAGCTGCATCAGAGGGAAAAAGGGTGCTGAGCTTAGCAGCTCGGTTTTGTCGACCCCTCTTGGACATCATGGCACAAGCCATACACTCAGAGATGGAGTGGTCAGGACCTAAACATTTAAGACACCACTCATGGGTGTCGGTGAAGGAGATGGTACCGCCACACTTGGTGCACTTCTTGAAACCCGAAGCCGGTTTTTCCATGGTAGAGGAAATTTTGGCCCTAAGGCCAAAATGGCGCATGCACCTGGAAAAGAAACGTTTGGAAAAAAAACACTATATATATTTTTTTTCTTTTTTTTAAAGAAAGAAAGAAAAACCAGCGGCGCGACCACAAAAAAGAATAAGGAAAAAGATTTTCTGCGGTGACAGGAACAACGACCTGCTGGCTCCGTGGAAAACAAACAACTGGAGAGTGGCAGTTGGGAAAAGCGGGAAGGCAGCACACAGGCACTGTGGGATGCTCCCAAAAGTTTCTAATTGGACGCTGGGGAGCGTTCCCGCACAGGCTCTGTTGGTACCGACGATACCCATATGTGAAGACTACATTCCTGCTTGTTCCTGGAGATAACTAACTCCGGGGAGAAACCTCCCTAGCCCGCCCCCTCCCCCATGCCCTGTGAAGTGGAGGGCCTAACGGGACAGAAGAAGGATTTAACCTCGGGAAAGCGGGACTCCCGGCCCCAACTTCTGCTTGAGTGGACCCTCTCGATTCCTGGGACAGGGAGAGAAGGTGCTCCTGGCTCACACTTGTCTGAATACCCTGTTCCAAAGATGCAGCCTCTGTAGCGCATCCCCTGCATACCCCTGTATCTGACCTCGCCGAGTCCCGCACACTAAGCATTGCGGTCTTGCCAGCATGGTGCAATAGAGGTCAGACTTCCCTTACCTGATATACAAACAGGAAAAACACACAAAAGTTAAGCAAAAGCCCTTAACCTCCCTGTGTGTTTCCTCCCTTTTTTTTTTTTTTTACTCCCACATAACACAAGGAAGGAAATCCCAGATGATGGAATCGGAGAGAGCAAAGAGCTGCAAAAGCACGTGAAGAGGCAAAGGCCTGGGCCTCTGACACAACCGGAGCTATTCTAGACCTCACATACCACACGGTAGGCAGCCGCATGGCTTCCTTACCTCACTATGTGATTTGCCACCACGTACCAACTCTGCTGGCATTTCCCCAATCTCTGGGAGGTCAAATCAATTCTCTCCTCCTGCGCCGAACTTGAGCTGCCGTCCCACTCTTGCACTCAGCTGCGATGAAGAGCTTTGGCAGCGAGGCAGAACTGTAAGAATCCAACTGCCCCTTTGTGCTGGCTTGCCCAGTCAGTGGCTCCTCACCCGCTAACGGAATTGGGAGCCACTCCAGTGAAAAAGACTGCTGTCTTTCACCGAAGCCTCCTCCTTCACCCGGCCCAATGGAGGTGTGAAGTGTGTGTGTGTGTGGGGGGGAGGGGGGTGGCAGGGATCTCTTCCCCTGCCCCAAGCCCTTCCAGCAACTTAACCAGATTGAAGTCTGAAGCCCTGGCTGGAATGCAACACTGGCTAAAACTAGCATAAAGAAAATAAAGAAAAATAAAATCCCACTCTCTCCTTAGCTGCCTCTCCAGGAAGCCTTGCATCCAGGCTTACTGCACCCTGGATCTCTGCTCCCTCCAGCTGCTTGGAGACTGAGCATACTGGAGCCGGTGGGAGGTGCCAGTGCTATATATATGCCAGAGTCATCAAGATGACATGCTCAGTCTCCAAGCTGCTGGAAGGGGAGCACAATCCAGAGGTGAGGAACTGGATTGGAGGGACGATTAGGAAAGCTCATCACTTTATTAGTAGTAACGAATCAAGGACCCTTCTTCCCTAGATAGAGCAGAGAAGACAGCACTAAACTCACCATAACCATCTTCTTCTGTTCTGCTAGCTTTTGCAGTTGATAGGATTTCTCCTCGGCTTTGACATAACCTTTCTTCACATCATCTACAGCCTATAGAGTACAAAAAGTGAAGAAAAACTGAAGCATGTGAATTTGAGAGACCAAGATCATACTCCACATACCCTGGGGCTTAAGAGTGAGGTTCATGACTGCCATGCTATGCACAAGACTAACCTATATGGAGAAATTGGCCCCAGAATGGAACCCAGCAGTAAAGGGTATTCCATACCTGATGGAAGAAGTAGCTTAGCGCAAGGTTATTGTCGTTGAGAAGTGTTTCTTCTTCTGTGGTGAAGAGCCACTTACGGATAGTGAGGCAGGTCCCAGGCACTGCCGATGTGTAATTCTGTACATACACTTTGTGGGGGAACTCATTTGGAGCCAGCTTACGTACTGCAAGAAAGCACATTACATACCGCAAGGCTGTAAAGACAGAGAGGCAGGCAAAAGCTTATTATAGCATACAAACTAGACTAAGACGACCTTAGGCTTCCACAATGGACAGGGCCTGACTACTGGCATGTTCTGCTTGATGGCACTCAACTGCAACATAGATCGGATGTTATAAGGAGCTACAAGAGTGATCTTTACCCCATGGAATGAGGGGGCAGATCTTTGAAGCAGCACCTCCTCTCTGTAAAGGAAACCTCTAGATTGCGCCACATAATGCGGATCCAATTAGGCCTCACCTGCTAATTATCTTTCCTTGAGTCTCTCCAGTCCAGTCCAGATGCTTGGGTTACGCACGCCTGCCAGCAGATGGAGACTGAGAACCACTGGTTCGATTTTGACGTCCCCACATAAAGGGTCCTGTGCAGCCTCGATCTCACCAGTATTTCTGTAACAAAGCAGATTTTGCCACAAGCGATCATTAAAAAGGTCACTCAATATATATAAGTACATCCAAATATACTCAAATGGGGCTTCCTGCCCAAAAGGTATGCCATAAGAAGACCGAACCAATACTCCCCAGGCCTTAAGCTGAAATTCAGAATGCAGCTCAGTCGGCCTCAATCGGTCGCAGGACCTGAATGAGAACAACATTCCAGAGAACTGAACAGCCTCCGCAGCCTACCAATATGCAATAAGACTAACAGGCGCTCTGACTTACAGAAGGGTCTGGTGCAATTTAAGTACCCTAACACCCGGCGCACATCCAGTCAGCTGAGGAGGGGATCCAGCATAGCTGTCCCCTCTGATGACACGAAGACTAAAAGGGACACCATCTGGTTCAGGTGGAACACAGAATACCTTCAGTAAAAATGAGGAAACTGGCCTTAAGACAACCTTATCCCTGAATATCACGCGATACGGCTCCCTGCACCACAATGCCTAGAGCTTGAAAATCCTTCTGGCCGAACAAATGGCTACCAAAAACACCACCTTCAACATCAAGTCCTTCGAGGTGCAGTCCCCTAACAGTTCAAAGGGCGGCCCCATCAGGGCAGACAACACCAAATTGAGATCCCACAGCTGGACGACTGAACGCACTGGTAGTCTCGCTTGCTTCACCTCTCTGAGAAAGTGCACTACATCTGGGTGTGAGGCTAAGGGCACCACCCCCCAAACTCTGCCCCCTATAGCATGAAAAGGCCACCACCTGCACCCTCAGTGAACTGAATGCCAAACCCTTATCCATTCCGGCTTGCAGAAAGTCCAGGATCTTGGCAACAAACACTTCATCGAGGAACTCCTATGCTCCTCACACACCAATGTTCAAACACGCTCCATACTCATATATTCGCCAGCAAGGTAGAATGCCTACAGGCTTTAAGCAAAGTCGCTATCATTGAAGGCGCATGACCTCTCTCTCTCAATCTTGCCCTCTCAAGAGCCATGCTGTAAGCGAGACCCGATCCACCTGCAGCATCCAGATGGGACCCTGGTTCAGCAGATCCTCCCAAGCCGGTAGATGCCATGGTCCGTCTTCCATCATCTGCACCAAATTTGTGTACCACAGCCACCTTGGCCAGTCAGGGACGATCAGCAGCACAGTCCCACATGTGCCTCTATCCATTGCACTACCTGGCCTATGAGGGGCCAGGGAGGAGGAAAAAAAAAAAAAAAAAAACATACAGAAGCCTCTCAGTGGGCCACTGCTGTACCAGCACGTCGAGGCCCTCCAACATGTGCTCTCTACTCCTGTTGTAAAACCATGCCGCCTTGGCTGACTCAAAGGTCACCATAAGGTCCATGATAGGCTGTCCCCACCTGCACACCAACTGCTCGAAGACCTTCTGATTGAGCATCCACTCCACCGGGTCGATCCTCACTGCTGTGATAATCCACCTGCATGTTCTCCCATCTGACTACGTGCACCACAGATAGCGCCAAGAGGCCTCTCTTCTAGTTGTACACTGCCCATACCTCCCTGCCAGTTGATGTATGCCACCGTCGCGGTGTTGTCCAAGAACACTCACAGCTTTCCTGCGCAACAGTTGTTGAAATCCTTGCAGGACCAAGAAAACTGCCCACAGCTCCAATAGATTTATGGGCCACTGCACTTTGTGTTCCACCCACAGCCCCTGCACAATATGAGCTTCGTAATGTGCTCCCCAGCCCACAAGGCTGGCATCTGTTGTGAGCTGCACCCACTGAGGTATCTCCATGGGCATGCCCTTCTAGAGCATATTGGGCTGAAGCCATCACCAGAGCACATTCTGCGCCTCCTTCGTGCAAGATAGGTGCTCTCTAATGGCCACATATGCGCCCATGCCCAAGGGACCATCTTGATCGACTCTGCCCTAGAACCCAAAACTTGTAGGTAATTCCATGCTGTGGGCTTTTGCATCCGCAGAAATTGTCAGATCTGTTCCTGCAGCTTGTGTACTCTGGCTACCGGTAGGGACACCAGTCCCACATCCATCTGAAACCACACACAGAGATATTCCAAATCCTGAGACAGTGTAATAAGACTCTTGGCAAAGTTGGACTACCCACCCCAGGCTCTGGAGGAACGTAATCACTTATTCTGTCACCTTCACGCTCTCCTCACGTGCCTTTGCCCTTATGAGCCAATCATTTAGGTTTGGGTGAGACCAGGATGTCCTCCTGCCTGAGTGCTACTGCCACAACCACCAGGACTTTGGTGAAAGTCTGAGATGCAGTCACCAAGCCAAAGGGCAACACCCAAAACTGTTGGTGCTCTGTCTGCACCAGAATGTGGAGAAAAGCCTCTGTGAAGTCTAGAGAAGTCAAGAGCTCTCATCTTCTTACCACCACTATCATGGGACCGCAAAGTTTCCATGTGAAAGTAAGGTACCTGCAGGCTCCGATTTACATCTTGAGGGTTTAGAATGGGCCAAAAAGTACCTTATTTCTTTGGAACCATGAAATAGATGGAGTATCTACCACATTCTCTTTGGCTTCAGGGCACTTCTACTACCACCTGCAGATCCCTCAACTGCTGCAGAGTTTTACACTGCCTCTCTTTACTAGCGCCTTGCAGGAGGAAGTGACAAAGGCATCCTGGAGAGGCACCAAGCTACACTCCGCCCACGATGCCGCTTGCGCCCTAGTCGAATGAGCCCTTAGTCCCCCTGGAATGGGCTTACCTTTCAAAATGTACGCTGATGCTATAGTCTCTTTGAGCCACCTGGAAATGGAAGCCTTTAACGCTGCCTCTCCTTTTCTTGTCCCCCCAAACAAGACAAACAGCCTATCCGACTTGCAAAAAAGTGCTGTCCTGCTCAGATACTTCTTCAGCGTCTGACGAACATCCAGGAGATGCAACCTTCCCTTAGCCGCATCCCCCTCACCTCCAACGAAAACCAGCAACAAAACCCACTTAATTCACATGAAACATTGATACCACCTTGGGCAAAAAAAGAGGGAACTGGCCTCAAGACTACCTTCTGCTCTGAAAATGACAGAAACAGCTTCCAAGAAGACAAAGCCTGCAACTCCAAGATCCGCCAAGCAGAACAGATGGCCACCAGAAACACCGCCTTGAGAGTAAGATCCTTTATTGAGGCATTGTGCAAAGGTTCAAAGGGTTCGCGCACCAATGCCTTCAGAACCAAATTGAGATCCCACATCGGTACTGTTGCCCTACACGGCGGCTGCAAAAGAGACACCGCTCTTAAGAATCTTTTTATATCTTTCCCTGATATCAGGAAAGTGCTGCCAACTGTACCCTCAAGGAGCTGGCTGCTAGGCCCTTCTCAAAACCATCCTGCAAAAAGGACAGAACCTCGATGGCTGAATCTGCCTGTCCGCACACCACGCCTCGAAAATACACCAGACCCGTACATATGCCAGCAAGGTAGACCGACGCCTGGCCTTCAACAAGGTGGAAATTACTGCTGCTGAGCATCCCCTCGCCCTCAGCCGTGCCCTTTTAAGAGCCAGGCCGTAAGCAAGATTCGATCCACCTGAGGCATGCGGAGCGGACCCTGCAATAACAGGTCCTTCCAAACCGGCAGATGCCACGGACGCTCCACCAAAAGCCGAACCAGATCCGCATACCACGGCTTCCTTGGCCAATATGGTGCAATCAGGACCACTCGACCTTGGTAAACCTCTATTCGCTGTACCACGCGACCTATCAAGACCCAAGGAGGAAACCCATACAGGAGCCCTTCCTTGGGCCACCTTTACATTAGAGTGTCGAGGCCCTCCAACATTCTTTCCCGCCTCCTGCTGAAGAAGCGGCTGGCCTTTGCCGACTCAAACGTCGCCATCAGATCCATAATTGGAATCCCCCAGCGGCACACTATCAGAGAGAACACCTCCGATGGAGAACCCACTCTCCAGGATCCACTCGGACCCGACCTAGGAAATCGGCCTCCACACTGTCTACTCCTGCTACATGTGCTGCCGAGAGAGCCAAAAGATTTTATTTAGCCCAAGCTAACAGCTGCTCGGCCTCCTCCTCCAGGGGCACACTGCTCGTGCCCCCCTGGCGAGTGATGTAGGCCACCGCGGTTGCGTTGTCTGAAAGCACTCTAACTGCCTTCCCCTGCAGCCAAGGCCGAAAAGCCCGGAGCACCAAGGTCACAGCCTGCAACTCCAGCATGCTGATGGACCAAACATTTTCTAGATCGTCCCACTGTCCATGGGCAAAACGCCCTGCGAAATGCACTCCCCAGCCGGACAGACTGGCGTCCGTTATTAATGGCATCCACGACAGCAACTCCAGAGGCATCCCCTCTTCTCCAGACACCCTGGACTGAGCCACCACCGGAGAGCCAGATGAGTCTCCGGCAGGCAGGGAAGCCTTTGAGAGAGTCCGACTGGTGCCACCATCTCCGGAGCAGGGCCCTCTGCAACGGCCTCATGTGGGCCCTCGCCCACGGCACTAGCTCAAGCGTGGCCACCATGGTCCCTAGAAGCTGCAGATAATGCCACGCTGTGGGGTCTGTCTTGTCCAGGAAGCTGTAGATGAGCTTTTGTAGCCCTCACGCCCACAGCTCCAGTAGGAAGACCTTCCCCTCGTACATATCGAACTGAGCACCCAAGTACTCCAGGCTCTGCGACGGAGCCAGCCTGCTTTTGATCATATTGACCACCTAGCCCAGGCTCTGAAAAACTGTACCACCTGGGCCGTGGCCGACTCGCTCTCGCTCCTCGACTTTGCTCGAATCAGCCAGTCGTCCAGGTAGGGATGAACACTCCTTCCTTGCGCAATGCTGCCGCTACCACCATCATCACCTTGGTGAAGGTTCGTGGAGCCGTAGCCAGCCCAAACGGTAACGCCTGGAATTGAAAATGTCCCATAGGTACTGCAAACCTGAGAAACTGCTGATGTTCCAGACGTATCGGAATGTGCAGGTAGGCCTTCGACAAATCTAGAGAAGAAACTCTCCCTTTCTGACCGCCACAATGACCAACCTCAGAGTTTCCATATGAAAATGTGATACCCGGAGACATCGATTTACTTGCTTGAGATTTAAGATCGGATGAAAAGATCCTTCTCTCTTTGGAACCACAAAATATATGGAGTACCGGCCGCAGTCTGTGATAAGGAAGCTTATCATAGTTCAGGAAGGAGCTATAATAGAGGTGAATTGGCACTGAACAAGCAACCTGTCTTAGCTGGTAGAAATACTAAAACAGAATGTTTTCATAAAAGACTACCAGTCCCAGAATGCACCAGGTTTCAAACAGCCTCTAGAAGAGCTGAAGTGGGGAAACGTGTGTTCAATCAGGAGAGCTATGAGGTAATCCCCAATCACTCATCTCCAAGGGCAGGGCTTGATTCAGCACAGCTGAGCTGTGCTAGGGTGGAGTATCCCTCTAAACAAGTTAAAAGTAAAACATATTCTACACAGAATCAGATGAGGAACCCAGAGCTCAAGGACAGAGAGAGCAAGAAGCAGCAGCAGCGTGGAAGGAAGAAGAGGAAAACATCTTGGAGGTCTAAAGAAGGAGCTCACAGCAGCACGTGTGTTGGGAGTCATTCCAGAGGCAAGCATACTCCATTGGACTGGAGGAAGCCAGAGGAGTGGGGTTACAGAGCCAGGAATTCCCGGACGGCACCTGTGAGGGAGACGGCTGCATTTGGAAGGGGCCCTAAGACCAGTGCAAGAAGGTATGTGAAGAGAGACCCAGTGTCCATGGATCTTGATTGGAAGGCTGGACATAAAAGCTGGACTACTTATTGGCCAGGATATCTGGAGAGGAAACCTAACAGTAAAAGAAGCTCAGGTATGAACTCTGATCTATGCCCTAGCTCTTCATCTGGAAGACAGCAGGGAAACAGATATTATCCTGAGAGTGCTTCATTAAGGAATTCCTCTGAACCAGACCATGATATTGATTCTATGAGAGTTAAAGGAGGAGATATTTTAAATGATCAGAATGAATACATGGATTGCTCTCTGTCTAGGCTGCTGTGGTAAAATACTTTCACAAATACAACAACCATCAAAAGGAAATATAACGTGTTCTTTTATCTACCCAGAAAAGTTTACAAGAAAGCTTTAGGGTAGGATTTGAGCCACGTAGAGAAAGTGAACCAGCAAAGGGGTTTGCAGCTGGCTAATTATTGGTAATTAAGCCATGCACAGTTGCACGTGAGCTCTGAAAGGAAACTACTGTTGTGTGTGTAAACTAGAAGAAAGTTATCCTTGAAAAAGAACAGTTTTTGGTTACTTTTTGGGTTTTGTTTTTGCTTTTGGAGCACTGCTAAAAGGTATTAGCAGGAGCCCTCAGAAAGACCTTTCTGTTTCCCATCAAGGTCTTTGTTTGATTGATTGCTTAAGAAGCTCAGTTGCTTATATCATGATTTGTTTTTCCTACGTACAATACTGAAAGCAAGTGTCCTTTTGTGTTACCAAGTAAATCTGTGTGGGAGAATTAACCAAGAATAAAATATATTTTTCTTTGCTTACACTCGAGCAACACAACTCCTTATTTTGTGAACGGCTGATTCTGGTATGAATGGACTACATTCCCCACAATCCTTTGCAAGTCATAATAGTATTTTGCCTTTGCCAAGACTGTGGACATTCACGCCCAGCGCCCCCGTTTACAAGCTGTACTGGTCTGGCGGTAAAGGTACCACTGCCTTGAGGCGCAAAAGTCTCTCTAAAATGTCTCCTGCACCGCCTCCCACTTGGACTGCGCTTTGCAGGGAGACTGAACAAAGGAACTGACCACGGGGTGTTGGAATTCCAGGGCATAACCCTCCCGAATGACCTCCAACACCCACTGGTCTGATGTGATTTGGACCCAGGCAGGGTAAAACTCCCATAGCCGCCCCCCTACGGGTTCCATCCCTACCTGGGCCCCCCTCGCTTCATTGTGACTGAGGCCCGAGGAAGAGGAAGCAGCAAACCCCCTGGCCTGCCCCTCAAAATCTCCAAAACCTCCCTCTCTGATACTGACCGAACCGCAGAGAACGGAAATGACAAAACTCCCTTTGTTGACCCTTGGGCACTGCAGCAGGGCGACCCTGTTTCTGCTTATCCTCAGGCAGGTGCCTGCCCTTGGAATCACCCAGGTCCTTCATCAACTTGTCCAGGTCCTCTCCAAAGAGAAGCTTACCCCTGAATGGAAGTTTACTTAACCTTGCCTTTGAGGAACCATCTGCCGCCCAGTTACGCAGCCACAGATAACGCCGCGCCGCTATTACCAAAGCCATACGTTTTGATATTCACTACAACGTTATCCGGGGGCTATCTGCAAGATAAGCGGCCCCGGCCGGCTCTCCAACCTGCTCTCCCTGAATCCGCTGCGACCAACGAAGACAGGCTCTAGCACCCCACGCCCCACAAATAGAGGCTTGCATTGATAGTGCATTGATGTCAAAAACCTGCTTTAACAAAGTGTCCAACTTCCTATCCTGGACATCCTTGAGAGCGGCACTACCTTCCACCGGAATTGTCTTCTTGGTAACCGAGACCACTGCATCTACCTTTGGAGACCGAAAATGATCACGGTCCTGGTCCGACAAGGGATAAAGGCAGGCCATAGCTCTGGAACCCTTAAGCCCTGCCTCTGGCATATCCCATTCTTCTTGAATCATCTCTCGCACAACTTTGTGCACTGGAAAAACCCTTTGGGCCCTGCGGACAGCCTGCAACAACGTGCCCTCCAATGTGGCATCCTCCGCTGAAAGACTGGAAGGCACATTGAGAGCTTTAAGTGTCTCTGCAATGAGCGCCGGTAACTCCTCCCGCCGGAACACTCGAACCACTCTAGTCTGGTCCTCCTGTTCCGTGAGCTCACCTTCCTCCAAATCCTCCTCCGCATCCATTTCTGGATCATGGTCCTCAAGTTGCATCACAATGGAAGCCAGTGACTGCTCCAGTCCCCTCTTCCAAGCTCCTTGGCTTCTTAGAAGGGACGCCTCCTGACCCTAGACCTACAGGAGTCCGTGGACGCTTTCCCCCCTCCCATTCCACCTCCGTGGAACAGGTACCTGGCCCTTGTTTACGCAAACAGAAGGCCTGATGGAGCAAGAGGGCAAAATCCAGGGAAAACATTGCCGGTATTCCCCCCTGACCTAGAACCTGTGGAGAGGGAAGGTCTGGAGCCGATGAAGGCCCAGCTACCAGCTCCTTTTTTCTATTATCTTTGCTATATATGGTAGGCTCGATATTGGCCGGTAGGAGCCAGGATGAGTTTGTCTAATGTGTTTTATTTTAGAATTGGGGGTAAAGAAGCCTGTTTCAGAGATTTCCCTGGGTTAGGGAAAGGTTTACTATTTTTTGCACTATTGGGACTAATGCATCTCGTGTCATCTTTATCCAGCTGATAGGGCATGGGTCTCCTGGGACTGTGGTTGTGTTTATCATTGTAATTATTTTTATTTAGGTGTTCCAGAGTGACTGTTATGAGGGAGTGCAACGTTGGAATGTTGGGGGCAGGGTCTGATTTGAATATTGGTGGGTCATGGAACAGTTTGGTACTGTAGTAGTTCGCTAGTGTCTGAACTGATGTACGTGGAGGGATCATCACTGTGCGGAGATTTAGTTAGCAATTTTACTAACTTGAAAAGCTCCCTTGGTCTGTTGAGCAATTTCATTATTTTCTTGGCATGATTTTCCCTCTTAGCATTATTTATGGCCTTTTTGTATTTATGTAGTGTGTTCATATATTGGTCTGTGTCTTCTGTGCGTTTGGTTCTCCTCCATTTTCTAATTTATGTAGGAATCTCTTTAGTGATTTTGGCTTATTATTGTACCATACATTTGATCTTTTAGAGGTTGCTCTATTTGCATTTGTTTGGGCAGTTGTGGCCTCTGATATAGTAGAGTTTCATCTGTCCAGCAGGGTATCTAAATCATAGATGTCATGACTTACAGTAGTGGCTAAAAAATTAAGGCAGAGTCCAAAATATCAGAATTGTATTGGAAAAGTACATGTTTATTTATTTCTTTATTTACTTACATTCTCTTATATACCGCGCTATTCTGCATCAGTGCGGTTTACATTGAACAAGCTGAAAGTACATTGAACAGGGCATTATAACTTGGAGATAACTATTTTACAGGGAACATGGGCTATGGAGGGTTAAGTGGCTTGCCCAAAACCACAAGGAGCACCTGTGGGACTAGAAACCCCAGTCCTTCCGGCCCAAGATTGCTGTCCTCTAGTGGGATTTGAACCCCCGACCTTCCGGCCTGAAGTACCTTGCCCCAACCACTAGGCCACTCCTCCACTCCACTTGTTGTCACTTTCATGGTCAAAAGCTTTAAGAACCAAAGATATATGCCATTTTCAAAGTTTTATTCAGGAAACAATATATATTTGTCAATATTTGATAGGGTGTCCATAATTTTTTCAGCACAGCCTGAATTCTTGTAGGCATACTGTTATCTAGCGTTTTACAGCATGCCGGAGTGATTTTGTTGACCCATACATGCTTGAGTATGTCCTTTAAATCTGCTTCTGAAGTTGAACGGTGTGCTGCTACCTTTTTCTTCATAAGATTTCAACAGTTTTCAATTACATTGAGATCCGGAGAGTTTGACGGCCAACTTGTTAACAGTTCGATCTTTTTGTCCACGAACCATTTTTTGACAGAGTCCTGCTGAAATATAGTTGTGCCAGAAACATTCATGTGTATTTTAAACTTTACTATTCAGCAGATATGTATTTTGCAGCACTTACTCTTTCACCTTTCTCAAAAATGTGCAGGCCACATCGTCCATTCGCTGAGATACCACCCCATACGATGACCGATGGTGGGTGTTTAACAGTCTTGATCGTGTACTTCGGATTTAGTCTCTCACCTGCTGGTCAACGGACGTAGTTGTAACCACTCCCACGTACTTGTTGAAATGTACTTTCATCTGTGAACATTACCCTCTCCCACCATTCAGCAGATGTGTCTCATCTTGCTACAAAACTGTATGCGGGCAGCAATTTGTTTCCTGGTCATCATAGGCTTCTTGGCAGGTCTTCTAGCCACAACTCTGAATTCATCCACAAGCCGTCGTCGGACAGATCTGGCACTTATCTTTATTCCTCAATCATTAGCTAAGTGAGCCACACGTTGAGATGAAGTATGTGGACTAGATGTAAGAGTAATAATGCTTTTGAGCAATCGGTCATCTCGTCCAGTAGTTATCCGTCTGCGCCCAAATTTCAGATGACGTGTACGGCCACCTGATTTCAGAAAATTCTGAACTGTACACCTTCATATATGCAAATGTTTTGCAATAGCACATTGCAAATATCCTTCAGCATGGAGTGTGACAACTTGTCCCTTTACAAAGTCATTAATATCGCACTTTCTACTCATCTTGATTGTATATTTCACATGTAATTTTCAATCTTTTCCTAGTTGTAAAAATTCAAAACTTCATCCAAGAAACCTACTACAAAGTGTAAGTAAACTAAAATGGACGCCAGACGCATGGTGTGACTAATCTCCATGCTGATTAAATAAGTAAGCACGTGTGACATCTCCACAGTACATTATTTAACAATAAATTGTAGAAAAAGATACCTGCCTTAATTTTTTGGCCACTATTGTAGTTGTGGGAGTATATCTTGGAGAAATGAGTCTTTGTTGTATAGTTTAAAACATGTTTTAGAAGGGAGTTCTGTTTTTTGTCTGGGGAATGCATTGTTATGGAGAGACCTCGAATGTGATGCTATAATGATTAGGTTCATGGGACCGGGTGAGTTTGATAGGATGGGGTATGTCCTTGTAACAGTTGCTTTTGGAAGAAAATTAGATCTAATGTGTTTCCTTTATTGTGGGTCAATGAATTTAAAAATTTGTGTGTAGTCTATTCCATTCATAAGCTCTAATGAGTGAGTGTACTTGGGTGGTGTGTAATGAAGCAAAGTTAAAGTCGCCTAGTAATATTAATTCCTTGTTAGGGTGAGTATGTGTGCATACTAATTCAAGTGTTGTGCTTAGAGAATGTGTGTCCTGTGATGGTGCTTTGTATACCAGATAAAAAGTTACCTCTCTGGTTTCAGTTATGAGGTATCTAACCCATCATAACTGTTATTGGCTATTAGGGTGGGTTTTAAGTCCTTCTTTGCAAGAATCATGGCGCCACCTCCATGTTTATTTTCTTCTAGTGGTGAAGAAAGTGTCACAATCAGGCTGGTTAATCTGGTTAAGTAGGACTGTGTCTGTGTCTGCAAGCCATGTTTCTGTGATCAGCATGACATCAGGTTTATTATCATGAATGTATCAAGTAAGATAGGGGCTTTATTTTTGACTGATCTAGCATTTATTAGACAGCAGTTTAATGTGGTGGGATTATGTTGATTGGTTATCTTTGTATGGGGTCCATGGTTGTATGAGATTACGTGGATGTGTCTTTGGGTTGTATTTTGTGCAGCTCCAAGGGATCTGTAACCATTTATTGTTTCTTTTGGTCGGTAACTATATGGTATTATTGGTATATTATAGGTTAGCTGTGTTGGGTGGTAGGTTTGGTGCATTGCAGGGGTAGCTATATTTAGAAGAGTGGCTATGCAAGTTAGGGTCATTAATGCTTTGAGTTCCATTTCTGCGTTTCTTGCAGCTGATGTATGTTGTAGGCTGTTCTGGGTTTGTGGGAGTAGGAGTGTTAGCTTTATAAATAGAACTCCTCAAACCTTTGTTCAGTGTAGATGGGGATAGGGTAGTCGGCACAGATAAGAAAATAATCTTAACCTTCAGTAGGGTGTATACAAGTATTCATGAATAAAGGTCTGATGTGTGTCCTATTTCTAACAGGTTTGCACAGTGTAGATAGGAATATAGGGCAAACGGCAAAGTAAAGGAAAGAGCAATCTTAACCTTCAGCAGAATGTATACAAGTAATTTAGTAGTTTGTTCAGTATTGCATTTATGTTTCAGACATATATCATTAAATAATAGTAAAATAAGGTAGTCAAGTCAGTTGGGTGACTAAGGTAGTGAGAGTCTGGCTTACCAGGCTGCGTTGCTGATCAGTTTGAGTTTCTTCGTTTCGCTCATCGGTGGATTTCCCTCAGTCCACGCCTAAGGGCCACACCAAAGGGCCCTTTGGCGTGGCTCTTAGGCGCAGGCCCACCAGGCACAGGTGTGTCTAGTGACACAGTTCTTTTAAAGATGTTCAGGCTGAGGAGCAGCGTTGGCTTGGGACAGTGATCGGGAGGAGTCTAGGCCTCCAAGTTGCAGTTCTGACCTGATTGGGAGCTGGATACACAACTCTTCCTTGTCTCACTTCACCTTCCGATTTAGGCACTTAGTAACCTCTTTGTACATGATGACTAACATAGCTGCTCATAGTACCAGCGAACTGCGAAAGCAGAAAGAGAATACCTGCAGCCTAATGTTGTCAGATACCTGCTGGATAATAAATAAAACTAGTCCCAAGGAAAACCACCACCAACGCTTCAGATCCTGCAAAGAGAGCTTAAAATGAAGACGACCTTCAGGAAGACCACTACCAAAGAACACTATGGACATTCACACCCAGGAAGACTATCCTGGACAGAAGACAAGATCATCATTGGAACTCCGAGAATCTTGACCAACGTAAATTCTCTAGACAACCACCAGCAAGCAAGATAGAGGTTCTGATGGGAAGATCCAACGGCTCAAGGCTCCTACCACACACACCTATGGAACAAGCCAGCAAGCGTAGTTACTCACCTGTAACAGGTGTTCTCCAGGAGCAGCAGGAATCAGTCCTCACATATGGGTGACGTCGGCGCCGACGGAACCCTCGCGGAGCAATTTTCCCCAGCTTTCAAAGAAAGCCTTTGGGAATTGCAGCGTGCATGTGCGGTCCTCTTCCCGCCCAAGGGTGCCATCTTGCTCAGTCAGATGACATAGCTAAGACACAGCAAAAATTAGCAAAAACGAAAGCATATAACTGCAACTCCAAGGGGAGGAGGGAGGGTTGTGAGGACTGATTCCTGCTGCTCCTGGAGAACACCTGTTACAGGTGAGTAACTACGCTTTCTCCAGGACCAAGCAGGAAGTCAGTCCTCACATATGGGACTCCCAAGCTTAAGGCTACCGGAGACCCTAAGCACAAAAATGAGCTCCCTCAAGGTCAGTAGCACAGAAGGAAGGAATCTTCTCTGAATATGTCTCCAACCGGTAGCCCAACAACCGGGACGGAGGGTAGGAGTTGCCTATACCTCGAAGAGGTTACGGAGGACTGCCTGTCCGAAAGCACTGTCCCTGCGGGACTCCCTCTCCAGGCAGTAATGGGCTGCAAAAGTCTGGCTTGAAGACCAAGTAGCGGCCCGGCAGATGTCTGCCAATGGAACAGAGCGGAGGTAAGCTACCGACGTAGCCTTCGCCCGAACACGATGAGCTGTGACTCTACCTTCCAGCACGAGGCCGGCTGCCTCGTAAGCCCAAGCGATACAGTCCGCAATCCAGATGGACAGAGTACGCTTGGAGACAGGGAGCCCCAACTTGTTGGGGTCATAAGACACGAAGAGCTGAACAGCCTTTCGGTGCTCCCGCGTACGGTCAAGGTAGAAGGTCAACGCCCTTCTACAGTCCAGGGTATGCAGGACCATTTCAGCTCGGCTGGAGTGTGGCCTGGGAAAGTAGGTCGGAAGTACCACCTCCTGGTTGATGTGAAAAGGGGAAACCACTTTGGGGAGAAATTTAGGGTGAGTCCGTAGGACTACCCGGTTCTTGTAGAACCTAGTGTAAGGAGGATCAGAAACCAGGGCCTGCAGCTCACTAACGCGTCTAGCAGAAGTGAGGACTACCAAGAACAAGGTTTTCCAGGAAAGAAAACGTAGCGGACAGGTAGCCATAGGCTCAAAAGGCGGACAGGTAATCCGCTGCAACACCACATTAAGATCCCAGTCCGGGGCTGGCGGGCGCAAAGGTGGCTTAAGGAGAAGGAGGCCTCTGAGAAACCGAGCCACCAGAGGGTGGCTGGAAAAAGGTCTACCATCCACCGGCATATGATGCGCAGAAAGAGCACTGAGGTGGACCTTTACCGAGTTGGACTTTAGTCCAAGGTTGGAGAGAGAGAGCAAGTACTGCAAGACCACTGATGCTGAACAGGAGAAAGGATCTTGAGACTGCTGAGTACACCAGATGGAGAACCGACGCCACTTGAGAGCGTAGGTCTTGCGGGTGGAGGGCCTCCTGGAGGCCAAGACGACCTCTTCCACATCTGGAGGTAGCTGCAGAGGAGCAAGGACTACCCTTTCAGCAGCCAGGCCATCAGATGAAGGGACCGGAGATTGGGGTGTAGGAGAGTCCCCTGATCCTGCGACAGGAGGTCGGGCTGAAATCCCAGTGGAAGAGGAGTGTCTACCGCTAGCTGCATCAGAAGCGGGAACCAAGGTTGTCTCGGCCACCAGGGAGCCACTAGGATCATCGATGCTTTGTCTCTGAGAACCTTGAAGAGCGTCCGAGACACCAGTGGCATGGGAGGAAAGGCATACAAGAGGCCGGTGGACCATGGAATTAGAAAAGCATCCGCCGCTACCCGGAGAGGATGCGGCTGTCGAGAGCAGAATCTGGGCAGCTGCCGGTTCAGAGGACTGGCAAACAGATCCATGGTGGGGAGGCCCCACTTGAGAAAGATCTGCTGAACCACCAGCGGATCCAACCTCCACTCGTGTGGCTGGAGGATCCTGCTGAGCTTGTCGGCCAGGTAATTTTCTTGACCTGGGAGATAGACAGCCTTGAAGATGATGCCGTGGTGGACTGCCCAAGAGCATAGTTTTTGGGCCTCCTGACAGAGAAGGAAGGAGCCTGTTCCGCCTTGTTTGTTCACATAGAACATTGCAACCTGATTGTCCGTCTGTATCATCACCGACTGGTGAGAAACCAGGTGAGAGAATGCTTTGAGCGCTAGGCGGATGGCTCTGAGCTCTAGGAAGTTTATCTGTTGAGCAGACTCCCAAGGAGTCCAGAGGCCTTGAGTACAGGTCTCTTGGCAATGTGCACCCCAACCTAGGAGAGAAGCATCGGTCGTCAGGACGTGAGAATGCGTAGGGGGCTGAAAAGTCACTCCTAGGACTAGGTTGGGCAGATGAAGCCACCATTGTAGAGAAGAGACCAGCTGGTCGGAGATCTGCACGGAGTCCACTAGGCTCCCCGTGGCCTGATGCCATTGATTGCGAAGGCACCACTGAGCAGGACGCATGTTCAGTCAGGCATTGGGTGTCACATGGACCGTGGAAGCCATATGGCCGAGCAGTCGCAGAAAATGTCTGGCTGGGACCAGCGCATTGCTGTGAAAGTGGCCGGCGAGGTCCATGAGCCGCCTGGCCCTGTCCAGAGGGAGGAAGGCCCGCGCCTGAAGTGTGTCCAACCGGGCGCCGATGAACTCGAGATTTTGAGAGGGGAGCAAAGTGGACTTTGCGAAGTTTATGACAAAACCCAAGTGTTGGAGCAGGGCCACAGTGCGCTGAGTGGCATGAGTGGCCTCTTGGGAAGACTGGGCTCTGATGAGCCAGTCGTCCAGGTATGGGAACACAAACAGACCTTGAAGTCTCAGATAAGCCGCCACCACAGCGAGGCACTTGGTGAACACCCTGGGTGCGGAGGATAGGCCAAAGGGTAGTACCCTGTACTGGTAATGATTTCCTCCTACAACAAATCTGAGATATTGTCTGTGGTCCGGATGAATGAGGATATGAGTATATGCATCTTTCAGATCCAAGGAGCATAGCCAGTCTCCCTGCTGGAGGTAGGGCAGCAGAATTCCAAGGGTAAGCATCTTGAACTTTTCCTTTGCAAGGAACTTGTTGAGGTTTCGCAAGTCCAGGATGGGCCTGAGGCCTCCTGTTCTTTTTGGAATCAGGAAGTACCTGGAGTAAAACCCCTGGCCCTTCAGGTGGTGGGGCACTGGTTCCACGGCTTGTTCCTGAACAAGACTTGCTAACTCCTGAAGTAGTAAGTCCCTGTGCAAAGGGAGTCTGGGAGGCTCCCCCGGAAAGTAGGAGGGAGGTACCTGGTGAAAGTGAAGAAGATAGCCCTTTTGAACTATGTGAAGTACCCAGGTATCTGTGGTGATGGTGGACCACCTTTGGGCAAAGTGGACCAGCCGGCCTCCTGTGCTGAGAGAAACCAGCTGAGGGGGAGAGGCTATGCTGAGGAAGTCAAAAAAACCCACCCTGCTGAGCAGGGGCCGGTGGTGCAGGCTTGGGGGCTTGCTGCCTACGGGACCCATTACCCCGTCCCTTGGCCTGCTTTCCCTGTGGGGGAGCTGCTGAGGCCTGATACTGAGGGTAGTATTTATAGGCAGCACCTTTCCTCGGGTAAAAGGGCTTTTTCCCCGGGGCCTTCTTCTTTTGAGAAGGGGCAGAGGTCTTCTTCGAGAGACGAGTCCTGGTGAGAGTCTCCGTCTCGATTTGTGCAGCCTTCTCATCCATGGGCTTGCCAAAGAGGTTATCACCTCGGCAGGGGACATCGACCAACTTGTCCTGTACCCAGGGCTCGAGGTCGGACGTCTGAAGCCAAGCCTGGCGGCGTCCACCGATGCCGGCCGCAGCTACTCGAGCCGACGCCTCAAAACCATCGTAGGCTGCTCGAGAGATAAACTTGGAGCACTCCCGAATACCAGTAGACAAGGATTGGAACCCCTGCAAAGGTTCGTCGGAGAGACCAGCAGAGAACCCGGCTATTTCCTTAGCCAGGTCTCGGAGATACATGCCCATGTAGAGCTGGTAGGTCTGGACTCGACAAGCAAGCATAGAGCCCTGGAAGCACTTCCTACCGAGGGCATCCAGGCTTCGGGCTTCCCTACCAGGGGGCACCGAGGAGTGCATTTTTTGACTCTTTAGTCTATGCATGGCCGATTCCACCACCATGGAATGGTGCGGTAGTTGTGCCCTCTGGAAGCCGGGGCTCTTGCGGACTCGATAAATGGAATCGACCCGCTTGCTTAACACCGGCGACGACGCCGGGCTCTCCCACATGCGGAAGAGAAGTCGTTCCAGCATCGGAGGAACCGGTACAATAAAGGCCTCCTTCGGGGGAGAGTCATATTGGAGGGCATCGAGTTCTTCGACTCGAGGCTCCTCCTCGGGATCCGCAGGGAAGGCCAAGGCCTTGGGCATATCCCTCACGAAGTCCGAGAACCGGGTATCCTCCGGGGGGGACCGTCTCCGAGGTTCGGACTCGGGGGAGTCCGAAGGGACACACCGAGTCCGAAAGGAACCAGGTGACTCTTCGTCCTCAGATTCCCAGGCCGACTCCTCGGAGGAGGAGTCAATCGGCTCCGGTCGGGCGGGCACCGATGCTATCTGCTCTGACGCCGAGGGAGTCGGCGTCGACGACCTCGGTCCCGAATGGGAGGCCGAAGGAAACCTCGACCGAGGATCGACTCGAGCCCTCATGGACTCGAGGATCGGCTCGGTCTCCGGGGTCGATTTGGAGGTCGACGTCCCGGCGGTCAGGGCAGAAGCACCGGCGAGGCCAGCGATCAATACCCGCTGCTCGTCCAAGAAGGTAGTCAGACTGCTCTCCAAGGCCGTCAACCTGAGTCCGAGCTCAGGAGACCCAGCAGCCCCCGACTCGGGCCCAGACGGCATCGGGCCCGACGTCGGGTCCTTCGGAGGAGAGTCAACGAGGACAACAGTACTCACGTGAGCGGGCAAGTCCACCTCGAGTCGAGGATGTTTTGACGGCCTCTCCGTCTCAGAGGACCCGGGACGGGAATCGGGGCTATGCGACCTGGCCCTCGAGGAACCAGGAGCATCCACCGATCCCGCCCTCGCGGGTTTCTTCTTCCGATGATGTTCCCGGGTAGGAGACCCACTTTCAGAGGAACTTCGACGATGCTCAGGACCAGAGTCCCGAGACGTCGAAGCCTCCGACAAGGTCCGAGCCCGGCCGGAGTCAGAGAAGATACGCTCCCGCTGGTGCTGCCGACTCCTCAAAGCTTTTGAGGACATTTTGCCGCAAGGCACACAGATCAGAGAGTCATGATCTGGGCCGAGGCAGCGGAGGCAGAAGTCATGAGTGTCTGTAAGAGACATGAGTTTCTTACAGAGATCACACTTTTTAAAGCCGCTGGCAGCCATCGGGGGAAAAAGGGCCCCTGCGAGGTCGAATGACTGGGCTGCCAGGGAAAAAGGAAAAAGGCGCAAAATCTGTCACGAAGGACAAAAAACCGAAAAATAAGGAACGGACTCGCAACCGACGTCGCGAGTCCGGGCGGGAAAAGAACCGGCGTCGAACCGAAGAAAAAAGAGGAAAATAGAGAAAAAAATCAACTTTTCTGCGGGGATTCACAGGCAACGTCTGTAGGGCTCCGCGGAAAAAAGAAGACTGAGCAAGATGGCACCCTTGGGCGGGAAGAGGACCGCGCATGCGCGCTGCAATTCCCAAAGGCTTTCTTTGAAAGCTGGGGAAAATTGCTCCGCGAGGGCTCCGTCGGCACCGACGTCACCCATACGTGAGGACTGACTTCCTGCTTGGTCCTGGAGAAACAATTTACAACTGCAGAAGTTAGTAAGCGCAGGCACTGCCCACCCTCAAGCTCTGAGCAAGGAGAGGGCACACCAAAGTTAAGCAAGGATCAACAGCAGCTCTGCTGACCCTAATTATATAAGCTCAAGGATCTGGTGACTATACAGCCTAAAAAGATGGACAGAATTGGGGGAACCCTAATATCAGAAACTTCACTTAATCTTATATTGCAGAACTGAAAAGAACTAAACCGAGAGGTTAGCAACATGAACAGACTCTCACCAGTAGTGAAGAGTCCATACCAGACCTGGGAATCGTACAATAGAAATACTGCTCAAGCTAGTGGGAAACACCAAAAAGAAGCCAAAGACAGGATAGAAAATGCCAAACTAGAAGATTAGGCAAAGTAACACTAAAAATCAGTCCATTCAGAGTGATCATAGTTTCCCCATTGTGCATCCTGTCAATTTTCTTTCTTTGCACGCTAACGAAACTTAGAAAAATGAAGCAGCCTTATAAGAACATAACATAAGATATGCCATACTGGGTCAGACCAAGGTCCATCAAGCCCAGTATCCTGTCTCCCTCCAACAGTGGCCAATCTAGGTCACACGTACCTAGCAGTTTCCCCAAAAGACACAGGTTCCACAATGCTTGTACTGGGTCAAGCATTGATATCCTGGGTCCTTCTTAATAATGGTTTATGGACCTTTCCTCCAGGAACTTGTCCAAACCTTTTTTAAACCCAGCTACACTAACAGCCTTTACTACATCCTCCGGTAACAAATTCCAGAGTTTGATTACACATCGAGTGAAAAAATATTTTCTTTTATTAGTCTTAAATAGTTTACCCTGTAGCTTCACTGCATGTCCCCTAGTCTTTCTATATTCTGATAACGTAAACAATCGATCTACGTTTACCCGTTCCACTCCGTTCATTAATTTATAGACTTCTATCATATCTCCCCTCAGCCGTCTCTTTTCCAGGTTAAAGAGCCCTAACCTTTTTAGCCTTTCTTCATAGGAGTATCCTTCCATCCCCTTTACCATTTTGGTGGCTCTTCTCGGAACCTTTTCTAATAACGCTATATCCTTTTTAAGATACGGCGACCAAAATTGCACACAATATTCAAGGTGCGGTCTCACCATGGAACGATATAGAGGCATTATAATATATTTTGTTTTATTTTCCATTCCTTTCCTTATGATACCTAGCATTCTATTTGCTCTCTTGGCCGCCGCTGCACACTGAGCTGAGGGTATCCACAATGACGCCTAAATCTTTTTCCTGGGTGGTGGTTCCTATTGTGGAACCCTGCATCGTGTAACCATAGTTTGGGTTGTTCTTCCCTAGGTGCAGGGCTGGCCCGTTCATCGAGCAAGAATGTTTTTTGCACAGGGCCCCACGTTTCAGGGGGCCCCACGCAAAAAACATTCTACATAAGCCCAAATAGATTTTTAAAAAAAGCAAACTGGCTGCTGCTGCCGCCGCCGCCGCCGTGGCAGCGGCAGAATCAAACGTCCCGCCGCGGGGCCCCCCCTGCCTGGCAAAGCCTTCTTGCAGCATCAGCTCTGGAGTCCCAAAGCGCAGGCTTTCAGAGCCGCGAAGGACATCCCATCAGCCCCGGCAGGATTAACACAGCCACGCGAGAAAGAGAAACTCTCCCGGCTCTGAAAGCCCACACTTTGGAACTCCGTCTGGAGTTGATGCTGCAAGGAGGCTTTGCCGGGCAGGGGGGGTCCCACGGCGGGATGCTTGATTCTGCTGCTGCCACGGCGGCAGCTGTAGCAGCAGCCAGTTTGCTTTTTTATCTATATGGGCTGATAGGGAGAGGGGGGTTAGGACTGGTAATGGGCTATGGGGGGACAAAGACTGGAAGTGAGCTGATGGGGGTAGGACTGGTAATGGGCTGATGGGGGGCAAAGACTAGTAATGGGCTGATGGGGGGGGTTAGGACTGAAAATGGACTGATGGGGGGCTAAGACTGGAAATGGGCTGATGGGGGGCTAGGACTGGAAATGGGCTGATGGGGGGCTAGGACTGGAGGGCTGATGGGGGGCTAGGACTGGAAATGGGCTATGGGGAGGCTAAGACTAAAAATGGGCTGATGGGGGGTTTAGGACTGGTAATGGGCTATGTGGGGGCTTAGGACTGGTAATGGGCTATGGGGGGGCTTAGGACTGGTAATAGGCTGGGGGGTTGCTAGGAATGGAAATGGGCTGAGTGGAAGGAGGGCTTGAACTGCAAATAGCAATGTAAATAAATAGCTGATGGGGAGGGGGGCTTGAAATAGAAATGGGCTGTGAGGGGAGGGAGCTAGGACTGGAAAACGGCTGAGATGGGGGGGGTAGGACAGGAAATGGGCTGATGTAGGGGCTAGGATAGGACTGGAAATGGGCTTTTGGGGGTGCTAAGATTGGAAATAGGCTGTGGTGGGGGTTTGGATTGAAAAGGACTCATGGAGGGGCTAGAACTGGAAGTAGGCTCATGGGGGGCTTGGATTTGACATGGGCTGAGTGGAAGGGAGCTAGGATTTGACATGGGCTGATGGTGGGGCTAGGAAAGTACTAGAAATGGGCTGATGGGGGCTGGGATTGGAAATGGAGGGACTCGGATAGGACTGGAAATGGATGGGGGAGCTAGGACTGGAAATGGGCTGATGTGGGGCTAGGATAGGATTGGAAATGGGCTTATGGGGGGCTAGGACTGGAAATGGGCTGATGCGGGGACTAGAAGGGAGCGGATGCTGGGTGGGGCTGGAACTAGAAGGGAGCTGATGTTGAGGGAAGATTAGAATGGGATGGAGCTGGGAAAGAGAAATGGAGAGGGGAAAAATATTTTGTGTGGGAGGGAAGACAAAGCATAGTTACTCACCTGTAACAGGTGATCTCCGGGAACAGCAGGAATTTAGTCCTCACATATGGGTATCATCGGTACCGACGGAGCCTGCGCGGGAACGCTCCCCAGTGTCCAATTAGAAAGCTTTTGGGAGCATCCCACAGCGCCTGCATGCTGCCTTCCCCAACTGCCCCTCTCCAGTTGAGTTTTAAAGTTGAGACAAAGAGAAAGAGAGGGAAAGGAAAGAGATAGAGAGATACAACTCCTAGGGGAGGTCGGTGGGTTGTGAGGACTAAATTCCTGCTGTTCCCGAAGATCAACTGTTACAGGTGAGTAACTATGCTATCTCCAGGAACAAGCAGGAACATAGTCATCACATATAGGGACTCCCTAGCTTTAGGTGCCAGGGAGAGACCCCAGAAGTTGTGTGTCCCTGAATAGGGCTCCACTTCCCCCCATGGATCTCTGGCATCCTACCAGGGATGGCGGGTAGGAGTTGATTAAGTATGGAACAGGTGTTGGAGAACAGCCTGACCAAACAAGGCATCCCGGCGGGAGTCCTTGTCCAAGCAGTAATGGGCTGTAAAGGTATGAACCGAGGTCCAAGTGGCTGCTCGACAGATGTCGTCGATAGACACAGAGTGCAAATGAGCCATTGAGGCTGCCATGGCTCTCACATTGTGAGTTGTGACATGGCCCTCCAGAGAAAGGTTCTTACTCTGATAGGCGAAGGAAATACACTGAGCAATCCAGTTAGACAGTGTTCTCTTGGAGACTGGAAGTCCCAAATGAGAAGGATCAAAAGCAACAAAGAGTTAAGAGGATTTTCTATGTTGCTGTGTTCTTTGTAAGTAAAAGGCTAAAGCTCTTTTACAGTCCAAAGTATGAAGATTCCTCTCTGCATTTGATGCATGAGGCCTTGGAAAAAACATAGGTAGGTAGACCTCTTGGTTTAGATGAAAAGGCGAGACCACCTTTGGCATAAAGTGTGGATGAGTCCTAAGGACTACCTTGTCATGATGGAACCTTGTATAAGGTGGATCAGCTACTAGCGCTTGCAACTCACTAATGCAGCGTGCTGATGTGATTGCAATGAGAAAGATAACCTTACAAGAAAGGAATTTCAAGGAGGTAGTAGCTAAAGGTTCAAAGGGTGGCTTCATGAGCTGCCCAAGAACCAGGTTTAAGTCCCATGCTACCGGTGGTGGCCTAATGGGAGGCTTAGTTAGAAGAAGGCCTCTCATAAATCTTGCTATAAGAGGATGAGAGGAAATAGGTTGTCCATTTAGAGGCTTAAAGGAAGCTGCAATAGCACTCAAATGGACTCTTACTGAGTTAGTCTTAAGTCCTGCATTGGATAAATGAAGGAGATACTCCAGCAATGATTCCAGAGGTATCGCAAGGGGGTTAAGACCCTTCTGCGAACACCATATGGTAAATCTTTTCCACTTAAAAGCATAAGAGCGTCTTGTGGAAGGTTTCCTGGAAGCAAAAAGAATAGCTTTTACTTGCTGAGGAAGATTAAGATCCTGGAGATCTAGGCCTTCAGCAACCAAGCCCTGAGATGCAGAGACTGGGGACTGGGATTTATTTTATTTATTTATTTACATTCTCTTATATACCGCGCTATTCTGCATCAGTGCGGTTTACATTGAACAAACTGAAATTACATTGAACAGGGCATTATAACTTGGAGATAACTATTTTACAGGGAACATGGGCTATGGAGGGTTAAGTGGCTTGCCCAAGACCACAAGGAGCACCTGTGGGACTAGAAACCCCAGTCCTTCCGGCCCAAGGTTGCAGTCCTCTAGTGGGATTTGGGATGCCATAACATTTGGGGGATTTGGGATGCCATAACATTCTGTCCTCCTGAGATAGGAGATCTGGAGCAGACCCTAACTCCAGGGAGGGAGCTTGAGAGAGCTGTAGAAGCAGAGGGTACCACACTTGCCGTGGCCAATGTGGAGCTATGAGAATCATATGGCCTCTGTCTCTCTGAAGCTTGAATAGGGTTTTGGGAATTAGGAGAATGGGTGGAAAGGCATACAGAAAGTCTTGACCCCAATGAAGGAGGAAAGCATCCCTGGCCTGAGCCTACTGAGCCGGAATTCTGGAACAGAACCGGGGAAGTTTGGCATTCCACGGACTTACAGAGAGGTCTATGTCCGCGGTTCCACAAATTTGAAAAATCTTGGTTACCTGGTCTGCATGCAGAGACCATTCGTGTGGAAGCAGAACTCGACTGAGTCTGTCTGCCCAAGAGTTTTGGATACCTGGAAGATACACTTCCAGGAGATGAATCTGATGCTCTCTGGCGAGGGCCCATAGTCGCAAAGCTTCGTTGAAAAGCGACAGAGCCTGTTCCCCTCTGCTTGTTCACATAGAACATGGCTACTTGATTGTCCGTATGAATGAGGACTGTCTTGCAGCTGAGCAGGGTGTGGAACACTTGCAGAGCAAGAAAGATTGCTCTGAGCTCCAAGAGATTGTTATGTAGATGACTCTCCCTGTGGAGACCAGGTGCCTTGGGTGGAGAGGTGTTGCAGATGAGCTCCCCAACCCATTGGAGAAGCATCTGTTGTGAGAGTTGCTTGGGGTAGGGGTTCTTGAAAATGGGACCCCAGCAACAGGTTTGGAGTGGACTTCCACCACTGGAGGGACAAAATAAGGCGACTTGTGTTTGCTATTTTGTCTGACAGGCATCCTGATGCCTGGGTCCACTGGGTGGATAAAGTCCACTGAGCTGCCCTCATATGGAGGCGAGCATAGGGAACCACATGCACCGTAGATGCCATGTGGCCTAGTAGTTGTAACATTTCTCGAGCAGTTAGATGTGGCTTTAGCACTGTTTGAGAAGCTAACTGCACCATGCGAAGGCAACGGGCCTGGGGGAGATAGGCCCTTGCCTTTCTGGTATCCAGCAAAGCTCCTATGAACTCTAAAGACTGCATGGGAGTTAGACTGGATTTTGGGATGTTTATTACCAGCCCTAAATACTGAAGGATACGCATTGTGCAGGATAGAGAAGTCCTGGCTTCTGACTCAGTTGGGGCTCGAATGAGCCAGTCGTCTAAGTAGGGGAAAACGAATATCCCTAGAGTGCGGAGAAATGCTGCTACTACAGTCATGCATTTCGTGAACACTCTTGGTGCTGAGGCCAGGACAAAAGGAAGCACCCTGTATTGGTAGTGCTTTCCTTGAAAAAGGAACCGAAGGAACCTTCTGTGGGTTGGATGGATGAGGATATGGGTGTACGCATCCTTGAGATCTAGAGAACAAAGCCAATCCTGACTCCGAAGGTATGGCAGCAGAGATCCGAGAGAAATCATCTTGAATTTCTCCTCGACAAGGAATTTGTTCAATTCTCTGAGGTCTAAGATAGGTCTGTAACCCCCTGTTTTCTTTGGGATAAGGAAATAAGGGGAATAGAACCCTGTACCCTGCTGATGAATGGGTACTTCTTCTATTGCCCCTTGGGCAAGAAGGATAGCGACCTCCTGACCTAGCAGGTTGATGAGAGAGGTCGGAGAATTGAACTGCTTTACTATTGTGTGAGGAGGCATGCTTGAAAAATGAAGCTTGTACCCCTCCTCTATGATGGAGACTGTCCAATGCTCTGCTGTTATCTGCCCCCATCTGGGGGCAAAATGACATAACCTTCCTGGAATGGTGGAAGGCTCTGGTCTCCCGAGAGCCAGGAAGGCTAAGTTCTCTAGTTGAGAGTCAAAGGCCCTGTGGAGGCTGAGCCTGCTGGGCCGGCTGAGGCCTAGCAGTCTTTGCTTTCTTCTGTTTGGGTGGTTGCTGACCTTTCCTAGCAAGCTGACCTGCAGAACGTCCCTGCTGAACATAAGCAGGATAAAATCTTTTCTTCTTAGAAAAGAATGATGATTTCTTGAACAATTTCTTTCTAGCAGTATCAGCAGTGGACTTGGATAATCTATCCAAGGTGGAATTTTCAGCATCCATCTCATTGGCTTTTTCCTGCCAATCTCTACCAAACAGGTTCTCACCAGTACAAGGGATGTTTCCCAATTTGTCTTGTACCCAGAGCTCCAGATCAGATGCCTGGAGCTAAGCAATTCTACGTGCACCTATGGCAATAGCAGAGGTCCTGCTTATGCACTCAAAACAGTCAAAGGCTGCACGGTTGGCAAATTTAGAAACATCTTGGGCATGTTTGACCAAAGTGAGAAAATCCTGTCTCCTATCCTCAGGAAGAATAGGACTTAAAGCTTCTAAATCATCTGTGACCTCCTTCAGGAACATTCCCATGTAGAGACTATAGGAAGTGATCCTGGCAGAAAGCATGGAAGCATGGAAGACCCAACGTCCAAAAGCATCCAGGGTTCTGCACTCACGTCCTGGAGGATTAGAGGCATGCCTCTTTGCACTCTTGATCCTTCTCATAGCTGATTCCACTACAATAGAGTGGTGAGGAAGCTGAGTCTTTTGGAAACCAGGACAAGGAGGGACTCGATACATAGTATCGAGTCTGCGATTCTCCCACATCCTTAACATGAGATCATATAAAATCTCATGAATGGGCAAGGTAGCTGCCTCCTTAGGAGTTTTGGGATATTGTAGAATTTCCAACTCCTTGGCCCTTGGCTCTGTTTCAGGGGCCACAGTAATGGATAGACCTCGAGCCACCTCCCTGATAAAATCCTGGAAGGAAATATCCTCTGAAGGAGACATCCTGCGCTTGGGGGAGGAGGGCTCCTCTGGGAGAAGCATTCCTGCATCGACAGAACTGTCAGAATCCTCAGATTCCTCTGAGGACTCGAAGTACCGTTTGTCCGGATGCTCTTGAAGAGCCCGATACCCGCACCGACCGAAGTCGGTACCGGGGTATCGGTACCAGAGGGCATCAGATGACTGGGTACCAGCAAAGCAGACACCGATGCCGATGCTATCGGTACTGGTACTGATACCGATGCCGATGCCGGGGCCGGGGCCGGGGCCGATGTTGGTACCAGCTGAATTGTCTGTCGCGGTTCCGAGGGCATCGATTCCGCAAGGAGAGCTGCCAGACTGTGTTCAATAGCCAGGACTCTCTGGTCTAACGACGCTGCCAATGCCTGGATGTCGGTACTGGAGGAGACCGCCGGTACCTCAGAGCATGTCACCAGTAGTTCTGCCGAAGTTGAGGCCTCGAGAACATCCTGGAGCCCCGATAATGCTTTGGAAGCCGAAGCCTCCCGCTGGGGCAATTTTGCCAGTGCAGAATCCTCAAGGGCAACGCCAGAGGCATCTCGATGCTTAGCAGGAGATCTACCCTTTGAGGACCGGCTGGACTTATGTTTAGTTACCTGAGATCCACGGGAGGAAGAAGCAGCCCTGGAAGACGTCGATGCCACTGAAGCTGCATCAGAGGGAAACAGGGTACTGAGCTTAGCAGCTCGGTTCTGCCGACCTCATGGCGCAGGACATACAATCCGTGATGGCGTGGTCAGGACCTAAACATTTTAGACACCATTCATGGGTGTCGGTGACAGAGATGGTACCGCCACACTTGGTGCACTTTTTGAAACCTGAGGCAGGTTTCTCCATTGTAAGGAAATGTTTTTGGGCCTAAGGCCCAAAAAGGCGCATGCACCTGAAGAAAAGAAAAGTAGAAAATATATATATATTTATTTTTTTAAAAGACAGAAATAAGAAGGAAAAAACCGGCGGTACCGGTAAAGGGTCGAGGAAGGCAGACGCGACCACAAAAAAGAAAGAAATAAAAAAAGAATTCTTCTGCGGTGACAGGAACACGACCTGCTGGCTCCACGGAAAAAAAAGAACTGGAGAGAGGCAGTTGGGAAAGGCGGGAAGGCAGCACGCAGGCGCTGTGGGATGCTCCCAAAAGCTTTCTAATTGGACGCTGGGGAGCGTTCCCGCGCAGGCTCCGTCGGTACCAACGATACCCATATGTGATGACTACATTCCTGCTTATTCCTGGAGATATCTACAATTGGCCGGATATTGGGAGAGTAAGTGGGGATTGAGGATGGAGATGTAAAATTTGAGTGGATGAAATAGGAATGAGGAAAGAGCAAAAGGAGAAAGATTAGTATGTTAAAGCAGATGTAGAGAGAGAATGGAAAAAAAATAGAAGAGAAGAAAGGACAAATGAACAGCAGACGATGGAGAGTTAGGCACTAGACACGAAGAAACCAGAAGAAAGTGGCTGGAGCAATTGCAACTGAAAAATAATGCACAAAAGGTAGAAAAATCTCTCTTTATTTTGAAGTTATTAACTGGAATATGTCAGCTCTGGGAAATGTGCATCATTAACGTCTGCGCTTTGTTTAGTACAAGAGGAAATTAATTTATAGTTTTATTTCTGCAGTGTTGCTGTACATTCCAAGTTTGGCTTTTGGGGGTCCCAGTTTTATTGCCTTCCTATTTCTAAATTGTGATTCCTTGTTTGGTGATGGTCTATGTTCTGCATGTGTAATTGAGCTGAGGTATTCTGTTTATGTAATTCCTATTTGACATTGCCACTTGTTCTCTTTCCCCAGTAGGTCATGTATTGTTATTCTCTGAAATGTATTGGTTTAATATTTGCAGTGTTTCCTTAGGATACGGCGGGTTTGCTATGGGTTCTAAATGGGCAGTGTTTGTAGTAGTTCCTAATGTGCCTGGCTTATAGTAATGTAGAAATCTTTTAGTCTTTCTTTATCCGTACACTCATTAAGAGGCATGTTTACTAAACGTTAGTGTATGGTAACATTATGCAAATTTATGCAAATGAGGCCCCACATGCAAATGAGGCCCCACATCGAGTCTCCGCACATGGCCCCGCACCCCCCCTTGGGCCGCCCTTGCCTAGGTGCATAACTTTGCACTTGTCCACATTAAATTTCATCTGCCATTTTGATGCCCAGTCTTCCAATTTATCAAGATCCTCTTGCAATTTTCCACAACCCTCTTGGGTTTTAACAACTTTAAATAGTTTTGTGTCATCTGCAAATTTGATAACCTCACTCGTTATTCCCCTTTCCAGGTCATTTATGAATATGTCAAAAAGCAGCGGACCCAGCACAGATCCCTGGGGTACACCACTATTCACCTTTCTCCATTGGGAAAATTGACCATTTAGCCCTACCCTCTGCTTTCTATCTTTTAACCAGTTCCTGATCCACAATAGTACACTGCCTCCTATCCCATGACTCTTAAGGTCCCTCAGAGACTTTTGGCAAAACTAGTCAAAGGCTTTCTGAAAGTCCAGATACACTATACCAACCGACTCACCTTTGTCTACCTGTTTATTCACACCTTCAAAAAAACATAACAGATTAGTAAGACAAGATCTTCCTTGTCTAAAGCCACGTTGGCTGTCACTCATTAGGCCATGACTATCTACATGCTGAGTAATTTTGTTCTTTATGATGGTTTCTACCATTTTTCCCGGTACTAACGTCAGGCTCACCGGTCTGTAGTTTCCCAGATCACCCCTGGAACCCTTTTTAAAAATTGGCGTTATACTGGCGATCCTCCAATCTTCAGGTATTACAGATGATTTAAATGAAAATTCATAGATTACTGATAGCAGGTCTGCAATCTCATATTTCAGTTCTTTCAACACCCTTGGATGTATACCATCCGACCCAGGTGATTTGCTACTCTTCAGTTTATCTAATAGTTGTAATACATCTTCCCGATGTATCAATATTTCCTTCAATTCTTCCGCACCTTTAAATACCACTTCAGTCATGGGTAACATCCCTACATCTTCCTCAGTAAAGACCGAAGCAAAGAATTCATTCAGTCTCTCCGCTATCGCCTTGTCGACTCTTAGTGCCCCTTTAACCCCTCCATCATCTAATGGACCAACTCGCAAGTACATTCGTAGCAAAAAACCTGTGCAAAAAAGTATATTTCGCGTTTTTGCTTCCGCAGCAAGCTTCTTCTCAAATTCTCCCTTTGCCTGCCTTATCAATGCCTTGCATTTGACTTCCCAGTGCTTGTGTTTCCAGGTTTCGTCGTTTGGCTCTTTTTTCCATTTCCTGAAAGATGCTTTTTTGGCAACAGCCTCTCTGACCTCACCTTTAAACCATGCTAGCAGTTTTTTGGACTTCCTTCCACTATTCTTAAAGCGTGGAATACAGCTGGTCTGGGCTTCCAAGATAGTATTTATCAACACCACCCAAGCTTGATGTAAGTCTTTAACCTTTGCAACTGCTCCTTTCAGTTTTATTTTCCTCATTTTATCATAGTCTCCCTTTCGAAAGTTAAAAGGTAGTACTGTGGATTTCCTTACTATCCCTCCTCCACTAATTAAATCAAAGGCGATCATGCTATGATCACTATTGCCAAGTGGCCCTGAGGCAGCCGGAAAGGCAGCTGTGAGGGAAAGCCCCCCTCCCCCGCCTGGGCTGCAGCGAAACAGGTGTGCCGGGGTACGCGGTGGTGACGATGGAAGTAATGGTCGAAGCTCAGCCACTGCCCTCGGGCACTTCCGCACAAAAGGCGGAACTCATTACCCTCATCCGTGCTCTAACCCTTGGGACAAACCTTCATGTAAACATATACACAGATTCCCGATATGCCTTTGCCACTCTCCATGCCCATGGTGCTCTATACAAAGAAAGGGGGTTGATCACTGCAGCTGGATCCGAAATTAAGAATGGTCCCCAATTAGTGGCCCTGTTAGAAGCAGTCTGGTATCCCAAAGCTGTAGCAGTCATGCACTGTAAGGGCCATCAAAAGGGGAATGACGGGATAGCCAAGGGCTATAGACGGGCTGATGCAGAAGCCCGGCAGGTCGCAATTGCCTTTGTCCCAGCCCTACTCTGAGAGCTCCAAAGATTTGCAATCCCCCCTGTTCCCAGTCCCGTTAAGCCAATGGGCTAAAAGATACACTACATGGGAAATGGATTTCTTCTGTCAGGAGGAGGGTGGGGTATTACACTCCGATGGCTGGATAAGATTACCTGGAAAGGGAACAGCCCCAGTGATAGTCATCCCAGACAGCCTTGCCCCAGCTTTCCTGTCATCTTTCCATCAGACTACTCACTTTGGCAAGACAGCCATGGAAACTACTCTCCGCCCATATTTCTTTATTTCCTGCTTATCTTCCCTGGCAGCCGCAACTGTTAGGCAATGCACCATGTGTGCTAAGAACAATGCTCGTCAAGGTCCTTGCCAATCCCCAGGAGTGCAGTCCTATGGGGTCACCCCCATGGGAAATATCCAAGTTGATTTTACAGAAATGCCCCGAGCAAATGGATACCGATATCTGTTAGTTCTGGTTTGTACATTCACAGGGTGGGTGGAGGCCTTCCCAGTCCATACAGAAAAAGCCAGAGAAGTGACAAAGGTGCTACTGCATGAAATCATCCCCCGTTTTGGGCTCCCAGTAGTAATGGGATCAGATAACGGACATGCATTTGTGGCCCAGATGGTACAACAGGTAGCCAAAGCCTTGCAGATTGATTGGAAGCTACATACAGCTTACTGTCCGCAGAGTTCAGGGAAGGTGGAACGTATGAACCGTACCATTAAAATGCATTTAGCAAAACTGTCAGGAAACTTCCTTGACGTGGCCCCAATTGCTCACCATAACCCTGCTTCGTATACGCTCAGCCCCACGAAAGGGTATTGGTGTTTCCCCCTTTGAAGCTGTGTATGGCCGCCCTGCACCCCTCATACAAGGCGTCCATGGAGACTTGATTCAGATAGAACTGAGAGCCAACAGTTCCTGTCGGGTTATTTCTGAAACTGTTTTGCAGGAATTGCACCAGTGGATTCAGGAGCGGCTCCCCATCAACCTGACGGAACCACTCCATACACATCAACCTGGTTCGAGAGTGTGGGTCAAGGAGTGGAAGAGGGATCCGCTGACCCCCCAGTGGCGAGGCCCGTATACTGTTCTGCTGGTTACCCCGACGGCTATCAAGGTGGCTGAGATTGCTCCGTGGATTCATCACACCCGTGTCAAGGCCGCAGCGCCAGAACCCGTTCCAGCCTGGACTTCTGTCACGGTTCCAAACCATGATCACAAGGTATTGCTCCACTCTCTAACCACAGCAACGTACTCTTACAACAATCGGGAATGGGTCTCAGACTTATTTCGGGGAAAAGCCTGGGAGGAGCTGTGCCTCTATGGCTATTAAACCCCTGAGTTGCATCAATGACCCAATAAGTTTCCCATATTAATACTACAAAAATTGTTTTCAAACAAATTATCAAGCCATCAAAACGTTGATATCAAACGTGGAAATGCTGATAAGAATTCAAAACTTAGCAAAACGCTTGTCCATTAACTCTGTGTGAAATAATATGCAATGATGAAAAAATTCTTATCTGTGCAAATGCTGTCCCTTATCTGTGCAAAGTACTCTCCCAACGCAAATCAGCAGCGCCAGTGCGTTTCACCGCTACCGCGGTTTCTTCGGGGGATTTTTAGACAAATTCAAACGCTTGATGTTGACATGTAACTGTTTATCCCAGTGTGCTCTAAATAACGTGAAGATTAAATCAGTACATCTTGCTGTTTCAAAAAATATTTCAGACAACTATACGGTTTTCACGGAAATCGCATCCAGCAGCAAACCATACCTTGAGACTTTCCCCACTGGACTCGTCTTGCAATCACAAAGATGCCAACGCATGCGCGATTGAAAATTCAAGACAGGCTTTTATTTCTGGGCCGCCTCCTAACTCTCTTCAAGGTGGCGCTAGAAATACGATTACTGCTTAAAGGGCTCATGCACTTACGAACCCCGTTGCTTTCATTAGTATAAAATCAAAGCTTCATATACAGTAAAACGTAACAATATTTATATTGGGTAAAGAAAAAATACTATAAATTAGCTGGTCAACGATGATAGCCTGCTCATACACTGCCTAAGTACAGACAGACCAGTCCATTTGAGCATTCAATCCATCTGGGTGTACAGTTTGTAAACTATATATCCAACGTTGTTCACACAAAAGAAGGCTTTGATCTCTGGTTCGACCCTGAAAACCTGTCAATACTTGATCGATACAAAACACTCAGTTGGTCAAACTGGTGCCCAAACTCCAGGCAATGAGACACAATTGGTGCATCCATATTCTTACAACGAAGCCTGCTGCGATGTTCATTGATTCGAATTCTAAATGAACGTATGGTTTTGCCTATATATAGAAGTTGACAGGGGCATTGAATTGCATACACTACTCCAGTAGACCCACATGTAGTCTGTCTCTTCAAAACATAAGTGGAATCATGATACTGAAACTGCGTTAATTGCAATGAGACATGACAGATATTACACTGTCCACATGTAGTATGGCCATTCTGTCTAGATATTTGATCTGTCTCCAATGGTCGCAGAACAGTTGGACTCAAAAGTTCCTTCAGATTTTTATGACACCGCCACACACATCGGATTGATTTAGCTTCTAACCCTGGAACGCTCAAAAGTACATTGCTGTGACGTTTCAATATTTTCTGGAGCTGGCCGCTAAAAGGTGAAAATTTGGTTATGAAATTCACAGATGCTTCTCCAGAGCTGGCCTGTGGCACCTTTGGTGCTAACAGCAAGTCTCGATTATTAAACCGTGCCCGGGTATAAGCCCGTTTGATAATTTGCCTAGGATATCCCCTGGCTACAAAGTTGTTTTGAAGAATCTTCGACTGCTCCTTAAAAACAATGTCCTCAGAACAGTTACGTCTGTATCTTAGGAACTGCGAGAAAGGAAGGCTGTTCTTCAATTGTATAGGATGCGCGCTGCGATAATGAAGCAGAGCATTTCTATCTACTTCTTTCCTGTAAATTGAAGTAGACCAATAGTTGTTACTTCTCGCCACGGCAACATCTAGATAAGTTATATAATCCCTATGATAGAGATAGGTAAATTGAATATGAGCATCCTGTTGGTTCAACCAGCAAAAAAATGAAACTAGAAGGCTCTCCTGACCCAACCACAGCATAAAAATATCATGTACCGTCCCCAAAAAGGGATATGTTGCTGAAACGGAGAGGATGTTAACCATTTTTGTTCGAATTCACCCATATAAAGGTTGGCTATCGAGGGGGCACAGGTGGCCCCCATAGCCACTCCTGAATCTTGATGGTAAAAGGTATTCTCAAAGATGAAAACGTTTTCAAAAATGACGAGTCCAGTGGGGAAAGTCTCAAGGTATGGTTGTTTGCTGCTGGATGCGATTTCCGTGAAAACCGTATAGTTGTCTGAAAAAACTTTTTGAAACAGCAAGATGTACTGATTTAATCTTCTCGTTATTTAGAGCACACTGGGATAAACAGTTACATGTCAACATCAAGCGTTTGAATTTGTCTAAAAATCCCCCGAAGAAACCGTGGTAGTGGTGAAACGCACTGGCGCTGCTGATTTGCGTTGGGAGAGTACTTTGCACAGATAAGGGACAGCATTTGCACAGATAAGAATTTTTTCATCATTGCATATTATTTCACACAGAGTTAATGGACAAGCGTTTTGCTAAGTTTTGAATTCTTATCAGCATTTCCACATTTGATATCAACGTTTTGATGGCTTGATAATTTGTTTGAAAACAATTTTTGTAGTATTAATATGGGAAACCTATTGGGTCATTGATGCAATGCAGGGGTTTAATAGCCATAGAGGCACAGCTCCTCCCAGGCTTTTCCCCGAAATAAGTCTGAGACCCATTCCCGATTGTTGTAAGAGTACGTTGCTGTGGTTAGAGAGTGGAGCAATACCTTGTGATCATAGTTTATATTGTTCCCACAACCCGTTGATTTTTGGACGGTTCCAAACCAGCCTCTGCGTTTGACACTGAAAAAAAGAGATACTTCTGCCTAGCGACGGCTAACGCATCTGGACTGCTTAAGAGACGAAACCACCCCAAAATGCATAGAAGTGCCATATTTTTACTGCTATCCTTGATGTGGGCCTGTTTCCAGCCGAGCACGGGGACTACTAACACAGCAATATTACTTGCCCAAACTGCCTTAAACATGACAGACTTTTGCATACGTAACTCTACAAATTGGGGTTTTTCTATCAACCTGTCTCATTGCTGTACCCTCCAGTTTATGTGAACTGATGAGTTTTACCATATTTACTAGTCTGGACTGTAAACAACCTGACATGTCATTTTCTACCTTCCTCTATAGTATTGGAGCCACCCAGCCTACCTCAGCTTTTAACAGAGTTCCTTTCTCCCTGCAGGTAGTCTCCACCCTTAATGCTACTGATTGTTTTATTTTTGTAAATACCAAGACAGGAGGGTTTAATGTGTCTAATACTGAATTGTCATGCAACTCTGTTACAAGGGTATCTTATGTATTCTCAGAAGTGTATCTACCCCTTAGGCTGGTTTTTGATATGTGGGAAGATGACTTATACCTATGTTCCCATGAATGCCACCCTCAGCAGGCTAACGACCGCTGCTTTCCTCCACACGCCCAAAGTAACTAAAGTCCGCCCCAGACCTCCCCGCTCTATCCCCATGCCCTCGACCTGTAACTCAAATGTAGAACCCTACAGTGATGAGACGGCCCTTGGGCTGTCGCTATCAATCGTTGCAACACCTGGGTTAGCCCTACACAACTCAATGGAGATAAGCCGACTTGCTTGTTCTCTAGCTAAATCCCTAATCTGACCTCAACCATACTGGCCACCATGAATCATGAAATGTCTGGCTTACGCACGGCGATACTGCAGAATAGGATGACCATTGATTTCCTACTCTTACGCCTTAACCATGGCTGTGAAGAGTTCGAGGGTATGTGTTGTTTTAACCTCACTGACGAAAGCGTGTCCATCGAACGCTCTATCCAAGCCCTACGTAATTTAGCAAAACATATCACAGACCCCTCCATGGGACTGGGAACGGGATGGTTCGGGAAGTTGTTTGGTTGACTGGGGGCCTTAAGACCCTGGTTATAGGAGTCTTCTTTCTTTTCCTGCTATGTGCTCTCATATCATGCTGTATCCCTATCCTCCACCGCTTTATCACCTCCACCCTCGACGCCTTGGTGGAACGCAAGGCGGCTGCCTCTGTCATGACCCTAACCCCATATACCCCTCTGCAGCCTGCCCCTAGTACTACTGCCCTCTACCACTCCTAGCGGTTGAGGTCATACTCAAAAAAAGGGGGGAGTGAGGCAGCCGGAAAGGCAGCTGTGAGGGAAAGCCCCCGATCTCCCCCGCCTGGGCTGCAGCGAAACAGCACTTACACATACCCTTTCGCCCAGAAAACCAGTAGACCAGAGCATACCAGTCTAAACAGGTCACTCGGGAATGCTTTATGAGAGACCACTGTCCCCCCCCTTCAGGGGCTACCGACTGGTGAAGAAGAGATACCTGGGGCGAATGGGAAGGTAGCAAGGGGGTTTGAGAACGTACTGTATATAAGACTGTGTGGGACGTCATTTACTCTCTCAGATCTTTTGTCCAGGGTGCCGGCTCTGTCTGAGTCCTGTGTACACAATAAAAGATTCAGTTTGCATTCTAGTCTGTCTGTGTGTTCCTTCCGAGGGTGTGAGAGGCAGGGTTCCTGCTTCAGCCCCAACACCCTTATCTCTTGCACTAGATCTGGTGTTCCACTAAGGACTAGGTCTAATATGGCTTCCCCTCTGGTCGGTTCATGAACTAGCTGCTCCAAGAAGCAGTCATTTATTTCATCAAGGGACCTTTATCTCCCTAACATGTCCTGCCGTGACACTGACCCAGTCGATACCGGGGTAATTGAAATCACCCATTATTACTGCGCTGTAACTTTTGTTAGCTGCCTTGATTTCTTTGAGCAATTCATCATCCATTTGTTCATTCTGGCCAGGCGGTCGATAGTACCCCCCCCCCCCCCCCCACACTGCCATCGCCTTCCCCTTTTTACATGGAATTTCAATCCATAAAAGTGACTGCTACAGAACACTGCACTTGACGAAAATACCACCGTATGGAGTCCTCAGCCTTTGAATACCTAGAAGGAACTAGAAAAAGAGGAACCATCCTCTAACCACCACAGTTTGTTTCCCATCATTTCTTTTCTGTTTTTACAATTGCTTCAGAACAGCCTGCCACGCAGCAGCACACTATGAACAAAGAATAAAAATGAGCGGGAAAATGGCAGCTATGTCATGCCAGAAGAGCTCCCGCCAGAGAGGACCCCAGCACGCTGTAGCAGCTGTGCTTACCAATATTGTTTTAGTCCTCGTAACTGAATTTATTCTTTTCAAACCACCGCACTGGTAAGGGAAACTGACCATTCAGAAAAAAAGCGCCAAAACGCCCGACCCCGAGAAACAACTAGGGAGCCAAACCGGTGACAGAGCAAACAAGGCCACTACAGACCAAGGCAACTGACTATTTGCTTACATACACCCACACCAAAAAACTCTCTCCCCATCCAAGGAGATGTTTGTCATGGACCTCCTAGCAAACCCATGCTATGGGGGAACCAAACAAACCATCAATCCTGCTGGTGAAGGCACTTACCCCTTGTCAGTGGAGGCTGGAGTCCCGGCCAACTAAATGGCCTGCTGCTCTCACTTTAGTCAATTTTTTAGTTTTTTTCATAAGAGGAACCACATGCCTGTCCCAGTTGTCTCTCCAGCACTGGGGAACAGTATCAACACCCCCTGAATGAAATGCCTCATTCTCATCAGGAGGAAAAGGGAAAGGGAAAGACTGCCTTCACAGATGTCTTCCAACCAAAATAAAAACACCGAACAGGAACGGTGGCGGCAGGGGGTGGAAGGGTGGGGGGCCTGGTCCCACCATGTTATACACCCCAGGGCCTTAAAATCAGCCATCACCAATGCCCCAAATTCATCCTCATTGATCTACTTCAGACTGCATAGGTTAAACAAACCTCCATCTGCTGGAGACTGAGAAATACTGGTGAAATTGAGGCTGCACAGGACCCTTGCCCGCAGGCATGCATAACCCACGCATCTGGATTGGAGGGACGATAAGGAAGCTAAGAACACCACAAATGTTTAACCTCTTTCCGTGGTTCAGAAGTTGCACAAGCCAAGAAGCAATTCTGAGACTTACACCCTCCAGAAAAAAGGGCTGAATCTGATAGTATTTAACAGGTTTTTTTTATACAGCTTTATCCTTAAGTCAAAGCAGTTTACATTAAACTTATAAGTTTTCACAATGAAACAAAAAGATTGGGGGGGGGGGGGAGGATGGCATGCAGGTTATATTAACATGAGAAATTTTATACAGGCTGACGGTAAGTATTGGTTGCTGAGCAGTGTCTCTTAGGCATTGTATTGTCTGGAGGTGTTCAGGGGGCTGAGTCGGGTATTAGTTGGCAAAGATCACTGTATTGTTTGCTAAATGATGCTTCCAAAGTGTTCTATGTATAAGAATATTTTCAGCTTCTTTCTGAAGTCCTAGTATTAACGATACAGTCATTGTACAGGGAACAGAACGCTATTTCAGCACTGTTAAACCCTAAACCTTGCAAGAGCTGACAGACCTTGTGGCATCATACTCGGGGGCTCACTCACCACAGGAATGACTGATCACTTCAAACAGGGCAAAGTAATTTGCAGTGATGAAATCCATTCCAACTTTGGCCGCCACCGCCTGTAGAGAAATCAGAGAGAAACAAGCAGGTAAGAGCCTGGTCCTTGGGGTCTGACAGTGCAACCTCTCAAGGTCAAAGCACATGAAACAATCTGTGTTTCCGTCATGTGATAACTACACACACACACACTGGCTTTATTTCTCACAGGCTGTTCTACTGCCACCATTCCTACCAACCTCCAAAGAGTTGCTCCATGCCAAGTTCTATAAATCACCATAGGGCAGACCTGCACGTACCTGATAAACCTGGTCCGTCGTGCTGTTCTTTTTGACCCTGATAGTAACGGTTCTTTTATCAGGTAATGCTACTCTGAGTTCCACATCAGATACACCGTTGTAATTCTAGAGAAAAGGAAGCAGTAAAGATTCACTAATCAGGAAAGTCCCCAGCACCTATCACTTTAAAAGGTTACAGTACACAGGGACTCTTGTCCTGTAACTAAACACAGGACTGAGGCCCCAAATCTCAAGGCAGAGAAATACTCTGCTCTGCCAACGCATCTCACTTCTGTCCTTCAGCATTCCCTCTTAGTCCAGTACTGAGATGCCCACACACAGCTCTGCCAATGCCCCTCTCCCCAGCCCTACAGCACCCCTTGCTATTCCTATACTGAGACGTCCACTCACAGCTCTGCCAAAGACCCTCACTGCTGCCCTACAGCATTCCTTGTTATTCCAGTACTGAGACACCACAAAAACAGCTCTGCCAGCACCCCTCGTTCATGCCCTGCCACACTAAGCCATGCTTTTAAGTGCATCCTTGAATGAGCTTACATCTCTGCATTCTTGAAGTGGATTGCTGAAAAAATGTCAGTTGAAGACAGTTTTACTAGCATTTGAGCAGTGATTAAGGAGGGTTAAAAGCACTTAACGTGTGACTTCTTACCTCATCTGACTCTGAGAGGAATTCCTGCATGATATCGCTCTCCCCAATAACTCTTATTGAACACACTGGCAAGAGATAAATGGCAAAGATCATCAGAAAATTACTAATGGGAGCTCCGGGCAACTCCAGTCCCTGTCCTTCACCTATACATGGCCAAACAGTCCTCACCTTTTTCTAGGTACTCTTCCAGTCCTCTCCGCCTAGCATCCAGCTGCTGCTCCGAGAGGGAAAAAGGCCACTTTCCTGGCAAACGAGGGAACGTGAAGTTGGCAAATTCTCGCTTCAAATTCTGGTGCAGAATGGCAAACTCCCGGTAGCGCTTGGAGCACAGCTGTCTACCAGCCATATAAACACAGTACACCTGACAGGAGACAAAACATCCACTGACAGATAAGATATGCCACTAAAACGAGTAAACGTTAAATCAAGAATATGATTTATTAGTGATAAAGAAGAATCAAGGATAAAAATGACCAGTATTAGTTAAGAGTAACTGGACAATGACCTGTACAAAGATCCTCTGCTCCCTCTTCTGTATACAGGAGTTTTAAGTTAGCTAATTCTCTAGCAATCAGCAACTTCTTCAAAACTTTCCTTCAACTTGTGGTGTAAAGCAGATTGCACAATGTCAGACAAAGTACAAAAGGGGCTGAAGCTTCTTGTCATCACGCAGAGCAAAGTAGCTGCCGATGACGCGGAAGAGACAGCATGTCCCTGAGGGACTCTGGGGGGTGGGGGGGGGGGCGTCTCTGTTCCTTCACTAAGGGAGGGTCTTTTGTAGGAGCTGCAAGCCCTCGATTAAGGCTCAGTACTCGGGGTTAAGCGATGGAGGTTTTTCTATGGTGCAAAGCAGGTCCCACTACCCTTCAGAAGATGGACCAGCTACCAGTACCAGGTCACTTCTGAATGCCTGTATAGCAACACTAAAGAACATAAGCAGGAAACTCAGTCAGCCTCATAGAAAGCAAGTACTCCAGGCTTATCATGGCATTAGAAATACCAGGTCTGGGATAAGCCTACAATATGCTGAGGGGTGCTCTGCCCTCCCCATCCCCCTTCCAGAATACTAACCACAAACTTCTCTGCATTCTGCTCCACATGTTTGTAGGTAGGTACAGAGATGGGGACAGCTTGCTTTTCCGTGTAATCATAGAACGACTGTCCCGAGGAGTCATCACTAGGATCAAGGTTATCAGCTTCATGCGGTGGAACCGATAACACTGTCAGAATTAATTCCTTCTCCCCAGCTCGGATCAGATCCACCACTTGCTTATGTGTAGCCCCTTCCACGTTGACACCATTCCTGAAAGAACAGGGAGAGAATGCTGATTTCTCTAGCCGAACACCCTGGTTACCGTGAGGAAAGTGACAGTAGAATGAAAGCATTCCAGGAGTCAGGAAGGCCCCATATCAGGATGAGTAGGTTCATTAATTCCAATATCTATCAGAAAGAACATGGAGATAAACAACCGCTCACTGCTTACCTTCTAAGTTCTATTAGACTAAAGCCCTTCTACAGAAATAAGATGTCTCCCGCAGTACTGTAACATTCTGAATAGCATGACCAAGGGAACCAAATGCTGTGATTTCATGGACATCCCCCTCCCCCCCATCATCTCAGGCAGGGTGAGTTATCTTTCCTCTGCTGCAAAAATTACCCCAAGGTTTCATTCTGACAAAAAAAAACACATTAAAGAAACCAAAAATGCAGGATCTCAAGTTCTTACCCTCACCCACATCTCCAGCAACACTCTAAAGGTAGTTATTCACCTGTAGCAGGTGTTCTCCAAGGACAGGAGGAATTAGTCCTCTCGTATGGGTGACGTCCCCAATGGAGCCCTGTGTGAGAACACTCCCCAGCTTCTATGGAAGCTTTAGGGAGGTTCCTTTGCCTGCTGTCGTGGTGCCATCTTGAATCAGTTTGATAGCCAAAGACAACTCCTCAAGGAGGTGGGAGGGTTGTGAGGACTAATTCCTGGTGTCCACAGAGAACACCTGCTACAGGTAAGTAACTACCCTTTCTCTATGGACAAGCAGGAATGAGTCCTCACTTATGAGACTCCCAAGCTACAGGCTACCGAAACTCAAGGAGGGCACTGAGCGCCCAACAGGGTCAAAATTTAACTGCAGCATGGCAACAGGCCTTAATGATCAAGGGAACAATTATGTAGAATGACAGTGAATCTTTCTCCCCCCTCCCCCTTTTTTTTGGTAGCCTGGACAGAACAGAATGGGCCTAGAGGGGATGGAGTTGGATTCTAATCCCCAAACAGATTCTGGAGTACAGACTGGCCAAAGTTGGTGTTACATCAGGAATCCCCATACAGTGAGACGTGAACGTGTGGACTGAAGGTCACGTTGCAGCCCTGCAGATCTCTTCCATGGAAACAGCATAAGTTGGCCACCGACGCAGCCATAGCTCTGAATGTGAGCTGTGACACGACCATCGAGGCTCAGGCCTGTTGGACATTAATGAAAGAGATGAAGTCTACCAGCCAACTTGAAAGAGGGTGTTTGGAAATGGCAGCCCCTAGCTTATTAGGCGTCAAAGAAACAAAAAGCTGGATGGACTCTCTCTGAGTCTTTGTCCGCTCCAAACAGAACGCTAAAGCTAAGGCTTGCTTGCAGTCCAACATGTGCAATGCAGCTTCTCTTTTGTGAGCACAGAGTCTTGGGAAAAATGTTGCAAGAACAACTGACTGATTAAGACAGAAATCTAGGACGAGTATGGAGGACCATTCTATTATGGTGGAATGTGGGGTAAGGTGGATGAACTATTACGGCCTGAAGCTTGCTCACCTTGTGTGCTAAAGTCACCGCCAGCAGAAACAATACCTTCCAGGTCAAGAACTTCAGAGGACAGGAAATAAGCAGCTCAAAATAAGCATTCATGAGCTGCGCAAGAACCTCACTGAGGGCCCAAGACACCACAGGAGCAGTGTTGGGATTCAGCCAGTTTGCGTGAAGTGAATCCTGCTATGTGCTGCATTCGCTGAACTGGGTAGAAAACAGCATCCTGATGCCGCCGCTGAACTTGCAGGAACCCCCCCCACCCACCAGTGGCTTGACAGTATCGGAGAACCATGACATCGGGGGAAGCCCCCGATGCCAAACCACTGGCAAGTGTGGGGATTAGGCCACTGGGCCACCAGTAAGTTGCTGCACTGCAATGGCTGCTAGCAGCCCAAGCGTCTGCTCTGTTCTGTCAGTAGCAGGATCGATCCAAACAGGTTCCTCTTCGGATTGAATGCTGCCACTGCATGAGAGGCTTGTAGGGAGGCTTCAAGAGAAGCAATTCCCGCATAAAGTGAATTAAAGGCTGTACCGAGATAGGGTCCACCTTCATGCAGTTGGAGTGTACCATTGAGGTGTGGAAGGTAAGGCTGACAGAGTTGGACTTAAGTGGAGAGGTGTAGAAGATAGCCAAGCAGGTTTTGTGTGGAACAGACAGACAAAGGGTTTTAGGGCCTGACCCTCACAGACAGTAAACTTCCTCCATTTGCAAGAATAAGACTCTTATAGAGACCCTCCTGGAGGTCAAAGAGACTTTGGTTACACCGTCCAGCAAGTTGAGCTGAGACATTAGCCTCTCAACATCCATGCCATGAGGGCCAAGGACTAGATGTTGGGGGCATCATCATCCCGCCCTCTTGCGATATCAGGTCTGCAGCAGCAGAAGGGGAAACAAAGGCTGTCTGAGCCAGTAGAGGGCAATGAGAATCATCATACCGCCATTTGTTTTGAGGGTCTTTGCAATGAGAGGTATTGGAAGACAAGCATACAGAAGATCCTCCCTCCCTCCCTCCCCCCCCCCCCCCCCGTGCAGGAGGAAAGCATCTGATGGCTAAACTGCTGTGTGATCTTACTCTGGAGCATAACTGATCCACCTGGGCATTCTGCGGGGTGGTGAAGAGATCGAGGGGTGTGACCCATTCGCGGAAGATGCAAGTCACCACTTCTCTGTCCAGCATCCACTCGTGTGGCTGAAGGACTCAATTCAACCTGTCTGCCAGTGTTTTGCTCACCCAGCAGGTATGTGGGTTCTCAATTCCATCCCGTGTGTGATGGTGAACTTCCACAACCTGACCATTTCTCAACAAAGGAGGTACAAACTCATTCCTCCCTGCTTATTGGTCTGAACCAGAACAATTTGGTCAGCCAATCTATCTCGGAAAGCCTTCAGGAAGTTCGTCACTGCTTCAAGTTCCAAGACGTTGATCCAATTAAGACTTTCTTGGATGGACCAATTGCCCTGAGTGTGCAACCCATCAAGATGAGCTCCCCACCCCAGCTTGGATACGTCTTTGTTAGAACCCTTTGGGGTGGAACAATTTGGAAAGGAAGATCTCTGAGCAGATTGTAGTGGACTGCCAACTAGTGCAATGACTGAATGAGAGGGGAGGTGAGACAGACAATTCTTAAGTCGACCCAAGGCCTGATTCCAATGAGTACTCAGAGTCCAATGAGCCTGCCTCATCTGGAGATATGCCAAGAATGTGACGTACTGTGGAAGCCATATGGCTCAGTATGGCCAACAACTTGCAAACTGCTACCTACTGATTCAGTTGTGTCTCCCACACCAGTGCTGTCAGCTTGTGCTGATGGTCGAGCAGAAGAAAGGCTCTCGCCTGTGTTATGTCAAGAAGGGTTCCAATGCATTCAAACTGCTGGGTGGTTTGAAGATGGGACTTTAGGTAATTTATTATCAACCCTAGTAGTTCCAACACCCAAATGGTCAACCATGTTGATGCTGAACCCCTTCCAAAGAGATATTCTTCATAAGCCCGTCATCCACATAGGGGAAGACAAACACTCCCAGCGTCTGGAGGTAAGCAGCTACTACCGCAAGGCATTCTGTGACGATGTAAGGTGCTGAGGCCAGGCCAAATGGCACCACACTGTAATGGAAGTGTTGTTCTCCCAAGACAAATCGGAGATAATTCCTGTGAGCGGGATGTATCGGTAAGTGGGTATACACATCCTTCAGATCCAAGGGCCATAGCCAATCTCCTTTTTGAAGGTAAGGGAGCAGGGTGTCTAGAGAAATCATGCTGAACTTTTCTCTAGGATGGGACTGTATCCCCCTGTTTTCTTGGGAACCAAGAAGTACTTGGAATAAAACCCCCAACTGCTGCTCTGGTGGCACAAACTCAAATCACAAGATCTTACAAGAGTGCAGCGAGTTCTCTCTGAAGCAGTTCCTGATGAAGATGGTCGAGATGATGCACTCTTGGGGGGAGGGGGGGTAATTTAGCAGTAGTTCCAATAAATGAGGTTTGTAACTGCTTTGGATGATCTGTAGGACCCATGGGTCAGAGGTTATGCGGAGCCACCTTCGTGCACAAAGAGTGAGCCTTCCTTCGACTGGAGAGTTCCTACTGCAGTCATCAGAAGAGTGGCTAAGCTCTGAAGAAATCAGTAAAAGCTCCACCCCAGGTTTTGGCTGAGGAGCCAGTTGGGCCTTCTGAGGCTTCTATGCTGTTGTTGGCAGGGAGCCTGTTTAGGCTGGGAGGTCTGGGACCCAGGGAAGTACCTGGCTCCCACCCTGGTACCTCAAAGTAGGAGGCTGGCTCAGATGTGCACCTGGATAGTCTAGTCACTGTGACATGTTGCTTGTCAATATAGCTGGCCTTCTCTCCAACCTGTTCGCTGAAGAGATTCTCTCTCTGGCACGAGACATCCACCAGCTTATTTTGCGTGGATTGTTCTAGGTCCAGGGATTGGAGCCAGACAAGTCTCCGGGTGCCTATACCTATGGCAGCATTTCTTGATGCTGTTTCAAAGATGTCATAGGTGGCTCGCACCATGAACTTAGAGCAGTTCTTGCCATGTGCCATCAGGACACAATACTGCTCCAACTTCTCTGGAGGCAGCCAGGTTGCACATGTTGTTCTTCAAGAATATGCCCATGTAAAGCTGGTAAGAGGCCACATGGGCAAACAGTATGGAACTCTGGAAACATCGTCCCCTAAAGAGTCTAACATCCTAGCCTCTCTTTCTGGAGGTGCTGAGGAGCAAGTCTTGGTACTCTTGATTCTCTTTAGGGCAGATTCAACCATCAAGGAATGGTGCAAAAACTGAAGCTTCTCAAATCCAGGAGTTCCTGAACTCTGTACATAGAGTTGAGTCTTCTATTAACTGGAGGTATAGTGTGGGGGTACTAGAGGAGATCAAACCTAAGCTTTCTTTAGAAGCTCAGATGACAAGACTGACTTTCATACTTTGGACACATCATGCGAAGAGAGAGATCATTAGAGAAAGACATTATGCTTGGCAAGATAGAAGGTCAACGCAAAAGAGGAAGGCCAGTAATGAGATGGATCGATACAATAACAGCAGCTACGGGTACCAGTCTGTCAACAATGAGCCGCCTGACTCAAGACCAAACACAATTTAGGATAGCTATCCAGAGGGTCACCATGAGTCGACTCCGACTCGACGGCACTTAACATAGTGTGGGGGGATAAAAGTAATCCAGATGCCCTTAAGAGCTGAAAGTTTTCACATAACCCCTATCAACTATAACCACATTATAGGAATAAAATACAACCTCTAAAATGCTTGCATGCAAATGCTAGAAGTCTAAAAATAAGAAGGGAGAGCTAGAATATATAGCACTAAATGAATGGTTAGATATGATTGGCATCTCAGAGACCTGGTGAAAGGAGGACAACCAATGGGACACTGATACCTGGGTACAAACTAAATCACAATGATAGGGGGTAGATCAAATTAGTGGAGGGGCTGTGCTCTATGTTAGAGAGGGCATTGAGTCACGTAGGATTAAAGTTTTGCAGCAAACAAAATATACTGTAGAATCTCTATGGATAGAAATTCCATGTAAAAAGGGAAATGCGATGGCAGTGGGGGGTGCACTACTGACCGCCTGGCCAGCATGAACAGATGGATGATGAAATGCGGAAAGAAATCAGTGAAGCTAACAAAAGTTACAAGACACTAATAAAAAGGTGATTTCAATTACCCCAGTATCGACTAGGTCAATGTCACAGCAAGACATGCTAGAGAGATAAAGTTTCTAGATTACATAAATGACTGCTTCTTGGGGAAGGTATTTTGGACCTAGTCCTTAGTGGAACACAGGATCTGGTGTAAGAGATAACAGTGTTGGGGTCACTTGGCAATAGTGAACTTAGCACGATCGCATTTGATTTAATAAATGGAAGAGGATGGCAAGGTAATCCACAGTACTACCTTGTAACTTTCAAAAGGGAGATTATGATAACATGAGGAAATAGTTACAAAAAAAACCTAAAAGGTGCAGCTGCAAAGGTTAAATATTTACATCAAGCTGTAAAGGTTAAATATTTACATCAAGCATGGGTGTTTAAAAGTACTATCTTGGAAGCCCAGAACAGATGTATTCCATTTCTTAAAGCGTGGTAGTACTGTGGAATTCTTAAAGTGGAAGGAAGGCCAAAAAACTGCCAGCATGGTTTAAAGGCGAGGTCAGAGAGGCTGTTGTAGCCAAAAAAGCATCTTTCAGAAAATGGAAAAAAGGAGCCAAATGACAAAAAAGGGAAACATAAGCATTGGCAAGATAGATGCAAGGCATCGATAAGGCAGGCAAAGAGAAAATTTGAAAAGAAGCTTGCTGTGGAAGCAAAAACATAATAAAAACTTTTAAGTACATTCACTGTAAAAAAACTGAGTCAGTTGGACCACTAAAGAAGATGTAGGAAAGTTAGCCGTGCCGGAAATGGTATATAAAGGTGACATTTCAGAAAAACAGAAAAATATTGATAAACCGGGAAGATGTATTATAACTATTTGATAAACTGAAGAGTAGCAAATCATTTGGACTGGATGGTATACATCCAAGGGTGTTGAAAGAACTGAAATATGAGACTGCAGACCTACTAATTAGTAATCTGTGAATTATCATTAAAATCATCTGTACCACCAGAAGATTGGTGTTACATTGGTCATTCTCCAAATTTTTAAGAAGGATCCCAGGGGTGATCCAGGAAACTACAGACCAGTAAGTCTGATGTCAGTAGCGGGCAAAATGGTAGAAACATTATAAAGAATACAATCACTTAACATGTAGATATTAGCCAAGGAAAGTCTTGTCTTACTAATCTGTTTATTTTTTGAAGATGTGAATAAACAGGTAGACCAAAAGGTGAGCCATTTGATAGTGTATCTGGATTTTCAGAAAGCCTTTAATAAGATCTCTCAAGAGAAACTCTTGACAAAATTAAAGAGTCACTGGATAGGAGACAGTGTACTATTGTGGATCAGGAACTGGTTAAAAGACAAAGCAGAGCTAAATTGCCAATTCTCTCAGTGGAGAAAGGTGAATAGTGGAGTACCACAGGGACCTGTGCTGGGCCTGCTGCTTTATAACATTTTCATAAATGACCTGGAAACAGGAATAATGAGTGATGTAATCAAATTTGCAGATGACAACATAATTCAAAGTTGCTAAAACGCAAGAGGATTGTGAAGAATTGTAAAAGGACCTTGATAAATTAGAAGACTGAACGTCCAAATGGAAGATGAAATTTAATGTGGACAAGTGCAGTTATGTACCTAGGAAAGAACCACCCGAACTATGGTTACACGATGCAAGGTACACCTTAGAAACCACCACCCAGGAAAAAGATTTAGGTATCATTGTGGATAATACACTGAAACCCTCCACCCAGTGTGCATCAGCAGCCGAGAAAGCAAATAGAATGCTAGGAATCATAAGGAAGGGAATGGAGAATATTATAACTGCCTCTGTATTATTCCATGGTGAGACCTCACCTTGAATACTGAATGCAATCCTGGCCGCATTATCTTAAAAAGGCTATAGCAGAATTAGAAAAGGTACAGAAGAGCGCAACAAACATATTAAAGGGGATGGTGATACCACAATGAGGAGAGGCTTGAAAAGTTGGAGCTCTTCAACTTGGAAAAGAGACAGCTAGGGGGGATATAATAGAGATCTATAAATTAACAAATGAAGCAGAACGGGTAAATGTAGATCGGTTGTTTACGCCATCAAAAAGTAGAAAGACTAGGGGAAATGCAATGAAGCTACAATGTAAGCCATTTAAAACTAATAAGAGAAAATATTTTTTTATTCAATGCGTAATCAAACTCTGAAATTTATTACCAGAGGCTGTAGAAAAGGCAGTGTAGCTGGGTTTGAAAAAGGTTTGGACACGTTTCTGGAGGAAAGGTCCATAACCATTAACAACGAGGACCTGGGAAATCCACTGCTTATCCCAGGACCAGCCTTTTTGGGAACTTGCCAGGTACATGTGACCTGGATTGCCCACTGCTGGAAACAGGATATTGGGCTTGAAGGACCTTGGTCTGACCCAGTATGACATTTCTTTTGTTCTTATAAGAACATAACAGTGGCCAATCCAGGTCCCAAGTACCTGACAGGTTCCAAAAAAGGCACACAGGTTCCACAATGCTTGTCCCAGCTTAAGCAGAGGACTTCCCAGTTCTTCTTCAATGATGATCTATGGACTTTTCCTCCAGGCCCAAACCGAAGCACCAGAGTTTTCACCTGGTGTTCAGCTTGATCACCCCTTTTAAGTTTAAGATGAATCCTTCCTCACCTTTGGCTGGAGATCTATCCATGGCCAATGCTCTAGGGGCACTATGGGTGCTCGGCTCTGATTGAGCCCGAGAGCTCCTTGATGTCGATGCACCGCTGGTGTCTGATGCAGCATTGGAGGCCATAGAAACCAGTGTTGTCGATGCTGAAGGCGATGCATCGGACTTCTAAAAGCCAAAAAGCGATTCACACTGCTTCTCACGACCCCTGAGTCCTCTTTTTGTCATCTATAAATACAACTGCTCTATGCTGTTTCCTGCTACTGCTGTTGTGCATTACATTGCTTCTTGTGCAGTCTTCCCAGGTCTGTCTCCCATACCAGCCAGCAACTAATCCGCAGCCACAAAATGCAAGGTACCAGCATCATCTGTCTCAGGTATAAAAGGGACCTCTCAGTGGCGCATTGCGCTGCAGGCACACGCCCAAGGAGCAGGTCCTTCTTCTTGGGCGAGCTCCTTGGGGCAACTCCGGCAGCAAAGGGGCATCCAGCCATTTCCCATCATTCTCATTTTTTTCAGCCTATCATCACACCAAAGCTTCTGTCCTGCTTACTTTCAACTGCAGAGCAGTTCTATTCACTTGCTTTTTGCCTTTTTGCTTATGTGTACAATTCCCATGCACTGGGGCTGGCACCCCTCTCCATCACTTTTTGCACATTCGCCTACTGGCTTTGCTGCAGGTTCTCGGCCCAACCTTATTCTCTGTCTTCCCACCCCTCCTTTATATCCCTACAATTCCTCCCCTCCACCGTCCCTGCTCTCTTTTCAGCTTGGCTTACTTAACTGTCGGGTCTCTACGAGCAAAAGATTCTTACTTCATGATCTCCTCCTACAGGAATCCTTGGATTTTCTATTTCTTTCAGAAACATGATTAAAGGAAGGTGAGGAACCTTTCCTTGACCGGTGCCTACCACCTGATTATTCAGCCATAACTGTCCCTCACCCACTGCTCCTCTCTTTCATGTACTCAGATCAACTCTTCTTCTCTTCACTATACCGAGTCCCTTCTCTGTCTTCACACTTCCCCCACCCACTTTCACTTCCTCCTGCTTTACTCCCCCTCCCTCCCTTCGCTCTACTCTCTGGGATGCCTTTCTTCTTACATCTTCTGAAATCTCCCTGTAGTCCCCACACCTGGTGCTTCTGGGTGACCTAATGTCCACTTTCACTCTCCCTCTTCATCTCGTGACTTCTCTTTTCTGACCCTCCTTGGCTTGACTCAGCATGCGAGTGTCCCCACTCACGTGGCAGGCCATACACTCTTTCATCATCACCCCTTCTGCCTCTCCTCTCTTGGCCTCTGCTTTATTCAGACCACTACCCTGGACTAATCACTTTTATATCAGGTCTACTCTACATATTCCTCAGGCCCCAATTTCATTATCCCTTCCACTACTGCCAGCTGATCCAACACGGTTCTGCTTATCATGCCATATTACCCCTCCTGTTCTTCAGCACTTCCCTCCTGCTGATCAGCTTCTCTCCCCGAGTTCTCCCTGCTCTCTCTAGATTCCCAGATCTCTCATTGGAATGACTCTCTCCTGCTTTGGATCAGTTAGCTCCTCTCCAGCCCAGTCCCCACTCCAGGCCCTCTTGTCAACCCTAGTATCACCCTGTACTCCGTCTGGCTTGTTCCCATCTTCGGCAATCTGAACATCTCTGGAGGAAATCCTGATCACCCAAAGCGCTGCAGCACTTCAAATCCTGTCATCAATATTACCATACTCTTGTTCATCATGCCAAACACTCCCACTTCTCCCGGCTTATCTCCGCAGCTCCCAACTCCACCCATCAGTTTTACACCATTCTTTAAGACTCTGTCTAACATTCAGCTATGGCTCCTCGTCTCCTCCTACTGTACCCACCTCATTGCCCTCCCCTTCCCAGCTTGCTTCATTCTTCTCCTCAAAAGCTCAGGATCTCCACACCTCCCTTCCCCTCTATCCCCCTCCTCTGACCTCACCCTCGTCTCCCCTCTCCCCTCATCCCATCTCTCGCATGTTTGGGCCACCTTTCGCCCTCTCACTACCGCTGAATTATCTAAGTCTATTTCAACGTCATGAAAAATGAACTGCTCTTCTGACCCAGTGCCCCCCTCCTGGTTGTTAGAACCTTCCTTCGCTTTTTTGCCTTTTATTCTTAACATGCTTAACACGAGTCTGGCACTTTTCCTGCATCTTGGAAACATGCTCTGGTACGCTCAATCCTTAAAAAAACTCTCTCAAACCTCTGGGCTCCGCTCACTATCACCCAGTTTCTAGTCTCCCCTTCTTGTCTAAAATCTTTGAAAAAGCAGTCTTTTCACAACTGGTTCACCATCTGGATTCTATTTGTTTTATACATCCCAGACAGTCCCGTTTCTGCCCAGGTCACAGTGTTGAAACTATCAAACTCATTAAGAAAGGAGAGTATAACATCTCCCAACGGATCATGGTGATCTGTCTCTGGCGGTATTTCTCGATCACTCTGCAGCCTTTGATCTGGTTGATCACTCTTCTTCTTTCTCCTCTTCGGGAAGCAAAGCTTTGGGATTCGGTCCTTCGCTGGTTTCATTCCTTCCTCTATTCATGCTCCTTTTCAATTTCTCAGGCACCACCTCTTCTGACTCCATCTCTCTTTCTTGCAGGGTTCCACAAGGTTCTGTTCTTCCACCCCTTCTATTTAATATTTTTCTTGCACCATTTACTCATCATTCTTCTCTACCATGTCAGCCCTCTGCATCTTGGCAAAAGAAATCAGGGAAGACGACAAAAATTATAAGAAGTAATTAGATCTTACCTGCTAATTGTTCCTGAAGGAACGACAGTCCAGTCCCTTACTTCTGGGTTGCGTAACCCTTCCAGCAGCTTGGAGGCTGAGCTCATCCTTTGAGGATGGGACGGTATAAATACCGCTGGCACCACCCCCAGTACCCAGTATTCTAATGCAAAAGTAGACTCAAACTGAAAACCAACATATTAAAAATTAGTCTAAAGAAACACACTAAAACCCAAAGTAACTTTTACAAGTTAAAAAAAAAAAAAGTTAGAAGGTAAGAAAACGGGTGGGAAGGGAGTTTGTCTGAGTTTGCCAGAATACTCCTTCCCCTGGGCCTCCGACCCTGGTCCAATGGTCCTTCTGTGCTGGTTCGGCCCTGCCTTCGGTCCGCTGTGCTTTACCTACCTATTGGAACATAAAACGGATCTGGGAGGGAACAGGGACGGGACTGTACTGTCGTTCCTTCAGGAACAATAATTAGCAGGTAAGATCTAATTACTTCTTCCTTATCGTCACTCCAGTCCAGTCCCTTACTTCTGAGATGTAACAGAGCAGTTCAGGCCTGGGAGGGATCCGCTATTCCGGACCGAAGAACCGCCTCTCCAAACCGAGAATCAGCAGACCCCTGAATATCCAGCCTGTAATGTTTGGTAAAGGTATGCAGAGTGGACCAGGTGGCCGCTCTGCAAATGTCCAGCGGCGGAACAAGGCTATACTCCGCCCAAGAAGTAGCCTGCGCCTGCGTTGAATGTGCGCACAGACCCCCTGGAACCTGCTTTCCCTTCAGGATATAGGCTGAAGCAATAGCTTCCCTGATCCACCGAGAGATAGAGGCCTTGGCTGCCGCCTCACCTTTGTGAGGTCCTCCAAACTGAACGAATAGACGTTCGGACTTCCTAAAGGACGCCGTGCGGGAGAGATAAATCTTCAGTGCTCTGCGGACGTCCAGGAGACGTAATTTCCCCCCATGTTCTCCTTGCTCTTCCGCCGGGAAGGATGGGAGTGAAACCATCTGATTCACATGAAAGGGGGAGATGACCTTGGGTAAGAAAGAGGGGACTGTCCGCAGGACCACCTTCTCCCTGAAAAAGGAAATAAAGAGGGTCTGAGAGGACAGGGCTTGAAGTTCGGAAACGCGTCTGGCCAAGCAAATGGCCACCAGGAAGACTGTCTTCAGAGTGAGATCCTTTAGGGAGGCTCTCTTTGCCGGTTCGAAAGGCTCCCTGGTTAGGGCATTTAGTACCAGATTGAGATCCCAAGGGGGCAAAACCGATCTTAGTTGCGGCCTCAGGCGTCTAACCGCTCTTAGGAATCTGGCCACATCCGCGTGCTCCCCTAAGGGCTTACCACGAATCCTACCTCGATAACAAGAGATAGCGGCTAACTGCACTCGTAAGGAGCTGGGAGAAAGGCCCTTCTCGAAACCCGCTTGCAAGAATTCCAGGACCTCCGGAACAGAAGCCGACAGGGGTTTCTTTTGGCGATCCACACACCATGCCTCGAAGATGCGCCAGACCCTAACATAGGAAAGACAGGTCGAGCGCTTTCGAGCGTTCAATAAGGTAGAGATTACTGAACCCGAACACCCTCGCTTCAGGAGCCGTGCCCTTTCAATAGCCAGGCCGTAAGCGAGAATCGATCCACGTGAGGCATCAGAACCGGCCCCTGCCTCAACAGACCTTTCCGGCAGGGGAGCCACCAAGGTGGGTCGATCGATAGTCTTATTAGGTCCGCGTACCAGGGTCGGTGCGGCCAGTCTGGAGCTACGAGGATAACCAAACCTCGGTGGGCTTCTATCCGTTGTAGAACCTTTCCGATGAGGGCCCACGGAGGAAATACATATAGGAGACCCTCCGAGGGCCATCTCTGGGCTAATGCGTCCAGGCCCTCTGACATCCATTCCTTCCTTCGGCTGAAGAATCTGCTTGCTTTGGCTGAGGCATATCGTGCCATGAGATCCATGACCGGGGGCCCCCAACGAGCTACAATCTGATAGAAGATCTCCTGATCCAGCTCCCACTCCCCGTGGTCGATCTTGACCCTGCTGAGGTAATCGGCCATGGAGTTGTCCGATCCTGCTACGTGCTGTGCTGATAGGACCTCTAAGTGTACTTCGGCCCACTGGAACAGGCTGTCCCGCTTCCTTCTCCAAGGAGGGGCTGGATGTACCCCCCTGGCGGTTGATGTAAGCCACCGCTGTGACATTGTCTGAGAAGACGCAAATCGCCTTTTGCCGAACTAGTGGCTCGAGAGTCCTGAGCGCCAAGGCTACTGCTCGGAGTTCCAGCCTGTTGATGGACCACTGAGATTCCATTAAGGACCACCGACCCTGGATGAACTGGTCCTCGCAATGTGCTCCCCAGCCTGTCAGGCTGGCGTCCGTCATCAGGAGAGACCACTGAGGGGGCTCGAGAGATATTCCGCATTCCAGGGTCCCTGGGCACCGCCACCACTGCAGGGCATTCCTGGTTCGGGGAGCGCAGGGCAACCGCATGGTCAAAGGATGATGCTGAGGGGACCACCAACACAATAGGGCCCTCTGCAGGGGTCGCATGTGCGCTCTGGCCCACGGGACTACCTCTATTGTTGCTGCCATGGTCCCTAGCAATTGAAGGTAATGCCACGCCGTAGGAATTCGTCTGTTCAAGAACTGCGAAACCAGGGTCCTTAAGCACCTTGCTCTCTTCTTGGACAGAAAAACTCTTCCTCTTCTGGTGTCGAACCTTGCTCCGAGATACTCGAGCTCTTGAGAGGGGGTCAACTTGCTCTTGTCCGATTGATGACCCAGCCCAGCTCCTCTAGTACTTCTACCACCCTGTTTGTGGCTGCGCGACTCTCCTCCTCCGACTTCGCCCGGATCAGCCAATCGTCTAGGTAGGGGTGAACCATGATTCCCTCCTTCCTCAGGGCAGCCGCGACCACTACCATTATCTTGGTGAAAGTCCGCGGAGCTGTAGCTAACCCGAAGTGCAGCGCTTGGAACTGAAAGTGACCTCTCGGAACCACGAATCTCAGGAACTGTTGGTGGGACCTTCGAACCGGGATATGTAGATATGCTTCCGTCAGATCTAATGCCGTCAGGAACTCTCCTTTCCTTACTGACACTATGACCGACCTTAGAGTTTCCATCCGGAAGTGAGGCACTTTGAGGCAGCGATTCACCTGCTTTAAATCCAGGATCGGGCGGAAAGAACCTTCCTTCTTTGGGACTACGAAATAAATCGAGTATCGACCGAAGCCGCGTTGGTCTGGCGGGACAGGGGTCACCGCTCCAAGGTCTATGAGTCTTGCGAGAGTGGCATCTACCGCCGCTCTCTTTGCCGGAGAGCCGCAGGGAGACTGAACGAAGGCTGGGCGTATCTGTTTCGCAAATTCGAGGGCATAACCCTCTCGGATGACCTCTAGGACCCATTGATCGGACATGACTCGGGACCAGGTGGAGAGGAACTGCTTCAGACGCCCCCCAATTAGTAGGCCCCCCACCTGGACCCCCGCTTTCTCATTGTGGTTTTCTAGGTCCTGCGGAGGCGGTCCCAAAACCTCTCCCCGCACCCCGGAAGCCTCTGAAGCTTTGGGTCCTCGAGGGAAAATGGCCCCTAGGAAAGGAGTTCGATCTGACTGGACGAAACCTCCGGGGGGTCTCTAGGCTGGCTCCGAGCCGGAACTAGGGGGCGACCCTGTTTTGGTCTGTCCTCCGGGAGCCTGCTGCCTTTCGACTCACCAAGATCTTTAACCAACTTATCCAAGTCTTCCCCAAACAACAATTTACCCTTGAAGAGGAGACGACTTAGGCGCGTTTTTGAAGAGGCGCCAGCTGCCCAATTCCGCAGCCATAGGTATCGCCGAGCTGCTACCACCGAGGCCATATTCTTAGCCAGGCTTCTGATGAGGTCATACTGGCTATCCGCTAAGTAGGCCGAACCTGACTCCAATCTAGCAGTAATGGACTGGGCATCTCCCGAGGGAGTCTCTGCCAATTGAAGTTGTTGTGACCACCTCAAGCAGGCCCGAGCCACCCAGGCTCCCGAAACCGAGGCCTGGAGGGCAAGAGCACTGACAAAGGCTTGCTTCAGTAGTGTGTCTAATTTTCTGTCTTGGGAGTCTCGCAAGGCCGCGCTCCCCTCGACCGGGATTGTAGTCTTCTTTGTCACAGCAGAGACTGCCGCATCTACCTTGGGCGACTTCAGCAGCTCCTTGTCCGGTTCCGGCAATGGGTAAAATCTGGTAATAGAGCAGACCCCCCTCAAACTAGATTCTGGTTGGTCCCACTCCTCTTGGATCATCTGACGCACCACCCTGTGCACGGGAAAGACCTTTTGAGACCTTCTTACTGCTTGGATTAAAGGATCCTCTAACGCTTCCTCCTCAATTGGTGCATGTGAGGTCACATTGAGTACCTTGAGAGACTCGTTAATCAGCACCGGAAGCTCCTCCCGCCTAAAGACCCGCACTATGCGGGATTGGTCCTCCTCAGGGATCTCCCCTTCTTCGAGCTCCTCCTCATCTTCCGCTAGATCCTTGTCTGAGGCCTCCTCTTCCTGGGTATCATGTGAGAAGGCCGAGAGAGGCTCGTCACTCACCAGCCTCGTGCGCTTGAGTGGTATCTCGGAAACCTGGGAACTGGCCCTCAATGGTCTGGGCCCCAGGCCTTCCTTGGCTGCGCTCGGCTCAACTGGCCCAAGGCCCCTCTTGCGCATACAGGCGGCCTTGTGCAGTAGGAGGACGAAATCGGGGGAGAAAAGGTCGCTGGCACTCCCCTCCCCCAGGGTAGGGGGAAGGGGGGGGAAGAGGCAGGTAAGTCCGAGGTCGAAGGTGGAGGAGAGGGGGTTCCCTAGCTCCTTCCAGAGGGTCCCCTGACCCTTGCACGGCTTGGGACATGGACAATAGGATGCCCTGCTCCACAGAGGCAGCTTCTGCAGCACAACCCTCGCAGATTCCTGACTCTGAGGCCGTTCCCCTACGTGTGCCACAAGACGGACACCGCGTCTTGCCAGTCATGGCCTTTGGGCAAGCTTAAGGGGATCTGCAAGACAGTAGCTAATTGTAGCCTGCAAAAAGTGAAATAAACAATAATAACTTGCCGAAGTTCCAGGCAGGAAGGGAAATAAAAGGCAAAGAAATGCTTCCTCCCCTCTCCTAGACTGGCTAAAGATTGCAGGCCTCAAATTAATGAAAACAAATAAAAATCAAACTTAAAGAAATTCAAACTTAAAAACTACACTTAACACTGGCTAAAACAGATGCCCCAGCGCTGCTCCGCGGCCGATCGCCGCACTCCGGAGGCTCCCACGTGGAGGGCCTCAGCCACGTGGAGCACTACCGGTCGGCGATAATGCCGGAAGTATTTCCCCTCGGCCCGCAGGCCTGAACGGAGCTGCAGCGGGTGGTGTCCAACAGCCCCGAACGCTCCGAAGCTGCTGTGCCAAGCCGGAGGAGCAGGGGAGTGGAGTGCTGCCGGCTCAAGCGCTCAGCCGCCGGAGGGCTTCGGTGCGAGGTCAGGCAGGCCTGTGCGCAGGTCCGTGGATCCGAGAGACTCAGCAGGAGGGGAAGAACGTGGTCCCCTTCCTGCGTTGACAGCAGGATTTTCTGGTCTCCGGATGCTTGTTGCTGCCCCGGAGCAAACTCCACCTCAGCCAGGTACCAGCGAGAATGGACGGAGGGAGGGGAGGAGGGAGGACTTAAAGGAACAGAACCTAAAAGGGATTCCCCAAAAGAAATAAATGAAATAAAATGTAAGAAACTGAAATAAGAGAACTAAAAGAAATAGAATAGATAAAGGTAAACTATAAAGGAAGACTCCAGTAAGCCCTTGGCTTACGGAACCCTCCAGCTGCTTGGAGGCTGAGAATACTGGGTACTGGGGGTGGTGCCAGCGGTATTTATACCATCCCATCCTCAAAAAGGATGAGCTCAGCCTCCAAGCTGCTGGAAGGGTTACGCAACCCAGAAGTAAGGGACTGGACTGGAGTGACGATAAGGAACACAGTAGTAATGGGTGATTTCAATTACCCCGGTATCGACTGGATCAATGTCACAGCAGAAAATGCTAGAGTGATACAGTTTCTAGATGAAATGGTATATAAAGGTTACTAGAAATATTGAGGATGTATTACAAATGTTTGATAAACTAAAGAGTAACAAATCACCTGAACTAGATGGTATACATCCAAGAGTGTTGAAAGAACTGAAATATGAGATCGCAGACCTACTATTAGTAATCCGTGAATTATTAAAATCACCTGTAGTACCTGAGAATTGGAGAGTGGTCAATATAACTCCGATTTTTAAAAAAGGTTCCGGGGTGATCCAGAAAACTAAAAATCGGTGAGCCAGACGTCAGTAGCAGGCAAAATGGTAGAAACCATTATAAAAGAATAAAATTACTTAACATATAGATAGCCATGGTTTAATGGGAGAAAGCCAACATGGACTTAAAGGAAGGACTCGTCTTACTATTCGGTTATATTTTTTTGAAGGTGTGAATAAACAGGCAGACAAAAGGTGAGCCGGTTGGTATCTGGATTTTCAGAAATCCTTTGACAAGGTCCCTCATAAGAGACTCTTGGCAAAATTAAAGTAATGGGATTGGAAGCAGTGTAGTACTGTGGAACAAGAGCTGGCTAAAAAAACAGAATGCAGAGTGTAGGGCAACTATCCAGAGGGTCGCCATGAGTCGACACTGACTCGACAGCATTTAAACAACATTATGTTTTTTAATTGTTTTTCCCTTCCCCCATTCCCCACATCTTCCCCCTTTTGTCCCTCCCCCCACTTCCTTCCCTTCCCTAATTTCTAATCTTGTATACACTTTGTTTTATAGTCATTTATGTAAGATTCTTCATACAATGAATGACCCTGGAGTATAAATCTCAAAACATTATACCCTCTGGAAATTTGTTTCCCTGACCCCTTTTTTTAGCGTTTATGGCCATCATCTTATTAGTTGGCCGCATATAACTCAAATACAAAGGTATGGATTACTCAGAGGCAACATGATGCATTCCGCGAGTGCTCGTCTTGAATGCATTTCATTGGTTGAGACTTCATATTTTAATACAGTTAAACTTTAATGTTCATGTTCTTTTTTCCTCTCTACATGAGAATCACAGATGGCTTGATTTAATGAAAAATCGCGCTCTTAGTTTAGAGTCCTACTGGATGGTCCCTGTCTATGTGAAATATTTATTTTAAAAAAAAATTGTACGTAGATAATGTTGAATTGGCAACTCTGTATATACCGCTTCACTCAAGGATTGGACTAAAAAGATGTCTTATGTGACAAAGTTTCAATTTAATTTTATTCATAATGTAATTTTAAACGGTCTCCATTTCTGGGAATGGAGGCAGAATGAAGGTTAATTACAATTAATAAGGAAAAGAGTATTATTGGGCCAGTTTCAAAAATTGAATCTGTTGGTAGAGTTACTTGTTTCCAAAGTACATATAAAGTAAATAAATTTTATCATACATAGATGATGTTTTAAGATACATTTTACGCAATTCTATGGGCAGCAACGCAGCGCGTCTGGAGTCATCATGGTAACCAGTTTCTTTGCGCCAAAAATGAAAGTAAAACTGTGGCTGCCGGGCATTTCTGTAAACTGAAGTAGGATCCATGACGGCGCAAGCCAGTTGTATGATAAAGAAGGTGCTTTTATTACTATATTAAAAAAATATTTTGATACTTTAGCCATCGCATAATTGTTTTACAATGGAGAATCCTTTGATAGTTAATTTATGCTCTTTTAAAAGATGGTTTCTTGGAGTTTCATTGAGGGACTGAGTTTTAAACACATTCTAAATATATACAAGATTGGTATATACATTTATGGGAAACTGCATCTATAATGTGCTTTTTTATAAACATGTCAGTAACACAAATTTGTTTAAAAATAAATGATTAGAGGCATCGGGTTAAACGATTAAAATATAAAAAGCGCTGTACAACATGATATCCTGGATAATATCTTATCTTTTTGAATATAAGAAAAGGGGTTGTATTTATTTAAATAAATGACGAGAAGAAAATGTATAAGTTTAGTATTCTTATTTTATATCTTTTTTTTTTTTTTTTTAAGATACCGTGAGAAGCAAATTTCTTCTGAGTCATGCACAGAATTAATTAGCGTGTTCAGATCGGTAATATAATGGCCACATGTGTCTTTCCTTTTTCTCTGTTAAGATGTGGCAATAGTTTAAAGCAACATTATAATCTTTATCTATTACATTGCTTGATATACCGCCCAAGCGTGTGCGTCAGGGCGGTGTACAATAAAAACAGGAAAAAAAACAGAAAGGAAATGAACAATGGTTGGACAGGAAAGAGAGAGTATAGGACAGAGTGGTTTATTGCATTAAATTAGGGTTTTATAAATGCACTTGCCCTTGTTAACATGCTTTTATTGCATATGCTATGTATTTGTTTATTTTATAGTAACATAGTAGCATAGTATATGACGGCAGATAAAGACCAGTATGGCCCATCTAGTCTGTCCAGCTCCATGCAGGTCACCCCTCCCCATGCCTTTGTTTAGGGGTGTACCCACCGCACCGGGTAGGTCACCCCTATTTGCTGAGATATAAGAGATAGTTAAGTTTATTTTGATTTTATCCTATTGCTATAAAGGGATCCACTGTGTCTGTTCCATGCCACTTTGAATTCTGTCACTGTATTTGCCCCCACCACTGCAACTGAGAGGGCATTCCAAGCATCCATCACTCTTTCGGTGAAAAAGTATTTCCTGACATCGCCTTTCAGTTTACCCCCTTGCAGCTTCATGTTATGCCCTCTAGTTTTACAACTTTCCTGTCTTTGGAAGGTAGGTTTGTTCATTAATACTCTTTATTTAAAGGTCTGATTAATATCTCCCCTGTCCCTCCTCTCCTCCAGAGTGTACATATTTAGGTCTTCAAGTCTCTTCTCATAAATCATTTCGGTCACCTTCCTCTGAACCATTTCCAGTCTTTTTATATCCTTTACAAGATACAGTCTCCAAAACTGAACACAATATTCCAAGTGAGGCCTCACCAGCAACTTGTACAGTGGCATTAGTACCTCTTCCTTTCTGCTGGTAATTCCTCTTTGTATACAACCTAGCATCCTTCTGGCTTTTGCCACCACCCTGCTGGACCGTTCCACCACCTTGAGATCCTCAAAAACAATCATGCCAAGGTCCTTCTCCTGGGTCAGTGCACACCAACCTCTCACCCACTATCACGTATAATTTCCTTGGATTTCTGCTTCCCAAGTGCATGATACTGCATGTCTTCACATTAAATCTTAACTGCCACGCATTAGACCATTCTTCCAGCTTTATGTTCAATTAATTTATTGTTGCACAATTTGGGTGTCAACAATATTGGACTTTTCACCATTATGTCGTCAAATTGGGTTTATTTTTTTGAGATGGCATTTTTATTAATTTGTCTCCAATTGGTTTTATTATTTGAATTTTCTTTAAATCTAAGTTTACATTTGTTTTATTCTCCTGTATAGGCCTAAACCCGACGAAGGCAGTGCCAAAACATGACTGTGTTGGGTAGACAACTTGTGGTTTGCCCTAGGGGTGACTAAACTGTTTTACATCTCACTCTTCGTTGGTGCCAGAGCAGTAACTAAACATGGAAGGGACCCACAAGTCCTGCCTGGAGTACCGACGCCCCAAAGCGTGCCTCCGCCAAGGCCTGAACGTTCATCCAATAATGCCAGTTAAAAGTATGCAGAAATGCCCATGTTGCAGAAATGCCCATGTCGCAACTCTACAAAATGTCTGCCAGCAGAACTAAACCATGTTCTGCCCGATACACTGCCTGCGCTCTCATGGAATGAGTCTTAAGGCTGTCACTGCTTTACCTTTACCAGTAGAGAAGGCGACTATAGTCTCCTTCATCCAGTGCGCTTCAGTAGCTTTGGAGGCCGCTTCACCTCTTCACAGCCCCCCAAATACAAACAGGCGATTAGACTTCTGAATGGATTGTGTCTTAAGGTACTGATGTAACACCCTGCGCACATCCAGCTTGTGCAGTCATCAATCCTCTTCCGTGTCACTTAATGCCATGAAAGCCAGGAGACACACCAACTGATTCAGATGAAAACTGGAAGTCACCTTAGGCAAGAAGTGGTCTCAAGACCACCTTCTCTCTCATCATGAAAAAGGGCTCCCTGCAGAGAAAAGCCTGCAATTCTGAAATTCTATGCACCGAGCACATAACTACTAGGAAGACAGTATTCAAAGTGAGGTGCTTCAAAGCCACCCTGGCCAATGGCTCAAAGAGTGGTTGTTAGGACATTCAGCATAAAATTAAAGTTCCAAGGAGCAACTACTGCATGCAATGGAAGTCAAACTTGCTAAAGGTTAAATTAGACTTACCTGCTAATTGTTGTTCCTGAAGGAACTCTAGTCTAGACCCAGACCTCTGGGTTTATGCTCCTCCTCCAGCAGCTTTGGAGACTGAGAAAACGCCACTCTTGTGATGTCACCAGTATATACACTCCGGATCTGCCTCCTCTCACCAGTAACCTATTGGCATAGCAGACTCACCGGAGCAACAATTAAGTAGCCAAACTACTACTCTAGAACTTCATTCCCTTTTAATTCTGGCCCCAAACACCACCAATTTGCACTTTTTTTTTAAAAAAAGAAAGATCATCATTAACATTAACAGCAAAAGGGTCACCCACCCAGTTTACCTGACCAGCGACTAGAACATCGCAGGCCTGCCCCCTCCCGCTGAGAGAGTAGGGAACCCACGATTTCCCCCCAAGCCTTGAAACGTGACCAACTTACCGGTTACTTCTCCTAGCTGCTTCAGGCCACAGCAGAAAGAACAAAAAGACAGGGAGGGAAATGGGACTAGAGTTCCTTCAGGAACAATTAGCAGGTAAGTCTAATTTAACCTTCCTTATCGTCTCTCTAGTCTAGTCCCAGACCTCTGGGTAAGTACCAGAGCAGTGAAAACAAGGATCAATGGGAGGGGCCTGCTAGACCGGCCTGAAGCATCGCTGACCCAAACCTGGTATCCCCTTCCGCCTGAACCTCAGGCGATAATGCTTGACAAAGGAATTCAAGGAAGACCAGGTAGCTGCCCTACAAATATCCACAGGCAGTACCAAACGGGACTCCGCCCAAGATGTCGCCTGCGCTCTTGTGGAATGAGCCCGCAACCCTTCAGGGACTGCTTTTCCCGCTAACACATAAGCGGATGCTATGGCTTCCTTTATCCACCTGGCAATGGAAGCCTTGAGACGCTGCCTCTCCTTTCTTTGGCCCTGCAAACAAAAACGAAAAGCCTATCCGACCTGCGGAACTCTGCCGTCCGACGCAGATACTTCAAGGCCCTACGAATGTCCAACGGCTGCAGGCGGTCCGCGGACGAACCCTTCCGCTTCTCACAGAACACCAGCAATGAAACTACTTGATTCACATGAAACGCCGAAACCACCTTGGGCAGGAAAGACGGTACAGGTCGTAACACTACCTTCAAGTTAGAAAAAAAAAATTGCTCCTTACAGGACAACGCCTGCAGCTCAGAGATACGCCTAGCCAACGATATGGCTACTAGAAACACCACCTTAATAGTAAGGTCCTTTAAAGAAGCTTCCAATAAAGGCTCAGACAGTGTGCGATGCAGCGCTTCCAACACAAAAGGCAAATGCCACTGCAGGATAACCTGTCGCCTCAGCAGCCGCAAAAGAGAAACCACGCAAAAATATCTTATTATCCTGATGGCCTAGACTCTGTCCTCCTAGCTTACTTCTATAACAGGACAACGCTGCTACCTGCACCCGCAGGGAAGCGGCCGCTAGGCCCTTATCTAAACCATCCTGCAAAAACTCCAGAACCAATGGGATTGATGCGCGTAAGGCCTCACCCTGACATTCTGCACACCATGCCTCAAAGACCCACCAAACGCGGATATAAGCTAACTAGGTGGACCACTTCCTCGCTTCCAGTAAGGTGGCAATCACCATAGTGGAGTATCCCTTCTTCTTCAGCCTAGCCCTCTCAAGAGCCAAGCCATAAGTGAGAACCGATCCACCTCGGGCATGAGCAGAGGGCCCTGGATTAACAAATCCGGCCGACACAGCAGACACCACGGCTTCCCCACCACGAGCCTCTGTAGATCTGCGTACCACGGCCGCCTTGGCCAGTCCGGCGCAATCAGGATCACTCGCCCTCTGTGTTGTTCTACTTGCTGTAGCACCCTTCCAATCAATACCCACGGAGGGAACACGTAAAGTAGCTGCTCCTCTGGCCACCGCTGTATGACAGCATCCAGGCCTTCCGACATCCTTTCTCTTCTTCTGCTGAAGAACCGACTCACCTTCGCCAACCGAAAGATCGCCATGAGGTCCATTACCGGAGAACCCCACCGACCCACCAACAGCTCGAAGACCTCCTGATTTAGAACCCACTCTCCCGGGTCCACCCGTACCCAACTCAAGAAGTCGGCTTCCACATTGTCTACTCCTGCTACATGAGCCGCTGATAAGGCCGGCAGATGGACCTCTGCCCAAGCGAAGAGCTGCTCGGCCTCTGCTTCCATCTGAACACTGGTGGTGCCGCCCTGGCAAATGATATAAGCTACCGCCGTTGCGTTGTCTGAACACACCCAAATGGCCTCGCCCTGGAGATCCGGGTGAAAAACCTGAAAGGCGAGCACCACCGCTCTTAACTCCAACCTGTTGATTGACCAGCCCATTTCCTGCTCGCCCCAATGCCCCTTGGCGAACCATCCTTGGAAATGAGCCCCCCAGCCTAAAAGACTGGCATCCATCGGCAGAGGTATCCAACAAGGTGCCTCCAGTGGCATCCCTTTCTCCAGAATGCCCGTCCTTAACCACCACTGAAGAGACTTTCGCGTCTCCGGCAGCCAAGGGAGACGCTGAGACAGAAGATCGTTCTGATGTGACCACCGCCGAAGCAGAGCCCTCTGTTAAGCTCTCGCCCAAGGAACGAGGCTCCAGAGTCGCTGCCATGGTCCCTAGCAACTGCAGATAGTGCCAGGCCTTGGGAGACGGCCTCCTTAGAAACTGCTCCAGAAGCGTTCGCAACCCCTGAGCTCGTTGCATTGGGAGAAACACCCTTCCTGCACTGGTGTCGAACCGGGCTCCCAAGTACTCTGTTGAGATGGCACTAATTTGCTCTTTGCCATATTGACGACCCAGCCAAGAGCCTGTAGGAAGGCAACCACTTTGGCCATAACCACCGCACTTTCTGCTCTGGACTTTGCCTGAATTAGCCAGTCATCTAGATGCAGATGCACTAGTAACCCTTCCTTCTGCAACGCCGCTGCCACCACCACCATCACCTTGGTGAACGTGCGCGGAGCCGTCACTAGACCGAAAGGCACAGCCCAGAACTGAAAATGCCCCTGGGGCACTGCAAACCTGAGAAATTTTTGATGTTCCTCTCGTATAGGGATGTGAAAGTACGCTTCCATCAAATCGAGGGATGTCAGAAACTCCCCTTTTTGTACAGCCATGATCACCGACCTCAGGGTCTCCATGCGAAAATGAGACACCCGAAGACACCGATTTACCCTTTTGAGGTCCAAGATTGGCCGAAATGAACCCTCCTTCTCTGGCACCACAAAGTAAATGGAGTACCGACCGCAGCTGCACTGGTCTGGAGGCACCGGTACTACCGCCTTGAGCTTGAGCAGCCACGCCAGCGTCTCCTGTACTGCAGCACCCTTGGCTGGCGCCTTGCATGGCAACTGAACGAAAGACTCTCTTACTGGCCTCTGAAGGTCCAACGCATACCCTTCGCGAATGACCTCCAGCACCCACCGGTCTGACGTAATCTGGGCCCAGGCAGGGTAAAAATCCCGTAGTCGGACCCCCTATGGGTACCAGATCCCCCTGGGCCCACCTGACTTCATTGTGACTTCTGCTGGCTAGACAAGGAGGGGGAGGGGGCTCTGAACCCCCTGCCTGCTCCCCGAAAGCCGCAAAACCCCGATTCCTACTGGGAAAACGTGCTCTCTGCGCCTGATTAAATCGCGGAAACCGGAACCGATGAAACTCCATGTTTGGTCCTCTGGAAGCGGGAGCCAAACACCCCTGCTTCTGTTTATCCTCTGGCAGCCTACCCCCCTTGGACTCCCCCAGATCCTTAACCAACTATTCCAAATCTTCACCAAACAAGAGCTTTCCCCTGAACGGAAGCTTACGGAGTCTGGCCTTAGACGATCCATCTGCCACCCAATTGTGCAGCCATAGGTACCGTTGAGCCGCTACCGCCGACACCATACTCTTCGACAACCCCCGAATGAGGTCATAATGGATATCTGCTAGATAAGCAACCCCTGACTCCAGTCTGGCCGGCGCCTCCATACTGTCCTCTCCTTGCTCGTCTTTCAGTCCTTTTGCCCAGCGAAGGCAGGCTCTGGCCACCCACACCCCGCAAATCTCTGCCTGAATTGACAGAGCATTAACATCAAAGATCTGCTTCAACAAGGAATCCAATCTTCTGTCTTGTGTGTCCTTAAGTGCTGCACTACCTTCCACCGGAATCGTAGTCTTCTTGGTGACTGCCGAGACGGCCGCCTCCACCTTCAGAGGCTTAAACAGTTCTCTATCTTGTTCCACTAGGGGATACAGGCGGCTCATAACCCTGGCCCCCTTTAATGTTGCCTCAGGCATGTCCCTTTCCTCCTGGATCATTTCCTTCAGCACTCAATGCACCGGGAAAGCCTTCTGATTCTTCCTGAAGACCTGCAGCAACGGATCTTCCAAGGTCAAATCCTCTCTGCTGGGCGCGGCACCGGCATGTTTAACGCCCTCAAGGTCTCTGTAATGAGATCCGGTAACTCTTCTTTCTGGAACAGTCGGACCACTCTGGCCTGGTACTCCCTGTCCGTGATCTCGCTTTCCTCTAAATCCTCTTCCAACTCCCCGCCTGGATCCCCCTCTTCGGAAGGACCACCCTCGGAGGCTATTGACAGATCCTTCTGTGTCCTTTCCATCCTGGCCCTCTTCGCCAGGATCCCAGAGACCCCTACACTTAGGGGTGTTCCAGGTCTCTTTTCCCCCTGCACTCCATCACCGGACTGTGATGACTGACTTTTCTGCCCCCTGAAGGCTTGCTGAATAAGGCTAACAAACTCTGTGGAAAAGATTGCTGCTAGACCCCCCCCCTCCCCCCCGGTAAGGCTGGCTGCGCAGACAGAGGATCCTGGGCAGAAGACGGGCCCGCTACAGGCTCTCCTAGCGGTAATTCTAGGGTAGCGGGGGCCTGATCAGCCCATAGGGCTTCCTGAGCATCCACATCCAAGGTGTGTTCCAGAGCCTCAACTTCCTGCACGCACCCCCTGCAGACTCCCGACTCAGACACCGGCCCCCGCCTAGTCCCACAGACCACACACTGCG